>CM029016.1:71342658-72781535 GCA_016801055.1 Panax notoginseng
TTTTGATCACGGAATTATTCCTTTACAATGGAGTTAAGTCATATTTGGCATTTAAGAGTTGCGGACTCAAAAATGACCGGATTCCGACTTAGAACGAAGAAACGAGCGTTGAACGTTCACGAACGTTTATCGTTTCGTTAAAAAAATGAACCAATAGGTGAATTTTTAGCAAACAAAGTCAAATAGATAAAATTCTTAGATGATCATGTAGATTACGAAATTTGTGAACCGTAGGCTTTTTAACGAGCCAATTCAGACTAATAACGAAGAAGTTATGCGTCCGGGAAGTTTTCAAAATTTTAAAACTGAAATTTTTATCTGGTGCACAGAGTTGGCGCCGCTGTGCCAACCCAAGGCAAATTACTCGCGCCCCAGCGCCATGCACAGTACGAAAAACCTCTGGAGAGTCGCGCCGCAGCGCAGCCCATTAAGTAAGGACTCGCGCCCCAGCGCCAAGTCCAGGACATGCTAGAATAAGGCTCGCGCCGCAGCGCGAGATGTAAGTATAAAGCTGGCGCCGCAACGCCAGTCTCAAAACAAAGATAGTAATGAAGGTTTCTAAGTACAAAGAAAGAAAATGGAAATAAACACAAACTAAAGGAATGTAATGTAATATTGTTTAAACTTTGTTAAACCTTAAGGAATGTAATGTAAAGGTTAAGATAACCTAGTCGAATATAAATACAATGGTAATGTTAAACCGGAATGAATAGTAACTGAATCTAATACACTATTAGATTGAAATGAAGGGTATGATATAGTCAAATACATATTTGATTATATGTGACCTAATGTAAAGTCATTATGTGATCATGTATTGAAGAGACTTGAACGACTTGAACATATAGTTAATATACGGTAGCAGACGCTAAAGGCAAGTATTCTAACTCTTGTTTCAGTTCAATCTGAACAAGTTTAAAGATTCATGTATTCCTTCGCATGAATTGAGGTATGTTGAGATTAAAGCCAATCCCCTTTGGCTAGACTTGATAATCTACTCTTGCATTATCAAATGTTGCTATCTTTTGTCAACTACTTAATATGGTTTTCAAAAGAAGACTGAAATGTTAAACAAATGTTTTGTCGGTTAAACGACAGGCACGTGAGGTTGCCAAATGATTAAACGTACATACGTTTAATGGATGTAGTGTTGATCAACATAGAGTACAATAGGCTGATCACCTAGAAGTGCTCGTAAGTAATATCGGGCTTACGGAATTTGTTTCGGGTTGTCCTTTTTCCAAGAAAGAATGAACACTCAAGGTCTTTGACTGGAGTGAAAGTTTTACTAAATATTGTTAATATTGTAAAACATTTTGAAAGAAAGGATGAAGTGCTATTTTGAATTATCAATAGTACTTCATAACTATTGTTCAGTTATTGAAGATATACGATTCGTATGTGTCAAGCATGTTGTTATTGAATTGTTATACTTGCTGAGCTAGCCATGCTCACTCTTGCTTGAACCATATGAATGCAGCTAAGACTGAACGTCCCGAAGGATCAAAAAGAGATAAAGGAAAAGCTAAGGCAGATTGTTAAGCTGTCTTGTAATAGTATAGGTCTATTGTTGTAATGTAACTGATATTATGACAAAGAACCTTTGTAATGGGTATAGAACCTGAGAAATTATAAATATTACCTTAATATATAGAAGTTATATTCGTTCTTTGAGACTTTTCAATCGAATGAATATATGAATGTTGTACAATATTGCACCATTTGTCGGGTTGGAAGATACCCGGATTTGGGGGCGCTACAATTATGCCTCTAAACATAAGTCTTATATGTTAAACATAATGGAATCAAATCAAGCATGAGGTTAAAGCATGTTTTAAAGTGTTAAACGATGCTATCTATGAGTAATAGATTTGAATATGTATGAGCATGTGTAGTACAGATTATGTGACTTCTTTATGAGAACATAAGGCTAATTAGTACACCTCACAATTACATAACCCTATTTGGTTTTGATTTGTGAAAATCCTAAACTACAGTCTCTAACATATAAGGTTGAACTTGAGGTGGTCATACAAGTATGTAAAGACCTATAGCGTGTATGCATGTTAAGTGTAAGTGTCTAAGTGTATTAAAGTATGGACTAAAAATAGGAAGTGCAAAGCTCAGTCTTGGTCTGGCCAGAGGACAACGCAGCTATGCCTTCCCTACGCCTGGATAGGGCGCAGCTGCGCCAGTCTGCAATTTAGAATAGGTTCTGTTTTGGATCTGATGTTTGAAGCAGGCTTGAATAATTGTTATATATGATCAGTATGGTATGGAATGTGTTAAGAAGCATGCTATGTGATAAAGATGAATGTTAATTAAGACTTTAAAAATGTTAAAGTCCAAAGGAGTGTTTACATGAGATAAAGCTATGATACGTTGTTTGGATTTGTAATGTCTTACAAACTGAATTGTGTAAGAAATATACAGTATAGGTGATATTGTATGAAGTTACGACTAAATTAGACGTTTATGTGTATGTTTGAACTTACCTATACGAGTTTTAAATATGTTGATCACGTTGTGAGTCAAGTGTGTGATAGATATATATGGATGTTGATGTCCGAATGGTTAAGGTATACCTATGCGGACCTAGCTACTCTAAGAATATGACAAGAAAGTGAAGTGTAGGTTTTGTGAATCTAGTTAGAGAACAATGTAACATTGTTATTACATTGAGAATGCATGAAATATGTTACTGATGGATATGAATCCATAATTATATAACTGTGTAGGAATACACGAAGTGCAGTTAAGCGTTTAAGCAGTTAAGTCATAGTTCAGAAACTACAAATCAGGCAAGTCTTTCAGTTCCTATTTGATATACGAATTCTATAACTGTTAGTGAGTTATATTATGGTATGCAAATGTTGATATATATGAAATGAATATGAGATATGTATGAAATGTGAAAGTTAATCTTTGATGATATGTTTGTGATATAAATCTCTATGTCTGTTATGTGAGAAGTAACATGCTTAGTAAATATTAATGGATTATGAATACATGTGCTGAGTATGCTATTATATGTTATGTGTTGCATGAAAACTATTAGAATTGTTTGGCTGTCGAGCTCACCCTTGCAAATAACAACTTTTGCAAGTTAAGGACACACGGTAATGGTTACGTGCTACTTGATTGATAAAGTTCAATCACATCAAAGGAGATTAATTTGTTTAATTAAATATATGTTCCTGAACCATGTTTAGGTTCTAGTAGATGTACATGATAGTAGTTTACGATGTGTAATACATGTTAAGTTGTAAAGTGGTACTAGGCAGTACATAGAGGAATTCGAATCAAGATGTAAAAATTTATACAGTGATTCGAATAAAGTGAATCATTGAATAATTTGATTCAAGGATTTGTAATTGATTCAAGTTAAGATATCAATAAAAGATTATTTTTCAAAGGAGATTGAAAAATTTAAATTATTCCGCATATTTATATAACATCGAATGTAATGTAAAACATGAATAGTAAATGACCAAGTTGTGAAACTTATAAAAGTTTGGAGGTCATTGTGCAGATCCTGGAAATGGAACGAATTTATATTCTAAATTGTAATAAGTAAAGTTTATTCATTAAGTTATGAATGAAAAATATAAATAGTTTAACGATAGTAGTATCGTGGCGGACCGGATCTGTGATTTGAAGGAACCCGGATTTGGGGGCGTCACAGCTACTATCTTCCACGGTCAGTTATATCAACAAAGGATCGCTAGGTCCTACATCAGAAAAGTTCGGCTATCGCAATTTAAACAACACGACTTGGTTTTTAAAAAGATCATAGACAACCAAGATCAATCTAAGGGAAAATTCACCCCGAACTAGGAAGGCCCGTTTGTTGACAAGGAGGTATTGACAGGAGGTGCTCTCAGATTATGAGAAATGGATGGCGATGAATTTTCGTAGCTTATCAACGCAGACACAGTGAAACGGTACTATGTCTGAGGTTACCATCAAGCAAACATCCTAGTTTTGGATCATCAGATCCCCCTAGTCATTTTCAAGTTTTTTAACCCTTCACTACATACAACTTTTCTTTACACTCATCTGCCCCATCAGGGACAAACACACATTTTCTAACCAGCAGCCTGATTGCGGATCGCTAGATCCTTCTCTTCACTTGGTTTTGAACCCTTACTCAACTCTGGTTATCCCACCAGGGATTAAACCTTTCACACCCGCAGTTTTACCCCACTAGGGATAAGACTTTTCACACCCGTAGTTTGTCCTAAACTTGGGATCAAACTTTTCATTGGCTGCAAACCGTCCTGAACTTGGGGCGAACTACGCCGACCTGATCTCCTTGATATACAAGAGTACGTAGGTAGCCATATTTTATATGTTCCGGTCGCAATAAAACAAAAATAACAAAAATATTTCTACATCCTTTTCCTTACAAAAACAAAAACAACAAAAATATCTCTACACCCTTTTTGCCACATACAGCGTTGAACCTCTTAAACCAGGTTCAAACTACGCAGAACTGATCTCCTCTTCAACAGGAGTACGTAGGCAGCCAGTCATGGTTCAGTCTAACCCCCTATTGAAACACAAACACTTGTCAGCAGTATTGGGATCAACCTTTAATCCGTCACATTTCATCGGCTTCAGACCAAAGGGATGGAACTACCTAACCTCCCCCTAAATGGGAGGATCGACGACCATCTAAGCTACAGTTGTTCCTCAAAGAGAAACACCAATCCATAAGAGATGGAACTAACTAGGCTCCTCTTAAATAGGAGTACTGGCGACCATCAGTGGCGCGATCGATCTCGGAGAGGAAAGTCACACTCCTCTCCACATCTCCATACAGAAACCAGTCCCAAGACACCAAAAATGGTAGGAAAAACACACAGATCAATGATCCATTTTGAAATATCCTGAGATAACTCAATGTCCATCCATCAAGGAGGAATTCAGAATACATCTAGATCACAAGCCCTGAAGAAACAGGCAAATATCAAGCAAGCAACATGGCATAACTAAAAGGGAAGTGATCAAAAATATATTTCCCTGCTATATATAATGTTGTTTGATATATACAATATGAACTTTACATAACAAAATGGCTAAGCTAATCTGTGCAGGAAAATACAAGCCAATCTATAAATCAGTGTATATGCGAGCTATCAAGCCAAACATGGCATCTCTCTCAAAAGAAAGAGGTAACGTTGTGGTCTCCTGCATAAAGGTATCCACACGAGCTAACAGATCTACAACCATCTGTATGGTGATGCGATGCTCATCAATATACATGTTCATCTCTGCGATCATGCCAGTAGTAAGGGACCTCACTGTGGTACTATCTGCAGCAGCTACATCCCGGGCAGATATAGCCACATTCCGCTCAACTATCACGACATCTCTGGCTAATCTGGCCTCATCTCGCTCCTCAATAGCGATGTCTCTATGTGCTAAGGCATCGTCTCTCTCTAATAGAGCGGCATCTCTCCCATCAAGAGCTGTCAACATTAGGGTTACAGCCTGATCCCTCTCGAAGGTCATCAGATGAAGACTCTGCTCAAAATACTATGTCGAATGCTGGATCACGACAGTGCTAGTACTGGGAGAATCTAAAAGAGCTGTTGGAAGCCCAGGAAATGGCTCCTCATCGGTGTGGGAATCAATGCCCTCCATGGGCTCTCCACCATCAGAATCAATACTCGGCACTGTGGATACTGCCGCAGCCGATGAAGTCTATGTCTCCATCCACGCAGAATACTCTGGCGAACAGCCCAGATGGCTAACAGAAAAAGTAGCTATCTCATGTTGATCCCAACAAGTATACACCCGGGATCGGTCCTCTGCTGACAAGTGGCGAGAAGCTAAACGCTGACCTTAACGCTCCATCAAAAGGATGAAAGTCCTGGAACTGGTCAAACCGTGACATCACGGCCAGTGGGTGGTAGGTAGTCATGCCCCTCAAACCAGCCAGAGGGAGATAATCCATGCCAGGAGCGTGAGTAATGAAGCTATAGGGTGAGCTGAGCCCTAAACACGGCAGGATGTCAAATGGATCTTTGATCCCTGCCAAGAAGACCGACCAAGACATAGTATCTAACACTCTGATGGCTGAAAGGAGTAAGACATAGCTATATCATGGGTAAAGCAGTACCCATGTCGGCGAAAAGTGCCAATCGGTCTCAAGTGTGACATAAACCACACGTATAACATGACTGAACTGCCTGTAAATACCCCTTCAGGGCAGATGCTGCAAAACGTGGTCGACCTCAACGTCTCCGCCACGATCTTCGGGATGATGGTATAACCTTCCCTGAGAGCTCTCACTGCCTTGATGACACCTATGTCCATCTCATTCATATACCGTGGCATGTATACATACGTCACTACGCACATCACGAGTACATCCACTCTGGCCAAATGCCACTGATCCTCTGGTGAGATGAAATCCCCAGAATATCGTGAGTAGCTGTCCACCGAGCCAAATCTGTCTATCAGGAAACGCTGGGACAATACATGGTCGAATGTAATCCCATCCTCTACTACTCTACGATGTAACCCAGTGAGGGTCATGAACTGCCGACACATATCTCCGATAGCCATACGGGCGCAAGGTCTGTCTAAGGGCGAAGCCATCAACCACTCGTACTCCTCTAATGTGGGAGTCAACTCCTTGATACCAAATCAGAAAACCTATCTCTTCTATTTCCAATGCTCCAGCATAACCTCCATAAAGCCTGCGGGAACCTGAAACATCAAGAGGGTCATAGAATGCTGTAATAGCTGATCTACAGTCACCCAATCTGTAGGTGATATACTATCATACCACAACCTCAGACGGGATGCCACCAATATTGGTGGGGTATGCTCTATGCGACTGACTGTCAAAGAAGACATCTGTGTAGGCCTTATCATAAGACCATCTAGGGGTCAATTCTGAATTTCTCAGGACATACATACATATGCATAACATGATACATGCATGACAAATAATAGATGGCAATATGATGTAGGGAATGAAAAATAATACATACATTCCTAAGTACATCATCATATATATACATCATCTCTGTACAGCTAAAAATATAGTGAAATGGGGCACATCCACCTAATATCTAACAGAGGTTGATCAAAAGAGATAACGAGAATACACATCAGAAGAAGACAATGGTGTTAAGATCTACGTCATCAATCTTGTCCACCTTATGTAACTCCTCCTGAGTCACTGGATCTCTATCACCAGGGATGTAAGGCCTATACAAGGGAGGATCTGCACCGACAAAGCCATATGGGTCACCTGAGGGGCCAGCGCTTGAGCTGGAAGGATCAAAAGTATCTGCCTCTGAAGGATCTCTACCCAAGTGTCGGATGAAAAAATGTGCCCGGTCCAACTGCCGGGTCAAACGATCAATCTGTGTCACATGAGTCGGATCTCGAACACAGGTCAGCCAATCCGTCATCATCACGGATCTAGGAACCATATCTCCCATAAACTGAGTGGCGCGGGTCAGGACTCTAATGGTACGAGGGGACCACCAGTGATGGAATGAATCCTGAGTAAATGAACCCTCTGACAAAGTATATGTGACACCCCAAAATCCGGGTACTTCGATTCCACGGGATTTGGTGTTTCATGTACAAATATCATCTATCTATCTACCCATAATAAATGCAAACCATGCAATAAATAGAAATAAAAATCTTCCCCTTATAGGGTTACAATATCTGAATCATAAACATAATCCTAGGTTGAACTAACCCTAAACATCTGTGCGGAAATATAAACAATAAGTCTTAAACAACATCATTAACTCAAGTCTAACATAAATACATCATCAAATAAAATAACAAGTCTTCAACACATGCTAACTTTGCCCTTGCCTTTACTAGTGGAAGGTTCGTCGGTTCTTTCGTTCTTAACTGTAATGTTATTATAATGCAAGAGTGAGCATGATTGCCCACAAGTATAAAAATGAAATAACAATATAATAACATGCAAGTGAATCAAAGACATCTAAAATAAAAGCTCAACTTTTGAATCAAGAATGAATAACAAGAATCAAAAGATTTCTGAGGGTCATAAGACCTTGAACTATGTCCTAGGTTATCAAAGGTTATACTTGAAACCTTTAACAGTCATAAGACTATGGACCTTTCTTCTCGTACTTAGGGGGATCAGCCCTTAGTACCATACTGCGCACAATATCTTAACGCTAATGCATAAGTAAATCCCTTTGCATGGTTGTTCATCTCAGTTTGACATTCGAGTCCGCACCAAAGGAAATTTGGTTTGGATAATTCAATAAGGGTTCTGAAATTTAGAACGTTCATCAACTAAGGACTAGTTGAATCAATAAAGTTCACTAGTCTAATAAGGTTCAACAATAATGATATTCAATTTGAATAATAATCTCAAGAAGTATACAATAGGACAATTATTGTATAACTGAATCATGCTTTGAAAAAAAATAATATAACATTTGAACTTGAATAATAGTAATGATAATTTACTCGAGGTAAATAATAATCTTGAACAATAATGACAAGTAGGGTTAGGAAACTTGTCTCGTGCGTAGGCTAAACGATTACTACTTCCGTTTACCACAAATCCTACACACATACCATATATATTCACGACATTCATTAGTTACATTTTCACTTAATATAAACTACACTTTATTTAACAAATCATTACCCTTCTAATTTAATTACTTAATTAAATTAGAATATTTTCATTCTCTTACTATTATTACACTCGAATAAATTATTACATAATAATTTCCATCGAATATTTATTTTATTCCATAAATATCTCAATTAAAATATTTACTTTATTTTATAAATATTTTAATAATAATTTTCATCGAATATTTTATTTTATTCCATAAATATCTCAATTAAAATATTTACTTTATTTTATAAATATTTTAATAATAATTTTTATCGAATATTTATTTTATTCCATAAATATCTCAATTAAAATATTTAATTTATTTTATAAATATTTTAATATTAATTTTCATCGAATATTTATTTTATTCCATAATATCTCAATTAAAATATTTAATTTATTTTATAATATTTTAAAAATAATTTTCATCAAATATTTATTTTTTTATTTTTTTTTTTATTTATTTTTTTGACCGCCGGGGCGTGGTAATTTAGTTTGGTAACACCCGCCGGGGGCGGGGTTACCCATGCTCATTTTCTGCAATTTCTGCAGTTCTGCAGTTCGCGAACATAACAAGGCCAAATTAGGCCAAAAATCAATCACACGTAAAATTATACATGAATATGGTCATAACTTCCAATTAGTAATTTTATACGAATTTAGACTTACCTAATAATTGTAATACATATATAATCATTACTTAACTCATCTAGCATGATTTTTAACAAGTTAACACATAATTTGCAAAATCAACACATTTACTTTCATTGTTCTTGATGTTCTTGAAGGTTTTGAAAATAAAACATGAAAATTGTCACTACGGATTCGTTATACAACCGAATCCGTTTATTTAAACTTTGGTCTCTTCGTATCAACATCCATAATAATATACGAGTGTAAAATTTAGAGATAACATACGATCAATAAATTAAATATCACGTATAAGGTCATATGGACAAAACCCAAACTCTGTAAATTTTTGAAATAGCAAGTCATCATTTACTGAAACTTATGATATTGAATCATATAAAATATATATAAAACATGTTATGCTACTCGAATTTTTACATATATTCCTAACTCAATTTCCCAATTTACAGAAATTCTACAGAACTTGATTGAAAGCCATTTTCATAAAAAAACTAAATGATGTAAAAGTAGAATTTGGGTTGGAGAGAATTACTCACAGATTAGTGTAGATAGGAGGGATTAAACTTTTTCAATCAATCAAACAACTCACAATTCTCTCAATTTCTTAATTCTTTCTCTATGTGATAATTCTCTAGACTTAGCAATAATGAATGAATGAATAAGAAGACGTCACATATAATAATTAAATTGACGTAGTTGTGGTCAGTTAACCAATTCGTAGTTAACTGCCCTCAACCACTACTGAGGCCTTGTTTGGTTATTCAATATAATTCATTCTCATTTAATTTGATAAACTTCTTATACTATAGTTTAATTAATGTCATATTCCTTATAAAATAACTCCAAAATTTTTATTTAATATATTTTAAATAAAATATAATAATTTCTCATAAATTCACATAGTCACATAAATAATTTTCTCATTAATAAATAGTGTCAAATTATTAACTCTCTAATTAATAATTAAATTAATTAATTAACATCATGCTTAATTAAATATTTCTTTTAATACAATAAGCTCAGATAATTACATATTTGAATAATAATTATTCTCTACATTAATTTAATAAATGTAACACATATAATTAAATTAATCTACCATAATTGCATCAATTAATTATTTAATCTAATAATTAAATCATCGAAAAATATTTATTTAATTCAATAAATATTAAAAATTAATTTAAAAAATATCCTTCGTCACATCTTTCCCTCGTTAAAAGGATTCTGTCCCCAGAATCACGACTCAAAAATTTCGACCCGTTACATTCTCCCCGCTTACAAAGATTCTGTCCCCAGAATCGCTTACACATAATTAAGTAAATAATTGAGAGTAATTCTTCATCATATTCTCTTCGAGTTCCCACGTAGCTTCTTCAGCGTTGTGGTTCCTCTAAATTACCTTAACAGAAGGTATAACTTTATTTTTGAGAACTTGTTCTTTTCGGTCGACAATTTGGACAGGAATTTCTTCGTAAGATAAGTCTTTCTCAAAATGCAGGGGTTCATATTCAATTACATGCTTGTAATCGGCCTTGTAGGGTCGTAACATAGACACATGGAAGACGTTGTGGACATTCTCGAGTGATGGAGCTAAGGCTACCTCATATGCGACTTCACCGATTCTTCTCAGTACTTCAAAGGGTCCAATGAATCTTGGGCTCAATTTCCCTTTCTTTCCGAATCTGATCTTTCCTTTCGAGGAAGAGACTTTCAAAAAAACATAACTACCTGATTCAAACTCGATATTTTTACGATTTGGGTCAGCGTATTTCTTCTGTCGATCTTGAGCAGCTACCAGTTGTGCTCGGATCACTTTGACTATTTCTGCGGTCTGCTGTACCAATTCTGGCCCTAGCATGGTAACTGTTGATGTAGCAGAAATCTACTAACGGTAGGTGATCATCCCAATTTCCTTTGAAGTCCATCACACAGGCTCTTAGCATATCTTCTAACGTTTGAATTGTTCTCTCGCTCTGTCCGTCTGTTTGAGGATGGTATGCTGTACTTGTGACAACCCCAAAATAGGTCCATTCCATCCAACCTATTCTGAGTCGCCAAATACATGGTACAGAAAATAACTACAACTTTATTACAACAATTGTCGTGCAAAATACAACAACACGTATGCTGTGAGTTTGGATACAAATATATACCAAATGTGACTCATGTTCCAACCGTGGACATCACCTCACAATGACACCTTACATAAAGGTATAGTCAAAAACTGTTTTAGAAATTAGAATCTTTGGGAAGTGCTCAAGGAAACCTTCGTACATGGGAGGCCACGCGTCTAGGTTATGATAGATATCATATGGCCACAGAATTATCCTTGGTTGACCCAATAGACCCCAAAGAAAAACGAGAATATTACTATCATATTCTTCCCAATGGTGAGTCTTCTCTTGACTTATCATTATCTCCACTGTCTTTAATCGTGAATTATACTTCAAACAAACACCAAGATTATATAGGTAGTGCCCATAGATATACTCAGCAAGTGGATGAGCACAACACTGTCTTATGATTACACGAGGTTGTATGTCATTAGACATCTTGTATGATAGTGACAAAACACCCTTCCAACGTTGGGTTCGCCTCACCCTATTTTCTTCACCAAATATAACTACTAAATGATGACCACCGTTTTATTCCCTTGTTACCCCCGCTCGACCCAGCTACACTCTTATTACCTGAAAGGAATTGTGAAGCAAAAGGGTGAGCACAACTAGCTCAGTAAAGAATATCATGACTAAAGATAATTCAATTATCAATAGCCTTCATCAACAATAAATCAGAGATTTAGAACATATGGTAAATAATAAAAATTTTAACCATAGTTGCAGCGGAACGAGCAATCCATTAGAAGAGTCAAATAGACTATAAAGTCTATTATCTTCTCCATGTTAAAAATCCAACAACAATGTTTTATCCCTATAACATCAATCAACAATTCTGGTCCACAATCATATGAATAACTCATAATCATAACTGTAGTTCTAAATTCCTCTTCTCATCTAGGACGATGATAATTTTCATCACCTATCTTTACCTGAAACATCAAAGATCATGGTTACACCAAATCACATTTCTTGTTCATAATCATACTAATAACTCCATCTTTGCACTACGTCCAAAGATATTCATTTGTATCACCAGTTGGTCATGTTTATCTCAACATCTGTTCATCTTTGCACTACTGGCCAAAGATATTCAACAACATGTCATCTTTGCACTACGGGCCAAAGATATTCATCAACAATTCATCTTTGCACTACAGGCCAAAGATATTCATCAATATTTCATCTTTGCACTACAGGCCAAAGATATTAATATCTCAAAGAAATATATAATCATTTCAGAATTTATATAAACAATAATTATAACCATGTTGATCAATTCACCTTTGCACTTAAGCTAAAGATATTCACTTATAAATTCAATGGTCATAATCATACCAGTCACAATTCAACTTTGCACTACAGGCCAAAGAGAACCCTAGTCATGATCATACCAATAATCTACCCATCTTTACACTCCAGTGAAAGAGAATTTCAACATCAGGTTATAAAAATGTTATATATGATGATAAAAAATAATATGATCAACATATAGTTTTAATCTCAAGAGTAATATTCGTAACTCATGAATAGTAAATCGTGAATAGTAACTCATGAATAGTAACTCCGACACAAAAGATAGAAATTCCACAATAAAATCCATACCAATATTTCGGTATAATGATATTGAAAGAATAACATTCTTAAATTTATAAACAATTTATTTTAATTGTTTACACTTTACTAATTAATGCATTTAATCATCATAAAATGTCAACTCTTACAATTTCATCATCAATAACCAAAACCCTCATCAAAAATCTGCATATACCTCATATAGGATTCTCAAGCCATAAAATCCTATTTTCCAATTTTCTTTCTTCACAAAACATATTTAATTCATTTACTCATAACTAGACCATTTTTATGAAAAATACCAAATCAGTTCAAAAAATATTTCTTTTCTGGGATTTAGCATAATATAGTCCCATAGTGAACATATATTTTTCTCAGAATTTTTAAAAGTCATTTACTATTTTTCACATGGCCAAAACCACTGAATATTTAGACATTTATCAAAAATTATACTTTTGTCCAAAAATTCTGAAATTTACAGAGTATACTTCTATCATAACATGTACTCCCAATAAAAATTTCATCAATTTTGGAGTTAACCACAAGGAATTATAAGCGGTTACTTTTAAAATAGTCTTTTCCCGTAAAATTCATAACTCTTAATCTATACATCCAAAAATCACCATTTTTGGACACAATCAATAAAACTCATCAAAATATCATTTCAAATTTTTCTATAATTTTTGAAGATCAGAAAAATTACGAAACTGAAAATCATAACAACCCTTAAAATCCCTTACTATCCCTTACAATCCCTTACCTCAAAAGAGCAGTACTTCTGACTGGATATCGGATATGATGCTGAAGAAAACTTGCACTGATGAATAGCAACTCACCAAGTATCTAAAAACTCACAAAATATGCTTCATAATATAGAGAGAGAAAGAGAGAAAGCTTATGTTTCTGGTGTGATTTTCAATTCTAACTTAGCCTTCTATTTATAGGAAAATTTTGGTAGGTTTGACCTGCAACCTGATGGCTTTACCTGCTACTATTCCCACCCACCACATTTGAAATATAATTCAGCACATTTCTTCACCAACCACAAGTGGGGCCCACCAATTCTAGAATTTTCCACCAAAATGATAAACTCCGAAAATTCAACAATTTCTGAACCAGTCATCTCGTAAAATTCATAATAAATCATTCGTTCATTTTTAACGGTTCAAAATTTGTGTACATATACTCAACTATATATGTATAACATATCCAAATATTACCACGATCCAATGGTCGGATTAAAAATTATAACCCTCACAAAATATCTCAAAAACCCTAATTTTAATACCTCCATTCTGACAAAAATACGGATAAAACCTCAACATTAACTCCTTCATTTTTAATCACAAAAATATATCCCTCGTTTATATCCACATAAAATAAATATTTCCTTATCATATGAATCAATAATTAATTATTCATAAATAATATTACAGAATCACATTTATGACAATCAGGCCGTTCCCAGGAAAGAGGGGGCTTTCCAATAAGAATTTCTCCTTACTGGCGCGCAATTAGGTGACCAAACCTCTCCTTAGACAGAACTTTCTAGTCATTGCCAATAATGTTATCTAATAATATTATTCAAATAATATGAATTATTGATCTGATAATGGGAAATACTGTGCAGTGACAATTATTGAACAACAATAATATAAAATTTTAACGTAGCAATTATTGAATCAATAAAATAAAATATTGAACAGTAATTACTGTAACAATTATTGAGTAGTGCCTTCTTACGTAAGGATCAATAATTCAAAAATACTGTATAAAATCGTGTGCTACTGTGCAAACACGCGTATTACTGTATTTTAACCACCGGGTATTCCAACAGTGTTAACGGTAACAACTACGCCGTTATTTGTAAAAACTCAAATTTGTCGTTTTCTTCATCCGACAGTTATTCGTTATGGGGCCCACAAATAGCTGCGCCATCGTACGAATATTCCCCGACAGAAAGAATATTCCACGACCAAACGAATATTCCCCGACAACAATGATTATTTTATAACCACTTGCTTATTTTGAAAAAATCATATTTCAGTCATAACTTTAAACTTTTATCAATTTAACCATTTACTGAATAGTAATTATAAGAAAAATTGAATACTTTTATTTCATAAAATTCGGGGACTTACAGTACTCATTCGCAATTGCGTACCCATGCATTCCTGAAGACGTTTCTAGAAATTTGATGTGAAACGTGGATCTCTATCGAAAATAATTGACACCGGCACTCCGTGCCTCGAAACAATCTCTTTTACGTATAACCTCGTCAATTGATCTAAATTGAATCTGATTTTGATTGGAAGGAAGTGTGCAGATTTCGTCAGTCGGTTAACGATAACCCATACTACGTCGTAGCCTTTCTGAGTCGTCAGAAGGCCAACCACGAAATCCATTGTAATATGTTCCCATTTCTATTATGGGATTTCCAACGGTTGAAGCAATCCACTTGGTCTCTGATGTTATGCTTTTACTTTCTGACAGGTCAGACACTTGGCAACACATTCTGCTACATCGCGTTTCAAATTCGGCCACCAGAAATGTTGTCGAAGATCTTGATACATCTTTGTACTACCAGGGTGAATCGAATATCTTGAACTATGAGCCTCGCTCAGAATTTCTTCCTTAATTTTTTGTACTGGCGGAACCCAGATTCTGCTTTCAAATCTTAATATTCCTTCCTTATCCATCTTAAATCTTGGTTCAGTTCCTTCAGATATCTTCTTTGTCACCTTTCTACATTCATCATCTTGAAGCTGAGCCTCCTTTACACTATCCAGTAGAGTTGTACTAGTTTGCATCTAAAATAGCTTCTCATCAATATCCATTGGATACTTCACTTCCAATTCTAATTTCTCCATTTCCACAATTAGCTCCTCCTGAGCAGTTAACATCATCAATTTCTCACGACCCTTTCTACTTAAGGCATTGGCAACTACATTCGCCTTACCTGGATGGTATAAAATCTCACAGTCGTAATCCTTGATTAATTCCAACCATCTTCTTTGACGCATATTTAAGTCCTTTTGTGTGAAAATATATTTCAGACTCTTATGGTCTGCATATATTTCACACTTCTCACCGTAAAGATAGTGCCTCCAAATTTTTAAAGCAAAAATAACTGCAGCTAACTCCAAATCATGGGTCGGGTATCCCGTCTCGTAATCCTTCAACTGTCGTGATGCATACGCGATGACTTTACCGTTTTGCATTAGCATACAGCCAAGTCCTTTATGCGATGCATCACTATAAATAACAAAATTTCCTATATCATCAGGAAGAGATAACACAGGCGCCGTACTCAACCTCTTCTTCAATTCTTGAAAACTTTCCTCACACTTCTCTGTCCACACAAATTTCAAAGCTTTACGAGTTAAATTCGTGAGCAGAGTTACGATCTTGGAAAAGTCTTGAATGAATTTTATATAATATCTTGTCAATCCAAGAAAACTTCTTACTTCTGACGGCATTCTCGGCTGATCCCAGTTAATTACGGCTTCTACTTTAGATGGATCTACCGAAATTCCATTTTTATCAATCACGTGCCCAAGAAATTGCACTCGTTCAATCCAAAATTCACATTTCAAAAACTTGGCATATAACTTTTCCCTTCTCAATACTTCCAATGTTAATCTCAAATGTTCTTCGTGTTCTTCTTCGGTTTTTGAATATACCAAAATGTCGTCTATAAATACCACTACAAACTTGTCCAAAAACGGCTTGAACACACCATTCATTAGTCCCATAAATGCTGCAGGAGCATTCGTAAGGCCAAACGACATTACTAAAAATTCGTAGTGACCATATCGCGTTCTGAACGCTGTCTTCGGTACATCCTCTGGCCTCACCTTCAGTTGATGATAACCGTTTCTCAAGTCTATCTTGGAAAAGTATCTTGCTCCCTTCAATTGATCAAACAGGTCGTCGATCCTCAGTAATGGATATCTGTTCTTAATCGTGACTTTATTCAGTTCTCTGTAGTCAATGCAGAGCCGCATCGATCCATCCTTCTTTTTCACAAACAACACCGGCGCTCCTCACGGCGATACGCTCGGTTGGATTTACTTCTTTTCTAGTAATTCTTGTAATTGTACCATTAATTCTTTCATTTCTACTGGTGCCATTCGGTATGATGCCTTCAATATTGGAGCAGTTCTAGGCGCCAAATCGATCACGAAATCTACCTCTCTATCTGGTGGAAGTCCTGGCAAATTGTCTGGAAATACGTCGGCGAAGTTCCTCACAATCGGTATTTCTTCTACCTTCAGATTCTCTTTTCGACTGTCGACTATGTAAGCTAAGTATCCTACACAACCTTGTCTTAATAACTTCCTGGCCTGCATCATCGTCAGACAACTCGCTTGTCTAGGCGACTTGCTTCCATAAAACACAACCTTTGACGGAGTCATAAGGTTAATACGCTTCTTTTGACAATCAATTACAGCCCCGTAATTGAATAACCAGTCCATTCCCAAGATAACATCAAATTCCCCAAGTCGAATAGGGATAAGATCTACGTTCATGATATTACCCTTAATATCCACTCTACAGTTCTTATGCATGTACTTAATAGGGATTATCTCTCTATTCGCAATTTCTATGTTCATGGGATGTTCCAACTCATCCTTAAGCAAATCTAAACTATTAGCAAAGTCATCGGATATAAAGGAACAAGTAGCACCCGAATCAAATAAAACATAGGCATTAATTTTATAGATCGGAATGATACCTGACACCACATCACGAGACTGAACTGCATCCTGCACTGTCATGTTAAAAGTCCTGGCGGTCGGTCAGTTTGTTGCGGTTGGTCCGGTGATAGTTAAGGCATTTCCACTGTTGTTTCCCCGGTTTCCTCCTGATCCTGACCCTCCTGATCCCTTCTTAGGACCGTCTCTTGCCAGATGGTCCTTCGAACCACAAGTGAAACAAGCACCCTTCTTTGGGTTTGGACAGTTTGGTGCTATGTGGCATTCCTGACCACAATTGTAGCACACTCGCTTCCCTTTCATGCAAACTCCCAAATGAGCTTCTCCGCAGTTTGAGCACGCTTCGATCTTCTTCTTCTGCCCTCCTTGTTGACTTTTAGCTGACGAGTTATCCGTCCACTTCCTCTTCTGATTATGACAACCCCTAGAGCTACTCCCACCAGTCTTGTTATTACCTTCATTCTCACTCTTCTTCTTCTTCTGCTCTTGATTATACTTGGTCACCACATCACTTCCACCTTCTACGAGGATGGCCTTTTCCAGTACTCCAGCAAATGTGTTTATCTGAAACATTGATACTTTACTGTATACCCACGACTTTAGTCCTTGTTCGAATCTTCTGGCTTTTATCTCGTCCGTGTGTACTTGATACGGGGCGAACCTCGGTAACTCGTTGAATCTAGCCGCATAATCCGGTACGCTCATATTTCCCTACTTCAATTCCAAAAATTGAACCTCCATCTGGTTCTGTGAACTAGTTGGGAAATACATTTCGAAAAACATCTCTTTAAATCTCTCCCACGTAATTACACCTTCACCTCCTCGCACTTTGTTTGCTTGCCACCAGTAGCTAGCCTCAAACTTCAGCATAAACGTTGGAAAAGCGGTCTTCTGGTCTTCTCTAACCCTAGCAACGTCGAAAACCTTCTCCATTTCCATTACCCATGTTTGAGCCTCGATTGGGTTCATGGAACCTTTGAACTCTAGCGGTCCCACCGCCTTGAAATCTTTAAACGTTTTATTTGGTGGAGCTTGAGGTTGATTGGTCATGGCTCCAGTCAGTAAGTTCACCAACTGCTACACGGGATTAGCGTTGGCATAATTGTTATTATTGGTTGACTTTTCCTGAGCCGATTGACGTTGTTGTCTTCTCCTTGGCGGCATTTTTCTATTAAATAAAAGCTTTATTAGAACTTTATTTATTTCTCTAAATAGTCAAGGCATTACTCAACAATTTAACATATCACTTAACACATCATCTCAAACAACTTGATATATTTGCATTCAAATCAAAGTTTTAACACTAAACGATAGCATAACTGCTATTTACATCAACTATCCTAGAATAAAGAATCCACAGAATTTAAAACATTCAAATATTCTTTCGTTCATAAACACGTCAAAATTTACATATAAAATCTAATTAAGTCTTTCACATAATTAAACAAATTCTATCACTGTTTGTCAAGGTGCTGAATAGCCTTGCCACGCTCCTCATCCATGATACGAGACATCGTCCTGCGATCCAGCATATACGATGGAAGTCCTTTGAAATGGATGGGGTACCTCAAAACTCGATCTTGGGCCTCATCCATTGCATGATTAAGTGTAGAGTATTTCTCTTCAAGCTTTGCCTTCTTTGCACGACTATCATCTTCTGCACGATCAGCTCGACGTGATTCTCTTACCCATCCCTCTTCTGCTATGTTCAACCTTTCGGAGATTTCCTTCAGTTCCTTCTTCAGCTTCTCTATCTCCTCGGTTTTATCTTCGGTTTGACCCTTCTCATGGACCAAATCCCATTCTACATTTGCCAGTCGAGAGTGAAGAGTCGAAATCTCCCTCTCCTTCTGCTCTAGAGTAATATGCTAAATAACCGCTCGCTCAGTCAAATCCTGGACCTCGTCTCGTAACTCCACATTACGGTCGTATAACGTGTCATACATCTCAACATCAACGGTGTACCGTGGTAACTCCTCTTCTTCCTCTTCCTCTTCCTCAACAAATTGCTCCTCAGGATCAGTCTCGGGCTCATGCTCCTGACCAACAACGGTGATCAATGGAGATGACTCCCTCTGTACCAGCTGCTCCCTAACGACATGAATGTCTCGGGGCTCCTCCTCTGTCGGTACTATAGGTACACGGGGTTCTTCCTCCCCAGCTTGACTAGCTTCTCTAACATTCGACATCTTGACAACAAAATTTTAAGTTTTAGTTACTAAGTCGTATCATCTAACGCATACTTTAACACATAAACACATAAGGTCTTTTATTATCTTCAATGAATTTCAAAAATTCATTTCCTAGAACTCGATAAGAGTTTTCCAATACTATGTTCTTCCTATAAGGCTACTACCTAAGGTTGTTCCCCTGCCTAAGGTTCATAATCTACAGCTTTGTTACCAACTTGTCACACCCCCAAATCCGGGTACTTAGATTCCATGGAATTTGGTGTTCACTGTACAAATATCATCTATCTATCTACCCATAATAAATGCAAACCATGCAATAGATAGAAATAAAAATCTTCCCCTTATAGGGTTACAACATCTGAATCATAAACATAATCCCAGGTTGAACTAACCTTAAACATTTGTGCGGAAATATAAACAATAAGTCTTAAACAACATCATTAACTTAAGTCTAACATAAAGACATCATCAAATAAAATAACAAGCCTTCAACACTTGCTAACTTTTCCCTTGCCTTTACTAGTGGAAGGTTCGTCGGTTCTTTCGTTCTTAACTGCAATGTTATTATAACGCAAGAGTGAGCATGATTGCCCACAAGTATAAAAATGAAATAACAATATAATAACATGCAAGCGAATCAAAGACATCTGAAATAAAAGCTCAACTTTTGAATCAAGAATGAATAACAAGAATCAAAAGATTTCTGAGGGTCATAAGACCTTGAACTATGTCCTAGGTTATCAAGGGTTATACTTGAAACCTTTAACAGTCATAAGACTATGGATCTTTCTTCTCGTACTTAGGGGGATCAGCCCTTAGTACCATACTGTGCACAATATCTTAACGCTAACGCATAAGTAAATCCCTTTGCAGGGTTGTTCATCTCAGTTTGACATTCGAGTCCACACCAAAAGAAGTTTGGTTTGGATAATTCAATAAGGGTTCTGAAATTTACAACGTTCATCAACTAAGGACTAGTTGAATCAATAAAGTTCACTAGTCTAATAAGGTTCAACAATAATGATATTCAATTTGAATAATAATCTCAAGAAGTATACAATAGGACAATTATTGTATAACTGAATCATGCTTTGAAAAAAAATAATATAACATTTGAACTTGATTAATTGTAATGATAATTTACTCGAGGTAAATAATAATCTTGAACAATAATGACAAGTAGGGTTAAGAAACTTGCCTCGTGCGTAGGCTAAACGATTACTACTTCCGTTCACCACAAATCCTACACACATATCATATATATTCACGACATTCGTTAGTTACATTTTCACTTAATATAAACTCCACTTTATTTAACAAATCATTACCCTTCTAATTTAATTACTTAATTAAATTAAAATATTTTCATTCTCTTACTATTATTACACTCGAATAAATTATTTCATAATAATTTCCATCGAATATTTATTTTATTCCACAAAAATCTCAATTAAAATATTTACTTTATTTTATAAATATTTTAATAATAATTTTCATCGAATATTTATTTTATTCCATAAATATCTCAATTAAAATATTTACTTTATTTTATAAATATTTTAATAATAATTTTCATCGAATATTTATTTTATTCCATAAATATTTTAAATAAAATATTTAATTTATTTTATAAATATTTTAATATTAATTTTCATCGAATATTTATTTTATTCCATAATATCTCAATTAAAATATTTAATTTATTTTATAAATATTTTAATAATAATTTTCATCAAATATTTATTTATTTATTTATTTATTTTTATTTTATTTTTTTTTTTGACCGCCGGGGCGGGTAATTTAGTTTGGTAACACCCGCCGGGACGGGGTTACCCAGGTTTATTTTCTGCTGTTTCTGCAGTTCGCGAACATAACAAGGCCAAATTAGGCCAAAAATCAATCACACGTAAAATTATACATGAATATGGCCATAACTTCCAATTAGTAATTTTATACGAATTTAGACTTACCCAATCATTGTAATACATATATAATCATTACATAACCCATCTAGCATGATTTTTAACAAGTTACAACACATAATTTGCAAAATCAACACATTTACTTTCACTGTTCTTGATGTTCTTGAAGGTTTTAAAAATAAAACATGAAAATTGTCACTACAAATTCATTATAACACCGAATCCGTTTATTTAAACTTTGGTCTCTTCGTATCAACATGCATAATAATATACGTGTAAAATTTAGGGATACCATACGATCAATACATGAAATATCACATATAAGGCCATATGGCCAAAACCCAAACTCTGTAAATTTTTGAAATAACAAGTCATCATTTACTGAAACTTATGATATGAAATCATATAAAATATATAAAAAACATGTTATGCTACTCGAATTATTACATATATTTCTAACTCAATTTCCCAATTTACAGAAATTCCACAGAACTTGATTGAAAGCCATTTTCATAAAAAAACTAAATGACGTAAAAGTAGAATTTGGGTTGGAGAGAATTACTCACAGATTAGTGTAGATAGGAGGGATTAAACTTTCTCAATCAATCAAACAACTCACAATTCTATCAATTTCTTAATTCTCTCTCTCTTTGATAATTCTCTAGACTTAGCAATAATGGAATGAATGAAGAAGAAGACGTCGCATATAATAATTAAACTGACGTAGTTGTGGTCAGTTAACCAATTTGTGGTTAACTGCCCTCAACCACTACTAAGGCCTTGTTTGGCTATTCAATATAATTCATTCTCATTTAATTTGATAAACTTCTTATACTATAGTTTAATTAATGTCATATTCCTTATAAAATAACTCCAATATTTTATTTAATATATTTTAAATACAATATAATAATTTCTCATAAATCCACATAATCACATAAATAATTTTCTCATTAATAAATAATGTCAAATTATTAACTTTCTAATTAATAATTAAATTAATTAAATAACATCATGCTTAATTAAATATTTCTTTTAATACAATAAGCTCACATAATTACATATTTGAATAATAATTATTCTCTACATTAGTTTAATAAATGTAACACATATAATTAAATTAATCTACCACAATTGCATCAATTAATTATTTAATCTAATAATTAAATCATCGAAAAATATTTATTTAATTCAATAAATACTAAAAATTAATTTACAAAATCTCGTTCGTCACAGTATATCCGTCCATACCCATCAATGGGATGTCATCGGCGGGTGACTGCGACACAGGCCAATAATGCCTGGCAGGAGGCAAGATCGGTACACGAATCTCTCATGTGGTGCTCCAAATAGCACGCTCTCCTAAATAGGGCTCCCATAATCTATTTGTGAAGAGAGGAATCCTACGGGTGGATATCACATGCTCAATACCAGTCGAAAATCCATCCTCAAATCCAACGGTCAAATGTTCCCCAGAGTAGGGAACCCAAGTGATGACATCAGTTGTCAACAGCTCCAACTGTAAGCTACAATGGGTGAAACCCTTTGCTATAGGAACCTCCACCAGAATGGAGTGATGCCATCGTCGTCCTCGTGGATAGGTATCTAAACTTAACACACTCACAGGACGCAAACATGGAAGCCTCTCATAGGCCCAAAACTGCCAACACAAAACACCTGCTGTCAATGAATACTCTTTAATTTGTACATGGGAAATCAAAAGAGAAATACTCACCAGCAGAAATGGGTAAAATCATAACCAAGCCTCGGTCAAGCCCTGCGAACATATGCGCATACTCTCTAATACGGTCCACCTCCCGCGTGGCGCTGATCAAAACGAATGACACCGTAGAAGAGTTATCTGCTATGATACAACCCCTGATGATAACCAGGAACAATCACCGAAGAATGCGATCCCTGACTCTCACATCAGCGGGCATGGGCTCACTCAACAGCCCACTCATTGCATCTACGCTCAAAGGACCCGTACGGACGGTCCTACCCTTCAGCGCCTCAGCCGGAACTCCCAACAAGGATCTGACGGCAGTCAGGGTAATATCCACCATACATGGCACTGGCGCCTTGCCAAACTCCATACCAGTGATAAATTGCCAATCCATCGGCGTCATCATCACCACACAGTCCAACAAGTGGAGAGACTGAGTCTGGTGAAACCAACGTTCAGACAATTCCCTGAGGTAACCCAGGGACAACGGCGAGGAAGAATGGAAAAGAACGCCCCCAAAGCCCCAATCATGCACTATACCTTGGTAATCTGGATACAGAGCCTGATACAGGGAGTGTATGCTGAACCAGTTCCCTCGAGGCTGTGTAAAGCCGGGGACCTACATCACATGTGAATCAATCTCAAAATCCTTCCTCCTCCTCAATAGGAAAAAGGAAGATCAAATCCAGCTGTTACCTCGTTTGCATGCAAGTAAACTACGGGGTGGCGACTCAAATCACCTAGAAGATCTGGGATAGCCACCTGAATGCCTTAGAAATCCCTATGGGGAATATGAGCAGCAGGAGCTGGAGCCGCTACCGGTACATCCTCCTCCTCGTCCTCGACATCCAATATATCAACCCGAATAGGACGAATAACCGCCTCCGCCAGACGATGAGGTTGTCTAACTGAACGGGGTCGAGGCACTTCAAAGGCCCTCCTCCGCACACTTGAAGTGGTCTTGCGGGAACTGCTCGGCTGATCCGGATCCATAATATATGGACACAAGTCTCTAAATCATCACAGAAAGGGTGTGGTATTTTCTAAACCTGGAGCTTTTCAAAATGCATTTAATAACTATATGAGTGCATGCATTATTTTAACATATGCCTACAGTAGAGTTAAAAATGCATGACTACCCAATGCCTACATTTTGAAATTTTTTCCCCATAGTTTCCTCTATAAATAGGACTATCCACATGCACATAGGCATAACTAGGTGGTCATTCAGTAGCACACCTACCCATAGTCATATACATACTATTTGCATTAAAAAGTCAAAGCCATCAATCCATAAGGGTAGCCTAATTACCAGGATTACTTTGCTTTATTACCTTTGCTCATTTGTCCTCAAATAGGATAAGAAATAGCAGAAAAAAGGAATCAATTTGACTGTTTCAAAATTCAAATTTTTTCGCTTCATTATGTTCAGCATGGTTTAATACTAACATTTACTATATTGAATATTTTTTATGAAGACATATGAGCATGCATATTCACTACTATGTGTTTAAACACATTTTATATAAAAAGTTATTTTCCAACGGATAAAAACTGGAAAAAAGACATTTATACGTTACCAAGATAGTGTAAAACACTTGTACTGTGACAAAATTTGCAGAAAGACGCCCGAACTCAGCAGATCTGAAGAAGAGCTCTCAGATTTCCTTCGCGGCGCAACTTAAAAATGACTTGTGAAAGCAATCAGCCCATTTAAGGACATCCACGCCTGGCTGCAGGTCCACCTGCGGCTCCCTTGGGTGGGGCCCACCCCTCTGACTCGGTCTAGTTCGAGTTGTAAAGGAGTTCTTACAAGCTGAAAAGGCCAAATCATGGATAAAAATGCTACGTAATTGAGAAGAATAGCCTAAAATCCAGGTTTTCCTGGGCCATACTGTGGCTTTCATATCATTTATTGGTATTCGCCCAAACACAGGGTATACTATACCGATGATCATAGCAGTTGCAGATTACATTCAGTAATACCGCACAAAGGTCCAATGTCGTCAGTGTGGGGTCGTCATTCTCAAGTACACATTCCCTGGCGGGGGTATCATGCATTGTCATCTGTTGATGTTCACATTCCCCAGTGGGGGTATCACGCATTTGCATCCGTTGATGCACAATCCCTGGCGAGGGCATCACGCATTCTCAAGTACACAATCCCCGGAGGGGGTATCACGTATTTGTATCTGTTAATGCACAACCCCGATGGGGGCATCACACATTCTCAAGTACACAATCCCCGGCGGGGGTATCACACATTTGCAACCATTAATGTACAATCCCCGGCGGGGGCATCACGCATTCTTAAGTACACATTCCCCGGTGGGGGTATCATGCATTTCTAGCAGTTGATGCACATGTCAACGATGGTCAAGCAACCTTGACATCACTTCAGTCATTTGCAAGTAAATCCACTGAAGCATCGGAAGCCATCCGATGATTTCAGCCGTTGATGCACATGTCAGCGAAGATCAAATAGATTCCCCGGCGGGGGTATCACACATCTTTATCACCGAAGTACTATACCCTGGTGGGGGTATCACGTATTTCTAGCCGTTGATGCACATGTCAACGAAGGTCAAGTAACCTTGGCGTTACTTCAGCCGATGGAAAGTAAACCCATCGAAGTATCGAAAGCCATCCGATGATTTCATTCGTTGATGCACACGTCAACAAAGGTCAAATAGCCTTGACATTTTCCCAGCAGGGATTTCATCCGTTGATATACATTTCAGCGAGGGGTCAGACAATCCTAACAACACAGACTGTTGGCAGTAACACGAACAAAGCATAGTCATCGGGGAGGACCGATGATGGAATATGTTATATACATCCTCAACAGACAGAACATATCTCCACAGAGTCTCTTGTACATGAGAGATACATCTTCAGTATAGGTCTGTACTAAGGATTAAGCGCTTTGGTGACAATCCCAACGTCAACATCCTGGAAGTTCGTGGTAACTTTAGATCATACGTCCAAACAGTTTACCAGGGTGGTTATGAATAACCCTGCTCCCGGTAGAAGTCAAGGGGAGCAGGCAATCATCCCACCATGTTGGAGAACAATCCAAGAAAACCATATACATTTGCATCATGCTGTTGTACATTGCATCATGATTATCTTGCTGCATTTCAATTGTCTAGTATTCTTTATCCTATCCTATCTATGCCATTGCATTGTATGAATATGATAAAGAAGGGCATCTGTAGACACTCAAAATTTTTTGCATACTTGTTACAGACATTGCAGGAGGGCAGAATTATCTTTCAGAGATAACCTTGGAAGACAGCTCAGTTCAATCCCAAAGATAACCCTGGGATATTCAGTATTACCATCTCGGATATAACCCCGAGACATTCAGCTCAGTCTTGGAAATACCATCAGATGTTTCAAACTAAACCCCGGAAACAACACCGGGAGTTTCAGCTTTAACCTTGGAGATAACCCCGAGGAATGCAGTTCAAATACCAAAAATCACACCGGAGAAGACCGTGTCATCTCAGAGATAACCCCGAGATACTCAGTCTCAGTTCTGGAAACAACACTAGGAAAGACAGCGTCAACCTCAGAGATAACCCCGAGGCTTGTAGTTGCAGTTGCAGTTGTAGATTCGGAGATAACCCCGAAAATGCTTGTTTCAAACCCATGCAATCAGCTTCAAACACTTGGCAATGGCCCCGAGGCAATCATTTCCCAAGTTCGGAGATAACCCTGGGAAGTTAGGCACATCTCAAAAATAACACTGAGGACGGTCAACACCTGCAACAGTCCAATCTCAGAGATAACCCTGAGCAACGATCGCTAAAACAGCTCAAACCGGAGATAACCCCGGTGAGGGGCATAATAGTTATTTTGCCATCTCAATCCCAGTTTGCGCCGTCTCAACATTCATACATACATACACGTCAATGTCCTAAAAGAACCAAAGAGCGCCAATCCCGGGTGACTACTGCACAAGACAGCACATCGGATAGAATTTGAAGCTTGAAGACCAAGGGCATAGTCCCATCCTCCTGACTTCGTACAACCTCTAATCCCATGTCATTGTGTAGCTCTCAACAACAGCATGCCAAAAAAAATTTTATACACCTCGATCGGATGCCCGGATTGAAGTTCTGAAAGTTTGAGCGGACATCACGTTGTACGCATGCACGTACTTTGAGACGGCAGGACCCACGGAACTCGGGGCTCCCCGGGCAGTCGCAAGTGCATCTGCGGCTCCCCCCTCTATAAATAAAGGGCTTGGGGCAGCCATTTTGAATAAAGAATAGGTGAGGAAGCCCTGTCCAATTTGATATGTACACACTATAAACTGAGTGTATTCTCATTTTAAACACTTGTGAGCTTATATATTGCTATATTTTTACCGGCGGGAGTCGAGTGTTCATCCATTTAAAGTTATTAAAGTCTTCTTTGACAGTCCACTATAAGCCTTCTTACACACTTTAAAGCCTTTCTCTTCATCTTTGCACATACCGCTCTTCACGTTGAGAGTCGTGTTTCGTGTGTATGCCCGGACTTCAATCTGTGGCTTTTATTTTCCTTTATATATATATATATATATATTATATATATATATATATACACACACATACATTTCTGTCGGGCCTAGAGTTTACTTCGTGGCCTTTTACTGCTTTATTTACTTTTCGTCCCGCCTGGAGTTTACTTCGTGGCGGTTGATCATTTTTACTGCTTTCTTTATATTTCGTCCCGCCTAGAGTTTACTTCGTGGCGGTTGATCGTCTTTACTTCTTTATTTACATTTCTAATCCCCCATGGAGCTGCTTCATGGTGGTTGATCATGTTTCTATATATATATTTACCGCTTTTATATATTTACATTTTTGATCCCTCATGGAAGTACTTTGTGGTGGTTGATCAAGTCTGAATATATATTTTTACAACTTTTATATATATATATATATATATATATATATAACTGCTTATTGGTTTCATATAAATTGCGGCATAATGTGAGCCTAGGAATCATGTGATCATAGATTCAGTCTACTGAATCTAGATTCAGTTCCTGTGATGGACATTTTCAGATGTAAGTAGCCTGCAATTTATTCACAGTGTTTGAATTTCCTTAGATGACTCTCATGCCCACAAGGAGTTCGACACTGCTTTGCACATTATTTTCTTATAGATGCTTCGCATCTCGAAAATAAAAGTAATCAAGCCAAACATATAATAAAATAGAAGTATCAAAGGCCTCAATTACTATTGAGTACAAGGGTTTGAAAAAACCTCTTTTTTTCAAAACATCACTGCTATATCTTGTCTAAAACTGAATTTTTATATAAATTCAAACATTTTGTATATAGGTGCAAACGAGGCATAGCACTACTTCTGAATAACTGCACATTGACCCACACACACACATTCCCATAACAGTTTAATTGAAAAGTGGCGATCAGCGTGGCAATACGGATGTCGAGGGGGTGCCTAACACCTTCCCTCCGCATAAGCAAGTCCCCGGACCCTAATGAATCTCGGTTTCGCAGACCCGTTAAGCAGTGTCACATCACTTGGTTAATGTGTAAACCTTTTCTCGGTTGTGTTGGTACAACTATATATAACTGCTTATTGGTTTCATATAAATTGCGGCATAATGTGAGCCTAGGAATCATGTGATCATAGATTCAGTCTACTGAATCTAGATTCAGTTCCTGTGATGGACATTTTCAGATGTAAGTAGCCTGCAATTTATTCACAGTGTTTGAATTTCCTTAGATGACTCTCATGCCCACAAGGAGTTCGACACTGCTTTGCACATTATTTTCTTATAGATGCTTCGCATCTCGAAAATAAAAGTAATCAAGCCAAACATATAATAAAATAGAAGTATCAAAGGCCTCAATTACTATTGAGTACAAGGGTTTGAAAAAACCTCTTTTTTTCAAAACATCACTGCTATATCTTGTCTAAAACTGAATTTTTATATAAATTCAAACATTTTGTATATAGGTGCAAACGAGGCATAGCACTACTTCTGAATAACTGCACATTGACCCACACACACACATTCCCATAACAGTTTAATTGAAAAGTGGCGATCAGCGTGGCAATACGGATGTCGAGGGGGTGCCTAACACCTTCCCTCCGCATAAGCAAGTCCCCGGACCCTAATGAATCTCGGTTTCGCAGACCCGTTAAGCAGTGTCACATCACTTGGTTAATGTGTAAACCTTTTCTCGGTTGTGTTGGTACAACTATTTAAAAACTAATTGGCGACTCTTACAGTCAAATTGTTGACATATAAATGTCGAACCTTTTTCACAACTTATTTTTTCAAACAAATCTCACCTAACATGAGAATACCAAAGAACAAAAACAGAAAAGAGACAAATAAAATCTCAACATTGACATCCATTGTGTTGAGAATATTAATGTTAGTGGAAATCGATATTTATTTCGATAATAGTTGATTTCTGGATGTTAAATTGATCAAACAGGTAAATAATCAGATAAATGAGCAATTAATTACTATTGGTTCACATGCAAGGAACAATTGGTTCACATGCAAGTAACTATTAGTTCATATTCAAGTACTATTAGGGGAGGTTATGCAATATTGATAATACTTGAAGGACTAAATTAAAAATACAGGCAAATATAAAGATACTAATGTATAATTAACCTTGTAATTTGCCACTTTTGCCTAGCCTATAAATACTCCTCCATCCATTCATTATTTCCTACCATTTTTGAAGAGCAAAGTTATAATCACAAGTTATAGTGAGAGAAACTACAGAGAGAAAAGAAAGAAGAAGAGTATTTTGCTACTACACTATTACAGTATCCAATTTCTCACTAAGATAAGGGTATTATTTCTTTCATATTCGTAAAGGATGTTATTTTCTTTTAATATTCGTAAGGGTTGTCATTCTATTCCTTATTAATCTGTGGAAATAACATGTCTACGCAGACTACCGCATGCCTAGTGAATAACCCTTCGTATTCATTCCTTATTAATCTTTGGAAATAACCTGTCTATGCAGACTAACGCATGCCTGGTGAAGAACCTTTCGTATTCATTCTTTATTAAGTTGTGAAAATAATTTGTCTACGCGAATTACCGCTTGACGGGTGAAAATCCATTTATAGTTTCTTGTATTATTTCATTTTATATTCCTAAATCTAAACTTACTATTGCTTTTATAATTCCTAAAATGATTATAAATTCCTTGAGGTTTGTATTTCATCTAATATCATTTCACTGGAATATTGGTCTGAAATCTCTTATTAAAATTTTAATCTTTTCATGTCGGGGTACTATTCATTCGGGATAATATTCATACAGTACTATTCATGAGTACTATTTATATGGTACTATTCATAATAGAATTTAATTTTCTTTTTTGTCCAAATTATTTTTGATACATGAATATTATTCTTGAATTTTACTCCACAATTGGTTACCATGTTGACAACTTGAACATTCTTGAACTTGGATAAATTAAATTGCATATCTCTAATACTTATCCTTGATCATATTGTTCTTGTTATTTCTATTCATCATATATAATATTTTTATAATTATGGTGATAAAAGTTCTCTTTGACTTGAGTACAAAGATGGGTAGATTATTGGAATGATCATGAATATGGTTTATTTTCGGCTAGGGGGTGCAAAGATGAATTGTTGATTGGTATGATCATAACTATTGATTTTACAATTGAATATCTTTAGCTTAAGTGCAAATGTGAATTGATCAACATGGTTATAAGTATTGCTTTAATAAATCCTAAAATAATTAGATATTCCTTTAAGATTTGCTATTCATCTAATATCATTTCACTTGAATTTTTATTTCCCTAAGTCTTCTTATTAAATTTTAATTATTATCTTTGAAATATGAAACTTGAATATCTTTGGCCTGTAGTGCAAAGATGAACATGTGTTTGACATGATCATGACCATTAGTGTTACTGTTGATTATCTTTGGCCTATAGTACAAAGATGGACATGTGTTTGGCATGATCATGACCATTGATGTTACTGTTAAATATCTTTCGCCCGAAGTGCAAAGATGAATTGACTAACGTGATTATGACTAAAGGTTGTAAACTAGTATGATCATGACCATTAATGTTACAAATGAATATCTTTGGCATGGGTGCAAAGATGAATTTATTAGCCTGATTATGAACATAAACTATGATTTGGTATAATTAAGATCTTTTGTGTTTCAGGTAAAGACATGTAATGAAAGTTCTCTTTGTCTTGGGTACAAGAAAGAATTGTTGATGGGTATTATAGGAATGAAATATTAATGATGGACTTTTAAATTAGAGGAAATAATAGACATTATGTTCTCCTTGACTCTTCTAATAGATTGTTGATTCCGCTGCAATTATGGTTCAAAACTTTTATCATCTACCATATGTTCTAAATATCTGATTTATTACTAATGAAGACTATTGATAATTTTATTATCTCTACTCATAATATTCTTTACTGGGCTATTTGGGCTCACCCTTTTGTTTCACAATTCCTTTCAAGTAATAAGAGTGTAGTTGGGTCGAGCGGGGATAACAGGGGAATAGAGTGATGGTCTGTGACTATTGAAGTTTTTCAATACCTTATAAAACAAAATGACAATATATAATTGTATTGAGAACTTAAAATATATATGTCGTATTTTATACATCATTTAATAGTTCATTTTGGTGAACAACAATAGGGTGAGGTGAATTTGAATTTGGAAGCAAAAAAAAATACACCCTATTAGAATGAGGAGGACATAAATCTTCTCGTGTTATTTGAAGACTTGAAATATTTGTTGCTGTAATTTATATGGCATTGTTATAATTTGGGTGTGTATATTGTCGTATTATATTCAGTACAATATTTATTTTGAAACTCACAACTTATGTGTTGTCGTATTTGGCACAACAGTTTAACAGTTGTATAAATGTAGTTTATATTTGGATTCTGTAGTGTGTATTTGGCGACCCAAAATGGGTTGTGTGGACCTATTTTGGGGGAATCACAGTTGGTATCAAAACTTAGGGATATGGTCTTTGGCGAAGATCTGAGATTAGAATTAGGAAAGGAGAGACGAGTAATATCCTTCGCTAGTGTGTGTCCTACCTATGCTGAATTTCTTACTCAATAAATTGACAAATTGTGATATGTTAATTATTCTTTATTTTGAAGCTGTATTCTGGAATGATATCTAAAATTCAAGAGATGAGCAATGGAGAAATCATGATACAGAGGAAATGACCGGGAAGATAGAATCTAAAATGAAAGCAAGGTATTCTCACCTCTTTGAACTACTAGGTGCGTAAATTTCGGGGACGAAATTTCATAAGGAGGGGAGATAGTAAGACCCCAAATTTTATGAAATAAAAGTATTCAATTTTCTTATAAATATTATTCTAAATAATAAGGTGATAATTTAATAAATGTTATAGTTATGGGTGATATTTGCAAATTTTACAAAGTAAACAAGTTGTCATAAAATATTTATTTGGTCGGGAAATATTCTTTTTGTCAGGGAATATTCGTATGACGGCGCAATCATTGGTGGACACACAACGAAATAACTATCGGATATAGAATGCGACAAAAATAACCTTTTAATAAAATAACGGCAAGAATTTTACCGTTAAACTGTTGAAATACCCGATGATAAAAGTATAATAATACGCGTTGTTGCACAGTAGCACACAGTGTTGAACAATATCACTAATTACTAATGCTTACGTAAGAAGTCACTCAGTTTCATTGAATAATTACCACAGTAGTTGCTGCATAGTATCTCGTATTATTGATTCAATTATTGTCATAGTATCATCTGCATAATATTTTATATTATTAAATCAATAATTGAGACGACATAGTTATTCATATTATTATTTTCATTATTGACAATGTCTAGAAAGTTCTATCGAGAAAATGTGTTTGGTCATTTAATTGCGCGCCAGTAAGGAAAAATCGCTATTGGAAAGCCCTCTCTATCCTGAGAACGATCTGGTTGTCAATATTGTGAGTTATAATATTAATGATGAATAATTGTTGAAAGATTAAAAATGTGTTATATATATTTATTAGTGATAAGTGGTTAGATTTAATTTAATAGTTAGTCAAGACTAATTAAATAGTTTGAACTAACTAAGAAAACAAAACTGTGTTTAAAACACAAGAAAATAAAATTAAAACTTGAATTTGAGTTCAGTATAGAATTTTTATGAGCAGACTACTTGGTTGAATATGGAGCAATGGATCTAGTAAGAAAAGACTATAAACTCGATATGGTTTCAAGGTTAACTTTTTGGTCAAAGTTAACTGCTGACTTTTATGTAAAAAAGTCAAATATAGAGTTCAAAGTTGAATTTGGAGACGTGAACGAGATATTTGAGTCCGAGATGATAAAATTAGTCAAAATAAATTATAGACAAAAAATTTGTCGGGATTGAATTTTTGGTCAAAAAGTCAACAGTTGACTTTTTAAAAAAAAGTCAAACTTCAAAAATTCAAAGATGAAATTGTAGATAAAAATATTTCTATTGTGTTGAGAATATTAATGTTAGTGGAAATCGACATTATTTCGATATTAGATGACTTTTAGATGTTAAATTGACCAAACATGCAATTAATCAGATAAATGAACAATTAATTACTATTGGTTCACATGCAAGGAACTATTGGTTCACATACAAGTAATTATTAGTTCACATGCAAGTACTATTAGGGGAGGTTATACAATATTGATAATACTTGAAGGACTAAATTAAAAATGGAGGCAAATATGAAGGTACTAAAGTATAATTAATCTTGTAATTTACCACCTTTTCCTAGCCTATAAATACTCTTTCATCCATTCATTATTTCCTACCATTTTTGAAGAGCAAAGTTATAATCACAAGTTATAGTGAGAGAAACTATAAAGAGAGAAAGAAGAATAGTATTATGCTACTACACTATTACAATATTCAATCTCCTACTAAGGTAAGGGGTATTATTTATTTTGTATTCGTAAAAGATATTATTTTCTTTCAATACTCGTAAGGGTTGTCATTCTATTCCTTATTAATCTGTGGGAATAACATGTCTACGCGGACTACTGCATGCCTGGTGAATAACCCTTTGTATTCATTTCTTATTAATATGTGGGAATAACCTGTCTACGCGGACTACCGTATGCCTGGTGAATAACCTTTCATATTCATTCTTTATTAAGTTGTGAAAATGATCTGTCTACGCGGATTACCGCATAACGGGTGAAAATCCATTTGCAGTTTATTGTATTATTTCATTTCATATTCTTAAATCTAAACTTACTATTGCTTCTATAATTCCTAAAATGATTAGAAATTCCTTCAGGTTTGTACTTCATCTAATATCATTTCACTGAAATATTGGTTTGAACTCTCTTATTAAAATTTTAATCTTTTCATGTCGGGGTACTATTCATTCGGGATACTATTCATATAGTACTATTCATACGGTACTATTCATGAGTACTATTCATAATAGAATTTAATTTTCTTTTCTGTCTAAATTATCTTTGATACATGAATATCATTCTTGAATTTTACTACACAATTGGTTATCATGTTGACAACTTGAACATTCTTGAACTTGGATAAATTAAATTATAAATCTCTAATACTTATCCTTGATCATATTATTTTTATTATTCCTATTCACCATATATAATAGTTTTATAATCATAGTGATGAAAGTTCTCTTTCACTTGAGTGCAAAGATTGGTAGATTGTTGGTATGATCATGACCATGTGTTCTTTTCGGCTAGGGGTGCAAAGCTGAATTGTTGATTGGTATGATCATGACTATTGATTTTACAATTGAATATCTTTAGCTTAAGTGCAAAGGTAAATTGATCGACATGGTTATAAGTATTGCTTTTACAAATTATGAAATGATTAGATATTCCTTTGAGATTTGTTATTCATCTAATATCATTTCACTTGAATTTTTATTTACCTAAGTCTTCTTATTAAATTTTAATTGTTATCTTTGAAATATAAAACTTGAATATCTTTGGCACGTAGTGCAAAGATGGACATGTGTTTGACATGATCATGACCATTGGTGTTACTTTTGAATATCTTTGGCCCGTAGTGCAAAGATGGACATGTATTTGGCATGATCATGATCATTGATGTTACTATTGAATATCTTTAGCCCGGAGTGCAAATATGAATTGACTGACGTGATTATGACTAAAGGTTGTAGACTAGTATGATCATGACCATTAATGTTACAAATGAATATCTTTGGCCTGGGTGCAAAGATGAATTTATTAGCATGATTATGAACAGGAACTATGATTTGGTATAATTATGATCTTCTGTGTTTCAGGTAAAGACTGGTAATGAAAGTTCTCTTTGTCTTGGGTATAAGAAAGAACTGTTGATGGGTATTATAGGAATGAAATATTAATGATGGACTTTTAATTTGGAGGAGATAGTAGACGTTATGTTCTACTCTACTCTTCTAATGGATTGTTGATTCCGCTGCAATTATGGTTGAAAACTTTTATCATCTAGCATATGTTCTAAATATTTGATTTATTACTGATGAAGATTATTGATAACTTTATTATCCCTAGTCATAATATTCTTTACTGGGCTATTTGTGCTCACCCTTTTGTTTCACAATTCCTTTCAGGTAATAAGAGTTTAGCTGGGTCGAGCGATGATAACGGGAGAATAGAGTGATGGTCTGTGACTGTTGAAGTTTCACAATACATTACAAAACAGAATGACAATATATAATTGTATTGAGAACTTAAAGTATATGTGTCGTATTTTATACATCATTTAATAGTTAATTTTGGTGAACAACAATAGGGTGAGGTGAATTTCAATTTAGAAGCGAAAAAAAATACACCCTATTAGAATAAGGAGGACAGAAATCTTCTCGTGTTATTTGAAGACTTGAAATATTTGTTACTGTAATTTATATGGCATTGTTATAATTTGGGTGTGTAGATTGTCGAATTATATTTAGTATAATATTTGTTTTGAAACTTACAGCTTATGTGTTATCGTATTTCGCACGATAGTTTAACAGTTGTATAAATGAAGTTTATATTTGGATTCTGTAGTGTGTATTTGGCGACCTAAAATGGGTTGTGTAGACCTATTTTGGGGGCATCACAGTTGGTATCAAAGCTTAGGGATATGGTCTTTGGCGGAGATCTGAGATTAGAATTAGGAGGGGAGAGACGAGTAATATCCTTCGCTAGTGTGTGTCCTACCTATGCTAAATTTCTTACTTAATAAATTGACAAATTGTGATATGTCAATTAACCTTTATTTTGAAGCTATATTCTGGAATGATATCTGAATTCCAAGAGATGAGCAATGGAGAAATCATGATACAAAGGAATGACCGGGAAGATAGAATCTAAAATGAAAGCAAGATATTCTCACCTCTTCGAACTACTAGGTACGTAAATTTTGGGGACAAAATTTCATAAAGAGGGGAGATAGTAAGACCCCAAATTTTATGAAATAAATGTATTTAATTTTCTTATAAATATTATTCTAAATAATAAGATGATAATTTAATAAATGATATAGTTATGGGCGATGTTTACAAATTTTACAAAGTAAGTAAGTTGTCAAAAAATATTTGTTTGGTCGGGAAATATTCTTTTTGTCAGGGAATATTCGTATGACAGCGCAATCATTGGTGGATCACACAACGAAATAACTATCAGATATAGAATGCGACAAAAATAACCTTTTCATAAAATAATGGCAAGACTTTTACCGTTAAACTGTTGAAATACCCGGTGATAAGAGTATAATAATACGCGTTGTTGCACAGTAGCACGCGTTGTTGCACAATATCAATAATTACTGATGCTTACGTAAGAAGTCACTCAGTTTCATTGAATAATTACCACAGTAGTTGCTGCATAGTATCTTATATCATTGATTCAATTATTATCACAGTATCATCAGCATAATATTTTATATTATTAAATCAATAATTGAAAAGACACATTTATTCATATTATTATTTGTATTATTGATAATGTCTAGAAAGTTCTGTCGAGGAAACGTGTTTGGTTATTTAATTGTGCGCCAGTAATGAGAAATCATTATCGGAAAGCCCTCTCTATCCTGAGAACGATCTGGTTGTCAATATTGTGAGTTATAATATTAATGATGAATAATTGTTGAAAGATTAAAAATATTTTATATATATTTATTAGTGATAAGTGATGAGATTTAATTTAATAGTTTGTCAAAACTAATTAAATTGTTTGAACTAACTAAGAAAACAAAATTGTGTATAAAACACAAGAAAATAAAATTAAAACTCGAATTTGAGTTCAGAATAGAATTTTGATGAGCGGACTACTCGAATGAATCCGGAGCGATGGATCTAGTAATAAAAGACTGTAAACTCGATATGGTTTCAAGGTTGACTTTTAGGTCAAAGTCAAAAGTTGACTTTTATGTAAAAAAAGTCAAATGTAGAGTTCGGAGTTGAATTTGGAGACGTGGACGAGATATTTGAGTCCGGGACGATAAAATTAGTCAAAATAGACTATAAACACAAAATTTGTCGGGATTGAAATTTTGGTCAAAAAGTCAATAGTTGACTTTTTTGAAAAAAGTCAAACTTTGAAAATTCAAAAATGAAATTGTAGATAAAAATATTTCCATTGTGTGGAGAATATTAATGTTAGTGGAAATCGACATTATTTTGATAATATTTGATTTTTGGATGTTAAATTGACCAAACGGGCAATTAATCGGATAAATGAGCAATTAATTACTATTGGTTCACATGCAACGAACTATTGTTTCACATGAAAGTAATTATTAGTTCACATGCAAGTACTATTAGAGGAGGTTACACAAGATTGATAATACTTGAAGGACTAAATTAAAAATGGAGGCAAATATGAAGGTACTAAAGTATAATTAACCTTGTAATCTACCACCTTTTTCTATCCTATAAATACTCTTCCATTCATTCATTAATCCATACCATTTTTGAAGAGCAAAGTTATAATCACAAGTTAGAGTGAGAGAAACTATTAAGAGAGAAAGAAGAAGAGTATTCTGCTACTACACTATTGCAGTATCCAATATCCTACTAAGGTATGGGGTATTATTTATTTCGTATTCGTAAATGATATTATTTTCTTTCAATACTCGTAAGAGTTGTCATTCTATTCCTTATTAATCTGTTTGAATAACAAGTCTACGCGGACTACTGTATGCCTGTTGAATAACACTTCGTATTCATTCCTTATTAATCTGTGGGAATAACCTGTCTACGCGAACTACCGTATGCCTAGTGAATAACCTTTCATATTCATTCTTTATTAAGTTGTGGAAATATCTGTCTACGCGGATTACCGCATGACGAGTGAAAATCTATTTGCAGTTTCTTGTATTATTTCATTTCATATTCCTAAATCTAAACTTACTATTGCTTTTATAATTCCTAAAATGATTAGAAATTTCTTGAGGTTTGTATTTCATCTAATATCATTTCACTGGAATATTGGTCTGAACTCTCTTATTAAAATTTTAATCTTTTCATGTCGGGGTACTATTCATTTGGGGTACTATTCATATCGTACTATTTATGGGTACTATTTATACGGTACTATTCATGAGTACTATTCACAATAAAATAAATTTTTTCTGTCCAAATTATTTTTGATACATGAATATCATTCTTGAATTTTACTCCACACTTGGTTATCATGTTAACGATTTGAACATTCCTGAACTTGAATAAATTAAATTACAAATCTTTAATACTTATCCTTGATCGTATTGTTCTTATTATTTCTATTCATCATTTATAACAATTTTATAATCATATTAATTAAAGTTCTCTTTGACTTGAGTGCAAGGATGGGTAGATTATTGGTATGATCATGACCATGGGTTCTCTTCAACCATGGGTGCAAAGATGAATTGTTGATTGGTATGATCATGACTATTAATTTTATAATTGAATATCTTTAGCTTAAGTACAAAGGTGAATTGATCAACATGGTTATAAGTATTGCTTCTATAAATCCTGAAATGATTAGATATTCCTTTGAGATTTGTTATTCATCAAATATCATTTCACTTGAATTTTTATTTACCTAAGTCTTCTTATTAAATTTTAATTGTTATCTTTGAAATATAAAACTTGAATATCTTTGGCACATAGTGCAAAGATGGACATGTGTTTGAAATAATCATGACCATTGGTGTTACTGTTGAATATCTTTGGCCCTTAGTGCAAAGATAGACATGTGTTTGGCATGATCATGACCATTGATGTTACTGTTGATTATCTTTTGGCCGAAGTGCAAAGATGAATTGACTGACATGATTATGACAAAAACCTGTAGACTAGTATGATCATGACCATTAATATTACAAATGAATATCTTTGGCTTGGGTGCAAAGATGAATTTATTAGCATGATTATGAACATGAACTGTGATTTGGTATAATTATGATCTTTGATGTTTCAGGCAAAGACATGTAATGAAAGTTCTCTTTGTCTTGGGTACAAGAAAGATATGTTGATGGGTATTACAAGAATGAAATATTAATGATGGACTTTTAATTTGGAGGAGATAGTAGACATTATGTTCTACTTGACTCTTTTAATGGATTATTGATTACGCTACAATTATGGTTGAAAACTTTTATCATCTACCATATGTTCTAAATATCTGATTTATACTGATGAAGACTATTGATAATTTGATTATCTTTAGTCATAATATTCTTTACTGGCTATTTGTGTTCACCATTTTGCTTCACAATTCCTTTCAGGTAATAAGAGTGTAGCTGGGTCGAGCGAAAATAACAGGGGAATAGGGTGATGGTCTGTAACTGTTGAAGTTTCTCAATACATTATAAAACAGAATGATAATATATAATTGTATTGAGAACTTAAAATGTGTGTCGTATTTTATACGTCATTTAATAGTTAATTTTGGTGAACAACAATAGGGTGAGGTGTATTTGAATTTGGAAGCGAAAAAAATACACCCTATTAGAATCAGGAGGACAAAAATCTTCTACTGTTATTTGGATACTTGAAATATTTGTTGTTGTATTTTGTATGGCATTGTAATAATTTGGGTGTGTATATCGTCGTATTGTATTTAGTACAATATTTTTATTAAAACTCACAGCTTGTGTTGTCGTATTTTGCACGATAATTTAACAGTTGTATAAATAAAGTTTGTATTTGGATTCTGTAGTGTGTATTTGACGACCCAAAATGGGTTGTGTGAACCTATTATGGGGGCGTCACAAATGAAGCTTAGGAGAAAATTGGAGATTGATGGAGGAAGCATAGGTATTCCAAATCTTCTAGCTATGCTAGTCTTCGAAATTTTTGAAATCAAGCTAAATTTGCTAATGTGCCTTTAGAAATAAAATAAATTTTTGTTATTCCCAAAACATGGTGACAAGGGTGTGGAGATGGACTTCGAGCCATTATCACATCATTACCTGTTGCGGCATGATAACACCAAAAATGATTTTTTAATGGTTTTAAACTGTTTAAAGAAGAGTCTATGCTAATTATTTCGGATATACAAAAATGATTTGAAATATATCAAAATGTATTTTATATATCATTCATGCATCATTCAACCTGGTGCAGAGATGATAAAAATGATGGAGTTATCAATGAAGAATTACCTAGTGTTTGATGGGATCTAAGGATCATCATCTCACTATGGTATGTTGTAGTAAGACAAAGTCACAAAATGAAGGAATATTCAGTCCAACCTTGGAGATAACCACGAGGAATGCAGTTGCAATTCTAGAGATAACCCCGAAAATGCTATTTTTCACTCCCAATAGTTAGCTTCAACACTCGGCAATAGCCCCGAGGCACTCATTCCACAAGCCCAGAGATAAACCCAGGAGGTCAGGCACACCTCAGAGATAACCCTGAGGACGGTCAACACTTGCAGCAGTCCAATCTCAGAGATAACCCTGAGCAACGACCGTTAAATCAGTTCAAACCGGAGATAACCCTGGTGTGGGGTAAAATCATCATTTTGCCATCCCACATTGTGTCGTCTCAACAACATTCAAACATACATTCTACACAGAAGTGTCCTATAAGAATAAAAGAGCTCCAATCCCGAGTGACTACTACACAAGACAACACATCAGATAGAATTTGAAGCCTGAAGACCAAGGGCATGGTCCCATCTTCTTGACCTCGCACAACCTCTAATCCTATGTTATTGTGTAGCTCTCGACAACAGCATGCCAAAAAAGTTCTTATAAACCTTAATCGGATGTCCGGATTGAAGTTTTGAAAGTTCAAGCGGACATAACGTTGCACGCGTGCACGTACTTCGAGATGACAGGACCCGCTGAGCCAAAGGCAGCCCGGGCAGCCGCTGGTGCACCTGCAGCTCCCCCCTCTATAAATAGAAGGCTTGGGACAGCCATTTTGAAGAGAGAAAAGGTGAGGAAGCCCTATCTAATTTGCTCTGTACACACTATAAAATGAGTGTTTTCTCATTTTAAACACTTGTGACCTTCTATATTGCTATATTTTTATCGGCGGGAGCCGAGTATTCATCCATTTAAAGCTATTGAAGTCTTATTTGGCAGTCCCGTATAAGCCTTATTGCACTTTCTAAAGCCTTTCTCCACTACTGTGCACACACCATTCTTCCGTTGAGAGTCGGGTTGCGTGTGTGTATGCTCGGACTTCGGTCCGTGGCTTTTATTTCTGTTTATATATATATATATATATATATATATATATATATATATATAAACTATTGTCGAACTTTGTTCGATGAGCCTGGACTTATGTCTAGAGCATTTATTTGCTTTTATATATATACTTATATATAAAATATTGTCGAACTCTGTTCGATGAGCCTAGATTTACATCTAGAGTGTTTACTGCTTATATATATATATATATATATATATATATATATATATATATATATATATATATAAATACTTATATATATGTTGTTGCCATCAAACTAAGTTTGATTGAGCCTGAATTTCACATCCGGTGCGTTTACCGTGGCATTTTTCTCAGGCCTGGAGGTTACTTCGTGGAATTTTACAGCTTTATTTACATTTTCGTCCCGCCTAGAGTTTACTTCGGGGTGGTTGATCGCTTTTACAGCTTTCTTCATATTTCTGATCCCCCATGGAGGTGCTTCGTGATGGTTGATCATGTCTCTAAATATATATTTACCGCTTTTATATATTTACATTTCTGATCCCCCATGGAGGTGCTTCCTAGGCTTTTTTATATATATAACTGTTTATAGCTTTTATACAAATTGCTACATCATGTAAGCCTAGGAATCATTTGATCACAGATTCAGTCTCCTGAATCTAGATTTGGTTCCCGTGAGGGACATTTTCAGCTGTACATGGCTTGTAAATTATGCACAGTGTTTGAATTTCCTTAGATGGCTCTCATGCCCACAAGGAATTCAACATTGCTTTTTTTATCTTGTTTTCTCGAAGATGCTTCGCATCTCAAAAATAAAAGCAATCCAGCCGAACATATAATAAAATGGAAGTATCAAAGGCCTCAATTACTATTGAGCATAAGGGTTTGAAAAAACCACTTTTATAAAACGTTATTGCTATATCTTGTTAAAACTGAACTTTTATACAAAATTCAAATCCTTTGTATGTAGGTGCAAACGAGGCATAACACTACTTAAAGATATTTGCACATTGATCCACACACACACACACATATTTATATAACAGTTTAATTGAAAAGTGGTGGTCACCGTGGTAACACGGATGTCAGGGGGTGCCTAACACCTTCCCTCCGCATAACCAAGTCCCCGGGCCCTAACAAATCTCGGTTTCATAAACCCGTTAAGCAGTGTCACATCACTGGGTCAATGTGTAAACCTTTTCTCGGTTGTGTTGGTACAACCATTTAAAAAACCAACTGGCGACTCTTATAGTCCAATCGTCGACATATACATGTCGGACCTTTTCATAACTTATTTTTTCAAACAAATCTCACCTAACATGAGAACACCAAAAGACAAGAACAGAAAAGGGACAAATAAAAATCTCGACGTCGACAGGTGGCAACTCTGCTGGGGACTCTAGTAAGAGGACTTAAGCTGTTATTACAAGCTTTTAAAAATTGTTATATGCTTATGTGTAGATGTTGCATTTACATTTAATGGATGTGTACGAATGTATTTACTTACTGTACTTAATGCTTTACACTATATCTGTTTGTGATATTAGTGCTTCGCACATGTCATCATTTTCATAAACGGTGAGACACGTTGAATGTGAATGTATGTTGTGTGGTTCCTCCATCAGGAGGCTATCCTGTCGGTGTTTGATTATTGGACTCGTAGGGAGACTAATTCCAACGAGGCTCAGGAAAGGCACCACCCAAATTCGCTCCAGTTGAAAGACCGGATTAACTTCCCGTCGAGTAAATTGCGATGATTTGGGAACCTTCATGCCAAAAAGTCACGAGAGTAGCCTAAGATAGGTGAGCCTCTGATAAACCAAACGCGGAGGGATGTTTCTTCATGCTTTCCCATTTTTAATTACTCGTAAAGTCAATTGCTCGTAATTTCATTCCATATTGATCTCCATGTAGTGGGAAATATGAGGAAATAAGTGTACATGCATATTTAAAAAGTTTAACATGCTATCCTGTCACACAAACAGCTGACATCCGTTTTGCAAGATAATAATCCTAAAAAGGATACATCATATAGCAAGTAAACATTTATACATTCCCTAAAACTAAACTACGTTAGTTTTTGCAAGGAAGCAATTGGACCTATTACCCGTTCAAAATCAAAAAAGACCACGAGCCTACAGTCAATTATGTCTTCATCTGACCAGACTAATCCTAATCCTGTCTCTCGTGAAGAATTTGACGGATTAAGTAAACAAATTACAGAGTTGGCTGCTCTGCTTAAAGAATTACATCAGTCTACTCAGGGTCCACGAATACCCTTACATATAGAATCCTCTGCACAAGGAGGAACCCAAGGTCCGGATAAAGCCATTCCAGTACTTGAGCTTTAGTTAGATACAACCAACAAAATCTATGATACCACCCATCTCAAAGAAGATCCCGACACCGGTGATATTAGAAAGAAAGTCCTACAGATGGAAGAGACCATCCGTTCTATCAAAGGAATTGGAGCACATGGGAGTGTTTCCTATGCTGACCTTTGTATATTCCCTAGTGTGCATTATCCAGAGAAGTTCAAAACTCCTGACTTTGAAAAGTATGACGGGTTATGAGATCCTTACACACATTTGAAGGTATTCATCAGAGAACTCAGATCTTATGACGAGGACGAGAAGCTCAGGATGCAGCTGTTCCAGAAAAGTCTGACTGAAGAAGCCCAATTGTGGTATACCAAATTAGACAACTACAAGATCCATAGCTGGGAGGAGCTAGCTCATGCCTTCCTCAGTCATTACAGCTTCCAGTCTCAGATGGCCCCTAACCGGTACCAAATTACTAAAGTCAGGAAACAAACTAATGAATCTTTCAGAGAGTATATGCTCAAAGGTGGAGGCGCCTTGCTGCACAAGTTGCTCCCTCTATGAATAAGTCTGCGATTGTGATGACCTTCATAGACATACAAGAAGCTCCTTTCTATGAGAGAGTCTTAGCTGGTATTGGCAAACCATTCTCTGAAATGATTAAGCATGGGGAGATGGCTGAGATAGGATTGAAGTCAGGAAAAATTCAAGACCTAGCTGCCCTTTTAGCTATTACTGAACACATCCAGTCCGAAAATTATGCAAACAACCCCCGGAGGGTCCATAAAAAGAAAGAGGAGGATGTTTCCTTTATACTACAAGGTCAGAAAGGCAGTCAAAATATGGCTATCCAGAGGAGAAATTACTCCCCCTTTCAAGCATAATCTTCGAACCCTTCGTTGCCAAAGGGTGGAGAAGTTAGACGCACTCGAGTGTTCACACCCTTAGGGGACTCACTCGAGAACATTCTCAATCTTTTGACAACTCAGAAGAAAATTAATCATCTTCTTCCACCAGCCAACCCGAATGGGAAGGGTTTCAATGCTAGTCAGAAATGTGCTTATCATGTTGGAGCTCCAGGACATGATACTCAAGATTGCTGGGCCTTGAAACACAAGATCCAGGATTTGATTGATAATGGTGAGATCGTGATAGCAAAACCCGACCAACACCATATGCAAGACAACCCTCTTCCTCAACACAAGGAAGAGGAGGTTAATATGATTAATTGGAACAGTGGACAGAGTTCCAATTATGGTGGTGAATCCTCCCAAACCAGCAAGGACGGTGCTGACAAATGGGACTATGCACAGTTCTAATTTATAATGGAACGGAAAATGAAAGCTCTTTGCAAGCAAGTTGGGCAATTGGCATAACTAGTGATTCATCAACACCAAGTCACACGCCAATTAGTCAGCCAGGAGCATGCTAGCATCCTTCCTTTTGTCATGAATACTCCATCATCATCTCCAGAAAGTGAAACACTGGAGGATAAAATTACAAAAAAGAGCAAGTGCCAAAGCCCGTCGGGATTTTACTAACAACAGGGAATTTACGTACCTTGGCCAACCTATGGAGGAAATATTTCAGATGCTGATCAATGAAGGTAGAATTATATCTCTATTACCTCGAATCAATTCCCGGTTAAGGCGGTTTAATTCTAATGGAGTATGTCAGTATCACTCCCACTCTCGCGGTCACATCATAGAAGAATGTTGGGCACTCCGCCACCTTATTCAGAATTTAATTGACAGCGGTGTCCTACAGCTGGCAGACGATGACACTATTTTACTAGAGAGTGGGGACGCATTTCCTACAAAATGGAAGGAAGTCATAGCGGTTATATCTTCTGAGACAGACTCAGCTACCCCTTCACATACAATCTAACCAATTCAACTCAAAGGTGTTGACAATCCTTTGAAAGTGGTTGCGCCAGAGCCAATTATCTTGCCATTCAGATCATAATATCCTGTTGTCTGCCTGCATAAAGTTCCATGGAATTATGGAGGGGCTGAAGGGTCCACATCTCACATAACTGCTGTAGTATCGAAGGATAATCCACTGTATATCTTCCCCAACGGGTGATGAAGCCTACTGTAGACACTCGAAATTTTTTGCACACCTGTCACTAATATTGCAGGAGAGCAGATTCATCTTTTAAGAGGGAACCCTGAAAGACAATCCATATCCATGCCGGATACTATCGAAAATTCAGCATCAACCCCAGATCGCAATCTGGGAGTAATAATCTCGGAGATAACCCCGAGGCATACAGATACAATACCGAAACACACATCGGAGAAGACCGATTAATCTCGGAGATAATCCCGAGGTATCCAGTCTCAGTCCCAACCATGGGAATAGCCACTAACCTTGGTGATAACCCCAAGGAACGCAATTTCGGCGATAACCCCGAAAATACTTGTTACAAATGCAACCAGCTTTAATCTCAGCGCTCACAACGAGATCCACTGTACCAGCCCAACGATAACATTGGGAAGACAGACACACCTCAAAGATGACAATAAGGACCTTCAACAAATTGCAGCAGTCCAATCTCAGCGAAGCTGAGCAACGCCTGCTTTATCAGCCCAATCCGGCGATAACACCGGTGAGGGGCAACATCGTCATCTGACCGACACGATGTCACGCCACGTCGTCTCAACATAGCTACGTAATAATGTCCCACAAGACTAACCAATCCCGAGTGACTATTGTGCGGGGTAACGGATGAAAGTTGAAGCTTAAAGACCGGAGGGCACCGTCCCATCTTTAATGACTTCGCACAAACTCTAATCCCATGCCATCGTACAACTATCGACAACGGCGGTCCGAAATAGGTCTTGTATACCTCAAACGGATGGCCGGATTGCACTTCTGAAAGTTCGAGTGCACATTACAGTGCCCGAGTGCACGTACTTTGAGACGACCCGAGCCGAAAAACTCTGGCCCACCCGGGTTGCCTCTGGTACACATGCGGCTCAGCCGCAGGTACACCTGCGGCTCCACCCTCTATAAATAGAGGGCTTGGGGTGGCCATTTTGCAAGAGAAAACGACGAGGAAGTCCTGCCCAATTTGCTCTGCACTTATCCTAGGCAGTGCACTTTTTCCTTTTAAACACCTGTGAGCTCATATATAGCCCTTTTGTACCTACAAAAGTCTATGTTTACTCACTTTAAAGATATAGAAGTCTTCTTTGGCAGCCCACTGTAAGCCTTCTCACACACTTTAGAGTCATTTCTCTTCATCTTTGCACACACCCTTCTACACGTTGAGAGTCGTGTTGCACATTTTTCCCAGACTTCGGTCCGTGGTTTATTTTTAGTTTGTATATACATATATATTTATATATATGGACTAACATTATCGAGTTATGCCTCGATTGAGCTTAGACTTCGGTCTGAAGCGTTTATTTGCTTTCCTATATATATATTTATATATATGAACTACGTGTCGAACTCTGTTCGATAACCCTAGACTTCGGTCTGGAGCGTTTACCTACTTTAATATATATATACTTATATATATTATATGTGGTCGAACTCTGTTCGATGAGCCTGGATTTTACATCCGGAGCGTTTACCTGCTTTAATATTTATAAACTTATATATATTATCTGTGGTCGGACTTTGTCCGATGAGCCTGGATTTTATATCCGGTGCGTTTACATGCTTTTATATATATATATATATATATATATATATATATATATATATATATATATATATATATATATATATTTCGTCCCAACTGGAGTTTACTTCGTGGTGGTTGACCGTTTTTATAGCTTTCTGTACATTTCGTCCCACCTGGAGTTTACTTCGTGGTGGTTGATCGTTTTTACAGCTTTCTGTACATTTCGTCCCTCCTGGAGTTTCTTCCGTGGCGGTTGATAGCTTTTACAGATTTATTTATATTTTTGATCCCCCATGTAGGTACTTCGTGGCTGGTGATCATGTCTGTATATATATATATATATATATATATATATATATATATATATATATATATATATATATATTTACAGCTTTTATATATATACCTGCTTACTGCATTTATATTAATTGCGGCATCATGTGAGCCTAGGAATCATGTGATCACAGATTCATCCCATTGGATCTAGATTCAGTTCCCGTGATGGACATTTTCAGCTGTAAGCAGCTTGTAAATTATATCTGTGATGTTTGGATTTCCTCAGATGGTTTTCATACCCACGAGGAATTTAACACCTTTTGTATATTATTTTCGTACGGATGCCTCGCATCTGTCAAATAAAATCAATCCTGCCGAATACAGAATAAAATGGGAGTGTAAAAGGTCTCAATTACTATTGAACATCAGGGTTTGAAAAACCTCTTTTATAAAACATCACTGCCATATCTTGCTAAAATTGAATTTTTACATAAATTCAAACCCTGTGTATATAGGTGCGAATGAGGCCTCGCACTACTTCCAAATAACAACACATTGATCCACACACACATTCAGATAACAGTTTCTTAAAAAGAGGCGGTCACCGTGGTAACACGGATGTCGGGGGGTGCATAACACCTTCCCTCCGCATAACCAAGTCCCCGGACCCTAATGAATCTCGGTTTCACCGACCCGTTTAGCAGTGTCACATCACTAGGTCAATGTGCAAACCTTTTCTCGGTTGTGTTGGTACAACCAGTTAAAAAACCAACTGGCGACTCTTAACAGTCCATCGTCAACATTATACATGTCGGACCTTTTTCACTTATTTTTTCAAACAAATCTCACCTAAAATGAGAACATCAAAGAACAAGTAACGGAAAGGGACAATTAAAAATCCCGACGTCGACAGGTGGCGACTCTGCTGGGGACTCCAGTAAGAGGACTTAAGCCGCTATTATAATTTTTTCAAAATTGTTATCTACTTGTATGTGGATGTTGCATTTACATTTTATGATGAATGTGTACAAATGCATTTCCTTACTTAGTGCTTCGCACTATAAACTGCCTGTGATATTAGTGCTTCGCACTATAAAATTGCTTGTGATATTAGTGCTTCGCACTATAAACTGCTTGTGATATTAGTGCTTCGCACATGTCATCAGTTTCATACGTATGTTGTGTGGTCCCTCAACCAGGAGGCTATCCCGTCTGTGTTAGATTACTGGACTCGTGAGAAGACTAATTCTCCGAGGCTCAGGAAAGGCACCACCCAAATTCGCTCCAGTTAAAAGATCGGATTAACTTCTCGTCAAGTAGATTGCGATGATTTGGGAACCTTCATGCCAAAAACCCGCGAGAGTAACCTAAGATAGGTCAGCCTCTGATAAACCCAAAACGGAGGAAAGTTGTAAGACCCCGAATTTTATGAAATAAAAGTATTCAATTTTTCTTATAATTACTATTCAGTAAATGGTTAAATTGATAAATGTTAAAGTTAAGGGTGATATATGATTTTTTTTCAAAATACACAAGTGGTTATAAAATAATCATTGTTGTCGGGGAATATTCGTTTGGTCGTGGAATATTCTTTCTGTCGGGGAATATTCGTACGACGGCGCAGCCATTTGTGGGCCCCATAACAGAATAACTGTCAGGTGAAGAAAACGACAAATTTGAGTTTTTACAAATAACGTCATAGTTGTTACCGTTAACACTGTTGGAATACCCGGTGGTTAAAATACAGTAATACGCGTTATTGCACAGTAGCACACGGTATTGCATAGTATTTTTGAAATTATTGATTCTTACGTAAGAAGGCACTACTCAATAATTGTTACAGTAATTACTGCTCAATATTTTATTTTATTGATTCAATAATTGTTACGATGAAATTTTGTATTATTGTTGTTCAATAATTGTCAGTGCACAGTATTTCCCATTATCAGATCAATAATTCATATTATTTGAATAATATTATTAGATAACATTATTGACAATGTCTAGAAAGTTCTGTCTAAGGAGAGGTTTGGTCATCTAATTGCGCGCCAGTAAGGAGAAATCCTTATTGGAAAGCCCCCTCTTTCCTGGGAACGGCCTGGTTGTCATAAATGTGATTCTGTAATATTATTTGTGAATAATTAATTATTGATTCATATGATAAGAAAATATTTATTTTATGTGGATATAAATGAGGGATATATTTTTGTGGTTAAAAAATGAAGGAGTTAATGTTGAGATTTTTATCCGTATTTTTGTCGGAATGGAGGTATTAAAAATCAGGGTTTTTGAGATATTTTGCGGGGGTTATAATTTTTAATCCGACCGTTGGATCGTGGTAATTTTTGGATATGTTATACATATATAAGTTGAATATATGCCCACAAATTTTGAACCGTTAAAAATGAACGTATGATTTGTTATGAATTTTACGAGATGACTGGTTCAGAAATTGTTGAATTTTCGGAGTTTATCATTTTGGTGGAAAATTCTAGAATTGGTGGGCCCCACTTGTGGTTGGTGAAGAAATGTACTGAATTATATTTCAAATGTGGTGGGTGGGAATAGTAGCAGGTAAAGCCATCAGGTTGCAGGTCAAACCTACCAAAATTTTTCTATAAATAGAGGGCTAAGTTAGAATTGAAAATCACACCAAAAACATAAGCTTTCTCTCTTTCTCTCTCTATATTATGAAGTATATTTTGTGAGTTTTTAGATACTTGGTGAGTTGCTATTCATTAGTGCAAGTTTCCTTCAGCATCATATCCGGTATCCAGTCAGAAGTACTGCTCTTTTGAGGTAAGGAATTGTAAGGGATAGTAAGGGATAGTAATGGATTTTAAGGGTTGTTATATTTTTCAGTTTCGAAATTTTTCTGATCTTCAAAAATTCTGGAAAAATTTGAAATGATATTTTGATGAGCTTTCTTGATTGTGTCCAAAAATGGTGATTTTTGGATGTATAGATTGAGAGTTATGAATTTTATGAGAAAAGACTATTTTAGAAGTAACAGCTTATAATTCCTTGTGGTTAACTCCAAAATTGATGAAATTTTTATTGAGAGTACATGTATATGATAGAAGTATACTCTGTAAATTTCAGAATTTTTAGACAAAAGTACAATTTTTGATAAATGTCTAAATATTCGGCTATTTTGGCCATATGAAAAATAGTAAATGACTTTTAAAAATTCTGAGAAAAATATATGTTCACTATGGGACTATATTATGCTAAATCCCAGAAAAGAAATATTTTTGGAACTGATTTGGTATTTTTCATAAAAATAGTCTAGTTATGAGTAAATAAATTAAATATGTTTTGTGAAGAAAGAAAATTGGAAAATTGGATTTTATGGCTTGAGAATCCTATATGAGGTATATGCAGATTTTTGATGAGGGTTTTGGTTATTGATGATGAAATTGTAAGAGTTGGCATTTTATGATGATTAAATGCATTAATTAGTAAAGTGTAAACAATTAAAATAAATTGTTTATAAATTTAAGTAATGTTATTCTTTCAATATCATTATACCGAAATATTGGTATGGATTTTATTGTGGAATTTCTATCTTTTGTGTCGAGGTTACTATTCATGAGTTACTATTCACGATTTACTATTCATGAATTACGAATATTACTCTTGAGATTAAAACTATATGTTGATCATATTATTTTTATCATCATATATAACATTTTTATAACCCTGATGTTGAAATTCTCTTTCACTGGAGTGTAAAGATGGGTAGATTATTGGTATGATCATGACTAGGGTTCTCTTTGGCCTGTAGTGCGAAGTTGAATTGTGACTGGTATGATCATGACCATTGAATTTATAATTGAATATCTTAAGCTTAAGTGCAAAGGTGAATTGATCAACATGGTTATAATTATTGTTTATATAAATTCTGAAATGATTATATATTTCTTTGAGATATGAATATATTTGGCCTGTAGTGCAAATATGAATTGTTGATGAATATCTCTGGCATGTAGTGCAAAGATGGCCTGTTGATGAATATCTTTGGCCTGTAGTGCAAAGATGAACTGTTGTTGAATATCTTTGGCCCGTAGTGCAAAGATGGTTTGTTGATGAATATCTTTGGCCCGTAGTGCAAAGATGGATTTGTTAGTATGATTATAAACAGGAACTGTGATTTGGTATAACCATGATCTTTGATGTTTCAGGTAAAGACAGGTGATGAAAATATTCTTCGTCCTGGGTGCGAAGAAAAATTTATAGTCACAATTATGATTATGAGTTATTCATATGATTGTGGAAAGGAACTGTTGAGTGATGTTACATGGATAAAATATTGTTGGTGGATTTTTAACATGGAGAAGATAATAGACTTTATAGTCTATTTGACTCTTCTAATGGATTGCTCGTTCCGCTGCAACTATGGTTGAAATTTTTATCATTTACCATATGTTCTAAATCTCTGATTTATTGTTGATGAAGGCTATTGATAATTGAATTATCTTTAGTCATGATATTCTTTACTGAGCTAGTTGTGCTCACCCTTTTGCTTCACAATTCCTTTCAGGTAATAAGAGTGTAGCTGGGTCGAGCGGGGGTAACAAGAGAATAGAATGGTGGTCATCATTTAGTAGTTATATTTGGTGAAGAAAATAGGGTGAGGCGAACCCAACGTTGGAAGGGTGTTTTGTCACTATCATACAAGATGTCTAATGACATACAACCTCGTGTCATCATAAGACAGGGTTGTGCTCATCCACTTGCTGAGTATATCTATGGGCACTACCTATATAATCTTGGTGTTTGTTTGAAGTATAATTCTCAATTAGAGACAGTGGAGATAATGATAAGTCAAGAAAAGACTCACCATTGGGAAGAATATGATAGTAATCTTCTCGTTTTTCTTTGGGGTCTATTGGGTCAACCAAGGATAATTCTGTGGCCATATGATATCTATCATAACCTAGATGCGTGGCCTCCCATGTACGAAGGTTTCCTTGAGCACTTCCCAAAGATTCTAATTTCTAAAACAATTTTTGACTATACCTTTATATAAGGTGTTATTGTGAGGTGATGTCCACGGTTGGAACATGAGTCACATTTGGTATATATTTGTATCCTAACTCACAGTATATGTGTTGTTGTATTTTGCACGACAATTGTTGTAATAAAGTTGTAGTTGTTTTCTGTACCATGTATTTGACGACTCAGAATGGGTTGGGTGGAATGGACCTATTTTGGGGTCGTTATAAAAGTCTCTTCATGCTCTCATTTCAAATTACTTGTAAAGTACAATTACTTGTAATTATCTTCCATATCTATCTCCATGTAATGAGAAATATGAAGAAATGTGTACACGTACATGCTATAAACAGCTGACATCCGTTTTGTAGGATAAAATTCCTAAACTGGACACATCGCATCGCATGTTATTATCCACCCTAAAGACCAAACTATGCAAGTCTTTTGCAGGGAATCAATCGGACCTACCACCCCTTCAAAGTCCAAAAAGGCAACATGCCTACAGTCAATCATGTCGTCATCCGACCAGACTGAACTTAATCCAGTTTCTCGCAAAGAATTCGATGGATTAAGCAAACAGATTACAGATTTGGCTGTTCTACTAAAAGAATTACACCAGTCTACACAGGGTCAGAAAATACCTGTACATGCTGAATCATCCACACAAGGAGGAACCCGGGTCGTTACAATACCTGCACTGCAGTTGGATCCGACCAATAAAACTCATGATGCTGCCCATCCCACTGGAGACCCAGACACTGGTGACATCAAAAAGAAAGTCCTCCAAATGGAAGAGACTCTTCGCACTATCAAAGGAATTAGAACACACGGGAGTGTTTCATATGCTGATTTGTGTATTTTTCCTGGTATTCATTATCTAGAAAAGTTTAAGACTCCTGACTTTGAAAAATATGACGGGTTAGGAGATCCTTACACACATCTAAAGGTGTTTATTGGAGAACTTGGATCTTATGCAGAGGATGAAAAACTCAGAATGCAACTAAAGTCTAACTGGAGAATCCCGTTCGTGGTACACAAGATTAGACAATTCAAAGATCCATAGTTGGGAAGAGCTAGCACACGCTTTCCTCACCCAATACAACTTTCAATCTCAAATGGCTCCTGATTGGTATCAAATTACCAAGATCAAGAAACAGTCTAATGAGTCTTTCAGATAGTATGCTCAGAGGTGGAGACGCCAGGCTGCCCAAGTTAGTCCTTCCATGACAGAATCAGAGATGGTCATGACTTTCATAGACATACAAGTAGCACCTTTCTATGAAAGAGTTTTAGCTAGCATCGGCAAACCATTTTCTGAAATGGTCAAACATGCGGAGATGGCTGAAATGGAATTGAAATTCGGAAAGATTCAAGACCTAGCTGCACTCAAAGCTGCTGATCACATCCAATCTGGAAATTATGGGAACAACCCCCGAAGGGTCCATAAAAAGAAAGAAGAGGATGTTTCCCTGATACTACAGGGTCAAAAAGGCAGTTAAAACATGCCTATCCAGAGGAGAAATTACACTCCCTTTCAAGCACAGTCTGCAAACCCTCCAGTACCAAAAGGTGGAGAAGTCAAACGACCTCGAGTATTCACACCCTTAGGGGACACCCTCGAGAACATTCTCAATCTTCTAACAACACAGAAGAAAATTACGCATCTTCTTCCACCATCCAGCCCTAATGGACGGGGTTTTAATGCTGCTCGAAAATGTGCTTATCATGCCGGGGCACCTGGACATGATACTCAGGATTATTTGGCCTTGAAACACAAAATCCAAGACCTGATAGATAACAGGGAAATTGTGGTCACCAAACCCGATCAGCCTCACGTTCAAGATAACCCTCTTCCTCAACACAAAGAAGATGTCAATATGATCAATTGGAGCAGTGGACAGAGTTCTAATTTCTGCTGTGAATCCTCCCAGACCCCCAAAGATGGTGATGACAGATGGGATTATGCCAAATTCCAATTCATAATGGAACGAAAGATGAAAGCTCTCTGTAAACAAATTGAGCAATTGGCGGAATTGGTGACTTATCAGCATCAAGTGACTCGTCAGCTAATCAGCCAGGAGCATGCCAATCTCTTTCCTATTATCATGAATATTCCCTCTTCACATTCAAAAAATGAAATGCTGGAAGACTAAGTGACGAAGAGAGCGAATGCTAAGGCCCGTCGGGATTTTTCCAACAAAAGGGAATTCACACATTTGGGCCAACCTATGGAGGAAATCCTTCATTTGTTAATCAATGAAGGAAGGATTAGTTCCCTTCTACCTCCAATCAACCCCCGTTCAGGATGATACAACTCTGAGAGAGTATGTCAATATCATTCTCAATCTCGCGGTCACAGCACAGAAGAATGTTGGGCACTCTGCCACCTTATTCAAAATTTAATCGACAGTGGCGCACTGCGTCTGGCAGATAACGACACTGTGTTACGGGCAAGTGAGGATTCGTGTCATACTAAGTGGAAGAGTGTAGTAGCAGTCATATCCACTGAAAGTGATTGGGTTAACAAATCACTTGTCATGCCAATAATTCAACTCAAGGGAATCAACAATCCTTTGAAAGTGGCCACTCCCGAGCCAATCAACTTGCCGTGCAGAGCACAATATCCTATTGTTAGCTTGCGCGCAGTTCTGTGGAATTATGGAGAAGGTGAAGGATCCACCTCACATATAACTGTTGCAGTGTCGAAGGAAAATCCACTGTATCTTCCCCAACGGGTAATAAAGCATGTCATCAAGTCTAAGGGGAAAGTACCCATTGAGAAGATTGAAAATTTCATCCGCACTATGGGTCATAACGAAGCTAAGGTGGTTTCAAGCTTGAAAGAAGCTCCACAACAGATATCAATCTTGGACTTGGTCCTGACTTTCGAGAATCACCGGAAGGTCTTATTAATGGTTTTAGAAGAAGCCTATCTACCGACATCAGTTGATACGGAAAAGTTTCAACATCTGGTTGATCACATTTTGAACAACAATGTGATATCCTTCACTGATGATGATATATCACCCGAAGGGACCGGTCATTGCAAACCATTGCACATTACGGTCTTATCCTCCAGATATATGGTGGCGGGAGTTTTAATAGATGGAGGTTCCTCTCTAAATATCTTCCCATATGCTACCTTGGTGAAGATGAATATAAATCCCAATCGAATTCGGAGTAGCCATACCATCATCAAAGCTTTTGATGGAGCCCGCCGTAACTCGGTCGGAGTAGTTGAGCTGCCAATTGAGATTGGTCCTTATACATTATGCGTATCCTTCCATGTGCTCAAGATAGATTTGGGATACAACCTGCTCTTGGGGCGACCATGGATTCACATGGCAGGGGCAGTCCCCTCCACTCTTCACCAACAGTTGAAATACATCATCAACAATAGCCTGGTAACAGTCAACGCTGAACCGAAGATTCCTCAGCATGGGGACATGCCGCTCATCAATGCCAATAAGGATGTTGAGCTAATTAGTTTTCATGCTTTAGAAATAAGTAATACCCAATACCATGCTATTGGAATGCCATTGCCCAAATCCCAGATTTCTGCCGAGGTAATGTCGACCACGCAAGAAATAATGTCGTTGGGTCATAATTTGGGACAAGGGTTAGGTAAATATTGTCAGGGTGTCAAGTACCCTATTTGCTTAACCCAGCAAATTGGGACAGCTGGACTAGGCTATTCTGCCAGCTCTAGTCATAGGAATCCTCATAAGCATCAGCAGATTCCTTCAGCTTCAAACATGTGGCGTTTAGCTTCGCCTTCGAACTTCGAGTCCGCACAACCTCCCGTAAAGGTGCCAGCTAATATAATGGCGATGTTATTTCCCAAGCCGGTGCCGGTGAAGGAGAAAGAAATCTTTGTTCCAGATCTCACAGTGGAGGAACAAGAACAAAGAATCAAGCAAGACGTCATCAGGATCATGTCTGGCATACACATCATCGTTCATGATGAGCATACCAACAGATACACCCCATACGATGATTGCCCTGACATAATGGCTATCATTCGGGACAGGGAGGATGATGATAATCCCTCTATCACTGTGGTTCACCCGAAATTTGCTCTTGCCAATTGGAACAGCATTCCTTGCATTGGTCGTCAAGCGTAAAGTGGGCGGAAATTCTTTCTGCCCTGCAGATATAATAACTGCTTACTTTTCCATACAGTATTAGCGGTTTCTTTGCCAGTAAATGCTAACACTGTGTATGATCAACACATTTCATATATACTAAGTGAAAGCATAATTTGTTTCAGGACTCTGAATTTAGATGTGCCTGTACTTGCTGATACGGTGCCTCTTCTCCACAAGGATTGTACCTTTGATGTATAGATGAATTCAGCCTTGGTGGATATACCAGATGACATTGAGGTGCCTCCAGAAATTCAAGAATGGGTCAAAGACAAACCCAAACCCAACCTTGATCAAACCACTCCTTTCAATCTCGGAACCTTAGAAAACCCTAAGTTAATCCTGATTATTTCAGACCTTACCCCAAACCAACGGAATGACATGGTTACACTACTAACCCAGTTCCAGGATGTGTTTACATGGTCTCATAAAGATATGGTGGGTTTGTCCACTGACATTATCCTTCATCGCATTCCCATCAAAGAGGGATTCAAGCCAGTCAAGCAAAAGCTCAGACGATTGAAACCTGAATGGAGTTTAAAGGTGAAAGAAGAAATTATGAAACAATTTCAAGCCGGCATCATAATGGTGTCTACGTATCCTGAGTGGATATCCAACATCGTGCCCGTACCTAAACCTGGAGAAAAGGTGCGAGTTTGTGTGGACTACCGGGACTTGAACAAAGCTTGCTTAAAGGATAGCTTTCCTGTGCCATTTATCCACATTCTCATTGACAATACTGCGCAATATGACATGTACTCCTTTGTAGATTGCTTTGCGGGGTATCATCAGATCATGGTTTCCAAGGAAGATCGTGAAAAAACTGCTTTCATCACTCCTTGGGGAACCTTTTGCTATAGAAGGTTGTCATTCAGCCTCATCAATGCTGGAGCTACCTATCAACGAGCTATGATGGCTCTTTTCTATGACTTAATGCATAAAGAGATTAAGATCTATGTGGATGACATTATTGTCAAATCCCGGATGGAGGATGCCCATATAAACTATCTCAGGAAATTGTTCAACAGGTTGCGTAAGTACAACTTGAAGTTGAATCCAGCTAAGTGCGCCTTTGGCGTTAAATCAGGAAAGTTGCTAGGATTTCTAGTCAGCCACAAAGGGATAGAGCTGGATCCTGCCAAAATCCAAGCCGTCACTGAAATGCCCATTCCTCAGACAAAAAAGGAAATACGGGGACTTTTGGGAAGAATCAATTTCATTAGCAGATTTATCTCCCAACCCACAACAACCTGTGAGCCAATCTTCAAGCTATTAAGGAAGAACTCCTCCATGAAATGGAATGAGGAGTGCCAGAATGCCTTCCTTACAATCAAGAAACAGCTAATGAAAGCTCCCATCTTGGTACCACCTAGGGATGATTTTCCCCTATTTATGTATCTGTCCGTAAGTGACAATGCCATGGGCTGCCTGCTGGGATAGAAGGACGATAGAGGCCTAGAGCGAGCAATCTATTACCTCAGCAAAATATTTAGCAGCAGTGAACACAAATACACTCTGATCGAAAAGACGTGTTGTGCTTTAGCATGGGCTGCCATGAGGTTACAACATTACCTCTATGGTCACACAACCCATCTCATATCCCACGTGGATCCTCTCAAGTACGTGTTCAGTAAACCCATACTGAATTGTCGACTGTCCAGATGGCAGTTGATCCTATAATAATTTGACATCGTATATGTAACTCAAAAGTCCATCAAAGGTCAAGGAATTGCGGATCAACTGGCCGCCGCACCATCAGGGGATTTTAAACCCTTGGAGACATATTTCCCCGATGAAGGAGTAATGACAATTCAGCAACACCACCAGTCCGATACACGCCAAACGTGGAAGATGTATTTCGATGGAGCTGTTAATATGGAAGGTTCTGGAGCTGGAGCAATTCTAGTATTTGATACGGGGGAGCAGTATCCTGTCGCCGTCAAATTATAATTTATTAGCACCAACAATATGGCTAAGCATGAAGGTTGTCTTATGGGGCTAAAACTTGCCCATTCAATGGGCATCAGGCAGTTAACTGTCATTGGAGATTCAGAGTTGGTAATCAGACAATCCACCGGAATCTATCAAACCAAGGAACTACATTTTCTGCCTTACCATCGACAGGTTTTAAAGATGGCTTTGGTATTTGAAGAAATATCCTTTCTACACATTCCTCGTAATAGGAATGATTTTGCAGACGCGTTAGCAACTTTGGCATCCTTGATTCGCATATCAGACAAGGAACATTTGCCAAGCGTCATAATTTCCCTGCACAAGGCCCCAACCTATGGGAATTACGTTGGAGAAGTATCGGATGGGCTACCTCCCATCCAACGTCCTTGGTATCAGCATATCAAGGAATATCTGCAAGATGGATCTACACCCGCTGAGGCGATCCCGACTGAGAAAAGGTGGATCCACCGATTTGCTATGAAATTCTACCTGAGTGGAGATGCGCTCTACAAAAGAGATGCAGGATTAGGTCTCCTCAGATGTTTAGACAAAGATCAAGCCCAAAGGCTTATGGATGAAATTCATGGCGGAGTCTGTGGCCCCCACATGAGTGGCCCCCTCCTTGTCAAGAAAGTCCTCAAGACAGGACATTATTGGCTATCTCTCAAAGCTGATTGCAATGACCACGTCAGGAGATGCTATCAGTGTCAGATTCATGGGAAAGCTATACACGCCCCTCCACGGGAACTTCACAATATGAGTTCATCTTGGCCCTTCTCAATGTGGAGAATGGACGTTATCGGGTCCATTGAACCTAAAGCCAGTAATAGTCATCGATTTATCTTTACCATGATCAACTACTTCACCAAGTGGGTAGAAGCAGCCTCCTTCCCCATGGTTACTAAAGAAGTCATCATTGCTTTCATCAGAAATAATGTCATTTATCGATATGGACAACCAGAGGTGATTGTGTCCGACAATGCCAAGAACCTCAATAACAAAATGATGGGGGAATTATGCAGTAAATTCCACATCAAACATCTCAACTCAGCCATCTATCGTCCGAAGATGAATGGTGTTGTTGAAGCTGCTAACAAGAACATTAAGAAGATTATGCAAAAGATGTCTGCCAATCATAAAAATTGGCCTGACCTATTGCCTCTGACTCTGTTAGCCTATAAAACCTCAATGTGCACTTCCACTGGGGCAACCCCCTACGCATTGACCTATGGAATGGAAGCAGTGCTCCCCATAGAAGTTGAGATGGAATCCCTCAGAGTATTGACAGGCGCTCAGTTGGATGAAGACCAATGGGTACAAGATAGGTATCACCAATTGTCTCTAATAGACGAAAGGCGAACTGCGGCTATCTTCCATGGTCAGTTATATCAGCAAAGGATCGCCCGATCCTACAATAAAAAAGTCCGACTACGGCAATTCAGACAACATGACTTGGTTTTGAAGAAAATACTGGACAACCAAGATCAGTCTAAGGGAAAATTCGCTCCTAACTGGGAAGGCCCGTTTATTGTCAAGGAAGTATTGACAGGAGGCTCTCTCAGATTTCAAGAAATGGACAGCGATGAATTTCCGCAACTCATCAACTCAGATGCCGTGAAACGGTACTATGTCTGAAGCTACCCTCAAGCAAACATCCTGGTGGTAGACCATCAGGTCACCAGTCATTTCGGTTCTTTAAACCTTTATCACAAATAACTTTTCTATACTTTGCCCCTCAGGGAAATATACCTTTCAAGCCAGCAGCCTGACTTTCTCCTTTGCGTTACTACAACTTAGGTCATCCCACCGTGGATTGAACCTCTTGCGTATACAGTTTGGCTACCCATATCTGGGATCAAACTTTTCACCTGCAGTTTATCCTCAACCGAGGATTAAACTTTCTCCTCCCCGCACTCTGACCTGCACATGGGATTACGCTTTTCATCTCGCCCTGAGGGGCGAACTACGTCGACCTGATCTCCTCTTCAATAGGAGTACGTAGGCAACCATTTCATATGGCCTGGTCGAAATAAAAGAAAAACAACAAAAACATTCCTACACCATTCCTGCCACATACAACGTTGAACCTCTTACACCAGGTTCGAACTACGCAGACCTGATCTCCTCTTCAATAGGAGTACGTAGGCAGCCATTCATGGTTCGGTCTCACCCCCTACCAAAACACAAACCCTTGTCAGTTTATACTGGGATCATCCTTCAATCCACTATATTTCATTTGGCTTCAGACCAAAGGGATGGAATTACCTCAACTCCTCCCAAATAGGAAATTCGGCGACCATCTAAGCTGCGGTCATACCTCGAAGAGCAACACTAATCCATAAGAGATGGAATTAACTAGGCTTCTCCTGAATAGAAGTACTGGCGACCATCTGTGGTGCGGTCAATCTCAAAGAGGAAAGCCACACTCCTCTCCTCATTTCCATACAGAAACCAGTCCTAAGACACCGAGATATGGTAGGGATACATACAGATTGATGATCTATTCTGAACTATCCAGAGACAACTCAATGTCCATCCATCGAGAAGGAATTCAGAATACATCACAAGCCTTGAAGCAGCAGGCAAAATATCAAGCAAGCAGCAAGGCATATCTAAAAGGGAAGTGATCAAAAATATATTTTCTTGTCATATATAATATTGTTTGATATACACAATATAAACTGTACATGACAAAATGGCTAAGCTAGTCTGTGCAGGAAAATACAAGATTATCTACAAGTCAGGGTATATGCGAGCTAACAAGCCCAACATGGCATCCCTCTCAGAAGATGGAGGTAAATCGATGGTCTCCTGTATGAGAATATCCATACGACTCAACAGATCTGTAGCCATCTGCATGGTGGCCATATGATCATCAATATATGTGCTCATCTCTGCCATCATGTCAGTGGTAAGGGACCTCACTGCAGTACTATCTATGACGGCTATATCCAGGGCAGATATGGCAATATCCTGCTCAACTATCACTGCATCTCTGGCTGATATAGCCTCATCCCGCTCAACGACAGCGGCATCTTTACGAGCCAAGGCCTCGTCTCTCTCTAATAGAGCGGCCTCCCTCCCATCAAGAGCAGTTGACATCATAGATCGAATCTGATCTCTCTCAAAGGTCATCAGATGAAGACTCTGCTCTAAGTACTGTGTCGAGTGCTGAATTACAATAGTACTGGTACTAGGAGAATCCTGAAGAAATGCTGGCAACCCAACATTGGGCTCCTCCTCAATGTAGGTATCAATGTCCTCCATGGGCTCTACATCATCTAACTCGCTCTTCGGTACTGCAAATACTGCTGTAACCGATAAAATCTCTGTCTTAATCCACGCGGAGTACTCTGCAGAATAACCAGGATGACTGACAGAAAAAGCCGCTATCTCATGCCAATCCCAGCAGGCGTATACCCGAGATCGGTCCTCTGCTGAGAGATACCGAGAAGCTGAACGCTGACCTGTTGCCCCCTCAAAAGGATGAAAATCCTAGAACTGGTCGAACTGCGACATCACGACCAATGGGTGATAAGCGGTCACTCCCCTCAAACCAGCCAGAGGGAGATAGTCCATGCCCGGAGCATGAGTAATGACGCTGTATGGTGAGCTAAGCCCCAAAAACGGCAATATGCTGAATGGATCTCTGATATCTGCCAAGAATGTGGACCAAGACAGAGCATCTATACACTCTGATGGCTAAAAAGAGTATGACATAGCTACATCATGGGTAAAGCAGTACCCATGCTGTCTAAAAGTGCCAATCGGTCTCAAGTGTGACATGAACCACACATATAGCATGATTGAACTCCCAGTGAACACTCCTGTAGGATACGTGCAACAATATGATGCCGACCGCAGGGTCTCTGCTACAATCATAGGTACAATGGTACGACCCTCCCTGAGAGCTCTCACGACCATGATAATGCCTATATCTATCTCATCCATATACCGCGGCATATACACATATGACAATACACATAGCATCAGTACGTCAACTCTGGCCAAGCGCCAATGAGCCTCCGGTGTGGTGAAATCCCCGGAATGTCGTGAATAGCTATCCTCCGAGCCAAATCTGTTATATAGAAAATGCTGGGATATCACGTGGCTAGATGTCAACTCATCCTGTACCACTCTGCGCTTCAATCCTGTGAGAGTCATGAATCGTCTACTCATGTCTCGCAAAGCCAGATGCACACAAGGTCTATCTAAAGGCAGCATCGTCAAACGTGCATACTCCTCCAGAGTAGGAGTCAACTCATGGGTGCCGAATCGGAATACCTACCTATCCGGTAGCCAATGCTCTATCATCTCGTCCACAAATCCTGCGGGAACCTGAAAAGTCAAAAAGGTCATGGTATGCTGCAATAAATGATCTACAGTCACCCTGTTTGGTGTTGACATGCTATCATACCACGATCTCATACCCGATGCCACCACTGATGGTGGGGTATGATCTATGCAGCACTCCCATACGGGTCCCATCCCTCCGGTTCGGTCCAGTTCGAGTTGTAAAGGAGTTCTTACAAGCTGAAAAGGCCAAACCCGGGATAAAAACGCTACGCGATTGAGCAGAATAGCCTGAAACCTTGGTTTTTCTGGATCCAACTGTGGCTTTCTTTTCATCCATTGGTATTCGACCGAACACAGGGTTTACTATACCGATGATTCAAGTTTTTTCATACCATATGCGGCAATACCGTACAGAGGTCTGATGCCGTCAGCGTAAGGTTGTCACTCCAATCTTTTCACACAAGCTAATCCCCGACGGGGGTTACAACGTGAAATCCCCGGTGGGGGTTACAACGCATGCTCATCCGTTGACACACAAATCAACGAAGGTCAAGCAGCCTTGACGTTATTTCAGCCGATGGCAAGTAAACCCATCGAAGCATGGAAAGTTGTCCAATCATTACGTACGTTTATATTCATCACTCCCAGTGGATCCCTGATGGGGGTTACAACGTGAAATCCCCGGCGGGGGTTACAACGCGTGCTCATCCGTTGACACACAAATCAACGAAGGTCAAGCAGCCTTGGTATTATTACATCCGATAGCGATTTAAACCTATCAGAGCTCTGGAGCTATTCGAGGTTTTTACACCCGACCGCTCAGATCCCCGGCGGGGGTCACAACGCAATGTTCTGGTAATCTACATGACAGCGGAGGTCAAGCAGCCATGACAGTATATCCTACAGGATTTTTTAGCCGTTGATGCATATGCTGGTGAAGTACACGTCAACGAAGGTCAGGCATCCCTGACAGCATTTACTGTTAGAAGTAAACCCAACAGAATCTTGGCATATTCTGGCGATACTAACCAGGAGAGGTCAATGTCATCAAACAGGATAGATGATGTAATATGTTATACACATCCTCAAACAGATCAAGCTTTATCCCCAGAGATCTCTTACACAAAAGAGGCACATTTGCAGGATCAAGTCATTATCCAGGAAATTGGTGATAACTCCAACATCAACGTCCTAACAGATTTAGATTACACATCAAATCTGGTCATTGTTGCCAACCCCCAGTTGAAGTAATAGGGAGCCAGCAATCATCCCCAGCGTGTTGGGCTACAACCCCGTACACATGCATCATACATTTACATCATGTTGCTATCCATAGTATCATGTTTATCTTGTTGCATTTCAAGTGTCTAGGATTCTTTATCCTACCCATACATTGCCATGCATGAGTATGATAAAGAGGGGCATCTGTAGACACTCAAAATTTTCTGTACACCTGTCACTAACATTGTAGGAGAGCAGATTCGTCTTTTAAGAGGGAACCCTGAAAGACTATCCATATCCATGCCGGATACTACCGGAAGTTCAGCATCAACCCCAGATCGTAATCTGGGTGTAATAATCTTGGAGATAACCTCGAGGCGTGCAGATACAATACCGGAACACACACCGGAGAAGACCGATTAATCTCGGAGATAACCCCGAGGTATCCAGTCTCAGTCCCAACCATGGGAATAGCAACTGACCTTGGTGATAACCCCAAGGAACACAATTTCGACGATAACCCCAGAAATGCTTGTTACAAATGCAACTAGCTTCAATCTCGGTGCTCACAACGAGATCCACTGTACCAGCCCGGCGATAACATCGGGAAGATAGACACACCTCAAAGATGACAATGAGGACCTTCAACAAAATGCAACAGTCCAATCTCAGCGAAGCTGAGCAACGTCTGCTTTATCAGCCCAATCCGGCGATAACACCGGTGAGGGGCAACATCATCATCTGACCGACACGATGTCACGCCGCGTCGTCTCAACATAGCTACGCAACAATGTCCCACAAGACTAACCAATCCCGAGTGACTATTGTGCGGGGTAACGGATGAAAGTTGAAGCTTGAAGACTGGAGGGCACCGTCCCATCTTCAATGACTTCGCACAAACTCTAATCCCATGCCATCGTACAACTCTCGACAATGGCAGTCCGAAATAGGTCCTGTATACCTCAAACGGACGCCCGAATTGCACTTCTGAAAGTTCGAGTGGACATTACAGTGCCCGAGTGCACGTACTTCGAGACGACCCGAGCCGAAAAATCCAGGCCTACCCGGGTTGCCTCTGGTACACCTGCGGCTCCACCCTCTATAAATAGAGGGCTTGGGGTGGCCATTTTGCAAGAGAAAACGGTGAGGAAGCCCTGCCCAATTTGCTCTGCACTCATCCCAGGCAGTGTACTTTCCCCTTTGAAACACATGTGAGCTCATATATAGCCCTTTTGTACCTACAAAAGTCTGTGTTTACTCACTCTAAAGATATAGAAGTCTTCTTTGGCACCCCATTGTAAGCCTTCTCACACATTTTAGAGTCCTTTCTCTTCATCTTTGCACACACTCTTCTACACGTTATGAGTCGTGTTGCACATTTTGCCCGGACTTCGGTCCGTGGTTTATTTTTAGTTTGTATATACATATATATTTATATATATATTTATATATATGGACTAACATTATCGAGTTATGCCTCGATTGAGCCTAGACTTCGGTCTGGAGCGTTTATTTGCTTTCCTATATATATATATTTATATATATGAACTGCGTGTCGAACTCTGTTCGATGAGCCTAGACTTTGGTCTGGAGCGTTTACCTGCTTTAATATATATATATACTTATATATATTATCTATGGTCGAACTCTGTTCGATGAGCCTGAATTTTACATCCGGAACGTTTACCTGCTTTAATATATATATATATATATATATATATATATATATATATATATATATATATATATATATTTACATTTCGTCCCACCTAGAGTTTACTTCGTGGTGGTTGACTGTTTTTACAGCTTTCTGTACATTTCGTCCCACCTAGAGTTTACTTCGTGGTGGTTAATCGTTTTTACAGCTTTCTGTACATTTCGTCCCACCTGGAGTTTCCTCCGTGGCGGTTGATAGCTTTTACAGCTTTATTTACATTTCTGATCCCCTATGGAGGTACTTCGTGGTTGGTGATCATGTCTGTATATATATATTTATAGCTTTTATATATATACCTGCTTACTGCATTTATATCAATTGCGACATCATGTGAGCCTAGGAATCATGTGATCACAGAGTCATCCCATTAGATCTAGATTCGGTTCCCGTGATGGACATTTTCAGCTATAAGCAGCTTGTAAATTATATCTGTGATGTTTGGATTTCCTCAGATGGTTTTCATACCCATGAGGAATCAGCACCTTTTGTATATTATTTTCGTATGGATGCCTCACATCTGTCAAATAAAATCAATCCAGCCGAATACGGATTAAAATGGGAGTGTAAAAGGTTTCAATTACTATTGAGCATCAGGGTTTGTAAAACCTCTTTTATAAAACATCACTGCCATATCTTGCTAAAATTGAATTTTTACATAAATTCAAACCCTGTGTATATAGGTGCGAACGAGGCCTCACACTACTTCCAAATAACAGCACATTGACCCATACACACACATTCAGATAACAGTTTCTTGAAAAGAGGCGGTCACCCTGGTAACACGGATGTCGGGGGGGGTGCCTAACACCTTCCCTCCGCATAACCAAGTCACCGGACCCTAATGAATCTCGGTTTCACCGACCCGTTTAGCAATGTCACATCACTGGGTCAATGTTCAAACCTTTTCTCGGTTGTGTTGGTACAACCAGTTAAAAAACCAACTGGCGAGTCTTAACAGTCCATCGTCGACATTATACATGTCGGACCTTTTTCACTTGTTTTTTTAAACAAATCTCATCTACAATGAGAACACAAAAGAACAAGTAACGGAAAGGGACAATTAAAAATCCCAACGTCGACACCTACCATCAAGACAAAGGGGAAGATTCCCATGGAAAAAGTGGAAGAATTTCTCCGTACTATGGGCTATAATGAAGCTATGGTGGTATCAAGCTTGAGAGAAGCTCCACATCAAATTTCCATATTAGACTTGGTTTTCTCTTTTGAAGATCACAGGAAGGTATTGCTTAGGGTTTTGGAAGAAGCCCAACTGCCTAAGTTAATGGATGTTGAGAAATTACAGCATCTGGTGGATCACATTTTCAACAGTAATGTGATATCTTTTACTGACGATGATATACCTCTCGAAAGGACCGGTCATTGCAAGCCGTTGCACATAGCAGTTTTTGTCTTCCGGATACATGGTGAGAGGAGTTTTGATAGATGGAGGATCATCTTTGAATATTTGTCCTCATGCCACTTTGGTGAAGATGAACATCAACCTCAATCAGATCCGAAGCAGCCATACGGTTATCAAAGCTTTTGATGAATCCCGACGAAACTCTGTTAGAGAGATTGAACTGCCAGTGGAGATTGGTCCACATACATTATGCGTGTCTTTTCATGTTCTCAAAATAGATGCAGGATACAACCTACTTTTGGGAAGACCGTGGATTCATATGGCCGGAGCCGTCCCCTACACTCTTCACCAATAACTTAAATATATCATCAACAATAGCCTAGTCACTGTCAATGCTGAGCCGAAATGTCCTGAACAAGGTGACATACCACTCATCAGCTTCAATTCAGAAGTTGAGCTGGTTAGTTTTCATACTCTGGAGGTGAGCAACACTCACTACCATCCTGTTGGGGGGCCACCTCTCATACCCCGGATTTCTGCCGAAGTAATATCGGTCACTCAAGAAATGATGTCATTGGGTTATCAACCTGGACAAGGGTTGGGCAAAGATAATCAGGGCATTAAGCATCCAATTCAAGTTCCCAACCAAACAGGGACAGCCGGACTAGGCTATACTGCCAGTTCCAGTCGCAGGATTCCTCATAAGTACAAACAAGTTCTTTCATCCTCAGCCACACGGCGATTGCTCAAACCTGCAGAGGCTGAGCCTGTAAAGACTTCAGTATAGGTTCCTGCACATGTAATGACTATGTTATTTCCTAAGTCGATACCGGTCAAAGGAAAAGAAGTATTTATACCGGATCCGGAGGACGAGGAAGAGGATCGAAAGCGCAAGCAGGACATTGTGAGGCGCTTATCAAACATTCGCATCATAGTCCACACGGATAGTACAAACAGGGTCACCCCAGACGATGATTATCCAGATATCATGGTCATCATTCAGGAGAAGGAGGACGATAACAACCCCTTCATTACTGCAGTCCATCAGGATTTCACCCTTGACAATTGGAGCAGCACTCCTTTCATTGGTCGACAAGGGTAAAACGGGCAGAAACTCCCTCTGCCCTATATATAATAACTACTTACTTTTTTGTACAGTATTAGCAGTTGTTTTGTCAGTACATGCTAACACTTTGTATGATTGAACAGTTTCATATATAATAAGTGAAAGCATTTTGTTTCAGGACTCTAAAGTTAGATGTGTCTATACTTGTTGATGAGGTGCCTTTTCTCCACAAGGATTGTAACTTTGATGAAAAGTTGGATTCAGACTTGATGGAAATACAAGAGGACATTGAGATACCTCAGGAGACCAAAGAATGGGTCGAATACAAACCCAAACCAAACCTTGATCAAACCACTTCATTCAATCTTGGAACCTTAGAAAGCCCTAAACTAATCTAGATTGGTACAGACCTCACTTCAAACCAAATGAGTGACATGGTTACATTATTAACCCAATTCCAGGATGTGTTTGCATGGTCTTATGAAGATATGGTGGGTTTGTCCACTGACATAGTCATTCATCGCCTTCCCATCAAAGAGGGATTCAAGCCAGTCAAGCAGAAGCTCAGGCGATTAAAACCTAAGTGGAGTTTGAAGGTCAAAGAATAAATTATGAAACAATTTCAAGCAGGCATCATCATGGTGTCCACATACCCTGAAGGTCCCGAAGGGAGGAAGACCACTTAGACCATCTCAGAAAGCTCTTCAACAGGTTACGTAAGTACAACTTAAAGTTAAATCATGCTAAGTGCGCCTTTGGCTTTAAGTTAGGTAAGTTGCTAGGTTTCCTAGTCAGCTACAAGGGGATTGAGCTGGATCCCACCAAAATCCAGGCCATCACAAAAATGCCCATTCCTTAGACAGAGAAGGAAATACGGGGATTTTTTAGAAGAATCAACTTTATTAGCAGATTCATATCTCAACTCACAGCAACCTGTGAGCCCATTTTCAAGTTGTTAAGGAAGAATTCTTCCATGAAATGGAATGATGAATGCCAGAAGGCTTTCCTTACAATCAAAGAGAAGCTAGTCAAAGCTCCTGTTTTGGTACCACCCAGGGATGATGTTCCCCTGTTCGTGTACCTATCCATAAGTGACAATGTCATGGGTTGCATACTAGGACAGAAGGATGATAGAGGCCAAGAGCGAGCTATCTACTACCTCAGCAAGAGATTCAGCATCAGTGAACACAAGTACACTCTGATTGAGAAGACTTGTTGTGCTTTAGCATAGGCTTCCCTGAGGTTATAGCATTACCTCCATAGTCACACAACCCATCTCATATCCCGTGTGGATCCTTTCAAGTACGTGTTCAGTAAACCCATGTACAAGATAGGTATTACCAATTGTGTCTAATAGACAAAAGGCGAGCCGCTGCTATCTTCCATAGTCAGTTATATCAACAGAGGATCGCCAGATCCTACAACAAAAAAGTCCAGCTACGGCAGTTTAAACAACACGACTAGGTTTTGAAGAAGATCATTGACAACCAAGATCAGTCCAAAAGAAAATTCACTCCGAACTGGGAAGGCCCATTTGTTGTCAAGGAGGTATTGATCGGAGGTGCTCTCAGATTACAGGAAATGGATGGCGATGAATTTCCACAGCTCATCAACTCGGACACCGTGAAACGGTACTATGTCTGAGGTTACCATCAAGCAAACATCCTAGTTTTAGATCATCAGATCCCTAGTTATTTCAGGTTTTCTAACCCCTCACTGCATACAACTTCTCTTCACACTCATTTGTCCCATCAGAGACAAACATACTTTTCTAACCAGCATCCTAGTTTCGGATCGCCGGATCCTTTTTCTCAACTTGGTTTTGAACCCTTACTCAACTCCAGTTATCCCACTAGGGATTGAACCTTTCACACCTGCAGTTTTACCCCACTACGGATAAGACTTTTCACACCTGCAGTTTGTCCTGTACACGGGATTAAACTTTCTCCCCCGCAGTTTGTCCTAAACATGGGATTAAACTTTTCATTGGCTGCAAACTATCCTGAACATGGGGCGAACTACGCCGACCTGATCTCCTTAATACATGGGAGTACGTAGGCAGCCATATTTTATATGGTCCGGTCGCAATAAAATAAAAATAACAAAAATATTTCTACACCATTCTCACTACAAAAAAACAAAAACACATCTCTACACCCTTTTGCCACATACAACATTGAACCTTCACACCAGGTTCAAACTACGGAAACCTGATCTCCTCTTCAACAGGAGTACGAAGGCAACCATTTATGGTTCAGTCTCACCCCCTACCAAAACACAAACACTTGTCAATGGTACTGGGATCATCATTCAATCCACTACATTTCATCGGCTTCAGACCAAAGGGATGGAACTACCTGCCCTCCCCATGTAAACAGGAGAATCGACAACCATCTAAGCTGCGGTTGATCCTAAAAGAAAAACACCAATCCATAAGAGGTGGAACTAATTGGGCTCCCCCATACAAAGGAGTACCGGCGACCATCTGTGGTGCGGTAAACCTCAGAGAGGAAAGCCACATTCCTCTCCACGTCTATATACAGAAACCAGTCCCAAGACACCAAAGAAGGCAGGGGTACACATAGATCAACGATCCATTCTGAAAGATCCTGAGACATCTCAATGTCCATCCATCAAGGAGGAGTTCAGAATACATCGAGATAACAAGCCCTGAAGAAACTGGCAAATATCAAGCAAGTATCAATGCATAACTAAAAAGGAAGTGAATCAAAAATATTTCCCTGCTATATATAATGTTGTTTGATATATACAATGTGTACTGTACATGACAAAAGGGCTAAACTAGTATGTGCAGGAAAATACAAGCCCATCTACAAGTCAGTGTATTTGCGAGCTATCAAGCCTAACATGGCAATCCCTCTCAGAAAGAGGTAGCGATGTGATCTCCTGTACAAGGGTCTCTACGCGAGATAACAGATCTACAGCCATCTGCATGGTGACACTGTGCTCATCAATATATGCACTTATCTCTCCAATGATGCCAGTAGTAAGGGACCTCATTATGGTACTGTCTGTAACGGCTACATCCCGTGCGGATATGGCGCTATCTCGCTCAACTATCACTGCATCTCTGGCTGATCTGGCATCATCCCTATCTACGATCACCCTATCTGGTGGTGACATACTATCATACCAAGATCTCAAATGGGATGCCACCAATACTAGTGGGGTGTGATCTATGCAGCTGACTGTCGAAGAAGACATCTGTGTGGGCCGTATCATAAGACCATCTAGGGGTCAATGCTGAATATCTCTGGACATACACACATATGCATAATATGATAAATGCATGACAAGCAATAGATGACAATATGATGTTGGGAATGGAAAACAGTACATACATTGCTAAGTACATCATCATCTATATACATCATCTCTGTACAGCTAAAAATACAGGGAAATGGGGCACATACGCCCTACTACTAACAGAGGCCTATCAAAAGATATAGCGAGAATGGGGCACAACCACCCAATATCTAACAGAGACCGATCAAAAGAGATAACAAGAATACACATCAGAAGAAGACAATGGTATCAATATCTACATTATCAATCCTATCCACCTGATGTAACTCCTCCTAAGTCATTGGATCTCTATTAACAAGGATGTCAGGCCTGTACAATAGAGAATCTGCACCGGTAAAGCCATATGAGTCACCTGAGGGGCCAATGCCTAAGCTAGAAGGATCAAAAGTATCTGCCTCTGAAGGATCTCTGCCCAAATACCGGATGAAAAAATGTGTCCGGTCCAACTGCCGGGTCAAACTGTCAATCTATGTCAAATGAGTAGGATCTAGAATACAGGTCATCCAATCCGTCATCATCATAGATCTAGGAACCATATCCCACATAAATTGAGTGACGCGGGTCTAGGCTTCAATGGTACGAGGGGACCACCAGTGATAGAATGTATCCTGAGTATATGGACCCTCTGACAAAGTATATCTTTCAATACCCATCAATGGGATGTCATCGACGGGTGACTGCAACATAGGCCAATAACGCCTGGTAGGAGGCAAGATCGGTATACGAATATCTCTTGTGGTGCTCCTAATAGCACGCTCTCCTGAATAGAGCTCCCATCCTCCATTTGTGAAGAGAGGAATCCTATGGATGAATATCACATGCTCGACACCAGTCGGGTATCCATCCTCAAACCCAATGGTCAAATGTTCCCCAAAGCAGGGAACCCAAGTGATGACATCAGCTATCAACAACTCCAACTGTAAGCGACAATGGGTGAAACCCTCAGCTATAGAAACCTCCGTCAGAATGGAGTGATTCCATCGTAGTCCTCGTGGATAGGTCTCCAAACCTAACAAACTCACAGGACGCAAACATGGAAGCTTCTCATAGGCCCAAAACTGCCAACATAAAGGCAAAACATCTGCTGTCAGTAAACACTCTTAACTTGTACATGGGAAATTAAAAGCGAAGTACTCACCAGTTGTGACACCCCCAAATCTAAGTACTTCATTCTCTTAGGATTCGGTGTTCACTTGATAAAAACATTCATTTCTAACTACCAAATCATAATAAAATTGAATAATAAACCGACCCATACAGGATTACATTAATAAAAAAAATCTCCCTGGTTATGTAACCTTTACATACAATCATTCAAATGCGGAAAAATTTATTTAAACTTCATTACAATCATTCAAAATAAGGTCTGATAATAAACTATCAACATATTACAAGTCTTCAATACTTGTTCATCTTTTCCTTTCCTTTACTGGTGCTAGGTACGTCGACCTTCTCAACTTTAGCTGTAATATTTATGTAAGTAAGAGTGAGCAAACAAAGCTCGCTTGAAATGATAATGAATAAAATCTTTACAACATTTGCCAAATAATAAGCTCAATAGAACTGAACAATATGTTCTACTAACATTCGAAAATATTTAACTGAGGGTCTAATGACCACGAACCATATCTACAGTTATAAGTACTCTTTCAACTTAAACTTTAACAATCATAAGACTATAAGGACTCCACGTACTTAGGGGGATTAGCCCTTCGTACAATGTATTGTGCATAAACATTTCAATGCTAAGCGTAAACCCCTAATACTAGGGTTATTCATCTCAGTATTTAGAGTACAAGTCCGTACCAAAGTAAGTTTGGTTTGGATACGTTTCAAGGTAATTTAGAATTCAACGGTCATCAACTAAGGATTAGTTGAATACAAAGTTAATAACGTTATGCTATGAAATAATCATAACTGAATCGACAATGTAAATTAAAGTCATGCTTTAGGAATAAGCTAATAGCATAAGTATTTGAATAATACAACATACCTTGCTTTGAATAACATTAAGCTAAGGTTAAAATCTTAGAATTGAATATTAAACATGCATAATAAGTAATAACTTGAATGATAAACTTGTTCATCAGAATAAAGATACTTGCATGCGAATAATAATAAGTTTAGGTTTAGAAAAACTTGCACAATATATTAATAGAACTAGCTCAACGAAAGTGTAGAGTTAGGAAACTTGCAAACATCTTAATTAAACTAGCTCAACAAAAATGTGGAGATAGAAAACTTGCCTTGCTTGTAGGCTAAACCGATATAATCTGAATCACAATTATCCTATATGCATGTCATCATGACATAATCAGTTATTATCAACACTCTATATTTCTACATCATGTATGTTTTGATTCTAAATCACATAATCAAATTCTATCAATTAAGAATAATAACAACACTCGTTAATTAGTAATTCCATGCTCACTCATAGTACTATAATACTACAATAACAGAAACACATGTTTAACATTCATTATATAGCATTACATTAACAATTATAGACTTTTGTGCAAGACAAAAGTCGTTTCTGAACATTCTGCTAAGTGGCGCTGCGGCGCCACAGTGTGAACTGTGGGCCGCACTGCGGCGCGTTAATGGCTCTACGGCGCGAAGGCCGGAGCGCTACGACGTAAGATAGGTGCTGCAGCGCGGGGATTGGGGCTGAGGCGCTGACATTGGCACTAAAGCTCCAAGCTTACAGAACACAAACGAAGAACAGAACAAAGCTACTGTATCTTAATCTCTAACACCAATGAACATGTATAATTCATGTAAACTACACATAAACATTATCAAACATGCATATACTAATTTAGCACTACTTAAACAATAATTTAAGAAAATTAAATCCTTGAAAGCACTGTTTTAAAACCAAAACTCCGTTGTTCATATTTGCTTAACACAGTGAACACTGTAATACCAATTTGATTCCTTTGAACCACGTTCTGCTTATTACTTAACAGATTAGCATATTCAAGGTTTAATTCACATATTAGCTCACAATCAAATACTAATTTTATTATCCTATGAAACACATTCATACATACGTTCGTATATGTTTTCACTGTAAAACCATTTTCTTTTCTTACAGACTTAATTCATACAATCACATACATGTATATGCTCATTATACAATCACCTATATATATATATATATATATATATATATATATATGATAGTTATAATACTATAACATTACCTATACACATAATTTCCATCACCAATTATAAAGAACGTAGTTTACAGACAATTTTGTAGAAACTTTATATTACATTCAAGAAACATATATATGTATATAGTATTAAGATTTATGGGAAAATACCTTTTGTTACTTTAGAAACTACTTGCTAACACTCAGAACTTGCTTTGGTTGCTTTGGAATCACAGATTGGTCTTTCTCTCAAACTCTCTCAAAACTCGCTGAACTTTTTTTTTCTTTTCTTAGTATTAGACTAGGCGAAGCGTAACCCAACTGATAACTCAGCGTAAACATAAAAATGGCTATAGCCATAATAAGCATAATAATTAACATCGGTTACAAAAACATATAACGTATAGATTATAATTATATTTTATTTATTTAGTTTATTTTATTATAATTCAAAATTCATAAGAAATCCAAAAGTCATAAGGCTCCGTTTGCCAAAACCCTTTAAAATTAAAGAATTAATATCCTTATGCCTTGGTTAGGTAAAACTACTTTAATTTATTTTAATAACTCCTTTATAAAATAGTTATTTGTCACGCTTTATTTAATAAATTAAATAAAACATTGTAATAATTCATTTAATCACTATAAACTCTCTAACTTAATTATTAATTTAAATTAGAATATTATCTCAAAATAATAAATTTCCTTAACTTATTAATTATTTATTTAACAAATAATTAACCAAATCAAATCAAATTAAATCAAACAAATATCTATTCAACGATAAACACATCCATTAAATATTTATATAATTCAATAAATATTTAAAATTATAATTAAAATCTGGATTGTTACATCCTTCCCTCCTTTAAGGATTCTGTCTCCAGAATCACCACTCAAACAATTCATTTGTTACACCAGTAGAAACGGGTAAATTCCTAGCCAAGCCTCTATCAAGCCCTGCGAGCGCATGCGCATTCTCCTAAGGAAATAAGTAAAGGTATAGGAGCCACAATCATACTCTCCAATACGGTCCACCTCCCGAGTGGCGCTAATAAAAGCGAATGACACCGTGGAAGAGTTTTCTGCTATGAAACAACTCCGGATAATCATCAGGAACAATCGCCGAAGAATGCAATCCCTGACTCTCACATCAGCGAGCATGGGCTCACTCAACAGACCACTCATAGCATCTACGCTCAAGGGACCCGTACGGACGGTCCTGCCCTTGAGCGCCTCAGCCGAAACTGTAAGAACCCGAATTTCTAGAAAATATTAAAATAAGAATTTAGTAAATAAAATTCGTAAAGCATGAGATGGGTTCGAACAAGAATATTTAAGTGTGTTACAACGTATGTGGTATTGTGAGCTATGTGATAAGTGATATTGTATTTAATAAATATATACCGTTATTATATATTTATTATATATTGTAGGGAGGAATTAGTAAGAAGATGGATAAAATTTATCTATTGATGATTAAATAATTTATGTGAAATTATTTTATTATAGTAGGTTGGTGACATTAAAATATCTTTGATAATCACCATTTTCTTGAGTATGTGTTGGAGTAAGTATCAAGTCTAAGGCAGTGTAATCATACCCTTTAATGGTGGATGTATAGAAGCTGGGCTAAATAATTCTTTCAGAGAGCGGAGGTATATACGAATTAGTAACCGATCTAACTCACTGTGAAAACAGTGTAGACGAGACGGAAACTAATTTGTTGGTTGTTTGTGGGAAACCACTCAGTGTACTATATTGAATACTATTAAAGACTCGATGCGTGCTAGGTTTAGACTTGTATATATGTACGTTGATGACGATAGAAGAAAACCATATATATATATATATATATATATATATATATATATATATATATATATATATATAAGTGAATATTGGTTAGAGATTTATATGTTAGATTAATATTTGAGATGTGGCCAAATGTAATGGTTGAAGAAATTGTCTTGGGACAATCAAATAATTATATGTATAGTGTATAATTTAAATAATAGAATAAATATTAATTATTCTAAGTGTAAAGTATGTAATTATTTAAGTAAGCTAAATAAATTAGCATTCTAATAAAGTGTGACCTAAACTTTATATTAATGTGGAATTGGGGAAAAGTCAAACGTGACCTAGACCCCTAATATTTTATTGAAGAAATAATGAGCTTGAGTTATATAACTCTAGTAAATGAGATAAATGAGCCTTGTGTGGTCTGAGTATTAAAATTAAACTAGACTGAAGGTTTAACTAAAATTATTAAAAGAGAATTAATGGAAAAGATAATAGATGATTAATATTAATCATTTTGATATTTAAGTGTGATAGGAAGTAATGAGTTGGGAATACCTAACTGAATGATAGTTAGCCCAATTAAAATATTATGTGGACTAAAGTACATGGACTATATGATATGAGTACATAAACAATCCCTAACTTTACTTGCTATAGTAGCAATAACACATTAAAATTTTATTTTGGGAATTAAAGGAACCAAACTAAGCTCTATTGCTTAGGTTTTAATATGTCCCAAAATCAGTGTCTCATTAATTATAATAACCGTAATAGACCATTGGCCTAACACTTCAATTGCTGGGAAACCAAAAAGGCTACAGAGCTTGAAATCATAGCTACGGGAATGGAGGGAGATGGAGCAGGTCACCAACTATTCATTACCCTTTGGTTTCTTCTTCCTTCTGCTAAATCAAAACACTATGTAAAGGCTTTGTCTGGGTAGAGAATTCTCTATAAATAGAGCTCCTCCTTTTCATTTCCCGTTTGTTTGAGTTTTTGAGAAATTGTTAATAGAAAGTCAGTAGAATTGGAGAGTTGAGGAGCAATTGGAGAATTAAAGAACTATAGTTAATAATTGCAAGCATTCAAGAGGTATTAAAGCTAACTTATAAGCTTTTGATTCCTAAGTTTTCAATTCCTTAGAAATGATAAGAAATACTTGCTTTTGAGTCATAAAATTGATGGCTAAGGGTTGTTATAATCCATGAGTTGTTGTTAGATGCTGATAATATAGTCAAATGCAAAAATAACGAGAGTTAAATGAACCAAATTGGTTGAGAAACGAATTCGTAGTGAACGAATTCACTAAACTTTTCAAAACATGAAAATTTAGTATGAATATAATTTTTGGATTAATCTTTGGGTTATTTAATTATTTTGAAGTGTTATAATTACTCTGTAGATGGGTAGCTAAGAGTTTAACGAGTCCAACGAATCGAAAATCAACTAATTTGGACTTAAAATGAAGAAGTTAGGAAGATTTGAAGTAAAAACATCAAGGAAACTGTAATCTGGGCAAGCCTCGCGCCGGCGCGCACAGCTGCGGCTGGGCATTGTCATGGGCGTGCGGTAATGGTGAGGAAAAGGGGCGCGGCCGTGTCCCATGTCTGCTGAGTGTGACTGCTTTGACCTGTTCTAGTAAAATGGCCATAATATTTTCATACGAACTCCAATTGAGGCGATTCAAGATGATTCGAAATGAGGACGAATAGAACTACAACTTTTGTTCTTTAAGTTTTTCAATTTGAGGTCGTTAGGAAGGGTCAAAATAGTCATCTTTGTGACTATTACGTATTCAGAGGTGATTGAAGGGCATCGAACGAGCACATACGCAAGTATAGTGCTCCCGACGATGGAATATGTTATTCTAAGTGATTTAACATGAAAATGCATGATAATAGACATCACATATAAGATTTCCTTGTTCATAATAGAAAGCATTAGTATGACTTAGTATGTGTTTTGAAAGGAGACTTAAGATTTTGAAAACAAACCTTGTGGAAAATTATATTCTACAAGTTTTGAACTTAGTGGTTTATATACATGATCGAGTTCAAATATAAATGAGCATGATATGATGTTTATAGTGTCCTTGTTCATGATCAAAATTATTATACCTTGTATTAGAGAAGTTTTCAAGAAAAACTTGATATTTTTGAACTAAGTTGCATGAATGCTACATAAGGTAGGTTCTAAACTTGAGAAGATGTTAACATGACTTAGTTACTTATGATAAGAGTTTTAAAAGTTATCTTATATGTGTCATACTACATCATTCATGATAAAATTATTTCAAAGGCAAACTCCATTATCTTTTGTAAACTAAGTATTAAAGCATGAAGTGGTTATATTTTGACATAGAGAGAAACATGTACAAATATGACATATGATCTGAAGTTGCTTTGCATGATTAGGTTGTCATGACATGGATTTGAAGAAAAGAAACTTAGACTTTTTAAAAACATTATTCATGAGCATTGTGTTGTCTAAACTTCCGAACTTGTAGGATGACATACTAGTAATTTTTTGGTCTTTAAACATGGCTTATATATGCAAACATTATAGGACGTGTATGCCTTTGAACATGAATGATACATGCACACAACTAGATAGACGTAATGTGAACTATGCATGTCTTAAAGTAAGTTTTCAAGTGATAAACCATGCTAGTCATATGAATACTCACAAGCACGTATAATTTGAGTTATATGACTACCCTATATGTTTAAGAATCAAGCATGTTGGACTTTGTGGTTTCATAACTTTAAATAGCCTTAATTTGTCGAGATGTCCAACTTAGAACCATATTGTGCAAGACGGGACCTAGATTAAACTTGAAAGTTGCAAAAGGACCCTTAACATGTTAATATATGTTATGTATATAAGGATGGGTAGGCTAGGCCAAGCAAGTGTTTGCTCAGCCCTGGTTTGAACTGGGAGCCGCGCAGCCGCTCGTCTCCTTAGTACAAATCAGGCGCGGTCGCGCTATCCTGCAGTTATGAATAAGTTCTGTTTTTAATCTGAAGTTCAAGGCATGCTTAAATGATTACTGTAAATTGCAATATATGACCAACATGCTATGTAATATGTAGGAAGCATGCTAGGTGATAAAGATGAATGATAATTAGGACATTCAATGGTTAAAGTCCAAATGAATGTTTTCAAGATATAAAGCAACGATACGTTATTTGAATTTGTGATCTGATTTGTGCTATGAAAATATAGGATATGTGATGTGGTATGGATTTACAACTAAGTTAAACGTTTATGTGTATGTTTGAACTTACCTATATGATTTTTAAAGGTGTTGAACACCTAGTTAGTCAAGTGTGTGGTAGCTATATATAAATGTTAATGTCATATATGATTAGTTAAGGTATACCTAGACATACCTAGCTATTCTAAGAGTATGATGAGAAAGTGAAATGTAGGTTTTACAAACCTAGTTAGGAAACAATGTAACATTGTTCTTATATTAAAAGTGCATGAAATATGTTACTAATGGATGTGAATCCATGATTATATAACTGTGTAGAAATACACGCAGTGCAGATAAGCTTTATGTAGTTAAGTCATAGTTGATAATCTACGAATCAGGCAAGTCTTTCATTTCCTATTTGTTATATGAATTCGATAAACTGTTAGTTGAGCTATATTATGCTATGCAAATGTTGATATATATATATATATATATATATATATATATATATATATATATATGAAATGCATATGAGATATGTATGAAATGTGAAAGTTGATCTTTGATGATATGCTTGTGAACTAAACCTATATGCCTGTTATGTGAGAAGTAACATGCGTAGTAAATGCTAATTGATTATGAAGGCATGAACTGAATATGATATTATATGCTATGTGCTGCATGAAAACTATTAGAATTGATGGGCTGTCGAGCTCACCCTTGCAAATAACTACTTTTGCAAGTTAAGGACACACGGTAAAGGTTACGTGCTACTTGATTGATAAAGTTCAATCACATCAAAGGAGATTGATTTGTTTAATTAAATATATGTTCTTGAACCATGTTTAGGTTCTAATAGATATACTTGATAGTAGTTTACAATGTGTAATACATGTTAAGTTGTAAAGGTATACTATGTGATACATAGAGGATTTTGAATCGAGATGTAAAATTTTATACAGTAATTCGAATAGAATGAATCATAACATAATTTGATTCAAGGATGTTTAATTGATTCATGTTAAGATATCGATAAAAGATTTATTTTCAAAGGAGATTGAAAAAGTTTAAATTATTTCACATATTTTTATAACATCGAATATAATGTAAAATCAGAATAGTAAATGACCAAGTTGTGAAACTTATAAAAGTTTGGGGTCATTACACAGATCCTAGAAAATGGAAAGAATTTATATTCTAATTTGTAATAAGTATAGTTTATTCATTAAGTTATGAATAAAATATATAAATAGTTGAACGATAGTAGTATCGTGGCGGACCAGATCTGAGGTTCGAAGGGACCCGGATTTGGGGGCGTCACAGAAACTCCCAACAAGGATCTGATGGCAGTCAGGATAATATTCGCCGTACATGGAACTAGCGCCCCTCCAAACTCCATACCGGTGATAAACCGCCAATCCATCGGCATCATCATCACTTCACAATCCAACAAATGGATAGACTGGGTCTGATGAAACCAGCGCTCAGACAATGCCCTGAGGTAACCCCAAGGACAACGGTGGGGAAGAATGGAAAAGAACGCCCCAAAGCCCCAACAATGCACAATACCTCAGTAATTTGGATGCATAACCTGATACAGGGAGTGTTTGCTAAACCAGTTCCCTCGAAGCTGGGTAAAGTCGGGAACCTACATCATATGCAAATAAATGACAAAATCCTTGCTCCTCCTAAATAGGAAAAAGGAAGATCAAATCCAACTTTTACCTCATTTGCATGCAAGTAAACTGAGGGATGGTGACTCAAATTACCCAGAACCTCTGGAATAGCAACCTGAATGCCTGGAAAATCCCTACAGAGAACATTAGCAGCAGGAGCTAGAGCCACTATCGGTATATCCTTCTCCTCGTCCTCGACATCCGGTACATCAACCTGGACAGGACGTATCACCGCCTCCGCCAGACGTTGAGGATTTCTAACTGAATGGGGTCGAGGCACTTCAGAAGCCCTCCTCCGCACACCTGAAGTACTCCTACGGGAACTACTCAACTGATTCCGATCCATAATATTTGGAACACAAGTCTCCAAATCACCTCAGAAAAGGTGTAGTAACTTCTACCCTGGAGCATTGTTTTTATGCATTTTTATGACTATATGCATGCATTACTTTAACATAAACCAACAGTAGAGTTAAAAATGCATGTATACCCAATGCCTAAACTTTTGAAAAAATTTTCGAGAGTCTCCTTTGTAAATATGACTATCCAGATGCACATAGGCATGACTAGGTGGCCATTCAGTAGCACACCTACCCAAAGTCATAAACATCCTGTAATGCATGAACATATCAAAGTCATAATCCGTAAGGGTAGCCTAATTACCAAGATTACTTTGTTTTCTTACCTTTGCTCATTTGTCCTCAAATAGGATAAGAAATAGCAGAAAAAGGTACCAATTTGATTGTTTCAAAAGTCAAAATTTTCACATCATTATGTTCAGCATAGGTTAATACTAACATTTACTATGATCAATATTTTTTATCAAGACATATGAACATGCATATTCACTACTATGTGTTTAGACGCATTTCATATAAAAAGTCATTTTCCAAAGGATAGAAAACTAGAAAAGAAGACATGCATACATTACCAGGACAGTGTAGAACACTTATACGGTGACAGAATTTGCAGAAAGACGCCTGAACTCAGCAGATATATATATATAAGCAGTAAACGCACTGGATGTGAAATCTAAGCTCAATCAAATAGAGTTTGATAGCAACAACATATATATAAGTATTTATATATATATATATATATATATATAAAAGCAGTAAACGCTCCGGATGTAAATCTAGGCTCATCGAACAAAGTTCAACAACAGTTTATATATAAATATATATATATATATATATATATATATATATATATATATATATATAAAAGTAAATAAACGCTCCGGACGTGAGTCCAGACTCAATCGAGGCATAACTCGATAATGTTTGTCCATATATATATATATATATATATATATATATATATATATATATATATATATATAAAGGAAGATAAAAGCCACGGACCGAATATATATAAAGGAAGATAAAAGCCACGGTCCGAAGTCCGAGCATACACACGCAACACTACTCTCAACGTGAAGAATGGGGTGTGCAAAGATGAAGAGAAAGGCTTCAAAGTGTGTAAGAAGGCTTACAGTGGACTGCCAAAGAAGACTTCAATAACTTTAAATGGATGAGCAATCGGCTCCCGCCGATAAAAATATAGCAATATATAAGCTCACAAGTGTTTAAAATGAGAAAGCAATCAGTTTATAGTTTGGACAGGGCTTCCTCGCCTAATCTCTATGCAAAATGGCTACCCCAAGCCCTCTATTTATAGAGGGGGGAGCCGCAGGTGTATCTGCGGCAGTCGCAGATGCACCTGCGACTGCCCAGGGTGCCCCGGGTTCCGCGGGTCTCGCCGTCTTTAAGTACGTGCACGCGTGCAACGTGATGTCCGTTCAAACTTTTAGAACTTCAATTCGGGCAACCGATCGAGGTGTATAAGACCTTTTTTGGCATGCTGTTGTCGAGAGCTACATAATGACGTGGGATTAGAGGTTATACGAAGTCAGGAAGATGGGACTATACCCTTGGTCTTCAAGCTTCAAATTCTATCCGGTGTGCTGTCTTGTGCAGTAGTCACTCGGGATTGGCACTCTTTGGTTCTTGTAGGACATTGTTATGTATGTATGTATGAATATTGAGACGGCGCAAAGTGGGATTGAGATGGAAAAATAATGGTTCTGCCGCTCACCGGGGATATCTCCGATTTGAGCTGTTTTAGCGGTCGTTTCTCAGGGTTATCTCTGAGATTGGATTGCTGCAGGTGTTGACTAACCTCAGTGTTATTTTTGAGATGTTCCTGACTTCCTGGAGTTATCTCTAGACTTGGGAAATGAGTGCCTCGGGGCCATTGCCTAGTGTTTAAAGTTGATTGCATGGGTTTGAAACAAGCATTTCTGGGGTTATCTCCAGAACTGTAACTGCATGCCTCGGGGTTATCTCTGAGGTTGACATTGTCTTTCCCAGTGTTATTTCCGAGACTGAGACTGAGGATCTCTGGGTTATCTCCGAGATGACACGGTCTTCTCCGGTGTGATTTTCAGTATTTGAATTGCATTCCTCGGGGTTATCCCCAAGGTTGAAGTTGAAACTCCCGGTGTTGTTTCTAGGGTTGAGTTTGAAACTTCCGGTGGTATTTCTGGGACTGAGTTGGATGTCTCGGGGTTATATCTGAGATGGTAATACTGAATATCCCAGGCTTGTCTCTAGGATTGAACTAAGCTGTCTTCCAAGGTTATCTCTGAAAGACGATTCTGCCCTCCTACAATGTCAGTAATAGGTATATAGAAAATTTCGAGTGCCTACAATGAAAATATTTTTATCAGCAATGTCATCTTTGAATTTTTGAAGTTTGACTTTTTTCAAAAAAGTCAACTGTTCACTTTTTGACCAAAAATTCAACCCCGATAAATTGTGTTTATATTCTATTTTGACTAATTTCATCGTCCCGGACTCAAATATCTCGTCGCGTCTCCAAATTCAACTCTGAACTCTACGTTTGACTTTTCTACATAAAAGTCAACTATTAACTTTGACCTAAAAGTCAACCTTGAAACCATATCAAGTTTATTGTAACAATCCAGAATTTTTATATGTAATTTCCAATATTTGTTGAATTAAATAAATATTTTAGTTGATGTGTTTATTGTTAAATAAATATTTGTTTAATTTGATTATTTATTAGTTAAATAAATAATTCATGAGTTGTGGGGAAATTAACTTGATTAAGTATAATTTGTTAATTAAGTTAATATTCTGTAATCGTGTATTTTGAAGAGAATTAAACTAAATGAGTGTTGAGTTAATTATTGTGTTACATAGAGGTAATATTCTAATTTAATTTAATAATTAAATTAGAGAATTAATAATAACTAAATAAATTGTTATAATGTTGTTTAATAAATAAAAAATGATGTGCTAATTAAATAAATAAAATTATAATGAAATTATAATTTTGTGGTAATTTGATCTAATAAGTTGTTATTAGCTTTAATTTAATTAAACTTAAATATGAGAATTTAATTAAATAAAGTGTGACAATAAACTATATAATTAGTAAGTTATTAAAATAAGCTAAAAAGAGTTTTAATTTGGTTTTCTGAAACAAGGCATAAAGATTTTAAGTTTTTATTTTTAATTCAGTTTTGCCAAACAAGCCTTATGGCTTTTGATTTTCAAAAAAATTATAACTGACATCAGTTAAAATATGTAATATATGTATATGTCAGTTATATTACGTATATTATATATCAGTTATATTATATATTATATCAATTATATACTACGTTAAGTTTAGAAGAAGAGAGAAAAATAGAGAGAAAAGAGAGAAGGAAGAAGAGAAAACATGGAGATTGCTATCATCTTTGTTGGTTAAACAAGAACTTGAAGGTAGCAATTCAACTTTTAAATTATTAGTTTTGTTCCTTATTCTTCTTCATTGATAAACTTTTTTTTTCTTCTATAATTTGAATTCTATGGTAATTGTTGAAAATATGGCTTACATATGTTAATTAGTGAACATAAACTGTTTTTATATAATTTGTATATTATTTAGAGTAGATTAATTCATGAAAACATGATATATGTGAAAAAGATTATGTTTACATAGAAATACAGTTATGTATATATGATATGACTTATTTTAGAGTCAAAATTTATGTTCAATTCATCTTATAATGAGTAAATTGATTTTTGATTGTGAAAACACATGAATAAACGAAAACAATGGGTTTTAAACTAACTTTTTTGGTTGAAAAACGGATTCACGTTGATTAATTTCGCTAAGAATGTTAAAAAGTGAAGAAATAGTACAAACATGGAATTTAAAGGTTGTAATTTGGAAGTTTATGTTGTTTATATGGTTAGAAATATGTTCGGAATTTTAATTGTTATTTCTGTGAAGTTTATATAACTTGGGTAAGTTGGAATGGTTGTTAGAAAAGAGCTTTTAGGCCAATTTGGCTTTGTTTTGGGTTCTTCGCAAACACTGTTTGCGTGCAACTCTACCGCGGCGCCGCATCACCAGTTCTGTAGAGAAATTGGGCGCTGCAACGCCACTCAGTGCCTGTTGACGAGTACAGGCGCTGCAGTGCTGGTTCTGTGAGTAAATAGAAGCGTTGCAGTGCCAGCCATTACTACAGCGCCAGTTCTGTGAATAAACAGAAGCGCTGCAGTGCCAGACCAGCGTCGCAGTGCCGGTTCCCAGTACAAACTGGGGCGCTGCAGCGCCAGTTAGCAGTTTGGCCCATAAATTTAATTTTTAATATACAATTTTATAATTGTTAATATAGTGTGATCTTATGACCATAAAATGTGATTAATCATATAGTGGTGTTGTTATAATACCAAATATGAAAATTATTATTAGTAATTAATGAGGTATGTGATAACTGAAGATTTGTGTTATTGCATTAAAAGTGTGGTTTAATTATGTGGTTAAACCTAATACCAAAGGGTTGTAAATGAAATAGATATTCAATTATGTACCGTGAACATGTGGTAACTAGTTATGTCATGATGACATATATTTATGTATACAACATATATCAAATTCTCAATTTTTTACTTCATTTTCTAGAATTTGATTTGGTGTCCTTCGATAATATTGCAGGAATGTGTAAGTACTAAACAAAGTTTCCCCAAAATTAATATTGAACTATGTGATTCAGTGTTAATCCTCTTTTTCCTCAGAAGAGTATGTAACTCTTTCTTTGTATTCCAATTTATGCATTTGTATTTAAACTATCAATTTTATCTATTGTCAGTTGCCTTTAAGGCTGTAGATTTTGTTCTGTACTAAAATAATGGAGACGATGAAAAGTTGCAATTTTTATGTTAGGAGTTGGGTTAAAGATAAAGAAAATTATGGAATGTCCCTTTTGTTGACGAGGCTTATGATTTCCAAAGCAATGGAAGAAAATATTCTCAGTATACTAATTGGCGATGGAAGCCGGATGGATGTGATATTCCTATGTTAGTGCTCTTCCAAGTTGGGTTATTATGAGGAAACCCAAGCCTCTAAGTGCTAAATACAATGTTAGCAACATCCTTGCCTGAAGATTAGATATAGCTATTAGTTATATAGTTGCACCATTCATATTCAAAGCTCCATAATTAGTCCCCAATATAATCCCTATAATTAAGTCTAATTTAATCCATCTCAATTCCTAAAATAAAGCCCTAATGTAAATGCTAAACTTTTCAATGCTTTTATTGTTTATATTATGCTTTTCCTCAGTTAAATGAAACTCCAACATCTTTTGAAAAAAATATGAAAAATATGAGCTATAAGTTGATCAAGAAACTCTGGGAAAAAGGTAGTCAGTATATGGCCCATCAACATAAAATTGGAATTGTAACTGGGAATTGAGGTTATGGTGCTTTTAGCCAAGATCCTAAACTAATGGCCATAATTCAGTGGCTTGTTGCTTCTCAGGTAATTACTCTTCTAATCATTTATTAGCTGCTTTGCTTTATGTTATCTATTCAACTGATTGTTAGAATCATCCAATTTTGTTGCATGATCATGTCCATGAATTTCATTATAATAAGCTTTTCACATTATAGAGGTTGTACATTCAACTAATGATCATTCAAATAAGCTAATAGTGACTTCTGTACTTTTCAAAAGAAAAAAAGAAGCTAACATTGTTGAATTGTTGTTTGCTATGCATCTTGATGTTTTTCTGCATATTGAATTTCCTCATATTCAATTTATTTAATTATATTGAATTCAACTAAAGAAAAAAAATAAAGGGTCTTATGTTTTGGATTTACAATTGTTTATTTTGACTCACATATTTTGATAATTTTTATATTTCAAATATTTTCAGGTATACATTGAAGGATACTTGGTATAAGATGTAAAGAATGTGAAGTTGTTTTTCTATTTTCTTCATGTGTATTTTGTGCTATGTCTTTTGTAAAGTTAACTAATTATACATGGTTATGATGATTTTGGGTATTGAATGATAGTTGTTTTGGTGATTTGGATATGTATTGATGATTGTAAGTTTTATAAACAGGTTTAGATTTTTTTGGATATCTATTTTTTAAAGGATTTTGTGTCGAAATTTCTTGAAATTAGTAGCGTGTAACTTTATGTTTTGGTGGTTGGATATGTGTTGATGATTATGTATTAATTATTGTGATGGTATGGTGAATTATGATAATTGTTAAGTCTGATTGTAAGTTATTTTAGGTTGCAAATTGTCTTTAGGAAATGTAGTATTTTAAGAATTTTAATCTAATTTTTCGTTACGTCGTGCTTTCAAGCACGGGTAATTACTAGTATATATACAGACTTAATCAACCACCACGAAGCACCTCCATGAGAGATCAAAAATATAAATATATAAAAGTGGTATATATATATATATATATAGAAACACGATCAACCACTATGAAGCACCTCCATGGGGGATCAGAAATGTAAATAAAGTAGTAAAGACGATCAACCGCCATAAAGTAAACTCCAGGCGGGACGAAATATAAAGAAAGCAATAAAAACGATCAATTGCCACGAAGTAAACTCCAGGCGAAATAGAAATGTATATATATATATATATATATATATATATATATATATATATATAAGCAGTAAACGCTCCGGATGTAAATCTAGGCTCATCGAACAAAGTTCGACAACAGTTTATATATAAATATATGTATATAAAAGCAAATAAACGCTCCGGACGTGAGTCCAGACTCAATCGAGGCATAACTCGATAATGTTTGTCCATATATATATATATGTGTGTGTGTGTGTGTGTGTGTGTGTGTGTGTAAAGGAAGATAAAAGCCACGGACCGAAGTCCGGGCAAACACACGCAACACGACTCTCAACGTGAAGAATGGTGTGTGCAAAGATGAAGAGAAAGGCTTCAAAGTGTGTAAGAAGGCTTACAGTGGACTGCCAAAGAAGACTTCAGTAACTTTAAATGGTTGAACAATCGCCTCCCACAGATAAAAATATAGCAATATATAAGCTCACAAATGTTTAAAATGAGAAGGCAATCAGTTTATAGTGTGTACAGAGCAAATTGGACAGGGCTTCCTCGCCTAATCTCTATGCAAAATGGCTGCCCCAAGCCCTCTATTTATAGAGGGGGGAGCCGCAGGTGTACCTGCGGCAATCGCAGATGCACCTACGGCTGCCCGGGGTACCCCGGGTTCCGCGGGTCCCGCCGTCTCTAAGTACCTGCACGCGTGCAACGTGATTTCCTTTCAAACTTTTAGAACTTCAATTCGGACATTCGATCGAGGTGTATAAGATCTTTTTTGGCATGCTGTTGTCGAGAGCTACATAATGACATGGGATTAGAGGTTATACGAAGTCAGGAAGATGGGACTATACCCTTGGTCTTCAAGCTTCAAATTCTATCCGGTGTGCTGTCTTGTGCAGTAGTCACTCGGTATTGGCACTTTTTGATTCTTGTAGGACATTGTTATGTCTGTATGTATGAATGTTGAGACGGCGCAAAGTGGGATTGAGATGGAAAAATAACGGTTCTGCCGCTCACCGGGGATATCTCCGGTTTGAGCTGTTTTAGCGGTCGTTGCTCAGGGTTATCTCTGAGATTGGACTGCTGCAGGTGTTGACTGACCTCAGTGTTGTTTTGGAGATGTTCCTGACTTCCTGGAGTTATCTCTAGACTTGGGAAATGAGTGCCTCGGGGCCATTGCCTAGTGTTTGAAGTTGATTTCATGGGTTTGAAACAAGCATTTCTGGGGTTATCTCCAGAACTGTAACTGCATGCCTCGGGGTTATCTCTGAGGTTGACATTGTCTTTCCCGGTGTTGTTTCCAGGACTGAGACTGAGGATCTCTGTGTTATCTCCGGGATGACACGGTCTTCTCCGGTGTGATTTCCAGTATTTGAACTGCATTCCTTGGGGTTATCCCCAAGGTTGAAGTTGAAACTCCCGGTGTTATTTCTAGGGTTGAGTTTGAAACTTCTGGTGGTATTTCTGGGACTGAGTTGGATGTCTCGGGGTTATATCTGAGATGGTAATACTGAATATCCCAGGCTTGTCTCTAGGATTGAACTGAGCTGTCTTCCAAGGTTATCTCTGAAAGACGATTCTGCCCTCCTACCATGTCAGTAACAGGTATATAGAAAATTTCGAGTGCCTACAATGGAAATATTTTTATCAGCAATGTCATCTTTGAATTTTTGAAGTTTGACTTTTTTCAAAAAAGTCAACTGTTCACTTTTTGACCAAAAATTCAACCCCGATAAATTGTGTTTATATTCTATTTTGACTAATTTCATCGTCCCGGACTCAAATATTTCGGTCGCGTCTCCAAATTCAACTCTAAACTCTACGTTTAACTTTTCTACATAAAAGTCAACTGTTAACTTTGACCAAAAAGTCAACCTTGAAACCATATCGAGTTTATTGTAACTATCCAGAATTTTTATATGTAAATATTTGTTGAATTAAATAAATATTTTAGTTGATATCTTTATTGTTAAATAAATATTTGTTTAATTTGATTATTTATTAGTTAAATAAATAATTCATGAGTTGTGGAGAAATTAACTTGATTAAGTATAATTTGTTAATTAAGTTAATATTCTGTAATCTTGTATATTGAAGAGAATTAATCTAAATGAGTGTTGAGTTAACTATTGTGTTACATAGAGGTAATATTCTAATTTAATTTAATAATTAAATTAGAGAATTAATAATAACTAAATAAATTGTTATAATGTTGTTTAATAAATAAAAAATGATGTGCTAATTTAATAAATAAAATTATAATGAAATTATAATTTTGTGGTAATTTGATCTAATAAGTTGTTATTAGCTTTAATTTAATTAAATTTAAATATGAGAATTTAATTAAATAAAGTGTGACAATAAACTATATAATAAGTAAGTTATTAAAATAAGCTAAAAAGAGTTTTAATTTGGTTTTACGAAACAAGGCATAAGGATTTTAAGTTTTTATTTTTAATTCAGTTTTGCCAAACAAGCCTTATGGCTTTTGATTTTCAAAAAAATTATAACTGACATCAGTTATAATATGTAATATATGTATATGTCAGTTATATTACGTATATTATATATCAGTTATATTATATATTATATCAGTTATATACTACGTTAAGTTTAGAAGAAGAGAGAAAAATAGAGAGAAAAGAGAGAAGGAAGAAGAGAAAACATGGAGATTGCTATCATCTTTGTTGGTTAAACAAGAACTTGAAGGTAGCAATTCAACTTTTTAAATTATTTGTTTTGTTCCTTATTCTTCTTCATTGATAAACTTTTTTTTTCTTCTTTAATTTGAATTCTATGGTAATTGTTGAAAATATGGCTTACATATGTTAATTAGTGAACATAAACTGTTTTTATATTATTTAGAGTAGATTAATCCATGAAAACATGATATATGTGAAAAAGATTAAGTTTACATAGAAATACAATTATGTATATATGATATGACTTATTTTAGAGTCAAAATTTATGTTCAATTCATGTTATAATGAGTAAATTGATTTTTGATTGTGAAAATACATGAATAAACGAAAATAATGGGTTTTAAACTAACTTTTTTGGTTGAAAAACGGATTCACGTTGATTAATTTCGCTAAGAATGTTAAAAAGTGAAGAAATAGTAAAAACATAGAATTTAAAGGTTGTAATTTTGAAGTTTATGTTGTTTATATGGTTAGAAATATGTTAGGAATTTTAATTGTTGTTTCTGTGAAGTTTATATAACTTGGGTAAGTTAGAATAGTTGTTAGAAAAGAGCTTTTAGGCCAATTTGGCTTTGTTTTGGGTTCTTCGAAAAAAATATTTGCGTGCAACTGTGCCGCGGCGCCGCAGAACCAGTTCTGTAGAGAAATTGGGCGCTGCAACACCACTCAGTGCCTGTTGACGAGTACAGGCGCTGCAGCGCTGGTTCTGTTAGTAAATAGAAGCGTTGCAGTGCCAGCCGTCACTACAGCGCCAGTTCTATGAGTAAACAGAAGCGCTGCAATGCCAGACCAGCGTCGCAGTGCCGGTTCCCAGTACAAACTGGGGCACTGCAGTGCTAGTTAGCAGTTTGGCCCATAAATTTTATTTTTAATATACAATTTTATAATTGTTAATATAGTGTGATCTTATGACCATAAAATGTGATTAATCATATAGTGGTGTTGTTATAATACCAAATATAAAAATTATTATTAGTAATTAATGAGTTATGTGATAACTGAAGATTTGTGTTATTGCATTAAAAGTGTGGTTTAATCATGTGGTTAAACCTAATACCAAAGGGTTGTAAATGAAATGGATATTCAATTATGTACTGTGAACATGTGGTAACTTGTTATGTCATGATGACATGTGTATAGGATATTTGAAAACGTGAATTATAACTATTTAGCCTACACGTAAGGCAAGTTCCTAAACCTTACTTCTTTACATTGAGCAAGTTTTCTAACCCTAACTTTATTTAAGCAAGTTCTTGAAATCTGTTGAGCAAAGTTGTCAATCTTATTTCCCTGTTAGAAATTGTATCCTTAGCTTACCATTTTGTTCAAGCAAGTTTATTATATCTTTTCAAGGCTTCGAATTATATTCTTAAAGCATGAATTTGTTGCTTACAATATTCATTTATGGTTCATAATTATTTTATTTTACGTTGTTATTGAACCTTTACGTTGTCATTGAACTTTTGATTCAACTAATCCTTAGTTGATGTACGTTGAAATATAAATTACCCTTGAAACTTATCCAAATCAAACTTCCTTTGGTGCGGACTCGTATGTTAAACTGAGATGAACAACCCTATTATAGGGGATTATTTACACGAAAGCGTTAAGATGTTTGTGCACAATAAATGGCACGAAGGGTTGATCCCCCTAAGTACGAGAAAGAAGGTCCATATAGTCTAAGGACCGTTAATGGTTCAAGTAGAAATACTTATAACCTGGGATATAGTTCATGGTATTGTGACCCTCAGATGAATTTCAATATCAGTTCTTGATTATCAATATTATGAAATGTTATTCAATTCAGTTAAACTTATTCATTACCAGTTATTGTGTTTTCATTAAGTGCGCATTTGTTTGGCTCACTCTTGCATATATATAAGCATTGCAACTAAAATTGAGAAGGTTGATGAGCCAACCACTAACAAAGGGAAAGGAAAGATGAACAAGTGTTGAAGACTTATTAATTTATTGAGTTTTATATTTTCAGACTTGGTTTAATTATTTGATGTAATTAATTAATTTTTGCTTTTGATGAATGTTTTAAGGTTAGACAACCTGGGATTAATCGAATTTAATTATGTAACTCTTTAATGGGAAGATTTATTGCTTACATTTTATTAAATTTGGGTAGTTAAAAATGAATGTCTGGATAGTGAACATTAAATCATGTGGAAATGAAGTAGCCAGATTTGGGGGTGTCAGAAGTTGGTATCAAAGATTTAGGTTATGAACCTTAGGTGGGGGGAAAACCCTAGGAAGTAACCTTATAGGAGATTATAAGATAAAGATAGTGGTGATAAACTCTTATCGAGTTTTAAGGAAAAAATAATAAAACACTCTATGTGCTTATGTGGTTGCAACATATGTGCTTGTGAGCCTCGAGTAGTGACGATTAGTAATTAAAAACTTAAAATTTTTGTTATTAGGATGGCTAATATGGAAGAATCCAGTCAAGCTAGGGAGGAGGGAACTCAGATGCCTACAGAGGAGAAGCCTCAAGAAGTTCAAGTAGTCTTGGAACATATAGTGTCAAGGGAGTTGTCTCCGTTGGTTGCAGTTGATGGATACCCAGAGTTTGAGTAGGTGTGAAATCCCCGAATCTGAGGTCCCAAATCACCGCGGACCCGGTTCGATCATTCTATCACTATTACTATATTTGCGGAAGATATAAACATAAATTGTTTATACATTAAACTTGCACACTTTTCCCCAAGGTCGAGTAACCTTAACTTAAAACACAATTCATAATTTTTCTAACGCATAACATTATTATCCTACAACACTATTACAAATCTACTACACACGTATACTAAAGCTGGAACTGTCTTTAACATTTTCTTGTATCCGCTGCGTTCAACTTAATCTGCAATATTTTATCATAATATAGCAAGGGTGAGCATAAAAGTTGCCCAACAAGTTTAAATTCAATAATATAACGATATATCATGATTGAAAGAGTCTGAATAATAAGCTGGCTATAATTCAACAATATAATTATGAACTAGCAGGAACAAACTTTTGACTGAACAAGTATTAAACATGAAAAAATATATCTAAACCAACGGGTAATGAAGGTGATCACCCTTTCATACCTGACTTATACATGCAATATGTACAGAGTACAATTCATGGCAACCAACAATGATTAACCATAAGCTTATCTGAATGAAACACTCTTAGTAGAGTTAAGTAAAAACAAACTTTCCTGAACCGTTGATTACCGCTACACAATTTATATCGCTTTATCCGACGACCTAATATTAGTAATATAGATCTCCAATATTAGAATAATATCATCACAATATAATACTATAATATATATATATATATATATATATATATATATATATATATATATATAAACATAGAATAACCGAAACACATAACACATATCCCTATTAGTCTATCACACACATAAGACTCGGTATCAAGTCAAACTATTGGAGTCTATCTTGATTCCGACAAAATTCTAACGTCCCGGCGGTCTAGTCTGACTTTTATCGAGTCTAAGTTCAATTAAACTCTGCCTTAACACCTAATAATTATCTCAGATAATTTTAATATCAGTCTAAATATTTTTCATAAGCTCGTAATAAATTTTAAATAATTATTACCATTTATCTTGATTTTTAAATCATTAATAACGTATTTAAATAAATTAAATACTTCTTAATTCTTTTATCATTAATATTTATTTATTATCAAAATTAATGAAATACATGTCATAATATTATACTATAATTATAATATCACAAAGTATTTTTAATACTTTAAAATCATATTTATATAATTTTTAGACCGTTAAATTCATTATCCGGTAATTACTATTAATATTAAAATATTAATATTTTTATGGCAAAATATCAAAAGTTATATTTTATAACTTAAAATATTTTTATAACACTTAAATCATTTTTATATGATTTTTAAATCATTAATTCTATTTTTCCTTAATTTATTTAATATATTTATTAAATAAACTAATTATCATTAATATTAATTTATTAATGAATTTCATCATAAAATATTAAAATTCATTAAAAATAACATAAAATATTTCCTAATACCATAATATAATTTTTTATGAATTAAAATCATTTTTAAATAATTTATTTAATATTATAACTAAATAAATTAAATACCATTTATATTCCAAAAATATTAAATATTTACGAAATATACTCTAAATAATTAAAAACTATTTTTCAGACTTTAAAATAATTTTTCAGAATTTATTTTGTATTTTTAATAATTAAAACTATTTTATTCGATTTATTTAATTAAAAATAATTAATTTCTAAATAAACTGTCGTTATAGGGACTTTAGGCGACAGATCCGTCGCTAATAATGTTCTTCGCGTGTTCTTGAGCTGCCCAGAAAACGCATGACAGAGTTCGAGGGGCTTGGTTTGACCGGTTCTAATTTCTTAGTTAATAAGTTGCTGGGCTTGTAATATGGTTAGATATGAAGTACGAATGTAATACAAGAATTACCAACTTGTTCCATGGCCATACAACATCAGATCATAGAGATCTAAGTCTCCGAATATTCTGACAACGCGGTTCTTCATTTTTTAGGTTTTCCAGAAAATGAAGAACAGATGAGGGTACTAGGTTTATATCATTGTGGTTTGAAATCTGAGCTTGTTAAGTGTATTCTAATGGTTTACATCTGTAGACGAGACACCAAGGTACAAATATCCATCATTATGTCATCATAAAAACAAAACAATCAACAGATTAGAGCTGGTCAAACCACACTAGAAAATGAAAGTATGCATTCTCTCTCTCTCTTAATCTAATATAAGTGACATGGTTCAATGTATCTAATGTTGCTAGGTGTCCTCAAATCTGATTTTGTAATTATTTAAGGCACATGGGATAAACATTAGAGTAGTGAGTCACTAAGATTGCTATATCTTTTGCTTAAGATTAAGAAAAGGGCATTTTAGACATTTTGCACATAATTTAATGGCAATCTAGTAGATGGTTAAACCCTTAGGGTTTAGGGTTTGGGTTAAAGTTGAGGGTTTGAACCCTTTAGGGTTTAGGATTTAACCCTTATATTTTTGTAATTTAATTTTTAATATTTCTAAATTTCAGTTTTCAAAATAGAAAATTAATATTTCTAAATTATAATTATAATTTTCTAATTATATTAAAATTTACAAATCATTACTCAAGCGTTCCAATTAGGATTATTATTTCCTAATTAAAATTGCTAATTTAGAAATTAGGTTTCATAATTGTGCATTAGGGTTTATAACCCAAAATTAGGGTTTTTAAAATATGAAATTATGGTTTGCTAATTAATTAAACGTTACCATAATTAATATTATAATTATTTACACGTATGTCATTAAGTTCCCAATTTAGGGTTTCAAACTTTCGAATTAGGGTTTTGAATACCCGAAACCGAAATTAGGGTTTTAGAACTAGTTTCTAGGGTTTCTTGGTAAGCGCTAGGGTTTTTAACCGAACATTGACGTTGTTAATATATACTTAGGGTTTGTTATAGTTATCGTTTCTCTGGTCAGCCCTTGACCCTCAACCACATACTGAACACATATACACATAACATATTCACATATACACTTATTCCTGAATAATTCACCTAAATCCTTCACAGAATTTTGAAATCCTCAAAATTTCATCTTAAAAAAATCAAACACATACACTAATTTTCTGTCTAGGTTCTAATTTTGAACCTTAAATCAATTAATTAAAATTTTAAAAAACTTTTCTAAATTCTCGAGTTGTCACATTCACCCCTTCTTCTAAAAATTTCATCCCCGAAATTTACCTTATACCTTACACCATACCACATCTACCATTCATCATACATTCTCATCATCACATACTACCCAAATACACCTCTCACAGGAGTAAAAATTTTGAAATTGTGCTGAGGAGTCGTATAGACTATTTGTCTGTCATTTTTGCAAAGGTTATACGGAAATTCATCCACAAATCGACATAACTTATGAACACAAAGGGTGATTAGCCCGATATTGAAAGTAGTATGCATACAAGCTAATCATGTTTGATGATAAAGCATATACTTTGTAACAATCTTATTCATTTATTAATAAAAGGTATTAATTTATTAAAGGCTTTTAATTATCTACATGATGTTGTTTTATAATATGTGAGAAACCCATAGTTTTAAGCAATGATGTTAGAATAATGATGATGATCATTCTAATGAGATCTAAATTCTTAGAAAGTTTAAAACTAAAATAGTTCCCAATCGTTGGATTACTAAATTGGGGATTAGTGAATCCGGATAGATTGGTACATACGTTGCTTGCTCATTGGATGAGGATGATTGATCTCATGATCATTTATGTGGAGACACTAAAACAAGTATGTAGGTGCTTATTAGAGAATAAGTTCACTGAACGTGGCTCGCTAAGGAATACCTAATGGAATTTTACTTGCCTGTCAATAGGAATTCCTGTAGTGATAGTAGTACAAGTGATCCTTGGACTTGAGATCATCATAGTATCTTGTGTATGATGAGTTATATTTTGACTTATTCCTTAAGACCCTTAGGGTATATCAAAGGTTATGCTTGGGTATAATAAGTTGTATATGGAGATAATGTATGATCAATAAAGAATCTACCACTTCTAGTAAAAGAAGAGAAATGTCTTATGTGATTCGATAAATGACAACCTAGTAGTCCTTGGCCAATGCAGAATGAAATTAGAAAGGAGTTTCTAATTTGCATTATTTGGGGTTGTGCATTTAAGAGTCGAAATACTTATAATTAAATAAAATAAGACTTGACAGTAATTCCTTGTCTTATATTTAATTGAGACATTGTATGGTGGAAGGATTGAATTGTATGGTAACTATTTACTCAAAGGTTCTTTTATGATTAATGTTGAAATCTATATTATCTGGAAAGTCGTTAATCGCTAGGGAGGTTTATCCCTATTGTAGAATAAATATTATTTATTTAAATAAATTAATATTTTAATTTATTTATTTAAATAAGATTAGAATTGTTCTAATTGATTTATTCACAACCGGTTTAATATGGAGAACCTAAAGGGTCACACCATAAAAGGAAGAATAATTATTTAAGAAGTTAATGACATAATCGTAATAATATGTGAAGTATATTTAATTTAATCTATGGTGATAGAATAAATTAAATAGCTTAATATTTATTATTTAGAAATATTAAATATAAATTAATAAGAAGAGTCTTATTAATATTATTACAATTATTATTATTTTAATTTGTAAAAGAGTTTAAGAATTAATTTAATATAAGTACTCTAATTTATTTCTAATAGAATTAGGAGGGAAAATTAGTTAAAGGAATTTAATTAATTGTCCCTAATAAGATTAGGGAGCTTAATTAATTAAAAGAATTTAATTAATTAAATAAAATCCAATTCCTTAATTGTTAAGGAGGGTTGCCCACATCTATAAATAAGAGGAGTCTAATTATGGGTGGGGTGGTTGTTGACGTATTCATAGAATACGTAATTCCAATTGTTGGGAGAGTACGCTTTTATAGAAAACTAGGGTTTTGTCAAATACTCATCTTCTTGAATACTTCTTCTTCCTTGGTGGATCACCTCTAGAGGCCAAACACTTGGGTGGTTAACGTTGATCAAAGGAAGGAACCAAACCCGGTGGATTCAAGTTGAACGCGAAAAGGATTGGAGGTGAACTTGTACCTGAGGAAGCTCAGATCTTCAAAGGTATAATTCTTATTCTTTCTTTTTTGTTTAATTAATAATTGTGCATAAAGGGTGATCCTGTTTAATATGGTTTATTAAAATTTTAAACTCTGATTTTTGCACGTTTCCGCTTTATTTTGCAATTTGATTGCGTTTTTGAATATTACAAACCTAACAGTGGCATCAGAGCTAAACCTTTATGCGACTTATTAATTATTTTAATTTGATATGTATATTGATATGTGGTTAGAACAATTTAATTGGGCATAATTTTGTTGTATAAAATTTATTATTTTATGAAAAAAAAAACCGAAATATTTCGAAAATTCTGATTCTTATTTTTCGCTAAGTCCGTGCTTCACTCATTTGGTTTTATCTAAATAAAGGAATCAGGATAACTTATATATATATATATATATATATATATATATATATATATATATATATAAAATTTACGGTAGCCCATTTTTTTTTCTCATCCAGAATTCTTTGTTTTTCACGGAAATCAAGGAAGCAGTAAGGATTAAAAATTATATATATATATATATATATATATATATATATATATATATAAATATATATATATATATATATATATATATATATATATAAAATATTTTTAATTATTTTATAATTAAAATAAAAGATTTATTTTAATTTTAAAATTAAATTTCATGCAAACTAATTAGAGTTGGAATTCGATTCCATGATAACTAATTAGAGTTGAAATTGGATTTCATGTTTCCTTAAATAAAGGAGTTTATTTAGATATGAAATATGATTTCATATTATTCAAAATAAAAGAGTTTATTTGTGAATAGGAAAGAGAATCCTAATTTCTTTAAATAAAGGAGTTTATTTAAATATGAAATAAGATTTCATAATATTCAAAATAAAGGAGTTTATTTGTGAATAGGAAAAGAATTCGTATTTCCTTTAATAAAGGAGTTTTTTTTTACTTGGAATTAGATTCCATAATTAATTAAAATAAATGGTTTATTTTGATTAAAGATTTTGATTAAAATAAAATAGTTTATTTTATTCAAAATAGGATAAATTAAAATAAAAGAGGTTTATTTTGATTCAAAATTAGATTTTATACTAACTAAATTTACCCATTAAATGATATTAATATATATATATATATATATATATATATATATATATATTGAATTTTTATTATTCATGAGATAAATATTATTTATTGATGCATATGGTGATGTGTATGATAATAAATAGAATTGATTATGGACTATTGACCAATGTGATTGGATTTTATTTTAGTTGGATGCATGAATGTATGAGTTTTATTAAATGGGGTCTGCGTACCTCGTCCTCTCTAATTTTTCTTAATGTAAATTCTATCTCCCTCCTATGTACTTCTCCTTGACTGCTGATCAAGGTTTCTATTTATTTTAAATAGTTTTGTAATAGGAATAATTAGAATTAATTTTGAAGAATTGGAGATCAAGGATCAAGGAGCGCTTGAAGATCCGTTTATAATGGAGCCCGTGTTTAAATGTAATAGTTATATTTAAATATTGCACCCCTAGGTTTGACCTTTTGTTCACTTGGTGGCTCTAGTGAACCAAACTAGAATAAAAGTCCATAATCAATCCAGGTAGAATATAGTATTCTATATGTGCATGCTTATACTATATATATTATATATTATGCAAACATGCTTCGCATGTTAATTAATATGACGCGTATTTTATATATATATGTGCATGCGCGCTAAACAAGATGAGATAAATTAATAACAAATCCCTCAAATATTTTATATTAAGTTGTAACGTTCAAAGATATTTGGAATATCGAACGTCGCCTTCTAGCATGATAGAAATAATAGAGTATTAAATATTTAATATGAGTTTGTTGTGCACACACAAGGCGAGTATTAAATATTTAAGATGCTATTTTTATTACATATGATGTTTATAAGGAATTGAACATTACTGCTTTGTTGTGCACACACAAGGGCTGTAGTTTTCTCTTCACTTATATGAAAATACTGGGTCTGACTTAACTTAAATCATTTTAGTTCGGATGTGCACACACTTGACCATTATGATTTAAGAGGCAAAATAAAAGAAGTTACATAGTTAATGTAATTGACAAGAGTTGTCTACCTATTTATTTATATATAGTTTGTTGTGCACACACAAGGCTATATACATTTGAAATGGGATCCTTATTCTCACTAGCATATCTTTAATTAGATATAGCCGAACTATATATTGAGGGTAATATAGTTTGAAGAAAATAGCGAGAGATACCAATTTAAAATAAGACCTAATTTATTTTGGTAATTAATAAAAAAATGTATGTTAAAATATTGTTGATTACAAATTCATTTATAGAATTTTACAATGTCTAAATTACTATCACTGTGAAACATATTAGATGTTATTTAACCGGACCGTATTAAACAGATTGGTTAATGAATTTGAGAATAGTTCTCACGGCTAAAAAGTTATCTTATGTCCTTAATACGCCTATCCCTGCAATGGTTGCAGACAATGCCTCTGAGGAAGAGATTGCTACTTTTAGAAAGTGGCAAGATGATGCACAGTTGGCTCAATGCATCATGTTCGCATCAATGAGTAACGAGCTTCAGCGTCAGCATGAAACTATGGATTCTCCTTCTATATTCCTGCACATCAAGTAGTTGATGGTGAGGAAAGTAGGACTAATAGATATCAGATATCTAAAGAGCTCTTCCAATCTAGAATGACCGATGACACTACAGTACAGACACAAGTCCTTAACATAATCAATTTGACTGATCAATTAGAAAAACATGTTTTGTCATGGATGGAGAGTTGAGCTAAGATTTGATCTTTAACTCACTCCCGGATTCCTTTCACAATTGTTGTGAATTTTTCATATGGAAAGGCTAAAGATCAACCTTGCTGATTTGCTTAACATGTTAAAAAATATTAAGAGTCACTTTCCAACCAAGAAAGACCAAGTCTTACTGGTAGGGGCCAAAGGATCTTTTGAAAAGAAGAACGATTCTAAAAAGGTAAATAGAAAAGGTAAAAACAAAGGATAATAAGAACAAAACTGATATAGATAGCAAAGGAGTTTGCTTCCACTACAATAAGCCTGGACACTAGAAAGAAACTGCGAGAAGCATCTTGCAGAGGCTAACCAAAGAAGCTTAGTGAAGTTTCGGTTATAAATACAATTATGTTCATGATTTAAAATAAAATTTTCTTTAAGTCAAGGTTCTACTTGGGTATTGGATACCGACTTTGGTTATCATAAATATAGATTTATGAAGGGACCAAGCAGAAGTAGAAAGCTAAACAAAGATAAGTAATCCTATGTGTGGGAAATGAAGTAAAGGTTGCTACATTAGTCATAAAAACTTATAGTTTAGCATTGTCTACGGGTAAATCTATTAAGTTAATAAGTTGTTATTGTATTTCAGTTCTTGTTAGAAACATTATTTCTATTTTATTGTTGGACAATAAGATTTTTGGTATTATAATTAAGAACAATTGTTGTTCTATTTATAATAATAATGTTTTGTATAGAACTAGAATATTACTTAATGGATTTTGTATACTTGACTTACGTAAAAAAATATTTTATAAATTGAACAAACTAGTATAAGAAAAGGAGATGATCATTCAAAGAGTTGAATATGTGTATTTGATGAAATACAATTGTGAATTGTTTGAAAGGTTCGAAGAATTCAGAAGTGAAACAAATTGACAAAGTATTAAGATTCTTTGATTAGATCAAGGAATAAATACTTGTGCAATAAGTTTTTAGATTATCTCAAATGGTTTTCTCACAATGCACGCCTCTTGATACGTAATAATTGATTGATGTATCTGAAAGGAAAAATCGTATCTTGTTGGACATGGTGCGGTCCATAATAATTTTACTGACATTCCAGTATCCTTCTGGGGTTATGCCCTAGAAATGGCTGCATATCTACGAAAAGATAACCTCAAAATCTGGCCCCAAGACTCCATAAAAGTTATGGACAGGGAGGATTCCTAATCTTAAGTATGTTAAGATAAGGGGTTGTCCAACTTATGTGAAAAAGGTTTCAAAGGATAAGCTTGGACAAGATTTGACAAGTACAGATTTATGGGACATCCTAAAGTAAGTTTAGGGTATCTGTTCTATAATCCTACTTAGCAAAAGGTGTTTGTTGCGAAACACGCTACCTTCTAAGATAAAGGTGTTTATTATTGAAGGAGCTAGTGGGAGGATAATAGATCTTGAAGAGTTCAAGAACCACAAATCACTATAAGTCAAATAAGAGGAACTTGTAGATGTACCTATTGTACCACAACCGAATCGTAAATCTGGAATAGTACTGATGATACCTGGGAGGTATGGATTCATCATGGATGATGATGATGAGGTACGCATCATAGAAGATGATGATCCAGAGTTACATACGATGAGGTAAGAGTTCTAGTGTGTACAAAAGGGTCATTGGGAGCGTCGTGAACTTTCTAGTATTATATGTTGATATACTACGGATGAGGAATAACATACCAATACTACAATCCGTAAAGATAAAGTTGTCTAAATATTCCTCCATGAATGATTTGGAAGAGTATCTTAATTAGGGATACAAATCTATACAGATAGATTTAAGAGGATGCTCGACATAACCCAATGAATGTATATTCATTTGATGCTAAAGTCGTTTAGCATGGCAAACTCCATGGGATGTCTCATGTTGATGAGCCATGGAGTGTATCTCTCTTAATAGTCCCCATAGACTCCAAAAAGAGAGATCGCATGAGTAACTATCATGTATGCAATGAAATGTACGAAACCTGATGTTGATCAGTTATATTCTGGAGAAGTTCACTTAGAGACAGTGAAAAACATCTTAAAGTACTTAACTGGCATTAAGGATGTAATTCTACATGGTGTGTCTGAATTAAAACTAGAGGGCTTAATAGACTCGAGTTTTTCAGACAGACCAAGACGATAGAAACTCCACTTTATGGTAAAGCGTTACCTTGAACAGTGGTGCAGTGAATTGGAAAGGTTCCAAACAGCAAAGAGTTGCTGGTTTAGTGATAAAGACAAAGTAAGTAGCTATAAATGAAGCTGCAAGTTGATTGTTTGGATAAAAGTGCATTACAGAACTAGGAATAGTTCCTAAGTCTCATCTTGGATCTAAACATGTGTTGTGGCACTTTCATTTGATTATAGGAATCATTGAAAGATGAGAAATCACTATAGAGATAGTGGACTCTCAAGAACAACATTACATATCCATTTACTGGAGCTTATCCAACAGCAGGATAATCGTCACTTAGAGAAGAAGATTATGAGATACCATGACGATTGGCTTTAGTGCAAGTGAGAGATTGAAAGTAGTATGCATACAAGCCAATCATGTTTGATGATAAAGCATATACTTTGTAACAATCTTATTCATTTATTAATAAAAGGCATTAATTTATTAAAGGCTTTTAATTATCTACATGATGCTATTTTATAATATGTGAGAAACCCATAGTTTTAAGTAATGCTTTTAGAATAATGATGATGATCATTCTAATGAGATCTAAATTCTTAGAAAGCTTAAAACTAAAATAGTTCCCAATTGTTGGATTACTAAATTAGGGATTAGTGAATTCGGATAGATTGGTACATACGTTGCTTGCTCATTGGATGAGGATAATTGATCTCATGATCATTTGTGTGGAGACACTAAAACAAGTATGTAGGTGCTTATTAGAGAATAAGTTCACTGAACGTGGCTCGCTAAGGAATACCTAATAGAATTTTACTTGTCTGTCAATAGGAATTCCTGTAGTGATAGTAGTACAAGTGATCCTTGGACTTGAGATCATCATAGTCTCTTGTGTATGATGAGTTATACTTTAACTTATTCCTTAAGACCCTTAAGGTATATCAAAGGGTATGCTTGGGTATAATAAGTTGTACATGGAGATAATGTATGATCAATAAAGAATCTACCACTTCTAGTAAAAGAAGAGAAATGTCTTATATGATTCAATAAATGACAACCTAGTAGTCCTTGGCCAAGGCAGAATAAAATTAGAAAGGAGTTTCTAATTTGTATTATTTGGGGTTGTGCACTTAAGAGTCGAAATACATATAATTAAATAAAATAAGACTTGACAATAATTCCATGTCTTATATTTAATTGGGACATTGTATGGTGGAAGGATTAAATTGTATGGTAACTATTTACTCAAAGGTTCTTTTATGATTAATGTTGAAATCTATATTATCTGAAAAGTCGTTAATCGCTAGGGAGGCTTATCCCTATTGTAGAATAAATATTATTTATTTAAATAAATTAAGATTTTAATTTATTTATTTAAATAAGATTAGAATTGTTCTAATTGATTTATTCACAACCGGTTTAATATGGAGAACCTAAAGGGTCACACCATAAAAGAAAGAATAATTATTTAAGAAGTTAATGGCATAATCGTAATAATATGTGAAGTATATTTAATTTAATCTATGGTGATAGAATAAATTAAATAGCTTAATATTTATTATTTAAAAATATTAAATATAAATTAATAAGAAGAGTCTTATTAATATTATTACAATTATTATTATTTTAATTTGTAAAAGAGTTTAGGAATTAATTTAATATAAGTACTCTAATTTATTTCTAATAGGATTAGGAGGGAAAATTAGTTAAAGGAATTTAATTAATTGTCCCTAATAAGATTAGGGAGATTAATTAATTAAAAGAATTTAATTAATTAAATAAAATCCAATTCCTTAATTGTTGACGTATTCATAGAATACGTAATTCCAATAGTTGGGAGAGTACGCTTTTATAGAAAACTAGGGTTTTGCCAAATACCCATCTTCTTGAATACTTCTTCTTCCTTGGTGGATCACCTCTAGAGGCCAAACACTTGGGTGGCTAACGTTGATCAAATGAAGGAACCAAACCCGGTGGATTCAAGTTGAACGTGAAAAGGATTGAAGGTGAACTTGTACCTGAGGAAGCTCGGATCTTCAAAGGTATCATTTTTGTTCTTTCTTTTTTGTTTAATTAATAATTGCGCATAAAGGGTGATCCGGTTTAATATGGTTTGTAAAAATTTTAAACTCTGATTTTTACACGTTTCCGCTTTATTTTGCAATTTGATTGCGTTCTTGAATATTACAAACCTAACAGATATGCCCTGTACTGGCAAAGTACTAAATTTATTTGTTCCTCGTCACTGACATAGGCGCAAAAATTCTACCTCAGTCTTATTGGATTCCGCACCAAAACAATTTAGTCCGGAAAATTTCTTTCAACGAACACTGAAAATAGTGGAATCGAATAGCATAGACACATATCAATAATACAAATCAATCGAATTATTTAGGTGCAGCCAAACCCCGTTGGCAAATTAAAATTTTTGAAAATATTTTCGAGAATGACGTTATGATGCTCTACTGTATTAACAGTCCGTTTGAGGATGGCTTCATTGTATAACTTTATCATAACACATCATACAATAGCGGAATAACGATTTTAGATCAAATTCACACTAAATATTCTTGTATTTACAACTCCATCAACTTTTATCATCTATGCACCAGGTTACATGGTACATGTATGATAAATAAAATATATTTTGATATTTCAAATCATCTGCGTCTAGCTGAAATAAGTAGCATAGACTATACTTTAAACCGTTTCAAAAATGATTACGAGTCTACATTTTTTTTTGAAGCACATAGTATGTATTTCGCTTGATGTCAACATTTCGAAGTCTAGCATAGCTAGGAGTTTCGGAAAACTTATGTCTCCACTAATAATCATTTGCTTAACAATCTATATGTTCCTATAATCCTCAATTCTTCATTCACACATAACTATACCCAGTTTGTAAAACCACACTTATGAGTTCATAAATTGCCACAATCATACGAGTTTAAGAACTTTCCTAGTCAGACCTTTGGCGTCCATTCGCTGAGGGGTTCATAAATATTTTATATAACTATGAATCAAGAATGTCACATAAGTAAGAATTTTAAGAACTCGTACTTAACCTGATATCCTCTACCTATAACCTATATATCAGTTACACAAATGAGAAAGGAATCACCCTCTTAACATGTATATAGCAAATAGGGCGACACAAATATTTTAATGATTATCATTGTCAGAACTACGTAGTTATTACACCTAGTACAATTCCCCGCCCACAAAAGGAATCATACAACTCAGCCGCCGACATTAGTCCTCAATTGAATCCCCACCTAACACTAACTCCCTTCTCAATATGAATTTCATTCAACTCGTATTCTTAATCCTTTCCTGAATCTGTACCAATTCATAGTACAACTGACACCCAGAAATCTTGCTGTAAACTGTTCAATCATTCGCTTGATCCTTCTCCATACTAAAACCTTATCCGATCACGGGGTGATCTCATTGTATACGTTACGTTCATTTCTATATCTAGATCGCTTTGTTTTACAATCTCCTATCACTTCACTTTTAGTCTTTTAGACTCTATCTATTTCTCACTACTATTCAACTTTTATTATCAGAGTTAGGGAACTCTGTATCTTATAACTCGCCGAGATTCATCTTTGAATCTTACCGACCCAACTAACTCTATGTGAGTTAGTACTTATCCTAAGCACTGCAGTTATTGGTCTCAGGTATTCCTACCTAAGCTTCTTAACCAACAGCTCTTATACCAACTGTGAAATCCCCGAATCCGAGGTCCCAAATCACTGCAGATCCGGTTCGATCATTCTATCACTATTATTATATTTGCGAAAGATATAAACATAAATTGTTTATACATTAAACTTACACACTTTTCCCCAAAGGTCGAGTAACCTTAACTTAATACACATTTCATAACTTTTCTAACACATAACATTATTATCCTACAACACTATTACAAATCCACTAAACACGTATACTAAAGATGGAACTGTCTTTAACCTTTCCTTGTATCCGTTGCGTTCGACTTAATCTGCAATATTTTATCATGATATAGCAAGGGTGACCATAAAAGTTACCCAACAAGTTTAAATTCAATAATATAACGATATATCATGATTAAAAGAGTCTGAATAATAGGCTGGCTATAATTCAACAATATAATTGTGAACTAGCAGGAACAAACTTTTGACTGAACAAGTATTAAACATGAACAAATATATCTGAACCAACGGGTAATGAAGGTGATCATCCTTTCATACCTGACTTATACATGTAATATGTACAGAGTACAATTCATGGCAACCAGCAATGATTAACCATAAGCTTATCTGAATGAAACACTCTTAGTAGAGTTAAGTAAAAACAAACTTGCCTGAACTGTTGATTACCGCTACGCAATTTATATCGCTTTATCCGAAGACCTAATATTAGTAATATAGATCTCCAATATTAGAATAATATCATCACAATATAATACTATAAGATATATATATATATATATATATATATATATATATATATATATATATATATATATATATATATATATATATATATGTAAACATAGAATAACCTAAACACATAACACATATCCCTATTAGTCTATCAAACATATAAGACTCGGTATCAAGTCAAACTATTGCAGTCTATCTTGATTCCGACAAAATTATAACGTCCCGACGGTCTAGTCGGACTTTTATCGAGTCTAAGTTCAATTAAACTCTGCCTTAACACCTAACAATTATCTTAGATAATTTTAAGATCAATCAAAATATTTTTCATAAGCTTGTAATAAATTTTAAATAATTATTACCATTTATCTTGATTTTTAAATCATTAATAACGTATTTAAATAAATTAAATACTTCTTAATTCTTTTATCATTAATATTTATTTATTATCAACTATTAATGAAATACATGTCATAATATTATACTATAATTATAATATTACAAAGTATTTTTAATACTTTAAAATCATATTTATATGATTTTTAGACCGTTAAAATCATTATCCGGTAATTACTATTAATATTAAAATATTAATATTTTCATGACAAAATATCAAAAGTTATATTTTATAACTTAAAATATTTTTATAACACTTAAATCATTTTTATATGATTTTTAATCATTAATTCTATTTTTCCATAATTTATTTAATAAATTTATTAAATAAACTAATTATCATTAATATTAATTTATTAATGAATTTCATCACAAAATATTAAAAGTCATTAAAAATAACTTAAAATATTTCCTAATACCATAATATAATTTTTCATGAATTAAAATCATTTTTAAATAATTTATTTAATATTATAACTAAATAAATTAAATACCATTTATATTCAAAAAATATTAAATATTTACGAAATATACTCTAAATAATTAAAAACTATTTTTCAGACTTTAAAATAATTTTTCAGAATTTATTTTGTATTTTTAATAATTAAAACCATTTTACTCGATTTATTTAATTAAAAATAATTAATTTCTAAATAAACAGTTGCTATAGGGACTTTAGGCGATAGATCCGTCGCTAATAGTGTTCTTCGCGTGTTCTTGAGCTGCCCAGAAAACGCATGACAGAGTTCGAGGGGCTTGGTTTGACCGGTTCTAATTTCTTAGTTAATAAGTTGATGGGCTTGTAATATGGTTAGATATGAAGTACTAATGTAATACAAGAATTACCAACTTGTTCCATGGCCATACAACATCAGATCATAGAGATCTAAGTCTCCGAATATTCTGACAACGCTGTTATACATTTTCCAGGTTTTCCAGAAAATGAAGAATATATGAGGGTACTAGGTTTAGATCATTGTGGTTTGAAATCTGGGCTTGTTAAGTGTATTCTAAAGGTTTACTTCTGTAGACGAGACACCAGGGTACAAATATCCATCATTATATCATCATAAAAACAAAACAATCAACAGATTAGAGCTGGTCAAACCACACTAGAAATTTTGGCTCTTGAAGGTTCTGGGTTTCCCAGAAACCTTCTTAAGGCGAATTGGTCAACGTATTTTGACCTTGATTATTTTTCATTCTAGTTGTGATCTAAGTGATCTAGTAGCATGCATGTGTAATTAATATACTCTTCTACAACCACAACCTAACAACATGACCAAAAGATCAAACGACAGCAAGATCAGAGGCTTGCAAAAGCTTGTCAGGAATTCTGGGAAACTTCTGGGTAACCCAGAAACAGATTTCGTGAACGGTCAACATGGTTTGACCGAGCATAACCGATGATCTAGACTAGATATGACCTTGCTTCCAGTTTCAGATCAAAGTCCTCATGTCATAGAATAGATTCAAAACATAAAATACACAAAACGTCAAACACATAAAGATCTAGAGGTTCTGACATTAGGCTGTCAGGACTTATTTTTTCTAGTTTTCCAAATTTGTCAAAACATTAATTCCGAGCATCAAAATGATATGGATCTAGGTTTTGGCAACCAAGATCATCAAGTGACACCTTCTAACCCTACTTTAAACAATCCATTACTACATCTAACATACAACACATAGATTTCAAAAATTAGGGTTCTTATACCTTTTATGCTTTGATTTTTGATTTCTGCCTTCTAATTTTGATCTTGGCTTGATATGAAATGATCATGGCTTAATATTTTACTCTCTCTCACTCTAGATTTCGAAGTTGAAGAGAGAGAATGAGTTTGGAGAAAATGAAAATGAAAGTATGCATTCTCTCTCTTAATCTAATATAGGTGACATGATTCAATGCATCTAATGTTGCTAGGTGTCCTCAAATCTGATCTTGTAATTATTTAAGGCACATGGGATAAACATTAGAGTAGTGAGTCACTGAGATTGCTATATCTTTTGCTTAAGATTAAGAAAAGGGCATTTTGGTCATTTTGCACACAATTTAATGGCAATCTAGTAAATGGTTAAACCCTTAGGGTTTAGGGTTTGGGTTAGGGTTGAGGGTTTGAAGCCTTTAGGGTTTAAAATTTAACACTTATATTTTTGTAATTTAATTTTTAATATTTCTAAATTTCGGTTTTTAAAATAGAAAATTAATATTTCTAAAATATAATTATAGTTTTCTAATTATATTAAAATTTACTAATCATTACTCAAGCTTGCCAATTAGGATTATTATTTCCTAATTAAAATTGCTAATTTAGAAATTAGGTTTCATAATCGTGCATTAGGGTTTATAACTCAAAATTAGGGTTTTTAAAATGTGAAATTAGGGTTTACTAATTAATTAAGTGTTACCCTAATTAATATTATAATTATTTACACTTATGCCATTAAGTTCCCAATTTAGGGTTTCCAACTTTCGAATTAGGGTTTTGAATACCCGAAACCGAAATTATGGTTTCAGAACCAGTTTCTAATGTTTCTTGGTAAGCGCTAGGGTTTTTAACCGAACGTTGACGTTCTTAATATATACTTAGGGTTTGTTATAGTTATCGTTTATCTGGTCAACCCTTGACCCTTAACCACATACTGAACACATATACACAGAACATATTCACATATACACTTATTCCTGAATAATTCACCTAAATCCTTCACAGAATTTTGAAATCATCAAAATTCCATCTTAAAAATATCAAACACGTATACTCATTTTCTGTCTAGGTTTTAATTTTGAACCTTAAATCAATTAATTAAAATTTTTAAAAACTTTTCTAAATTCTCGGGTTGTCACATTCACCCCTTCTTCTAAAAAATTCGTCCCCAAAATTTACCTTACACCATACCCCATCCACCATTCATCATACATTCTCATCATCACATACTACCCAAATACACCTCTCACAAGAGTAAAAATTTTAAAATTATGCTGAGGAGTCGTATAGACTATTTGTCTGTCATTTTTGCAAAGGTTATACGGAAATTCATCCACAAACCGACATAACTTATGAACACAAAGGGTGATTAGTCCGATATGCCCTGTACTGGCCAAGTACTAATTTTATCTGTTCCTCGTCACTGACATAGGCGCAAAAATTCTACCTCAGTCTTATTGGATTCCGCACCAAAACAATTTGGTCCGGGAAATTTCTTTCAATGAATACTTGGAGTTTTCATAAGCTTTAGTCTAGCTGAATCGAATAGCATAGACACATATCAATAATTCAATTCAATCGAATTATTTAGGTGCAGCCAAACCCCATTGACAAATTAAAATTTTTGAAAATATTTTCGAGAATGACGTCATGATGCTGTACTGTATTAACAGTTCGTTTGAGGATGCCTTCATTGTATAACTTTGTCATAACACATCATACAATAGTGGAATAACAATTTTAGATCAAATTCACACTAAATATTCCTGTATTTACAACTCCATCAACTTTTATCATCTCTACACCGGGTTACATGGTATATGAGTGATAAATAAAATATATTTTGATATTTCAAATCATCTGCGTCTAGCTGAAATAAGTAGCATAGACTATACTTTAAATCGTTTTAAAAATGATTACGAGTCTACATTTTTTTTTGAAGCACATAGTGCGTATTTAGCTTGATGTCAACATTTCGAAGTCTAGCATAGCTAGGAGTTTCAGAAAAATTATGTCTCCACTAATAATCATTTTCTTAACAATCTATATGTTCCTATAATCCTCAATTCTTCATTCACACACAACTATACCCAGTTCGTAAAACTACACTTTTGAGTCCATAAATTGCCACAATCATATGAGTTTAAGAACTTTCCTAGTCAGACCTTTGGCGTCCATTCGCTGAGGGGTTCATAAATGTTTCATATAACTATGAATCAAGAATGTCACATAAGTAAGAATTTTAAGAACTCGTACTTAACCTGATATCCTCTACCTATAACCTATCTATCAGTTACACACATGAGAAAGGAATCACCTTCTTAACATGCATATAGCAAATAGCGCGACACAAATATTTCAATGATTATCATTGTCAGAACTAAGTAGTTATTACACCTAGTACAATTCCCCGCCCACACAAGGAATCATACAACTCAGCCGCCAACATGAGTCCTCAATTGAATCCCCACCTAACACTAACTCCCTTATCAATACAAATTTCATTCAACTCGTATTCATAATCCTTTCTTAAATCTGTACCAATTCATAGTACAACTGACACCCAGAAATCTTGCTGTAAACTGTTCAATCATTCGCTTGATCGTTCTCCATACTAAAACCTTATCTGATCACGGGGTGATCTCATTGTATACGTTACGATTCATTTCTGTATCTAGATCGTTTTGTTTTACAATCTCCTATCACTTCACTTTTAGTCTTTTAGACTCTATCTATTTCTCACTACTATTCAACTTTTATTATCAGAGTTAGGGAACTCTGTATCTTATAACTCGCCGAGATTCATCTTTGAATCTTACCGACCCAACTAGCTCTATGTGAGTTAGTACTTATCCTAAGCACTGCAGTTATTGGTCTCAGGTATTCCTACCTAAGCTTTATAACCAACAGCTCTGATACCAACTGTGAAATCCCCGAATCTGAGGTCCCGAATCACCGCGGATCCGGTTCGATTATTCTATCACTATTACTATATTTGCGAAAGATATAAACATAAATTGTTTATACATTAAACTTACACACTTTTTTCCAAGGTCGAGTAACCTTAACTTAATACACAATTCATAACTTTTCTAACACATAACATTATTATCCTACAACACTATTACAAATCTACTAAACACGTATACTAAAGATGGAACTGTCTTTAACCTTTCCTTGTATCCGCTGCGTTCGACTTAATCTGCAATATTTTATCATGATATAGCAAGGGTGACCATAAAAGTTACCCAACAAGTTTAAATTCAATAATATAACGATATATCATGATTAAAAGAGTCTGAATAATAGGCTGGCTATAATTCAACAATATAATTGTGAACTAGCAGGAACAAACTTTTGACTGAACAAGTATTAAACATGAACAAATATATCTGAACCAACGGGTAATGAAGGTGATCATCCTTTCATACCTGACTTATACATGTAATATGTACAGAGTACAATTCATGGCAACCAGCAATGATTAACCATAAGCTTATCTGAATGAAACACTCTTAGTAGAGTTAAGTAAAAACAAACTTGCCTGAACTGTTGATTACCGCTACGCAATTTATATCGCTTTATCCGAAGACCTAATATTAGTAATATAGATCTCCAATATTAGAATAATATCATCACAATATAATACTATAAGATATATATATATATATAAATAGAATAACCTAAACACATAACACATATCCCTATTAATCTATCACACACATAAGACTCGGTATCAAGCCAAACTATTGCAGTCTATCTTGATTCCGACAAAATTATAACGTCCCGACGGTCTAGTCGGACTTTTATCGAGTCTAAGTTCAATTAAACTCTGCCTTAACACCTAATAATTATCTCAGATAATTTTAAGACCAGTCAAAATATTTTTCATAAGCTCGTAATAAATTTTAAATAATTATTACTGTAACGACCCCAAAATAGGTCTATTCCATCCAACCCATTCTGAGTCGTCAAATACATGGTACAGAAAATAACTACAACTCTATTACAACAATTATCGTACAAAATACAACAACACATATGCTGTGAGTTTGAATACAAATATATACCAAATGTGACACATGTCCCAACCGTGGACAACACCTCACAGTGACACCTTACATAAAGGTATAGTCAAAAACTGTTTTAGAAATTAGAATCTTTGGGAAGTGCTCAAGGAAACCTTTGTACATGGGAGGCCACGCGTCTAGGTTATGATAGATATCATATGGCCACAGAATTATCCTTGGTTGACCCAATAGACCCCAAAGAAAAACGAGAAGATTACTATCATATTTTTCCCAATGGTGAGTCTTCTCTTGACTTATCATTATCTCCACTGTCTCTAATTGAGAATTATACTTCAAACAAACACCAAGATTATATAGGTAGTGCCCATAGATATACTCAGCAAGTGGATGAGCACAACCCTGTCTTATGATGACACGAGGTTGTATGTCATTAGACATCTTGTATGATAGTGACAAAACACCCTTCCAACGTTGGGTTCGCCTCACCCTATTTTCTTCACCAAATATAACTACTAAATGATGACCACCGTTCTATTCCCTTGTTACCCCCGCTCGACCCAGCTACACTCTTATTACCTGAAAGGAATTGTGAAGCAAAAGGGTGAGCACAACTAGCTCAGTAAAGAATGTCATGACTAAAGATAATTCAATTATCAATAGCCTTCATCAACAATAAATCAGAGATTTAGAACATATGGTAAATGATAAAAATTTCAACCATAGTTGCAGCGGAACGAGCAATCCATTAGAAGAGTCAAATAGACTATAAAGTCTATTATCTTTTCCATGTTAAAAATCCACCAACAATGTTTTATCCATGTAACATCACTCAACAGTTCCTTTCCACAATCATATGAATAACTCATAATCATAATTGTGACTATAAATTTTTCTTCGCACCCAGGACGAAGAATATTTTCATCACCTGTCTTTACCTGAAACATCAAAGATCATGGTTATACCAAATCACAGTTCCTGTTTATAATCATACTAACAAATCCATCTTTGCACTACGGGCCAAGGATATTCATCAACAAACCATCTTTGCACTACGGGCCAAAGATATTCAACAACAGTTCATCTTTGCACTACAGGCCAAAGATATTCATCAACAGACCATCTTTGCACTACATGCCAAAGATATTCATCAACAATTCATATTTGCACTACAGGCCAAATATATTCATATCTCAAAGAAATATATAATCATTTCAGAATTTATATAAACAATAATTATAACCATGTTGATCAATTCACCTTTGCACTTAAGCTTAAGATATTCAATTATAAATTCAATGGTCATGATCATACCAGTCACAATTCAACTTTGCACTACAGGCCAAAGAGAACCCTAGTCATGATCATACCAATAATCTATCCATCTTTACACTCCAGTGAAAGAGAATTTCAACATCAGGGTTATAAAAATGTTATATATGATGATAAAAATAATATGATCAACATATAGTTTTAATCTCAAGAGTAATATTCGTAACTCATGAATAGTAAATCGTGAATAGTAACTCATGAATAGTAACCCCGACACAAAAGATAGAAATTCCACAATAAAATCCATACCAATATTTCGGTATAATGATATTGAAAGAATAACATTACTTAAATTTATATACAATTTATTTTAATTGTTTACACTTTACTAATTAATGTATTTAATCATCATAAAATGCCAACTCTTACAATTTCATCATCAATAACCAAAACCCTCATCAAAAATCTGCATATACCTCATATAGGATTCTCAAGCCATAAAATCCTATTTTCCAATTTTCTTTCTTCACAAAACATATTTAATTCATTTACTCATAACTAGACTATTTTCATGAAAAATACCAAATCAGTTTCAAAAATATTTCTTTTCTGAGATTTAGCATAATATAGTCCCATAGTGAACATATATTTTTCTCAGAGTTTTTAAAAGTCATTTACTATTTTTCATATGGCCAAAACAGCCGAATATTTAGACATTTATCAAAAATTGTACTTTTGTCCAAAAATTCTAAAATTTATAGAGTATACTTCTATCATATACATGTATTTCCAATAAAAATTTCATCAATTTTGGAGTTAACCACAAGGAATTATAAGCGATTACTTTTAAAATAGTCTTTTCTCATAAAATTCATAACTCTCAATCTATACATCCAAAAATCACCATTTTTAGACACAATCAAGAAAACTCATCAAAATATCATTTCAAATTTTTTCCAGAATTTTTAAAGATCAGAAAAATTACGAAATTAAAGATCATAACAACCCTTAAAATCCCTTACTATCCCTTATCTCAAAAGAGCAGTACTTCTGACTGGATATCGGATATGATGCTGAAGGAAACTTGCACTAATGAATAGCAACTCACCAAGTATCTAAAAACTCACAAAATATGCTTCATAATATAGAGAGAGAAAGAGAGAAAACTTATGTTTCTGGTGTGATTTTCAATTCTAACTTAGCCCTCTATTTATAGGAAAATTTTGGTAGGTTTGACCTGCAACCTGATGGCTTTACCTGCTACTATTCCCACCCACCACATTTGAAATATAATTCAGCACATTTCTTCACCAACCACAAGTGGGGCCCACCAATTCTAGAATTTTCCACCAAAATGATAAACTCCGAAAATTCAACAATTTCTGAACCAGTCATCTTGTAAAATTCATAATAAATCATACGTTCATTTTTAACGGTTCAAAATTTGTGAACATATACTCAACTTATATATGTATAACATATCCAAAAATTACCACGATCCAACGGTCGGATTACAAATTATAACCCCCGCAAAATATCTCAAAAACCCTAATTTGATTTTTAATACCTTCATTCCGACAAAAATACTGATAAAAATCTCAACATTAACTCCTTCATTTTTAACCACAAAAATATATCCCTCATCATATCCACATAAAATAAATATTTCCTTATCATATGAATCAATAATTAATTATTCACAAATAATATTACATAATCACAATTATGACAACCAGGCCGTTCCCAGTAAAGAGGGGGCTTTCCAATAAGGATTTCTCCTTACTGGCGCGCAATTAGATGACCAAATCTCTCCTTAGACAGAACTTTCTAGACATTGCCAATAATGCTATCTAATAATACTATTCAAATAATATGAATTATTGATCTGATAATGGGAAATACTGTGCAGCAACAATTATTGAACAACAATAATACAAAATTTCAACGTAGCAATTATTGAATCAATAAAATAAAATATTGAACAGTAATTACTGTAACAATTATTGAGTATTGCCTTCTTACGTAAGAATCAATAATTTCAAAAATACTATGCAATACCGTGTGCTACTGTGCAATAACGCGTATTACTGTATTTTAACTACCGAGTATTCCAACAGTGTTAACAGTAACAACTACGTCGTTATTTGTAAAAACTCAAATTTGTCGTTTTCTTCACCCGACAGTTATTCGTTATGGGGCCCACAAATAGCTGCGCCGTCGTACGAATATTCCCCGACAGAAAGAATATTCCATGACCAAACGAATATTCCCCGACAACAATGATTATTTTATAACTACTTGTGTATTTTGAAAAAAAATCATATATCACCCTTAACTTTAACATTTATCAATTTAACCATTTACTGAATTCTAATTATAAGAAAAATTGAATACTTTTATTTCATAAAATTCGGGGTCTTACAATTACCATTTATCTTGATTTTTAAATCATTAATAACGTATTTAAATAAATTAAATACTTGTTAATTCTTTTATCATTAATATTTATTTATTATCAACTATTAATGAAATACATGCCATAATATTATACTATAATTATAATATCACAAAGTATTTTTAATACTTTAAAATTATATTTATATGATTTTTAGACAGTTAAAATCAATATCCGGTAATTACTATTAATATTAAAATATTAATATTTTCATGACAAAATATCAAAAGTTATATTTTATAACTTAAAATATTTTTATAACACTTAAATCATTTTTATATGATTTTTAAATCATTAATTCTATTTTTTCTTAATTTATTTAATAAATTTATTAAATAAACTAATTATCATTAATATTAATTTATTAATGAATTTTATCACAAAATATTAAAAGTCATTAAAAATAACTTAAAATATTTCCTAATACTATAATATAATTTTTCATGAATTAAAATCATTTTTAAATAATTTATTTAATATTATAACTAAATAAATTAAATACCATTTATATTCTAAAAATATTAAATATTTACGAAATATACTCTAAATAATTAAAAACTATTTTTCAGACTTTTAAATAATTTTTCAGAATTTATTTTGTATTTTTAATAATTAAAGCCATTTTATTCGATTTATTTAATTAAAAATAATTAATTTCTAAATAAACAGTCGCTATAGGGACTTTGGGCGATAGATCCGTCGCTAATAGTGTTCTTCGCGTGTTCTTGAGCTGCCCAGAAAACACATGATAGAGTTCGAGGGGCTTGGTTTGACCGGTTCTAATTTCTTAGTTAATAAGTTGCTGGGCTTGTAATATGGTTAGATATGAAGTACTAATGTAATACAAGAATTACCAACTTGTTCCATGGCCATACAACATCAGATCATAGAGATCTAAGTCTCCGAATATTCTGACAACATTGTTATACATTTTCTAGGTTTTCTAGAAAATGAAGAACAAATGAGGGTACTAGGTTTAGATCATTATGGTTTGAAATCTGGGCTTGTTAAATGTATTCTAAAGGTTTACATCTATAGACGAGACACCAGGGTACAAATATCCATCATTATATCATCATAAAAATAAAACAATTAACAGATTAGAGCTGGTCAAACCACACTAGAAATTTCGGCTCTTGAAGGTTCTGGGTTTCCCAGAAACCTTCTTAAGGCGAATTGGTCAACGTATTTTGACCTTGATTATTTTTCATTCTAGTTGTGATCTAAGTGATCTAGTAGCATGCATGTGTAATTAATATACTCTTCTACAACCACAACCTAACAACACGACCAAAAGATCAAACGACAGCAAGATCAGAGGCTTGCAAAAGCTTGTCAGGAATTCTGGGAAACTTCTGGGTAACCCAGAAACAGATTGTAACGCCCCGAAATCAGGTCTACCTTCGCACCCGGATCCTGTACTTCACAAGTACATCATTCATCCAACATACATCATTATATATTGAAATATAACAACATACATTCTCAATTCCCAGGTTCTCGAAACCTTATAACCTTTCTCCTTACAAATAATGATAATTACATTATTTCTTTCATCTTACAAGAGTGACTTTTATCCTCCACCAAGGATACATACAGTTCATTAAACTAGTCTATAGTTTAATTCATCTTTCTACATTACAAGTCTTCACTTGATCTTCACATACATTCACATACTGAATGGCACTTCGTCTGGATACCGCTTAGCTTGATCTTTACGGGATTCTTAAGTTCTTTCTAACATCGTTCGCTGAAAATATTTTTCATTTAAAGCAAGTGTGAGCATTCAATTGCCCAGCAAGTCATCACAGTTTGAACAAACAAGTTCAGAATTCAAACATTTCTTTAGAACTTCAATAACCGAACAAAGGTTATGAAGCAGCTTGAATAATAGGAATAATCTCGATTCCTATCATCTTAAAACCATACTCACTTTCACTTTGAAATACTTTCATTCTTCTACCTTTTTCATATACATTCTGTCTGGCTAGAATCATCAGCACAGACTTAACAATAACGGTTCATGAATAAACCGAGCATTCTTGTATTGAACAGTTTGATCACAAAACAGTTCATTTCATAGAAACACCGAAGTGTTCACATTGTTGCACAAGGCCTTATACATTATACCACCTTGTACAAATATCTCACATTCGAACATAGACAGAACTTCTCAAGTTCAACATCTGAGAAGTTTTAAAAACTAGCATTCATTTAAAATATGAATGAAGTTAGGAAACTTGCCTTACGCACAGCTACAGCTTACGCTGAACTGCTCATTCCCATTCCTATGTAGCACATACGAAAATAACATGTACACCAATTAGTCATATACTTGACTTACGCATTGGTTTACTTAACTATACTTCTTAAGGTTCGCGTTCTTGAAATTTAAGCTTACGCGACTAACTTTCATTACCGGTTTACGGTTTCATGACATACTGAGATGTCTTATTCATACATTTATCATCTTTGATGATTTACATTCTTATCTTCTTCTTATAACTCTTTTAGGACTCAGCACACATCATGTCTTTGCTAGTAGTCCATATGACAACCATTAAAGGTTACGATTCACCACAACTTAAATTCATCTAACTTATCCGAACTATTAAACTATAATGTTCGTTAAGTCAAATTCATATTCCTTACGGCTTTCTGGCAACTAAATGCCATACCTCAGGATTTATTCTTTATCGTCTAAGTCATACAGTCTTTTGTATACTCGAAACGATCATTCAATGTCAATACTATGAGATCATAGCGTTAAACATTTCATATGAACTTATTCATACCTTACAACGTCCGGTTCATTCAACTCGGAACGTTGTCCAAGTTATACTTATTAACTCGGCTTCTTAACGTTACACGTTATTATCTTTAACTTAATTTCTTCACTGTTCACGGCTAAACTTAGTCTTCATTACATTACGGTTAAACCATACACGAAGTGTAGGTTCTGCCCGTTTAACACTCGCTTACACTCAACCCTTACGCTGGTTAAAGTGTTCATCGCTTACTTTTCATTCTATCATTCTCATCCGACTTATATTCGGCTTTCAGTAATCTTATTACCATTAGTTACGGCTCTCTTGATGCCATTCGTATCTTACTTACTACCTTCATCAATGTATATGTCATACAACCAGGGTATACTTAGAACGGTCGTCAAACGCGAATACGATTCACAAGGATCATATACGTATTCAACGTTCACGTAGCTCGTCTCCTAATCTCTCATTCAACCTTTATTCAAGGTTTTTAATCTCTTTTGATCGTTATCCATTCCATGAACCCCATGTTCATTATTCTTTCTTAATGTCAAAGCCATACTGTTCGTTGTATGCTAAGACCGATCGTTCTTCACAACAATGTTGCGTTCACAGCGTCTATACGCTTTACGTTCATCTTACAATGCCATGACATAACATTGGAATGTTATTCATTACCTTCATCACTCAACGTCTAAGGAATCACAATCATAGCAATCCCTCACGTTTGTTCATTACGATTACGGTCCCTGGATATCGGTTCTGTAATTTATCGCTTACATTCTCTATCTTTTAATCTCATTTAATCTTTTTGTTCAACCTTTATTAAAGGTTTAAAACACTTACTTAAGTGTTACATTACGTGAAATATATGTTCATACTTCTTTCTTGCACATCCCCCGAGAAATTGAGAACTAAAAATCTCATTTCTGGGCATTGCTATGCACTGGCGCTGCGGCGCCGTGCCCTTCCTTTCCTCTCGCGCTGCAGTGCGAGCTGCTTCTGTCTGCTCTCTTTCCCGAGTTGGCGCTGAGGCGCCAAGTCCTTTGTTATCTCTCGCGCTGTGGCGCCACTCTCCAGAAGGTTATGGCCGATCTCGCGCTATGGCGCCGGCCTCCAAGGCACGACTCGCGCTGCGGCACCAAGCATGAAACTTAGAAAAAAAAATTCTAAGTCTTTTACAAGCTTGAGACATCGATTTCGAAATCTCATAACTTCTTCGTTATAACTCAGAACGAAGTCGTTCTAAAGCCATTCTCTTCCTTATCTTACGTACTTCGATTACCCATAGACAGAAATTCATTCTGAATCCGTTAATATGCCATTCAATTGGCTTAATCTTCACTCTTCGTTCATTTTAACGTTTTTAACGTTTTTCGTTCGTTCGTCCGTAATTCGGTCATCCGAACTTGGAATTCGTTCGTTCTTGAGTCCACGACTCACATTTTATACATTCTCTTACATTCTTATGAAACCCTACACATTCGGGTTCATTTACTAACTTTCTAATTCTCATTCATCTTTTACGAAATTTCGCCATAACTTCGTTATAGCTCCGTTTTAATCCGTTCTTCATGAACGTTTCTAACGTTCCTAACCAAGAAATAAGCATCTAACTTATACGCGATGGTTTTAAACTTGTCCATCAACAACATTTACACTACGATGGTTTTAAATTTGTCCATCAACAACATTCTTTGTGTTCTTCGCTTGTTCTTCGCGTTCTTCGTTCGTTATTCATTTTAATCGATATTTTGGATTACGATTCTACTTTTTCTTGGAATTTGATGTTATAGAACATCATTCCTTACTTATTTGACCTACTCACTCATAAAATTCATTCGGATTGCTCAAAATCCTCACGAATCTTATACTTCCTTAAGAAATTTATAAAATAAATTTCTAATTCTTATTTCTTCATTTTCTTACGATTTCAACCATATGAAATCTTTCTAAGTATCTTTTACTCCTTATTCTCATTAAGTTATGCTTTTAAACATAAAAACTTAAAGAAAATAAATAGAAGAACTAGGGTTCGGATTACCGTTCTTCTTTAATCCTCTTCCGTTAGACAAAGCCGACGATTTGCGAGCTTTTCTATTTCACGATCACTTTTGATCCGTGCATTCATGCTCAATCTCTTCCTCTTCCTCTTCCTCTTCCTCTTCCTCTTCCAACCGAGCTCTCTCTCTCTCTCTCAAGTTATAGGATTTTCAAAATCCTAGAAAATGAAAGTTAAGCTTTCTATTTATAGAAAACCAAAGCAAGGGCAAAATAGTCACTTCGTCCCCCCACTTCCTTAATATTCACAGCTCCTCCATCCCTTAGGCACCAAGTTTACTTGGCCACCACCCTTACTTGGTGGCCAAGTGGCCGGCCCACATGCCCATGGGTCATCCCATGGGTTGACCCAATGGTTTTTACCCATCCGTTTACCCATCGGTTCGATCCGTGGTTTATCTTCTTGGTTTGGGCCTTAACCCTAATTCTTATTGAGCTTAACTTGGGCTTGATTTCATAAATCATTGGGCTTGACATAACCCAAGTCCAATTGGATTCTACAAAGTCCATGAACTCAAAGTCCATTAAGACTAATCGTATTCTATGCATTCCATTCTCGTATTCTCATAATCTCTTCGTATATCATTCGTACGATATTCGTATTATACGTCGTACTAATCTTCGTACTATACTCGTATAATAACTAGTATTATACTCGTATCTCTCACGTATAATAACCCTAGTTATTACACGTACTCATCAAAATTCTCGAAAATCACTTTTCCTAACCCTTAGGTTATACGTCCGCAGGCGAAAACTTCGTTTTTGCCATAACTGAAATATTATTGAATATTCCATCACGTCTCGGAATCAAACGTAATCTATAACTTCTCGAAATTTCAAAATAAATCTCCGAGCAGAAACTGATGAATAGTGCATATTTCGTCTTTTTCCCCCAAAATATTTTATTCCCGAAATTTTTTTATTTTCGTCTTGAAAATTCTTACTCGTTCAATCTAGCTCGTAGCCAGAATACTCCAGACTTATAATCATTTTAGGTTATAGAACGATTAATAAACATATAGCACAGAATAGTATTAATAAAAATTCATTTTATTAATAACTAATTCTTTAAACCTAAATTCTGGATAATCCAAAATTCCAAGATCTTACACAGATTCCGTGAACGGCCAACGTCGTTTGACCGAGCATAACTGATGATCTAGACTAGATATGACCTTGCTTCCAGTTTCAGATCAAAGTTCTCATGTCATAGAATAGATTCAAAACATAAAATACACAAAACGTCAAACACATAAAGATCTAGAGGTTCTGACATTAGGCTGTCAAGACTTATTTTTTCTAGTTTTCCAGATTTGTCAAAACATTAATTCCGAGCATCAAAATGATATGGATCAAGGTTTTGCCAACCCAGATCATCAAGTGACACCTTCTAACCCTACTTTAAACAATCCATTACTACATCTAACATACAACACATAGATTTCAAAAATTAGGGTTCTTATACCTTTTATGCTTTGATTTTTGATTTCTGCCTTCTGATTTTGATCTTGGCTTGATATGAAATGATCATGGCTTAATATTTTACTCTCTCTCACTCTAGATTTCGAAGTTGAAGAGAGAGAATGAGTTTGGAGAAAATGAAAATGAAAGTATGCATTCTCTCTCTTAATCTAATATAAGTGACATGATTCAATGTATCTAATGTTGCTAGGTGTCCTCAAATCTGATCTTGTAATTATTTAAGGCATATGGGATAAACATTAGACTAGTGAGTCACTAAGATTGCTATATCTTTTGCTTAAGATTAAGAAAAGGGCATTTTAGTCATTTTGCACATAATTTAATGGTAATCTAGTAAATGGTTAAACCCTTAGGGTTTAGGGTTTAGGTTAGGGTTGAGGGTTTGAACCCTTCAGGGTAAAGAATTTAACCTTATATTTTTGTAATTAAATTTTTAATATTTCTAAATTTCGGGTTTTAAAATAGAAAATTAATATTTCTGAATTATAATTATAATTTTCTAATTATATTAAAATTTACTAATCATTACTCAAGCTTGCCAATTAGGATTATTATTTCCTAATTTAAATTGCTAATTTAGAAATTAGGTTTCATAATCGTGCATTAGGGTTTATAACCCAAAATTAGGGTTTTTAAAATGTGTTTAGGGTTTGCTAATTAATTAAGTGTTACCCTAATTAATATTATAATTATTTACACTTATGCCATTAAGTTCCCAATTTAGGGTTTCCAACTTTCGAATTAGGATTTTGAATACCCGAAATCGAAATTAGGGTTTTAGAACCAGTTTCTAATGTTTCTTGGTAAGCGCTAGGGTTTTTAACCGAACGTTGACGTTCTTAATATATACTTAGGGTTTGTTATAGATATCGTTTATCTGGTCAACCCTTGACCCTTAACCACATACTGAACACATATACACAGAACATATTCACATATACACTTATTCCTGAATAATTCACCTAAATCCTTCACAGAATTTTGAAATCCTCAAAATTCCATCTAAAAAATATCAAACACATACACTAATTTTCTGTCTAGGTTCTAATTTTGAACCTTAAATCAATTAATTAAAATTTTAAAAAATCTTTTCTAAATTCTCGGGTTATCACATTCACCCCTTCTTCTAAAAATTTCGTCCCCGAAATTTACCTTACACCTTACACCATACCCCATCCACCATTCATCATACATTCTCATCATCACATACTACCCAAATACACCTCTCACAAGAGTAAAAATTTTGAATTTGTGCTGAGGAGTCGTATAGACTATTTGTTTGTCATTTTTGCAAAGGTTATACGGAAATTCATCCACAAACCGACATAACTTACGAACACAAAGGGTGATTAGCCCGATATGCCTTGTACTGGCCAAGTACTAATTTTATCTGTTCCTCGTCACTGCCATAAGCACAAAAATTCTACCTCAGTCTTATTGGATTCCGCACCAAAACAATTTCGTCCGGAAAATTTCTTTCAATGAACACTTAGAGTTTTCATAAGCTTTAGTCTAGCTGAATCGAATAGCATAGACACATATCAATAATTCAATTCAATCGAATTATTTAGGTGCAGCAAAACCCCGTTCGCAAATTAAAATTTTTGAAAATATTTTCGAGAATGACGTCATGATGTTGTACTGTATTAACAGTCCGTTTGAGGATGCCTTCATTGTATAACTTTGTCAGAACACATCATACAATAGTGAAATAACGATTTTAGATCAAATTCACACTAAGTATTCCTGTATTTACAACTCCATAAACTTTTATCATCTCTGCACCAGGTTACATGGTACATGAGTGATAAATAAAATATATTTTGATATTTCAAATCATCTGCGTCGAGCTGAAATAAGTAGCATAGACTATACTTTAAACCGTTTCAAAAATGATTACGAGACTACATATATCTTTTTGAAGCACATAGTGCATATTTAGCTTGATTTCAACATTTCGAAGTCTAGCATAGCTAGGAGTTTCGGAAAACTTATGTCTCCACTAATAATCATTTGCTTAACAATCTATATGTTCCTATAATCCTCAATTCTTCATTCACACACAACTATACCCAATTCGTAAAACCATACTTATGAGTCCATAAATTGCCACAATCATATGAGTTTAAGAACTTTCCTAGTCAGACCTTTTGCGTCCATTCGCTGAGGGGTTCATAAATATTTCATATAACTATGAATCAAGAATGTCACATAAGTAAGAATTTTAAGAACTCGTACTTAACCTGATATCCTCTACCTATAACCTATCTATCTGTTACACACATGAGAAAGGATTCACCCTCTTAACATGCATATAGCAAATAGCGCGACACAAACATTTCAATGATTATCATTGTCGGAACTAAGTGGTTATTACACCTAGTACAATTCTCCGCCCACACAAGGAATCATACAACTCAGTCGCCGACATGAGTCCTCAATTGAATCCCCACCTAACACTAACTCCCTTCTCAATACGAATTTCATTCAACTCGTATTCATAATCCTTTCCTGAATCTGTACCAATTCATAGTACAACTGACTCCCAAAAATCTTGTTGTAAACTATTCAATCATTCGCTTGATACTTCTCCATACTAAAACCTTATCCGATGACGGGGTGATCTCATTGTATACGTTACGATTCATTTCTATATCTAGATCATTTTGTTTTACAATCTCCTATCACTTCACTTTTAGTCTTTTAGACTCTATCTATTTCTCACTACTATTCAACTTTTATTACCAGAGTTAGGAAACTCTGTATCTTATAACTCGCCGAGATTCATCTTTGAATCTTACCGACCCAACTAACTCTATGTGAGTTAGTACTTATCCTAAGCACTGCGGTTATTGGTCTCAGGTATTCCTGCCTAAGCTTTATAACCAACAGCTCTGATACCAACTGTGAAATCCCCAAATCCGAGGTCCCGAATCACCGCGGATCCGGTTCGATCATTCTATCACTATTACTATATTTGCGAAAGATATAAACATAAATTGTTTATACATTAAACTTACACAGTTTCCCCCAAGGTTGAGTAACCTTAACTTAATACACAATTCATAACTTTTTTAACACATAACATTATTATCCTACAACACTATTACAAATCTACTAAACACGTATACTAAAGATGGAACAGTCTTTAACCTTTTCTTGTATCCGCTGCGTTCGACTTAATCTGCAATATTTTATCATGATATAGCAAGGGTGAGCATAAAAGTTACCCAGCAAGTTTAAATTCAATAATATAACGATATATCATGATTGAAAGAGTCTGAATAATAAGCTGACTATAATTCAACAATATAATTGTGAACTAGCAGGAACAAACTTTTGACTGAACAAGTATTAAACATGAACAAATATATCTGAACCAGCAGATAATGAAGGTGATCAGCCTTTCATACCTGACTTATACATGCAATATGTACAGAGTATAATTCAATGCAACCAGCAATGATTAACCATAAGCTTATCTGAATTAAACACTCTTAGTAGAGTTAAGTAAAAACAAACTTGTCTGAACCGTTTATTACCGCTACGTAATTTATATCGCTTTTGTTAGGTTTGTAATATTCATGAACGCAATCAAATTGCACAAAATAGCGGAAACGTGGAAAAAATCAGAGTTTAAAATTTTATAAACCATATACCCGGATCACCCTTTATGTGCAATTATTAATTAAACGAAAAGATATTAAGAACAAGAATCATACCCTTGAAGATTCGAGCTTCCTCAGGTACAAGTTCACCTCCAATCCTTTCGCGTTCAACTTGAATCCACCAGGTTTGGTTCCTTCCTTTGATCAACGTTAGCCACCCAAGTGTTTGGCCTCTAGAGGTGATCCACCAAGGAAGAAGAAAGATCCAAGAAGATGGGTGTTTGGCAAAATCCTAGTTTTTTCTATCTCTATAGAAAAGAGCGTACTCTCCAACCATTGGAATAACGTATATTTGATATCTGATATAAGACTCCTCTTATAAAGATATCAAGTAACCCTATTAAAAATAAGGTATTATTTATTTAATTAAACTCTTTTAATTAAATGGGCTCCCTAATCTTATTAGGGATAATTAATTAAACTCCTTTAACTAATTTTCCCTCTTAATCCTATTAGGAATAAATAAGAGTACATATATTAAATTAATTCCTAAACTCTTTTAGAAATTAAAATAATAATAATTGTAATAATATTAATAAGACTCCTCTTATTAATTTATATTTAATATTTCTAAAATATTAAATAATAAATATTAAGCTATTTAATTTATTCTATCACCATAGATTAAATTAAATATAATTAACATATTATTACGATTATGCCATTAACTTCTTAAATAATTATTCTTCCTTTTATGGTGTGACCCTTTAGGTTCTCCATATTAAACCAGTTATGAATAAATCAATTAGAACAATTCTAATTTTATTTAAATAAATAAATTAAATAATTAATTAATTTAAATAAATAATATTTATTCTACAATAGGGATAAGCCTCCCTAGCGATTAACGACTTTCCAGATAATATAGATTTCAACATTAATCATAAAAGAACCTTTGAGTAAATAGTTACTGTACAATTCAATCCTTCCATCATACAATGTCCCAATTAAATATAAGACATGGAATTACTGTCAAGTCTTATTTTATTTAATTATATATATTTCGACTCTTAACTGCACAACTCCAAATAATGCAAATTAGAAACTCCTTTTTAATTTCATTCTGCCTTGGCCAAGGACTACTGGGTTGTCATTTATCGAATCACATAGGACATTTCTCTTCTTTTACTAGAAGTGGTAGATTCTTTATTGATCATACATTATCTCCATGTACAACTTATTATACCCAAGCATACCCTTTGATATACCCTAAGGGTCTTAAGGAATAAGTCAAAGTATAACTCATCATACACAAGATACTATGATGATTTCAAGTCCAAGGATCACTTGTACTACTATCACTACAGGAATTCCTATTGACAGGCAAGTAAAACTCCATTAGGTATTCCTTAGCGAGCCACGTTCAGTGAACTTATTCTCTAATAAGCACCTACATACTTGCTTTAATGTCTCCACACAAATGATCATGCGATCAATCATCCTCATCTAATGAGCAAGCAACGTATGTACCAATCTATCTGGATTCACTAATCCCCAATTTAGTAATCCAACGATTGAGAACTATTTTAGTTTTAAGCTTTCTAAGAATTTAGATCTCATTAGAATGATCATCATCATTATTCTAAAAGCATTGCTTAAAACTACGGGTTTATCACATATTATAAAACAGCATCATGTAGATAATTTAAAAGCCTTTAATAAATTATTACTTTTTATTAATAAATGAATAAGATTGTTACAAAGTATATGCTTTATCATCAAATATGATTGGCTTGTGTGCATATTACTTTCAATCTCCCACTTGCACTAAAGCTAATCGTCATGGTATCTCATACTCTTTTTCTTTAAGTGACGATTATCCTGCTGTTAGATAAGCTTTAGTTAATGGATATATAATGTTGTTCTTGAGAGTCCACTATCTCTATAGTGATTTCCCATCTTTCAATGATTCTTTAATCAAATGAAAGTGCTGCAACACGTGTTTCGATCCAAGATGAGACTTAGGAACTATTCCTAGTTCTGTAATGAACTTTTCATCCAAACAATCAACTTGCAGCTTCATTTACAGCTATGTACTTTGTCTTTATCACTAAACTAACAACTCTTTACTGTTTGGAACCTTTCCAATTCACTGTACCACTGCTCAAGGTAACGCTTTACCTTAAAGTGGATTTTCTATTGTCTTGGTCTGTCTGAAAAACTTGAGTCTGTTAACCCTCTAGTTTTAATTCAGACCCACCATATATTATCACATCTTTAGTGCCGGTTAAGTACTTTAAGATGTTTTCCACTGTCTCACAGTGAACTTCTCCAGAATATGACTGATCAACATCAGGTCTCGTATATTTCATTGCATACATGATAGTTACTCATGCGATCTTTCTTTTGGAGTCTATGGGGACTATTAAGAGAGATACACTCCATGTCTCAACAACATGAGACATCTGATGGAGTTTGCCATGCTAAACAACTTTAGCATCAAATGAATATACGTTCCATGGGTTAAGTCGAGCATCCTTTTAAATTTATATATTTAGATTTGTATCCCCAATTAAGATGCTCTTCCCAAATCATTCATGGAGGAATGTTTAAACAACTTTATCTTTACTGATTGTAGCATTGGTATATCATTCCTTATCCGTAGTATATCATCATATAATACTAGGAATGTCACATTTCTCCCACTGACCCTTTTGTACACACTAGAACTCTTACCTCATCGTATGTAACTGGATCATTATCTTCTATGTTGTGTACCTCATCATCATCATCTATGATGAATCCATACCTCTTAGGTATCTTCGGTACTGATCCAGATTTACGATTCAGTTGTGGTACAATAGGTCTATCTACAGGTTTCTCTTATTTGACTTATAGTGTTTTGTGGTTCTTGAACTCTTCAACATTCTATTATCCTCCCACTAGCCCCTTCAATGATAAACACATTTATCTTAGAAGGCAGTGTATTTTGCAGTAAACACCCTTTGCTAAGTAGGATTATAGAACATATACCCTAACTTACTTTAGGATGTCCAACAAATTGACACTTGTCAAATCTTGTCCCAAGCTTATCCTTTGAAACCTTTTTCACATAAGTTGGACAACCCCTTATCTTAACATACTTAAGATTAGGAATCCTCCATGTCCATAACTTTTATAGAGTCTTGGGGCCAGATTTTGAGGTTACCTTTTTGTAGATATGCAGCCATTTCTAGGGCATAACCCCAGAAGGATACTGGAATGTCAGTAAAATCATTATGGACCGCACCATGTCCAACAAGATACGATTTTTCCTTTCAGATACATCAATCAATTATTGCATATCAGGAGGCGTCCATTGTGAAAAAACCATTTGAGATGATCTAAAAACTTATTGCACAAGTATTTATTCCTTGATCTAATCAAAGAATCTTAATACTTTGCCAATTTGTTTCACTTCTGAATTCTTCGAACCTTTCAAACAATTCACAATTGTATTTCATCAAATACACATATTCAACTCTTTGAATGATCATCTCCTTTTCTTATACTAGTTTGTTCAATTTATAAAATAATTTTTTTTACGTAAGTCAAGTATACAAAATCCATTAAGTAATATTCCAGTTCTATACAAAACATTATTATTATAAATAGAACAACAATTGTTCTTAATTATAATACCAAAAATCTTATTGTCCAACAATAAAATAGAAATAATGTTTCTAACAAGAACTGAAATACAATAACAACTTATTGACTTAATAGATTTACCCGTAGGCAATGCTAAACTATAAGTTTCTATGGCTAATGTAGTAACCTTTGCTTCATTTTCCACACATAAGATTACTTATCTTTGTTTAGATTTCTACTTCTACTTGGTCCCTTCATAAATCTATATTTATGATAACCAAAGCCGGTATCCAATACCCGAGTAGAACCTTGACTTAAAGAAAATTTTTATTTTAAATCATGAACAAATTTGTATTTGTAACCGAAACTTCACTAAGATTCTTTGTTTAGCCTCTGCAAGATACTTCTCGCAGTTTCTTTCCAGTGTCCAGGCTTATTACAGTGGAAGCAAACTCCTTTGCTATCCATATCAGTTTTATTCTTATTATCCTTTATTTTTGCCTTTCTATTTACCTTCTTTGAATCGTTCTTCTTTTCAGAAGATCCTTTGGCCCCTACCAGTAAGACTTGGTCTTTCTTAGTTGAAAAGTGACTCTCAACATTTTTCAACATGTTAAGCAAATCAGCTAGCTTTGTCATATGAAAAATTTACAACAATTGTGAAAGGAGTCCGGGAGTGAGTGCAAGATCAAATCTTGGCTCAACTCTCCATCCATGACAAAACCAGTTGTCCTAATTGATCAATCAAATTGATTATTTTAAGAACTTTTATCTGTACTGTAGTGTCATCGGTCATTCTAGATCGGAAGAGCTCCTTAGATATCTGATATATATCAGTCCTACTATCCTCACCATCAACTACTTGATGTGTAGGAATATAGTAAGAGCATCCATAGTTTCATGCTGACGCTGAAGCTCGTTACTCATGGATGCGAGCATGATGCATTGAGCCAACAGTACATCATCTTGCCACTTTCTAAAAGTAGCAATCTCTTCCTCAAAGGCATTATCTACAAACATTGCAGGGATAGGCGTATTAAGGACATAAGATTGCTTTTCAGCCATGAGAACTATTCTCAAATTTCTTAACGAATTCATTTAATTCTGTCCGATTAATTTAGCATCTAATATGCTACGCAGTGATAGTAATTTTAGACATTCTAAAATTCTGTAAATGAATTTGTAATTAATAACATTTTAGCATACATTCTTTTATTGATTACCAAAATAATTTAGGTCTTATTTTAAATTGGTATCTCCCACTATTTTTATCAAACTATATTACCCTCACTTATATAGTTCGGCAAAATCTAATTAAAGATTTGCTAGTGAGAATATGGATCCCATTTCAAATGTATATAGCCTTGTGGTGACACAACAAACTATATATAAATAAATAGGTAGACAACTCTTGTCAATTACATCAACTATGAAACTCCTTGTATTTTGCCTCTTAGATTATTTTGATCAAGTGGTGGCACATCCGAATCAAAATTATCCAAGTTAAGTCCAACCTAGCACTCCATATATTCAAAAAAGAAAAAATATCGTCCTTGTGGTGACACAACAAAACAATACTGTTCAATTTTCTTTATAAGCATCAAATGTGATAAATTAACATCTTAAATACTTAATATTTGCCTTGTGGTGACACAACAAACTCATATTAAATATTTAATACTCTATTAATTTTATCATGCTAGAAGGCGACGTTCGATATTCTAAATATCTTTGAACGCTTAGGACTTAATATAAAATATTTGAGGGGTTTGTTATTAAATTATCTCATCTTGTTAAGCGCGCATGCACATATATATATAAAATACGCGTCATATTAATTAACATGCGAAGCATGTTTGCATAATATATAATATATATAGTATAAGCATGCACATATAGAATACTATATTCTACCCGGATTGATTATGAACTTTTATTCTAGTTTGGTTCACTAGAGCCACCAAGTGAACCAAAAGGTCAAACCTAGGGGTGTAATATTTAAATATAACTATTACATTTAAACCCGGGCTCCATTACAAACGGGTCTTCACGCGCTCCTTGCTTCTTAATCTCCAATTTTTCAAAATTTAATTCTAACTATTCTTATTACAAAACTATTTAAAATAAATAGAAACCTTGATCAGCAGTCAAGGGGAAGTACATAGGAGGGAGATAGAATTTACATTAAGAAAAATTAGAGAAGACGAGGTACGCAGACCCCATTTAATAAAACCCATACATTCATGCATCCAACTAAAATAAAATCCAATCGCATTGGTCAATAGTCCATAATCAATTCCATTTATTATCATACACATCACCATATGCATCAATAAATAATATTCATCTCATGAATAATAAACATTCAATATATATATATATATATATATATATATATATATATATATATATATATATATATATATATTGATATCATTTAATGGGCAAATTTAGTTAGTATAAAATCTAATTTTGAATCAAAATAAACTCCTCTATTTTAATCCAAATATAAATCAAAATAAACCTCTTTTATTTTAATTTATCCTATTTTGAATAAAATAAACTATTTTATTTTAATCAAAATCTTTAATCAAAATAAACCATTTATTTTAATTAATTATGGAATCTAATTCCAAGTAAAAAAAAACTCTTTTATTAAAGGAAACACGAATTCTTTTCCTATTCACAAATAAACTCCTTTATTTTGAATATTATGAAATCTTATTTCATATTTAAATAAACTCCTTTATTTAAGAAAATTAGGATTCTTTTTCCTCTTCACAAATAAACTCTTTTATTTTGAATAATATGAAATTTTATTCTATATCTAAATAAACTCCTTTATTTAAGAAAACAAGGAGATCCAATTTCAACTCTAATTAGTTAGCATAAAATCTAATTTTAAAATTAAAATAATTCCTTTTTTTTTATTTTAAGATTAAAATAAACTTTTTATTTTAAAATTAAAATAAACTTTTTTTTAATTATAAAATTTATATATATATATATATATATATATATATATATATATATATATATATATATATATATATATATATAATAACCGTTAATATATCATATATATAATATAGTGTAGGAAACCAAATGAATTATGTACCATTTACATGAATCCTGACTCCTTTGATTTCCGTGAATGATATATATATATATATATATATATATATATATATATATATATATATATATATATATATATATATATATATATATATATATATATATAGTAACATATTATTCACACGGAATCAGTGATGTAATCACATGAACAAGTTAACAGGAGATTTACTTTAGCTAATATTTAATACTTAACCAAAGTAATAAAAACATGTACTTAGCGAATTTGCGATTTTCATAAAAAAGTTTCGCCATTTTTTTTTAATAAGTTTTATACAACAAAATTATGCCCAATTAAATTATTTGAAACACATATTAATATACATATCAAATTAAAATAATTAATAATTAGCATAAAAGTTTGGATCTGATACCACTGTTAGGTTTGTAATATTCATGAACGCAATCAAATTGCACAAAATAGCGGAAACGTGGAAAAAATCAGAGTTTAAAATTTTACAAACCATATACCCGGATCACCCTTTATGTGCAATTATTAATTAAACGAAAAGATATTAAGAACAAGAATCATACCCTTAAAGATTCGAGCTTCCTCAGGTACAAGTTCACCTCCAATCCTTTCGCGTTCAACTTGAATCCACCGGGTTTGGTTCCTTCATTTGATCAACGTTAGCCACCCAAGTGTTTTGCCTCTAGAGGTGATCCACCAAGGAAGAAGAAAGATCCAAGAAGATGGGTGTTTGGCAAAATCCTAGTTTTTTCTATCTCTATAGAAAAGAGCGTACTCTCCAACCATTGGAATAACATATATTTGATATCTGATATAAGACTCCTCTTATAAAGATATCAAGTAACCCTATTAAAAATAAGGTATTATTTATTTATTTAAACTCTTTTAATTAAATGGGCTCCCTAATCTTATTAGGGATAATTAATTAAACTCATTTAACTAATTTTTCCTCCTAATCCTATTAGAAATAAATGAGAGTACATATATTAAATTAATTCCTAAATTCTTTTAGAAATTAAAATAATTATAATTGTAATAATATTAATAAGACTCCTCTTATTAATTTATATTTAATATTTCTAAAATATTAAATAATAAATATTAAGCTATTTAATTTATTCTATCACCATAGATTAAATTAAATATACTTAACATATTATTACGATTATGCCATTAACTTCTTAAATAATTATTCTTCCTTTTATGGTGTGACCCTTTAGGTTCTCCATATTAAACCAGGTGTGAATAAATCAATTAGAACAATTCTAATTTTATTTAAATAAATAAATTAAATAATTAATTAATTTAAATAAATAATATTTATTCTACAATAGGGATAAGCCTCCCTAGCGATTAACGACTTTCCAGATAATATAGATTTCAACATTAATCATAAAAAAACCTTTGAGTAAATAGTTACTGTACAATTCAATCCTTCCATCATACAATGTCCCAATTAAATATAAGACATGGAATTACTATCAAGTCTTATTTTATTTAATTATATATATTTCGACTCTTAAATGCACAACTCCAAATAATGCAAATTAGAAACTCCTTTCTAATTTCATTCTGCCTTGGCCAAGGACTACTGGGTTGTCATTTATCGAATCACATAGGACATTTCTCTTCTTTTACTAGAAGTGGTAGATTCTTTATTGATCATACATTATCTCTATGTACAACTTATTATACCCAAGCATACCCTTTGATATACCCTAAGGGTCTTAAGGAATAAGTCAAAGTATAACTCATCATACACAAGATACTATGATGATCTCAAGTCCAAGGATCACTTGTACTACTATCACTACAGGAATTCCTATTGACAGGCAAGTAAAACTCAATTACGTATTCCTTAGCGAGCCACGTTCAGTGAACTTATTCTCTAATAAGCACCTACATACTTGCTTTAATGTCTCCACACAAATGATCATGAGATCAATCATCCTCATCTAATGAGCAACCAACGTATGTACTAATCTCTCTGGATTCACTAATCCCCAATTTAGTAATCCAACGATTGGGAACTATTTTAGTTTTAAGCTTTCTAAGAATTTAGATCTCATTAGAATGATCATCATCATTATTCTAAAAGCATTGCTTAAAACTACGGGTTTATCACATATTATAAAACAGCATCATGTAGATAATTTAAAAGCCTTTAATAAATTATTACTTTTTATTAATAAATGAATAAGATTGTTACAAAGTATATGCTTTATCATCAAATATGATTGGCTTGTGTGCATATTACTTTCAGCTTTATCCGAAGACTTAAGATTAGTAATATAGATCTCTAATATTAGAATAATATCATCACAATATAATACTATAAGATATATATATATATATATATATATATATATATATATATATATATATATATATATATATATATAAACATAGAATAACCTAAACACATAACACATATCCCTATTAGTCTATCATACACATAAGACTCGGTATCAAGTCAAACTATTGCAGTCTATCCTGATTCCGACAAAATTCTAACGTCCCGACGGTCTAATCAGACTTTTATCGAGTCTAAGTTCAATTAAACTCTGACTTAACACCTAATAATTATCTCAGATAATTTTAATATCAGTCAAAATATTTTTCATAAGCTCGTAATAAATTTTAAATAATTATTACCATTTGTCTTGATTTTTAAACCATTAATAACGTATTTAAATAAATTAAATACTTCTTAATTCTTTTATCATTAATATTTATTATTATCAAATATTAATGAAATACATGTCATAATATTATACTATAATTATAATATCACAAAGTATTTTTAATACTTTAAAATCATATTTATATGATTTTTAGACCATTAAAATTATTATCCGGTAATTACTATTAATATTAAAATATTAATATTTTTATGACAAAATATCAAAAGTTATATTTTATAAATTAAAATAATTTTATAACACTTAAATCATTTTTATATTATTTTTAAATCATTAATTCTATTTTTCCTTAATTTATTTAATAAATTTATTAAATAAACTAATTATCATTAATATTAATTTATTAATGAATTTCATCACAAAATATTAAAAGTCATTAAAAATAACTTAAAATATTTCCTAATACCATAATATATTTTTTCATGAATTAAAATTATTTTTAAATAATTTATTTAATATTATAACTAAATAAATTAAATACCATTTATATTCCAAAAATATTAAATATTTATGAAATATACACTAAATAATTAAAAACTATTTTTTCAGACTTTAAAATAATTTTTCAGAATTTATTTTGTATTTTTGATAATTAAAACCATTTTATTCGATTTATTTAATTAAAAATAATTAATATCTAAATAAACAGTCGCTATAGGGACTTTAGGCGACAGATCCGTCGCTAATAGTGTTCTTCGTGTGTTCTTGAGCTGCCCAAAAAATGCATGACAGAGTTCGAGGGGCTTGGTTTGACCGGTTCTAATTTCTTAGTTAATAAGTTGCTGGGCTTGTAATATGGTTAGATATGAAGTACTAATGTAATACAAGAATTACCAACTTATTCCATGGCCATACAACATCAGATCATAGAGATCTAAGTCTCCGAATATTCTGACAACGCTGTTCTACATTTTCTAGGTTTTCCAGAAAATGAAGAACAGATGAGAGTACTAGGTTTAGATCATTATGGTTTGAAATATGGGCTTGTTAAGTGTATTCTAAAGGTTTACATTTGTAGACGAGACACCAGGGTACAAATATCCATCATTATATCATCATAAAAACAAAACAATCAACAGATTAGAGCTGGTCAAACCACACTAGAAATTTTGGCTCTTGAAGGTTCTGGGTTTCCCAGAAACCTTCTTAAGGATTCGGTCAACGTATTTTGACCTTGATTATTTTTCATTCTAGTTGTGATCTAAGTGATCTAGTAGCATGCATGTGTAATTAATATACTCTTCTACAACCACAACCTAACAACATGACCAAAAGATCAAACGACAGCAATATCAGAGGCTTGCAAAAACTTGTCAGGAATTCTGGGAAACTTCTAGGTAACCCAGAAACAGATTCTGTGAACGGTCAACGTGGTTTGACCAAGCATAACTGATGATCTAGACTAGATATGACCTTGCTTCCAGTTTCTGATCAAATTCCCCGTGTCACAGAATAGATTCAAAACATAAAATACACAAAACGCAAAACACATAAAGATCTAGAGGTTTTGACATTAGGCTGTCAGGCCTTATTTTTTCTAGTTTTCCAGATTTGTCAAAACATTAATTTCGAGCATCAAAATGATATGGATCTAGGTTTTGGCAACCCAGATCATCAAGTGACACCTTCTAACCCTACTTTAAACAATCCATTACTACATCTAACATACAACACATAGATTTCAAAAATTAGGGTTCTTATACCTTTTATGCTTTGATTTTTAATTTCTGCCTTCTGATTTTGATCTTGGCTTGATATGAAATGATCATGGCTTACTATTTTACTCTCTCTCACTCTAGATTTCGAAGTTGAAGAGAGAGAATGGGTTTGGAGAAAATGAAAATGAAAGTATGCATTCTTTCTCTTAATCTAATATAAGTGACATGATTCAATGTATCTAATGTTGCTAGGTGTCCTCAAATCTGATCTTGTATTTATTTAAAGCACATGAGATAAACATTAGAGTAGTGAGTCACTGAGAGTGCTATATCTTTTGCTTAAAATTAAGAAAAGGGCATTTTAGTCATTTTGCACACAATTTAATGGCAATCTAGTAAATGGTTAAACCCTTAGGGTTTAGGGTTTGGGTTAGGGTTGAGCGTTTGAACCTTTTAGGGTTTAGGATTTAACCCTTTTATTTTTGTAATTTAATTTTTAATATTTCTAAATTTCGGTTTTTTAAAATAGAAAATTAATATTTCTAAATTGTAATTATAATTTTCTAATTATATTAAAATTTACTAATCATTACTCAAGCTTGCCAATTAGGATTATTATTTCCTAATTAAAATTGCTAATTTAAAAATTAGGTTTTATAATCGTGCATTAGGGTTTATAACCCAAAATTAGGGTTTTTAAAATGTGAAATTAGGGTTTGCTAATTAATTAAGTGTTACCCTAATTAATATTATAATTATTTACACTTATGCCATTAAGTTCCCAATTTAGGGTTTCCAACTTTCGAATTAGGGTTTTGAATACCCAAAACTGAAATTAGGGTTTCCGAACCAGTTTCTAATGTCTCTTGGTAAGCGCTAGGGTTTTTAACCGAACATTGATGTTCTTAATATATACTTAGGGTTTGTTATAGATATCATTTATCTGGTCAACCCTTGACCCTTAACCACATACTGAACACATATACACAGAACATATTCACATATACACTTATTCCTGAATAATTCACCTAAATCCTTCACAGAATTTTGAAATCCTCAAAATTCCATCTAAAAAATATCAAACACATACACTAATTTTCTGTCTAGGTTCTAATTTTGAACCTTAAATCAATTAATTAAAATTTTAAAAAATCTTTTCTAAATTCTCGGGTTATCACATTCACCCCTTCTTCTAAAAATTTCGTCCCCGAAATTTACCTTACACCTTACACCATACCCCATCCACCATTCATCATACATTCTCATCATCACATACTACCCAAATACACCTCTCACAAGAGTAAAAATTTTGAATTTGTGCTGAGGAGTCGTATAGACTATTTGTTTGTCATTTTTGCAAAGGTTATACGGAAATTCATCCACAAACCGACATAACTTACGAACACAAAGGGTGATTAGCCCGATATGCCTTGTACTGGCCAAGTACTAATTTTATCTGTTCCTCGTCACTGCCATAAGCACAAAAATTCTACCTCAGTCTTATTGGATTCCGCACCAAAACAATTTCGTCCGGAAAATTTCTTTCAATGAACACTTAGAGTTTTCATAAGCTTTAGTCTAGCTGAATCGAATAGCATAGACACATATCAATAATTCAATTCAATCGAATTATTTAGGTGCAGCAAAACCCCGTTCGCAAATTAAAATTTTTGAAAATATTTTCGAGAATGACGTCATGATGTTGTACTGTATTAACAGTCCGTTTGAGGATGCCTTCATTGTATAACTTTGTCAGAACACATCATACAATAGTGAAATAACGATTTTAGATCAAATTCACACTAAGTATTCCTGTATTTACAACTCCATAAACTTTTATCATCTCTGCACCAGGTTACATGGTACATGAGTGATAAATAAAATATATTTTGATATTTCAAATCATCTGCGTCGAGCTGAAATAAGTAGCATAGACTATACTTTAAACCGTTTCAAAAATGATTACGAGACTACATATATCTTTTTGAAGCACATAGTGCATATTTAGCTTGATTTCAACATTTCGAAGTCTAGCATAGCTAGGAGTTTCGGAAAACTTATGTCTCCACTAATAATCATTTTCTTAACAATCTATATGTTCCTATAATCCTCAATTCTTCATTCATACACAACTATTCCAGTTAGTAAAACCACACTTATGAGTCCATAAATTGCCACAATCATATGAGTTTAAGAACTTTCCTAGTCAGACCTTTGGTGTCCATTCGCTGAGGGGTTCATAAATATTTCATATAACTATGAATCAAGAATGTCACATAAGTAAGAATTTTAAGAACTCGTACTTAACCTGATATCCTCTACCTATAACATATCTATCAGTTACACACATGAGAAAGGAATCACCCTCTTAACATGCATATAGCAAATAGCGCGACACAAATATTTCAATGATTATCATTGTCGGAACTAAGTAGTTATTACACCTAGTACAATTCCCCGCCCACACAAGGAATCATACAACTCAGCCGCCGACATGAGTCCTCAATTGAATCCCCACCTAACACTAACTCCCTTATCAATACAAATTTCATTCAACTCGTATTCATAATCCTTTCTTAAATCTGTACCAATTCATAGTACAACTGACACCCAAAAATCTTGCTGTAAACTGTTCAATCATTCGCTTGATCGTTCTCCATACTAAAACCTTATCTGATCACGGGGTGATCTCATTGTATACGTTACGATTCATTTCTGTATCTAGATCGTTTTGTTTTACAATCTCCTATCACTTCACTTTTAGTCTTTTAGACTCTATCTATTTCTCACTACTATTCAACTTTTATTATCAGAGTTAGGGAACTCTGTATCTTATAACTCGCCGAGATTCATCTTTGAATCTTACTGACCCAACTAACTCTATGTGAGTTAGTACTTATCCTAAGCACTGCAGTTATTGGTCTCACGTATTCCTACCTAAGCTTCATAACCAACAGCTCTGATACCAACTGTGAAATCCCCGAATCTGAGGTCCCGAATCATCGCGGATCCGGTTCGATCATTCTATCACTATTACTATATTTGCGAAAGATATATATATAAATTGTTTATACATTAAACTTACACACTTTTCCCCAAGGTCGAGTAACCTTAACTTAATACACAATTCATAACTTTTCTAACACATAACATTATTATCCTACAACACTATTACAAATCTACTAAACACATATACTAAATATGGAACTGTCTTTAACCTTTCCTTGTATCCGCTGCGTTTGACTTAATCTGTAATATTTTATCATGATATAGCAAGGGTGAGCATAAAAGTTACCCAGCAAGTTTAAATTCAATAATATAACGATATATCATGATTGAAAGAGTCTGAATAATTAGCTGGCTATAATTCAACAATATAATTGTGAACTAGAAGGAACAAACTTTTGACTGAACAAGAATTAAACATGAACAAATATATATGAACCAACGAGTAATGAAGGTGATCAGCCTTTCATACCTGACTTATACATGCAATATATACAGAGTACAATTCATGGCAACCAGCAATGATTAACCATAAGCTTATCTGAATGAAACACTCTTAGTAGAGTTAAGTAAAAATAAACTTGCCTGAACCGTTGATTACCGTTACGCAATTTATATCGCTTTATCCGAAGACCTAATATTAGTAATATAGATCTCCAATATTAGAATAATATCATCACAATATAATATTATAAGATATATATATATATATATATATATATATATATATATATATATATATATATATATATATATATATATATAAACGTAGAATAACCTAAACACATAACACATATCCCTATTAGTCTATCACACACATAAGACTCGGTATCAAGTCAAACTATTGCAGTCTATCTTGATTCCGACAAAATTTTAACGTCCCGACGGCCTAGTCGGACTTTTATCAAGTCTAAGTTCAATTAAACTCTGCCTTAACACCTAACAATTATCTCAGATAATTTTAACATCAGTCAAAATATTTTTTATAAGCTCGTAATAAATTTTAAATAATTATTACCATTTATCTTGATTTTTAAATCATTAATAATGTATTTATATAAATTAAATACTACTTAATTTTTTTATCATTAATATTTATTTATTATCAAATATTAATGAAATACATGTCATAATATTATACTATAATTATAATATTACAAAGTATTTTTAATACTTTAAAATCATATTTATATGATTTTTTGATCGTTAAATTCATTATCCGGTAATTACTATTAATATTAAAATATTAATATTTTCATGACAAAATATCAAAAGTTATATTTTATAACTTAAAATATTTTTATAACACTTAAATCATTTTTATATGATTTTTAAATCATTAATTCTATTTCTCCTTAATTTAATTAATATATTTATTAAATAAATTAATTATCATTAATATTAATTTAATAATGAATTTCATCACAAAATATTAAAAGTTATTAAAAATAACTTAAAATATTTCCTAATACCATAATATAATTTTTCATGATTTTTCAAGAATTAAAATTATTTTTAAATAATTTATTTAATATTATAACTAAATAAATTAAATACCATTTATATTCAAAAAATATTAAATATATAAAAATATACTCTAAATAATTAAAAACTAATTTTCAGACTTTAAAATAATTTTTCAGAATTTATTTTATATTTTTAATAATTAAAACCATTTTATTCGATTTATTTAATTAAAAATAAATAATTTCTATATAAACTGTCGCTATTGGGACTTTAGGCGACAAATCCGTCGCTAATAGTGTTCTTCGCGTGTTCTTTAGCTGCCCAGAAAATGCATGACAGAGTTTGAGGGGCTTGGTTTGACCGGTTCCAATTTCTTAGTTAATAAGTTGTTGGGCTTGTAATATGGTTAGATATGAAGTACTAATGTAATACAAGAATTACCAACTTGTTCCACGGCAATACAACATCAGATCATTGAGATCTAAGTCTCCGAATATTCTGACAACGCTGTTCTTCATTTTTCTGGGTTTTCCAGAAAATGAAGAACAGATGAGGGTACTAGGTTTAGATCATTGTGGTTTGAAATATGGGTTTGTTAAGTGTATTCTAAAGGTTTACATCTGTAGACGAGACACCAGGGTACAAATATCCATCATTATATCATCATAAAAACAAAACAATCAACAGATTAGAGCTGGTCAAACCACACTAGAAATTTCGGCTCTTGAAGGTTCTGGGTTTCCCAGAAACCTTCTTAAGGCGAATTGGTCAACGTATTTTGACCTTGATTATTTTTCATTCTAGTTGTGATATAAGTGATCTAGTAGCATACATGTGTAATTAATATACTCTTCTACAACCACAACCTAACAACACGACCAAAAGATCAAACGACTGCAAGATCAGATGCTTGCAAAAGCTTGTCAAGAATTCTGGAAAAATTCTGGGTAACCCAGAAACAGATTCCGTGAACGGTTAACGTGGTTTGACCGAGCATAACTGATGATCTATGTAATACCCGAGATTTTTATAAATTAGAAATAAAAGTGTTTGAATATTTATTTTGAACACATATATATTTTGGTGGGTCATGAAAGGTGAAAATGAAAATTTAATTGAATCATGTTTGAAAAGATTAAGAAATTTATTGATAATATTGATAAGCTTGGTTACGATTGATTAAGCTTAAGTGTAAAGTCTTTTGTGGTGTAATTAAATTCTTAATGAGATTAATTGATGGATAACTTAATGATGTGTTGGATCTAGGATAAATCCCAGCCCAACATTATTATTGTAACATACTTGCATAGTTGGGAGTTTAGCCCAAGAATTTGAATTGGTAGACTAATGTTTAACCCAATCTGTATAAGTGTTTGTACCTAGCCCAATTCAAATATTAATTTGGACAAACCCAATGTACATGGATTATATAAATACATATATAAGATAAGTATACTTATATATATAGGAATATATATATATAGGTGTAGAGATGTATGTGTAAAGGTAGCAATAAGCTAGCACATGGTACAAATGATGGAATGAAAGTGCAACATATGGAATGCTACCCCTCATGGCCAAAATTTTGGCCCTATTAAGCCTAAGTGATGATTTTTGTTGCACAAAAATTCTTACAAGCAATCCCATGTGGGCTCATGATGAAGAAGGACATAGTTGGTGAAGGAGTTAGTAATTCTTTTTACCTAATCACCTTTTAACCATGGTTAATACCTAGTTGGGTGTACATATACAAGTATTATACCAAGTATTAGTACATGTATTGTATACATAGAACTTGCCTATAAATATAACCCATCCTAGTTCATTGCTTCATTTACTTGAAATTTCATAAGTGTTAGTAGTATAATAAGAGCTAGAGAGAAATTAGGGAAGTAGAAGGATTCTAGAGGAACTCTTGCACTTTGGTGGTTCAAGAGGAGTTCAAGAAGGAGAAGCAAAGGTGGAGAACTACTTAAGGTTCCTAGCCAAGAGGAAGAAAGCCTACAAGAAGTAAGATTCATAATCTAGCTTTATTTTTGGCAAGCTAAGTTAGTATGTGTAGATATTAGTAAGAATGCATGCTTGATTGTGGGAAGTTTATGTGTTGTGTGATCATGATGGATATAAAAGTATAATGATGAGTATTGGAAGGAGAATATGTGATTTATATGGCTTGGTATGTGATCTAAGTTAAAATGAATCATGTAAAAGCATGTGAGCATGAAACCTAGCTTAGTATGCTTGAACGTTTGATAATCGTGATTAACATATGTAAGAGATATGTGTAATTCTAAAATGTTATATTAAGCATATATGAAATACGATCATAACACAAGTTGAATCATCAAATTTGGTCATAAAACGAACTCGTAGCAAAATAATTGGTAAGACAAGCTAGCATGAGAACCTTTGCTTGGAAAAGTAAATAATTTGATTAAATAAATATTTTGAAAAATTGTTCAAGATATCGCATATTGAAGATATGTAAGTTTATGAGATAATGGAAGTGGTTTGAACTCATTTGGATATGAAATGAGCAAGTTATGAAAGATTGAATCAAAAAGGGTCAAAACTGAAAATGTTGAAAAAATCGGATTTTTGTTTCTGCAGGGGAGCGCCTAGGCGCTCAACCCAGGCTTATTTCAAGCGCCTAGGCACTAGGCCATTTTCAGTGTTGAGTCAGTTTGGTTCGGGTCGGGTCAAACGGGTCAAGACTTGTTTTTTTTGGATATAATAAGATAAAATAAGATTAATAACAAGATAAAAATATAATATTAATACTAAGTAAGGTAAGAATACTTTATTTATGTAATTTGACATGGATAAATAAAACCAAGTGAACAATTGATTAAACAAGTAAAATGATAGAAGGTGTCTTCGGGTTCGGAGATGAAGTCTTCGACTTCGTAAGATGTCTTCGGGTTCAAACGTGGCGGGATGTCTTCGGATTTGGAAACAACATTGTGACATTGGGAAAGGCGGGATTAATTGATAAATATTATCAAATTGATATATGTTACCCACGCATGAACTAAACTAAAATTTTAAGTAGAGGGTTATACTAGCTGCGTCCGAATAAACTTAATTTAAAAGTTCCTTGGCACGTATGTGTGAACGATGTAATATAGAATGCGTAACTCAAGTAATGTTTCACGTATACAAACCTGAAATGAGTATATGAGACTTAAATTTGCTAAAATGTTGTTAAGGTTTTTAAAAGTAAGAACAATCTGAATTATACATCTATGAGTTCTAAGGTGTATGGATAGATATATGTGTAATAATTGCATGTTGAGATTTATGTCAGGATGTGTGGCTAATGAGTACCTATACATACATAAATATGATAATATAGTTCGTTGAGGTGATTTTATGCTATAAGTTGTAATCAACGCTTAAGGCAAGTTCCCTAACTTACTCTCTTTTATATTGAGCAAGTATCCGAACCCTGCTTTTATTTTGCAAGTTCCCTAACTTACTCTCTTTTATATTGAGCAAGTATCCAAACCCTACTCTTATTGTGCAAGTATAATTGCATTCTTTATTCGACGAATACCGTAAACTTATTTCTTTGAATACAAGTTATATTACTTTCTCGTTCAAATGAGTTAATATGCTTAAACCCTTGTGAGAACTATTATTCATGATAAACTTAGTATTGATCTTGAATATTGTGAAAAAGTCGATGCCATTTGATTCGGCTAGACTATATGCATGTTTATAATAAAACTGTCCAAACCAATTGATTGGTGCGGAAATCTTGAAAACTGAGTTGAACAACCCTTTTGGTAAGGGGAGTGTATGTTGTTGGAAACCCCAACACATGAATAAATATTATTGTGGTGTTATGCATAACGTGAAGTATTGTAGACTGATCATCTATAGTACTTGATATCTTTGGTTATCAATTTAATATTGGTAACTCTAGTGAAAGTTCAATGGTCTTTAGTGACTGCTCAGTATAAAGTGATTATCCAGTTGGATACATTGTTAGCCGTTGAATTCATATACATCTGTTGAATTATATTGAATTGTCATATCCCTTATTCATGATGTTATCCTGACACTTTGAACTATCTTAGAAATAACCCTTCGATATTTCAAATCTTGTGATATTATAACCTACACCCTTGTTGTATATTACTTGCTGGGCAATTTGTGTTCATCCTTGCTTATTTAAAACCTTTCAGCTAAGGCGGAACAGGGAGGTGTCTCTGGGAAAGACAAGGGCAAGGGCAAGGCTACTGACTAGCTTGTCCCTTTTATGTTTAAATCTATCATGTTGTAATAAGACTATTTGCAAACTATGTTTAAACTTAAGTAGGATTATGTAATAAGTTTTTATTCGATATTATTATGTAATCTATTTAGTAATGTAGGTTGCGAGACTTGGGGGAATAATTATAATAAATCATTGTATATTATTCTAAATTAGATCTTTCGCTGTGAATGAGTGATTTTAGTTATTATGGTAATATCTTGAGAACGTGACGAACCGAATTCGGGTGACGAAGTGGTGGTCAGAATTTGGGGGGGCGTCACAGGTTGGTATCAAAGCTATAGTTATAAAACTTAGGAAACGAGAATCCTTATACTATAACTTAAGAAAACTTAGAAGTTAGGAAGAGGGATAAAACTCATGTAGAGTTTTCCCTGAGAGACTCAGGGTGTCATGAAATGTAACTTCATTCTATACAATGAACTTATGTTTATTTAACATTCTGATGTAGTTGTTGTTTGTTTTGTCTTATGTTGGTGATTGTAGGATGACTGACATGGGAGGACCTAGCCGAGTAGTAGAGGAAGAGCCGCGTGATATCCACGTAGTCTATGAGGCACCCTTGATAGCGGAGCCTATATCGGTTGTTGCCCCTATTTATGACGATGATGAGGAGGAGGAGATGGTGCCTCTACCGGAGGAATCTGATCCTGAGGAGGAGCCTATGGAGGAGGAACCCGTGGAAGAGGAACCTGAGCCCATGGAGGACTCCGATGGGACTACCTTTGAGGATCGGATGCTAGGAGAGTATGAGGAGCGGATTTTGGAGTTAGGGAGTAGAGTCGAAGAGTTAGAAACTGAGACTCTTGAGAGGCAGCTAGTAATGCAGGAGATGGAAGTAGAAATTGCTCACCGTAAGGAGGCAAGGATCCATATGGGTGCCTTGTTTCACCGATCGGTGGCAAGGAATGTCGAGTTGGCAGGGAAATTAGAAGAATTGGAACAGAGGGCGTTGAGTGAGAAGGCAGAGAAGGAGGCTCTCCGAACTCAGTTAGAGATGGAAATGATGGATCGGATCCACTTCGAGGAGAAGTGGGAGGATTCTAATGACAGAGTAGGTGATCTTGAAGATGAGGTACGATGCAAGAGGAGGAAGATGAATAAGACGGGCTATGCTCTACGCACGGCCATGGAGAGATTGATCGATGGGGTAAATCACTACCCCACTGAGCAAGGACAGACCCGACATACCATAAGTCGGGATATGGTGGCACGCATCACACAAAAGGAGTATGCAAGCGCCATGGAGCGTGGGATGTTAGATTGAGTATAGAGGAAAAAGTTTAGTAGTGTAGTATTCTTAATTATGTGTTGTTAAAATATTGTTGAAATCTCAGTCTTTTGTGTAAGATGTGAGATAGTGGTAAACCCCGAACTTTTGGAAAATATTAGAGGGGTAGTAAGTTAGTGTTGTCCCCGTCTTTTGTGATATTAGGGGATATGTGCTTTCATTTATAGCAGTATGCTAGAAAAGAGCATGTATTGTAACCATTTGGCATATGAATATGAATGATCTTATTTCAGAAACATGTTGTACACTTTTAGATCTTTTCAATTGAGAAATGTCTGAACATGATAGTTGGATAATAAGATGAAATTTTATGATGCAGAAAATGCTGCCCAGACGTAGAATACCTATTCCAGAAGAGTCAGTTAACGATGAGAGAGGTCCAATAGATCCGATACAGCGACTGGTAGATTTATTGGGAGAAGCTTTGAGGGGAAGAAACGAACCTATACCACCCGTTCCCCGAACTGTCCCAGTAACAACCTTCAAAGACTTTAAGAGTGTAGGACCCCCAGAGTTCACGGGAACTACTGACCCGATAGTTGCGCAAACTTGGATCAAGGAGATCGAGAAGGCCTTCACTATTGCACACGTGGGTGAAGACCAGAAGACTGTATTTGCCACATACATGATGAGGGGCGAAGCAAACTATTGGTGGGAAACTAACCAGCAGAGAGCGGGGGACGGAACGATAACTTGGGAGAGGTTTACTACGTTGTTCTTCGAGAACTATTTCCCGAAGAGTATGAAGAGTAGAATGGAAGTAAAATTCCTAGAATTAAAACAAGGTGATATGACAGTGGCGCAGTACGCAGCTAAGTTCAATGAACTAGCGCGGTTTGCAGAACACCAAGTTATGGATGAGGAGAGGAAGGCGAGACGTTTTGAGCAAGGGTTGAAGCCGTGGTTGTATAATAAGGTATCAGTCTTTCAGATTGATTCCTTTACGACTCTGTTGGAGAAGGCAGTCATTGCGGAAGGTGGCAGTGAGGCCTTAAGTTTATATCACAAGGAGAAGAAGAATAAGAACACTGGTAGCGAGCATCGTGGAGGAAGCAGCAGCGGAGGATGTAATTCGGGAAAAAGGAAATGGGAAAACAACAACAACAACCACAACAGCAACAACCGAAACAATAACCAAGGTGGGAGTCACCAGGGAAACTTCAAGAAAAGGAACGAAGCCTGCAATAAATGTGGAAGAAACCATCAGGGAGAATGCTGGAAAGGAAAGACCACTTGCTATAATTGCGGCCAAGAGGGGTACATCTCGCCAAATTGCCCAAAGCCAAAGAAGATCTGAGGATGTTTTGCTTGTGGATCGACAGAGCATCAGATCAAGGATTGCCCGAAGAAAGGAAGCAGTGGAGCTGGCGAAGGCCAGGGAGGAGGGAGCAAGTTAATGATTGGTGGACCTGCACAACCCAACCGATCGACCGCTCGAACCTTTAACATGACTGTCCAGGACGCAGTGGCTGCGAAGGACGTGGTGTCAGGTATAATCCCAATCAATAATATAAATGCTTATGTATTATTTGATTCGGGTGCCACCTGTTCTTTTGTATCTGAAGAATTCGCTAGTAAATTTAGTACACCCCGAGAATGTTTAGAAGATTCCTTGAACATAGAGGTTGCAAATAAGGAAATAATCCCTGTAGAATACGTTTATCGAAATTGTCGCGCAAACATTAGAGAACATGAACTGAGCGTAGACTTGATTCCTATTAGACTGGGAGAATTTGACGTAATACTAGGAATGGATTGGTTATATAACCATGCAGCGATAATTGACTGTCAGAATAAGTGTGTGAACCTTCAGACTCCGAGTAAGTCTAAGGTAGTGTTTCATGGTAGCTCATCGCTTAAGCAATCATGTTGTGTTACGATGATGCAGGCCAAAAAGTTGTTAAGGAAAGGATGTGTAGGTTATTTAGCTTACATCATAAATACTCAGAAAAAGGGAGTAGAGATTAAAGATATACCCGTAGTGAATGAATTTCAAGACGTGTTTCCAGACGATCTGCCTGGTCTTCCGCCAGACAGAGAAATCGAATTTGTAATAGACTTAGCACCGGGAATGGCACCAATTTCGAAAGCTCCATATCGTATGGCGCCAGTAGAAATGAAGGAATTGATGATACAACTTCAAGAGTTATTAGATAAGGGTTACATACGACCGAGTGTGTCTCCTTGGGGAGCACCAGTGTTATTCGTGAAGAAAAAGGACGGATCGATGAGGCTCTGTATTGATTATCGAGAATTGAACAGAGTAACGATCAAGAATCGATATCCATTACCGAGGATAGACGACTTGTTTGATCAACTGAAAGGAGCAAAATGTTTCTCAAAAATCGACTTACGAACAGGATATCATCAACTGAAAGTGCGAGATGAGGACATACCAAAAACTGCGTTTCGGACCCGTTATGGACATTACGAGTTTTTGGTAATGTCATTCGGTTTAACTAATGCTCCGGCAGCATTCATGGACTTGATGAATCGAGTTTTTAAGCCATACTTGGATAAATTCGTTGTAGTTTTCATCGACGACATTTTGATTTACTCAAAAACAGAGGAAGAACACGCCGAACATCTGAAGATTGTTTTAGAGGCACTGCAAAGGGAGGAGATGTATGCGAAGTTTTCAAAATGCGAATTTTGGATGAAGAAGGTTCAATTCTTAGGCCATGTGGTGGATGAGAATGGAATCTCAGTAGACCCCAAAAAGGTTGAAGCAGTAAGTAGTTGGGAACAACCGAAAACACCGACGGAAGTAAGGAGTTTCCTAGGGTTAGCAGGGTACTATCGAAGATTCATCCAAAATTTTTCTAAGATAGCGACCCCGTTGACTAATCTGACGAGGAAGACAGTGAAATTTGTATGGACCGACATATGTGAAGAGAGTTTTCAAGAGTTGAAGAAGAGATTAAGCGAAGCACCTGTATTATCCCTACCAGATGATACGGGAGGATTCGTGGTGTATAGTGATGCATCGCATAGAGGACTGGGTTGTGTGCTAATGCAGCATGGCAAGGTCATTGCATATGCGTCACGGCAATTAAAGGATTACGAAAAACGATACCCTACCCATGATTTAGAGTTAGCGGCAGTAGTTTTTGCGTTAAAGATCTGGAGACATTATTTGTACGGAGATAAATGTGAGATATACACGGACCACAAAAGTCTAAAATATATCTTCACACAGAAGGAGTTGAATATGCGTCAGAGGAGGTGGTTAGAACTAATCAAAGATTATGACTGTGAGATTCTTTATCACCCGGGGAAGGCAAACGTAGTTGCATACGCTCTGAGCAGGAAAGGAAGGGAGAAATTGTTTCAACTAACAACTCAGGAGGAGTTAATAAGAGATATGGAGAAGTTGGAAATAGAAGTAAAGGGACCCGAGAGGTCTGAAGAGAAGTTATTTGCAATGGAAGCTCGTCCGACATTGTTGGATAGAGTAAAGGAAACACAGGAAAATGATGGAGAGTGTGAGAAGATCAGGAAGAGGATTGCGGAAAATGAGGAAGAAAAATTTCGAATAAATAAAGATGGTATTTTAAGATTCGAAGAGAGAGTGTGGGTACCGGCGGTAACCGAGTTAAGAGAAGAGATTCTACAAGAGGCACATAATACGGCATATTCTGTTCATCCGGGAGGCACTAAGATGTATCGAGACTTGAAACAACATTTTTGGTGGCCCAATTTGAAACGGGAAGTCGCAGAGTGCGTTGGTAGATGTTTGACTTGTCAACGCGTAAAAGCAGAGCATCAGCGGCCGAGTGGGTTACTTCAACCGTTAGAAATACCAGAGTGGAAATGGGAGCATATTACGATGGATTTCGTGGTAGGACTTCCGGTCACGCAGAAAGCTTTGGATGCCATTTGGGTTATCGTGGATCGACTTACAAAGACCGCACATTTTCTACCGATCAAGATCCGCTACAGTTTGAATCAGTTAGCAAGTCTGTACGTAAAGGAAATTGTTTCAAGACATGGAGTGCCGGTATCGATTGTTTCTGACCGAGACCCGCGTTTCACGTCAAAGTTTTGGAAAAGCTTGCAAGAGAGGATGGGAACACAGTTGAGGATGAGTACAGCTTATCATCCTCAGACAGATGGACAGAGTGAGCGGACAATTCAAACGCTAGAGGACATGCTTAGAACTTGCGTGATGGACTTCAAGGGAAATTGGGACGACCACCTACCCTTAGTCGAATTCGCATATAATAATAGTTACCATGCGAGTATCGTCATGCCACCGTACGAAGCTCTTTACGGAAGGAAGTGCAGGACGCCATTATGTTGGGATGAAGTCGGTGAACGACGAATACTCGGACCAGAGTTAGTACAACAAACCGCGGATGTGGTGACAGTAATAAGGGCTAGACTTGTGGCAGCTCAAGATCGCCAGAAAAAGTATGCAGATTTGCATCGGCAAGACCGCGATTTTGAAATCGATAGTTTTGTATTTTTGAAGGTATCTCCATGGAAGGGAAAGATCCGTTTCGGCAAGAAAGGGAAACTGAGTTCAAGATTCATAGGACCGTTCGAGGTACTCAAGCGAGTGGGCGAAGTAGCATACAAAGTTGCACTACCACCCGAGTTGGAGCGTATCCATAACGTTTTTCACATATCCGTGTTGCGTCCGTACAAGCCAGACTACAAGCACGTGATTTCTTATGAACCCATTCAGGTGGAGAAGAACTTAGCATATGAAGAAATTCCTGTCCAAATTCTGGATAAGAAAGAGCAAACTTTAAGGAACAAAGTCATTTCTTCTGTAAAAGTACTTTGGCGTAACCATGATGTCGAGGAGGCAACATGGGAGTTAGAAGATAAGATGAGGATGGACTATCCCAATCTATTTGTGTAACCTTGTAGCAATTCCAGGACGGAATTTTTATAAGGGGGGAGGATGTAATACACGAGATTTTTATAAATTAGAAATAAAAGTGTTTGAATATTTATTTTGAACACATATATATTTTGGTGGGTCATGAAAGGTGAAAATGAAAATTTAATTGAATCATGTTTGAAAGGATTAAGAAATTTATTGATAATATTGATAAGCTTGGTTACGATTGATTAAGCTTAAGTGTAAAGTCTTTTGTGGTGTAATTAAATTCTTAATGAGATTAATTGATGGATAACTTAATGAAGTGTTGGATCTAGGATAAATCCAAGCCCAACATTATTATTGTAACATACTTGCATAGTTGGGAGTTTAGCCCAAGAATTTGAATTGGTAGACTAATGTTTAACCCAATGTGTATAAGTGTTTGTACCTAGCCCAATTCAAATATTAATTTGGACAAACCCAATGTACATGGATTATATAAATACATATATAAGATAAGTATACTTATATATATAGGAATATATATATATATATATATATATATATATATATATATATATATATATATATATATATATATATATATAGGTGTAGAGATGTATGTGTAAAGGTAGCAATAAGCTAGCACATGGTACAAATGATGGAATGAAAGTGCAACATATGGAATGCTACCCCTCATGGCCAAAATTTTGGCCCTATTAAGCCTAAGTGATGATTTTTGTTGCACAAAAATTCTTACAAGCAATCCCATGTGGGCTCATGATGAAGAAGGACATAGTTGGTGAAGGAGTTGGTAATTCTTTTTACCTAATCACCTTTTAACCATGGTTAATACCTAGTTGGGTGTACATATACAAGTATTATACCAAGTATTAGTACATGTATTGTATACATAGAACTTGCCTATAAATATAACCCATCCTAGTTCATTGCTTCATTTACTTGAAATTTCATAAGTGTTAGTAGTATAATAAGAGCTAGAGAGAAATTGAGGGAAGTAGAAGGATTCTAGAGGAACTCTTGCACTTTGGTGGTTCAAGAGGAGTTCAAGAAGGAGAAGCAAAGGTGGAGAACTACTTAAGGTTCCTAGCCAAGAGGAAGAAAGCCTACAAGAAGTAAGATTCATAATCTAGCTTTATTTTTGGCAAGCTAAGTTAGTATGTGTAGATATTAGTAAGAATGCATGCTTGATTGTGGGAAGTTTATGTGTTGTGTGATCATGATGGATATAAAAGTATAATGATGAGTATTGGAAGGAGAATATGTGATTTATATGGCTTGGTATGTGATCTAAGTTAAAATGAATCATGTAAAAGCATGTGAGCATGAAACCTAGCTTAGTATGCTTGAACGTTTGATAATCGTGATTAACATATGTAAGAGATATGTGTAATTCTAAAATGTTATATTAAGCATATATAAAATACGATCATAACACAAGTTGAATCATCAAATTCGGTCATAAAACGAACTCGTAGCAAAATAATTGGTAAGACAAGCTAGCATGAGAACCTTTGCTTGGAAAAGTAAATAATTTGATTAAATAAATATTTTGAAAAATTGTTCAAGATATCGCATATTGAAGATATGTAAGTTTATGAGATAATGGAAGTGGTTTGAACTCATTTGGATATGAAATGAGCAAGTTATGAAAGATTGAATCAAAAAGGGTCAAAACTGAAAATGTTGAAAAAATCGGATTTTTGCTTCTGCAGGGGAGCACCTAGGTGCTCAACCCAGGCTTATTTCAAGCGCCTAGGCGCTAGGTCATTTTCAGTGTTGAGTCAGTTTGGTTCGGGTCGGGTCAAACGGGTCAAGAATTGTTTTTTTTTGGATATAATAAGATAAAATAAGATTAATAACAAGATAAAAATATAATATTAATACTAAGTAAGGTAAGAATACTTTATTTATGTAATGAGACATGGATAAATAAAACCAAGTGAACAATTGATTAAACAAGTAAAATGATAGAAGGTGTCTTCGGGTTCGGAGATGAAGTCTTCGACTTCGTAAGATGTCTTCGGGTTCGAACGTGGCGGGATGTCTTCGGATTTGGAAACAACATTGTGACATTGGGAAAGGCGGGATTAATTGATAAATATTATCAAATTGATATATGTTACCCACGCATGAACTAAACTAAAATTTTAAGTAGAGGGTTATACTAGCTGCGTCCGAATAAACTTAATTTAAAAGTTCCTTGGCACGTATGTGTGAACGACGTAATATAGAATGCGTAACTCAAGTAATGTTTCACGTATACAAACCTGAAATGAGTATATGAGACTTAAATTTGCTAAAATGTTGTTAAGGTTTTTAAAAGTAAGAACAATCTGAATTATACATCTATGAGTTCTAAGGTGTATGGATAGATATATGTGTAATAATTGCATGTTGAGATTTATGTCATGATGTGTGGCTAATGAGTACCTATACATACATAAATAGGATAATATAGTTCGTTGAGGTGATTTTATGCTATAAGTGGTAATCAACGCTTAAGGCAAGTTCCCTAACTTACTCTCTTTTATATTGAGCAAGTATCCGAACCCTACTTTTATTGTGCAAGTTCCCTAACTTACTCTCTTTTATATTGAGCAAGTATCCAAACCCTACTCTTATTGTGCAAGTATAATTGCATTCTTTATTCGACGAATACCGTAAACTTATTTCTTTGAATACAAGTTATATTACTTTCTCGTTCAAATGAGTTAATATGCTTAAACCCTTGTGAGAACTATTATTCATGATAAACTTAGTATTGATCTTGAATATTGTGAAAAAGTCGATGCCATTTGATTCGGCTAGACTATATGCATGTTTATAATAAAACTGTCCAAACCAATTGATTGGTGCGGAAATCTTGAAAACTGAGTTGAACAACCCTTTTGGTAAGGGGAGTGTATGTTGTTGGAAACCCCAACACATGAATAAATATTATTGTGGTGTTATGCATAACGTGAAGTATTGTAGACTGATCATCTATAGTACTTGATATCTTTGGTTATCAATTTAATATTGGTAACTCTAGTGAAAGTTCAATGGTCTTTAGTGACTGCTCAGTATAAAGTGATTATCCAGTTGGATACATTGTTAGCCGTTGAATTCATATACATCTGTTGAATTATATTGAATTGTCATATCCCTTATTCATGATGTTATCCTGACACTTTGAACTATCTTAGAAATAACCCTTCGATATTTCAAATCTTGTGATATTATATCCTACACCCTTGTTGTATATTACTTGCTGGGCAATTTGTGCTCATCCTTGCTTATTTAAAACCTTTCAGCTAACGCGGAACAGGGAGGTGTCTCTGGGAAAGACAAGGGCAAGGGCAAGGCTACTGACTAGCTTGTCCCTTTTATGTTTAAATCTATCATGTTGTAATAAGACTATTTGCAAACTATGTTTAAACTTAAGTAGGATTATGTAATAAGTCTTTATTCGATATTATTATGTAATCTATTTAGTAATGTAGGTTGCGAGACTTGGGGGAATAATTATAATAAATCATTGTATATTATTCTAAATTAGATCTTTCGCTGTGAATGAGTGATTTTAGTTATTATGGTAATATCTTGAGAACGTGACGAACCGAATTCGGGTGACCAAGTGGTGGTCAGAATTTGGGGGGGCGTCACAATCTAGACTAGATCTGACCCTGCTTCCAGTTTCAGATCAAATTCCTCATGTCATAGAACAAATTCAAAACATAAAATACACAAAACATAAAACACATAAAGATCTAGAGGTTATGACATTAGGCTGTCAGGCCTTATTTTTTCTAGTTTTCCAGATTTGTCAAAACTTTAATTCCGAGCATCAAAATGATATGGATCTTGGTTTTGGCAACCCAGATCATCAAGTGACTCCTTCTAACCCTACTTTAAACAATCCATTACTACATCTAACATACAACACATAGATTTTAAAAATTAGGGTTCTTATACCTTTTATGCTTTGATTTTTAATTTCTGCCTTCTGATTTTGATCTTGGCTTGATATGAAATGATCATGGCTTAATATTTTACTCTCTCTCACTCTAGATTTCGAAGTTGAAGAGAGAGAATGGGTTTGGAGAAAATGAAAATGAAAGTATGCATTCTTTCTCTTAATCTAATATAAGTGACATGATTTAATGTATCTAATGTTGCTAGGTGTCCTCAAATCTGATCTTGTATTTATTTAAAGCACATGGGATAAACATTAGAGTAGTGAGTCACCAAGATTGCCATATCTTTTGCTTAAGATTAAGAAAGGGGCATTTTAGTCATTTCGCACACAATTTAATGGTAATCTAGTAAATGGTCAAACCCTTAGGGTTTAGGGTTTGAGTTTAGGGTTTGAACCCTTTAGGATTTAGGGTTTAACCCTTACATTTTTGTAATTTAATTTTTAATATTTCTAAATTTCGATTTTCAGAATAGAAAATTAATATTTTTAAATTATAATTAGAATTTTCTAATTATATTAAAATTTTCTAATCATTACTCAAGCTTGCCAATTAGGATTATTATTTTCTAATTAAAATTAGTAATTTAAAAATTAGGTTTCATAATCGTGCATTAGGGTTTTATACCCCAAAATTAGGGTTTTAAAATGTGAAATTAGGGTTTGCTAATTAATTAAGCGTTACCCTAATTAATATTATAATTATTTACACTTATGCCAGTAAGTTCTCAATTTAGGGTTTCCAACTTCTGAATTAGGGTTTCTAATACCCGAAACCGAAATTAGGGTTTCAGAACCAATTTCTTGGGTTTCTTGGTAATCGCTAGGGTTTTTAACCGAACATTGACATTCTTCATATATACTTAGGGTTTGTTATATATATCGTTTATCTGGTCAACCCTTGACCCTTAACCACATACTGAACACATATACACAGAACATATTCACATATACACTTATTCCTGAATAATTCACCTAAATCCTTCACAGAATTTTGAAATCCTCAAAATTTTATCTTAAAAATATCAAACACGTACACTAATTTTCTGTCTAGGTTCTAGTTTTGAACCTTAAATCAATTAATTAAAATTTTAAAAAAACTTTTCTAAATTCTTGGGTTGTCACAGTATGAGGGATTAATAAATGATGAGGATGAGGTAGAGACAGATGAAGACCCTGTGGAGATACCACAAACAGATGAGGAGGAGGAAGGGGAAGAATTTTCACCAAACTCTATTGCAACTCAAATGTATGGCGAAGTATATGATCGTAACATTGAGCTTCAGGATAGAGTCGGGGAATTGGAGGAGCTAGTAGTTGAACATCAGACTTCGATAGCACAGAAGGATGATGAGATTCAAGATCTTGATGAGCATCTGGGTAATGTGGAATGGAAGTTGGTTCACACAGAGGGGGAAAAGAAGCAATTGATGGAGGAGGTAGCGAAACTGAAGGATAACCTGAAAGAAGAATTCGCCAAGAGAGCAAGAGTTGAAGATGCGTACGAGAAAGCTTCCCAACGTGCAGAGGTAGCAGAGGGAGAGGTATAAGCAAAGAAGATCAAGATGGAAGAGATGGATTATTTTCCACATTATGATAAATAGAGCTCAAGACCGAGTCATGTACTATCGGACTCAGTTCGAGTAGTTACCATGATATATGTTAGATCGTAGAACGATGTTCCGTATTATGGAAGAGAAGCGCCGTAAGGCTGTGCAACGTCTTAGTAGTCCTTAATAGGAAGTGTAATTATTGAATGAATAATTATATAGTAAATCAGATGTAAATCCCAGGTGTTATGTGACCAATGAGATATGATGATGTTATCTTGAAACTTTATAAGTTCAGGAAAAGTGATGTAAATAGCAGTGATGCTATTATTTCAGTGATGCTATTATTTCTATGTCTTTAAAAGATTATGAGTGAATAAAATGTTAATATTTATTCAGGACGTTGTGTGTTATGTGATGATTATTTATGATGTGCAAGTGAAGTAGAAAATACTTAAGAAATTGAGTAACTATCTAATAAGTGTATTTTAAACAGAAAATACATGTAATACCCGAGAATTTCCACGTGTTATTAAATGAATATATTAATGGAAATAATATTTATGTGAATATAAGTGTTAATGTTTTGTAAGTTGAATAATTTAATTGATTCGTACTAGATTAATGTGTATTGAGAAGTGTGGATTTGACAATGAGATTGGTGGAATGCCTTGTGTGGTATGATGAGAAATGAGGAAATTCACTAAGCGAGTTAAAAAGGGAATTAGGAAGATTAATCGTGTTTGAGCATGTGATTTCATATAAGTAATGAACACACTCTTAGATTAGCACTATCACTCACGTGGACAGTGATACATGTCATGTAAAACAAATATGGTGATAAAAGTTGACACTTAATTTAAGCTAAACTAGTCTTGGCACTGTCAAGGTATGGCGCAGCTACGCCGTCCCAGCAGTACAAACTGGCGCAGCTGCGCCAGTAGTCAGTTGGAGAAAAATTAACTATCTACTTTAGAAATTTAAAGGAACAATTATGTGATATGTGTGGCATTAATAAACTATGGAATAAAATACGTTATGTTCGATGAAGGAATTATTAAGTGAGCAATTAATTAATATTAATTGTTAATGTTAAGTGTAGAATATTGATTAATTGATAATGATAATTAATTAATAATATGTGATTAATATTGTTAACAATATATATATATATAAATATAATAAGAATTATATAGATAATTAATGGTTATAGAGATCCATAAATGCATTAATCAATGAGGAATGGATTAATTAATATTGGTACTAATTAATCATGGAAGTGAGTTATTTATTTATTTGACATAAAACAAATAAGTAAGTTGTTGATATAATACAATTATATTGACTGTTATGTGCATATGAGCAATAATTAAAAATATAAAATACAACTACATTATATAGAGTAGTGTGACACTTATGTTACTATACCATGTATAATAACCATGAATTAAGATTTATTGAAACTATATGATATGAATACATCATGAAATGTGTATGTGACAATATACATATGGGTAGACATTAAAATAAAATGTACATGGATTATATGTATGTTCCATAACATATACTACCTTAAAATATTAAACTATATTGTGGCATTAGGATATAGCCCATGTAAGGAGAATGTGTATATAAAATGTGACATAAGAGTAGGAATTGGTATAAGTGTGGCAAGAATGCTGCGTAATTGAGATTGTCCAAAATTTAGTGTCCCATTTGCTCTCATTTCTCAATCACGTGTAGAACATAAATGCTAAGGTCTATGTTCTTCTTTTCTTCCAAGCTTCTAGCTCATCATTACGGGGGGAGTGGTGATAATGATGTAAATCAACAACCATTTACCAAATCTCTCTTAACCTTCATACAATCCTTTCATCTATGAGTTTAATTTAGTGAGAGATGGCATTGTCTGTGTATTGATTTTTCTATAAGTATGAACTCTCCTTCTCTAATTTCATTGCTGAGAATTGCTAGTGTGGAGTTGAGAGTATACATGTGTTATAAGGACTTGGAAGTTCAATTAGCAGCAAGTTCATTCATATTGCAGAGGTATAACCTCACTTCCTTGCTTTCCATTTCAATTTCTGTCAAGAATAAGTTTTGAGTTCTTGAATTTCAAATTATTGATTTGGTGGAGTTAGATGTTAAAAAAGGGTTGGGTAATGTTCATATACTTTTTATATAATGACATAAGCATGTTTAAACTGATATATGACTGGTTAGAATCGAATTTGTGAGTAATTTCTATGGTTGGGCTAGTTTTCTGCCGACGCAGACTGTTCCTGGCTTGAACCAGACACAGCGCAACTGCGCCGGATTAACACTGAGGCGCAACGCAGCTGCGCCGATCTCTATTTTCAGTTGTGTCCTCTGTTTTCAAATCTGATCAGTGTTAGTCAACTAATATGGCTTAAACTAGCATGCAAACATGTGTAATGGGTATATATAGATATATTAACCTAATGTGAGCATGTTTAGACTAGCATACATGATTAACAAAATGTGTAGTTAAATGAATTTAAAACTTTAGAAAGGGACTTGTTATGTATATAGGTCATGTTTATATACTAACTTTGCAAGCATGTTGGTATGATTTAGAAATGCATGAATAAACCATTAGCTTGTGTTTATGTGATTAGTAAGCAAACATGAATATGTTGAACGAATTAGTAAACTTTACAAATGAAAATACGACTTTTGAAGTGAATGTTAACATGCTACTTTGAAAGTTAGAATCTGACATTTATAAACATGTGGGTGTTACTCTTAGACTCACTCATGTAGTATAAATAGGTACTTACCATGCTTGTGTATCATATTTCAAGTAAAGCATGAACGGAGCATATTTTAAACCAAAGCGATGCTAATTTCACATATGTGTTATGAATATTCACAAGCATGCCTAATATGAGTTTTATAACTACCTTGTACGTTTAGAGAGCAAGCATGGTAGACTTTGTGGTTTCATGACCTTGAATGACCTTAACTTGTTGAAATATTTAATTTAGAATTATATTATGAAAGGAGGAACCTAGATTGACTTGAGAAGCATAACCAGACCTTTAACATGACAAAACATAGTATTTATGAATGTTGTGTTCAAGCCGGACAGAAACCACAAGGCAACAGCTGAGTCTTGGCTTGGCCAGAGGACGGCGCAGCTGCGCCGGTCCTAGGCTTAGCCATGACGCAGCTGCGCCAGTCTGGAATCTAAGTTATTGAAATCTGATTTTGGGTAGTTAACTTAAATGATACCTATATTGCTAAAAGTAGTTTAAAACCTATTGATGCATGTATATATGAGATGATTAAGTATTATAGTAGTGTTTGCCTTGTACAATGAAAGTCCATGGATAAAAAGGTCTTAATCGGGAGCATTGTAAATTTACTTATGAAGTAACTAGGTATTTGATTTTGTGATAAACCTATGAGCTGATTTTGTACCATATATACATACTTGAATTATGTCGAGCTTGATTAAAGAATGTGTTAGCTAACAAGCATCTTGTACTTATAATACGCTATAAATAGGATTCGAAAGTGTTTATTTCTTAACGTGGATAAACTACGCTTAAGGCAAGTATCTAAACTTTCCTTTACATTATGCAAGTATCCTAAACTCTTACATTACTTTATTCAATGGATATCGTAAGCAAACCTTATCTCTTTGAATAAAAGTTATCTTACTTTCTCGTTCGATTGAGCTAGTATGTTTAAATTCTTGTGGAAACTATTATTCATGTTGAACTTAGTATTGTTCTTGAATATTGTGAAAGTGTCTATGCCATTTGATTCGGCTAGACTATATGCATGTTATAAAACTATCTAAACCAATTGAACAGTGCGGAAATCTTGAAAACTGAGTTGAACAACTCTTATGGAAAGGGGAGTGTATGTTGTTGGAAACCCCAACACATGAGTAAATTATTAATGTGGTGTTATGCATAACTTAGAGTATTACAGACTGATCATCTATAGTACTTGATTCTTTTGGGTTATCAGTTTAATATTGGTAATTCTAGTAGATGTTCAATAGTCCGTGACTGCTCAGTGTAAATTGTTTATCCAGTTGGATACATTGATAGTCTTTGAATTCATATATATCTGTTGATTTATATTGGATTATCGTTCTTATTCCAAGAATTGTTGATATTCATTAGTCATGATATTTTTTTGAAACCTTGAACTATCTTAGAAATGATACTTCGATATTTCAAACTCGTATTATAAAACTCTTCACCCTTGTTGTATATTACTTGCTGGGCAATTTGTGCTCATCCTTACTTACTTAAAACCTTTCAGTTAAGGCAGAACATGGATGTGTCTCTGGGAAAGACAAGGGCAAGGGTAAGGCTACCAACTAGATTGTTCCTTTATGTTTTAAGAGTATTATGTTGTTTTAAGAATGTTTTCAGACTATGTTTAAGCTTAAGTAAGATTATGTAATAAATCTTCATTCGATATTATTATGTAATCTATTAAGTACTGTAGGTTGCGAGACTTGGGGGAATAATTATAATAAATCATTGTATATTATTCTAAATTAGATTTTCCGTTGTGAATGTGTGATTTTAGTTATTATGGAATTACCATGAGAACGTGATGAACCAAATTCGAGTGACCAAGTACTGTAGGTTGATGAAGGTGGAAGCGATGCCTTAACAAAATATAATCAAGAACAGAGAAAGAAGAAGAATGAGAATGAAGGTAAAACTGGTGGTAGCAGTGGTGGAAATAATATAACCCAAAGAGGAAGTGGAATGAGAGTGTAGGTGTTGGGAGTCAGCAGAAGAGGAAAATTGAAGCACGTACTACTTATGGAAGGAATCACACTGGAGTGTGCTTGAGAGGTAAGCGCGTGTGATACAATTGTGGCCAGGAGGGTCACATTGCTCTGAATTTCTCTCAACCGAAGAAGGGTGCTTGTTTCATTTGCTGGTCAAAGGATCATCTTGCTCGCGAGTGCCCTAAGAAGACAGCTAGAAGTGCAAATGAAAGTAAGGGAGGTGACAGTGGAGGTACATTGGCTATTACTGGGCCAACGTCTACGAACAGACCCACGACCAGAACCTTCAACATGACTGTGCAGGATGCTGTGCAATTAAACGATGCGGTGTCAAGTATCATTCCAATCAATGATATAGATGCTTATGTATTATTTGATTCAGGTGCTACTTGTTCATTTATATATAATGATTTTGCAAAAAGTTTAGGATTGCCTAGTGAAGAGTTAAATTTCCATTTGAATATAGAAATTGTGAATAGGGAGGTAATTTCTATAAGATTCCTATATAAGAATTGTAGGGTGAATATTAAGGGAAACGTAATAACAGTGGATTTAATCCCGATTAAACTTGGGGAATTTGATGTTATACTGGGGATGGATTGGCTATTCAATTATGGAGCGATAATTGATTGCCAAAAGAAATGTGTAAACCTTATGACTTCGTCAAAGGTAGTTTTCTATATTAGGAAATCGCCGAGACAAGTGAGTTGTATGACGATTATGCAAGCTAATAAGTTATTAAGACAAGGCTGTGTAGGATATTTAGCTTACATAGTCGATACTCAAAATAAGGGTGTAAAATTGGAGGAGATACTAGTTGTTAGGAATTTTGTGGACGTAATTCTGGATGATTTGCTAGGACTTCCGCTTGATAGAGAGATTGAGTTTGTTATCGATTTAGCACCAGGGACTGCTCCGATATTGAAGGCCTCGTACAGGATGGCTCCGGTAGAGATGAAGGAATTGATGGTACAATTGCAAGAGCTGCTAGAGAAGAAATACATTCAGCCGAGTGCATCGCCGTGGGGGGCACCGGTGTTGTTCGTGAAGAAGAAGGATGGGTTGATGCGTCTTTGTAATAATTATAGGGAATTAAACAAAATCACTATTAAGAATAAGTATCCGTTGCCAAGAATAGATGACTTATTTGATCAGCTGAAAGAGTCTAAGCACTTCTCGAAGATAGATTTTTGAAGTGGGTATCATCAACTAAAGGTAAGGAATGAGGATATACCGAAGACGGCAGTCAGAACTCAGTATGGACATTACGAGTTTTTGGTAATGTCTTTTGGATTGACCAATGCCCCTGCAACATTCATGGATTTGGTGAACAGGGTGTTTAAACCATTCTTAGATAAGTTTGTGGTAGTGTTCATCTATGATATCTTGGTGTACTCTAAAACTCAAGAGGAGCACATGGAACATTTGTGTTTGACATTGGAGACGCTAAAAAGGGAAAAGTTGTACGCAAAATTATCTAAGTGTGAATTCTGGCTTGAACGTGTGCAATTTCTTTGGCATGTGATTGACAAAGATAGGATTTCAGTGGATCCATTAAAGGTCGAAGCTGTAATAAATTGGGAACAACCAAGGACACCATCCGAGGTGAGGAGTTTCAAGACTTTTCCAAAATTGACACTCCGTTGACAAATTTGATAAGAAAAGCCGCAAAATGTGTTTGGACGAAGAAGTGCGAAGAGAGTTTTCAAGAGTTGAAAAAGAAGCTAAGCATGTCATATGTGTTGTCATTACCGGATAATACAGGAAACTTTGTGCTGTATAGTGATGCATCGTATAAAGTACTGGGCTGTGTGCTTATACAAAATGACAAAGTTATTGCGTATGCCTCAAGGCAACTGAACGACTATGAGAAAGGATACCCGACTCATGATTTAGAGTTGGCTGCAGTGGTATTTGCTCTGAAGATATGGAGACACTATCTCTATAGGGAGAAATGTGAGATATATACGGACCATAAAAGTCTAAACTATATTTTCACACAGCAAGATCTGAACATACGTTAGAGACGATGGTTAGAACTTATCAAATATTATGATTGCGAAATCTTTTATCATCCGGGTAAAGTAAATGTGTTTGCCGATACCTTGAGTATAAAGGGTCTGGAAAAGTTGATGTTGTTAATTTCCCAGGAGGAGCTTATTTCAGCAATGGCGAAACGAGAGTTGGAAGTAAAATTTTTGAAGGAATCAGATGAACGATTATTCTAGATAGAAGCTGGTGCAACTTTAGTGGACAAGGTAAAGAACGCTCAAATACAAGATGAAGAATGTTAGAAAATCAAAGAAAGAGTGTCCGAGGGTAGTGAGATGAAGTTCAAGATCGATGCCGAAGGATTCATGAGGTTCGAGGGAAGAATTTGGATTCCATCGGTACTTGAGATTAAAGCCAAAATCTTAATTGAAGCTCATAACTCAAGATATTCAATTCACCTGGGAAGTACAAAGATTTATCAAGATTTACAACAACATTTCTGGTGGCCAAATATGAAAAGAGATGTTACAGAATGTGTCGCGAAATGCTTGACATGCCACAAAGTTAAAGCCGAGCATCAAAGACCAATCAGGTTATTACAGCCATTGGAAATAACAGAATGGAAGTGGGAGCATATCATAATGGATGTTGTGGTAGGTCTTTTAACTACTCAGAAAGGGTATGAATTTGGGTGATAGTGGACAGGCTAACAAAAGCAGCACACTTTTTACCAATAAAGATTAGATTCAATCTTGTTCAGTTGGCAAAGTTGTACGACAAGGAGATCGTTTTGAGACATGGAGTTCAATTGTCAATTGTGTCAAAAAGAGATCCGTGATTTACGTCAAACTTTTGGAAGAGACTATAAGAGTGCATGGGAACACAGTTGAGAATGAGTACGGCGTACCATCCTCAGACGAACGGTCAAAGCAAACGAACAATCCAGACATTAGAAGATATGTTGAGAACGTACATTATGAATTTCTAAGGAAACTGGGATGATCATTTACCGTTGGCTGAATTCGCCTATAACAACAGTTAACATGCGAGCATTGGCATGCCGCCTTTCGAAGTATTGTATGGTATAAAGTGCAGAACTCCACTGTGCTGGGATGAAGTTGGTGAACGTTAACTATTATGATCGAAACTGGTACAGTAGACTGCTGAGGTTGACAAACTCATCAGGGCAAGATTGATAGCTGCTCAAGACAGACAGAAGAAATATGCCGATCAACACAGACAAAATCGCGAATTTGATGTTGGAAATTTTTTTTCCTAAAAGTTTCTCCTTGGAAGGGCAAGATTCGATTTAGTAAAAAAGGAAAGCTAAACCCGAGGTTTATCGAGGTGCTGCGAAGAGTAGGGGAAGAGGCTTACGAGGTAGCTCTGTGACACCCCCGAATCCGGGTCCTCTGACCCCGGACCGGTCAACACGATAAAATACAAACATCCACCTCAAAACAACATACGATAACTGAAATGCGGAATATAATAAACATACATTATTCATTCAAAATGTGTTATTAGTCCCAAGATTCGATAACCTTAATATCATCTTACAAACATACCCTATAATAGTACTTAGGGTTCATATTACGTAACAGTAATTTAAATTAAGCATAAGATAAATTTTGCTCCTGGCGACTATCCTACATCTTTCCTTTACCCTTGTCCTTTCCTGAGGTCTCAGGCTTAGCTGCAATATAATTCATGATATAGCAAGGATGAGCAATAAGTTGGCTCAACAAGTTTAAATACAATAGTAAAGATATATCATGATGAATGGAAAATATCTGACAAAGAATTCAATAATATGAATATATGAAGGATTCAACAATATGAATATTAGAAGCAAACCAAGACATGGCTACTCTGCAGAAAGTCAATGTTCTTGCAAAAATATGAATAATCATGCACAACACACATGTTATGATGTGAATAACTAAATTTAACCCTTCATCGAAACATATCATAGGTCACTATTTGATTTCATTTAATCAAGACTTCGCATATTAAGCGAACAATCATGCAAGCCACTTTACCTACCACACCTCATACTTTCATATACATACATGTTAGACATACATACAAGTTCTCAACTTAATGTATGTTTAGTTTATCAAGTTCATTTTTGAAACTTTAAGTCTCTATTAGTAAAATTCATTCAAGCATGCAAGATACGTCTATATTGTCTAATTCATGCTTTCATATGCATTGTGCACATACTCAAGTTATCTACATATGTTCACAAGGTTTGAATGTATATTACTCCATGTATACAATATATAGTTTTCAAATTTTTAAGCCTTCTTTGAATAACCAAGTCAAAACAAACCTATTATGGCTTACTATATACATAACTACCTTAGTCCACAAGTTTAGGTCATTTGTATGGATATAATAATCAATGTAACATGCTCAGAATGTCTTAAGGAGCTAATATGAGCAACTATGATCTGCTACCCGCGTGGTGAAAGACTAGGAAAGTGGCGCGGCCGCGCCACTTCGACCAGAAAGAAAAGTATGGCCTCTGCTTCTGCAGAGGCTCAACTCCAACATTGCCAAACATCTATTTTCTACAACTCAACTACTTCTTGTGACACCCCCAAATACAGGTTCTCTAACCTCAGATTCGGTGCTCACGATCTATCATCATAATAAGTATTCTATAACTATTACGAAATAATAAACATACATTGTTCATTATAATAAAGTCTCATAACACGGTCCCAAGGTCTCCATAACCTTAACTTTAAATACACCATTTATCATACAAATAGTTTACTTAAGAAATTCCATCAGATAATAACTAAATTGACATTCATTCTAAATTACTCCTGGATCTTGCCCTTGCCCTTGTCCTTCGTGTAGGATCCTTCGGGCTAAACTGAAATAGATGTCATGATATAGCAAGAGTAAGCAACTAATTTCCTTCACAAGTTTATATAGACAAGGGAGATATATCATGAATAACATGAAATGAGTGGTTTTGAATAACCATGAACATTTGCTAAGGTGCTCAGTGATTAAACTGGACCTCTTAATAAGTTTTGGTATTCAAGGGGATCAGCCTTTCATACCTCGTGATTTATGCATAAACACTTAATAATCCGGCATTGATATCATGTCTTAATCAAAATTGTCCTTTTCTCAGTTAAGAGTTCTTACTATATCAATTTAATAAGAACAGTTATTTAAAACACATTTGATTTAACAAATTTAGACATGCTTGATCTAGCTGATACAATTAGCATAGATCTATTTTATAAACAGTTCATAAATGAAGAACTTTAATTTAATTCACAGTTCAATAGCAGTAGAACGGAATTCAATTGCCCAAAGTGCGAATTTCAATAATCAATATAGACGTGAATAATCATCAATAATTATTCACTAACATGCTTTGAAAATAATAACTCGAGCTTGAGTTAGGAAACTTGCCTCGATCGTAGGTTACGGCTACGAAATTAAATTTCTATCAACTATGCAGTTAAATTATCTTCCTTTAAGAGACCTATAATTAATCTTTCAATTAGTTAAAGCATAACATTAGATTATGTAATCACATAGATATTATACATTACATTTAGTTCTTATAAACATTATCTTGTCTAGATAGTGTTACTATTAATTAACGACTACCTTTAATTCACATAATATTATTAACTTAGATAATATTTAATTCACCTTCTAGTATTATTGGTTTACTAATAATACTTTTATTCACTTACTAATATTATTATCATCTTAGTAATATTTTATTCCTTTACTAATGGTATTATATTTAATAACATTTTATTTAATCTCGAATATTATTATTTAATAATATTTTAATCATTTAATAATAATACTTTAATCTAATATTATTAATCTTTTAATAATATTTTACTCTAGGATTAATATCTAAATCTAATATTATTAAATATTTAATAATATTTTAATAAAATTTTAATCTTAATATTTTTATTTAATTAACAACATCATGTTATAATATTATTAATATTATAATAATATTCCAATGATTTACTAAATTAATATATAATTTATTCTAATTGTTCATCCTTTATTAACCTCTTATTTAATATCCATAAAAGGTCATAAAAAATATTTATTATTATAAATTACCAAAATGCCCTAAAATAGTTATGATATAATATATTATGAGCATTCAAGTATAAAAATCATATTTTTCTCATCAAAGTCATCATTTAACTATTTATTTCTTTTTATTCATAACTTAACCATTTTTTTTTTGGAAAAATAGCAAACTGATTCCAAAAATTCTCAACTTCTGAATTTTGACAGAATATGAACCAACAATGATCTCCTAATTTTTCTGAAATTTTAGAAAATGATTTACTATTTTTAAAGTGCCCAAAACACTCGGATCTTGCTCTATTTTTAATAAATTGAGTTTTGCTCAGAAAATTCTGAACTTTTCAAGGTATGTTCTCTTAACATATATGAAGCCACTGTAAAAATTTCGGAATTTTCCAGTGTATACACAGTGAGATATTCGAAGGTTAATATTTCGGAGTCTTTTACGGAAATAGTCATTACGCACAATATATAACTCGAAATGTGTCCGTTCTTTTTCCTGCATGTACATAACTTCTCAAGGTACCTCTGTGATTTTTCCCAGATTTTTAATAGACAAGCAACTGACCGAAACAGCCTCATGAAAAACAGATCAGTAGCTGATTTAGGGTTTTTAAAGCCTCAACATGCAAAGTGGACTATTTTGGGAAAAATAATCTCAAAGGTTTCAAAACTTGCTAGATTTGTGTTCTGTCACTTGGGTTTACTACATAACTCATGTATTTAGCACCCCCCTTCAACGGATCACAATTCCAAGTTGTAAAACTCTAGTTACACAAGATGTAGTGGAAGAAAAACAAGAGTTATCACCCTTGGAGAACATATGCTCATTTTCTTCCTCTAAATCTTTGATCTAACACTCAAGATACTTAGTTCCATACATGATGATATGTAGAACTAGTGTATCTTGAGTATTTGTACATAACCCCATCAAAACTCAAGCTAGCAAAATAAAGTAAAAGAAGAAGATGAAGGTAAGTTATACCTTGACTTAGTTGCTACCTTTCTTGATTTTCCAAAGTAAGTAATAAACTTAGGAGGCATCAACAACTAGCACTCCTATCTCTTCTCTCTATAGCTGAAACCCCCTCTCTCTTTTCTCTATTTGAAGTTGGCTAGCTTGGGAGTAAAAGATAGAAGAAGAAGATGGAGAGAAAATGAGATGTTGGAAGAATGAAATGTGTTTACAAAAATGAAATGAGCAATTCACTAATAATCCTCCCATAACTATTTTGTTGTCCATTGGGTAAAAACTTTGTATTATTATTTCTATTAGGCTAGACATGATTAAATGTGCATAATGGAGTGGCAACCAATGGGAGCTTGACAACATTGTCTTTGTGTTTAATAATTTCTACTAATGGACAAGTTAGCTTAATTATTCCACTTAGGATCCTCTAGCCCATAATATCCTCTATTTAGCTTTTATTTAAATGCCCAATTTTGATTAATCAAATGTCTAGAATACCCTTAATCAAGTGGGCTAAGTGTTGGATTGTATTTTATTTTCTTTGGGCTTCTCCTTTAATTTTTTTGGGCTATGTACTAAACATAGTCTAGCAATTTTAATAATGTTACCCAATTTGATTATTTAGGGCTTCCATTTCTAATCATATGAAGTTTAATTACTTATACATGTGATTTTATCTCATAACCTAATTAGATTTACAAAAATTAGGTTTAAAATTATTAGTCACTTGAAATACTAAGTTTACCCACTTAAGTTAGTAAACATATTAAATACTAACTTTTCCGTATTACTATAACCTTTTGGTTATTTAATAGTCTTACCTAATGTATAATTAGGTTACGAAGCTTTCATTTTATGAAATCTGTAAATGTATGTATCCATAACTATAGTATATATGTTAATTGACCCATGCACCACTTCACATGTGTTGTCACATATTAAATCCTTATATAACACAAGGTTAAAAAAAACCATAATGTACATACATATATAGTGACTAAAAATTCACGGTTATTACATCCTCCCCCCCTTATAAGAATTCTGTCCCCAGAATTATATATAAGGTTACTCAAAAAGGTGTGGATAATTTCCTCTCATCCTTTCTTCGAGTTCCCACGTAGCTTCTTCAGCATTGTGGTTTCTCCAAAGAACTTTTACATAATGTATAACCTTATTTCGCAATTTATGTTCCTTTCTATCTAAAATTTCGACCGAAATTTCCTCGTACGACAAATCCCTTTCGACCTGAATTGGCTCGTACGATATCACGTGCTTGCAATCAGGCTTATATGGTCGTAGCACTGACACATGAAACACATTATGAATATGTTCCAGTTTAGGAGGTAGAGCTACCTCGTACGCCACTTCGCCTATCTTCTTCAAGATCTCGAAAGGTCCAATAAATCGCGGACTTAGTTTACCTTTCTTTCCAAACCTCATCTTCCCTTTCCAGGGAGATACTTTCAAAAATGCATAGCTTCCCACCTCAAAATCTCTCTTCTGGCGATGTAAGTCTGCATACTTCTTCTGGCGATCTTGAGCTGCTACCAGTCGGGCTCTTATCACCTTGACGGTCTCTACGGTCTGCTGCACCAGTTCTGGTCCAAACAGTCGACATTCACCTACTTCATCCCAACATAAGGGCGTTCTACATTTCCTTCCATACAGTGCTTCGTACGGCGGCATTCCGAGGCTGGCGTGATAGCTATTGTTGTATGCGAACTCTACTAATGGAAGATGATCCACCCAGCTACCCTTGAAGTCCATCACACAAGCTCTGAGCATGTCTTCAAGTGTTTGAATCATTCTCTCGCTTTGCCCATCGGTCTGCGGATGATACGCGGTGCTCATTCGTAACTGCGTCCCCATTCTTTCTTGAAGACTCTTCCAGAAATTTGACGTGAATCGCGGATCCCTATCCAACACAATAGATACTGGTACGCCATGTCTCGAGATAATTTCCTTGATATATAATTTGGCAAGCTGGTCCAGACTATACCTGATCTTGATCGGCAAAAAGTGAGCCGACTTCGTAAGATGATCTACAATCACCCATATGGCGTCGTGCCCTTTTTGCGTTGCTGGAAGTCCCACCACAAAATCCATCGTAATGTGCTCCCATTTCTACTCTGGAATCTCTAAAGGCTGTAGTAATCCACGTGGTCGTTGATGTTCTGCCTTGACCCTCTGACAAGTTAGACATCTACTGACGCATTCTGCAACCTCTCTCTTGATGTTTGGCCACCAAAAGTGTTGACGTAAGTCTTGATACATCTTTGTGCTTCATGGGTGTATCGAGTACCTCGTACTATGCGCTTCTTGCAGAATCTCTTCTCTTAGTTCTGGTACTAACGGTACCCAAATTCGTCGTTCAAATCTTAGCAGTCCGTGCCATCAATCTTGTATTTCAATTCATCCCATTCAGCTAACCGCTTCTTGATGCTATCGCAATCTTCGTCCTTCTCTTGAGGCTCTTTAACCTTATCTAATAAGGTAGGGCTCGCTGCCACTGTAAATAATTTCTCATCTATCTCCATCGGATACTTAACCTCTAAGTCAAGTCGTTCAAAATCATTCACCAATTCCTCTTGAATGGTCAACTTCAGTAACTTCTCTCTTCCTTTTCTGCTCAGGGCATCAGCCACTACATTTGCTTTGCCTGGATGGTACAGAATCTCATAATCATAATCCTTGATCAATTCTAGCTATCGGCGCTGCCTCATATTTAGCTCCTTCTGCGTGAAGATATATTTTAGACTCTTATGATCCGTATATATCTCACACTTCTCACCATACAAATAGTGCCTCCAAATTTTGAAGGCAAAAACTACTGCTGCTAACTCCAGGTCATGAGTCGGATAACCCTTCTCATAGTCCTTCAGTTGACGTGAAGCGTACACAATGACCTTGCCATGCTGCATTAGTACACAACCAAGAACCTTGTGTGACGCATCACTATACACTAGAAATCCTCCCGTGTTGTCCGATAAAGCCAACACAGGTGCTTGACTGAGCCTCTTCTTCAATTCCATGAAACTCTGTTCACATTTTTCCGTCCAAACGAACTTCACTGTCTTTCTAGTAAGGTTGGTCAACGGCGATGCTATCTTTGAAAAATCTTGGATGAATCTTCGATAGTATCCTACTAATCCCAAGAAACTCCTAATCTCTATCGGTGTCTTTGGTTGTTCCCAGTTGATAACCGCTTCTACTTTTGCTGGATCTACCGAAACACCATCCTTGTCGATAACGTGACCCAAAAACTGCACTCTCCGTAACAAAAATTCACACTTGAAGAACTTTGCATACAACTTCTCCCTCCTTAACGTCTCCAACACTTTCCTTAGATGTTCAACGTGATCTTCCTCTGTCTCTGAATATACCAAGATGTCATCTATGAACACGACAACAAGCTTATCCAAATACTGTTTAAACACTCTGTTCATCAAGTCCATGAATGATGCTGGCGCATTCGTCAATCCAAAAGACATTACCAGAAACTCAAAGTGTCCATACCGAGTTCTGAATGCCGTCTTTGGAACATCCTCATGTCTCACCTTCAGTTGGTGATAACCGGTCCTCAAGTCGATTTTTGAAAAGTATTTCGCCCCCTTCAACTGATCAAACAAATTGTCGATCCTGGGCAACGGATACTTGTTCTTAATGGTGACCTTGTTCAACTCCCGGTAGTCGATACAAAGCCTTAATGACCCATCCTTCTTCTTTACGAATAAGACTGGTGCTCCCCACGGTGATATGATTGGTCGAATGTATCCCTTATCTAACAACTCTTGTAGTTGAACCATTAATTCCTTCATTTCTACCGGAGCCATACGATACGGCGCTTTGGATACCGATGATGTCCCTGGTGCCAAATCGATAACAAACTCTATCTCTCTATCTCGTGGCAATCCCGGAATCTCATCTGGGAAAACGTCAACGAATTCTCTTACAATAGGAATCTGACCCAGTTCACCCTCGACTCGGTGGGTATCCACAACGTGAGCCAAATAACCTATACAACCCTTCCTAAGTAACTTATTTTCTTGCATCATCGTTAGACAACAAGATTGTCTCGGCGATTTACTGTCATGAAATACCACCTTTGACTTATTCGGAGTCTTTAGGTGTACGCACTTTTTCTTACAGTCAATGACCGCTCCATGACTTGATAACCAATCCATCCTGAGGATTACATCAAACTCTCCAAGATGAATCGGTATCAAATCCACGTTAAGCTTAAACCCTCTTACATTAGCACAACAGTTCCTATAGATGCAGTCTACAGGGATAATTTCTTTGTTTGCTACTTCTACATTCATTGGGCGTTCTAATAGTTCATGAGGTAAACTTAATCTTTGAGCAAATTCATCAGATACGAAAGAACATGAAGCTCCCGAAACGAATAACACATAGGCATTTATATCATTGATCAGAATTATACCTGACACCACCTCCCTGGATGCCACGGCATCTTGCACTGTCATATTGAATGTCCGTGCTGTAGGCTTGTTTGGCTGGACTGGTCCTCCACTGGTTGTCTTAGTGTTATTGCCTCTGTTGCCATTTTCGCCATCCGTGCTTTTCTTCTTCGGGCAATCCTTGATTCGATGTCCCACGTCACCACAGTTAAAGCAACCTCCCTTCTTCACCTTAGGACAATTGGGTGAGGTATGCCCTTCTTGTCCACATGTATAACATACTGTTTTTCCTTTCAAGCACTCCCCCGAGTGACCCTTTCCACAGTTCCCACACACCGACTTCTTTTGTTGCACACTTCCGTGCTGCATCTCCAGATTACTACCCCCACTACTCCATTTCCGCTTCTTGTTGTTGCTACCGCCACTGCTAACATTCTGATTCCCACCTTCTGCTTTCTTCTTGTTCTTCTCCCGATTGTATTTTGAGACAGCTTCGCTTCCACCTTCCGCTATAAGAGCTTTCTCCAACAGAGTTGAGAATGATGTGATTTGTAAAACCGCTACCTTACTATAAATCCACGGCTTTAATCCATTTTCAAACCTTCTCGCTTTCCTCACCTCTGTGTCCACCTGATGTGGAGCGAATCTGGCCAATTCATTGAACTTCGCAGCATACTCTGATACTGACATATTCTCCTGTTTCAGTTCCAAAAACTTGATCTCCATTCTTGCTTGAATATTCTCAGGAAAGTAGTTCTCAAAGATTAACTTCTTGAATGCTTCCCAAGTCACGATTCCAGTTCCGGCTTTGTTCTGGTTGGCCTCCCATCAATAGTTAGCCTCATCCTTCGTTAAGTAGGTAGCAAAAATTATCTTCTGCTACTCTAGCAATAATGAAGGCCTTCTCGATCTCCTTTATCCACGTCTGGGCCTCTATCGGGTTTGTTGTTCCTCTAAACTCCGGCGGTCCTACTGCCTTGAAGTCCTTAAAGTTGACTAGTTGGTTGCCCGCCTGATTTCCTGCAGGTTGAGCTTGATTCCTCACGGCTTCAGCCATCATGTTGATAAAATCTTGCATTGGGTTTTGTTGAGCTCCCGCTGCATTATTAACTGACTCTTCAATCTCTTGGTTCCTCAGTCCGCGTCTGGGCGGCATTATCTAGTGAAACAAAATTCTAACACGTTACTCGAGTTTATTATCATATGATTACTTAGCATGTAACACACTATTTTATTTAAACAATCAGATGATCATTATGTGAGAGTTTTAAATTACCAAGATTTGGAAGTCTTTCTCCCTGATTAGTGGGTTAAGTTTGTTTTTTAAAGAATATTTTCCAAATCAGTCTACTGGATTCGCATAACATTAAATAGATAATTTACTATTTAAAATTTTCCAACACATATCATAATAATACTGCATTTATATTCATACACCAATCTTCAGTTACTTACATGATTAATACAGGTATATTTTATAAATGCTACTATCCCATTTTAAACACAAAAGATGGGATTAACTCATAATGATACCTCCCTACAACACAAATAGGGATAGTACCTAACTACTTACTACCTCACACCTGCTGAGGTTTACATCATCATAAAACCTTATTACACAAAAAGAAAGATACTAATACACCTATCTACAACTGGGTCATCACATCATCACCACTGGTGGCCCTGCCGGGTCACCTGCACAGGCTCCTAGGGAAGCAACTGCTCCAGAAGTCTACGTCGAACGGATCGACTAGACTTTCCTATCTCAGAGTGGACCATCCTAGCCCCACTGCGCTGGCCCTCATACGCTGCGTCTAATGCCAGTCCTAAAGTCTCTACCCTGACCTTCATGGCATCCAGTGCAATCTCTAATATGTTCACCCGCTTGGCCGACTCATGAAATGCCTCCTCCACCTGTATCTTATTGGCAATCTCCACGTCAAACTCACTTCGCATCGCCAGATGCTCTACGCTCAGTGTTGAGAACTTTGCCTTCTCATGCTCTAGCTGGACTCGCATCTCTGGTAACTCCATCAGTGCCTGATGAGCAGCATCCTTATACTGCTGCTCCATGTACTGATGGTTCATATTCTCCGCCTCTAATTGCAAAATCCTTTGCTCCTGAGCATGGTTTTTGTCTAACAGGTTACTGATCATCTCATCCTTCGAGGTGTCCGACACCTCCTCTTGAACGACCTCTTCCTGGTCTACAGAATGGCTCCTTTGACTATCACCTGGCATCCTATAAAACAAGGATACAACATCAGTACTACAATAAAATATATTCATTGATGAAATGAAACAATATTTTATTAAATACAACACATACTCGATGAATTTTCATAATCCATCTCCTAACATACTCTATAAGAGTTTTCTACTAAGGTTATAACCTAGGTTTCGCATTCCTAATGTTTATAACCTATAGCTCTGATACCAACCTGTGACACCCCCAAATCCAGATTCTCTAACCTCAGATTCGGTGCTCACGATCTATCATCATTATAAGTATTCTATAACTATTACGAAATAATAAACATACATTGTTCATTATAATAAAGTCTCATAACACGGTCCCAAGGTCTCCATAACCTTAACTTTAAATACACCATTTATCATACAAATAGTTTACTTAAGAAATTCCATCATATAATAACTAAATTGACATTCATTTTAAATTACTCCTGGATCTTGCCCTTGCCCTTGTCCTTCGTGTGGGATCCTTCGGGCTTAACTGAAATAGATATCATGATATAGCAAGAGTAAGCAACTAATTTGCTTCACAAGTTTATATAGACAAGGGAGATATATCATGACTTAGAAAGAAATATTGCGTTCAATGTTCAACAATAATATAAGATTATGACAGAACATGAATTAATAATCAATAATTGAATATTCGATAATTGAATAACATGAACTGAGTGGTTTTGAATAACCATGAATATTTGCTAAGGTGCTCAGTGATTAAACTGGACCTCTTAATAAGTTTTGGTATTCAAGGGGATCAGCCTTTCATACCTCGTGATTTATGCATAAACACTTAATAATCCAGCATTGATATCATGCCTTAATCAAATTCGTCCTTTTCTCAGTCAAGAGTTCTTACTATATCAATTTAATAAGAACAGTTATTTAAAACACATTTGATTTAACAAATTTAGACATGCTTGATCTAGCTGATACAATTAGCATAGATCTATTTCATAAACAGTTCATAAATGAAGAACTTTAATTTAATTCACAGTTCAATAGCAGTAGAACGGAATTCAATTGCACAAAGTGCGAATTTCAATAATCAATATAGACGTGAATAATCATCAATAATTATTCACTAACATGCTTTAAAAATAATAACTCGAGCTTGAGTTAGGAAACTTGCCTCAATCGTAGGTTACGGCTACGAAATTAAATTTCTATCAACTATGCAGTTAAATTATCTTCCTTTGAGAGACCTATAATTAATCTTTCAATTAGTTAAAGCATAACATTAGATTATGTAATCACATAGATATTATACATTACATTTAGTTCTTATAAACATTATCTTGTCTAGATAGTGTTACTATTAATTAACGACTACCTTTAATTCACATAATATTATTAACTTAGATAATATTTAATTCACCTTCTAGTATTATTGGTTTACTAATAATACTTTTATTCACTTACTAATATTATTATCATCTTAGTAATATTTTATTCCTTTACTAATGGTATTATATTTAATAACATTTTATTTAATCTCGAATATTATTATTTAATAATATTTTAATCATTTAATAATAATACTTTAATCTAATATTATTAATCTTTTAATAATATTTTACTCTAGGATTAATATCTAAATCTAATATTATTAAATATTTAATAATATTTTAATAAAATTTTAATCTTAATATTTTTATTTAATTAACAACATCATGTTATAATATTATTAATATTATAATAATATTCCAATGATTTACTAAATTAATATATAATTTATTCTAATTGTTCATCCTTTATTAACCTCTTATTTAATATCCATAAAAGGTCATAAAAAATATTTATTATTATAAATTACCAAAATGCCCTAAAATAGTTATGATATAATATATTATGAGCATTCAAGCATAAAAATCATATTTTTCTCCTCAAAGACATCATTTAACTATTTATTTCTTTTTATTCATAACTTAACCATTTTTATTTTTATTTTGGAAAAATAGCAAACTGATTTCAAAAATTCTCAACTTCTGGATTTTGACAGAATATGAACCAGCAATGATCTCCTAATTTTTCTGGAATTTTAGAAAATGATTTACTATTTTTAAAGTGCCCAAAACACTCGGATCTTGCTCTATTTTTAATAAAATGAGTTTTGCTCAGAAAATTCTGAAATATTCAGGGTATGTTCTCTTAACATATATGAAGTCACTGTAAAAATTTCGGAATTTTCCAGTGTATACACAGTGAGATATTCGAAGGTTAATATTTCAGAGTCTTTTACGGAAATAGTCATTACGCACAATATATAACTCGAAACGTGTCCGTTCTTTTTCCTGCATGTACATAACTTCTCACGGTACCTCTGTGATTTTTCCCAGATTTTTAAAAGACAAGCAACTGACCGAAACAGCCTCAGGAAAAACGGATCAGTAGCTGATTTAGGGTTTTCAAAGCCTCAACATGCAAAGTGGACTGTTTTGGGAAAAAAAGTCTCAAAGGTTTCAAAACTTTCTAGATTTGTGTTCTATCACTTGGGTTTACTACATAACTCATGTATCTAGCACCCCCCTTTGACGGATCACAATTCCAATTTGTAAAACTTGAGTTACACAAGATGTAGTGGAAGAAAAATAAGAGTTTTTACCCTTGGAGAACATATGCTCATTTTCTTCCTCTAAGTCTTTGATCTAACACTCAAGATACTTAGTTCCATACATGATGATATGTAGAACTAGTGTATCTTGAGTATTTGTACATAACCCCATCAAAACTCAAGCTAGCAAAACAAAGTAAAAGAAGAAGATGAAGGTAAGTTATACCTTGACTTAGTTGCTACCTTTCTTGATTTTCCAAAGTAAGTAATAAACTTAGGTGGCATGAACAACTAGCACTCCTATCTCCTCTCTCTATAGCCGAAACCCTCTCTCTCTTTTCTCTCTTTGAAGTTGGCTAGCTTGGGAGCAAAAGATAGAAGAAGAAGATGGAGAGAAAATGAGATGTTGGAAGAATGAAATGTGTTTACAAAAATGAAATGGGCAATTCATTAATAATCCTCTCATAACTATTTTGTTGTCCATTGGGTAAAAACTTTGTATTATTATTTCCATTAGGCTAGACATGATTAAATGTGCATAATGGAGTGGCAACCAATGGGAGCTTGACAACATTGTCCTTGTGTTTAATAATTTCTACTAATGGACAAGTTAGCTTAATTATTCCACTTAGGATCCTCTAGCCCATAATATCCTCCATTTAGCTTTTATTTAAATGCCCAATTTTGATTAATCAAATGTCTAGAATACCCTTAATCAAGTGGGCTAAGTGTTGGATTGTATTTTATTTTCTTTGGGCTTCTCCTTTAATTGTTTTGGGCTATGTACTAAACATAGTCTAGCAATTTTAATAATGTTACCCAATTTGATTATTTAGGGCTTCCATTTCCAATCATATGAAGTTTAATTACTTATACATGTGACTTTATCTCATAACATAATTAGATTTACAAGAATTAGGTTTAAAATTATTAGTCACTTGAAATACTAAGTTTACCCACTTAAGTTAGTATACATATTAAATACTAAATTTTCCGTATTACCATAACCCTTAGGTTATTTAATAGTCTTACCTAATGTATAATTAGGTTACGAAGCTTTCATTTTATGAAATCTGTAAATGTATGTATCCATAACTATAGTATATATGTTAATTGACCCATGCACCACTTCACATGTGTTGTCACATATTAAATCCTTATGTAACATAAGGTTAAAAAAAATCCATAATGTACATATATATATATAGTGACTTAAAATTCATGGCTATTACACTTCTAATACTTCTAAGCATGCATACTAACTTAAATAACACACCCTTAAGCCAATTCATACCACATTATAAGGAATTCATGAGAATTACAAGAATTTGTCAAAAACCCAACTCAAGAACAAAAGCTTAGGATTTATACCCCTTGGAGCTAAATGACTTAATTTCTTTCCTCTGAGCTTACTTCTAAAAATCTTCAGCAACTTAGAACTCTCAATATCAGACTTTAACAAACAACAAAACTGAAACTAAAGCTTCTATTTATAAAGGGAACTTGAACTGGATAATCAAATTGCACTGAGGTTGAGTTTATGGTGTAATGGAGAAAAACAATGGTTATTAAAGAGTGGTTCACCAACTGATTTCTTGCCATCATCCCTACACAACTCTGGCCTTTTTGGAAAATACGTAAGTTAGTTCTAAGTCACTATTCATGTACTATGTGTCACTCAATTTGGGACAAAAATCTCAGCACTTGCACAATATGTAATATCAAAACAACATTTGGTTTATACTATACACATAATATATACTTTGGTTATATAATATGTTTACACAATTCATTTCATATAACATAGGTTATAATGAGTTAAAGAGCATACAATGTATTTCCTAATTACAAGGTATCAAGTAGTGTACATACATATAATTCATGTACATTTTCTATTACCACCAAATACAATTGTGCATTTCTTGCACAAATTAATCAAGTAAATAAAATCATTTTATAAATTATTAATCTCTTACTTATTAATTATTATTTATTCATAATAATTATTAATTAACATATTATCAATTAATTACTCATAATTGAAATTAATCAATATATTCACATTCTGCCACTATATTCAAATAAATTGAATATTTAATTACTAATAATCCTATCAAATTTTTGATATTAAATTCTTAGGGTTAGTCCACTAGTTTAAATAAACTATTAGTGACTTCCTTTAATCATTTCATAAATTCACATAACCACATAAGGTTTAAATAAACTCACAAAACCTACTCATTAAAATTAAATTACATATTTAATTAATAAGGAGTTTAAAAATTCACGGTCATTACATCCCTCCCCCCTTATAAAAATTCTGTTCTCGGAATTGTAAAGATAAGGTTACTCAAACAAAAATGGATAATTTGCTCTCATTTTCTCTTCTACTTCCCACGTAGCTTCTTCGACTGCGTGATTCCTCCAGAGAATCTTAACGGAATGGATGAATTTATTCATTAGCTTCTGTTCCTTCCTATCTAATATCTGGACATGAACTTCTTCATACGATAAGTCTTTCTCGACTTGGATTGGTTCATAGGAGATAACGTGCTTGTAGTCCGGTTTATATGGCTGCAATACTGAAACATGAAACACGTTGTGAATGTGCTCAAGTTCAGGAGGTAACGCTACCTCATACGCCACTTCACCGACTCGTCTCAAAATCTCGAACGGTCCTATGAACCTAGGGCTTAACTTGCCCTTCTTCCGAAAATGAATCTTCCCTTTTCAGGGAGATACTTTCAAAAATGCGTAGCTTCCTAATTCAAAATCTCTCTTCTTGCGATGCAAGTTTGTATACTTTTTCTGGAGATCCTGAGCTGCAACTAGTCTAGCTCTTATCACCCTGATGATTTCAACTGTCTGTTGTACCAACTCTGGTCCCAACAGTCGACGCTCTCCAACTTTGTCCCAGCATAGGGGCGTCCTACATTTTCTCCCATACAGTGCTTCATACGGCGGCATTCCAATACTGGCGTGATAACTATTATTATACGTGAACTCTACTAATGGAAGGTGATCCTCCCAACTACCCTTGAAGTCCATCACACAAGCTCGGAGCATGTCTTCAAGTGTTTAAATTGTCCTCTCGCTTTGCCCATCGGTTTGCGGATGGTACGCGGTACTCATTCGAAGTTGTGTCCCTATTCTTTCTTGAAGACTCTTCTAGAAGTTTGAGGTGAATCATAGATCTCTATCTGATACAATAGATACCAGCACCCCATGCCTCGAGATATTTTACTTGACATACAATTTGGCTAACTGGTCGAAACTATATTTAATCTTAATCGGCAAAAAGTGAGCTAGCTTAGTAAGACGATCTACAATCACACATACGGCGTCGTGCCCTTTCTACGTTTCTGGAAGTCCCACCACAAAGTCCATTGTGATGTGCTCCCATTTCTATTCTGAAATTTCTAATGGTTGTAATAACCTACTTGGTCGTTGGTGCTCTGCCTTGACTCTCTGACAAGTTAGACATCTACTTACACATTTCGCAACCTCTCTCTTCATGTTTGGCCACCAGAAATGATAACGCAAATCTTGGTACATCTTTGTGCTTCCTGGGTGTATCGAATATCTCATATTATGAGCTTCTTGTAAGATCTCTTCTCTCAGTTCTGGTACTAACGGTACCCAAATTCGTCCTTCAAATCTTAGCAGTCCAGTGCTATCAATCTTGAATTTTAGTTCATCACCTTTAGTAACTCGTTTCTTGATGTTATTGGAATCTTCGTCCTTTTCTTGTGCCCCTTTAACCTTATCCAATAAAGTCGGGCTCCTTGTCACTGTAAATAATTGCTCGTCGGTCTCCATCGAATACCTAATTTCCAAGTCTAGTCGTTCGAAATCTTTCACTAATTATTCTTGAATGGTCAACTTCAATAACTTCCCTCTACCTTTTCTGCTCAAGGCATCTGCCACAACATTTGCTTTGCCTGGATGGTACAGAATCTCACAATCATAATCTTTGATCAATTCTAACCATCGACGCTGCCTCATGTTTAACTCTTTATGCGTCAAGATATACTTCAGACTCTTGTGATCCGTATATATCTCACACTTCTCGCCATACAAATAATGCCTCCAGATCTTCAAGGAGAAAACTACTAGTGCTAACTCCAGGTCATGAGTCGGATATCCTTTATCATAATCTTTCAGCTGACGTGACGCGTACATAATGACCCTACCGTGTTGCATCAGTACACAACCAAGACCCTTGTGTGACGCATCACTATACACTATAAATCCTCATGTCTTGTCCGGTAAAGCCAACACAGGTGCTTAACTAAGCCTCTTCTTTAATTCTTGGAAACCTTCTTCACACTTCTCCGTCCAAACGAACTTAACTATTTTTCTGGTAAGGTTGGTAAACCGTGATGCTAATTTTAAAAAATCCTGAATAAATCTTCAATAGTATCCTGCCAATCCTAAAAAACTCCGAATTTCTTTTGGTGTCTTCGGCTTCTCCCAATTGACAACCGCTTCTACCTTCGTTGGATCCACCGAAACACCATTTTTGTCGATAACGTGCCCTAAAAACTGCACTCTCTACAACCAAAACTCACACTTGGAGAATTTTGCATATAGCTTCTCCCTCCTTAATGTTTCCAACACTATCCGAAGATGCTCAGCTTGTTCGTCCTCCGTCTCTAAATACACTAGTATGTCATCGATGAATACGACAACAAACTTATCTAAATACTGCTTGAACACTCTGTTCATCAAATCCATAAATACTGCTGGCGCGTTCGTCAATCCAAATAACATTACCAGAAACTCAAAGTGTCCATACCGAGTTTTGAATGCCGTCTTTGGAATATCCTCTGGCCTCGCTTTTAGTTGGTGATAACCGGTCCTCATGTTAATCTTCAAAAAGTACTTTGCCCCCTTCAATTGATCAAACAAATCGTCTATCATGGGCAACGGGTACTTATTCTTAATGATGACCTTGTTCAACTCTCGGTAGTCGATATAAAGTCTTAGCGACCCATCTTTCTTCTTCACGAATAAGACTGGTGCTCCCCACGGTGATACGCTCGGTCGAATATTTCCCTTATCTAATAACTCTTGTAATTGAGCCATTAGTTCTTTCATCTCTATTGGTGCCATACGATACGACGCTTTGTATACCGGTGCTGTCCCCGGTACCAAATCAATAACAAACTCAATCTCTCTATCTGGTGGCAATCCCAGAATTTCATCTGGAATGACATCAACGAAATCCCTTATAATAGGTATCTAACTCAGTTCACCCTCGACTCGTTGAGTATCAACCACATGAGCCAAATAACCTATACAGCCCTTCCTAAGCAATCTTTGTGCTTGCACCATCGTCAGACAATGAGATTCTCTCGGCGATTTACTACCATAAAATACCACCTTCGACTTATTCGGAGTCTTAAGGTGTACACACTTCTTCTTACAATCTATAACTGCTCCGTGAACCGATAACCAATCCATTCCAAGGATTACATCGAACTCCCCCAAACGAATCGGTATTAAATCCACTTTGAGCTTAAATTCTCACAATTTGGCATAACAATTCCTATAAATGTATTCTATTGGAATAATTTCCTTATTTTCTACTTCTACGTTTATAGGGTGTTCTAATCTCTCACAAGGTAAGTCTAACCGTTTAGCAAATTCTTCGGAAACAAAAGAACAGGTAGCACCTGAATCAAATAACACGTATACATCTATATCATTGATTGGAATGACACCTGACACCACGTCTTTAGACTCCATCGCATCCTATACGGTCATGTTGAACGTTCGTGCCATTGATTTGTTGGCTTGACTGACTGGCCCTCCAATGTTCAGCCCATTGTTGTTGTTGTTGCAGTTGCCGCTAGCTGCATCACCCTTTTTCTTCGGGAAGTCCTTGATTTGATGGTCTGTGGCTCTACACGAGAAACATCCTCCCTTCTGCTTATTCAGAAACTAAGGAGCCATGTGCCCCGGTTGTCCGCAACGATAATAAACACTCTTTCTCTTCATGCACTCCCCCGAGTGATTCCTTCTACAGTTGTTGCACTTCATACTTTTCTTGGCCTCTCCCCCGAACTTATTTCCTCCAAGGGATTGGCTCTCCGTCCATTTACGCTTGTTGGGGTTGCTTCCCCGCTGGTTCCCCCTTTTTGTCCATCCTGACCGATCTTCTTTTCTTGTTTGAATCGAGCGATGGCTTCGTTGCCTCCTTCGGCAATGATAGCCCTTTCTAATAGATCAGAGTAAGTCTTAATCTTTAATTCAGCCACTACTTTCTGCACCCATGGTTTCAGTCCTAATTCGAACCTTCTTACCTTCCTGGCCTTCGTGTTAACCTGATGTGACGCGAATCGGGATAACTCGTTAAATTTTGCTGCGTACTCTGCGACAGACATACTACCTTGCTTCAGTTCCAAAAACTTAACTTCCATACCGTGTTGCGTATTCTCTGTGAAGTAATTCTCAAGGAATAGCTCCTTAAATCTATCACAAGGAATAACTCCTTCGTCTGCTCGATCCTTATTGGCTTTTCACCAATAGTTAGCTTCGCCCTTCATCATGAAAGTGGTAAAACTTGTCTTCTGTGCTTCGGCCACTCGTGTGACCTCGAACACCTTCTCCATCTCTTTTATCCATGTCTGGGCTTCAATTGGGTCCAAGGTTCTCCGGAACTTCGGTGGTCCTACCAATTTAAAGTCCTTAAAGTTAGCCAAGTGTTGTCCTGGCTGCCCTGCTACTGGCGGGGGTCTGTTTTGCATTGCCTCAGTTAACAGGTTAACGAAGTTCTGCATTGGATTAATATTTTCCCCTCCACCATTGTTAACGGATCCTTCCTCCCTCTGATTTCACCGAAGTCTACTAGGCGGCATGATCTGAGGAAAGGAAGAAATAATTAGGCTTTATGTGATATGCTATTCATGTTAGCATTAAAAAGTTCAAGACGTCTATCAATCATTTTAGATTTAAATAAACCACTTCAATATCACACTAAAACTCGATGGATTTTCTCATCCCATCACTTACATACTCTTCTTGAGTTTTCTACTAAGGTTATAACCTATGTTTTGCATTCCCAACGTTTATAACCTACTCCTTTGATACCAACCTATGACACCCTCGAATCCAGGTCCTATGACCCCGGACCGGTCATCATAATAAAATACAAACATCCACCTCAAAATAACATACGATAACTAAAATGCGAAATATAATAAACATACATTGTTCAATTAAAAGGTGTTACTAGTCCCAAGATTCGATAACCTTAATATAATCTTACAAACATACCCTATAATAGTACTTAGGGTTCATATTACATAACAGTAATTTAAATTAAGCATAAGATAAATTCTGCTCCTGGCGACTATCCTACATCTTTCCTTTACCCTTGTCCTTTCCTGAGGTTTCGGGCTTAGCTGCAATATAATTCATTATATAGCAAGGATGAGCAACAAGTTTGCTCAGCAAGTTTAAATACAACAATAAAGATATATCATGATGAATGGAAAATATCTGACAAAGAATTCAACAATATGAATATCTGAAGGATTCAACAATATGAATATTAGAAGCAAATATAATAATTGCTTTTAGAATAACTGCTAGTCAGGTAGACTTTGAACTATAACACTCCAATGGAATCAATCTCTATTTTACCCTTTGGTTACTGGCTATAGAATAAGTACTTGAGGGGATCAGCCTCGCGTACACCATGTATATGCATAACATTTAAATCTGTTCTTTGTATCATATAATAGATGCATGGGGTACTCCCCTATAATCGAAGGGGTGTTCTTTCAGTCTAAGAATCCTTACCATCAATTGGTTTGGATAGCTTTTATAAAACTTCATATACTTGTCTAACCGAACAAAGGTTTAGACTCTATCTGACACAGTTCAAGAAGTATTGAACTTTAAATGAAGTACAAGTCCAAGACTGTGCGAACTCAAATGCACTAAGTACGATTGTCAATTATATCGATATGGAATAATTGTAAAGTAATTAAACCACTTAATATAATGCTTGGAAATAAAGTTCAAGCTTAAATGGATAACTTTCAATTCAACAATAACCTACTCAAATACAATATGAGAAGGATAGGAAACTTTCACAAAATTCAGAGTTGTGTAAGTTAGGAAACTTGCAACACAATAAAATAGTGTTCAGATGCTTGCTCAAGTAAGAGAGTAAGAATTTGAGGAACTTGCACAACCAAATAGTGAAGTTCAAGGAAACTTGCTCAATACTAATTGGAGTAAGTTTAGGGAACTTGCCTGTTTGCTCAGCTACAATATAATTCTAGCTTTAGTTAACTTGCGTTGAAACGACCTAACATTAATAAGTCGGTCTTTTCAATTAGTACGTGTAAACTAATATGAGTCCACACTTACAAGAATCAAATCGTCACCTATCATGCTTCTATACATGTGTTATTACATTCCACCATTAGTTTCTAACACACTATGTCATAGTTGAAATCACCATTGACTTTATAGTTGTAAACACTAATTCATTATAGAATTCTTTCAATAACATGCTTATTAACACATGACTACTATACTGGACATGTATTACAGATTAGAGTAACCATATAAGCAAGCATCAGTTCTCAATTTAATAACAGAACTCAGATCTCACAAAAGGACTGCTCAACCGCGCTTGGTTTGTACTAGGGAGTGGCGTGGCCGCGCTGCTCCTTCTGCAAACCAAGACATGGCTACTCTGCAGAAAGTCAGTGTTCTCCCGTCTTGCACAAATATGAATAATCATGCACAACACATATGTTATGATGTGAATAACTAAATTTAACCCTTCATCGAAACATATCATAGGTCACTATTTGTTTTCATTTAATCAAGACTTCACATGTTAAGCGAACAATCATGCAAGCCACTTTACCTACCACACCTCATACTTTCATATACATACATGTTAAACATACATACAAGTTCTCAACTTAATGTATGTTTAGTTTATCAAGTTCATTTTTGAAACTTTAAGTCTCTATTAGTAAAATTCATTCAAGCATGCAAGATACGTCTATATTGTCTAATTCATGCTTTCGTATGCATTTGTGCACATACTCAAGTTATCTACATATGTTCACAAGGTTTGAATGTATATTACTCTATGTATACAATATATAGTTTTTAAATCTTTAAGCCTTCTTTGAATAACCAAGTCAAAACAAACCTATTATGGCTTACTATATACATAACTACCTTAGTCCACAAGTTCAGGTCATTTGAATGGATATAATAATCAATGTAACATGCTCAGAATGTCTTAAGGAGCTAATATGAGCAACTGTGATCTGCTACCCGCGTGGTGAAAGACTAGGAAAGTGGCGCGGTCGCGCCACTTCGACCAGAAAGAAAAGTATGGCCTCTGCTTCTGCAGAGGCTCAACTACAACATTGCCAGACATCAATTTGCTACAACTCAACTACTTCTAATACTTCTAAGCATGCACAATACTGACACATGAAACACGTTGTGAATGTGCTCAAGTTCATAGGAGATAATGTGTTTGTAGTCTGGCTTATATGGCCACAATACTGACACATGAAACACATTGTGAATGTGCTCAAGTTCAGGAGATAACGCTACCTCATATGTCACTTCATCGACTCGCCTCAGAATCTCGAACAGTCCTATGAACCTAGGGCTTAACTTGACCTTCTTCCCAAAATGAATCTTCCCTTTCTAGGGAGATACTTTTAGAAATGCATAGCTTCCTAATTCAAAATTTCTCTTCTTGTGATGCAAGTTCACATACTTCTCCTGGCGATCTTGAGGTGCCACTAGTCTAGCTCTTATCACCCTGATGATTTCTACCATCTGTTGTACCAACTCTGGTCCCAACAGTCGACGCTCTCCAACTTTGTCCCAGCATAAGGGCGTCCTACATTTTCTCCCATACAGTGCTTTGTACGGCGGCATTCCAATACTGGCATGATAACTATTGTTATACGCGAACTCTACTAATGGAAGGTGATCCTCCCAATTACCCTTGAAGTCCATCACATAAGCTTAGAGCATGTCTTCAAGTGTTGGAATTGTCCTCTCGCTTTGCCCATCAGTCTGCAGATGATACGCGGTACTCATTTGAAGTTGTGTCCCCATTCTTTCTTGAAGACTTTTCCAGAAGTTTGAGGTGAATCGCGGATCTCTATCTGATACAATAGATACCGACACCCCATGCCTCGAGATAATTTCCTTGACATATAATTTGGTTAACTAGTCTAAACTATACTTAATCTTAATCGACAAAAAGTGAGCTAACTTAGTAAGACGATCTACAATCACCCATATGGCGCCGTGTCCTTTCTGCGTTGCTGGAAGTCCCACCACAAAGTCCATTGTGATGTGCTCCCATTTCCATTCTGGAATTTTTAATGGTTGTAATAACCTACTTGGTAGTTGGTGCTCTACCTTAACTCTCTGACAAGTTAGACATCTACTTACCCATTTCGCAACCTCTCTCTTTATGTTTAGCCACCATAAATGATGACGTAAATCTTGGTACATCTTTGTGCTTCCTGGGTGTATCGAATATCTCGTATTGTGCGCTTCTTGCAAGATCTCTTCTCTCAGTTCTGGTACTAACGGTACCCAAATTCGTCCTTCAAATCTTAGCAGTCCAGTGCTATCAATTTTGAATTTCAATTCATCACCTTCAGTCATTTGTTTCTTGATGTTATTGCAATCTTCACCCTTTTCTTGTGCCTCTTTAACCTTATCCAATAAAGTCGGGCTCGTTGTCACTGTAAATAATTGCTCGTCGGTCTTCATCGAATACCTAATTTCTAAGTCTAGTCGTTCGAAATCTTTCACTAATTCTTCTTGAATGGTCAACTTCAATAACTTCTCTCTACATTTTCTGCTCAAGGCATTTGCCACTACATTTGCTTTGTCTGGATGGTACAGAATCTCACAATCATAATCTTTGATCAATTATAACCATCGGCGCTGCCTCATGTTTAACTCTTTCTGCGTGAAGATATACTTCAGACTCTTGTGATCCGTATATATCTCACACTGCTCGCCATACAAATAATTCCTCCAGATCTTTAAGGCGAAAACTACTGCTGCTAACTTTAGGTCATGAGTCGATATCCCTTCTCATAATCTTTCAGCTGACGTGATGCGTACGCAATGACCCTGCCGTGTTGCATCAGTACACAACCAAGACCCTTGTGTGACGCATCATTGTACACTATAAATCCTCCCGTGTTGTCCGATAAAGCCAACACAGGTGCTCGACTAAGCCTCTTCTTCAATTTTAGGAAACTTTCTTCACACTTCTCCGTTCAAACTAACTTAACTGTTTTTCTGGTAAGGTTGGTTAACGATGATGCTAATTTCGAAAAATCCTGAATAAATATTCTATAGTATTCCGCCAATACTAAGAAACTCTGGATTTTTGCCGGCGTCTTTGGCTTCTCCCAATTGATAACCGCTTTTACCTTTGTTGGATCCACCGAAACACCATTTTTGTCGATAACGTGCCCTAAAAACTGCACTCTCTGTAACCAAAACTCACACTTGGAGAATTTTGCATACAGCTTCTCCCTCCTTAATGTCTCTAACACTATCCGAATATGCTCAGCGTAGTCGTCCTCCATCTCTGAATACACTAGAATGTCATCGATGAATACGATAACAAACTTATCCAAATACTGCTTGAACAGTCTGTTCATCAAATTTATAAATGCTGCTGGCACGTTCGTCAATCCAAATGACATTACCAGAAACTCAAAGTGTCCATACCGAGTTCTGAATGCCGTCTTTGGAATATCCTCCGGCCTCACTTTCAGTTAGTGAAAACCGGTCCTTAAGTCAATCTTCGAAAAGTACTTTTCCCCCTTCAATTGATCAAATAAATCGTCTATCCTGGGCAATAGGTACTTATTCTTAATGGTGACCTTATTCAACTCTCGGTAGTCGATACAAAGTCTTAGCAACCCATTTTTCTTCTTCACGAATAAGACTGGTGCTCCCCACGGTGATACGCTCGGTCGAATGTATCCCTTATCTAACAACTCTTGTAATTGAGCTATTAGTTCTTTCATCTCTACTAGTGACATACGATACGGTGCTTTGTATACCGGTGCTGTCCCCAGTGCTAAATCAATAACAAAGACAATCTCTCTATCCGGTGGCAATCCCAAAATTTCATCTGGGAAGACATCAATGAAATCCCTTACAATTGGTATCTAACTTAGTTCACCTTTGACTCGTCAAATATCAACTACGTGAGCCAAATAACCTATACAACCCTTCCTAAGCAATCTTTGCGATTTACTACCATAAAATACCACCTTTGACTTATTCGAAGTCTTAAGGTGTACACACTTCTTCTTACAATCTATAACTGCTCCGTGAACCGATAACCAATCCATTCCAAGGATTATATCGAACTCCCCCAAACGAATTGGTATCAAATCCACTTTGAGCTTAAATTCTCGCAATTTGGCATAACAATTCCTATGAATGTATTCTACTAGACTAATTTCCTTATTTTCTACTTCTACGTTTATAGGGTGTTCTAATCTCTCACGGGGTAAGTCTAACCGTTTAGCAAATTCTTCGGACAGAAAAGAATAGGTAGCACCCGAATCAAATAACATGTATGCATCTATATCATTGATTGGAATGACACCTGACACCACTTCTTTAGACTCCACCGCATCCTGTACGGTCATGTTGAACGTTCGTGCCATTAGTTTGTTGGCTTGACTGGCTGGCCCTCCAATGTTCAGCCCATTATTGTTGTTGTTGCAGTTGCCGCTAGCTGCATCGCCCTTTTTCTTCGGGTAGTCCTTGATTTGATTGTATGTGGCTCCACACGAGAAATAACTTCCCTTCTGCTTATTCAGACACTGAGGAGCCATGTGCCCCAGTTGTCCGCAACGATAACAAACACTCTTTCCCTTTATGCACTCCCTTAAGTGATTTCTCCCACAATTGTTGCACTTCATACTTTTCTTGGCCTCTCCCCCGGACTTTTTTCCTCCAAAGGATTGGCTCTCCATCCATTGACGCTTATTGGGGTTGCTTCCTCCATTGCTTCCCCCTTTTTGTCCATCCTGACCGGTCTTCTTTTCTTGTTTGAATCGAGCGATGGCTTCATTGCCTCCTTCGCCAATGAAAGCCCTATTCAATAGGTCAGAGTAAGTCTTAATCTTTAATACAACCACTGCTTTCTGAACCCATGGTTTCAGTCCTAATTTGAACCTCCTTGCCTTCCTAGCCTCCGTGTCAACTTGATGTGACGTGAATCGAGCTAACTCGTTAAATTTTTCCGCGTACTCTGCAACATGCATACTACCTTGCTTCAGTTCTAGAAACTTAACTATCATATCCTGTTGTGTATTCTCTGAGCAGTAATTTTTAAGGAATAGCTCCTTAAATCTATCCCAATGAATAACTCCTTCGTCTGCTCGACCCTTATTAGCTTTCCACCAATAGTTAGCTTCGCCCTTCATCATCAAAGTGGCAAAACAGAAAAAAGACAAAAATAAACTGTCCAATATTTTGTAAGGGCTGTTTCGGTCACTTAATTTATGAGAAAAATTCCGGCCTTTTGGGACATGAAAATATATGCTATTAAGTAGCTCCTGTCCAAAAATGAGCTCATTCCGAATTAAAATGAGCAAGTTATGACTATTTCAATATTTGGATTTTTTGACGAAAAATGCTGTAATCGGAGTTCTATAACTCCGGTGACCATGAAACTTAAACTGGAAGCTCACGTTAACATGTGTAAGATCCCGCCAAGAGTTGGGAATTTTTGGAGTTAAACGTGTGGTAGCTAATTTCTAAAGGAATTAACTAGAAATTGATTTTTGAAAAATACTTAAAGGAATTAAAAAATTCCTGAAAAATACTTTTTGTGTATGGAATACATGTGTATATAATTAGCCAAAAGATTAAAAAATAATAAGCTGATTTCATATTTTTGGGAATGGTGTATTTCAGCTTCCTGAAATAAACATTTCATGTTACTGAAAAGAGAAACTGAAATGTCAGAAGAGATGTCAGTTTTGTTTTAGCTTGCTGAAATAGAAACTGAAATGATATAGTAAGTCTTCTAAAGTCATAAATAGTTTATCGAGTTATATTAAGAACTTATAAATGATATATGACTTATCTAAAATAATATTAAAGCTTTGAGACCAAGTTTAATTGACAATAAATGTGTAAATTGTCGGATAGGGTGACCCGTACACCGAGAATAGACTGAAGTTCAACCAGACCGAACTAGTTAGACTTGTGAAGTGTTTATATAGGTTATAAATACTAATTTTGACTAATTGCTAATGTGCCTATGAGAAAGACTACTGTAAATTACGGTGTTATGTGTTGTGATTTATTTTTCTAATTGTGAGATCGATATTGTGATTATAGGTTTTTCAAACGCAGATAAGTGTATTGTGTAGCAGCAGTCAATGCGGAAGGTAAGTTTTCTTAACTCAACTTTTAGTTAATACTTTAAAATTTATTATGGTGGTTAATTATATTTGATTAGACCACGTCTGAGAATTTATTGTTGATTATTCAAAGTTAGTGCATGTTTATTAATTCAAATTGAATTAATGATTATGAGAATATACTTATAGAATATCTGTTGTTGGATACTTACATCCGTAGAAGCTATTATTAATAGTACAGATAATTCCTGTCTATTATCGAATTGTGTTGAGATATGTCTTAGCTAATTATTCGGGCTAGATGAACATTTGTTAGAACTTAATAGGTTCGAGAAGAGAAGAGAAGAGAATTCAATTATTATTGATAGATCAATGCCAATTATTTCGGCTAGATCGAAAAAGAAAACTTAATAGGTTTGAGAAGAGAAGGGAAGAGAAGTGGTTAGATATTGAAATCATTGTATTTCGTTGTTAAATCAATTTCTGATTCAAAGACTGAGAAGAATAACCTTTTATATAAAGGGAACATATTTGGTCGTATATTCGACATTTGCGCGCGTTTAAATATTATGCATAATATAGGGTATAATGAAGCTGATAACTTTATATACTTGCAAAGGGGTATGATTTAATCTTTATGGTTATTTGATACACCTAGGTATATCAAAGTAAATCTTTGATAGTTATTCGAGAAGAGAAGTTCTAGATCCTTTGTGATCACTCAACATAAACTCTGGAAAATATTTCCATCCTATTATTTGGGTATATCAGAGTAAATCTTTGATAGTTACTCGAGAAAAAAATTTCAAGATCTTGTAAGATCATTCATCATAAACTTTAGAGAGTATTTCTAAATTGTTATTCAATAGAATATCGTAGAAACTTTGAAAGCATTGTATTCTTTCGTTAATATGTTGCTTAAGTTGCGAGAATATTGGTTAGAGAAGAATGAATTGTTCAGCTAATTCAAAGTTCTCCAAACTTTGGAGTTATTCTATCGAATTAGATAGTTTGTTGTTCTGATTCTTATACATTCATTGTATATCTTAACTTGCGGGGCAAATTTGTTGCTCACCCTTGCTAAATAAAATATTTAAGCTAGGGGCGAAGTGGCAGGAGGTGCTGTGAAGAACAAAGGCAAAGGTGTTATGTTGTAATAGTTATGAATAACATTATTATTATGTTATTTTGTAAAATCTTTTTGTATATCTAAGGGGTATGTTTGTAAAGTTATGATTAGATAACTTGGGACAATGTATTAATAATATCAGTTAATGATGTGTGTATTTCTATTCATAATTAAATGGATAGTTAGATGTTATTTATATTGTGGATCGTGAGCATCAAACTCGGGAGTCAGGTAACCCGAATTTTGGGGTGTCACAAGTTGATATCAGAGCTGTAGGTTATAAACCTTAAGTGGGGTGGGGAAAACCCTAGGATTATAATGATAAGCGAGATAGAGAAAACTCATTTAGAGTTCTAAGTGAGGGAATACCGAAGTGCATCAATAGAAAGATGTGTGGACACATAGTGTGTATTAAGTTTGTACTATTGAAGTACTAATCAAGTGGTTTAAACTGACTGTAGGATGTCAGGGGAAGATGAAATGAGTACAGAAGTGCTAGCGGCTGTTGCACCAGTGGCAGTATCTGAGGTGCTAGCGCAAAGCGAGTCAGTTGAGGAAGTGGGAAAGGATGAACCCATGGTGAATTTGGGGAGTGATCATGATGATTATCCCGAAATATATCTGAGTGGTGATGAGGAGGCATAGTCTGAAGAAGCTAAGGTAGAGAAAGAGAATAAGATCAAAGTTGGAGAACAAGATCAAGAATCTGCAGAAGTCTAAGAATTCCGGAGTAAATTATTTCATTTAGAGGAGTTATGGAAGACAGAGCGAGCGTTACGCGAAATGACTGAAGAACAGAACGAGTTGAAGGCGCAGGTGGAAAGGATGAAGACTGAAGGTGGTGGATTGTCAGAAGGAACAATCAAGCAGAAGAAAGACAAGAAAAAGAGAAAGAGGGATCACGACAGTGATAATTCTGAAAATTCAAACCCGAAGAAGAAGCATGTTTGTAGTAAGTGAGGGAAGACTCACGTGGGAGAATGCATGATATGAAAGAACGTGTGCTTCAATTGTAAGCAGGAAGGACATATTTCCCTACATTGTCCTAAGCCGAATATGAGAAAGTATTTTTCATGTGAGAGAACGGGTCACGGATTCAACAAGTGTCCCAGCAAAAAGAAGGCTGGTGAGGGGAGTGGACGGTAGATAGCTTAAGTATAAGCGATAATATCATTTGATAGTATATGATATTAAAGTTTGTAATATTGAGAACGATGTGTAAACATATGTAAATATATATATTTGTATGAATGAAATCTTTATTTTCTATATAAATATAAGATTAAGATTAATTTGTGTGTTCTTAAAACTCATACTTATGGTAAGTTCATGACTCATAATGATATGAAATGTTTTGAACCCCACAGCGAATGGACGCCAATGGTCTGACTAGGATAAGTTTATACATTCATTTAATTGTGGCAAATTCCTAAACTCATAAGTGTGATAAGTTTGACAAACTGGTAATAGCTATGTGTGAATAGAGAATTGCAACTTTTTTTGTAAAGTTGGAGAATTGCAACTTTTTGTGTAAAGTTGTGTAAGTTAACTATAAAATTTATTTAAAAAGGGATGGTAATATGTGTTAAGTATTAAATGTACTATGTGCTATTTGAATAAATATGCGATTATATGAGAAATATGTGTTAAATTCTTATTGTGTTAAGAATTTGTGTAGAGAAAGAGAATTAATATAAGATTTTTATTTAAAATCAGATAATGCTGCCTAGACGACAGAATCGAAATTAAAGAGAAGAGCAGGCAGTGAATAATTAAGGAGGTCAAGCGGACCCGGTGTAGAATTTTGTGGACATGTTAGCCCAAGCTATGGGAAATAGAGCTCTAGCAGAAAGAGCAAGAGCGAGAAATCAGCCAGCCGATAGATTTGCTAACTTTAAAGATTTTAAAGCGGTAGGACCACCAAAATTTAAGGGAACTACGGATCCGATTGAAGCCCAAACTTGGGTAAAGGAAATGGAGAAGGCATTCATTATTGCCAGAGTAGCAGAAGAGCAAAAGATAGCTTTTGCAACATATCTGATGAAGGGAGAAGCCAATTACTGGTGGGAGACTAATCAAGCGAGAGCTGGTACAACTGTAGTAACTTGGACCAGATTCAAGGAGTTGTTATTTGAGAACTATTTTTCACCGAGTATGCAAGCTCGGATGGAAGTCAAGTTTTTAGAACTGAAGTAGGAGAATATGTATGTGCCTGAATATGCTGCTAAATTCAATGTGTTAGCAAGATTTGAACCTCATCAGGTGGATACGGAGCTGCGAAAGGTGAGGAGGTTTGAGAATGGATTGAAGCCAGGTAAATACAACAAAGTAGCGATATTGCAAATCAATACGTTCGCGGCTTTGTTGGAGAAAGCGATTATTGCTGAAGGGGGAAGCGAAGCAGCATCCCGATATAGCCAGGAGACAAAAAAGAAGACTACTGAAGGAGGTAGTAGTGCTGGTAATAATCCAAACAAAAGAAAGTGGAGCGAGAATACCCAGTCGTGTATCAGGACAGAAGAGAATAGGAAAGGGAGGGAGCCATGTGTGACTTATGGAAAGAACCATTCAGGAGTTTGTCTGAAGAAGAAAGGAGTTTGTTACTACTGCGGTCAAGAGGAACACATGTCACCCAATTGTCCCAATCTGAAGAAGATACAAGGTTGTTATTCCTGTGGATCGACTGATCAACTGGTTCGAAATTACCCAAAGAGGAATGTGGAGAAGGGAAGTGCCAACAAGGGACCCGGTAGCAGAACCTTGGAAATTCAAGGACCTGCATAGTTAGGAAGACCAACGGCCCGTACATTTACCATGACGACATAAGATGCAGTGGCTGTCCAGGAAGTGGTGACAGGTAACGATTTTGTTTAGAAATTTTATTACGCAAGTAATATTGGATAGATATATGCTGTGAATTATTTTCTGTTATAGATTCAAGTCACAGGTTAGAATATGAAACACAAATGAATATTGTGTTGATAAGAATGAATTGATGATACAACTTTAAAAGATTTTAGAGAATGAGAGTGGTGATTCCTAGGACGGAATCCTTATAAGGAGGGGAGAATGTGATAACCTGAGATTTTGAATAATCCGAACTTTACGAATAAATAATTTTTTTTTATATTGATATTGATTATCAATATTGTGCTGAGTATCTGTGATACGAGTCTAGAGAAGTGGTCAATTTGTGTATTATCTGAGAAATATGAGTAGAATTGTGCTTAGTAGAGAATAGAAACTTTAACCCTAGTTACGAATAGGGATTCGGTAGAAGATACAATTATAATAATTGTATTGATGAATATGTGAGTGTTTATAACTTATTAAGTCAATTAGGGCTATTAAGTTAATACACTAGAGGGGTATGTTATAACATATGTAAATTATGTACGTGATTAAATAAATATGTATTATGAATGTGTATACATTTATTTGGTAAAGAGAATTAAGATTAAAGTTATGAAACCAAATTCATATATTAGGTATGATAATTAATAACCTAATGGGTTATAATATAAGAGAATGATGGTATATAAAAAAATTAAAAAGTATAAACTATGTTGAATTGCAAGCCCAAAGAATTAGAATATCTAGCCTAAATAATAAATTGATTGGCCCAACTCTTAGCCGAATTGGGAGGAGACCTTTTGGATCATTAAGTAAGCCAAATGGAGCTTAAAAGATAATAAAAAGGGGCCCAAGAAGGCCATCATGGCCGAAATTTACATAGAGAAGAGAAATGGGGAGGCATGTTATCATTACATTGCTTTAGTAGGTGAACTAACTTGCTAGGTGTCAAGCCTTGGTCACATTCTTATCTTTTTCATCAAACCGACAAGTTAAACCAAGAGTGCTAGCAAGCTTATAATGATATGGAGAGAGAGGAAGAGTGAGACATTGGATGATGATTATAGATACACTAAATATATCTATACAAAATTATTAACATCAAATTTCCTTTCTCTTACATCTTTTTATCTCATTTCATGTTCTTAAGTTATCAAACCAAGACCAGGAGAAAGAATAGAGGGGGATGGACAAGAGGGTTAGGAGACTGAGTGATTTTTTTCGAAGTTCATAGTTCTATACTCTAAGATTAGGAAGAATAAGAGAAAGAATCAAGAGAAGGTATAAGAAATCCCTACTTTTATAGTTTAATTTCTCTTTGTGATTATTTGAATTTTAATTTTTGTAAAACTATGATATTAAGGCTTAAAACATTAGATATTGGTGTTTAAAAGTGTTTTATGTTTAGATCAAACTCTTTTATGGATCAAAAGTTGGATCTAAACTAAGAAATATGAGTTAGGTTTTTCAAACGATAGAAAATAAAATTTTTCTTAGCTTTTGTTGTGTTTGATCTTGTGTTTGTTGACTAATTGGTGAATTAGATAATGGATCATATTAGAGCCATTAGTATATGAGTTATTTTGAGTTAATATGATGAGTTATATTGGTTTTATGGGAAATCAAGAAAGTCTTCATACAAAACATAAAGAGTTGAAAAATAGATTTTTGAGAAAACAAAGTATGATATGGAAATGACCATATCTCTCATTCTACTTTGAATTTTTAAGTGTGGTCAAGACCTAGAGTTAGATATATGAGTTTTCTAACATCTCTAGGTAGAATCACTATAAAATGTGTTGTAGATTTTTGAATGGACTGATTTTAGCAAATGAGTCAAAAACAGAAAAATGATAAAAATAAACTGTCCATGATTTTGTAAGGGCTGTTTCGACCACTTAATTTGTGAGAAAAATTTCGGCCTTTTGGGACATGAAAATATATGCTATTAAGTAGCTCCTGTCCAAAAATGAGCTCATTCTAACTTAAAATGAGTAAGTTATGACTATTTTAATATTTGGGTTTTTCTGACAAAAAATGCTATAAGCGGAGTTCTATAACTCCGATAACCATAAAAGTTAAATTGGAAGCTCACGTTAACATGTGTAAGATCCTGTCATGAGTTAGGAATTTATGGAGTTAAACGTGAGGTAACTAATTTCTTAAGGAATTAACTAGAAATTGATTTTTGAAAAATAATTAAGGGAGTTGAAAAATTCCAGAAAAATAATTTTTGTGTATGGAATACATGTGTATATGATTGGCCAAAAGATTGAAAAATAATAAGCTAATTTCATATTTTCATGAATGGTGTATTTCAGCTTCCTGAAATGAACATTTCAAGTTTCTGAAATGAGAAACCGAAATGTCAGAAGAGATGTCAGTTTTGTTTTAGCTTGCTGAAATAGAAACTGAAATGATATAGTAAGTCTTCTAAAGTCATAAATATTTTAGCAAGTTATATTAAGAAGTTATAAGTGATATATGACTTATCTAAAATAGTATTGAAGCTTTGAGACATAGTTTAATTGATAATAAATGTGTAAATTATCGGATAGAGTGACCCGTACACAGAGAATAGACTGAAGTCCAACCAGACCAAACTAGTTAGACTTGTGAAGTATTTATAGAGGTTATAAACACTGATATGACTATATGCTAATGTGCCTATGAGAAAGACTAGCCGTAAATTACAGTGTTATGTGTTGTGATTTATTGTTCTAATTGTGAGATCGATGTTGTGATTATAGGTCTTTCAAAAGCAGATAAGTATATTGTGTAGCAGTAATCAACGTGGAAGACAAGTTTTCTTAACTCAACCTTGAGTTAATACTTTCAAATATATTATGGTGGTTAATTATTGTTGATTAGACCATGCCTGAGAATTTATTGTTGATTATTCCCAGTTAGTGCATGTTTATTAATTCAAATTGAATTAGTGATTCTGAGATTATACTTGGAGAATATATGTTGTTGGATACTTACATCCGTACAAGCTATTATTGATAGTACAGATAATTCCTGTCTATTTTCGAATTGTGTTGAGATATGTCTTAGCTAGTTATTCTGGCTAGACGAACATTTATTAGAACTTGATAGGTTCGAGAAGAGAAGAGAAGAGAATTCAATTATTATTGATAGATCGATGCCAATTGTTTCGGCTAGATCGAAAAAGAAAACTTGATAGGTTTGAGAAGAGAAGAGAAGAGAAGTGGTTAGATATTGAAATCATTATATTTCGTTGCTAAATCAAATTCTGATTCAAAGACTGAGAAGAACAACCTTTTATATAAAGGGAACATATTTGGTCGTATATTCAGCCTTTGTGCGCGTTTTAATATTATGCATAATATAGGGTATAATGAAGCTGATCACTTTATATACTTGCAGAGGGGTATGATTTAATCTTTATGGTTATCTGATACACTTGGGTATATCAAAGTAAATTTTTGATAGTTACTAGAGAAGAGAATTTCTAGATCCTTTGTGATCACTCAGTATAAACGTTGGAAAATATTTCCATCCTGTTATTTAGGTATATTAGAGTAAATCTTTAATAGCTACTCGAAAAGTGAATTTCAAGATCTTGTAAGATCATTCATTATAAACTCTGAAGAGTATTTCTAAATTATTATTCAATAGAATATCGTAGAAACTTTGAAAGCATTGTATTCTTTCGTTAATGTGTTGCTTAAGTTGTAAGAAGATTGGTTAGAGAAGAATGAATTGTTCAGCTAATTCAAAGGTCTTCGAACTTTGGAGTTATTCTATATAATTAGATAATATGTTGTTCTGATTCTTATACATTCATTGTATATCTTAACTTGCGGGGCAAATTTGTTGCTCACCCTTGCTAAATAAAACATTTTAGCTAGGGATGAAGTGGCAGGAGGTGCTGTGAAGAACAAAGGCAAAGGTTTTATGCTGTAATAGTTATGAATAACATTATTATTATGTTGTTTTGTAAACCCTTTTTGTATATTTAAGGGGTATGTCTGTAAAGTTATGGTTAGATAACTTGGGACAATGTATTAACAATATCAGTTAATGATGTGTGTATTTCTATTCATAATTAAATGGGTAGTTAGATGTTATTTATATTGTGGATCGTGAGCACCAAACTCGAAAGTCAGGTAACTCGGATTTGGGGGCGTCACAAGTTATATACTACATTATGTTTAGAAGAAGAGAGAAAAACAAAGAGAAAAGAGAGAAGGAAGAAGAGAAAACTACTTGTGAATTAGAGAAAATAAGTAGGTTGCTATCATCTTTGTTGGTTAAACAATAACTTGAAGGTAGGAATTCAGTTTTTAAATTATTAGTTTTGTTCTTTAATGTTCTTCATTGAAAAACTTATTTTTTATATTTCTGTAATTTGAATTCTATGGTAATTGTTGAAAATATAGCTTACATATGTTAATTAATGAACATAAACTATTTTTATAAAATTTGTATATGACTTAGAGTAAGTTAATCCATGAAAACATGATATATGTGAAGAAATTGTGTTTATAGAGAAATACAGTTATATATATATGACATGGCTTATTTTGGAATCAAAATTTATGATCAATTCATGTTATAATGAGTAAATTGATTTTTGATTGTGTAAATATATGAAGAAACGAAAACAATGGGTTTTAAACTAACTTTTTTGGTTGAAAAATGGATTCACAGTGATTAATTTCTCAAAGAATGTTAAAAAGTGAAGAAATAGTAAAATAAGGAATTTAAATGTTGTAATTTGGAAGTTTATATTATTTATATGGTTAAAAACATGTTAGGAATATTAATTGTTGTTTCTGTGAAGTTTATATAACTTGGGTAAGTTGGAATGGTTGTTAGAAAGGAGCTTTTAGGCCAATTTAGTTTTGTTTTGTGTTCTTCGCGAACACTGTCTGCGTGCAACTATTCCACGGCGCCGCAGTTCTAGTTCTGTAGAGAAACTAGGCGCTGCAACGCCACTCAGTGCCTGTTGACGAGTACATGCGTTGTAGCACCGATTCTGTGAGTAAACAGAAGCGCTGCAGTGCCAGCCAGCGCCGCAACGCTAGTTTTGTGAGTAAACAAAAGCGCTGCAGCGCCAAACCAGCATCGCAGTGCCGATTCCCAGTACAAACTGGGGCGCTTCAGCTCCAGTTAGCAATTTGGCCCAGAAATTTTATTTTTATTATACAATTTTATAATTGTTAATATAATGTGATCTTATGACCATAAAATGTGATTAATCATATAGAGGTGTTGTTATAATACCAAATTTAAAAATTGTTATTAGTAATTAATGAGTTATGTGATAACTGAAGATTTGTGTTATTTCATTAAAAGTGTTGTTTAATCATGTGGTTAAACCTAATACCAAAGGGTTGTAAATGGAATAGATATTCATTTATGTACCGTGAACATGTGGTAACTAGTTATGTCATGATGACATGTGTATATGATATTTGGGAACATGAATTATAACTGTTTAGCCTACATGCAAGGCAAGTTCCTAAACCTTACTTTTTTACATTGAGCAAGTTCTCTAACCCTAACTTTATTTAAGCGAGTTCTTGAAATCTGTTGAGCAAAGTTTTCAATTTTATTTCCTTGTTGGAAATTGTAACCTTAGCTTACCATTTTGTTCAAGCAAGGTTTATTACATATTTTCAAGGCTTTGAACTATATTCTTAAAGCATGAATTTGTTGCTTACAATATTCATTTATGGTTCATAATTATTTTATTTTATGTTGTTATTGAACCTTTACGTTGTCATTGAACTTTTGATTCAACTAATCCTTAGCTGATGTATATTGAACTCTAAATTACCCTTGAAACTTATCCAAACCAAACTTCTTTTGGTGTAGGCTCGTATGTTAAACTGAGATGAACAACCCTATTATAGGGGATTATTTACGTCAAAGCACTAAGATGTTTGTGCACAATACATGGAACGAAGGGCTGATGTGACAACCGAGATTTTTGTAAATTAAATTAAATATTTATTAAATTGAATAAATATTTTTCGATGAATTAATTATTAGATTAAATAATTAATTAATGAAATTATGGTAGATTAATGTAATTATATGTGTTATATTTATTAAATTAATGTGGAGAATATTGATTATTCAAGTATGTATTTATGTGAGCTTATTGAATTAAAAGAAATAATTAATAAGCCTAATGTTATTTTAATTAATTTAATAATTAATTAGAGATATAATAATTTGACATTATTAATAAATGAGAATTTAATTATTTGATTATGTGAATTAATGAGAAATTATCATATTTTATTTAAATTAAATTAAATAAGATATTTGATTTATGTTATAATTGGATGTGACATTATTAAACTATAGTATAGGGGATTAATTAAAATAAATAGAAGTAATAATTAAATGGTAGTCAAACATGGTCTTTTGGGAAGTTAAGAGCAGTTACCCATGATTGGGTAAATGACCTCAACGCCTCAATTCTTTTCAAGTATTATAAATGTTTTCTTCTTCTTCATTTTTTCTAAGTCTGGCTTAGCAACACAGAAAGAGATTGAGAAATTTTTGGGGAGATTGTGAGTGTGTGATAAAACAAGAGTTGAGAAGGAATTCATCTCCTACTAATTACACATTACACTTTGGGTAAATTCTTCCACCCATTATTATGGTTTTCAAGGAATTAAGTTTTTTGTGATTGTTGTTTAGTGGTTTAAATTAGTATATGCATGTTGGATAATGTGTATATGAGTTATTTATATAAGTTATGCATGTTAATTTAGATGTTAGTAGTGTTAAATTGACAGAAATTAGTTGTTCTATTCTCCGATGGTTGGGTTCTGCAAGTTTCGGCGCCCAGCGCCAAAAATGGAGCCACAGCGCCAAAGTTCGCACCATGGCGCCACTGGCTAGCCTATTCTTCGTGCCCCAGCTCTAGAATTCGCGCCCCAGCGCTGGAATTCGCGCCCCAGTGCCACTGTCTCGCGCCCCAGCACTGGAAAAGTTGTTTGGGTTGGACAGTTTTGACCTCCTATAGTAAAACGGCCATAACATTTTTATACGAACTCCGATTGTGGTGATTCAAAATTATCTGGAACGAAGACGAATAGACCTACAACTTTCGTTCTTTAAGTTTTTCAATTTGAGGTCATTAGATTGGGCTAAAATGGTCATCTTTAGGACTGTTGTGTTTTCGGAGGCAATCGGAGGGCGTCGGGCATGTACATATGCATGTGTAGTGCTCCTCACCATAAAAGATGATGTCCTAAGTTATAAAACATGAATGTTAATAAATATAATGGTGCTTAACATTAATAAATAATGTGTTAGATAAGTTATAGAAGCATAGTAAGCATACACAAGAGAGGCAAATCGGGCGTGTGACGAATCAACGTCAAAACGTCGTGCCAAGTGTTAATAAACTTAAAAAGTGTTTCAGTTCAATTGAAATGAATATTATAAGATATGGAATGGATTTAATATAAAACCAATGAGTAGTCCTAGCAAGACTTGAGCACTTGAATGAACTGCGAATATGAAATACAGGGAGATATAAGTTGAAAGTTAACACAATTAAGTTGAACATTGTATATTTATTAATAGGAAAGATTATGAGACGTAGAGTAGAGTTTACTTTACAATTACTATGTGTTGTTATGTGACAAATATTTGATGTGTATGATTATATAATTGCGTAGGGTACGTGAAGTGCAGATAGCTGTAAGTTGTTAAACTGTTATTGGTAAACAACGATCAAGGCCTTTCGTTTCCTATTTTCTACATGGACTTGATGAACTATTTTAAATTGCATGATATGTTATATATATGTTGAAATAATGAAATATTAAAGTCAATAAATGACTGCATTATTTTGGCTAAAGAATGATGATTGAGTAGGGAACTTAATCTTGATATTTGTTATGTGAATTAAAAGCATGTATGCCATGTTACTTTAATGAGATGTATATCGAGCTTGTTATTATGTGCTATGTGAGGCATGAATACTGTTAGATTTCGCTGGGCTGTCGAACTCACTCTTGCAAATAACCACTTTTGTAGGTCAAGGAATTAAGGTAATGGTATGTGCTAAGTGAGTTATAGAGAACTATATTCACGAAGATTACTTATGTTTTATGAGAAATATATGTAATATTTTGAATTTAATGTCGTTGAGTTGTAAATTGAGCTATCTAGTGTATATGGATATCTATTTATGATGTAAGACTTTGTATAGTCAGTTTATTGTAGCGATTCATGATATATATTGGAATCTAAGAGATGCAATGTAAAGGTTGCGATTTAGGGCAATAAAGAAGGATATGTACAAAAGTTTTAAATATTCCGCAATTTTTAGTGATTTTTAATATCGAATAATGATGTAAAATTAGAGGTTGAATGTTTGATTAACGACCGAAATCGAGATTTAAATTGTATGAATTTTGGGGTCGTTACAGTTGGTATCAGAGCCGATAGGTTAGAAACCTTAGATAAGAGTACCTTAGGCTATAACCTTAGAGAAGAGAGGTTAGAAACCTTAGATAAGAGTACCTTAGGCTATAACCTTAGAGAAGAGAGGTGAAAATAGTGAACGAATAAGCTCAAATAGAGTTTGAACAATAAGAAGTAATTTAAGAAATGTATAAAGAAGGGATTAAAACATGCGTGAGAGGATTCAAAGAAGAATCTCGCAGAGTTATAAGGAATATGAATGTAGAGTTACCCAACTCTAAAGATGTAAGGTGATAATAAATAGATAGTGTCTATAAAAAAAAGAGTGATAAAGAAGTTAAGAATAGAGAGTTATATTTAAGTATGGTACAATTGTACTCTTTAGTAGTTGATGTATGGTATCTGGGCTAAACGATTGCTTCATAGAGCGGAGGCATATACGAACTAGCAACTCGGAACCTAGGTTGTTGGTTATTTGTGGGAAACCACTCAGCATACCATACTAAAACTGTTAGAGACTCGATGTGTACTAAGTGTAGAGAATGGATGTGTATGATGAAAGTGTAGAACTCGAATGAAATGTTGAAAAATCTAAATGAAGTTTGTGACGCCCCCAAAATAGGTATACAACACCCATTCTGAGTCACCAAATACATGGTACAGAAAGTAAACTACAACTTCAATAATATAATTGTCATGCAAAATACGACGACACATACTGTGAGTTTAAATACAAATATTATCTTCTGGATAATATCCACACTCAAATAAATCCTCATTACAATTATTCAAATACTATTTGTTAGAAATAATGAGGACTGTTAAAACATCTTTCTAGAACCATCACTCCATACCCCGACTAGATCCTGCTATGTTTTCACCTCCTGAGAAGAAAAATGGAACAAAAAGGGAAAAGGTGAGCTCAACTAGCCCAGTAAAGAATATTATGACTAAGATAATATACAACAAATTATCGTTAGTCTTCAACAAGGAAAAATCTGATAAAATATAATAGACAACAACTTATAGATCAACAACTGCAGCGGAAGCAGCAAACCATTAGAAGAGTCAAGTAGAGAAAGAATTCTACTATCTTCTAAGATTTAAAAGTCCATTATCAATATTTTATCCCTGTAACATCAATCAATATACATCTTGAATCAAATATTCATCTTTGCACTAAAAGCCAAAGATATTCATTTGTAACACCAGTCGGTCATGTTCATCTCAACACCTGTTCATCTTTGCACTACGGGCCAAAGATATTCATCAGTTAATCATTCATCTTTGCACTACAGGCCAAAGATATTCAGTAATATCATCATTTAGGACTGAGGATGATGAAAAATATCTTAAAGAAAACGAATCCAGTGAGACAGAAAGACAAATAGTAGGGATTCGTATAACAGTTTATCCAAGATCAACAATACTTCATAATAATCAATTGTGAAGCAGAATTCAAAAAATAAAGATCAAAACATGGATACAATCAAAGATAGTAACCATAATAGACATCTTGGACAAAAAGAAGAAAATTTTATTTTTTGTTGAATAGTGTCGTATTCGTGAATAGTGTCGTATACGTGAATAGTAACCCTGACACAAAAAGTTCCAAATTTGATAAAAAGTTTATATCAATATTTCAGCATAATGATATTGAAGAAAATAATATTATTTAAGAAGAAAATAATATCCCTTACCTCAAACGAACAGTACTTATGATCAGAATATCGTATATGAGGCTGAATGAAACTTGTGCTGAATAGCAACTCTCAAAATATCAAAATACTCACAAAATACGCTCAATAATATAGAGAGAAAAAGAGAGAAAACTTATGAATTCTGGTGTGATTTTCAATTCTAACTTAGCCCTCTATTTATAGGAAAATGTTAGCACGCCGAAGTAGACTTGACCTGCAACCTGATGGCTTTACCTGCTACCATTCCCACCTCACCAACCAAAAGTGGGGCTCACCAATTCTAGAAATTTCTACCAAAGTGATAAATTTCGAAACTTTAATAATTTCTGAACCAGTCATCTCTTAAAACTCATAACAAATCATACGTTCATTTTTAACGGTTCAAACTTTGTGGACATATACTCAACTTATATATGTATAACATATCCAAAAATCACAACGATCCAACGGTCGGATTAAAAATTATAACCCCCGCAAAATATCTCAAAAACCCTAATTTGATTTTTAATACCTCAATTCCGACAAAAATACTGATAAAACACCTCAACATTAACTCCTTCATTTTTAACCACAAAAATATATCCCTCGTTTATATCCACATAAAATATTTATTTCCTTATCATATGAATCAATAATTAATTATTCACATATATTACATAATCACATTTATGACAACCAGGCTGTTCCCAGGAAAGATGGGGCTTTCCAATAAGGATTTCTCCTTACTGGCGCGCAATTAGGTGACCAAACCTCTCCTTAGACAGAACTTTCTAGACATTGCCAATAATGCTATCTAATAATATTATTCAAATAATATGAATTATTGATCTGATAATGGAATATACTGTGCAGTAACAATTATTGAAACACAATAATATAAAATATCAACACAGCAATTATTGAACTAATAAAATAAAATAAAATATTGAACAGTAACTACTATAATAATTATTGAGTAGTGTCTTCCTTCGTAAGAATCAATAATTCAAAAATACTGTGCAATTCGTGTGCTACTGTGCAATCACGCGTATTACTGTATTTTTAACCACTGGGTATTCCAACAGTGTTAACGGTAACAACTACGTCGTTATTTATAAAAACTCAATTTGTCATTATCTTCATCCAACCGTTTTCTGTTATGAGACCCACAAATAGCTGCGCCGTCATACGAATATTCCCCGACAGAAAGAATATTCCACGACCAAATGAATATTCTCCGACAAAATAAATATTTCATAACCACTTGTTTATTTTGAAAAATTTGCACATTTCACTCATAACAAAATATTATATCAAATTAACACCTTATTATTCACAATAATAATTAGAGGAAAATTTGATTTTATTCATTAATAAGTTGGGGTCTTATAACCTCCCCTCCTTATGAAATTTCGTCCTCGAAATTGACGTACGTACCTGGTATTTTGAAAAGGTCCTACCTCACTTTTATTTCTGATTCCAACTCCCAGGTCATTTCTTCAATAGCATGGTTTCTCAACAAAATCTTAACTTGTGGTATAACCTTCGTGCATAGAACATGCTCTTTCCTATCCAAGATCTTAACAGGTACCTCCTCGTACGTTAAATCTTCAACTATCTCGTCTGGTTCTAACTCAATTATGTGGTTTGGGTCTTTTTCATATTTATGAAGCACAGATACGTGAAAAACATTATGAACACGAGACATGCTTAGAGGTAATGTGAGTCGATATGCCACATTTCCTATTCGGATAAGAATTTTAAATGGACTAATAAATCGTGGATTGAGCTTTCCTCTCTTCCTAAATCTTGTAACTCCTTTCCATGGTGCAACACGTAACAATACATGATCCCCAATACTAAATTCTACATCCTTTCGATGAAAATCCGCATAACTCTTTTGCCGATCCTGTGTCGTTTGTATACGTTGTCGAATCGTTTGAATCTTCTCTGTAGTTATGCGTACCAATTCTAGTCCCAACAACGTTGCTTCACCCACCTCGTCCCAGCATACTGGAGAACAACACTTTCGTCTATATAAGGCTTCAAATGGAGCCATACCTATACTTGCCTGATAACTGTTATTGTAGGAGAATTCTACCAGTGGCAAGTACTTATCCCAACTTCCTTTGAAATCTAGAACACAGAGTCTTAATAGATCTTCAAGGGTTTGAATAGTCCTCTCTGATTGCCCGTCTGTTTTAGGATGGTATGCTGAACTGAATCGTAAATCCGTGCCCATAGCTTTCTGCAAGCTAACCCAAAATCGTGAAGTGAATCTTGGGTCACGATCTGAAACTATGGATACTGGCATGCCATGCAATCTCACAATCTCATTCACGTACATACGAGCAAGACGTTCAAGGGAATAAGTCTCACGTATCGGCAAGAAATGGGCAGACTTGGTTAATCTATCAACAATAACCCAAATCGCATCTATGCCTTGAGACACCTTGGGAAGACCCGTAACGAAATCTATAGTAATGTGTTTCCACTTCTATTTCAGAATCTCAAGTGGTTGCAATGGACCCTTTGGTACTTGATGCTCCGCTTTTACACGTTGACAAGTTAAACACCTCGAGATAAACTCCGTGATCTCTCTTTTCATATTGCTCCACCAAAATGTATGTCGAAGATCGTGATACATTTTGGTACTCCCAGAATGGATTGCAAACGGCGTGTTGTGTGCCTCCATCATTATTCTATGCTTCAAGTCAAAATCGTTAGGAACACAAAGTCTGGAGTTGACTCGAAGTATTCCTTCTTCATCGATTCTTGCTTCTGGAATAACACCTTCTTGCACTTTCTTCTTCATATGCATCAGCTCCATGTCCGTAGCTTGAGCAGCTTTAACTTTATCGATTAAAGTCGGTTCTACTCGTATATTTGATATCATCATGTGAGTACTTGGAGCCTTCATCTCTATCTCCATCCTTTACAAGTCATACAAAATGGGCATTTGTGTTAACAACATTGCACTCGTACCCGCATATGATCTTTTACTCAATGCGTCAGCTACTACGTTTGCTTTTCCAAGATGATATTGGATGGTATGATCGTAATCTTTCAACTGCTCGAGCCAACGTCGTTGCCGCATGTTGAGTTCCTTTTGGGTGAAGAAATATTTGAGGCTTTTATGATCTGTATAGATCTCCACTTTCTCCCCATACAGGTAGTGTCTCCAGATCTTCAACGCGAAAACGACTGCTACCAACTCCAAATCATGAGTAGGATAATTCCTCTCATATTCCTTGAGTTGTCGCGAGGCATAGGCTATGACTTTTCTGTGTTGCACGAGAACACATCATAACCCTTTGCTTGAAACATCGCTGTAGATAACAAATCCATCCGAACCAGATGGTATTGTCAGAACAGGTGTCGAAATGAGTCTCCTCTTGAGTTCTTGGAAACTCTTCTCGCATTCCTCACTCCATACGAATTTTATATCTTTCCGAGTTAGCTGAGTTAACGGAGTAGCGATTCGAGAGAATCCTTCCACAAATCTCTGATAATAACCAGCTAAGCCTAGAAAGCTACGTACTTCGGTTACCGACTTCGGTTGCTCCCAACTTTGTATGGCTTCAATCTTCGCCGGGTCGACAGATACTCCATGTTTTGATACCACGTGCCCAAGGAATGTTACTTCCTCAAGCCAGAACTCGCATTTCTTCAGTTTGGCATATAGCTTGTTTTCACGAAGCCTTTGCAATATCAGCTTCAAATGGCGCTCATGATCTTCACGGCTTTTGGAATAGATGAGGATGTCATCAATAAAGACAACAACGAACTGATCCAAATATTCTTTGAATACACGGTTCATCATATCCATGAAAGTAGCAGGAGCATTAGTCAATCCAAAAGACATGACTAAGAATTCATAATGCCCGTACCGAGTTCTGAAGGCAGTCTTTGGAATATCCTCAGTTTTGATCTTCAGCTGATGATATCCAGAACGAAGGTCGATCTTTGAAAAGAATTATGCTCCTTGTAACTGGTTGAACAGGTCATCAATGCAAGGTAGGGGATACCTATTCTTGATGGTGACATGGTTCAATTCCCTATAGTCGATACAAAGTCGCATACTCCCGTCTTTCTTATTTACGAATAAAACAGGAGTTGCCCAAGGTGATGTACTAGGACGAATAAAATCGATGTCTAATAACTACTGTAATTAGGCTTTTAACTCCTGAAGTTCAATAGGAGCCATTTGATATGGGATTTTAGAAATGGGCTTTGTACCGGGTTCAAGGTCAATAAAAAATTCAACTTCACGTTCTGGGGGTAGACCAGGAAGTTCTTCAGGAAATACGTCAGGAAATTCACTAACAACAGAAATATTATTCAAATCTGTTGTGTTTTTGTTCAAGTCCATAACATGGGCTAAGAAAGCTTGACATCCATTTTTCAGTAAACGAATGGCTTTATGGCTTGATATAACAGCGATTTATTTTAATGGTTTGGTTGCTTGAATTCCCATAATAGGTTGGTTAGGAATATGAAAACTAACAACCTTACGAAAACAATCAATTTTGGCATGATGAGTAGTTAACCAATCAATCCCTAAAATCACATCAAATGCAAGTATCTTTAAAGAAATAAGATCAACAGGTAATGTGATGGTGCCAACTTGGATTAAGCAAGATTTATAAACTGTAGATGTAACAAAGGTTTCACCCAACGGAGTTTTAACAGATAAGTCAAAGGTCAATTTCTTCGGAGTCAAGTTCAAATGTTGAGCACAAGCAGGAGAGATAAAAGAATGGGTAGAACCGGTATCTAGTAAAGTATAAACTTCGCAAGAATTTAAGATTAGCTTACCCGTGATCACCTCGTTCGGGTTTCTCGAGTTTTGGCCAGTCACGACAAACGCCCTTCCGGGAACCGCTGATATCGACTTATCCGGGACAACTTTTGGAGTCACCATCCCCGCCGAACTTGGTTTTTCTACAGAACACTCTCGAGCTATATGACCCTCCTTTCCACAATTATAACATACCTTGGATTGTTGTGGGCAGTTTGGGCTGATATGTCCCTCTTTCCCACATTTGTAACATACGACTGGTGGTCGTTCTCCTCCCCTAGAAACAGTTGATGTTTGTGCTGACGTCTTCATGTTATCATTGTTGTACCTTCTCTTCTTGAAATCTCCTCCCGACTCTCTCCTTCTATTATCACGACCACGATTACCACCAGAGTGGTTACCACTTTTATCCGAATGTTTTTCTCCCTGCTGGTTTTCATTGCTCTGATGACTGCCACCTCGGTATGTACCTGGTTGTGGTTCCTCGGTTTAACATACTCATTATCTCGCTCTAATAATTGAGCCCTATTCACAACATCTTAATATAAAGAAAATTTATGAGAGATAATATATTACCGAATCTCGGGTTTTAGACCTCTCAAAAACATCATTGTCATACGTTCCTCGTTCTCCACCAAATGAGGTGCAAACCTGGATAACTCCGCGAACTTCGCCTTGTATTGAGACACGGTCATGTTGTTTTGTTCTAGTCTGATAAATTCTACCTCCTTCATATGACGAATACTTTCAGGAAAGTACTTATCATTGAACAGCTTCTGAAACGTTTCCCAAGACATGCTGAGTGTGACTGGCTGGGTACGCTTTACAGATTCCCACCAGTAATATGCCTCACCACGGAACATAAATGTGGCGAATGGAACCTTCTATTCCTCCATGCATCCCAAGACATCAAATATCTTGGTAATTTGTTTGTCCCACGTTTCCGCCTTAATCGGATCTGGGTTTCCCCAGAATTCTGGTGGTCCCAACTCCTTGAACTGCTTGGCTGTGACAAACCGCTCGTTGCCATCATTTCCACCCGTATTTTGTACACGAGTCTCCCTCGTCTTATTTTGCATGAACTGCAAGAAGCTCCTAAACATTTCATCATTCATCGTTTGCCCGGTAACGTTGTTTACAGGAGGAATATTGCCTTCCTGTTGCACGTTCTCCTGGTTTGTGACTATAGGTTGTTCCATAGTATCATATACTCCATTGTTAACGTTCTCGGCTGCCATTCTCAAATACAGCCATAAAACAAGGGTTAATTAAACAAATTAACATATCACATAATATCCCTATATTATGACCGACCAACAAATAAGCTTAGGTAGGACACACTAGCGAAGAATTTACTCGTCTCTCCCCTCCTAGTTCTATTCCCCGATCTCCGCCAGAGACCATATCCCTAAGCTCTGATACCAACTGTGACGCCCCCAAAATAGGTTTACAACACCCATTCTGAGTCGCCAAATACATGGTACAGAAAGAAAACTACAACTTCAATAATACAATTGTCGTGTAAAATACGACAACACATACTGTGAGTTTAAATACAAATATTGTCTTCTGGACAATATCCACACTCAAATAAATTCTCATTACAATTATTCAAACACTATTTTACAGAAATAGTTAGGACTGCTAAAACATCTTTTTAGAACCATTACTCCATACCCCGACTAGATCCTGCTATGTTCTCACCTCCTGAGAAGAAAAATGGAACAAAAAGGAAAAGGGTGAGTTCGACTAGCCCAGTAAAGAATATTATGACTAAGATAATATACAACAAATTATCGTTAGTCTTCAACAGGGAAAAATCTAATAAAATATAATAGACAACAACTTTTAGATCAACAACTGCAGCAGAAATAGCAAACCATTAGAAGAGTCAAGTAGAGAAAGAATTCTACTATCTTCTAAGATTTAAAAGTCCATCATCAATATTTTATCCTTGTAACATCAATCAATAAATATCTTGAATCAAATATTCATCTTTACACTACAGGCCAAAGATATTCATTTGTAACACCAGTCGGTTATGTTCATTTCAACACCTATTCAACTTTGCACTACGGGCCAAAGATATTCATCAGTTAATCATTCATCTTTGCACTACAGGCCAAACATATTCAGTAATATCATCATTTAGGGCTGAGGATAATGAAAAATATCTTAAAGAAAACGAATCCAGTGAGACAGAAGGACAAATAGTAGGGATTCGTATAACAATTTATCCAAGATCAATAATTCTTCATAATAATCAATTGTGAATCAGAATTCAAAAATAAAGATCAAAACATGGATACAATCAAAGATAGTAACCATAATAGACATCTTGGATAAAAAGAAGAAAATTTTATTTTTCGGTGAATAGTGCCGTATACGTGAATAGTGACGTATACGTGAATAGTGCCGTATACGTGAATAGTAACCCCGACACAAAAAGTTCCAAATTTGATAAAAAGTTTATATCAATATTTCAGCATAATGATATTGAAGAAAATAATATTATTTAAGAAGAAAATAATATCCCTTACCTCAAACGAACAGTACTTATGATCAGAATATCGTATATGAGGCTGAATGAAACTTGTGCTGAATAGCAACTCTCAAAGTATCAAAATACTCATAAAATACGCTCAATAATATTGAGAGAGAAAGAGAGAGAACTTATGAAATATGGTGTGATTTTCAATTCTAACTTAGCCCTCTATTTATAAGAAAATGTTAGCACGCCGAAGCAGACTTGACCTACAACCTGATGGCTTTACCTGCAACTATTCCCACCCACCACATTTGAATAAAAATTTCAGCACATTTTTCACCAACTAAAAGTGGGGCCCACCAATTCTATAATTTTCCACCAAAATGATAAATTCTGAAACTTCAACAATATCTGAACCAGTCATCTCTTAAAACTCATAACAAATCATACGCTCTTTTTTAACGGTTCAAACTTTGTGGACATATACTCAACTTATATATGTATAACATATCCAAAAATCACAACGATCCAACGGTCGGATTAAAAATTATAACCCCCGCAAAATATCTCAAAAACCCTAATTTGATTTTTAATACCTCCATTCCGACAAAAATACTAATAAAACACCTCAACATTAACTCCTTCATTTTTAACCACAAAAATATATCTCTCGTTTATATCCACATAAATTAAATATTTTCTTATCATATGAATCAATAATTAATTATTCACAAATATTACATAATCACATTTATGACAACCAGGTCGTTCCCAGGAAAGAGGGGGCTTTCCAATAAGGATTTATCCTTACTGGCGCGCAATTAGGTGACCAAATTTCTCCTTAGACGGAACTTTCTGGACATTGCCAATAATGCTATCTAATAATATTATTCAAATAATATGAATTACTGATCTGATAATGGAAAATACTGTGCAGTAACAATTATTGAAACACAATAATATAAAATATCAACGCAGTAATTATTGAATCAATAAAATAAAATATTGAACAGTAACTACTGTAACAATTATTGAGTAGTGCCTTCCTTCGTAAGAATTAATAATTCAAAAAAACTGTGCAATCCATGTGCTACTGTGTAACTACGCGTATTACTGTATTTTTAACCACCGGGTATTCCAGCAGTGTTAACGTTAACAACTACGCCGTTATTTATAAAAATTCAATTTTGTCGTTATCTTTATCCAACCGTTTTCTGTTATGGGACCCACAAATAGCTGCGCCGTCATACGAATATTCCCCTACAGAAAGAATATTTCACGACCAAATGAATATTTCTCGATAAAATGAATATTTCATAACCACTTGTTTATTTTGAAAAATTTGCACATTTCACTCATAGCAAAATATTATATCAAATTAACACCTTATTATTCATAATAATAATAATTAGAAAAAAATTTAATTTTATTCATTAATAAGTTGGGGTCTTACAAACTTAGAATTCTTAAAGGAAGAATTGTTATATAAACAAGAAGATTCAAAGAAGAATATTGAAGAGCTATAAAGATAAGAATTGGGAGTTTCTTAACACCAATAGCCAAGATAACGAATAATGTCGAAAATGATAAGAAAGAGAAAGAATGAGGATCGTAAAACAAAAGGATCACGAGTTAAGAAAAGAATTTTAAGGGAGATGATTATAGAATAAGATCACGACGTGATCTGTTTAAGTTATAAAAGGAAGATGGTTTGTAATGTTTGAAGAATTATAGCTTGATGCTATGAAGATATTATACTATGAATAGTACAAGATAAACTCATGAGGAGTTATCGATAAGGAATTCGTATCGAGCAAAGAGCAAGTTAAGAGCAAGATAGAGTTAGGTGGGGTTTCAATTGAGGACTCATGTGATGGTTGAGTTGTACAACCCGTTGTATGGGCAAGGGTTTTGTGCTTGCACTCAGTTTATCCCATTGATAATCATTGGAACGTTTGTGTCGCGCTATTTGCTATATGCCTGTTGAGAAGGTGATTCTTTTCTCATATGTATAACAGATAGGTAGAGTTTAGTTAGAGAATATCATAAGGTTAAGTGCGAGTTCTTAAAACTCATACTTATGGTAGGTTCGTGACTCATAATTATATGGTATATTTTTGAACCCCTCAGCGAATGGACGCCTATGGTCGGACTAGGATAAGTTCTTAAACTCATATGATTGTGGTAAGTTCCTGAACTCATAACGTGTGGTAAGTTTGACGAACTAGGTATAGATAAGTATAAATGGAGTATTGAGGATGATAGGAATAGATAGACCTATTAAGAAATGGATCATTATAGAAAGTGGAGTTGATGGTGGAAGCATAGGTATTCTAAATCTACTAGCTATGCTAGACTTTCGAAATTTATTGACTTCGTGCTGATGTTTACACTTTTATTTTCTTGAAAAACATTGGATCAACTGATGGAACCAATGAGTTTTAACAATAATACTGTTATTCATATGTCTATGCTAATTGCTTCGGCTAGACAAAAATGATTTGTAATATATCAAAATGTATTTTATATATCATTAATGCATCATGTAACCTGGTGCAAAGATGATAAAAACGATGGAGTCATCAATTCAGTATTACCTAGTGTTGGATGTGATCTAAGGATCGTCAGCCCACTATGGTATGATGTAGTATGATAAAATCACCAAATGACAAAATCCTCAATGGACTATAAATACAGTGCGGTATCATGACGTCATAAAAAGATTTTTTTTAGATTTATTTAAGATATGAGAACACATATGTATATATGTATATGTATATTTCGGTTGATGTCCGAATTGTTATAGAGGTCTATGCTATTTGATTCAGCTAGACAAATATTGAAAGATGTTCATGAAATTCAAACGTTTATTGAAAAGTTATGCCAAACCAAATTGTTTTGGTGCGGATTCAGATGTTGAAAAGCTGAGTTGAACAACCCTATAAGGGGACATATTTTCTGGGACAATGAGTCCGAGCATAACGCATATAGTCATTACAAAATACTACGTTGTGGCCCAACGTAGTAGTACAATAGGCTGCCCACCTTGTGTACGTAAGGACGGTGTTTTCATTCTTTGTGATTGATAAACACTCTGGTTTGCAGTGTGAAGGATTGAGTTGAAGCACTAGTAAATTGAGAATAGAGTTCACGGTCTTGTGACCCCTCAGCATGATTTGGAATCTTTTAAATTCCTGAGTTATTCATACTACTTCCTAATTATTGAACAATTATGGAAGATTCTTGTTATTATGTAAGATGGAAGTGAAAAAAAGAGAGGAAAGTATTCCTTAGGAAGAAGTAAGTCGTAGAATGCGACACTGAATGATGAGTATGTTGAATAAGTGAGAAAAGAGATTTTAAAGTGAGAAGGATATCAGTTATCAAAGAATAATGTGAAACTTTTAATAGAAAAGTTTAATAATTGTAGAAAGATCTTTGTGGAAAGAAGTGGTTATAAAACCCAAGGAATGAATATAGTATTAACGTAAAATCTATTTTGATAAATCAGATGAATAAAGATTAATAGATAAAATTTCGAGGACGAAATTCTTAGAAGAAATGGTGAATGTAATATTCCGAGTGTTTTTGATAGCGATCCTTAGAAAAGGAAATGAATGGGTTAAAAGATATATAATACTCAGAATATAATTGAGTTCAAGTGAAAGTTATGAAACGAAACCTAGAATTTGTTAAAGTAAGGAATGTAGTATGAAATATAAAATCTATATTTAGATAAAATGATGAAAGATTTCTCTGAGTTATGTGTTTAATTTGTGTCTTCGATTCAAGGGACATAATCTTTGTAAGTAGGGAAGATTGTAACGAATGAATTATTGAGTCGTGATTCTGGAGACAAAATCCTTTTAAGGGGGAAAGATGTGATAACCGAGATTTTTGTAAATTAAATTAAATATTTATTAAATTAAATAAATATTTTTTGATGAATTAATTATTAGATTAAATAATTAATTAATAAAATTATGGTAGATTGATGTAATTATATGTGTTATATTTATTAAATTAATGTGGAGAATATTGATTATTTAAGTATGTATTTATGTGAGCTTATTGAATTAAAAGAAATAATTAATAACCCTAATGTTATTTTAATTAATTTAATAATTAATTAGAGATCTAATAATTTCACATTATTAATAAATGAGAATTTAATTATTTGATTATGTGAATTAATGAGAAATTATCATATTTTATTTAAATTAAATTAAATAAGATATTTGATTTATGTTATAATTGGATGTGACATTATTAAACTATAGTATATGGGATTGATTAAAATAAATAGAAGTAATAATTAAATGGTAGCCAAACATGGTTTTTTGGGAAGTTAAGAGCAGTTACCCATGATTGGGTAACTGACCTCAACGCGTCAGTTCTTTTCTAGTATTTATAAACGTTTTCTTCTTCTTCATTTTTTCTAAGTCTTGCTTAGCATCACAGAAAGAGATTGAGAAATTTTTGGGGAGATTGTGAGTGTGTGATTGAACAAGAATTGAGAAGGAATTCATCTCCTACTAATTACACTTTACACTTTGAGTAAATTCTTCAACCCATTATTATTACGTTGTTCAAATTTTTATATTATACGGCTTTCAAAATTTTATAAAGTCTCTGTAAAATGGGAAATTGTGTTGTTATATAGATATATGAATATGTATGAGTTTTACGGCATAAAATTTATATGTTCTGTGAATTCTTGTTCCGAATTAGGCCATACAACTGAATTATGATAATTGTAGGTGGTTGTATTGTTATAACTAGCATGACCATGAACATGAACATGAACGAAATTGGTTTTACACTAAAGATAAGCATGAGCACGGCTTGGTAATAAATGAGTAATTGACTGTTAGCTAAATGTGGAATTTAACGTTGAGTATATTGAATTGTTATGAAATTCAGAGAATCGTAGTCTCAAGGACTCAAAATTGGTATATAAACTGTGATTACTGTGTTCACAGTTTCTAGAAGTATTAAAATGGACTTTTTGGGTTTAAAATATGGTTTTCAAGGAATTAAGTTTTCTGTGATTATTGTTTAGTGGTTTAAATTAGTATATGCATGTTGGATAATGTGTATATGAGTTATTTATATAAGTTATGCATGTTAATTTAGATGTTAGTAGTGTTAAATTGACAGAAATTAGTTGTCATGTTCTCCGATGGTTGGGTTTTGTAAGTTTCGGCGCCCCAGCGCCAAAAATAGAGCCCCAGCGCCAAAGTTCGCACCCTAGCGCCACTGGCTAGCCTATTCTTCGCGCCCCAGTGCTAGAATTTGCGCCCCAGCACTAGAATTCGCGCCCCAGCGCCACTGTCTCGCTCCCCAGCACTGGAAAAGTGGTCTGGGTTGGGCAATTTTGATCTCCTGCAGTAAAACGGCCCTAACTTTTTCATACGAACTCCGATTGAGGTGATTCAAGATGATCCAAAACGAGGACAAACAGACCTACAACTTTTGTTCTTTAAGTGTTTCAATTTGAGGTCATTAGGATGGGTCAAAATTGTCATCTTTAGGACTATTGTGTTTTCGTAGGCAATCGAAGGGCGTCGGGCATGCACATATGCATGTGTAGTGCTCCTGACCCTAAAAGATGGTGCTTGAAATTAATAAATAATGTGTTAGATAAGTTATAGAAGCATAGTACACATACACAAGAGAGGCAAATCGGGCGCGTGACGAATAAACGTCGAAACATCGTGCCAAGTGTTAATAAACTTAAAAAGTGTTTCAGTTCAATTGAAATGAATATTATAAGATATGGAATGGATTTAATATAAAACCAATGAGTAGTCCTAGCAAGACTTGAGCACTTGAATGAACTGCGAATATGAAATACAGGGAGATATAAGTTGAAAGTTAACACAATTAAGTTGAACATTGTATATTTATTAATAGGAAAGATTATGAGACGTAGAGTAGAGTTTACTTTACGATTACTATGTGTTGTTATGTGACTAATATTTGATGTGTATGATTATATAATTGCGTAGGGCACGTGAAGTGCAGATAGTTGTAAGTTGTTAAACTGTTATTGGTAAACAACGATCAAGGCCTTTTGTTTTCTATTTTCTACGTGGACTTGATGAACTGTTTTAAATTGCATGATATGTTATATATATGTTGAAATAATGAAATGTTAAAGTCAATAGATGACTGCATTATTTTGGCTAAAGAATGATGATTGAGTAAGGAACTCAATCTTGATATTTGCTATGTGAATTAAAAGCATGTATGCCATGTTACTTTAATGAGATGTATATCGAGCATGTTATTATGTGCTATGTGAGGCATAAAAACTGTTAGATTTCGCTGGGCTGTCGAGCTCACTCTTGCAAATAACCACTTTTGCAGGTCAAGGAATTAATGTAAGGATATGTGCTAAGTGAGTTATAAAGAACAATATTCACGAAGATTACTTATGTTTTATGAGAAATGTATGTAATATTTTGAATGTAAATGTTGTTGAGTTGTAAATTGAGCTATCTAGTGTATATGGATATCTATTTATAATGTAAGACTTTGTATAGTCAGTTTATTGTAGCGATTCATGATATATATTGGAATCGAAGAGATGTAATGTAAAGGTTGCGATTTAGGGCAATAAAGAAGGAAATGTACAAAAGTTTTAAATATTTCGCAATTTTTAGTAATTTTTAATATCGAATAATGATGTAAAATTTGAGGTTGAATGTTTGATTAATGACCGAAGTCGAGATTTAAATTGTATGAATTTTGGGGTCGTTACAGCTGATCTCCCTAAGTACGAGAAAGAAGGCCAATATAGTCTAAGGACTGTTAAAGGTTCAAGTAGAAATACCTATAAACTGGGACATAGTTCATGCTCTTGTGACCCTTAGATGAATTTCAATATCAGTTCTTGATTATCAATACTATGATATGTTATTCATTTCAGTTCAACTTATTCATTACCAGTTATTGTCTTTTCATTAAGTGAGCATTTGTTTGGCTCACTCTTGCATATATATAACCATTGCAGCTAAAATTGAGAAGGTTGATGAGCTAACCACTAGCAAAGGGAAAATAAAGATGAATAAGTGTTGAAGACTTGTTAATTTATTGAGTTTTATATTTTTAGACTTGGTTTAATTATGTGATGTAATTAATTAATTTCCACTTTTGATGAAAGTTTTAAGGTTAGACAACCTTGGATTTATCGAATTTAATTATGTAACCCTTTAATGGGAAGATTTATTGCTTAAATTTTATTAAATTTGTGTAGTTAGAAATGAATGTCTGGACTGTGAACACCAAATCATGTGAGAATGAAGTGCCCAGATTTGGGGGTTTCACATTTTCAGTCTTTTCTTACTAAATCCATTGCTCCGGATTCAGCTGAGTAGTCTGCTCATCAAAATTCTATTTTGAACTCAAATTCTAGTTTTAATTTCATTTTTTTGTGTTTTATACCCACTTTTACTTTCTTAGTTAGTTCAAACTATTTAATTAGTCTTGACTAATTATTAAATTAAATCTCATCACTTATCGCTAATAAATATATATAACACATTTTTAATCTTTCAACAATTATTCATCATTAATATTATAACTCACAATATTGACAACCAAATCGTTCCCAGGAGAGAGATGGCTTTCCAATAAGAATATCTTCTTACTGGCGCGCAATTAAATAGTCAATCCCGTTTCCTTGACAGAACTTTCTAGACATCGTCAATAATGCAAATAATAATATGAATAAATGTGTCATCTCAATTATTGATTTAATAATATAAAATATTGTGCAGATGATATTATGACAATAATTGAATCAATAATATGAGATACTATGTAGCAACTACTGTGGTAATTTTTGAATGAAACTGAGTGACTTTTTACGTAAGCATCAGTAATTAGAGATGCAGTGCAACACCGTGTGCTACTGTGCAATAATGCGTATTATTGTACTTTTATCACCAGGTATTTCAACAGTTTAACGGTAAAAGTCTTACCGTTATTTTATGAAAATATTGTTTTTGTTTCTTTCTATATCCAACGGTTATTTCGTTGTGGGGTCCACCAATAATTACGCCGTTGTACGAATATTTTTCGATAAAAAGAATATTCTCCTACCAAACGAATATTTTATGATAACTTGCTTACTTTGTAAAATTTGCAAATATCACCCATAACTATAACATTTATTAAATTATCACCTTATTATTTAGAATAATATTTATAAGAAAATTGAATATTTTTATTTCATAAAATTCGTGGTCTTACAATCTCCCTTCCTTGTCCCCGAAATATACGTACATGGTAGTTCGAAGAGGTGAGAATATCTTGCTTTCATTTCAGATTCTATCTTTCCGATCATTTCCTCTATATCATGATTTCTCCATTGCTTATCTCTTGGATTTCAGATATCTTTCCAGAATACAGCTTCAAAATAAAGATTAATTGGCATATCACAATTTGTCAATTTATTAAGTAAGAAAATTCAACTTAGGTCGGACATACACTAGCGAATGATATTACTCGTCTCTCCCCTCCCAATTCTAATCTTATATCTCCGCCAAAGACCATATCCCTAACCTTTGATACCAACTGTGACGCCCCCAAAATAGGTCCACACAACCCATTTTGGATCGCCAAATACACACTACAGAATCGAAATACAAACTTCTTTTATACAACTATTAAACTATCGTGCAAAATACGACAACACATAAGTTGCGAGTTTCAATATAAATATTGTAATGAATATAATATGACAATATACACACCCAAGTTATTACAATGCCATATAAAATACAACAACAAATATTTCAAGTCTTCAAATAACACGAGAAGATTTATGTCCTCCTCATTCTAATAGGGTGTATTTTTTTCCGCTTCCAAATTCAAATTCACCTCACCCTATTGTTGTTCACCAAAATTAACTATTAAATGACGTATAAAATACGATACACACATTTTAAGTTCTCAATACAATTATATTGTTATTTTGTTTTATAATATATTGAGAAACTTTAACAGTCACAGACCATCACTCTATTCCCCTGTTATCCCCGCTCGACCCAGCTATACTCTTATTACTTGAAAGGAATTGTAAAACAAAAGTGTGAGCACAAGTAGCCCAATAAAGAATATTATGACTAAAGACAATCAAATTATCAATAGTCTTTATTAGTAATAAATCAGATATTTAGAACATATGGTAGATGATAAAAGTTTTCAACCATAATTGCAGTGGAATAAAAAATCTATTAGATGAGTCAAGTAGAACATAATGTCTATTATTTCCTCCAAATTAAAAGTCCATCATTAATATTTCATTCCTGTAATACCCATCAACAGTTCTTTCTTGTACCCAAGACCAAGAGAACTTTCATTACCTGTCTTTACCTAAAACACCAAAGATCGTAATTAAACTAAATCACAGTTCTTGTTCATAATCATGCTAATAAATTCATCTTTGCACCCATGCCAAAGATATTCATTTGTAACATTAATGGTTTTGATTATACTAGTCTACAACCTTTAGTAATAATCATGTTAGTCAATTCATCTTTGTACTCCGGGCCAAAAATATTCAACAGTAACATCAATGGTTATGATCATGCCAAACACCTGTTCATCTTTCCACTATGGGCCAAAGATATTCAACAGTAACACCAATGGTCATGATCATGTCAAACATATGTCCATCTTTGCACTACGGGCCAAAGATATTCAAGTTTCATATTTCAAAGATAACGATTAAAATTTAATAAGAAGACTTAGGTAAATAAAAATTCAAGGGAAAAGATATTACAAGAATAACAAATCTCAAAGGAATATCTAATCATTTCAGGATTTATAGAAGCAATACTTATAACAATGTTGATCAATTCACATTTACACTTAAGCCAAAGATATTCAATTATAAAATCAATAGTCATGATCATACCAATCAACAATTCATCTTTGCACCCCTCGCTGAAGAGAACCCATGGTCATGATCATACCAATAATCTACCTATCTTTGCACTCAAGTCAAAGAGAACTTTAATCACCATGATTATTAAAATGTTATATATGATGAATATAAATAATAAGAACAATATGATCAATGATAAGTATTAAAGATTTGTAATTTAATTTATCCAAGTTCAAGAATGTTCAAGTTGTCAACATGATAACCAATTATGGAGTAAAATTCAAGAATGATATTCATGTATCAAAAATACTTTGGACAAAAAAGAAAATTAAATTCTATTATGAATAGTACTCATGAATACCGTATGAAAAGTACCCATTGTTAGTTCCCAGAGGGCACACAATTGATCTAGAAGGGGGGTTGAGATCTTTTTTGATTTCAAAAATCTTTTCATTTTAGTTTGCATTGTTGAGTAAATAGCAGATGACAAACTTAGGAATTGTTTCAAACACTGCGGAATAAGTTAAGGTTCCCCTTCATAGATATTGTATTGACCATTTGTCTAGAGTTAGTTTAGTTGTAAGTAGTTATCATGTTGATAGCAGTTATAGCAATTATAACGTAAATGGCAGAATGTAAAAGACACAACAGATTATAAGTGTTTCAGAGACTCAAGCTCCTAATCCACTATTCTGCTTAAACGAGTAGGGATTCCACTAAGGAAGTCTTTACATCACTGAATCACTAAGATTCCTTCAATACCAGCAACCTTGGAACTTTAGTTCATTCAGAACTCTTCAAGTCCAGTAGACTTGGAACTCCAGTTCACTAAGAACTCTTCAAGGCCTGCAGCCTTGGAACTCAGTTTAGTCCCTTGGACAAGGATCCTTCTGGCCCTGGCTATTGTTGTTGTTGTTGGTGGTGGTGCTGAGCTACCAAGATGACTTTAAGCTTGTTCATCCTTAATTCTTGGCAGCTTGTTGTGATCCTCTTTGTATTCTGCATCGAGACTGGATCACCATTGGACATACTGTTAAGTTGTTCATGAAGCTCGATCTCTTTAAGTACTTAGCAGTTTGTCACTTCTTCCTTAGTGCAGCTGATCTTCGTATTGGTCCTTGTGACATCTCCAAATCCGGGTACTTCATTCCAACAAGATTTGGTGTTCACTTGATAAAAACATTCATTTCTCACTACCCAAATATAATAAAATTTAACAATAAACCTTCCCTTTAAAGGATTACATTAATAAGTTCAATAAAATCTCTCAGGTTATCTAACCTTTAAATGAAAACATCAAGTGCAGAAAATTAAATAATTACATCTCAACATTTAAAACAAACTCTAACAATATAGAAATCCACAGATTTATAAGTCTTCAACACTTGTTCATCTTTCCTTTTCATATACTGGTGGTAGGTTCATCGACCTTCTCAACTTTAGCTGTAATGGTTATATAAGCAAGAGTGAGCAAACAAATGCTCATTTGGAGTGACAATGAATAATAATAACATAGCAACTACCAAACAAATAGGCTCAATAGGATTGAATAATATTCTTTATCAGTGATAATCATGAACAGAAATTAAAGTATATATCTAAGGGTTATAAGACCACGAACTATGTCCAAAGTTATAAGTATTCTTTCAACTTAAACCTAAACAGTCATAAGACTATAAGGACTTCTCGTACTTAGGGGGATCAGCCCTTCGTACAATGTGTTGTGCAAAAACATCTATACGCTATGCGTAAATTATCTCCTGTAATAGGGTTATTCATCTCAGTATTTAGAATACAAGTCCGCACCAAAGTAAGTTTGGTTTGGATAAGTTTCAAGGTAATTTAGAGTTAACGAAAATCAACTAAGGATTAGTTAAATAAAAATGCAATAACAATATGCTATGGAATAAGTCATAAATAAATCAACATTGTATATTAAGGTCATGCTTTAGAAATGAACTAAAAGCATAAGCATTGAATAACGTAACATACCTTGCTTGAACAATATTAAGCTAAGGCTAGAATTTTGTTTAGTAACAGAATTGAGTTATTGAGTATGCATAATAAATAGTAATTTGAACGATAAAACTTGTTCAACATAAGTGTATCAGAATTTAGAAGTTTGCATGCTAAGAAACAAGTTAAAAGTAGGAAACCCTCTCAAAGTAAGAGTTAGGTTAAAAAGCTTGCGTGATTATAATTAAGTTGTATAAATAGGATTAAGAATTACTTGCTCAATATAAAGGTAAATAGAACAGTACACAAGTAGAGGTTAGAGTTTGAAAACTTGCCTTGCGTGTAGGCTAAACCGTAATAACTCGATTCTCAATATCCTATACACATGTCATCATGATATAATTAGTTACTACATGTACTTTGTACATAATTAAGTACATATTTCATGTATGGCTTAGTTTTAATCATGTAGTCAATTCACACTATTAATGCAATAACATAACTCATTAATTGTTAATAATATTCTCACTCTTGGTACTATAACACCACAATATAAAAATCACATTTTAATAGTCATAACATTGCACCTTATAAACAATTACAGATTTTGTATAATTAAAACATATTTTTTGGCCAACACTGCTGACCGGCGCTGCGGTGCCCCAATTTGCACTGGGAACGGAACGGCGCTGGCGCTGCGGCGCAAGGCACATGCCTGAGATAGGCACTGCGGCACGAGACCTGGCGCTACAGCTCCGAATTACAGTTCCAAGCGCGAAGAACACAAATAAAGCTAATTTAGCTTATAACTGACTTACTAGCAACTAATTTAACACATATAATTTACATAGACTTCACAGAAACATATCTTAAGGTCTCTAACTTATTTTTACCCATATAAATAACTTAAAGATAAAATTTAAAACCTTTGAATTCCATGTTTTATGCAAAAACTCCATTTTTAACATCCTTAACAAAATTAACACCGTGATCACCATTGTACACCAAATTAACTCATAAACTATGTTCTCTTCATTACTTACTGAATTAATACATTCAAGGCTCAATTTACTGATTAGTTTACAAATTAACTTCCAAATTTGGTACTTTCACAAGCCATATATATATAAACATACACTGTAAACAATTTTTGTAACGCCACGAAATTCGGTCTATTTTCATACCCGAATTTCGTACATCACGATCCCACTTCTTACCAAACATACATCATTTTATAGTTAAATATAACAACATATATTCTCAAATCTCAGGTTCTGAAAACCTTATAACCTCTTTCATTACAAATAATGATAAATACATTATTCATTTGATCTTACAAGAATGACTTTTATCCACCACCAAGGATACATATCAGTTCATTAAGCTATTCTATAGTTCAATTACATTATTCTACATTACAAGTCTTCGTTTGATCTTCGCGCACATTCACATACTGAATGGCACTTCGTCTGGATACCGATCAGCTTGATCTTCACGGAATCCTGAAGTTCTTTCTAACATCGTTCGCTAAAAATCTTTTTATTTAAAGCAAGTGTGAGCATTCAATTGTCCATCACGTCATAACAGTTGAACACATAACTTCAAGAGTTTAAACGTTCCTTTAAAAATTCGATAACCAAACAAAGGTTATGAAGTAGCTTGAATAATAGGAATAGTCTCGATTCCTATCATCTTAAAACATCAGTCACTCTCACTTTGAAATACTTTCATTTCTCAACCTTTTTAGTACACATCCTGTCTGGTTAGAATCATTAGCACAGACTTAACAATAACGGTTCATGTATAAACAGAACATACATGTATTGAATAGTTCAATCACAGAATAGTTCATATTATAGAAACACCGAAGTGTTCACATTGTGGCACAAGGCCTCATACATTCTACCACCTTATACAAATATCACACACTCGCACATAGACAAGACTTCTCAAGTTCAATATCTGAGAAGTTTAAGAAATGAGCATTCATGTACTATGAATGAAGTTAGGAAACTTGCCTTACGCACAGCTACAACTTATAGTTTACGCTGAACTGCTTATTCCAAATCCCTATATAACACATAAGGAAATAACACGTAAACAAATTAGTCATATACTTGACTTACATATTGGTTTACTTAACTTTACTTCTTAAGGTTCACGCTCTTGTAATTTAAGCTTATGCGACTAACTTTCATTACCGGTTCACGGCTTCATGACATACGGAGATGTGTTACTCAAAACGTTCATCATCTTTGATGATTTTCATTCTTATCTTCTTCTTATAACTTCTCTAGGACTCATCACACATCATGTCTCTGCTAGTACTTCATATGGTACTCTGAGTGGTTTCCCATAAACAACCAACAAATAAGTTCCCGTCTCATCTACACTGCCCATAACAGTGAGTTAGATCGGTTGCCAGTTTCGTATATACCTTCTCTCTCTGAAGGAATTGTTTAGCCCAACTCCCATATGTCAACCATCAAAGGTTACAATTGTACCACAACCTAACTTATCTTAACCTATCCGAACCATTATACTATAATATTCGTTAAGTCAAATTCTTATTCGTTGTGGCTTTCTGGTAACTAGATGACATACCTTAGGATTCACTCTTTATCGTCCAAGTCATACAGTCTTTTGTATACTAAGAGCGATCATTCAATGTCAATAGTATGATGTCATAGCGTTAAACATTTTATATTAACTTATTCATATCTTAAAACGTCCGGTTTGTTCAACTCGGAACGTTCTCCAAGTTAAAATCACTAACTCTGCTTCTATACGTTATACATCATTGTCTTTAATTCAGTTTCTTCACCATTAACGGTTAAACAACATTCTTCATTACCTTACGGTCAAAACATACACGGGGTGTAAGTTCTGCCCGTTTAATAATCGTGTACACTCAACCCTTACGTTGGCTAAAGCGTTTAACACTTACCTTTCATTCTAACATTCTCTATCCAACTCATACTCGTACTTTCATTATTCTTATTACCGTTCACTACGGCTTTTTGCGATAATTCATATCTTACTTACTACTTTTGTCCATGTCCAAGTCATACAATCAGGGTATACTTAGAACGTTCGTCCGACGCAAATATGATTCATGAGGATCGTTTACGTATCAAACGTTCACGTTGCTCATCTCTTAATCTCTCATTCAACCTTTGCTCAAGGTTTTAGTCACTTCCCATTGTTATCCATCCCATGAACCCCATGTTCATTATTCTTTCTTAATGTTGAAGCCATACTGTTCGTTATATGCTAAGACCGATCGTTCATCGCAATAACGTTGCGTTCACAGCATCTATACGCTTTACACTTATCTCTCATTACTACAACATAACATCGAAATGTTATTCATTACCTTCGTCACTCAACATCAAAGGAATCATAATCATAGCAATCCCTTACGTTCGTTTATCGCGACTATGGTCCCCAGACATCGGTTCCGTAACCCGTGTTTACATTCTTTATCTTTTAATCTCGTTTAATCTTTCTATTCAATCTTTACTACAGGTTTAATTCACTTGATTAAGTGTTACATTAGTTGAACATTATGTTCATACTTCTTTCTTGCACATCCCCCAATAATTGAGCAATAAAAATCTCATTTCTGGGCATTGCCCTGCACTGGCGCTGCGGCGCCACTCTTTCCTTTCTCTCTCGCGTTGCGGCGCAAGCCTACGTCACCCTCTTCTTCAGTCTGGCGATGTGGCACCGAGTCCTTCACTAACTCTCACGCAACGGCACCAACTAACAGTGCATGAAGCCCCAAGCTCGTGCTACGACGTCGCCTCCCAAGGCTCAGCAGGCGCTGCGACGTCGAGCACAAAACCTTGAAAATCTTCTAAGTCTTGAATTAAGTTCGAGATGCTTACTTCCTGATCTCATAACTTCTTCGTTATAATTCAGAACGAGGTCATTCCAAAGCCATTCTCTTCCTTATCTTACGTACTTTTATACCCCTTATACAGAACTTGGTTCTGAATCCGTTAACGTACCATTCGACTTGCTTAATCTTCACCCCTCGTTCATTTTTATGCTTTTAATGCTCTTCATTCGTTCCTCCGTAATTCGGTTATCCGAACTCAGAACTCATTCGTTCTTGAGTCCACAACTCACGTTTTCTACGTTCTCTTATATTCTTATGAAACCCTACACGTTTGGGTTCATTTGTTAACTTTCTAATTCTCGTTCGCCTTTTATAAAAATTTCGTCATAACTTCGTTATAGCTAAATTTTAATTCGTTCTTCATGAACGTTTCTATCGTTCCTAACCAAGCAATAAGCAACTAACTTATACGCGATGGTTTTAAACTCGTCCATCAACAACAATTATACTACAATAGTTTTAAATTTGTCCATCAACAACATTCTTCGCGTTCTTCGCGTGTTCTTCGTGTTCTTTGTTCGTTCTTCATTTTTAATCGATATTTTGGATTACAATTTCACTTTTTCTTGGAATTTGATGTTATAGAACATCATTCCTTACTTATTTGACCTACTCATTCATAAGATTTATTCGGATCGCTCAAAATTCATACGAATCTTATACTTCCTTAAGAAATCTATAAATTAAACTTTTAATTCTTATTTCTTCATTTTCTTACGATTTCAACCATATGACATCATTTCTAACATCATCTACCCTTATCTTCATTAAGCTATGTTTTTGAACATAAAAATATAAAGAAAATTTATTAGAAGCTAGGTTTCGGATTACCTCTTTCCTTTAATCTTCCTCCGTTGGACAAGGCGTGCACTCGGGCAAGCTTTTCCTCTCCCTCTTCCTCTTATTCTTCCATCTGAACTCTCTCTCTATCTCTTAAAGTGTAGGATTTTCAAAATCCCAAAATAATAAAAATAAGCTTCCTATTTATAGAAAACCAAGGCTAGGGGTATTTTAGTCATTTCGCCCCCATTAACCTTCGTACTATTCCACCTCCTTACTATTCTCACCTCCTTACTATTCACGTAGCTTCCCTTGGAAGCTTCGTGCTTCCGTCTTTCGGGTTTCGTCCAACAGTTCAAAAACTGCAATTCTCGAAATCCTAAATTTTTTGGATATTTCATCTATCCTTTACCGATTAACTTTTACGTATTCTTCAGATTTCTGAAAAATTGAAAAATACTTTTTGACGTTAATCGTTTTCCTTCATGTTTTCCCCTAACGTAGCTAAACGAGTGAAAAATACATAGCAGTACTTTTCGCCATTTTTATTTAGTCCGATTTCTGCACGTTTTTTGAGAAAAACTTTTATCAGCTTACTTAACTTTTCACGATATATTATCATCAAATCTTTCAACGGAATGTTATTTTAACATACCAAACTCTCGAAAATGCTTAGGTTATTCAAACCCTAACTCTTAGGATTTCGTCACGAGAATAGTGCCTATTTCATCTTTTTCCCCGGAAATATTTTTGTTCCCGAAATTTTTTTATTTTCTTCTTGAAAATTCTTACTCGTTCAGTCTAGCTCGTAGCCAGAATCCTCCTGACTTATAATCATTCTAGGTTCTAGAATGATTAATAAACATATAGCATAGAATAATATTAATAAAAAATTATTTTATTAATAACTAATTCTTTAAACATAAATTCTGGACAAACCGAATTTCCGGGTTGTCACAATTTTTCTTTCTTTTGAATGTGATTAGTACACAAAATCTTGTCTAGATGCTAGTTCTAACATCTCAAATACATATAAATACAATAACTCAGTTTTATTAACAACAATTCAAAAAATTGAATTCACAGGGACTTGAAATTTATGACGTAGAACATACATACATACATACATAAATACATACATACACACACACATATATATATATATATATAGAGAGAGAGAGAGAGAGAACAATAAGTTTATTGAAGTATACCTTCTCTTACTTGAATAATCTTTGCTAAAACACAGAAATGGTTTTGGAATCACAGAACTTTTCTCTCAACTTCTATCTATTCTCTCTGCAAACTCTCTCTAATTTCTTTTCTTTGTATTCTCTCTTCTCTTTTCTTCTTAGGTTTAGGCCAACTAGCACTTATGCATAAAATATAAACTGATAGCCATAATGCTACGCATACTTAATTATATTAGTTACAGAACTTAAACGTTTATCAGTTATAAAATATATTTTATTTATTATTTTGATTTCTTTTATTTATATTATAATTCAAATTCAAAATTCAAAAGCCATAAGGCTTCGTTTGGCAAAAACACTTTTAAAATAAAGACTAAATGTCTTTAAGCCTTGTTTGGGTGAATCCTTTTAAACTACTTCAATTTATTTTAATAAATCATTTAGTTTATAGTCACACTTTATTTAATTAAATTCCCATATTATAATTTAATGAAACTAACGCCACTAATAACTTAATAAATCCATTTGTCACATAACCATATTACTACAAAATTATAATCTTCATTATAATTTTATTTAATAAATTTTAATAAATTAATACATCACTTTAATTATCAAATTAAATTAACAACATTATAATAATTCATTTAATTTCCTTAACTCATAAATTATTTATTTAACAAATAAATAATCAAATCAAATCAAATTTAACAATTATTTATTCAACAATAAATACATCAATTAAAATATTTATATAATTCAATAAATATTTGGAACTACAATTTAAAATTCTGGATTGTTACATCCTTTTATAATCTCAGCTTGCACTCCTTCACCTCATGAGGTTTGCTAAGTCTTTGCATCTTTGGTAGGCTTCGTCTGACACTTAGCATCCCCTAAACCTTGGTAGTCTTGTGTACAGATTTGGTTTTATATCTGTTCTTCTTTAGCTATTGGTGGTTCATGGTGATTTGTAGACTGGCTCTCTGAATCTTCTTTCTGATCTGCCAATCTCTTGAATGCTTTTATCTTGACCTTCTCGGCTCTCAGCTTGGCTGACATTCTTAATGGCATTCCCATTGTTATTGAGTGAAGCCTCTTTCAATTCAAGCTCTTTTCTTAACTTGCTTTACTTCTACTTTTATAGTCTCACTGCCACTAAGACATTCTGTTTTTGCTCTGTAGAACTCGTAGAGTCAACAACTTGTCAACTACCAACATTCGTCCTTTTGAGCTTATGTTATTAAATAACCTTTCATAAGCTTCCCGTTGGATTATAGCTGTTGGGAGTTGTTTGAATTGATTCCCAGATCTCGAGTTATTTGGTACAGACTGCAGATGTAACATGACATCCCCCTTTTCAGTTTTTTAAAACTGCAGTCTACTATTTCTCCTACCCAATCAGAGATGTCACTTTAGTGTGTCAGGCAGGTAGTCACCTTTATATCTTCTTTCTGATTCCTCGATCATAATATCCGGAGTTGTCCTTCAGCATCGATGCTTTCAATATCTAATGTTTGAATGTCAGTCTTTGTATTGAGACTGTGACACCCCCAAATCCAGGTTCTCTAACCTCAGATTCGGTGCTCACGATCTATCATCATCATAAGCATTCTATAACTATTACGAAATAATAAACATACATTATTCATTATAATAAAGTTTTCATAGCATGGTCCCAAGGTCTTCTTAACCTTAACTTAAACACACCATTCATATTACAAAAGGTTTACATAAGAACTTCCATTAGATAATAATAATTAATATTCATTCTAAACTATTCCTGGATCTTGCCCTTGCCCTTGTCCTTCGTATTGGATCCTTCAAGCTTAGCTGAAATAAATGTCATGATATAGCAAGGGTAAGCAACTAATTTGCTTAGCAATTTATATACAAGGGAGATATATCATGACTAGAAAGAAGTTTTGCTTTCAATGTTCAACAATAATATAAGATTGTGAAGGAACATGAATTAATAATCAACAATTGAATATTCAAATAATTGAATAACATGAACTGAGTGGTTTTGAGATAACCATAAACATTTGCCAAGGTTCTCAGTAATTTAAACTGGACCTCTTAATAAGTTTTAGTATTCAAGGGGACCAGCCTTTCATACCCCGTGATTTATGCATAAACACTTAATATTCCGGCATCGATATCATGCCTTAATCAAATTCGTCCTTTTCTCAGTCAAGAGTTCTTATCATATCAATTTAATAAGAACAGCTTTTTAAAACACATTTGATTTAACAAATTTAAACATGCTTGATCTAGCTGATACAATTAGCATAGATCTATCTCATAAACAGTTCATAAATGAAAGAACTTTAATTTAATTCACAGTTCAATAATAATATAACAGGAATTCAATTGCACAAAGTGCGAATTTCAATAATCAATATAGATGTGAATAATCATCAATAATTATTCACTAACATGCTTTGAAAATAATAACTCGTGTTTGAGTTAGGACACTTACCTCATCTATAGATTACGGCTACGCAATTAATTTATATCCACTATTCAGTTAAATTATCTTCCTTTGAGAGACATATAGTTAATCTTTCAATTAGTCATAGTATAACATTAGATTATGTAATCACATAAATATTATGCATTAAATTTAGTTCTTATAAACATTATCATGTCTTGATAATGTTACTATAACCACATAATATTATTAATCTTGATAATATTTAATTCACCTCTTAGTATTATTAGTTCCCTAATAATACTTTCATTTGCTTACTAATATTATTAACATCTTAATAATATTTTAATACCTTACTAATATTATTAATCCTCTTAATAATATTTTAATTAATATTATTACTTTAATAATATCTTACTTATGCTTTAGTATCATTAATCATTTAATAATATTTTATTCATTTACTAATATTATTAATTATTTACTAATATCTTATTCTATTACTAATATTATTAATTATTTAATAATACTTTAATCATTTATCAATGCTTAAATCAAATATTATTAACCATTTAATAATATTTTAAAGAAATTTTAATCTTAATATTGTTATTTACTTATCAATATCATATTCTAATATTATTAATATCATAATAATATTTTAATAATTTATTGGATTAATAAATAATTTATTCTAATTGTTCATCCTTTATTAAACCTCTTATTTAATATCCATAAAAGGTCATAAATAATAGTTATTATCATAAATTATCAAAGTGCTCTAAGATAGTCATGATATGATATATTATGAGTATTCAAGCATAAAAATCACATTTTTCTTATTAAAGACATCATTTAACTATTTATTTTCTTTTATTCATAACTTAACCATTTTTAGGAAAAATAGTAAACTTACTCCAAAAATTCTTAGCTTCTTTATTTTGACACAATATGAACCTACAAGGATCCCCAAATGTTTCTAGAATTTTAGAAAATGATCTACTATTTTTAAAGTTCCCAAAACATTCGGATCTTACTTCATTTTTAATAAATTGAGTTTTGCTCAGAAAAATCTGAAATTTTCAGGGTATGCTCTCCTAACATATATGAACCTACTATAAAAAGTTCGGAATTTTCCATTGTATACACAGTGAGATATTCGACGGTAAAGTTTTAGGAGTCCTTTACGGAAATAGTCATTACGCAAAATCTATAACTCAAAACGTGTCCATTCTTTTTCCTACACGTAGATATCTTCTCAAGGTACCTTTGCGAATTTTCCCAAATTTTTAAGGGATATGAAACTATCCGAAACAAACCCAAGAAAAATAGGACAGAAACTATTTTAGGGTTTTTGAACCCTTAACATTCCAAGTGGGCTGTTTTGGGGAAATCAGCTCCAAAGGATTCAAAACTTGCTAGATTTGTGTTCTATCACTTGGGTTTACTAGATAACTCATGTATCTAGCACCCCCTTTCGACGGATTACAAATCTAAGTTGGAAAACTTGAGTTATTCAAGATTTAGTGGAAGAAAATAAGAGTTTTCACCCTTGGAGAATATATGCTCATATTCTTCCTCTAAGCCTTTGATCTAACACTCAAGATACTGAGTTCTATATATGATGATATGTAGGACTAGGGTATCTTGAGTATTTGCTCATAACCCCAACAAAACTCAAGCTAAAGAAAAAAAACAAACTAGAAGAAGAAGATGAAGGTTAGGTTATACCTTGATTTAATGGCAACCTTCCTTGATTTACCAAATAAGTGATGAACTTTGGATGCATTAACAAACTAGCACTCCTCTCTCTCTATATATATATGGCCAAACCTCTCTCTCCTTTCTCTCTCTAGAAGTGGCTAGCTTGGGAGAAATTATAAGAGGAAGAATGAGAGAAGAAATGAAATGAAATGAAAAGATGAAGTAAAAAGATACTTACAAAAAATATAGATACACTTAGTGTATCTATCTATTATCCCCCATACTTTCTTTAACCCATGGATAGAAGCTTTGCCTTATCACTTTAATTAGTCTAATCATGATTAAGGATGCTTAATAAAGTGGCAACCAATGGGAGCTTGACAACCATGTCCTTTTCTGTAAGAGTTACTACAAATGGACCTTGCTTAGCGTAATTAGTTGCCTTAAAAGGATAATGTGGCCAGCCATATTTATGCCCACTAACTCCTTCATTTAGCTTTTATTTTAATGCATAAATTAGATAAATCAAATGTCTAAAATACCCTTAATCAAGTGGGTTAAGTTTGGGCTTGCATTTTATTTCTTTTGGGCTTCTCCTTTAATTGTTTTGGGCTATGTAATAAACATAATCTAACAATTTTAATATATGTTACCCAATTTAATTATTTAGGGTTTCCATTCCTAATCTTATGAAATTTAATTACCTATACATGTGACTTTAGCTCATAACCTAATTATGTTAACAAGAATTAGATTTAAAATTATTAGTCACTTAAAATAATAAGATTATCCACTTAAGTTAGTGTACATATTAAATACTAACCTCTCCTTATTATCATAACCCTTAGATTATTTAATTGTCTCACCTAATTTATAATTAGGTTACGAGGCTTTCATTTTTAATGAAACCTATAAATGTATATATCCATAACTATAACATACATGTTAATTGACCCATGCACCATTTCACATATGTTGTCACATATTAAATCACTGTATAACACAAAGTTTGAAATATTAATAATGTACATACATATATAGTGACTTAAAATTCACGGTTATTACATCCTCCCCCCTTATAAGAATTCCGTCCCCGGAATTACTTACAGGTTTACTCAAAAATATGTGGATAACTTTCCCTCATCCTTTCTTCGAGTTCCCACGTAGCTTCTTCAGCATTGTGGTTCCTTCAAAGAACCTTTACAGGATGCATAACCTTATTTCTTAATTTCTGTTCTTTTCTATCTAAAATTTGAACTAGAATTTCCTTGTACGACAAATCCTTTTCGACCTGAATTGGCTCGTACGATATCACGTGCTTGTAATTAGGCTTGTATGGTCGTAGCACTGACACATGAAACACATTATGAATATGTTCCAGTTCAGGAGGTAGAGCTACCTCGTACGCCACTTCGCCTATCTTTCTTAAGATCTCGAAAGGTCCAATAAATCTCGAACTCAGTTTACCTTTCTTTCCAAACCTTATCTTCCCTTTCTAGGGAGATACTTTCAAAAATGCATGGCTTCCCACCTCAAAATCTCTTTTCTGGCGATGTAAGTCTGCATACTTCTTCTGGCGATCTTGAGCTGATACCAATCGGGCTCTTATCACCTTGACGATCTCTATAGTCTGCTATACCAGTTCTGGTCCCAACAATCGACGTTCACCCACTTCATCCCAGCATAAGGGCGTTCTATATTTCCTTCCATACAGTGCTTCGTACGGTGGCATTCTGATGCTGGCGTGATAACTATTATTGTATGCGAACTCTACTAATTGAAGATGATCCTCCCAGCTACCCTTGAAGTCCATCACACAAGCTCTGAGCATGTCTTCAAGTGTTTGAATTGTTCTCTCGCTTTTTCCATCGATTTGCGGATGATACGCGGTGCTCATCCGTAGTTGCGTCCACATTCTTTCCTGAAGGCTCTTCCAGAAGTTTGACGTGAATCGCGGATCTCTATCCGACACAATAGATACCGGTATGCCATGCCTCGAGATAATTTCTTTGATATATAATTTGGCTAGCTGGTCCAAATTATACCTGATCTTGATCGACAAAAAATGAGCTGACTTCGTAAGACGATCTATAATCACCCATATAGCGTCGTGTCATTTTTGTGTTGCTGGAAGTCCCACCACAAAATCCATCGTGATGTGCTCCCACTTCCACTCTGGAATCTCTAAAGGCTGTAGTAATCCACTCGGTCGTTGATGCTTTGCCTTGACTCTCTGACAGGTTAGACATCTGCTGATGCATTCTGTAACCTCTCTCTTCATGTTTGGCCACCAAAAGTGTTGACGCAAGTCTTGATATATTTTTGTGCTTCCTGGGTGTATCGAGTACCTCGTGCTGTGCACTTCTTGCAAAATCTCTTCTCTTAGTTCTGGTACTAGCGGTACCCAAATTCGCCCTTCGAATCTCAGCAGTCTGGTGCCATCAATCTTGTATTTCAATTCATCCCCTTCAGTTAACCGCTTCTTGATGTTGTCGTAATCTTCGTCCTTCTCTTGAGCCTCATTAACCTTATCTAATAAAGTCGGGCTCGCTGCTACTGTAAATAATTTCTCGTTGGTCTCCATCGGATACTTAACTTCTAAGCCAAGTCGTTCGAAATCTTTTACCAATTCCTCTTGAATGGTCAACTTTAGTAACTTCTCTCTGCCTTTTCTGCTCAGGGCATCTGCCACTACATTTGCTTTTCCTGGATGGTACAGAATCTCACAATCATAATCCTTGATCAATTCTAGCCATCGGCGGTGCCTCATATTTAGCTCTTTCTGCGTGAAGATATACTTCAGACTCTTGTGATCTGTATATATCTCACACTTCTCGCCATACAAATAGTGCCTCCAAATCTTCAAGGCAAAAACTACTGCTGCTAATTCCAGGTCATGAGTCGGATAACCTTCTCATAGTCCTTCAGCTGACATGAAGCGTACGCAATGACCTTGCCATGCTGCATCAGTACACAACCAAGACCCTTGTGTGACGCATCACTATACACTACAAATCCTCCCATGTTGTCTGGTAAAGTCAACACAGGTGCCTGACTGAACCTCTTCTTAAATTCCATGAAACTCTCTTCACATTTCTCCTTCCAAATGAACTTCACTGTCTTTCTGGTAAGGTTGGTCAACGGTGATGCTATCTTTGAAAAATCTTGGATGAATCTCTGATAGTATCCTACTAATCCCAAGAAACTCCAAATTTCTGTCGGCGTCTTTGGCTGTTCCCAGTTGATAACCGCTTCTACCTTTGCTGGATCCACCGAAACACCATCCGTGTCGATAACGTGACCCAAAAACTGCACTCTCCGCAACCAAAACTCACACTTAGAGAACTTTGCATGCAACTTCTCTCTCTTTAACGTCTCCAACACTATCCTTAGATGTTCAGCGTGCTCTTCCTCTGTCTGTGAATATATACCAGAATGTTATCGATGAACACGACAACAAACTTATCCAAATACTATTTAAACACTCTATTCATCAAGTCCATGAATGCTGCTGGTGCATTCGTCAACCCAAAAGACATTACCAGAAACTCAAAGTGTCCATACCAAGTTCTGAATGCCGTCTTTGGAACATCCTCCTGCCTCACCTTCAGTTGGTGATAACTGGTCCTCAAGTCAATTTTTGAAAAATATTTCGCCCCCTCCAACTGATCAAACAAATCGTCGATCCTGGGCAACGGGTACTTGTTCTTATTGGTGACCTTGTTCAACTCCTGGTAGTCGATACAAAGCCTTAATGACCCATCCTTCTTCTTTACGAATAAGACCGGTGCTCCCCACGGTGATACGCTCGGTCGAATGTATCCCTTATTTAACAATTATTGTAGTTGAATCATCAGTATCTTCATTTCTACCGAAGCCATACGGCACGGTGCTTTGTATACCGGTGATGTCTCTGGTGCCAAATCGATAACAAACTCTATCTCTCTATCTGGTGGCAATCCCGGAATCTCATCTGGGAAGATGTCAACGAATTCCCTTACAATAGGTATCTGACCCAGTTCACCCTCGACTCTGCGGGTATCCACAACGTGAGCCAAATAACCTATACAACCTTTCCTAAGCAACTTCTTTGCTTGCATCATCGTTAGACAACAAGATTGTCTCTGCGATTTACTGCCATGAAATACCACCTTTGACTTATTCGGAGTCTTTAGGTGTACGCACTTTTTCTTACAGTCAATGACCGCTCTGTGACTTGATAACCAATCCATCCCGAGGATTATATCAAACTCTCCAAGACGAATCGGTATCAAATCCACGTTAATCTTAAACCCGCGTACATCAGCACAACAGTTCCTATGTATGTAGTCTACATGAATAATTTCTTTGTTTGCTACTGCTATATTCATTGGGTGTTCTAATAGTTCACGAGGTAAACTTAATCTTTGAGCAAATTCATCAGATACAAAAGAACATGAAGCTCCCGAATCGAATAACGCATAGGCATTTATATCGTTGATCGGAATTATACCTGACACCACCTCCCTGGATGCCACGACATCTTGCACTGTCATATTGAATGTCTCGCTGTCGGCTTGTTTGGCCGGGTTCGTCCTCCACTGGTTGTCTTAGTGTTATTGCCCATGTTGCCGTTTTTGCCATCCGTGCTTTTCTTCTTTGGGCAATCCTTGATCCGATGTCCCAATTCACCACAGTTAAAACAACCTCCCTTCTTCACCTTAGAACAATTGGGTGAGGTATGCCCTTCTTGTCCACAGGTATAACATACCGTTTTTCCTTTTAAGCATTCTCCCGAGTGACCCTTTCCGCAGTTTCCACACACTGACTTCTTTTATTGGACACTTCCTTGTTGAATCTCCAAATTACTACCCCCAATGCTCCATTTCCGCTTCTTGTTGTTGCTACTGCCACAGCTAACATTCTGATTCCCACCTTCTACTTTCTTCTTGTTCTTCTCCCGATTGTACTTTGAGACTGCTTCGCTTCCACCTTCTGCTATGAGATCTTTCTCCAACAGAGTTGAGAATGACGTGATTTGTAGAACCGATGCCTTACTGTAAATCCATGGCTTTTGTCCATTTTCGAACCTTCTTGCTTTCCTCACCTCCGTGTCTACCTGATTGGAGCGAATCTGGCCAATTCATTAAACTTTGCGGCGTACTCTGACACTGACATATTCTCATGCTTCAATTCCAAAAATTTGATCTCCATTCTCGCTTGTGTACTCTCAGGGAAGTAGTTCTCAAAGAACAACTTCTTGAACGCTTCCCAAGTCACGATTCCAGTCCCGGCTTTGTTCTGGTTGGTCTTCCACCAATAGTTAGCCTCACCCTTCATTAAGTAGGTAGCAAAAATTGTTTTTTGTTCTTCTACTACTCTAGCAATAATGAAGGCCTTCTCAATCTCCTTCATCCACGTCTGGGCCTCTAACGTGTTTGTTGTTCCTCTAAACTCCGGTGGTCCTACTGCCTTGAAGTCGTTAAAGTTGGCTAATTGGTTTCCCGCCTGATTTCCTGCAGGTTGAGCTTGATTCCTCATAGCTTCAGTCATCATGTTGATAAAGTCTTGCATTGGGTTTGGTTGAGCTTTCGCTTCATTATTAACTGACTCTTCGATCTCTTGGTTCCTTAGTACACGTCTGAGTGGCATTATCTAGTGGAACAAAATTCTAACACGCTACTCGGGTTTTATTATCATATAAGTACTCAGCATGTAACATGCTACTGTATTCAACAATCATATGATCATTATGGGAGAGTTTTAAATTACCAAGATTTTGGAAGTCTTTCTCCCTGATTAGTGGGTTAAGTTTGTTTTTAAAGAAAATTTTCCAAATCAGTCTACTAGACTCACATAATATTAAATAGAAAATTTACTATTTAAAATTTTCCAACACATATCATAATAATATTGCATTTATATTCATATACCAATCTTCAGTGTCTCACGTGATTAATACATGTATATTCTTATAAATACTACTATCCCATTTTAAACACAAAAGATGGGATTAACTCAAAATGATACTTCCCTACAAACACAAATAGGGATACTACCTAACTACCTACTACCTCACACCTGTTGAGGTTTACATCAACATAAAACCCTATTACACAAAAGGGGTACTAATGCCTCTATCTACAACTAGTCCATAGCATAATCATCATTGGTGGCCCTATTGGGTCACCTGAACAGGCTCCGGGGGAAACCACTCCTCCATAGCTCTATGTCGAACGGATTGACTCGACTCTCCTATCTCGAACTGCGCCCTCCTAGTCCCACTGCGCTGGCCCTCATACGCTGCGTCTAGCGCCAGTCCTAAAGTCTCGGCCCTAACCTTCATGGCCTGCAGTGCTAACTCTAATTGGTCCACCCGCTGGGCTGACTCATAAAATGCCTCCTCCACGCGAATCTTGTCTGCAATCTCCATGTCAAACTCGCCCCGCATCGCCAGATGCTCTATGCTCAGCTCTCCGAACTTTGTCTTTTCATGCTCTAGTTGTACCCTCAGCATCTCAACTTGCAACTGGGACTCATCCAACTTTCCCTTCTGCTCGACTACCTCCATATGGACTTGATAAGCCGCCTCCTTGTATTGACCTTCTGTGAACTGAAGTGTGTGGTTTTCAACCTCCAGTTCTCCCACCCTGCCTTCCAATTGATTGATTCTCCTCAACAAATCCCCTATAAGAGGACCCTGAGGGGCTTATTCCGTAACCTCACGCTCAATGAGCTCCTGATCTACTGAGTGACTGTCCTGGCGCTCGTCAGACATCCTCCAATCACCATAAATAAAACTAACATCAGTACCACAATAAAATATATTCATTGATAAAATGAAATAATATTTTACTAAGTCCAACACAAACTCGATAAATTTCCACGATCCATCTCCTAACATACTCTATAAGAGTTTTCTACTAAGGTTATAACCTAGGTTTTGCATTCCTAATGTTTATAACCTACAGCTTTGATACCAACCTGTGACGCCCCCAAATCCAGGTTCTCTAACCTCAGATTCGGTGCTCACGATCTGTCATCATCATAAGCATTCTATAACTATTACGAAGTAATAAACATACATTTTTCATTATAATAAAGTTTTCATAGCATGGTCCCAAGGTCTTCTTAACCTTAACTTAAACACACCATTCATATTACAAAAGGTTTACATAAGAACTTCCATTAGATAATAATAATTAATATTCATTCTAAACTATTCATGGATCTTGCCCTTGCCCTTGTCCTTCGTATTGGATCCTTCAGGCTTAGCTGAAATAAATGTCATGATATAGCAAGGGTAAGCAACTAATTTGCTTAGCAAGTTTATATATAAGGGAGATATATCATGACTAGAAAGAAGTTTTTCTTTCAATGTTCAACAATAATATAAGGTTGTGAAGGAACAAGAATTAATAATCTGCAATTGAATATTCGAATAATTGAATAACATGAACTGAGTGGTTTTGAGATAACCATGAACATTTGCCAAGGTTCTCAGTAATTTAAACTAGACCTCTTAATAAGTTTTAGTATTCAAGGGGATCAGTCTTTCATACCCCGTGATTTATGCATAAACACTTAATATTCCGGCATCGATATCATGCCTTAATCAAATTCGTCATTTTCTCAGTCAAGAGTTCTTATCATATCAATTTAATAAGAACAGCTTTTTAAAACACATTTGATTTAGCAAATTAAAACATGCTTGATCTAGCTGATACAATTAGCATAGATATATCTCATAAACAGTTCATAAATGAAAGAACTTTAATTTAATTCACAGTTCAATAATAATAGAACAGGAATTCAATTGCACAAAGTGCGAATTTCAATAATCAATATAGATGTGAATAATCATCAATAATTATTCACTAACATGCTTTGAAAATAATCACTCGAGTTTGAGTTAGGACACTTGCCTCGTCTGTATATTACGGCTACGCAATTAATTTATATCCACTATGCAGTTAAATTATTTTCCTTTGAGAAACATATAGTTAATCTTTCAATTAGTCATAGTATAACATTAGATTATGTAATCACATAAATATTATGCATTACATTTAGTTCTTATAAACATTATCATATCTTGATAATGTTACTATAACCACATAATATTATTAATCTTGATAATATTTAATTCACCTCTTAGTATTATTAGTTCCCTAATAATACTTTCATTTGCTTACTAATATTATTAACATCTTAATAATATTTTAATACCTTACTAATATTATTAATCCTCTTAATAATATTTTAATTAATATTATTACTTTAATAATATCTTACTTATGCTTTAGTATCATTAATCATTTAATATTGTTAATTATTTAATAATATTTTATTCATTTACTAATATTATTAATCATTTAATAATATCTTATTCTATTACTAATATTATTAATTATTTAATAATACTTTAATCATTTATCAATGCTTAAATCAAATATTATTAACCATTTAATAATATTTTAAAAAAAAATTTAATCTTAATATTTTTATTTACTTATCAATATCATATTCTAATATTATTAATATCATAATAATATTTTAATAATTTATTGGATTAATAAATAATTTATTCTAATTTTCCATCCTTTATTAAACCTCTTATTTAATATCCATAAAAGGTCATAAATAATAGTTATTATCATAAATTACCAAAGTGCTCTAAGATAGTCATGATATGATATATTATGAGTGTTCAAGCATAAAAATCACCTTTTTTCTTATTAAAGACATCATTTAACTATTTATTTTCTTTTATTCATAACTTAACCATTTTTAGGAAAAATAGTAAACTTACTCCAAAAATTCTCAGCTTCTGTACTTTGACACAATATGAACCTACAAGGATTCTCAAATTTTTTTGGAATTTTAGAAAATGATCTACTATTTTTAAAGTTCCCAAAACACTCGGATCTTGCTTCATTTTTAATAAATTGAGTTTTTCTCAGAAAAATCTGAAATTTTCAGGGTATGCTCTCCTAACATATATGAACCTACTGTAAATAATTCGGAATTTTCCAGTGTATACGCAATGAGCTATTTGACGGTAAAGTTTTAGGAGTCCTTTACGGAAATAGTCATTACGCACAATCTATAACTCGAAACGTGTCCGTTCTTTTTTCTACACATAGATAACTTCTCAAGGTACCTCTGCGAATTTTCCCAGATTTTTAAGAGATATGAAACTGTCCGAAACAGACCCAAGAAAAATAGGACAGAAATTATTTTAGGGTTTTTGAACCCTTAACATTCCAAGTGGGCTTTTTTGGGGAAATCAGCTCCAAAGGATTCAAAACTTGCTAGATTTATATTCTATCACTTGGGTTTACTAAATAACTCATGTATCTAGCACCCCCCTTCGACGGATCACAAATCTAAGTTGGAAAACTTGAGTTACACAAGATTTAGTGGAAGAAAACAAGAGTTTTTACCCTTGGAGAACATATGCTCATATTCTTCCTCTAAGCCTTTGATCTAACACTCAAGGTACTGAGTTCTATACATGATGATATGTAGGACTAGGGTATCTTAAGTATTTGTTCATAACCCCAACAAAACTCAAGCTAAAGAAAAAAAAACAAAGTAGAAGATGAAGATGAAGGCTAGGTTATACCTTGATTTAATGGCAACCTTCCTTGATTTACCAAAGTAAGTGATGAACTTTGGCTGCATTAACAAACTAGCACTCCTCTCTCTCTATATATATGGCCAAACCTCTCTCTCCTTTCTCTCTCTAAAAGTGGCTAGCTTGGGAAAAATTATAAGAGGAAGAATGAGAGAAGAAATGAAATGAAATGAAAAGATGAAGTAAAAGGATACTTACAAAAAATATAGATACACTTAGTGTATCTAGCTATTATCCCCCATACTTTCTTTAACCCATGGATAGAAGCTTTGCCTTATCACTTTAATTAGTCTAATCATGATTAGGATGCTTAATAAAGTGGCAACCAATGGGAACTTGACAACCATGTCCTTTTCTGTAAGAGTTACTGCAAATGGACCTTGCTTAGCTTAATTAGTTGCCTTAAAAGGCTAATGTGGCCAGCCATATTTATGCCCACTAACTCTTCATTTAGCTTTTATTTTAATGCATAAATTAGATAAATCAAATGTCTAAAATACCCTTAATCAAGTGGACTAAGTTTGGGCTTGCATTTTATTTCTTTTGGGCTTCTCCTTTAATTGTTTTGGGCTATGTAATAAACATAGTCTAACAATTTTAATATATGTTACCCAATTTAATTATTTAGGGTTTTCATTCCTAATCTTATAAAATTTAATTACCTATACATGTGACTTTAGCTCATAACCTAATTAGGTTCACAAGAATTAGGTTTAAAATTATTAGTCACTTGAAATAATAAGATTATCCACTTAAGTTAGTATACATATTGAATACTAACCTCTCCTTATTACCGTAACCCTTAGATTATTTAATTGTCTCACCTAATTTATAATTAGATTACGAGGCTTTCATTTTTAATGAAACCTATAAATGTATATATCTATAACTATAACATACATGTTAATTGACCCATGCACCATTTCACATATGTTGTCACATATTAAATCACTGTATAACACAAAGTTTGAAATATTAATAATGTACATACATATATAGTGACTTAAAATTCACGGTTATTACAGAGACGTTGCCAAGGCTTCAATACTCAGATGACTGAACTCTACGATTCTGATACAGATGACCTTGAGCTTGATCGTAGTTAGTCTGTTAAATATTGCTCGTTGACTAATTGAGGCAACACTACGATTCTGAGAGTGTTCTTCGGATCTTCAATGTAGAACTTATCTTACTCCACTCGTGCAGTGCTTCATTACTTCTGCTTGCCTTGACATACATTAGGTACTGACAACTTGTCTGCTTACGCTGGCCCTTCCTTAACTTTAAGACTTATCAGGTTTGTCATGCTTAGTCTCTTTCTCCTTGTGATCTCCCGTTCACATATCATCAATGGTTTGACCCATGTTTAATCTTTTATGTCTATTCTGCATAGGTTGGCCAGTGTCTCTATTGTAGACCTCATCAATTTCTGCTTCTAACTTGGCTAGCACTACGATCATGGTTATACCCAAGATCGTTATCCTTTATTTATCTTAACGGCTACTACATTGCTTGTGGAAGACTTCCCTTAAATGGCTTCACTATTCAATCAGGATGCTGATTGAATTGGTGCTTTGATCTTCTTTTTACTTGCAAGTCATTTGGTGAATGCCCTCTGGCTTCCTTTAGGTAGATTCCATCTTTTACAGTTCTGATCAGAGGCTTCATTCTTTGAATGCGTTGGGAGTGCTCAAGTGTTGAGAATTATGTTAACACTACGATTCTACCTTGGCGTTGTGAGCACTGATAGGCTTTGTCGAAGGCATTGTTCTGCAGACTACGATCTAGCTTTGGTTCTGCAAACACTACGACTCCGAGAGCAGATTATACATCAGACCACGATTTCTGTCTTGACACTTTCTGTCCTTATCTGATCTAGTTCGACTACGATCTCTGCCTCTGATGTGATCAGTAGAATCCATGATTTCAAGTGTAGTCTACGATTCTTAACTTGGCTTGGCAGGATCTTGAATCAGCTCTACGATTCTGAGTGAGGCCCTCCAAGGCATACTACGATCTATAGCAATTTTCTCGATACTCTACGATTCTACCTTGGCTTCTGCAATTCCTCGGCTGGCTCGACGCTTTACGATTTTGCCTTAATAGTCTCTGAATACTTTATTTCTCATGGTAAACTAATAAGACTTGTGCAGTACTCTACGATCAAGCAAGCCTATCTTATTACATCATATAAGATTAACCTAACACGCTTGATCTTTCTATACTTAATCCTTGCATCATGTTCTTTTGAAGGACTTTACAAAGCTGTTTTATTCATGTAGGATCAACCAAACATATTTGATCATTTCAGTCTAAGTCCTTGTACATATTTCCCTATTGTCTATTCAAGGACTTTACAACTTATTTCGATGCAGACATATTTGCATATTCATTAATTAAGATCATAATTAAATCTTATATAAATAGGAATATCATTCACATGCTTCTTCCTAACAATCTCCCCCTATTTGATCATGACAAAAATAATAAGTGCATATATATGAGATGAATGAATCTTAAGATACAGTGAGCTACTATATTGATAGAGCAGATAATATAAATGATTTATTAAAAGCATTTGATTACACCTAAATAGTAAACCTAAATTCTAGATCCAAAGTTAACTATTACATATAGAGATGTACCTTCTTCCTCATGTGTGTCTCCTGGATCCCCTCTGTTGTTGCTACTCATTTTCTTAATCTTTTTGCTCCTGCTCCCACTGGGATGGTGACTTCATTTCTTCTTGATTTCCTCCTTCCTGCTCCCCCCGAGATGTATTCTCCATTTCTTCATCTTCATGATGCTCTGACTCAGATGCATGCTCTTCTTCTTTGTTTTCTACTTTTCTCTTCAGATTTTGCTTTAGCTCCCCCTCAGATGATGGTATACTTGTTGTTATATTGACCTACTTCTTCTTCTTCTTCTCCTTCTTTGCTTCAGCCTTCATTCTTCTCTCCTTGCTCTTTCTTGAATACCTCTTTTTCTCCCCTTTTTTGTCATGAATCATTTGGGAAAGCTGTTAGACATTTGTCATAAGCTTCTCTGTCAGATAGGATGAGTTGTTAACTTCAATCTTGAGTTCTTGTTGACTTAGCTCCAACTGTAGAGAGAGAGAGAGACTACTTGAGGAGGTCAATCTTGTTAGAGAGGGACATGATTTGATCTGTGTTGTCCTTCTAAGCTTGCAAAGCTTCTTCCTTCTGATCATTGATAAACTTCGGATAGATTTGATCTTTCTCTTTGATTTTGTGAGATATATCTGATATTATAGTTTGAAGTCTGTTTTGAAGTACACTATCTCCTTCTTCTGATAACATCTTTGCCTCTGCAGCAATGAGAGATATCTTCTCAACCAGCTCGTCATAATTCTTTAGTAACTCTTGCTCCTAAGGAGTGTGGTCATTTGGTTGCTGAACACTAGATTGGACTCCACGATTCTCACTTTTGGACAATTTTTCGAATGTAGTGAGAATCTGATAAACCATAAAGTGCCAATCCCTGTTAGAGGATGAGGGAATATCAGACAATTTTACTTGAACAGAGTAGAGCTTCTCAGTTTGAGCTTGATCATCTTCAATGGTAGAGTGGATGGACTCTACGATCATGAACTTGGATATAATCCTTCTGCCATCTGAACCTACTCTACAATCGTGGGGAATGTAGTGGTTACCAGCATGTCGATAGATCTTGAAATGAGACTGGTCTTTGATCAGCTTTGTTACAAATTTATTTACTCTTAGAAAGTTTTGAGACACCAGCTCCAAGTTCGGAAAATATGAGTAACATCAGCTGAAGTAACTCCCATCTTTAGCAGTATATGCCTTTAACCAGGGCATCCATAGGTAGAACCATTTCATCAGATGATCATCATGATTGTACAGTATTGTAGTGCAATCTAAATCCATGTCTTTTCAATTGTTAAACAAATCTTCTATTGTCATCCTTACTACTTTGAGTAGTTCATTTCCATGGTTTATCCACCTCCATAGTAGTAAATATGATGGTTCATCAAAGACTTCCACTACTAATCTTCGACAGACTCTTGTTGGAGAGAGACCATGATAGTCTATTGATTCCTGATCTTCAGAGCTGGAATCTGTCTCCATCTTTGAGCTTGAATCATGCTCAATCATTTCATCTGATTCATCAGTGAATCCTTCTTGTTGATTTTCATCACTTGTACCTTCTTCAGTACCCTTAGCATTTTCTCCCTTGGATTCAGACTCATCATCACTTAATTCAATTATTGCAGTAGAAGATTCTCCTTTCTTCTTTAGGACAAAACTAGCAAGCAATCTGTCGCTCTTTCTTTTCCATGGAGATTCAACTATAGGAGATTCAGTCCTTTCTTCATCTTCAGATTTTGAAACCTTTGAATCATCAGATGAGCTTCTTTAAGATTCATCCACATGAATAGATGATTCATGTGACGCCCCAAAAATAGGTCCACACAACCCATTCTAAGTCGTCAAATACATGGTACAAAAACCAAATACAAACTTCATTAATACAACTGTCGTGCAAAATACGACCACAGTTAAACTATGAGTTTTAATACAAATATATATAACTCTCATAGTGCCTCGACCACAACACCTTACAATGGAACCTTACATAAAGGTACAGTCCATAACTGTTTTAGAAATTAAAATATTTGGAAAATGCTCAAAGAAACCTTCGTACATGAAAGGCCATTCATCTAAGTTATAATAGATATCATATGACTTGAGAATTATCCTTGGTTGACCTAATAGACCCCAAAGAAAAACGAGAAGATTACTATCATATTCTTTCCAATGGCGAGTCTTCTCTTGCCATATAATTATCTCCATTGTCTCCAATTGAGAATTATATTTCAACCAAACTCTAAGATTATATAGGTAGTGCTCATAGATATAATCAGCAAGTGGTTGTGCACAACCCTGTCTTATGATAACACGAAGTCGTATGTCATTAGACATCTTGTATAATAGTGGCAAAACACCCTTCTAAAGTTGGGTTCACCTCACCCTATTCGGTTCACCAAAATCAACGGTTAAATGATGTATAAAATACGACACACTTATCTAAAATTCTCAATAAAATTATTTCCATATTGTTTCAGGGGAAACCTCAACAACTATTGACCACCGATCTATTTCCCTATTACCCCCGCTCGACCTAGCTACACTCTTATTACCTGAAAGGAATTGTGAAGCAAAAGGGTGAGCACAACTAGCCCAGTAAAGAATATCATGACTAAAGATATTTAAATTATCAATGGCCTTCGTCAGTAATAAATCAGAGATTTAAAACATATAGTAGATGATAAAACTTTTCAACCATAGTTGCAGTGGAACGAAAAATCCATTAGAAGAGTCAAATAGACTATAAAGTCTATTATCTTCTCCATGTTAAAAGTTCACAAACAATCTTTTATCCCTGTAACATCAATTAACAGTTCATGTCCACATTCATGTGAATAACTCATAATCATAATTGCGATTCTAAATTCTTTTCGCACCCAGGACAAAGATAATTTTCATCACCTGTCTTTACCTGAAACATCAAAGATAATGGTTATACTAAATCACAGTTCTTGTTAATAATCATACTAATAAATTCATCTTTACACTACGGGCCAAAGATATTAATCAACAGTTCATCTTTGCACTACAGTCCAAAGATATTCAACAACAGGTCATCTTTGCACTACGGGACAAAGATATTCAACAACAGGTCATCTTTGCACTACATGCCACAGGTTATCTTTGCACTACATGCCAAAGATATTCAACAATAGGTCATCTTTGCACTACAGTCCAAAGATATTCAATAACAGATCATCTTTGCACTACATGCTAAAGATATTAATATCTCAAAGAAATATATAATCATTTCAGAATTTATATAAACAATAATTATAACATGTTGATCAATTCACCTTTGCACTTATGCTAAAGATATTCAATTGCAAATTCAGTGGTCCTGATCATACCAGTCAACAATTTATCTTTGTACTATTGGCTAATGAGAACCCATAATCACGATCATACCAATAATCTACTCATCTTTACACTCAAGTCAAAGAGAAATTTCATCACCAGGATTATAAAAATGTTATCTATGATAATAAAAACAATATGATTAAAACATGGATTTAATTTCAAGAGTAAGATTCATAAATCAACGACAATTTGGTCAGAAAAAGAAACCAATTTTGTCGTGAATAGTATCCCATGAATAGTAACTCGTGCATAGTATCCTATATTCGTAAATAGCACTGTATACGTAAATAGTATCATATACGTAAATAGTGCCATATACATGAATAGTGCCGTATATGTAAATAGTGTCGTATATGTAAATAGTGTCGTATACGTGAATAGTAACCAATACATGAAAAAGATAAAGTTTCACAATAAAATTCATATCATTATTTCGGTATAATGATATTAAAAGAAATAACATTATTTACTTGAAAAAATAACATCCCTTACCATCCCTTACCTCAAAAGAATAGCACTTCTAATTGGAATATCGGATATAATACTGAAGGAAACTTGCACTGTATAGCAACACCCAAGATCTCTAAATACTGACAAAAATACACTCGATATTATAGAGAGAGAAACTTTTGATTCTGGTGTGATTTTTAATTCTAATATAAGCACCTTATTTATAGGAAAATGCTTAGAACGCCAAAGTAAAAAATTTAATAAAATAATATTTTATTTAAAAAATTTCACGCCCACTTTGAAAATCAGATTTCAGCATTTACAACAAGTAAAAGGACAAGTGTGGGGCCCACCTTCTAGAAATCTCCACCAAAAATATTTTAAATCATTTATAAATTTAGAAACTTCAATAATTCATAATAACTAACCCTTTTATCATAAAAATATGAATTCTATGTCCTTTTCATAGGAAATTTATTTATCTACAAATTTGTAGAAGAACGTTTTTCCAAATTCCGAACGAAAAATGACCCAAATTTGCATATGGATGAAATCTCATAGCATTCCATCTTTGGTAATTTACTTACGGAACAAATCCACCGCACACCAATTTGGCCAACAAAAATCAGCATATTTCACACACAAGTGGGGCCCACTAAATTAGAAAAATCCTCCACCAAATATTATACACGTTTCAATCCTCAAAAATACCATTCAGACCCAATTTGCACTCTTCTTTATTTTATTCATATACCGTGAATTTAGTGTAAAAATATCACCATTATTATATTATTATATTATCACATTATACATTTATAATGTAATATAATAATATATTTGAATGAATTATTTTATAATAAAAGATAAAATATCAATTTTCAACAATTGTCACTTTTCTAAAAATTTCTCCATTTATATCCACATTAAATAAATATTTCCTTATCATATAAATCAACAATTAATTATTCACAAATAATATTACAGAACTACAATATTGACAACCAGGTCTTTCCCAGGAAAGAGGGGGCTTTCCGATAAGAATTTTTCCTTACTGGCGCGCAACTAGGTGACCAAATCCCTTTCCTAGACAGAACTTCCTTACACATTGTCAATAATGCTATCTAATAATATTATTAAAATAATATCAATTATTGATCTGATAATGGAAAATATTGTGCAGTGACAATTATCAAATTAACAATAATATAAAAATACTGTGCAATACTGTGTGCTGCTGTACAACAACGCGCATTACTTTGCTTTATCCACCGGATATTCCAACAGTTTTAATGGTAACTGTTACGCCATTATTTAAAAAAACCTCATTCATGTCATTTTCTTCTTCCGACAATTTTTCGTTACGGGACCCACAAATGGTTGCGCCGTCATACGAATATTTTCCGACAACAAGAATATTCCACGACCAAACAAATATTCCCCGACAACAATGAATATTTTATAACCACTTGCTTATTTTGTAAACTTTACATATATCACCCTTAACTTTAACTTTTTATCAATTTAACCATTTACTGAATAATAATTATAAGAAAAATTGAATACTTCTATTTCATAAAATTTGGGGTCTTACAATCTCCCCTCCTTATGAAATTTTATCCCCAAAATTTACGTACCTAGAATTTCAAAGTGTTGAGAATACTTTTCTTTCATTTCAGATTCTATCTCCCCGGTCATCTCTTTTATATCATTATTTCTCCATTCCCATTCTAGAATACAGCTTCAAAACAAATGTTAATTGACATACCACGTAGGAACTCTATGCTCCGACCGACTAATTAATTACCAACTAAGCTTAGGTAGGACACACTAGTTAAGGATTTACTCGTCTCTCCCCTCCTAGTTCTATTCCCTGATCTCCGCCAGAGATCATATCCCTAAGCTCTGATACCAACTGCGACGCCCCAAAAATAGGTCCACACAACCCATTTTGAGTCGACAAATACATGGTCCATAAACCAAATACAAACTTCATTAATATAACTATCGTGCAAAATACGACCACAGTTAAACTGTGAGTTTTAATACAAATATATGTAACTCTGATGGTGTCTTGATCACAGCGCCTTACAATGGTACCTTACATAAAGGTACAACCAATAACTATTTTAAAAATTAAAATATTTGAAAAATACTCAAGAAAACCTTCGTACATGAGAGGCCATGCATCTAAGTTATAACAGATATCATATGACTTGAAAATTATCCTTGGTTGACCCAAGAGACCCCAAAGAAAAACGAGAAGATTGCTATCACTTTCTTTCCAATTGTGAGTCTTCTCTTGACATATAATTATCTCCATTGTCTCCAATTGAGAATTATATTTCAACCAAACTCCAAGATTATATAGGTAATGCTCGTAGATATAATCAGCAAGTGGATATGCACAACCCTATCTTATGATAACACGAAATCGTATGTCATTAGATATCTTGTATGATAGTGGCAAAATACCCTTCCAAAGTTGGGTTCACATCACCCTTTTCGGTTCATCAAAATCAACAGTTAAATGATGTATAAAATACGACACACTTATCTAAAATTCTCAATAAAATTATTTTTATACTATTTTAGGGGAAACCTCAACAGCTATAGACCATCGTTTTATTCCCCTGTTACACCCGCTCGACCCAACTACACTCTTATTACCTGAAAGTAATTATGAAGCAAAAGGGTGAGCACAACTAGCTCGGTAAAGATTATCATGCCTAAAGATAATTAAATTATCAATAGCCTTCGTCAGTAATAAATTAGAGATTTAGAACATATGGTGATGATAAAACTTTTCAACCATAGTTGCAGCAGAACGAACAATCCATTAGAAGAGTCAAATAGACCATAAAGTCTATTATCTTTTCCATGTTAAAAGTCCACCAACAATATTTTATCCCTGTAACATCAATCAACAGTTCTTGTCCACAATCATGTGAATAACTTATAATCATAATTGTTGTTTTAAATTCCTCTTCGCACTCAGGACGAATATAATTTTCATCACATGTCTTTACCTGAAACATCAAAGATCATGGATATACCAAATCACACTTCCTGTTCATAATCATACTAATAAATTCATCTTTGCACTACGGGCCAAAGATATTCATCAACAGTCCATCTTTGTACTACAGGCCAAAGATATTCAACAACAGGTCATCTTTGCACTACGGACCAAAGATATTCAATAATAGGTCATCTTTGCACTACATGCTAAAGATATTTAACAACAGTTCATCTTTGCACTACAGGCCAGAGATATTCAATAACAGGTCATCTTTGCACTACATGCCAAAGATATTAATATCTCAAAGAAATATATAATCATTTCAGAATTTATATAAACAATAATTATAACCATGTTAATCAATTCACCTTTGCACTTAAGCTAAAGATATTTAATTGTAAATTCAATGGTCCTGAGCATACCATCCAACAATTCGTCTTTGCACTATTAGCCAAAGAGAACTCATCGTCATGATCATACCAATAATCTATCCATCTTTACACTCAAGTCAAAGAGAAATTTCATCTTCAGGATTATAAAAATATTATATATGATAATAAAAACAATATGATCAAAATATGGATTTAATTTTTAGAGTAAGATTCATAAATCAACGATTATTTGGTCAGAAAAAGAAACAAATTTTGTCGTGAATAATACCCCATGAATAGTAACTCGTACATAGTATCCCATATTCGTAAATAGTACCGTATACGTAAATAGTAACGTATACGTAAATATTCTCATATACATGAATAGTGTCGTATATGTAAATAGTGTCGTATATATAAATAGTGTCATAAACATGAATAGTTTCATATACATGACTAGTGTCGTATACGTGAATAGTACCGTATACGTGAATAGTAATCCCGACATGAAAAAGATAAAGTTTCACAATAAAATTCATATCAATATTTCAGTATAATGATATTAAAAGAAATAACATCAATTACTTGAAAAAATAGCATCCCTTACCTCAAAAGAATAGCACTTCTGACTAGAATATCAGATATAATACTAAAGGAAACTTGCACTATATAGCAACACTCAAGATCTCTAAATACTCACAAAAATACACTCAATATTATAGAGAGAAAAATTTCTGATTCTGGTGTAATTTTAAATTCTAACATAAATACCCTATTTATAGGAAAATACTTAGAATGTCAAAGTAGAAAATTTAAAATAATATTTTATGAAAAAAATTTCACGCCCACTTTGAAAATCAAATTTTAGCATTTACAACAAGTAAAAGGACAAGTGTGGGGCCCAGCTTCTAGAAATCTCCACCAAAAATATTTTAAATCATTTATAAATTTAGAAACTTCAATAATTCATAATAAATAGCCCTTTTATCAGAAAAATATGAATTTTATGTCCTTTTCATAAGAAATTTAATTCTCTACAACTTTGTAGAAGAAAGATTTTCCAAATTCCTAACGAAAAATGACCCGAATTTGTATACGGATGAAATCTCATAGCATTCCATCCTTGAAAATTTACTTACGGATCAAATCCACCGCTCACCCACTTTGGCCAACAAAAATCAGCATATTTCACACACAACTGGGCCCACTCAATTAGAAAAATCCTCTACCAAATATTTTACACGTTTTAATCCTCAAAAATACCATTCAGACCCAATTTGCACTCTTCCCCCTAATTTTATTCATATGCCGTGAATTTAGTGTAAAAATATCACCATTATTATATTATTATATTATCACATTATACATTTATAATGTAATATAATAATATATTTGAATGTATTATTTTATCATAATAAATAAAATATCATTTTTCAACAATTTTCACTTTTCTAAAAATTCCTCCATTTATATCCACATTAAATAAATTTTTTCTTATCATATAAATCAAAAATTAATTATTAATTCCTCCATTTCTTATCTTTTATTGATTGCTTAACTTAAATAAATCACATATATTTGAATCAAATTATGTTATGATTCATTCTATTCGAATTAATGTATAAATCCTTACATATCGATTCCAATTCCTCTATGTATCACATAGTACAACTTAACAACTCAACAGGTATTACACATTGTAAACTACTATCAAGTGCATCTCCTAGAACCTAAACATGGTTCAAGAGTATATATTTAAATAAATGAATCAATCTCCTTTGATACTATTGAACTATATCAATCAAGTAGCACAAAATCTTTACCGTGAGTCATTAACATGCAAAAGTAGTTATTTGCAAGGGTGAGCTCGACAGCCCAGTAATTGTTACAGTTTTCATGCATCACATATCATATAATAGCATATTCAGTTCATGTATTCATAATCAATTAATATTTACTATGTATGTTACTTCTCACATAACAAGCACAGAGATTTACTTCACAAGCATATCATCAAAGATCAACTTTCAACTTTCATACATATCTCATATGCATTTCATATATATACATCAACATTATCATAGTAAAATATCGCTTAACTAACAGTTATAGAATTCATATATCAAATAGGAACTGAAAGACTTGCCTGATTCGTAGTTTATCAACTACGACTTAACTTCTTAAAGCTTATCTGCACTGCGTGTGTTCCTACATAGTTATATAATCATGGATTCTTACTTATTAGTCATACATTTCATACGCTCTTAATATAAGAATAAATATTGTTTCCTAACTTGGTTTCATTTTTACTTGAACTTAGGATAACCATGAGACTAGCTCATTCTACTATCATATTTATCTAAACAATCTTGTTTCATATCTTGTAGTCCTTGCAGACAACATATAACCATAACTTAAGACCATGCAGTTAACAAACTACTCTTGGTCACTTTGTAGAATGGCGTGGCCGTACTGCATTTAAGCTTGGGAGTGGCGTGACCGCGTTACTCCCTGCCAAAACCAGACTTGAGCTTTTCATTGCTCAGTTTAGTCCCAACCTACTATGCATTCTGATACATACTATAAACATACATCAAGTAGGTTATGATATTTCTTCAAGTTCATATTTCAAATCATTTAGTTTTGAATTACATAATTCTATGTTGAATTATTTACATCAACAAGGCTTAACAACTTCTTTTAGCAAAGGTTCAATGTTTAAAAGCTTTTAAACCTTATATTGGTACTAACAAGACTTTAATACGCATGTTCACATGTATCTATCTCATTTACATAGACATAGCATAGTTCATACTTTTAAAATATGCTTAAATAACTTATGTCATGCTTGACTAGTGGAGTGCATGTATCTTTCATGGTCAAAGGCATAAACAACTCTATCATGCTTGCTTATAAGGTCATAATACAAGTAACACAATGCTCATCAAAGTTAGTTTCTAAAACTTTTAAATTTCTCATTAACACACATACTAAACCGAGCTTGAAAACCTTTTATGTGCAATATATCTTGATATTACATTCCTTATTCATCCGCGCACAAAACTAGGCCACATTCACATGTTCCCAAAGTCAGAACTTAAAAGACACAAAGTTCATTAAGTTTCATTTTCAAAACTTCAAGTTTTTCTTTCAAAACACTTTAAACCAAGCTATATCAATCGAGTATATGCAAGGTAACTTTAAAATTACATTTCATGTCCGTTGATATGCGTACATAGGGTCCAAGGTCATAACTCAAAGGACACCAAATTCATCAACTTCCATTTCTCAAAAACTTCAAGTTTTCTTTTAGAAAATCATTTTAAGGCATTCCATAATGAGTAAAGTAATCTTAGTTATATGGCATGTCTATTATCATGCATATTTAAGTTTTATCACTTAGAACAATATATTTCTTCGTCGGGAGTACTATACTTACGTATGTGCTCATTCGATGCCCTTCGATCGCCTCCTAATACGTAACAGTCACAAAGATGACTATTTTTACCCCTTCTAACGACCTCAAATTGAAAAAGTTAAAGAATAAAAGTTGTAGGTTTATTTGTCCTCGTTTCGGATCATCTTCAATCACCTCAATAGGAGTTCGTATGAAAATGTTATGACCATTTTACCAAACAGGTTAGAGTAGTCACACTTGACACACATTGGGCGTGGCCGCACCACTTACTCTCACCATTCCAGCATGCCCGCACCATTTCCCTGCCCCAACTGTGCGCCCGCACATGGCTTCGCACATATTACAATTTTTAACATAACTTTATCATTTTAAGTCTGAATTAGTTAGTTTTTGATTCGTTGAACTCGTTAAACTCTTAGCTACTCATCTACAGACTAATTATAACACTTTAAAAATATTAACTAACCCGAATATGAATCTAAAACTCATGTGTATACTAAATGTTCATGTTTTTGACAAATTTATCAAATTCATTCACTACGAATTCGTTTCTCAACCAATTTGGTTCGTTTAACTTTCGTTGTTTTCGTCTTCAACCAAATTAACAACATCTAACAGAAAATTACAGATTGCAACAAGTTGTAGCCATCAATTTTTGAACTTAAAAGCACTATTTCTTGGTATTACTAAGAAATTTAAAACTTAGGAAATCAAGAGCATGTATCTTAGAATTATTACCTCTTAATGCTTGAATTTGCTAACTAGAGTTCTTCAAACCTCTGATTGCTCTCCAATTCTACTATCCTTACTTAACCAAATTCTTAGACAGTCAACAAACAAGAAAGAGGAGGAGAAGCCTCTATTTATAGAGAATTTAGTACTCATCTAATAGCTTTACACATTAAATTAATCAAAGAGGAAGAAGAATAAGCCAATGGATGTTGGAGAGTCGGTTACCAACTCCACGTTCATCCATTATTAACAGTTAACTAGCCTTTGCTGAGCTTAAGTAATAAAGAAGTAGGCCATTGGCCTATTAGACGATTGTTTAATACTTGGGAGAATGAATTTGGGACAGATAATATTACTTCCTCACTTATTAGTAAAATGGGTTTCATTCTATCAAAGTTAATTCCTTTTGGGCTTATTAAATCAATTATAATGATTTAACATTACTACACTAAATTAATCTATGGGCACATATATACACATATATATGTACTTACCCACATATAGGAAGTATACTTATATTTTAAAATATACACCAATATAATCTTATATCCCATGTATATTGGGCTAGTCCAAATAATATTTTAATTGGGCTAATTATAAAATAGTTGGATATTCTCAATCCATCATTTTTCATAAAATTTATCATCTCAAATATACCCAATTATCATAATGATAATTAATATCAATTATTTATTAACTCACTATTTATTTTATTTTAATACTTCCCATTAAATCTCTCTTTGATTTAACTTCCCTAGTTATGCCACACAAGACATAATTATGTGAATTTAGTAATTAATAGTCCACAAGATTATAATAACATAATCTCACCAAATAATAGTATTCTTAACATTACATATCTAACCAATATTTAAATGTATTGGTCCCTTTCTTTTATTAGACACTTATTATCCAAAACATCTTTCAAATATTAAACCCTTTCATATATTACCATATTATGCAATATATAAAAATACTAAAATTAATTAACATAACTATTTTGTTTTCTTCATGTAAAGCACATATATTAATTCACCATTTTACTTAAGTGAATTACTCCTTTCATTCAACTTACTATCACGCCACTGCCACACAAGGCTTTAATATTCAAATTATATTATTCTATAATATAATTTTCAACTTAATTTAAGTTAACCAAATTTTTTTATTCTTGTTTAGTTAATTTCCATAACTAACTCTCATTCAATTCATGGTCACTATCTCAATCCCTTCATGAGTAATATCAATATCAAATATGATCCATATGATACAATATTAGCCATTAATATACAACCCCTATAGTTCAGATTACATAACTCATCTTAAACTGTCTACAGACCGGCGCGACCGCACTGGTTTTAGCCTTGAGAGTGGCGCAGTTGCGCCACCTTAAGTTAGGATGCAGACATGTTATATTTTAACAGAAACAGAACTTAACTCGCAAATCCTTTAACGTGCTCCATACATGCTATCTCATTATACTAACTAAAATGAATCTCCAATGACTACATTATTCTATAATTTAGAGATTAAACTTGAAGTTCAACTCTTCTTTCTTTAATCTATACATTTAACCATATCCCAATATTAGTCCATAAATTTCTAACCAATATTTATCTAAAGATATATCAACTTTCTTCTCTCGTCAACAACGTACATATAAACAAGTCTAAACCTAACACACATCAAGTCTTTAATATTATTTAATATAGTACACTGAGTGGTTTCCCACAAACAACCAACAAATTGGTTTCTGTCTCGTCTACACTGCTTTCACAGTGAGTTAGATCGGTCATTAATTCGTATATACCTCCGCTCTCTGAAGGAATTGTTTAGCCCAGCTCCTATACATCCACCATTAAAGGGTACAGTCGCACTGCCTTAGACTTGATACTTACTCGTACATATACTCAAGGAATTGGTGATTATCAAAGATATTTAATGTCACCAACTTACTATCATAAAACAACTTTACATAAACTATTTAATATCGATAGATAAATTTTTATCCATCTTCTTATTAATTCATCTCTACAATTTATAACCAATATATAATAATAATATATATTTATTAAACACAATGTCACTTATTACATAGTTCATATTATCCTATGTAACACAATACTACATACCTCATAACGCATATATATATATATACTAGCGATAACCCGTGCCTGAAGGCACTGTATAATTCAAATAAAAATAAAAATAAATCATAAACAGAAAAAAATAAAGCATTGAATATGGACACACACTAAATTAAAAGCCTAAATTAATTCTTAACACACTTGCACTTTTCATACATACTCTACAAAATATTTAAATAAAAATTCTTATGAAGACAAATTTCAATGAATAAATAAAGAATATCCAACTTTAATAGTCAAATTCTCATAAATTTAAAATAAGTCTAACTATATTTCAAGATTTATTTTTTATTATTTATAAGCCTTTTTGATTGATTGTAACTTTTTAAATAGTAACTTGACAATTAAAAATTATTGTTTGCTTGTTATAAAAAAAAATTTTGTCGCACGTAGATGGGTATACAATTTCACAGAGCCGTAACTTGATACAAAAACTGATTGCAGGTTGTTATATAAATTTAGGATTAACTCAGCAACGAAATTTAAAAATGAAGAACCAAGACAAATAAGAAAGAGATAGAGAGAGAGAGAGAGAGGGAGAGGTCAAATAAATAAGATGACGAATGACTAATGGTTAAGTTATATAGTCAATTTTACAACTTGTTAATGTAACAGATTGCATGATCAAATCTTTATGAATTTTCATCCATATATATATGGATGACCCATGTAGCTTCCTTCATTAGATCAAATCAAATAATGGTAAACAACTATAAAAGGACATGAAGAAACAGAACTTTTTAAAACGACTAAAGAAAAAACACATCCATCCAACAGGAAGACACAACAGCACACAGTGAGGTCAACAGATGAGGTCACCCACAAAAAACTTTTTCAAATAAGGAAAATAGGAAATAGAATGAGAGGATGTAAATTTGTAGTCTTACTTTGACCATTTAGGCAAAATGACAAGGGCTCTAATAGAGACATGTCAATAAAAGCATATAATCTCAAGCCAAAGAATTTTAAAAATAATTGTTCTCCTCCAACTCAGATCAAAAAATACAGAAGATGGAAAACAACAAGAATTTACAATTTCAAATCATATGTATTCAAACAAATTCAAAAAAATGGGTAAATTCCAGCTGGCTCAATTACTCGATATAATTGAAGTAGTAGTAAAATAAGAAACATCAAGCAAACATAAATTTTGTTAGCTTAAGAATATGAGCAACAGAAGTAATAACAATATCTCGGGCGTAACATGAATATCTCGGGGTTCGTCATCTCTAGGTATTTGAGGTATCACCTCCCTAGTTGGACTGGATCCTTCTTCGTTAGACATCCTGACAACAAAATATTTTAAGTTTTACGTAACATTTTCGATACTCGCGAGCACATAAGTTATTAACACATAGCACATAATTTCTTTTATTGTTTAGCTTCAATGGATGCCTTAATCCATTTCTTAAAACCCGATACGAGTTACACACCTCTATGTTTTCTGTCTCCTTAAAGGTTACTTCTTAAGATTTTCCCACCTAAGGTTCATAACCTAAAGCTTTGATACCAACCTGTGACACCCCCAAATTTGGGTACTTCATTTTCACAGAATTTGGTGCTCACTATCCAAAATAATTACATCTAACTACCCATAATAAAGGATAAAAACATCAAATAGCTTAAATAATATTCTTTCCCATTAAAGGGTTACATCATCTCATAAACAATCTCAGGTAATATAACCTTAAATTATTACATAAGATTGACAAATACATCATAAAAGAAAACAAGTCTTATAACATGATGCATTTAGATAAATTCTAATAATTCTTCAACACTTGGACATCTTGCCCTTTCTTTTGCTAGTAGATAGCTCATCGACTCTTTCAACTTTAGCTGCAAAGTTAATTGCAAGAGTGAGTAAACAATTGATCACTAATATAAAGAGAAGTAATAATAACAACATGAGAGTGAACAACGAATGCTGAACAATAATGAACTTGTTCTATGAATCAAAAATAGAAAACAAATTCGAACTTTAATATCTGAGGTTCTTAAGACCAGGAACTATATCCCCGGTGATTAGGTATTACTACCCCAACCTTAACAACCATTTAGACTATACAGACCCTGCTTAATGTACTTAGGGGGATCAGCCCTTTGTACCATGTATTATGCACAAACATCTAAACGTTACACGTACAAAATCCCCTATGTTAGGGTTGTTCGTCTCAGTTTGAATTTAGAATTTTCACACTAAAGAAAGTTTAGCTCGGAACTAACTTATCAGTGATTCTAGAATTTTAGAACACTAATCATAATAGACTAGTTCAATTAATAAGAGTTTGCTTACTACTTGAAGGTTTAGTACAACAATTATAGAATTGAACAAGGTTATCAAAGTCAAAGATCGAATAATAACAATATATAATTGAGTAAACATGATATATATGCAAAGTACTATATTCAACAGAGTTAGAACAATCTCCTTTGAATCGAAGTATTAGAACAATATATGCTTCGAATAATATTAAGGAAAGTGAAACTTGCTCGATGTAACGAATTATGTTATAAGAGTTTGTACAATAATACACAAGATATATTAGTTTTGCTCAACTTTAACATAGAATTTAGAAACTTGTACAATGATAATTTAGGAATAGAAAGCTTGCATTTTTATATAGAGAATGAAGTTAGGAACTTGCTCAATAAAAGTTTAGGATAAGAAACTTGCCTTGTACGTAAGCTACACAAGTAATAATATTCGCCAATTACCCTACATATATCATTGAAAACTAATTATAGAGAACTTAATTAAAACTAAAACTTTGAATTTTAGGACTGAATTATACCTTAATCCTTTTATTAATGGGAAGAGGATGATTAGAACCTTGATACTCCAACTCCTTAGCAAAATCTACAGAGTCTTCCTCACAACCTCTCTCACTCTTTCTCTGTTCTATCTCTATTTCTCTGCTATATAGTTGGTCTTAGAAAAACTGACGCGTTAATATAACTGGCCTCCCTCACCCCCACGTACGTCAAGTAAAAATACAATACGTCTGTGTCAGTTAAATTTGACCAAAGGCCACAAGGCCTTGTTTGGCCACACACCAATTCCCCCCATTCCCATTTATTTTAATAGTCTTATATTATATGGTTTTCACTTGTCACACTGTGGATAACTTAAATATCTTATAATAATAATAATTATAATCTTATTATACTTACAATTAATAAATAATTATATATCTCATTTAATTAATAAATTTTTCTTAAACATTGCTTTACTTATTTTCTTTAATATAAAACAATTCATTTAATTTAATTATTTCATTAATTAAAATCCTTCAAATAAAATTTTCATTATTTAATTTAATTAACATTAATCAATTTAGTTACTAAATTAATGCACCACAATTCATCAATTATTTATTTTTCTCAATAAATAAATTATTTAAAATATTTATTTAATAAATAAATATTTAAATTAAATTAAAAATTTCTAGATCGTTACTAAAACTCAGGCGATTGAAACCTAAGTGGAGTTTAAAGGTGAAAGAAGAAATTGTGAAACAATTTCAAGCTGGTATTATCATGGTGTCCACATATCCTGAATGGATATCCAACATCGTTCCCGTGCCTAAGCTTGGAGGAAAGGTGCGAGTTTGCGTGGATTATCGGGATCTGAATAAAGCTTGTCTTAAAGATAGCTTTCCCGTGCCATTTATCCACATTCTCATTGATAATACTGCTCAATACGGCATGTACTCTTTCGCTGATTGCTTTGCAAGGTATCATCAGATCATGGTTGCTAAGGAGGATCGTGAGAAAACTGCTTTCATCATGCCTTGGGGAAACTTTTGCTACAGATGGTTGTCTTCCGGCCTCATCAATGCCAGAGCTACCTATCAGCGAGCCATAATGGCTCTTTTCCACGACTTAATGCACAAAGAGATAGAGATCTACGTGGATAACATTATCATCAAATCCCGAAGGGAGGAAGACCACGTAGACCATCTCAGAAAGCTCTTCAACAGGTTACGTAAGTACAACTTGAAGTTGAATCCAGCCAAGTTGCTAGGATTTCTAGTTAGCCACAAAGGGATTGAGCTGGATGCCACCAAAATCCAGCCCATCACTGAAATGCCCATTCCTCAGACAGAGAAGGAAATACGGGGATTTTTGGGAAGAGTCAATTTTATTAGTAGGTTTATTTCTCAACTCACTATAACCTGTGAGCCTATCTTCAAGCTATTAAGGAAGAACTCCTCCATGAAATGGAATGATGAGTGCCAGAAGGCCTTCCTTACAATCAAAGAGCAGCTACTCAAAGCTCCTATCTTGGTACCACCTTGGGATGATGTTCCCCTGTGTATGTACTTGTCCATAAGTGACAATGCCATGGGCTGCATGCTGGGTCAGAAAGACGATAGAGGCCAAGAACGAGCTATCTATTACCTCAACAAAAGATTCAGCAGCAATGAACACAAGTGCACTCTGATTGAGAAACCTTATTGTGCTTTAGCATGGGCTGCCATGAGGTTACAGCATTACCTCCATAGGCACATAACCCATCACATATCCCGCGTGGATCCTCTCAAATATGTGTTCAGCAAGCCCATACTGAATTGTCGACTGTCTAGATGGTAGTTGATCCTACAACAATTTGACATTATTTACGTGACGCAAAAATCCATTACATGTCAAGGAATCGTGGATCAACAGGCCGCCGCTCCTTTAGGGGATTTCAAACACTTGGAAACATACTTCCCCGATGAAGGGGTAATGATAAGTCAGCAACACCATCAGTACTATACATGCCAAACATGTAACATGTATTTTGATGGAGCTATTAATATGGAAGGTTCTGGAGCTGGAGCAGTTCTAGTATAAGGTACGGGGGAGCAGTATCCAGTCGTCGTCAAATTGCAGTTCGTCAGCACTAACAACACAACTGAGTATGAAGGCTGTATCATGGGGCTAAAACTTTTTCGTTCAATGGGCATCAGGCGGTTAACTGTCTTTGGTGATTCAGAGTTGGCAGTCAAATAATCCACGGGAATCTATCAAATCAAAGAGCTACATTTGCTGCCTTACCACCGGCAAGTTTTATAGATGGCTTCAGAGTTTGAAGAGATCTCCTTTATACACATTCCTCGTAATAGGAATGACTTCGCAGACGCATTAGCAAGTTTGGCCTCCTTTATTCACATACCTGATAAGGAACACATGCAAAGTGTCATATTGGCCCTGCAAAAGGCACCAGCCTATGGGAACTATGTTGGAGAAGTATCGGATGAGCTACCTCCCATCCAACAACCTTGATATGAATATATCAAGGAGTACTTATGAGATTGATCTACACCCGCTGAGGCGAGCCTGACTGAGCAAAGGCGGATTCATCGACTTGCTATGAAATTCTACCTGAGCGGAGATGCACTCTACAAAAGAGATGCACTAGGTCTCCTCAGATGCCTGGACAAGGATCAAGCTCAGAGACTCATGGATGAGGTCCATGGTGGAGTATATGGCCCACACATGAGCGACCCTTTACTTGTAAAGAAGATCCTCAGAACGGGACATTATTGGCTTTCTGTAAGACCCCAACTTTTATAAATAAAGTTGAATTTTCTATAAATATCATTGTTGAATATTATGGAGTGAAATTGATATAATGTTATAGTTGTGGGTAATATTTATAAATTTTACAAAGTACACAAGTTACTATATAATATTCGATTGGTCGGAGAATATTCGTTTTAACAGGGAATATTCGTACGACGATACAATTATTGGTGGACCCCACAACGAAATTATTATCGGATTGAGAAAATGACAAAAATACTTTATAAAAATAATGGCGGAAGTTTTACCATTAATACTGTTGAACTACTCGGTAGTAAAAGTACAGTAATACGCGTGGTTACATAGTAGCATACGGTATTGATTATTGATGCTTACGTGATAAGTCACTCAGTTTTGTTTTATTGGTATTATTAATGTAATAAAATAGAAAAGTTTTTTATATAAAACAGAATACTTTTATAAAGTTATTCGTTTTATTAGGCTAATACTAAAATCTTTTTATATAAAACAGAATACTTTTATAAAGTTATCTATTTTATTATACAATAATTAGAATATATTATATTTTATTATGCATAGTGTTTGCATAGTGCCTGCATAGTGTTTGCATAGTAAAATCTTTTATAAAGTTATTCGTTTTATTAGATTATAAATAGAATATATTATATTTTATTTAAAAGATTTTGTTTTAAATATGGACCGTTAGATTAAAGTAAATCAATCTAGACCGTTCATGAGTTAGTTACTATGCAGTCCATTTTTCTATAAATAGAAGCTCATTCCCTCATTATTTTCTTACAAATTCACTGAAACTTTAGATAGAGAAACTATAAAGGGAAAGAAGAAAAGTATTCTGCTACTTCACTACTCCGATATCAAGTTTCTTTTACGGTAAGGGGTATTATTTGTTGTACTCGGTATTCTTTCATTCTTATTCATGAAGAGAACTTCTGTTATTCTATTCTTTATTATTCTGTTGGAATAACCTATATACGCGGGCTACCCTATACTTGGTGAAATTCTTCTGTTATTACATTTTTATTATTCTGTTGGAACATCTTGTTTGTGCTTTACGCCGGACCTGGTTCCATTATTTATTATCTTGTCGGAATATCATATCTGTGCATTACGCCGGACCTGGTTCCATTATTTATTATTCTGTCGAAATATCATGTCTGTGCGTTTACGCCTGACCTGGTTCCATTATTTATTATTCAGTCAAAATATCATGTCGGTGCGTTTACGCATGACCTGGCTCCATTATTTATTTTCCTGTTGGAATAACCTGCCTATGCGATCTATCGCATGCATGGTGATTTCTTTTGTTATTCCATTCTTTATTATATTCAGTTGGTTAAAGTTTTGGCTTTTATACTCCATAAAATTAGTGAAATATCTTTGATATTTGCGCTTCATCCGGTATCTTTTCATGAAAATATTCTTCTGAGTATTCTTGAATTTTACTCTACAAAGCAGTATCTTGTTGATAATTTGGACGTTATTGGTTCCTGGATAAATTAATTCTTGAACTTGTTTTATTGAATTCTTATATCATTGTCATCATCCTCATGTTTATATTCTGTTGAAAGTTATTTGTGGCCTGTAGTGCATAGATGGACTTGGAATGATTATGACCAGGGATTATTCGGTATAATCATTATCGTAATGTTACAAATGATGTGGTAAAAGTCCTCATTGGCCTGTAGTGCATTGATGGACTGTTGTTAACATGATCATGACTATTGAAGAATACACAAATATCCTTGGCTGTGATGCATGGATAATTTGTGGTTGTGATACTAATGAATATCCTTGCCCGTAGTGCAGGGTGGATTATTTATTAAGCTGAGTCTCAGCGATAAAAGTCATGAAAAACCTTTTAAATCATAAAACATAGTAGATTTTATTCTCTACTTGACTCTTTTAATGGATTGCTTGATCCGCTGCAGTTAAACTTGATGTCTATTGTATTTTATCAGTTTAACATTGTTGAAGACTAATGATAATTTATTTTGCATTATCTTAGTCATAATATTTCTTACTGGACTAGTTGAGCTCACCCTTTCTTTCACTGTTCTCTTCAGGATATGAGAATATAGCTGGGACGAGTCGAGGAACGGAGTGATGGACCAGGTGATAGTATTAGTAGTCCTCACTATTCTATGAAATAGTGTGACAATAAATGTAACGAGGACTTATTCTGAGAGTGGATATTGTCTAGAAAATAATATTCATATTAAAACTCACAGCTCTCTTGTTATATATTAAAGATTGTATTTATATTTTGTACCATGTATTGGCGACTCAGAATAGGTGATGTATACCTATTTTGGGGGCGTCATAGTTGGTATCAGAGCTTAGGGATATGATCCCTGGCTAAGATGTGAGACTAGAACTAGGAAGGGAGAGACGGGGAATTCCTTCGGCAGTATGACCTACCTAAGTTTATTTGGTATTTAATTGGTCAGTCAGAGTATAGAGATAATATGTGATTTAACCCTTGTTTTGTGGCAGTATTTGAAAATGACATCCGAGAATGTTGAGAATAGCAATGGAGCACAGGCGACCGTTGATTCACCACATATCAATAATCAGGATAATGTGCATCAGGAAGGCGACAATCCTCATGAAAACAACAACACTGACCAAATGATGAATGATGGAATGTTCAGAGGCTTTATGCAATTCATCCAACAACAGGCGACAGCGGCTCCTATCCAAAATGCAGGTGGAAACACTGAAAACTCTCGGACGGTCACCACTAAACAGTTCAAGGAGCTCAACGATCATATGCTTCAAATGCGGAGGGGAGGGACACATCAGTCCAAACTGCGCGATGTCGTCCAAAGCAGGTTATAGTTGTGGAAGAGAAGGTCACCTAGCCCGATTTTGTCATTCACCGAAGATAAGTTCAGCTAGGATGGAGGCACCAAAGGACGTCCCAGAAAAGTCAAAACTGGTAGTGCAAGGGAGAGCGTTTGTTGTGACCTCCCAAAAAGTAAGGAACCCGAACGAGGTCATCACGGGTAAACTTATCATAAACTCTAGCGAAGTCTATACCTTATTTGATACCGGTTCTACCCATTCTTTTATTTCTCCTATTCGCGCTCAACGATTAAATTTGACTCCGGAGAAATTAGACTTTGACTTATCTGTGGAAACTCCGTTGGGAGAAACCTTTATTACATCCACTGTTTATAAGTCTTGTTTGGTTCAAATCGGTACCCTCACATTACCTGTCGATCTTATTTCATTGAAAATACTTGCATTTGATGTAATTCTAGGGATTGATTGGTTAACTACTCATCATGCAAAAATTGATTGTTTTCGTGAGGTTGTTAGCTTTCATATTCCTAATCAACCTATTATATGAATTCAAACAACCAAACCATTAAAATCAATCACTGTCATCTCAAGCTATAAAGCTATTCATTTATTAAAAAATGGATGTCAAGCTTTCTTAGCTCATGTCACGGATCTAAACAAAAATACTTCAGTTCTGAGTGATATTTCTATTGTTAATGAATTTCCTGACGTATTCCCTGAAGAACTTCCTGGCCTACCCCTACAGCGTGAAATTGAATTTTGTATCGACCTTGAACCCGGTACAAAACCCATTTTCAAAGCCCCATATCGAATGGCTCCTATTGAACTTCAGGAGTTAAAGACCCAACTGCAGGAATTGTTAGACATTGGCTTTATTCGTCCTAGTACTTCTCCTTGGGGTGCTCTTGTTCTATTCGTGAAGAAGAAAGATTGGAGTATGCGACTTTGTATTGTTTATCAGGAGTTGAATCATGTCACCATCAAAAATAGGTACCCATTGCCACGTATTGATGACCTGTTTGACCAGTTACAAGGAGCACAATTCTTTTCAAAAATTGATCTTCGTTCTGGATATCATCAGCTGAAGGTTAGAACTAAGGATATTCCAAAGACTGCCTTCAGAACTCGGTATGGGCATTATGAATTCTTAGTCATGTCTTTTGGATTGACTAATGCTCCTACTGCCTTCATGGATATGATGAACCGAGTATTCAAGAAATATTTGGATCACTTTGTGGTCGTCTTTATTGATGGCATCCTTATTTATTCCAAAAGCCATGAAGATCATGAGCAACACTTGAGGCTGACACTCCAAAAGCTTCGTGAATACAAGCTTTATGCCAAGTTGAAGAAATGCAAGTTCTGTCTTGAGGAAGTAGCATTCCTTGGGCACGTAGTATCAAGTCAAGAAATATCTGTTGACTCAGCAAAGATTGAAGCAATTCAAAGCTGGGAGCAAAATCAGTGACCGAAGTACGTAGCTTTCTCGGTTTAGCTGGTTATTATCAGAGATTCGTGGAAGGATTTTCTCGAATCGCTACTCCATTAACTAAGCTGAATCGAAAAGATACAAAGTTCGGTTGGAGCAAAGAATGTGAGAAGAATTTTCAAGAACTCAAGAGGAGACTCATTTTAACACCTGATCTGACAATACCATCTGGCTCGGAGGGATTTGTCATTTATAGTGATGCTTCAGGCAAAGGGTTGGGATGTGTTCTCATGCAACATGGGAAAGTCATAGCTTATGCCTCAAGACAACTCAAAGAATATGAGAGGAATTATCCTACTCATGATCTAGAGTTGGCAGTTGTTGTCTTCGCACTTAAAATTTGGAGTCATTACTTGTATGGGGAGAAAGTAGAGATCTTTACGGATCATAAAAGACTCAAATATTTTTTCACTCAAAAGGAACTCAACGTGCGACAACGACGTTGGCTGGAACTGTTGAAAGATTATGATCATACCATCCAATACCATCCTGAAAAAGCGAACGTGGCAGCTAATGCATTGAGTAGAATATCATATGCAATTACGAGTGCGATATTATCAACGCAAAGGCCCATTTTGTGTGACTTGCAAAGGATTGAGATAGAGTTAAAGACTCCAGGGACCCATGCGATGATGGTGAATATACGAGTAGAACCGACTTTAATTGATAAAGTTAAGGCTGCTCAAGCTACAGACCTGGAGCTGATGCGTATGAGGAAGAATGTAACAATCCAGATTTTTATTATAATATTTAAATATTTATTGAATTATATAAATATTTAATGGATGTGTTTATCGTTGAATAAGTATTTGTTTAATTGATTTGATGTGATTTGATTATTTATTTGTTTAATAAATAATTAATGAGTTAAGAAAAGTAATTATTTTGAAATAGTAATCTAATTTAATTCAATAATTAAGTTAGAGAGTTTATAATTATTAAATAAATTATTATATTATGCAATGAATTGTTATTAGAATTAATTAAATTAAGTATGAAAACTTAATTAATTAGAAGTGTGACAAATAACTATATTATTAGTAGTTATTAAAATAAATTATAGTAGTTTTAATTTATTTTGTCAAACAAGGCTTAAATATATTAATTCTTTAATTTTAAAGAGTTTTGCCAAACGGAGCCTTATGGTTTTTGGATTTTAAATTTTGAAATATTAATAATATAATATAAATAATATATATTAATTTGGTAACTGCTAATTTAATAAGGTCATTAGTAGCGTCAATTTTTAGACGTTTTAAATTAGTACGTTGATTTTATTTTCTACGTATAATCTATTTGGCTAAAGCCTAAGTAAGAAAAGGGAAGAAATTTTGTCAAAGAAAAGTTAGAGACAATAGGGTTTTGAGAGAGATTGTCAAGGGTTGGAGAGAAAGTTCTGAGTTCTGTATTTTCAGTGTTAGCAAGGGTTTCTTAAACAACTAGAGGTATGTTTTAAAAACTAAACATATATGTTTTACGTTATAATTTGATTGTCTCTGTATTTCTGCATTTGACTATAAGACAAAGTTCTTTACAAAAATTGTCTGTAAACCATGCTTTACTAGTTGATTATGAAATTATGGGTTTAAGTAATGTTATAAGTATCACATGTATATGTTGTAGGCTAAATTTACGTTTTCAGGAAAGAAATAGGTTTTACAGTGAACATATACTTATGAATGTGAGTTGTGGAAAATCAAAGGTTCAATATTCGATTTTATGCTAGTTATGAAATTGAAACTTGTATATGTAATTGAGTAAGATATAAAGCAGAACATGGTTCAAAGGAATCAAATTGGTAGGATGGCAGTGTTCACTGTGTAAACAAACGTCGATTATGGAGTATTATTGGTTTAAAAATAGTGCTTTCAAGGATTTAAGTTTTCTAAAATTGTTGTTAAGTGGTGCTAAATTGGTATATGTATGATAATTAAATGTTTATGAGTAATCTTTATAAGTTTTACGTCCTAATTTAGATGTTAGCAATAGTAATTAGTCCAGAGTTTAGTTATTCTGTTCTTCGTGGTTGGGTTCTGCAAGTTTCGGCGCCCCAGCGCCAAAATTTGAGCCCCAGCGCCAAAAATCGCGCCCCGGCGCCAAAATTCTCGCCCCAGCGCCAGACTTCGCACCCCAACGCTGAAATTCGTGCCCCAGCGCCAATCTCGCATCCCAGCGCCATTGTATAGCCTAGTCCTCGCGCCCCAGCGCCGGATTTGTAGCCTGACTTGGACAGTTTTGACCTCCTGTAGTAAAATAGCCATAACTTCCTCATACGAACTCCGATTGAGGTGATTCAAGATGATCCGAAACGAGGAAGAGTAGACCTACAACTTTTGTTCTTTAAGTTTTTCAATTTGTGGTCATTAGGATGGGTCAAAATTGTTATATTTAGGACTATTGTGTTTTCAGAGGCAATCGGAGGGTGTCGGGCATGCACATATGCATGTGTAGTGCTCCAGACCATAAAAGATGATGTCCTAAGTTATAAAACATGAATGTTAGTAAATATAATGATGCTTAACATTAATATATGATGTATTAAATGAGTTATAGAAGCATAGTAAGCATACACAAGAGAGGCAAATCGGGCGTGTGACGAATGAACGTCGAAACGCCGTGCCAAGTGTTAATGAACTTAAAAAGTGTTTTAATTCAAATGAAATAAATATTATAGGATAAGGAATGGATTTAATATAAAGCTAATAAGTAGTCCTAGCAAAACTTAAGCACTTGAATGAACTGCGAATATGAAATACAGTGAGATATAAGTTGAAAGTTAACACAATTAAGTTGAACATTATATATTTATTAATAGGAAAGATTATGAGACATAGAGTAGAGTTTACATTACAATTACTATATGTTGTTATGTGACTAATATTTGATGTGTATGATTATATAATTGTGTAGGGCACGTGAAGTGCAGATAACTGTAAGCTGTTAAACTGTTATTGGTAAACAATGATCAAGACAAGTCTTTCGGTTCCTATTTTCTATGTGGACTTGATGAACTATTTTAAATTGCATGATATGTTATGCATGTTGAAATCATGAAATGTTAAAGTCAATATATGACTGCATTGTTTTGGCTAAGTAATGATGATTGAGTAAGGAACTCAATCTTTATATTTGTTATGTGAATTAAAAGCATGTATGCCATGTTACTTTAATGAGATGTATGTCTAGCATGTTATTATGTGCTATGTGATGCATGAAAATTGTTAGACTTTGCTGGACTGTCGAGCTCACTCTTGCAAATAACCACTTTTGCAGGTCAAGATTTTAAGGTAAAGATACGTGCTATGTGAGTTATAGAGATGTATATTCATGAAGATTACTTATGTTTTATGAGAAATGTATTTTATATTTTGAACGTAACATGTTGTTGAATTATAAGTTGAGCTATCCAATGTATATGGATATGTAGTTATGATGTAAGGCTTTGTATAGTCATTTTGTTGTAACGATTCATGATATAAGATTGAAGTAAAGAGATGTAATGTAAAGGTTGCGATTCAGGGCAAGAAAGAAGGAAATGTATAAAAGTTTTAATTATTCCGCAATTTTATTAAGTTTAACATCGAATAATGATGTATTATTTAGAGGTTGAATGTAGGGTTAACGACCGAAGTCGGGATTTAAATTGTATAGATTTTGGGGTCGTTACAGTTGGTATCAGAGCTGTAGGTTATAAACCTTAGGTAGGAGTATCGTAGGCTATAACCTTAGAGAAGAGAGGTGAAGATAATGAAAGAATAAGCTCAAATAGAGTTTGAACAATAAGAATTAATTTAAACAATTTATAAAGAGGGGATTTAAACTTGCGTGAAAGGATTCAAAGAAGAATCTCGCAGAGTTATCACGAATATGAATGTGGGGTTACCCAACTCCAATTGTGACGCCCCCAAAATTAGGTATACATCACCCATATTGGGTCGTCAGATACATAGTATAGAATACAAATACAACTTACTAATACAACTGTCGTGTACAATACGACAAAACATAAACTGTGAGTTTGAATACAAATATTATCTTTTAGAGAGTATTCATACTCAAAAGGAGTCCTCATTACATTTATTAACACACTATTACATAGAATAGTGAGGACAACTAACTAATACTATAATTCGGACCATCACTCCGTTCCCCGACTTACCCCAGCTACGTTCTCATTTCCTGAAGAGAACAGTGAAAGAAAGGGTGAGCTCAACTAGCCCAGTAAGAAATATTATGACTAAGATAATGCAGAATAAATTATCATTAGCCTTCAACAATGTTAAACTGATAAAATATAATAGACATCAAGTTTAACTGCAGCGGAACAAGCAATCCATTAAAAGAGTCAAGTAGAAAATAAATTCTACTATCTTTTATGATTTAAAAGGTTTTTCAACACTGTTATCGCTGGGACTCAGCTTAATAAAATAATTCACATCATCGAATCACCACTGCACTACGGCCAAGGATATTCGTGTATTCATTAATGGTCATGATCATGCCAACAACTGTCCATCAACGCACTACGGGCCAATGAGGACTTTTACCACATCATTTGTAACATTACGGTCATGATTACACCGAATAATCCCTGGTTATAATCATACCAAGTCCATCTATGCATTACATGCCATAGATGACTTTCCACAATTTATAAACATGAGGATGATGACAATGATATAAGAATTCAATAAAACAAGTTCAAGAATTAATTTATACAAGAATTAACAACGTCCAAATTGTCAACATGAGATTGCTTTGTGGAGTAAAATTCAAGAATGCTTAGAAGAATATTTTCATGAAAAGATATTGGATGAAACGCAATTATCAAGGATATTCCACCAATTTCATGGAGTATAGAAGTCAAAACTTAACCAACTGAGTATAATAAAGAATGGAATAACAAAAGAAATCACCATGCATGCGATAGACCGCACAGATAGGTTATTCCAACAGAATAATAAATAATGGAACCAGGTCCGGCGTAAAACGCACAGACAGGATATTCTAACAGAATAATAAATAATGGAACCAGGTCCGGCGTAAATGCACAGACAGGATATTCCGACAGAATAGTAAATAATGGAACCAGGTCCGGTGTAAAACACACAGACAGGATGTTCCAACAGAATAATAACAAGACGGAACCAGGTCCAGTGTAAAACACACAGACAGGATGTTCCAACAGAATAATAATAAAAATGGAACCAGGTCCGGTGTAAAACACATAGACAGGATGTTCCAACAGAATAATAGAAGAATGTCACCAAGTATAGGGTAGACCGCGTATACAGGTTATTCCAACAGAATAATAAGAAATAGAATAACAACAGTTCTCTTCATTAATAAAAAAGAATAACACCCCTTACCGTTTTAAAGAATAGCTGAAATAAGGAAGTAGTTAAGTAGTAGAATACTCTTCTTCTCTCTCTCTATAGTTTCTCTCTCTAGAGTTCAGTGAATTCGTAAGAAATAATGAAGGAATGAGCTGCTATTTATAGAAAAATAGAATGCATAGTAACTAATCCATGAACGGTCCAGATTGATTACTTTAATCTGACGGTCCATATTTAAAGAAAAATCTTTTAAATAAAATATAATATATTCTATTTATAAAATAACTTTAATAAAGTATTTTGTTTTATATAAAAAGATATTTCTATTTTATTACGTTAATAATACGAATAAAACAAAACGTCATTATCGCTAAATAATTCATATTATTAACTGACAATAATTGAATCAAACTGAGTGACTTCTCACATAAGCATTAATAATCAATACCGTGTGCTACTATGCAACCACACGTATTACTGTACTTTTACTACCGAGTAGTTCAACAGTATCAATGGTAAAACTTCCACCGTTATTTTTAATAAAATATTTTTGTCGTTTTCTCAATCCGACAATAATTCTGTTGTGGGGTCCACCAATGATTGTGTCGTTGTACGAATATTCCCTGTTAAAACGAATATTCCTCGACCAATCGAATATTATATAACAACTTGCGTACTTTGCAAAATTTATAAATATTACCCACAACTATAACATTATATCAAATTAACTCCATAATATTCAAAAATGATATTTTTAGAAAATTCATCTTTATTTATAAAAGTTGGGGTCTTACAACCTCCCCTTCTTATGAAATTTCGCCCTCGAAATTAGGGTACGTACCTGGTATGTCGAAGAGGTAAGGATACCTTGATTTCATTTCAGATTCTAACTCCCAAGTCATTTCCTCAACATCGTGGTTTCTCCACAAAACTTTGACTTGAGGTATAACCTTGGAGCGTAGAATATGTTCCTTCTTATCCAAGATTTGAACAGAAACTTCTTCATACGTCAAATCCTCCGCTATTTAGTCCGGTTCTAACTCAATAATGCGGTTCGGGTCTTCCACATATTTGCGTAACATGGATATGTGAAAAATATTATGAACACGAGACATACTTGGCGGTAAAGCGAGTCTATAAGCCACAGATCCTACTCGATCGAGGATTAAAAATGGACCGATGAATCGAGGATTAAGCTTTCCTCTTTTTCCAAATCTCGTAACTCCTTTCCATGGAGCAACACGTAAGAACACATGATCTCCTATATCAAATTTCACGTCCTTTCGATGAAGATCAACATAACTCTTTTGTCGATCTTGGGAGGTTTTTATACGTTGTCGGATCGTTTGAATCTTTTCTATAGTCATACGTACCAACTCCGATCCCAACAACGTTGCTTCACCCATCTCATCCCAGCATACTGGAGAATGACATTTTCTTCCATACAATGCTTCGAATGGAGCCATGCCAATACTTGATTGATAACTGTTGTTGTAGGAAAACTCCACCAATGGTAAGAACTTGTCCCAACTTCCCTGAAGTCAAGGACACAGAGTCTTAATAAATCTTCTAGAGTTTGAATAGTCCTCTCTGATTGTCCGTCCGTCTGAGGATGATATGCCGAACTAAATCGTAAATCCGTGCCCATAGCTTTTTGTAAACTAACCCAAAATCGTGAAGTGAATCTTGGGTCTCGATCAGAAACTATGGATACTGGCATACCATGCAGTCTTACAATCTCGTTTATGTACATACGAGAAAGACGTTCAAGTGTATAAGTTTCTCGTATCGGTAAGAAATGAGCAGACTTGGTCAATCTATCAATAATGACCCAAATCGCATCTATACCTTGAGAAACCTTAGGAAGACCAGTAACGAAATCCATGGTAATGTGCTCCCACTTCCATTCTGGAATTTCAAGTGGTTGCAATGGACCTTTTGGTACTTGATGCTCCGCTTTGACTCGTTGACAAGTTAAACACCTTGAGATAAACAGCGCTATCTCTCTCTTCATATTGCTCCACCAAAATGTATGACGAAGATCATGATACATTTTGGTACTTCCAGGATGGATTGCAAACAGTGTGTTGTGCGCCTCCATCATGATTTCATACTTTAAATCAGGGTTGTTAGGAACACAAAGTCTGGAGTTGACTCGAAGTATTCCTTCTTCATCGATTCTTACTTCCGGCATAGCACCTTCTTGCACTTTCTTCCTCATACGCATCAGCTCCAGGTCTGTAGCTTGAGCAGCTTTAACTTTATCGATTAAAGTTGGTTCTACTCGTACATTCGTCATCATCACATGGGTCCCTGGAGTCTTTAACTCTATCTCCATCCTTTGCAAGTCACACAAAATGGGCCTTTATGTTGATAATATCGCACTCGTACTTGCATATGATCTTCTACTCAATGCGTCAGCTACCACATTCGCTTTTCCAGGATGGTATTGAATGGTATGATCATAATCTTTCAACAGTTCAAGCCAACGTCGTTGTCGCATGTTGAGTTCCTTTTGAGTGAAGAAATATTTGAGGCTTTTATGATCCGTAAAGATCTCCACCTTCTACCCATACAAGTAATGCCTCCAAATTTTAAGTGCAAAGACAACAGCTGCCAACTCTAGATCATGAGTAGGATAATTCCTCTCATATTCATTGAGTTGTTTTGATGCATAGGCTATGACTTTTCCATGTTGCATGAGAACGCATCCCAACCCTTTGCTCGAAGCATCACTGTAGATGACAAATCCCTCCGAGCCAGATGGTATTGTTAGAACAGGTGCTGAAATGAGTCTCCTCTTGAGTTCTTGAAAACTCTGCTCACATTCTTCGCTCCAACCGAACTTTGTATCTTTCCGAGTCAGCTGAGTTAATGGAGTAGCGATTCGAGAAAATCCTTCCACGAATCTTCAATAATAACCAGCTAAACCAAGAAAGCTACGTACTTCGGTCACCGATTTAGGTTGCTCCCAGCTTTGAATAGCTTCAATCTTTGTCGGGTCAACCGATATTCCACGACTTGATACTACGTGCCCAAGGAATGCTACCTCCTCCGGCCAGAACTCGCATTTCTTCAACTTGGCATAAAGCTTGTATTCACGAAGCTTTTGGAGTACCAGCCTCAAGTGTTGCTCATGATATTCACGGCTTTTGGAATAAATAAGGATGTCATCAATAAAGACGACCACAAAGTGATCCAAATATTCCTTGAATACCCGGTTCATCATATCCATGAAGGCAGCAGGAGCATTAGTCAATCCAAAGGACATGACTAAGAATTCATAATGCCCGTACCGAGTTCTGAAAGTCGTCTTTGGAATATCCTCAGTTCTAACCTTCAGCTGATGATATCCAGAACGAAGATCGATCTTTGAAAAGAATTGTGCTCCTTGCAACTGGTCAAACAGGTCATCAATACGTGGCAATGGGTACCTATTTTTTATGGTGACATGATTCAACTCCCGATCATCAATACAAAGTCGCATACTTCTATCTTTCTTCTTCACGAATAGAACAGGAGCACCCCAAGGAGAAGTACTAGGACGAATAAAGCCAATGTCTAACAATTCCTGCAGTTGGATCTTTAACTCCTGAAGTTCAATAGGAGCCATTCGATATGGGGCTTTGGAAATGGGTTTTGTACCGGGTTCAAGGTCGATACAAAATTTAATTTCACGCTCTGGGGGTAGGCCTGAAAGTTCTTCAGGGAATACGTCAGGGAATTTATTAACAATAGAAATATCATTCAAAACTGACGTATTTTTGTTTAGATCCGTGACATGAGCTAAGAAAGCTTGACATCCATTTTTTAATAAACGAATAGCTTTATGGCTTGAGATGACAGCGATTGATTTTAATGGTTTGGTTGCTTGAATTCGCATAATAGGTCGATTAAGAATATGAAAGCTAACAACCTTACGAAAATAATCAATTTTTGCATGATGAGTAGTTAACCAATCAATCCCTAGAATCACGTCAAATGCAAGTATTTTTAATGAAATAAGATCGACAGGTAATGTGTGGGTACCAACTTGAACCAAACAAGACTTATAAACCGTGGATGTAATGAAGGTTTCTCCCAATGGAGTTTCAACAGATAAGTCAAAGTCTAATTTCTCCGGAATCAAATTTAATCGATGAGCGCAAGTAGGAGAAATAAAAGAATGGGTAGAACCGGTATCAAATAAAGTATAGACTTCGTTAGAGTTTATGATAAGCTTACCCGTGATGACCTCATTCGGGTTCCTTGCTTTCTGGGAGGTCACAACAAACGCTCTCCCTTGCACTACCGGTTTTGACTTTTCTGGGACAGCCTTTGGTGTCTCCATCTTGGCTGAACTTGTTTTTGGTAAACGATAAAATCGAGCTAAATGACATTCTCTTCCACAATTATAACATGTTTTAGACGGCATCGCGCAGTTTGGACTGATGTGCCCCTCCCCTCCGCATTTGAAACATATGATAGGTGGTCGTTCTCCTTCCTTAACAACGGGTGCTGGTGCTGGTGCTGACGTCGTTCCATCATTGTTGAATCTCCTCTTCTTGAAATGACCATTCTTATTGTTTTGGCCCTGATTACCACCGAAGTGGTTACCATTTCTGGCTGTTGATTCCGTCCACGCTTGTTGTCACCGCTTCGATGACTGCTCTCACTGGTATTATCATTTTGTCGACTGCTCTCTTTTGGTTGCGTTGACTCGTTATCGCGCTCCACTAACTGAGCCCTATTCACAACATCTGAATACAAACACAGTTTATGAGAAATAAGATGTTGACGTATCTCAGGTTTCAAACCTCGCAAAAACATTTGCGTCATTCGCTCTTCATTATCCACCAAGTGGGACGCAAACCGGGACAACTCAGCAAATTTAGCCTCATACTGCGACACGGTCATATTATTCTGCTCCAATTTGATGAACTCCACCTCCTTCATGTGACGAACACTTTCAGGAAAGTATTTGTCATTGAATAACTCTTGGAACTTCTCCCAAGACATCTTCAGTGCGGCAGGTTGAGTACGTTTAATCGATTCCCACCAGTAATCTTCCTCTCCTCGCAACATAAAGGCGGCAAAGGGAACCTTTTGCTCCTCTGAGCATCCCAAGACATCAAATATCTTGGTAATCTGCTTTATCCATGTTTCCGTTATAAGTGGTTTTGGCTCTCCCTTAAACTCTGGTGGTCCCAGCTCCTTGAACTGTTTAGCAGTGACCGTCCGAGAGTTTTCAGTGTTTTCACCTATATTTTGGACAGGAGCCGCTCTCGCCTGCTGTTGCATGAACTGCATAAAGTTTCTGAACATTCCATCATTCATCATCTGGTCAGTGTTGTTGTTTGCATGAGGATTGTCACCTTCCTGATGCACATTATCCTGATTATTGATATGTGGTGAATCAACAGTCGCCTGTGCTCCATTGCTATTCTCAACATTCTCAGATACCATTTTCAGATACTGCCACAAAATAAAAGTTAATTGATATGTCATATATTATCCTTATATTATGACCGACCAATTAAATACCATGCAAATAAACTTAGGTAGGTCATACTAGCGAAGGAATTCCCCGTCTCTCCCCTCCTAGTTCTATTCTCACATCTTAGCCAGGGATCATATCCCTAAGCTCTGATACCAACTGTTACACCCCCAAAATTAGGTATACATCACCCATCTTGGGTCGTCAGATACATAGTATAAAATACAAATACAACTTACTAATACAACTGTCGTGTACAATACGACAAAACATAAACTGTGAGTTTTAATACAAATATTATCTTTTAGAGAGTATTCATACTCAAAAGGAGTCCTCATTACATTTATTAACACACTATTACATAGAATAGTGAGGACTACTAACTAATACTATCACTCGGACCATCACTCCGTTCTCCGACTTGCCCCAACTACGTTCTCATTTCCTGAAGAGAACAGTGAAAGAAAGGGTGAGCTCAACTAGCCCAGTAAGAAATATTATGACTAAGATAATGCAGAATAAATTATCATTAGCCTTCAACAATGTTAAACTGATAAAATATAATAGACAACAAGTTTAACTGCAGCGGAACAAGCAATCCATTAAAAGAGTCAAGTAGAAAATAAAATCTACTATCTTTTATGATTGAAAAGGTTTTTCAACACTGTTATCGCTGGGACTCAGCTTAATAAAATAATTCACATCATCGAATCACCCCTGCACTACGGCCAAGGATATTCGTGTATTCATTAACGGTCATGATCATGCCAACAACTGTCCATCAACGCACTACGGGCCAATGAGGACTTTTACCACATCATTTGTAACATTACGGTCATGATTACACCGAATAATCCCTGGTTATAATCATACCAAGTCCATCTATGCATTACATGCCATAGATGACTTTCCACAATTTATAAACATGAGGATGATGACAATGATATAAGAATTCAATAAAACAAGTTCAAGAATTAATTTATACAAGAATTAACAACGTCCAAATTGTCAACATGAGATTGCTTTGTGGAGTAAAATTCAAGAATGCTTAGAAGAATATTTTCATGAAAAGATATTGGATGAAACGCAATTATCAAGGATATTCCACCAATTTCATGGAGTATAGAAGTCAAAACTTAACCAACTGAGTATAATAAAGAATGGAATAACAAAAGAAATCACCATGCATGCGATAGACCGCACAGACAGGTTATTCCAACAGAATAATAAATAATAGAACCAGGTCCGGCGTAAAACGCACAGACAGGATATTCTAACAGAATAATAAATAATGGAACCAGGTCCGGCGTAAACGCACAGACAGGATATTCCGACAGAATAGTAAATAATGGAACCAGGTCCGGTGTAAAACACACAGACAAGATGTTCCAACAGAATAATAACAAGACGGAACCAGGTCCGGTGTAAAACACACAGACAGGATGTTCCAACAGAATAATAATAAAAACGGAACTAGGCCTGGTGTAAAACACACAGACAGGATGTTCCAACAGAATAATAGAAGAATGTCACCAAGTATAGGGTAGACCGCGTATACAGGTTGTTCCAACAGAATAATAAGAAATGGAATAACAACAGTTCTCTTCATGAATAAGAAAGAATAACACCCCTTACCGTTTTAAAGAAGAGCTGAAATAAGGAAGTAGTTAAGTAGTAGAATACTCTTCTTCTCTCTCTCTATAGTTTCTCTCTATAGTTTCTCTCTCTAGAGTTCAGTGAATTCGTAAGAAATAATGAAGGAATGAGCTGCTATTTATAGAAAAATAGAATGCATAGTAACTAATCCATGAACGATCTAGATTGATTACTTTAATCTGACGGTCCATATTTAAAGAAAAATCTTTTAAATAAAATATAATATATTCTATTTATAAAATAACTTTAATAAAGTATTTTATTTTATATAAAAAGATGTTTCTGTTTTATTACGTTAATAATACGAATAAAACAAAACGTCATTATCGCTAAATAATTCATATTATTAACTGGCAATAATTGAATCAAACTGAGTGACTTCTCACATAAGCATTAATAATCAATACCGTGTGCTACTATGCAACCACACGTATTACTGTACTTTTACTACCGAGTAGTTCAACAGTATCAATGGTAAAACTTTCGCCGTTATTTTTAATAAAATATTTTTGTCGTTTTCTCAATCCGACAATAATTCCGTTGTGGGGTCCACCAATGATTGTGCCGTTGTACGAATATTCCCTGTTAAAACGAATATTTCCCGACCAATCGAATATTATATAACAACTTGCGTACTTTGCAAAATTTATAAATATTACCCACAACTATAACATTATATCAAATTAACTCCATAATATTAAAAAATGATATTTATAGAAAATTCATCTTTATTTATAAAAGTTGGGGTCTTACACCAATAATAAGGATGTAAGGTGATAATAAATAGACAATGTCTATAAAAAGAGAATGATAAAGAAGTTAAGAAAAGAGAGTTATATCTAAGTATGGTGCAATTGTACTCTTTAGTAGTTGATGTATGGTATCTGGGCTAAATGATTCCTTCATAGAGCGGAGGTATATACGAACTAGCAACTCAAAACCTAGTTTGTTGGTTGTTTGTGGGAAACCACTCAGCGTACCATACTGAAACTGTTAGAGACTCGATGTGTACCAAGTGTAGAGAATGGATGTGTATGATGAAAGTGTAGAACCCGAATGAAATGTTAAGCGATGTAAATGAAGTTAGAATTCTTAAAGGAAGAATTGTTATATAAACAAGAAGATTCAAAGAAGAATCTTGAAGAGATATAAAGATAAGAAATGGGAGTTTCCTAACTCCAATAGCCAAGGTAACGAATAATGTCGTAAATGATGAAAAAGAGAAAGAATGAGGATCGTAAAACAAAACGATCACGAGTTAACAAATGATTTTTAAGAGAGATGATTATAGAATAAGGTCAAGACGTGATCTGTTTAAGTTATAAAAGAAAGATGGTCTGTAATGTTTGAATGATTATAGCTTGATGCTATGAAGATAATGTACTATGATATAGTACGAGATAACTCATAAGGAGTTATAGATGATGTGATACGAGAAATTCGTATCGAGCAAAGAGCAATTTAAAAGAAAGATAGAGTTAGGTGGGATTTCAATTGAGGACTCCTGTGACGGCTGAGTTGTACAAATCTTTGTATGGGCGAGGGTTTTGTGCTTGCACTCAGTTTATCACATTGCTAATCATTGGAATGTTTATGTCGCGCTATTTGCTATATGCCTGTTGAGAAGGTGATTCTTTTCTCATGTGTATAACAGATAGGTAGAGTATAGTTAGAGAATATTATAAGGTTAAGTGCGAGTTCTTAAAACTCATACTTATGGTAGGTTCGTGACTCATAATTATATGGTATGTTTTTGAACCCCTCAACGAATGGACGCCTATGGTCTGACTAGGATAAGTTCTTAAACTCATATGATTGTGGCAAGTTCCTGAACTCATAACGTGTGGTAAGTTTGATGAACTAGGGTATAATTAAGTGTGAATGGAGTATTGAGGATGATAGGAATAGATAGACCTATTAAGCAATGGATCATTATAGAAAGTGGAGTTGATGGTGGAAGCATAGGTATTCTAAATATACTAGCTATGCTAGACTTTCGAAATTTATTGATTTCGTGCTGATGTTTACACTTTTATTTTCTTGAAAAACATTGGATCAAATGATAGAACCAATGAGTTTTAACAACAATACAATTATTCGTATGTCTATGCTAATTACTTAGGCTAGACAAAAATGATTTACAATATATCAAAATGTATTTTATATCATTAATGCATCATGTAACCTGCTGCAAAGATGATAAAAACGATGGAGTCATCAATGCAGTATTACCTAGTGTTGGATGTGATCTAAGGATCGTCAGCCCACTATGGTATGATGTAGTATGATAAAGTCACCAAATGACGGAATCCTCAACGGACTGTAAATACAGTGCGGTATCATGACGTCATAAAAAGATTTTTGAAATTTCTTTAAGATATAAAAATACATATGTATGTATGTATATGTATATTTCGATTGATGTTCGAATTGTTGTAGAGGTCTATGCTATTTGATTCAGCTAGACAAATATTAAAAGATGTTCATGAAATGCATGTGTATCTTGAGAAGTTATGTCAAACCAAATTGTTTTGGTGCGGATTCAGATGTTGAAAAGCTGAGATGAACAACCCTTTTATAGGGGATTACGCGGAGGCGTTGAGATGTTTGTGCACAATACATTGTACGAAGGGTTGATCACTCTAAGTACGAGGAGTCCCTATAGTCTTATGACTGTTAAAGTTTAAGTTGAAAGATTACTTATAACTATGGACATACGCATAGCGTTTAAATATTTGCGCACAATACATCGTACGAAAGGCTTAACACCCTAAGTACGGGGGTCCTTATAGTCTTATGACTATTAAAGTTGAAGTTGAAAGATTACTTGCAACTGTGGACATAGTTCGTGGTCTTGTGACCCTCAGCATGATTTGGAATCTTTTATATTCCTGAGTTATTCATACTACTTCCCAATTATTGAACAATTGTGGAAGATTCTTGTTATTCTGCAAGATGGAAGTAAAAAAGAAAAATATTACTTAGAAAGAAGTAAGTTGTAGAATACGACACTGAATGATGAATGTGACACCCCCAAATCCCGGTACTTCATTACCTCAAGATTTGGTGTTCACGTAATCAAAACATTCATTTCTAACTACCCAATCATAATAGAATTGAATAATAAAAGAAAACCTGCCCATACAGGATTAAACTTAAATAAAAATCTCCCAGGTTATCTAACCTTTACAAACATTCATTCATGCGGAAATTAAATTAATATAAACTTCTTTACAATCTTTAAACAAAGTCTAAAAATAAAATGTCTAACTATTACAGGTCTTCAGCATTGCTTAATCTTTCCTTTCCCTTTACTGGTGCTAGGTATATCACCAGTTTCAACCTTAGCTGTAAGAATGTTTACAGGCAAGAGTGAGCAAACAAGGCCCACTTGAAATAATAATAAATAAATCAGTTAACTTTACATCATGTACCAACATTAGGTTTAATAGAACTGAACGATAAGTTCTATTACTTTCTAAAAACTTTAATCAATTACTGAGGGTCTAATGACCATGAATCATGTCCACAGTTATAAGTAATTTTTCAACTTAAACTTTAACAGTCATAAGACTATAAGGACTTCGCGTACTTAGGGGGATCAACCCTTCGTACAATGTATTGTGCACAATCATTTCAACGCTAAGCGTAACCTCTTATAAAAGAGTTGTTCTTCTCAGTATTTAGAATACAAGTCCGTACCAAAGTGAGTTTGGTTTGGATACATCATGGGGTAATTTAGAATTCAACGGTAATCAACTAAGGGTTAGTTGATTACAAACAACATAACTGTATACTATGGAATAATCATAGTTGAATTGATATTTATAAACTAACATCATGCTTTAGGAATAATTTAATAGCATAATCATGGAATAATCATAACATGCATCCTCGTAAACCAATAGATACACGAGCTTAATCAACAATAAACAATCTAACTCTACGAAAGTGTAAAGTTAGCAATTTGTACAAGTGAAATGGAATTAAAGCAATAATGTGTTTAACGAATTCAATCTTGTACAATGAAGTTCTAGTATTAGATAAAACTTGCTCAATATCAAAAGATAAGATTTATAAAACTTGCATACAACGAAACAAGTTAAAGACAATAATAACTTATTCAATATCAAAAGATAAGGTTTAGAAAACTTGCTCAGTTATAAAAATAGAGTTAAGGAAACTTGCACAATGAAGTTTTGAGCTAGAGAACTTGCATAAGTATAACATAACAGTGAAAAGTAACCTTGTTGAATAATAAAGTAGAAAAGGTTAGGGAACTTGCCTCGTGTGTAGGTTAAACAATTACTATTCACGTTCACCCCAAGTCCTACACATACCATATGCATTGACAATACACATTAGTTACATTAACATTACCTTTATGAGTTCCTTTATTACTCTTAGTATAGCTACTAACTAAGTTTAAGTTTAAACAACATCACATCTTTCATGAACATTACTTTTTAGCTTTATTACAACTACTTAAATGATCATGTCATTACACCACGTGTACATTAATAACTTAATACAACATCCTAATACATGTCCACAATGTTATCATTAAGTTATACTAATACCCAAAGGGTTGCACTTGCATTCGTGCATCCCGACGCCCTCCGATTGGCTCCAAATACACAACAGTCGTAAAGATGACCATTTTGACTACTGTTACAGACCTCAAATTAAAAAACTTAAAGAATTAAAGTTGTAGGTCTACTCGTCCTCTTTCCGAATCATCTTGAATTACCTAAATCGGAGTTCGTATGAAAACGTTATGGCCATTTTACTACAGGAGGCCAAAACTGCCCAGCTAGGCCACTTTTCCGGCGCCGGGGCGCGGAACAGTGGCGCTGGGGCGCGGGCTACGGCGCTGGGGCGCGAGCATCAGCGCTTGGGCGTGAGCCACAGCGCTGGGGCGCGGGCTACGGCCCATTTTGGCGCTGGAGAGCGAGATTTGGCGCCAGGGCGCGAAATTTGGCGCTGGGGCGTGAATTTTGACTCTGGAGCGCCGAAACTCACAGAAACCAACCACGAAGAACAGAAACTCAATTTTCTGTCTATAACTTCAATTCCAACACTAATTAACATGAATAACTAATGCAAATTACACATAAACTTCACCAAGCATACAAATACTAAATTAACACAACTTAAACCATAATTTTAGAAAAATTAAATACTAGAATAACATAGTTTAAAACCCAAAAACTCTATTTTTGATATTTCTTGACATAGTGAATACTGTAATCATAATGATACACCAATTTGATTCTTTTGAACTAAGTTCTCTGTAATTCTTAACAAACTAACTAATATAGTCACAGTTCAATTTCACACACTAAATTGATCATCATAATTGTTATTTACATAAGCTACATAAGAAATACATATACTGATATTATTTCTTCCTACTGTCAAACGAATTTATCATGAAATTCTCGTTTAAGCACTACCTCTAATCATCATAAACTCATATAATAACTATATAATCAAGTACCATACCAAGTTATACATGTATATCAACAATTCATCCCATAAAATATTTTACAGAGAACTTTTTGGGAAGAAGAAAAACATGAAACTTTTAGAGAAAGAGATTGAGCTCCTACCTTGGATTAGGAAGATGATTATTATTATTTTCTCCAAATTCTTTTCTACAACACCTGTTAAAATCACTCTCAAATTCTCTCTAGTTTTCCTCCTTTCTTCTTTTTCTCTCTGTAAACTTCAACTGAGTCTTTCTTCTCCCTAACTCTAGCATACGTATAATATTATAACGTATAATAATAATATAGATATTAAGTATAGGATTTAACTGACATCAGTTATAATTTTTTTTGAAAATCAAAAGCCATAAGGCTTGTTTGGCTAAGCTTAATAAAAATAACCCATTAAATCCTTACACCTTGTTTGGCAAATCTAACTAAAACAAATAGATTAATCCTTATACCTTGTTTGATAAAACATCATTAAATTAAAGACTTATTATGCAATAAGACATGTTTAGAAAAAACTAAATTAAACTCTTTTTATTTATTTTAATAACTCCTTTATAGCAAGGTTATTAGTCACACTTTTATTAAATTAATAAATCAATTAAAACATTAATCTATTAAATTACTTTAACACATAAATCATTATCACATAATTATAATTTCTTTTATAATTATAATTTTATTTAACCAACTAATATTTTAAATTACAATTTCTCATTTAAAATATTATAACTTATTTAAATCACCATAAGTTCTCTAGCTTACTTATTAAATTATATTATTATATAATCTCATAACAAATAATTTACTTAGCTCCTTAATTATTTACTCAACAAATAATTAGATCACATCAACTCAATTTGCCATATAATTCAATAAATATTTAATATTGCCAATAAATATTTAATATTTAATATTTAATTATTTATTCAACAAATAATTAAATAAATCACATCACTCAAATTGAACAATTATTTATTCAACAATAACATATCCATTAAATACTTAAATAAATCAATAAATATTTAATATCACGCTTTAAAATTATGGAATGTTACATCATTCCCTCCTTACAAGGATTCTGTCCTCAGAATCACAACTCAAATAAATCATTCGTTACATTCTTCCCTACTTACAAAGATTCTGTCCCCAGAATCGAAGACACAGATTAAACAAATAACTCAGGGTATTCCTTCAACATTTTCTCTTCGAGTTCCCACGTTGCTTCTTCAGCGTTGTGGTTCCTCCAAATCACCTTCACAGAATGTATCACTTTATTCCTGAGCACCTGTTCTTTTCTGTCGACTATCTGGATAGGAACCTCTTCATAAGACAAATCTTTCTCGAACTGCAACGGTTCGTACTCGATTACGTGCTTGTAATCGGGTTTATATTGTCGTAACACCGAAATATGAAAAATATTATGAATGTTTTCCAACTCTGGAGGTAGAGCTACCTCATAAGCTACCTCTCCAACTTTTCGCAGCACTTCAAAGGGTCCAATAAACCTCGGGCTTAGTTTTCCCTTTTTACCGAAACGAATTTTCCCCTTCCAAGGAGAAACTTTTAGGAATACATAGCTTCCTACGTCAAATGCACGATCTTGCCTGTGTTGGTCAGCATACTTCTTCTGTCGGTCTTGAGCTGCTACCAATCTTATCCTGATGAGTTTGATAACCTCAGCAGTTTTTTGCACCAATTCTGGTCCTAACAGTTGACGTTCACCAACTTCATCCCAGTACAGTGGAGTTCTGCACTTTCTGCCGTATAACGCTTCGTAAGGCGGCATGCCGATACTCGCGTGATAACTATTATTGTAGGCAAATTCCACCAACGGTAATTGTTCTTCCCAGCTTCCTTTGAAATCCATGACGCATGCTCTCAACATATCTTCCAATGTCTGGATCGTTCGTTCGCTTTGGCCATCTGTTTGCGGATGATATGTCGTACTCATTCGCAACTGTGTTCCCATACATTCTTGTAGTCTCTTCCAGAAGTTTGATGTGAACCTCGGATCTCTGTCTGACACAATTGACACTGGAACTCCATGTCTTGCAACGATCTCTTTAATATATAGTTTTGCCAGCTGATCAAGATTGAATCTAATCTTTATTGGCAAAAAGTGTGCAGATTTTGTCAGTCTGTCTACTATTACCCAAATCGCATCGTATCCTTTCTGAGTAGTTGAAAGACCCACCACAAAATCCATCGTGATATGCTCCCATTTCCATTCCGGTATTTCCAACGGTTGAAGTAATCCGCTGGGTCTTTGATGTTCGGCTTTTACTCTTTGACATGTCAAACATTTAGCCACACATTCTGCAACATCCCTTTTCATATTCGGCCACCAAAAATGTCGGCGTAAATCTTGATACATTTTCGTGCTTCCTGGATGAATCGAATATCTTGAGCTATGAGCTTCGGTCAGGATTTTGTTTTTCAGTTCTGGTGTTGCTGGAACCCAGATTCTTCCCTCGTACCGTATTAATCCTTCAGTATTGACCTTGTATTTCGTATTGTTACCATCAACCATATTCTCTTTTATCTTTCCACATTCTTCATCTTGTAACTGAGCGTTTTTCACCTTGTCCAGTAAAGTTGGACCTGCTTCTAGATGAAATAGTCGTTCGTCGGTTTCCTGCGGAAATTTGATTTCCAGTTCTAATTTTGTCATTGCTGAAATGAGCTCCTCCTGAGTTGTTATCAGCATTAATTTTTCCCGACCTTTCCTGCTTAAAGCATCTGCAACCACATTCGCTTTGCCCGGATGATAAAAGATCTCACAATCGTAATCCTTTATCAATTCCATCCATCTCCTCTGACGCATGTTCAGGTCCTTCTGATTGAAAATATACTTCAGACTTTTGTGGTCTGTGTAGATCTCACATTTCTCTCCATACAGATAATGTCTCCATATCTTGAGAGCAAATACCACTGCAGCCAATTCTAAATCATGAGTCGGGTAACCTTTCTCGTAATCCTTCAGTTGTCTTGATGCATAGGCAATAACTTTGCCGTTCTGCATAAGAACACAACCCAATCCTTTGTGTGAGGCATCACTATACACCACAAAATTTCTTGTATTATCCGGTAGGGTTAACACAGGTGCCATACTTAGCTTCTTCTTCAAATCTTGGAAGCTCTCTTCACACTTTTCCGTCCAAACGAATTTCACAGCTTTTCGTGTCAAATTTGTTAACGGAGTGGCTATCTTAGAAAAATCTTGTATAAATCTTCTATAATAACCGGCCAGCCCCAAGAAACTCCTCACCTCCGAAGGTGTTCTTGGTTGTTCCCAATTGATTACAGCTTCCACTTTCGATGGATCTACTGAAATCCCATCTTTGTCAATCACATGACCCAAAAATTGTACACGATCAAGCCAAAATTCACACTTAGAGAACTTCGCGTACAACTTTTCCTTTCTTAGTGTCTCCAATGTCAAACGTAAATGTTCCATGTGTTCTTCTTGAGTTTTGGAATACACCAGAATGTCGTCGATAAACACCACTACGAACGTGTCTAAAAATGGTTTAAATACCCTGTTCATCAAATCCATGAACGCGGCAGGGGCATTTGTTAAACCAAAAGACATCACCAGAAACTCGTAATGTCCGTACCGAGTTCTGAATGCCGTTCTAGGTATATCCTCCTTTCTTACCTTCAATTGGTGATACCCACTTCTCAAATCTATTTTCGAGAAGTATTTAGCACCCTTCAACTGATCAAACAAGTCATCTATTCTAGGTAACGGATACCTATTCTTAATAGTGACCTTATTTAACTCCCTATAATCAATGCAAAGACGCATTGATCCGTCCTTCTTCTTCACAAATAATACCGGCGCTCCCCACGGTGACACGCTTGGTTGAATATACTTCTTGTCCAGTAGTTCTTGCAGTTGCACCATGAGTTCCTTCATTTCTACCGGAGCCATTCTGTACGGGGCCTTCGATATCGGTGCTGTTCCGGGCACTAAATCGATTACGAACTCAATTTCTCGGTCAGGCGGAAGTCCTGGTAAATCCTCTGGAAACACGTCTTCGAATTCTCTCACTACCGGTATTTCTTCTAGTTTTACCCCCTTCTTCTGAGTATCGACTATGTAAGCTAAATAGCCCACACAACCTTGACTCAACAATTTCTTGGCCTGCATAGTCGTCAGACATTTCATTTTTCTAGGCGACTTGCTACCATAAAATACTACCTTTGACGGAGTCATAAGGTTTACACACTTCTTTTGGCAGTCAATTACCGCTCCGTATTTGAACAACCAATCCATTCCCAAAATTACATCAAATTCCCCGAGTCTAATCGGAATCAAATCTACCAACAAGATATTCTCCTTAATGTTCACCCTACAGTTCTTGTATACGAATCTAACAGGGATTACTTCCTTATTCGCAATTTCTATGTTCAAAGGAAAGTTCAGTTCTTCACTAGGCAATTCTAACCTCTTGGCAAATTCATCAGATATAAATGAGCAAGTAGCACCCGAATCAAATAATACATATGCATTAATATCATTGATTAGGATAATACCTGACACCACATCTTTTGATTGCACAGCATCTTGCACAGTCATGTTGAAGGTTCTGGCTGTGGGTTTGCTTGATGCTGCAGGTCCTGTAATGGCCCATGTACTTCCATTGTTACCTCCATTGCTTCTGGTTGTTCCTCCCTCCTTCTTCTTAGGGCATTCACGAGCAAAATGATCCTTGGATCCGCACGTGAAGCACGCCTTCTTCTTTGGTTGAGTGCAATTTGGGGCGATGTGACCCTCCTGGCCACAATTGTAGCAAACTCGTTTCCCCATCAAGCACGCACCCTTGTGAAATTTCCCGCATGTCGCACATGCTTCAAACTTTTTGTTTTGCTGGTTACCCTGATGGTTTCCAGCACCCATGTTCCCATTCCACTTTCTCTTCAAGCTGTTGTTGCTGTTGTTGCTGTTGTTGTTGTTGTTTCCACTGCTACCACCTCCATTCTTAATCTCATTCTCATTCTTTTTCTTCTTCTGTTCCTGATTGAACTTTGTCACTGCCTCACCTCCACCTTCAGCGAGTACTGCTTTCTCCATCACCGCTGCAAATGTATTCAACTGGAATAGGGAAACCCTACTGTACAGCCAGGGCTTCAGTCCCTATTCAAATCTCTTCGCCTTACGTTCGTCTGTGCTGACTTGATATGGCGCAAATCTTGCCAATTCGTTGAATTTTGCAGCATACTCAGATACCGTCATCGTCCCTTGCTTCAGCTCCAGAAACTGTACTTCCAGCTAACTCTTTGAACTCTCCGGGAAATAGGTCTCGAAGAACAGTTCCTTGAACCTATCCCAGGTCATCACTCCTGGCCCTTCCCGAGTTTTATTGGCTTGCCACCAATAACTGGCTTCTGCTTTCAACATGAAAGTTGCGAAAGTAGTCTTCTGCTCATCCCCTACCCTAGCGACATCGAACACCTTCTCTATTTCCATAATCCAGGTTTGTGCTTCGACTGGATTCATGGACCCACGAAATTCAGGTGGTCCAACCGCCTTGAAATCCTTAAACGTTGTACCATGGTTTTGAGGTTGATTCTGCAACGCTCCTGTCAATAGTGTCACTAGTTGTTGAACGGGATTCGCATCAACATTGTCGTTAGCTTCTTCGATGGTTCTCTGTCGTGTTGGTTGACGTCTGGGAGGCATTTTCTGTTTAAAATAAAACATCTATTAGACCCTTACTCAACTCCTTTAAGTATTTCTAATTAACTTGCCTCTACAAAAGAAATAACCACATAGCACATAACACTTTGAATAAAATAATAACTTTTATTTATTCATAAACTTTTTGAAAACATAACACAATAGCATCTCTGCTATCTACATTACTTTCCTGAACTACAAAAGTTTCAGGGCAACATCATCATTCTCATATCCCATGGTTACTTAACACTAGGGATTTACACATTATTTAATACATATTACGTGCATTACAGGCACACTTTCTACGATGAGCTATTAAGATACTTCTTAGCCCTATCACGTTCTTCCTCCATGACTTGAAACATCGTTCTTCGATCTAACACAAATGATGGCAGCGTCTCGAACTGAATCAGATATCCCATAACTCGATCTTGAGCTCGATTAATTGCGGTGTCGAATACTTTGACCATTTCTTCCATCTTCATCCTTTTTGCCTGTGAGCTCCTTACTGCTCTTCCAGTTCGTTGATAAGCTTCCTCGTATGCATCTTCAGCTCTTGCCCTCTTAGCCGCTTCTTCTCTCAGCCTGCTCTTCAGGTCAGCAACCATCTCGATCAATTGTTCCTTCTCTCCTTCAGTCTGTGTTAGTTTCTCCTCGGCGTTTGTCAGTCGTTCATCACGATCCTGGATCTCGCCGTCTTTTTGTGTAATTGTAGTCTGTTGTTCAGCTACTATCTCCTGCAACTCCTCCACTGTATCTTGTAGTTCCACGTTAAGGTCGTGCACTTCATCATATACACGGCCAGCTATCGAGTTAAGCGGAATCCTTTCCTCCTCATCCTCGTCATCCTCATCCTCCTGCGGTAACTCAATGGGATCCTCCTCATCTGTCTCCACATCATCATCCTCATCCTCAACTACTGTGACCAACGGGGCTGACTCCCGTGGCAATAGTTGTTCCCAAACTACCTGAACATCGCGAGGTTCCTCCTCTATAGGCATTTGAGGTCCCTCCTTCCTAGTCTGACTGGACTCTCCAACATTAGTCATCCTGACAACAAAGTTTTAAAGTTTTAATTAATAATCATTACTACTCGACACCCACGAGTACATAAACATAAACACATAAGCACATAAGTGTTTTTATTACTTCTTTCTTAAAACTCGATAAGAGTTAACTCCACTATCTTTTCAAAAGGTTACTTCCTAAGGCTTTTCCCCCACCTAAGGTTCATAACCTAAAGCTTTGATACCAACCTGTGACACCCCCAAATCCCGGTACTTCATTACCTCAAGATTTGGTGTTCACGTAATCAAAACATTCATTTCTAACTACACAATCATAATAGAATTGAATAATAAAAGAAAACCTGCCCATACAGGATTAAACTTACTTAAAAATCTCCCAGGTTATCTAACCTTTACAAACATTCATTCATGCAGAAATTAAATTAATATAAACTTCTTTACAATCTTTAAACAAAGTCTAAAAATAAACTGTCTAACTATTACAGGTCTTCAGCATTGCTTAATCTTTCCTTTCCCTTTACTGGTGCTAGGTATATCACTAGTTTCAACCTTAGCTGTAAGAATGTTTACAGGCAATAGTGAGCAAACAAGGCCCACTTGAAATAATAATAAATAAATCAGTTAACTTTACATCATGTACCAACATTAGGTTTAATAGAACTGAACGATAAGTTCTATTACTTTCTAAAAACATTAATCAATTACTGAGGGTCTAATGACCATGAATCATGTCCACAGTTATAAGTAATTTTTCAACTTAAACTTTAACAGTTATAAGACTATAAGGACTTCACGTACTTAGGGGGATCAACCCTTCGTACAATGTATTGTGCACAATCATTTCAACGCTAAGCGTAACCTCTTATAAAAGAGTTGTTCTTCTCAGTATTTAGAATACAAGTCCGTACCAAAGTGAGTTTGGTTTGGATACATCATGGGGTAATTTAGAATTCAACGGTAATCAACTAAGGGTTAGTTGATTACAAACAACATAACTGTATACTATGGAATAATCATAGTTGAATTGATATTTATAAACTAACATCATGCTTTACGAATAATTTAATAGCATAATCATAGAATAATCATAACATGCATCCTCGTAAACCAATAGATACACGAGCTTAATCAACAATAAACAATCTAACTCTACGAAAGTGTAAGGTTAGCAATTTGTACAAGTGAAATGGAATTAAAGCAATAATGTGTTTAACGAATTCAATCTTGTACAATGAAGTTCTAGTATTAGATAAAACTTGCTCAATATCAAAAGATAAGATTTATAAAACTTGCATACAACGAAACAAGTTAAAGACAATAATAACTTGTTCAATATCAAAAGATAAGGTTTAGAAAACTTGCTCAGTTATAAAAATAGAGTTAAGGAAACTTGCACAATGAAGTTTTGAGCTAGAGAACTTGCATAAGTATAACATAACAGTGAAAAGTAACCTTGCTGAATAATAAAGTAGAAAAGGTTAGGGAACTTGCCTCGTGTGTAGGTTAAACAATTACTATTCACGTTCACCCCAAGTCCTACACATACCATATGCATTGACAATACACATTAGTTACATTAACATTACCTTTATGAGTTCCTTTATTACTCTTAGTATAGCTACTAACTAAGTTTAAGTTTAAACAACATCACATCTTTCATGAACATTACTTTTTAGCTTTATTACAACTACTTAAATGATCATGTCATTACACCACGTGTACATTAACAACTTAATACAACATCCTAATACATTTCCAACATGTTATCATTAAGTTATACTAATACCCAAAGGGTTGCACTTGCATTCGTGCATCCTGACGCCCTCCGATTGGCTCCAAATACACAACAGTCGTAAAGATGACCATTTTGACTACTGTTACAGACCTCAAATTAAAACACTTAAAGAATGAAAGTTGTAGGTCTACTCGTCCTCTTTCCGAATCATCTTGAATTACCTAAATCGGAGTTCGTATGAAAACGTTATGGCCATTTTACTACAGGAGGCCAAAACTGCCCAACTAGGCCACTTTTCCGGCGCCGGGGCGCGGAACAGTGGCGCTGGGGCGCGGGCTACGGCGCTGGGGCGCGAGCATCAGCGCTTGGGCGCGAGCCATAGCGCTGGGGCGCGGGCTACGGCCCATTTTGGCGCTGGAGCGCGAGATTTGGCGCCAGGGCGCGAAATTTGGCGCTGGGGCGTGAATTTTGACGCTGGAGCGCCGAAACTCACAGAAACCAACCACGAAGAACAGAAACTCAATTTTCTGTCTATAACTTCAATTCCAACACTAATTAACATGAATAACTAATGCAAATTACACATAAACTTCACCAAGCATACAAATACTAAATTAACACAACTTAAACCATAATTTTAGAAAAATTAAATACTAGAATAACATAGTTTAAAACCCAAAAACTCCATTTTTGATATTTCTTGACATAGTGAATACTGTAATCATAATGATACACCAATTTGATTCTTTTGAACTAAGTTCTCTGTAATTCTTAACAAACTAACTAATATAGTCACAGTTCAATTTCACACACTAAATTGATCATCATAATTGTTATTTACATAAGCTACATAAGAAATACATATACTGATATTATTTCTTCCTACTGTCAAACGAATTTATCATGAAATTCTCGTTTAAGCACTACCTCTAATCATCATAAACTCATATAATAACTATATAATCAAGTACCATACCAAGTTATACATGTATATCAACAATTCATCCCATAAAATATTTTACAGAGAACTTTTTGGGAAGAAGAAAAACATGAAACTTTTAGAGAAAGAGATTGAGCTCCTACCTTGGATTAGGAAGATGATTATTATTATTTTCTCCAAATTCTTTTCTACAACACCTGTTAAAATCACTCTCAAATTCTCTCTAGTTTTCCTCCTTTCTTCTTTTTCTCTCTATAAACTTCAACTGAGTCTTTCTTCTCCCTAACTCTAACATACGTATAATATTATAACGTATAATAATAATATAGATATTAAGTATAGGATTTAACTGACATCAGTTATAATTTTTTTTGAAAATCAAAAGTCATAAGGCTTGTTTGGCTAAGCTTAATAAAAATAACCCATTAAATCCTTACACCTTGTTTGGTAAATCTAACTAAAACAAATAGATTAATCCTTATACCTTGTTTGATAAAACATCATTAAATTAAAGACTTATTATGCAATAAGACATGTTTAGAAAAAACCAAATTAAACTCTTTTTATTTATTTTAATAACTCCTTTATAGCAAGGTTATTAGTCACACTTTAATTAAATTAATAAATCAATTAAAACATTAATCTATTAAATTACTTTAACACATAAATCATTATCACATAATTATAATTTCTTTTATAATTATAATTTTATTTAACCAACTAATATTTTAAATTACAATTTCCCATTTAAAATATTATAACTTATTTAAATCACCATAAGCTCTCCAGCTTACTTATTAAATTATATTATTATATAATCTCATAACAATTAATTTACTTAGCTCCTTAATTATTTACTCAACAAATAATTAAATCACATCAACTCAATTTGTCATATAATTCAATAAATATTTAATATTGCCAATAAATATTTAATATTTAATTATTTATTCAACAAATAATTAAATAAATCACATCACTCAAATTGAACAATTATTTATTCAACAATAACATATCCATTAAATACTTAAATAAATCAATAAATATTTAATATCACGCTTTAAAATTATGGAATGTTACAATGAATGTGTTGATTAAATCAGAAAAGAGATTTTGAAGTGAGAAGTAGATGAGTTATCAAAGAATAATGTGAAACTTTTAATAGAAAAGTTTAATAATTATAGAATGATATTTGTGGAAAGAAAGTGGTTATAGAAGCCAATGAATGAATAAAGTTGTGACGTAAAAATCTATTTTGATAGATTGAATGAATAAAAATGAATAAATAAAATTTCGAGGACGAAATTCTTAGAAGAAATGGTGAATGTAATATCCCGAGTGTTTATGATAGCGATTCCCGAGTGTTTATGATAACGATCCTTAGAAAAGGAAATGAATGTGTTAAAAGATATATAATAATCAAAATATAATAGAGTTCAAATGAAAGTTATGAAATGAAACCTAGAATTTGTTAGGTAATGAATGTAGTAGGAAATATAAAATCTATATTTAGATAAAATAATAAAAGATTTCTCTGAGTTATTTGTGTCTTCGATTCTGGGGACAGAATCTTTGTAAGTAGGGAAGATTGCAACGAATGAGTGGCTTGAGTTGTGATTCTGAGGACAGAATCCTTGTAAGGAGGGAATGATGTAACAATCCAGATTTTTATTATAATATTTATTGAATTATATAAATATTTAATTAATGTGTTTATCGTTGAATAAGTATTTGTTTAATTGATTTGATGTGATTTGATTATTTATTTATTTAATAAATAATTAATGAGTTAAGGAAAGTAATTATTTTGAAATAGTAATCTAATTTAATTCAATAATTAAGTTAGAGAGTTTATAATGATTAAATAAATTATTATATTATGCAATGAATTGTTATTAGAATTAATTAAATTAAGTATGAAAACTTAATTAATTAGAAGTGTGACAAATAACTATATTATTAGTAGTTATTAAAATAAATTAAAGTAGTTTTAATTTATTTTGTCAAACAAGGCTTAAATATATTAATTCTTTAATTTTAAAGAGTTTTGCCAAACGGAGCCTTATGATTTTTGGATTTTAAATTTTGAATTATTAATAATATAATATAAATAATATATATTAATTTGGTAACTGCTAATTTAATAAGGTCATTAGTAGCGTCAGTTTTTAGACGTTTTAAATTAGTACGTTGATTTTATTTTCTATGTATAATCTATTTGGCTAAAGCCTAAGTAAGAAAAGGGAAGAAATTTTGTCAGAGAAAAGTTAGAGACAAGAGGGTTTTGAGAGAGATTGTCAAGGGTTGGAGAGAAAGTTCTGAGTTATGTATTTTCAGTGTTAGCAAGGGTTTCTTAAACAACTAGAGGTATGTTTTAAAAACTAAACATATATATTTTACGTTATAATTTGATTGTCTCTATATTTCTGTATTTGACTATAAGACAAAGTTCTTTACAAAAATTGTCTGTAAACCATGCTTTACTAGTTGATTATGAAATTATGGGTTTAAGTAATGTTATAAGTATCATATGTATATGTTGTAGGCTAAATTTACGTTTTAAAGAAAGAAATAGTTTTTACAGTGAACATATACTTATGAATGTGAGTTGTGGAAAATCAAATGTTCTATATTCGATTTTATGCTAGTTATGAAATTGAAACTTGTATATGTAATTGAGTAAGATATAAAGCAGAACATGGTTCAAAGGAATCAAATTGGTAGGATGGCAGTGTTAACTGTGTAAATAAACGTCGGTTATGGAGTATTGTTGGTTTAAAAATAATGCTATCAAGGATTTAAGTTTTCTAAAATTGTTGTTAAGTGGTGCTAAATTGGTATATGTATGATAATTAAATGTTTATGAGTAATCTTTATAAGTTTTACGTCCTAATTTAGATGTTAGCAGTAGTAATTAGTCCAGAGTTTAGTTATTCTGTTCTTCGTGGTTGGGTTCTGCAAGTTTCGGCGCCCCAGCGCCAAAATTTGTGCCCCAGCGCCAAAAATCGCGCCCCGGCGCCAAAATTCGCGCCCCAGCGCCAGAAGTTCGCGCCCTATCGCTGAAATTCGCGCCCCAGCGCCAATCTCGCGCCCCGGCGCCACTGTATAGCCTAGTCCTCGCTCCCCAGCGCCGGATTTGTAGCCTGACTTGGACAGTTTTGACCTCTTGTAGTAAAATAGCCATAACTTCCTCATACGAACTCCGATTGAGGTGATTCAAGATGATCCGGAACGAAAAAGAGTATACCTACAACTTTTTATCTTTAGATATTTCAATTTGAGGTCATTAGGATTGGTCAAAATGGTCATATTTAGGACTATTGTGTTTTCGGAGGCAATCGGAGGGTGTCGGGCATGCACATATGCATGTGTAGTGCTCCAGACCATAAAAGATGATGTCCTAAGTTATAAAACATGAATTCTAGTAAATATAATGATGCTTAACATTAATATATGAAGTATTAAATGAGTTATAGAAGCATAGTAAGCATACACAAGAGAGGCAAATCGGGCGTGTGACGAATGAACGTCGAAACGCCGTGCCAAGTGTTAATGAACTTAAAAAGTGTTTTAATTCAAATGAAATAAATATTATAAGATAAGGAATGGATTTAATATAAAGCTAATAAGTAGTCCTAGCAAAACTTAAGCACTTGAATGAACTGCGAATATGAAATACAGTGAGATATAAGTTGAAAGTTAACACAATTAAGTTAAACATTGTATATTTATTAATAGGAAAGATTATGAGACATAGAGTAGAGTTTACATTACAATTACTATGTGTTGTTATGTGACTAATATTTGATGTGTATGATTATATAATTGTGTAGGGCACGTGAAGTGCAGATAACTGTAAGCTGTTAAACTGTTATTGGTAAACAATGATCAAGGCAAGTCTTTCGGTTCCTATTTTCTATGTGGACTTGATGAACTATTTTAAATTGCATGATATGTTATGCATGTTGAAATCATGAAATGTTAAAGTCAATATATGACTGCATTGTTTTGGCTAAGTAATGATGATTGAGTAAGGAACTCAATCTTTATATTTGTTATGTGAATTAAAAGCATGTATGCCATGTTACTTTAATGAGATGTATGTCGAGCATGTTATTATGTGCTATGTGATGCATGAAAACTGTTAGACTTTGCTGGGCTGTCAAGCTCACTCTTACAAATAACCACTTTTGCAGGTCAAAATTTTAAGGTAAAGATATGTGCTATGTGAGTTATAGAGATCTATATTCACGAAGATTACTTATGTTTTATGAGAAACGTATTTTATATTTTGAACGTAACATGTTGTTGAATTGTAAGTTGAGCTATCCAATGTATATGGATATGTAATTATGATGTAAGGCTTTCTATAGTCATTTTGTTGTAATGATTCATGATATAAGATTGAAGCAAAGAGATGTAATGTAAAGGTTACGATTCAGGATAAGAAAGAAGGAAATGTATAAAAGTTTTAATTATTCTGCAATTTTATTAAATTTAACATCGAATAATGATGTATTATTTAGAGTTTGAATGTAGGGTTAACGACCGAAGTCGGGATTTAAATTGTATAGATTTTGGGGTCGTTACAAAGAAAGTGCAAGAAGGTGCTATGCCGGAAGCAAGAATCGATGAAGAAGGAATACTTTGAGTCAACTCCAGACTTTGTGTTCCTAACGACCCTGATTTAAAGTATAAAATCATGATGGAGGCGCACAACACACCGTTTGTAATCCATCGTGGGAGTACCAAATTGTATAGTGATCTTCGTCATATATTTTGGTGGAGCAATATGAAGAGAGAGATAGCGTTGTTTATCTCAAGGTGTCTAACTTGTCAACAAGTCAAAGCGGAGCATCAAGTACCAAAAGGTCCATTGCAACCACTTGAAATTCCAGAATAGAAGTGGGAGCACATTACCATGGATTTCGTTATTGGTCTTCCCAAGGTTTCTCAATGCATTGATGCAATTTGGGTCATTATTGATAGATTGACCAAGTCTGCTCATTTTTTATCAATACGAGAAATTTATACACTTGAACATCTTGCTTGTATGTACATAAACGAGATTGTAAGACTGCATGGTATGCCAGTGTCCATAGTTTCTGATCGAGACACAAGATTCACTTCACAATTTTGGGTTAGTTTGCAAAAAGCTATGGGCACGGATTTACGATTTAGTTCGACATATCATCCCCAGACGGACAGACAATCAGAGAGGACTATTCAAACTCTTGAAGATTTATTAAGACTCTATGTCCTTGACTTCAAGGAAAGTTGGGATAAGTTCTTACCATTGGAGGAATTTTCCTACAACAATAGTTATCAAGCAAGTATTGGCATGGCTCCATTCGAGGCGTTGTATGGAAGAAAGTATCGTTCTCCAGTATGCTGGGATGAGGTGGGTGAAGCAACATTGTTGGGACCAGAGTTGGTACGTATGACTACGGAAAAGATTCAAACGATCCGGCAACGTATAAAAACCTCACAAGATCGACAAAAGAGTTATGCTGATCTTCATCGAAAGGACGTAGAATTTGATATAGGAGATCATGTGTTGTTACGAGTTGCTCCGTGGAAAGGAGTTACGAGATTTGAAAAGAGAGGAAAGCTCAATCCTCGATTCATTGGCCCATTTTTAATCCTCGATCAAGTAGGAACTATGGCCTATAGACTCGCTTTACAGCCAAGTATGTCTCGTGTTCATAATATTTTTTACATATCCATATTACGTAAATATGTGGAAGACCCGAACCACATTATTAAGTTAGAACTGGACGAAATAGCGGAAGATTTAACATATGAAGAGGTTCCTGTTCAAATCTTGAATAAGAAGGAACATATTTTACGCTCCAAGGTTATACCTCAAGTCAAAGTTTCGTGGAGAAACCACGATGTTGAAGAAATGACCTGGAAGTTAAAATCTAAAATGAAGTCAAGGTATCCTTACCTCTTCGATATACCAGGTACGTACCCTAATTTCGAGGGCAAAATTTCATAAGAAGGGGAGGTTGTAAGACCCCAACTTTTATAAATAAAGATGAATTTTCTATAAATATCATTTTTGAATATTATGGAGTGAAATTGATATAATGTTATAGTTGTGGGTAATATTTATAAATTTTGCAAAGTACGCAAGTTGCTATATAATATTCGATTGGTCGAAGAATATTCGTTTTAACAGGAAATATTCGTACGACGATACAATTATTGGCGGACCCCATAACGAAATTATTGTCGGATTGAGAAAACGACAAAAATACTTTATGAAAATAACGGCGGAAGTTTTACCATTAATACTGTTGAACTACTCGGTAATAAAAGTACAGTAATACGCGTGGTTGCATAGTAGCACACGGTATTGATTATTAATGCTTACGTGATAAGTCACTCAGTTTTGTTTTATTGGTATTATTAATGTAATAAAACAGAAAAAAAAATTTATATAAAATAGAATACTTTTATAAAGTTATTCGTTTTATTAGGCTGATAGTAAAATCTTTTTATATAAAACAGAATACTTTTATAAAGTTATCTATTTTTTTAGACAATAATTAGAATATATTATATTTTATTATGCATAGTATTTGCATAGTGCCTGCATAGTATTTGTATAGTAAAATCTTTTATAAAGTTATTCGTTTTATTAGATTATAAATAGAATATATTATATTTTATTTAAAAGATTTTGCTTTAAATATGGACCGTCAGATTAAAGTAAATCAATCTAGACCGTTCATGAGTTAGTTACTATGCAGTCCATTTTTTCTATAAATAGAAGCTCATTCCTTCATTATTTTCTTACGAATTCACTGAAACTCTAGAGAGAGAAACTATAGAGAAAAAGAAGAAAAGTATTCTGCTACTTCACTACTCCGATATCAAGTTTATTTTACGGTAAGGGGTATTATTTGTTGTACTCGGTATTCTTTCTTTCTTATTCATGAAGAGAACTTCTGTTATTTCATTCTTTATTATTCTGTTGGAATAACCTATATACGCGGGCTACCCTATACTTGGTGAAATTCTTCTGTTATTACATTTTTATTATTCTGTTGGAACATCCGGTCTGTGCTTTATGCCGGACTTGGTTCCATTATTTATTATTCTGTCAGAATATCCTATCTGTGCTTTACGCCGGATCTGGTTCCATTATTTATTATTCTGTCGGAATATCATGTCTGTGCTTTTACGCCGGACCTAGTTCCATTATTTATTATTCTGTCGGAATATCTTGTTGGTGCGTTTACGCATGACCTGGTTCCATTATTTATTTTCCTGTTGGAATAACCTGTCTGTGCGGTTTATCGCATGCATGGTAATTTCTTTTGTTATTCCATTCTTTATTATATTCAGTTGGTTAAAGTTTTGGCTTTTATACTCCATGAAATTAGTGAAATATCTTTGATATTTGTGCTTCATCTGGTATCTTTTTACGAAAATATTCTTCTGAGCATTCTTGAATTTTGCTCTACAAAACAGTATCACGTTGACAATTTGGAAGTTATTGGTTCCTGGATAAATTAATTCTTGAACTTGTTTTATTGAATTCTTATATCATTGTCATCATCCTTATGTTTATATTCTGTTGAAAGTCATCTGTGGCCTGTAGTGCATAGATGGACTTGGTATGATTATGACCAGGAATTATTCGGTATAATCATGACCGTAATGTTATAAATGATGTGGTAAAAGTCTTCATTGGCCTGTAGTGTATTGATGGACAGTTGTTAGCATGATTATGACCATTGATGAATACACGAATATCCTTGGCTGTGATGCATGGATAATTTGTGGTTGTGATACTAATGAATATCCTTGGCCGTAGTGCAGGGTGGATTATTTATTAAGCTGAGTCTCAGCGATAAAAGTCATGAAAAACCTTTTAAATCATAAAAGATAGTATATTTTATTCTCTACTTGACTCTTTTAATGGATTGCTTGATCACCTGCAGTTAAACTTGATGTCTATTGTATTTTATCAGTTTAACATTGTTGAAGACTATTGATAATTTATTTTGCATTATCTTAGTCATAATATTTCTTACTGGGCTAGTTGAGCTCACCCTTTCTTTCACTGTTCTCTTCAGGAAATGAGAATATAGCTGGGACGAGTTGGGGAACGGAGTGATGAACCAGATGATAGTGTTAGTAGTCCTCAATACTCTATGAAATAGTGTGACAATAAATGTAATGAGGACTTATTCTGAGAGTGGATATTGTGACGCCCCCAAAATAGGTCTATAACACCCATTCTGAGTCGCCAAATACATGGTACAGAAAGCAAACTACAACTTCAATAATACAATTGTCGTGCAAAATACGACAACACATACTGTGAGTTTAAATACAAATATTGTCTTTTGGACAATATCCACACTCAAATAAATCCTCATTACAATTATTCAAACACTATTTTACAGAAATAGTGAGGACTGCTAAAACATCTTTCTAGAACCATCACTCCATACCCCGAATAGATCCTGCTATGTTCTCACATCCTGAGAAGAAAAATGGAACAAAAAGGAAAAGGGTGAGCTCAACTAGCCCAGTAAAGAATATTATGAATAAGATAATATACAACAAATTATCGTTAGTCTTCAACAAGGAAAAATCTGATAGAATATAATCGACAACAAGTTTTAGATCAACAACTGCAGCGGAAACAGCAAACCATTAGAAGAGTCAAGTAGAGAAAGAATTCTACTATCTTCTAAGATTTAATAGTCCATCATCAATATTTTATCCCTGTAACATCAATTAATAATCATCTTTATCCAAATATTCATCTTTGCACTACAGGCCAAAGATATTCATTTGTATCACCTGTCAGTCATGTTCATCTCAACACCTGTTCATCTTTGCACTACAGGCCAAAGATATTCAACAAGTAATCATACATCTTTGCACTACAGGCCAAAGATATTCAGTAATATCATCATTTAGGACTGAGGATGATGAAAAATATCTTAAAGAGAACGAATCCAGTGAGACAGAAGGACAAATATTAGGGATTCGTATAACAGTTTATCCAAGATCAATAATACTTCATAATAATCAATTGTGAAGCAGAATTCAAAAATTAAGATCAAAACATGGATACAATCAAAGATAGTAACCATAATAGACATCTTGGACAAAAAGGAAAAATTTTATTTTTCGGTGAATAGTGTCGTATTCGTGAATAGTACCGTATACGTGAATAGTGCCGTATACGTGAATAGTAACCCCGACACAAAAAGTTCTAAATTTGATAAAAACTCATATCAATATTTCAGCATAATGATATTGAAGAAAATAATATCATTAAGAAGAAAATAATATCCCTTACCTCAAAATATCAGTACTTCTGGTCGGAATACCGGTATAAGGCTGAAAGAAACTTGCTCTGATGAATAGAAACTCTCAAAGTATCTAAATACTCACAAAATACACTCAATAATCTAAAGAGAGAAAGAGAGAAAACTTGTTTCTAGTGTGATTTTCAATTCTAACTTAGCCCTCTATTTATAGGAAAATGTTAGCACGCCGAAGCAGACTTAACCTGCAACCTAATGGCTTTACCTGCTACTATTCCCACCCACCACATTTGAATAAAAATCTCAGCACATTTCTTCACCAACCAAGAGTGGGGCCCACCAATTCTAGAATTTTCCATCAAAATGATAAACTCCGAAAATTCAACAATTTCTGAACCAGTCATCTCGTAAAATTCATAATAAATCATACGTTCATTTTTAACGGTTCAAAATTTGTAGACATATACTCAACTTATATATGTATAACATATCCAAAAATTACCACGATCCAACAGTCGGATTAAAAATTATAACCCCCGTAAAATATCTCAAAAACCCTGATTTTTAATACCTCCATTCCGACAAAAATACTGATAAAAACCTCAACATTAACTCTTTCATTTTTAACCACAAAAATATATCCCTCATTTATATCCACATAAAATAAATATTTCCTTATCATATGAATCAATAATTAATTATTCACAAATAATATTACAGAATCACATTTATGACAACCAGGCCGTTCCCAGGAAAGAGGGGGCTTTCCAATAAGGATTTCTCCTTACTGGCGCGCAATTAGATGACCAAACCTCTCCTTAGACATAACTTTCTAGACATTGCCAATAATGTTATCTAATAATATTATTCAAATAATATGAATTATTGATCTGATAATGGAAAATACTGTGCATCAACAATTATTGAAACAACAATAATATAAAATATCAATGCAACAATTATTTAATCAATAAAATAAAATATTAAACAATAACTACTGTAACAATTATTGAGTAGTGCCTTCTTACGTAAGAATCAATAATTGGTGCAATACCGTGTGCTACTGTATTTTAACCACCGGGTATTCCAACAGTATTAACGGTAACAACTACGCCGTTATTTATAAATAACTTATACTTGTCGTTTTCTTCATCCAATCGCTTTCTGTTATGGGGCCCACACAAGGCTGCGCCGTCGTACGAATATTCCCCGACAGCAAGAATATTCCACGACCAAACGAATATTCCCCGATAAAATGAAAATTTTATAACCACTTGCTTATTTTGCAAAATTTGCACATTTCACCCATAACCAAAGTATTATATCAAATTAACCCCTTATTATTCACAATAATATTTATAGAAAATTTAATTTTATTCATTAATAAGTTGGGGTCTTACAACCTCCCCTCCTTAGGAAATTTCGTCCTCGAAATTGACGTATGTACCTGATGTTTCAAAAAGGTGAGGATACCTCGCTTTCATTTCTGATTCCAACTCCCAGGTCATTTCTTCAATAGCATGGTTTCTCCACAAAACCTTAACTTGTGGTATAACCTTCGTGCATAGGACATGCTCTTTCCTATCCAAGATCTTAACAGGTACCTCCTCGTACGTTAAATCTTCAGCTATCTCGTCTGGTTCTAACTCAATAATGTGGTTCGGGTCTTTAACATATTTATGAAGCATAGATATGTGAAAAACATTATGAATACGAGACATGCTTGGAGGTAATGCGAGTCTATATGCCACATTTTCTATTCGCTCAAGAATCTCAAATGGACCAACAAATCTTGGATTGAGCTTTCCTCTCTTCCCAAATCTTGTAACTCCCTTCCATGGTGCAACACGTAATAATACATGATCCCCAATATTAAATTCCACGTCCTTCCGATGAAGATCCGCATAACTCTTTTGTCGATCCTGTGCCGTTTGTATACGTTATCGAATCGTTTGGATCTTCTCTGTAGTGATGCGTACCAACTCTGGTCCCAACAATGTTGCTTCACCCACCTCGTCCCAGCATACTGGATAACGACATTTTCTTCCATACAACGCCTCGAATGGAGCCACACCTATGCTCGCCTGATAATTGTTGTTGTAGGAGAATTCCACCAATGGTAGGTACTTATCCCAACTCCCTTTGAGATCTAGGACACAAAGTCTTAATAGATCTTCAAGAGTTTGAATAGTCCTTTCTGATTGTCCGTCCGTTTGAGGATGGTATGCCGAACTGAATCGTAAATCCGTGCCCATAGCTTTCTGCAAGCTAACCCAAAATCGTGAAGTGAATCTTGGGTCACGATCCGAAACTATGGATACTGGCATGCCATGCAATCTCACAATCTCATTCACGTACATACTAGCAAGACGTTCAAGGGAATAAATTTCATGTATCGGCAAGAAATGAGCGGACTTGGTTAATCTATCAACAATAACCCAAATCGCATCTATGCCTTGAGAAACCTTGGGAAGACCCGTAACAAAATCCATAGTAATGTGTTCCCACTTCCATTTCAGAATCTCAAGTGGTTGCAATGGACCCTTTGGTACTTGATGCTCCTCTTTTACACGTTGACAAGTTAAACATCTCGAGATAAACTCCGCGATCTCTCTTTTCATATTACTCCACCAAAATGTATATCGAAGATCGTGATACATTTTGGTACTCCCAGGATGGATTGCAAACGGTGTGTTGTGTGCCTCCATCATTATTCTATGCTTCAAGTCAAAATCGTTAGGAACATAAAGTCTGGAGTTGACTCGAAGTATTCCTTCTTCATCGATTCTTGCTTCTGGAATAGCACCTTCTTGCACTTTCTTCTTCATACGCATCAGCTCTATGTCCGTAGCTTGAGCAGCTTTAACTTTATAGATTAAAGTCGGTTCTACTCGTATATTTGATATCATCATGTGGGTACTTGGAGCATTCATCTCTATCTCCATCCTTTGCAAGTCATACAAAATGGGCCTTTGTGTTAACAACATTGCACTCGTACCCGCATATGATCTTCTACTTAATGCGTCAGCTACTACGTTTGCTTTTCCAGGATGATATTGGATGGTATGATCGTAATCTTTCAACAGCTCGAGCCAACGTCACTGCCGCATGTTGAGTTCTTTTTGGGTGAAGAAATATTTGAGGCTTTTATGATCTGTATAGATCTCCACTTTCTCCCCATACAGGTAGTGTCTCCAGATCTTCAACGCAAAAACGACTGCTGCCAACTCCAAATCATGAGTAGGATAATTCCTCTCATATTCTTTGAGTTGTCGTGAGGCATAGGCTATGACTTTCCCATGTTGCATGAGAACACATCCTAACCCTTTGCCTGAAGCATCGCTGTAGATAACAAATCCATCCGAACCAGATGGTATTGTCAGAACAGGTGCCGAAATGAGTCTCCTCTTGAGTTCTTGGAAACTCTTCTCGCATTCCTCACTCCATACGAATTTTGTATCTTTCCGACTCAGCTGAGTTAACGGAGTTGCGATTCGAGAAAATCCTTCCACAAATCTCCGATAATAACCAGCTAAGCCCAGAAAGCTACGTACTTCGATTACCGACTTCGGTTGCTCCCAACTTTGTATGGCTTCAATCTTCGTCGGGTCGACAGATACTCCATATTTTAACACCACGTGCCCAAGGAATGCTACTTCCTCAAGCCAGAACTCGCATTTCTTCAATTTGGCATATAGCTTATTTTCACGAAGCCTTTGTAGTACCAGCTTCAAATGGCGCTCATGATCTTCACGGCTTTTGGAATAGATGAGGATGTCATCAATAAAGACAACAACGAACTGATCCAAATATTCTTTGAATACACGGTTCATCATATCCATGAAGGCAGCAGGAGCATTAGTCAATCCAAAAGACATGACTAAGAATTCATAATGCCCGTACCGAGTTTTGAAGGCAGTCTTTGGAATATCCTCAGTTTTAATCTTCAGCTGATGATATCCAGAACGAAGGTCGATCTTTGAAAAGAATTGTGTTCCTTGTAACTGGTCGAACAGGTCATCAATGCGAGGTAGCGGATACCTATTCTTGATGGTGACATGGTTCAATTCTCGATAGTCAATACAAAGTCGCATACTCCCGTCTTTCTTCTTTACAAATAAAACAGGAGCACCCCAAGGAGACGTGCTAGGACGAATAAAACCGATGTCCAACAACTCCTGTAGTTGGACTTTTAAATCCTGAAGTTCAATAGGAGCCATTCGATATGGAGTTTTAGAAATGGGCTTTGTACCGGGTTCAAGGTCAATAAAGAATTCAACTTCACGTTCTGGGGGTAGACCAGGAAGTTCTTCAGGAAATACATCGGGAAATTCTCTAACAATAGAAATATTATTCAAATCTGACTTGTCTTTGTTCAAATCCATAACATGGGCTAAGAAAGCTTGACATCCGTTTTTCAATAAACGAAAAGCTTTGTGGCTTGATATGACTGTGACTGATTTTAGTGGTTCAGTAGTTTGAATTCGTATGACAGGTTGGTTAGGAATATGAAAACTAACAACCTTACGAAAACAATCAATTTTAGCATGATGAGTGGTTAACCAATCAATTCCTAAAATCACATCAAAAGCAAGTATCTTTAAAGAGATAAGATCAACAGGTAATGTGATAGTGCCAACTTGGATCATGCAAGATTTATAAACTGTAGATGTAACGAAGGTTTCACCCAACGGAGTTTCAACAGATAAGTTAAAGTCCAATTTCTCCGGAGTCAAGTTTAAACGTTGAGCACAAGCAGGAGAGATAAAAGAATGGGTAGAACCGGTATCTAGTAAAGTATAAACTTCGCAAGAATTCAAGATTAGCTTACCCGTGATCACCTCATTCGGGTTTCTCGCGTTTTGGCCAGTCACGACAAACGCCCTTCCAGGAACCGCTGATTTCGACTTATCCGGGACAACTTTTGGAGTCACCATCCCCGCTGAACTTGGTTTTGCTACAGAACACTCTCGAGCTATATGACCCTCCTTTCCACAGTTATAACATACCTTGGATTGTTGTGGGCAGTTTGGGCTGATATGTTCCTCTTTCCCACATTTGTAACATACGACCGGTGGTCGTTCTCCTCCCCTAGAAACAGTTGATGTTTATGCTGACGTCTTCACGTTATCATTGTTGTACCTTCTCTTCTTGAAATCTCCTCCCGACTCGCTCCTTCTATTATCACGACCACGATTACCACCAGAGTGGTTACCTCTTTTGTCCGAATGTTTTCCTCCTTGCTGGTTTTCATTGCTTCGATGACTGCCGCCACCGGTATGACCCTGGTTGTGGTCCCTCGGTTGCACATACTCATTATCTCGCTCTAATATTTTAGCCCTGTTTACAACATCTGAATATAAAGAAAATTTATGAGAGATAAGATATTGCCGAATCTCGGGTTTTAGACCTCTCAGAAACATCCTTGTCATTCGTTCCTCATTTTCGACCAAATGAGGTACAAACCTGGATAACTCTGCAAACTTCGCCTCGTACTGGGACACCGTCATGTTATTTTGTTCCACTCTGATAAACTCCACCTCCTTCATATGACGAATACTTTCAGGAAAGTACTTGTCATTGAACAGTTTTTGAAATGTTTCCCAGGACATGTTGAGTGCGTCAGGCTGGGTACGCTTCATAGACTCCCACCAGTAGTCTGCCTCACCGCGGAACATAAAGGTGGCGAATGGAACCTTCTGTTCCTCCGTGCATCCCAAGACATCGAATATCTTGGTAATTTGCTTGACCCACGTTTCCGCCATGATCGGATCCAGCTTTCCCTTAAATTCTGGTGGTCCCAATTCTTTGAACTGCTTAGCTGTGACAAACCGCGCGTTGTTATCATTTCCACCCGTATTCTGCACACGAGTCTCCCTCGTCTGATTTTGCATAAACTGCAAAAAGATCCTAAACATTCCATCATTCATCGTTTGCTCGGTAACGTTGTTTACATGAGGAATATTGCCTTCCTGTTGCACGTTCCCCTGGGTGGTGATCAAAGGTGTCTCCACGGTCTGATTTACTCCATTACTAACGTTCTCAGCTGCCATTCTTAAATACTGCCATAAAACAAGGGTTAATAGTCATGTCATATATTATCCCTATACTCTGACCGACCAAATAAACACCAAATAAACTTAGTCAGGTCATACTAGCGAAGGAATTCCCCGTCTCTCCCCTCCTAGTTCTTGTCTCACATCTCAGCCAGGGATCATATCCCTAAGCTCTAATACCAACTGTGACGCCCCCAAAATAGGTATACAACACCCATTCTGAGTCGCCAAATACATGGTACAGAAAGCAAACTACAACTTCAATAATACAATTGTCGTGCAAAATACGACAACACAAACTGTGAGTTTAAATACAAATATTGTCTTCTGGACAATATCCACACTCAAATAAATCCTCATTATAATTATTCAAACACTATTTTCTAGAAATAGGGAGGACTACTAAAACATCTTTCTAGAACCATCACTCCATACCCCGACTAGATCCTGCTATGTTCTCACCTCCTGAGAAGAAAAATGGAACAAAAAGGAAAAGGGTGAGCTCAACTAGCCCAGTAAAGAATATTATGACTAAGATAATATACAATAAATTATCGTTAGTCTTCATCAGGGAAAAATCTGATAGAATATAATCGACAACAAGTTTTAGATCAACAACTGCAGCGGAAACAGCAAACTATTAGAAGAGTCAAGTAGAGAAAGAATTCTACTATCTTCTAAGATTTAAAAGTCCATCATCAATATTTTATCCCTGTAACATCAATTAATAATCATCTTTATCCAAATATTCATCTTTGCACTACAGGCCAAAGATATTCATTTGTATCACCTGTCAGTCATGTTCATCTCAACACCTGTTCATCTTTGCACTACAGGCCAAAGATATTCATCAAGTAATCATACATCTTTACACTACAGGCCAAAGATATTCAGTAATATCATCATTTAGGACTGAGGATGATGAAAAATATCTTAAAGAGAACGAATTCAGTGAGACAGAAGGACAAATATTAGGGATTCGTATAACAGTTTATCCAAGATCAATAATACTTCATAATAATCAATTGTGAAGTAGAATTCAAAAATAAAGATCAAAACATGGATACAATCAAAGATAGTAACCATAATAGACATCTTGGACAAAAAGAAAAAATTTTATTTTTCGGTGAATAGTGCCGTATTCGTGAATAGTACCGTATACGTGAATAGTGCCGTATACGTGAATAGTAACCCCGACACAAAAAGTTCCAAATTTGATAAAACCTCATATCAATATTTCAGCATAATGATATTGAAGAAAATAATATCATTAAGAAGAAAATAATATCTCTTACCTCAAAATATCAGTACTTCTGGTCGGAATACCGGTATAAGGCTGAAAGAAACTTGCTCTGATGAATAAAAACTCTCAAAGTATCTAAATACTCACAAAATACACTCAATAATCTAGAGAGAGAAAACTTGTTTCTAGTGTGATTTTCAATTCTAACTTAGCCCTCTATTTATAGGAAAATGTTAGCACGCCGAAGCAGACTTAACCTGCAACCTGATAGCTTTACCTGCTACTATTCCCACCCACCACATTTGAATAAAAATCTCAGCACATTTTTTCACCAACCAAGAGTGGGGCCCACCAATTCTAGAATTTTCCATCAAAATGATAAACTCCGAAAATTCAACAATTTCTGAACCAGTCATCTCGTAAAATTCATAATAAATCATACGTTCATTTTTAACTGTTCAAAATTTGTGGACATATACTCAACTTATATATGTATAACATATCCAAAAATTACCACGATCCAACGGTCAGATTAAAAATTATAACCCCCGCAAAATATCTCAAAAACCATGATTTTTAATACCTCCATTCCGACAAAAAAACTGATAAAAACCTCAACATTAACTCCTTCATTTTTAACCACAAAAATATATCCCTCATTTATATCCACATAAAATAAATATTTCCTTATCATATGAATCAATAATTAATTATTCACAAATAATATTACAGAATCACATTTATGACAACCAGGCCGTTCCCAGGAAAGAGGGGGCTTTCCAATAAGGATATCTCCTTACTGGCGCGCAATTAGATGACCAAACCTCTCCTTAGACAGAACTTTCTAGACATTGTCAATAATGTTATCTAATAATATTATTCAAATAATATGAATTATTGATCTGATAATGGAAAATACTGTGCATCAACAATTATTGAAACAACAATAATATAAAATATCAACGCAACAATTATTGAATCAATAAAATAAAATATTAAACAATAACTACTGTAACAATTATTGAGTAGTACCTTTTTACGTAAGAATCAATAATTGGTGCAATACCGTGTGCTACTGTATTTTAACCACCGGGTATTCTAACAGTATTAACGGTAACAACTACGCCGTTATTTATAAATAACTTATACTTGTCGTTTTCTTCATCCAATCGCTTTCCGTTATGGGGCCCACACAAGGCTGCGCCGTCGTACGAATATTCCCCGACAGCAAGAATATTCCACGACCAAACGAATATTCCCCGACAAAATGAATATTTTATAACCACTTGCTTATTTTGCAAAATTTGCACATTTCACCCATAACCAAAGTATTATATCAAATTAACCCCTTATTATTCACAATAATATTTAGAGAAAATTTGATTTTATTCATTAATAAGTTGGGGTCTTACAGATATTGTCTAAAAAATAGTATTTGTATTAAAATTCACAGCTCTCTTGTTATATATTAAAGATTATATTTTTATTCTGTACCATGTATTGGCGACTCAGAATAGGTGATGTATACCTATTTTGGGGGTGTCACACTTTCTCTCAAGGCTGACTGCAATGACCACGTCAGGAGATGTTATCAATGCTAAATTCATGGGAATGTTATCCACACCCCTCCACGGGAGCTCCACAATATGAGTTCACCTTGGCCCTTCTCAATGTGGAGAATGGACGTGATCGGGCCCATCGAGCCCAAAGCCAGTAATGTACATCTCTTTATCTTCATCATGATTGACTACTTCACCAAGTGGGTAGAAGTAGCCTCCTTCCACAGGGTTACTAAAGAAGTCATCATTGCTTTCAACAGAAACAATCTCATTTGTCGATATGGACAACCATAGGTAATTGTATCAGATAATTCTAAGAACCTCAACAACAAAATGATGGAGGAGCAATGTAGTAAATTTCACATCAAACATCTTAACTCCATCATCTACCGTCCAAAGATGAATGGTGCTGTTGAAGCGGCTAACAAAAACATTAAGAAGATCATGCAAAAGATGTCCGCCAACCACAAAGGTTGGCCTGACTTATTACCTCTTACTCTGTTAGCCTATAGAACATCAATGTGCACTTCAACTGAGGCAACCCCCTATGTATTAACCTATGTGATAGAAGTAGTTCTCCCCATAGAAGTGTAAATAGAATCCCTCAGAGTGTTGATAGACACTCAGCTGGATGAAGACCAATGGGTACACGACAGGTATCACCAATTGTCTCTAATATATGAAAGGCGAACCGTGACTATCTTCCGTGGTCAGTTATATCAACAATGGATATCCCGATCCTACAACAAAAAAGTCCAACTACGACAGTTTAAACAACATGACTTGGTTTTGAAGAAGATCATCGACAACCAAGATAGTCTAAGGGAAAATTCTCTCCTAACTGGGAAGGCCCATTTATTGTCAAGGAGGTATTGACAGGAGGTGCTCTCAGATTATAAGAAATGGACGGCGATGAATTTTCACAACTCATTAACTCGGACACCGTGAAGCAGTACTATCTCTGAAGTTACCATCAAGCAAACATCCTGGTGTTGGATCATCAGATCACCAATCATTTCAGTTCTTTAAACCTTCATTACATACAACTCTTTTCCACACTGTGCCCCTCAAGGAAACACACTTTTCAAGCCAGCAGCCTGGTTTTCGGATCATCAGATCCTTTCCTCTCCACTCAGTTTTTTAACCCTACTCAACTTTGGTTATCCCACTAGGGATTGAACCTTTCCCACTTGCAGTTTGTCCCCAAACATGGGATCAAACTTTTCACACCTATAGTTTATTCTGAACTTAGGATTAAACTTTCTTCCCCATCGTAGTTTGTCCTCCACATAGGATCAAACTTTTTGTTTGCTACAAATCGTCCCGAGGGGCAAACTACGTCGACCTGATCTCTTTGATACACGGGAGTACGTAGGCAACCATATTTTATATGGCCCGGCCACAATAAAAAAAACAACAACAAAAATATTTCTACACCTTTCTCATTACAAAAACAAAAACAACAAAAACATTCCTACACCCCTTTCTGCCACAAACAACGTTGAACCTCTTACATCAGGTTCGAACTACGCAGACCTGATCTCCTTTTCAATAGGAGTACGTAGGCAGCCATTTATGGTTCGGTCTAACCCCCTACTAAAACACAAATACTTCTCAACGGTACTGGGATTAAACTTCAATCCACCACATTTCATTGGCTTCAAACCAAAGAGATGGAATTACCTGTCCTCCCCATGTAAATGGGAGACTCGGCCACCATCTAAGCTGCGATTGTACCTTGAAGAGAAATACCAATCCTTAAGAGATGGAATTAACTAGGCTCCTCCTAAATAGGAGTATTGGCGACCATCTGTGGTGCGGTCAATCTCAGAGAGGAAAGCCACACTCCTCTCCATATTTCCATACAGAAACCTGTCCCAAGACACCAAAGATGGTAGGGATACACACAGATCAATGATCTGTTCTGAACTACCCAGAGACAACTCAATGTCCATCCAGTAAGGAGGAATTTAGAATACATCAAGACCACAAACCCAGTAGAAGCAAGCAAATATCAAGCAAGTATTCAGGCATACCTAAAAGGGAAGTGATCAAAAATATATTTCCCTACTATATATAATACTGTTTGATATACATAATGTAAACTATACATGACAAAATGGCTAAGCTAGTCTGCGCAGGAAAATACAAGGCTATCTACAGATCGGTATGCATGCGGGCTAGCAGATCTAATATAGCATCTCTCTTAGAAGAAGGAGGTAATGATGTGGTCTCCTGTACAAGGATGTCCACATGCGCTAGCAAGTCCGAGGCCATCTGCATGGTTACGCGGTTCTCATCTATATATGCACTCATCTCGGTAAGCATACCAGTGGTCAGGGATCTCACTGAAGTACTGTCTACAACAGCTACATCCCTATCAGAGAGGGCAGCTTCCCGCTCAACTATAACTGCATCTCTGGCTGATCTGGCCTCATCCCGCTCAATAACAGTGGCATCTCTACGAGTTAATGTCTCGTCTCTCTCTAACAGAGACGCGTCTCTCCCATCAAGGGCTGTCAACATCAAGGCTCTAGCCTGATCTCTCTCAAAGGTCATCAAATAAAGACTTTGCTCAAAGTACTGTGCTGAATGCTGGATCACAATAGTGCTAGTACTAGGAGAATCTAGAGGAGATGCTGGCAACCCAGTAAATGGGTCCTCCTCGATGTGAAAATTAATGTCCTCCATGGGCTCTCCACCATCTGAATCCATACCCGGTACTGTGGATACTGCCACAACTAATGAAGTCTTTATCTCTATCCACGCAGAATACTCTGGCGAATAACCCGGATGGCTAACAGAAATAGCAGCTATCTTATGCTGATCCCAATAAGCATACATTAGGGATCGGTCCTCTGCTAACAAGTGGCGAGAAGCTAAGCGCTGACCTAACGCCCCATCAAAAGGATGGAAATCCTGGAATAGGTCAAACTGCGACATCACGACCAGTAGGTGGTAGGTAGTCATGCCCCTTAAACCAGCCAGAGGGAGATAATCCATGCCCGGAGCATGAGTAATGAAACTATAGGGCGAACTGAGCCCTATACACGGCAAGATAGCAAATGGATCTCCAATCCCAGCTAGGAAAATGGACCAAGATGCAGGATCTGTACACTCCGTTGGCTGGAAGGAATATGACATAGCTATCTCACGGGTGAAATAATACCCGTGTCATCTGAATGTGCCAATCGGTCTCAGGTGTGACATAAACCACATGTATAGCATGACCGAACTACCTGTGAATACCCCTGCAGGGTAAGTCCTGCAGAATGTGGCCGACCTCAGTGTCTCTGCCATGATAATTGAAATAATGGTACGACCCTCACTGAGAGTTCTCATTGCCATAATGACGTCGATGTCCAACTCATCCATGTATCTTGGCATGTATACGTATGATAATACATACAGCAGCAATGCATCCACTCTGGCCAAATGCCACTGGTCCTCTAGCATTGTGAAATCCCCAGAATACCGAGCATAGCTGTCCTCATAGCCAAATCTATCAATCAGAAAATGCTAGGATATCACGTGGCCAGATGTGATCTCATCATGCACAACTCTCCGCCTCAGGCCGGTGAGAGTCATAAACTGTCGGCTCATGTCACCAATGGCCATATGCACGTAAGGTCTGTCAAGTGGTAGCATCGTCAAACGTGCATACTCCTCCAAAGTCAGAGTCAACTCCTGGGTCCCAAGGCGGAAAACTTGCCTCTCCGATACCCAATGCTCCAGCATGCCCTCCACAAATCCTGCGGGAACCTGAAACATCAAAAGGGTTATGGTATGCTGTAACAGCTGATCTACGATCACCCTATCTGGGGGTGATATACTATCATACCAGTATCTCAGACGGGATGTCACCAATAATGGTGGGGTGTGATCTATGCAGCTAACTATCGAAGAAGACATCTGTGTGGGACATATCATAATACCATCCAGGGGTCAATGCTGAATATCTCTATACATACATACATATGCATAACATGATATGTGCATAACAAATAATAGATGGTAATATGATGCAGGGAATAGAAGATAGTACATACATTCCTAAATACATCATCATCTATATACATCATCTCTGTATAGCTAAAAATACAGGGAAATGGGACGCAGACGCCCTACTACTAATAGAGGCCTATCAAAAGATATAGCGAGAATGGGGCATAGACACCCAATATCTAACAAGAGCCATATCAAAAGAGATAACGAGAATACACATCAGAAGAAGATAATGGTGTTGATATCTACATCATCAATCCTGTCCACCGTATGTAACTCCTCCTGAGTCACAAGATCTCTATTAACAGGGATGTCAGGCCTATACAAAGGAGGATCTGCGCCGGCAAAGCCAAATGGGTCATCTGAGGGGCTAGCTCCTGCGCTGGAAGGATCAAACAAACCTGCCTCTACCGGATCTCTACCCAAATGTCGGATAAAGAAATGTGCCCCGGTCCAGTCGCTGGGTCAAGCTGTCAATCTGTGTCATATGAGTTGGATCTCGGACACAGGCTAGCCAATCCATTATCATCACGGATCCTGAAACCATATCCCCCATGAACTGAGTGGCGCGGGTCTGAGCTCCAATGGTACGAGGGATCCACCAATGCTGGAATACATCCTGAGTGCAGAGACCCTCTTACAATGCAAAATTGTCAACACCCAACAATGGGATATCAGTGATGGGTGATTGCGACACAGGCCAATAACGCCTGGTAAGAGGCAAGATTGGCACACAAATCTCTCCTGTGGTGCTCCTAATAGCATGCTCTCCTAAATAGAGCTCCGATCCTCCATCAGTAAAGAGAGGAACCCTACGGGTGGAAATCACGTACTCGACACCAGTCGGGTATCCATCCTTAAATCCAATGGCCAAGTGCTCTCTAGAATATGGAATCCATGTGATGACATCAGCGGTCAATAACTCCAGCTGTAGGCGATAATGAGTGAAACCCTCAGCTACAAGGACCTCCGCCAGTATGGAATGATGCCATCGTCGTCCTCGTGGATAGGTATCCAACCCTAATACACTCACAGGACGTAAGCATGAGAGCCTCTCAAAGGCCCAAAATTGCCAACACAAAGGCAAACATCTGCTGTCAGTTAACACTCTTAACATGTACATGGTAAATGACAAGAGAAATACTCACTAGTAGAAATGGGTAAAATCCTAACAAAGCCTCGGTCAAGCCCTACGAGCGCATACGCATGCCCCTGAGGAAATAGGCAAAGGTGTAAGATCCCCAATCATACTCTCCAATACGGTCCACATGTCGTGTGGCGCTGATCAAAGCGAACAACACCGTAGAAGAGTTATCTACTATAAAACAGCCCCTAATGATCATCTGGAATAATCACCAAAGAATACGATCCCTGACTCTTACATCGGCTGGTATGGGCTCACTCAATAGCCCAATCATAGCATCTATGCTCAAAGAACCCGCACGGACAGTCCTGCCCTTAAGCGCCCCGTCTGGAACTCCTAACAAGGATATGACGGTAGTCGGGGTAATATTCGTCGTATAAGGCACTGGTGCCCCTCCAAACTCTATACCTATAATAAACCGTCAATCCATCGGCGTCATCATCACCTCATAGTCCAGTAAATAGAGTGACTAAGTCTGGTAAAACCAGCGCTCAGATAATGCCCTGAGGTAACCCCAGGGACAGCTGATAAGTGGATTTTATATCCACGAATTGATGTCCATTTCAAGCTTAATCGTTGTTAATTTATTGCTATCATGTTCATTATGACTTGTTTATCGTTATTTAATGTGTAGGTATGGTGGTGTGGCGTTTGAGCATAAAAGGAGTACATTGGTGGTAGCAATGTGGTATGCAAAGAAGGAAACTGACCAATTAGCAAAACGTACCCCCGCCGGGGCGGGCCTCTTTTAGCCTCACACCCCCGCTGGGGCGGGGGTCTTTAACTCTGCGTGATAGGGGCCTAGCCCACCGGGCGAGCATTTCCTATCTAAATACCCCCACTGGGGCGGGGGGGGGGTGCCAAAACTAAACTGTCCTGAATGGCTTCGAACTCTGCTAGAACTTGGTTTTAGGACTTGGGATAGCGTATGGACTCTATATGACATGGGATTTCGACCAAAACTCAGGCACGATTTATATATTGAGCAACAAATAATGAAATGATGGATCATATCGACAGAATTTCATATCGAGCAACGGAGTGAAGATTTTGAAGAACGATTGTATTGATTGCGAATTAAGGCTAAAGTGAATGGTCTTCTGTGTTATTCTTCTTCTTTAGTTTTATTTCTGTAATTGAAAGGATGTTATCTTTGATTTATTCGGTTATTATTTCATTCATGATGAACTAATTTCTTTTTAGGCTTAAAACGGATCTTTAGGTGGAACGATGGTTATGTAATTTTTGATTTCAGTTTAATAACCTATTATCTGGTTTATCTATATTAATTTGAACGTGAGTTTATGAATTGTCTGATCAACAATTCTTTGTGTACTTGTATGAATTCGAGAGATGAAATATGAGTTTAGACTTAGTTAATATAGCATGTGTTCTTGATTTATGTGAATGAACAAAATCTGGATGAATGTTAGGGTAAAGATATGCTTGACATCGCATGTAATCGGATAAAGAACTTGAACTTAAACCTTTTTTAATTGTAATTCATATAGAGATATAGGGAGTTAGTTAATTGAGGTGTTTAACTTAATTCTATCTTAATTGTGGATTGAAGTTATTATGGTATTAGTGCATCGAGAGGTGGCTAGTACTACATATGTGTTCTTGATTAATAAACTGCAATAAAGGTATAATAGTCAGAGTGATGCTTAAAGTGAAGTCGGAAGCCTAACTCTCCATTATTTGCTTGAAAATTCAGTTTTTAGGGTTTGTTGATTGTTTGGTGATTTTGATATTTTTTAATACTTTTAGTTATAAACTGGAAATTGATTAGTTTAATAAAATTAGGATTAATAAGAAATTGGTAATTGTGAAAGTTAATTTCATACTGATAAGTAGGTTTTATACCTACTTATTGGATATCAATTAACGAGAACTATGCCCATCTCAAGTACAATTTAGTTTGTTTTTAGTGCATTTTGTGTTATTTTGCATTGCATGTACTGAGAACTCCTTTGGTGTAAAAGTGCAGGAAATGACATAGCTCGGCGTTGATAGGTGGCATGAGATCAGTTAAGGCATGACACAAGGGTCGAGTGGGGAAAAGAAACTGAGCATTGATGGACAAATAAGCAATAGTAGCATGTCAAAAGATCACTAGCAGCATGAGGCTGAATTATTTAGCTTTATATTTCGTGAACCAGATAGAAATATATTGTTTCACCGTATGTAGTGATATAAGAGCTTATGCTTTAAATCAGTATTATTGCAAAGTCATATAGAAATATAGTGATGTTGGTTTTATTGATGATTACATGATTTCTATTGCATGTGGAGGTTATGTAAGCAGGTCATAATGCATTGAAAAATGGTTATGTCTAGTTTTGTGCTCTTGGCTAATTTTCCTTGATACATGAATGATCTTGCATGAGGGTATTATTTAGATAAAATATGAATTGAAGTTAGAATCTCGTTATATCCAAATTTTATTTATTATTCTATTATTTTTCTTATGGTCATTATTTGAGTTAGATTAATTAAAAAGTTATAGCGTTCGTTTAAGCATATAAAAATAGTGATATAGTTGATGCATAATAATTTAATTTTGAAACCTTTCTCCGTGGTTCGATACTTTACTTACTCTGTATTACTTGTTGACCCATGTATGCTTGCATGAGTTAGAGTCCTTTTATTAGATCTAAAAAGGAGGCAACAAGTTTTTAGCGCCGTTGCCGGAAAAAGGTGTTTAATTTTATTATTATTATCATCAATTTTAAGCTAAATTGTATGACTTAGACAATTCTAATCTCGCCTCAATTCTATTTTTGTTTCTTATTTCAGGTACTCGTATATAGTATATGTGCACTCGATCCTCCAATCTCGAGTCAACACCTTTACAAGATAACATCAACGGTAGGGGGTGGAGATCAAGAGCACGTAGAAATATACAAGCAGAGCTAGAGACCACAACATCTAATATGGAAGCCGCGGAACAAAGAGACGGGCAAAGGGAGGAGCAAAGGGCTTTAAGAGATTATTCAATGCCGAATATTAATGGATTGCAGTCAAGTATAGTCAGACCAGCGATAGCAGCTAACACCTTTGAGATAAAGTCGGGCACTATTCAAATGGTACATAATTCGGTACAGTTTGGGGGTGCTACTACAGATGATCCTAATGAACACCTGTTGAGTTTCATCGAAATATGTGATACTTTCAGATACAACGGGGTGACAGAGGATGCAATCAAACTAAGGCTGTTTCCATTTTCCTTGCATGATAAAGCGAGAAGTAGGTTTCACTCTTTACCTTCGGGATCTAAAACCACATGGGAGGACCTAGCATAGAAATTCTTAGCCAAGTTTTTCCCAATGGCTAAGACTGCGAAGATGAGGACAACAAGTTCCCAGTTTGAGCAACAACAGGGTGAATCTTTATATGAAGCCTGGGAGAGATACAAAGAGATGCTAAGGAAGTGTCCACACCATGGCATGCCGTATTGGATGGTGATCAACACATTCTATAATGGATTGGGATGGCAATCAAGACCGATTGTAGATGCAGCTGCAGGAGGAGCTTTATGGGCCAAAAGTTATGAAGAGGCCTATAACCTCATAGAGACAATGGCAACTAATGATTTCCAAAACCCGTCAGCCAGAATGCCACAGACCAAAGTTGCAGGTTTGTTAGAAGTGGATGCTATCACTCAATTGTCAGCACACAGATGGCGTCCATGACAAAGAAGATTGACTCTTTGACAGAGACTATGCCTTTGTATGTGAGATTTGTGTATGGTCACATGCAACGGATCAATGTGCTATCAGTTCGGAGTTAGTTCAGTATGTGAGCAATTATAGGAAGGATCAAGGACAATTTCAGAACACATACAACCCACAACACTACTATAAAATAGTAAATAGACAACACTTAAGCCACACCGTTTTTTATAAAAATATTGTGGTATTTTTTTTCATAACGTTTTTTTAAAAAACGTTATAGATACATATAAAAAAACGTTATCTATTTATAAAAGATAATTTTTGATTTTACACATATAACGTTTTAAAAAAAAAAACGTTGTGTATATAAAAAACACGGAGAAAAAAAAAAACACCGAACTTAAAATTTTTTCCTTCTACTAATTTCACGTCTCTGCCCAATTGTCTCTCTCATTTCACCAGCTCAACTCTCTCACTCAGATATGTTGCACATCTCATTCTCCTCCCTCTCGACTCCCTCTAACCCTAGAAATAGTGGCGGCGTAGTGGTGGCGGCAGCGGCGACATAGTGGTGGCCTCTTCTTTAACTTCTCCTCCATTATTGCCCAAGTGAGGGTTTTAATTTCTTCATCTACGTTCTCTTTCCTAGGGTTATTCTCTCTCTCCAAACAGTTGCGATGGTGCAAGAGGTTGTTAATAATGGCGAGTTGTAGAACGGAAACTCCAAGGTGGTGACATTCTCGGCGTTAAAGCCTTAGCTGTTCGTTGAGGCTCCGAAAGCAGTACCCTCGGCAGCGGCGACATAGTGGTGGCTTTTTTTGAGGAATACCCTCGTTTTCTGCCCAATTTCTCAAATTGTGATATCTTAATGAGGAAATAGATTTGTATAGCTGACCATGAAGTATAGGGCCTTCTCTAGAGTGAATTTAGCTTTGATTACAACCATTTTAGGCTGCAAATAGGTAGATCCTCACTGGTTGGTAGCATTATACATTGGCGAAGCTTGATTATTAATTGACTAATTGTTATTCTGAAAGTTCTGTTTTACTTTGTTGCTTACATTGAGAAAGATGGTTATTCATTTCATTGTTCTTTTATCTTTCTGGTGCACGACATATATGCCTAGCGCAGTGCACGGTCATTTAACTTTGAAATTGGTTTAGTTGATTCTACTATGATATACTCTCGTTTTGTTAGAAACTCTTTTATGCCTCACTATAACAGTACCAAAGCCAATATTCTATATTTGCTTTATGTAAATTGTAAATTGTGTTCAGAGAAAATTAAGAAATAAAATTGAGTGAAGGATTTTGTAGAAGTGTTTGTTCATTTATTGGAGCTATAAGAACATGGATTTTTGAATTTTGAGTTTTGACACTCATGTTGCAAATGACTCAACACATAAATTTCTGACATGTTTCCAGGATTGCGTTAAAGACTACACAGTTGACTAAATGTATCTTTGGGACCGATTGTTTTAGAATATATGATCTTCTTGAGACTAGTTTTATGATTTTTATACTTTTTCTAACGTCTAAACAAGTGGATTTCTAACACTATTTTGTTTGTGTAACAGATGATAAACTGTAGTTACCATGACGGCCGATCCTCAGCAAACCATAGGCTGTTCTTTTTGGGAGATTATACATATACTTCAGTTTAGCTCTGCACACTCACATATAGGTATGACTAGTTTTTGAGGAAGAAAATGCTATATGCTATAGGCACCCGCTTCAGGTTTGAGTGGAACATTAATGGATGAGAGTATTTCCTTTCTTGCAAAGAATATTTGTCAAATTGTTGTCTTGGTTATTACTGAATGCTCTATGCTATATGCATATATGCTATAGGCACCCGCTTCAGGCCTAGTTTGTGATTCTTGGTTCAACTAGCTTGTGCATTTTGTCTGTGCGTATATGTATATTGCTCTAATTATGTGGGTTTGGGGATTGTTGTCTTAACCAACTTCATTCATTTATAGTATTTTAGATAATTTTTATGGCATTCTACAGGTCAATGATCTTTCGGTTGAGGATTACATAACTGCGACTGCTGCTAAGCATCCAACTTATATGCCTCACACTGCTGGAAGATACCAAGCTAAGCATTCGTGTCTGATTTTTAAAACATAGTTTGCTTTTCCTTACGGTTTTCAAACACAGTTCACACTGCTGGAAGATACCAAGCTAAGCATTCATGTTTACTTTTCCTTACTGTTTTCTGTAACAATATGTGCATCTTGATTTGATGGATAAAGGAAATAACGCATTAGATGTACTCTCACCACTCTAACGGGGGAAATGTGCACTTTAATTAGTTTATTGCACCTTTTGCTGTAACAATTTTGTGAATAGTTCATAGTTTATTGTTAGATTTTATTTGATTCGACTTAGTAACCTGTACAACTCTACATTGAATATCTTTACTTTGGTTTCTAGCGTATGCACTACTTTTGCTGGTTTAGATTTCAATTGCAAGAACTGGTGTATGATAAAATTGTTGAGCTGGAGGATGGGATTTGTCAGCGCTTAGTCATGATTCAAACAGTAATGCTTATAGTTTGTGCAGTTTCATGATGTTAAAGATCCTGCTTTCGCAGTTTAGTGAAGTGACTCGATGTGAATTTGTTGGTTTTGATTTTATGAGTTTAGAAAGTGGGACTAAGGAATATAGGGTGGCATGTCAATGGAGTAATTTTTATTGTGTTGGAACATGTAATTACTTGATAAGTTTCGTTCACTCCTCTATATTCTACAGTTAAAATCATAACAGATAAAAAGACTAGGAAATCTTTGGGATTTGCATATGTTTGGTTTGCTAGCAGAGAGGATGCTGAATTGGCTGCAAAAGAGATGAATGGAAAGGTATAAATACTAATTTTATTTCACTAAATCACCAGTAAATTTTTTTTTGCGCTTGTACTTGTGTGTGTGGGTTAGGTGGGTTTAATTAGGGGTGTTATCGTCGATGAATCCTTTCATGACTTGAGAATTGGTTCTGTCATTCCAGTTTCTTGATGGCAGATTTATTTCTATTAAAATGGGGATTCCCGGATCTTGCAAAAAATAAATGAAGGCAATGACGTTCAAATTCTGAATAGAAGAAGCCAGGCGAAAAAGGAAAGTTTGACTGTGACCAACTGAGGCAGTTATGGCATATATGGAACTTAATTTGTCCTTGTTATTTGCCATTAGCTCAATATAGTTGTTTGTGCATTTTCCATGTATAGTTATTCTCAACATGGTTATTCATACATTATTTATTTACCTTGTGATGCCTTGGAGTTAGTATTACTTGAACTACTATTGCATTGTCTTCTTGGCAATAAATTATGAGTATCTGCTCTACTAATATGAAGATTGTGACTATCTGCTATTATTTTCTGAACACTTCATTGGTAAGAACTAAGAAGGCAGTGAAGCTACAACTCTCATCTAGTGTAATTTTTTGCAATATATTTTTTTTCCAGTACATTATTGGGTTTCTGAAGAGTTGCATTTGAGAAATTGGGTGTTGAATGGACTGTAATTTGGGTGTTGAATGGACTGCAAATTGGGATGTACTGTATTATCTCATTCTCTTGCCTTTTGTTGTAGTAACTTAGCCCACAACAAACTCGCTGGCCCTTTACCAGACTTGGCTGGAATGGACTCCCTCAATTATGTGTACGACATTACATGGGAAATTAATGGAATTAAATTTTGTTCACTCACAATCTAGGTCTTTGTTAGAGAAGCTTTTTTGATGTGGTTCTTCTATGTAAAGACTTGAGCAACAACTCCTTTCAATAATCAGAAGCTCCAGCATGGTTCTCAACTTTACCATCGCTTACAACTTTGTGAGTCTTCAGTAATAGCCTGATCTAAAATCTGAGAATTTGTTTAAGAGTACTTTTATGTGCACTAATAGAGAGAAACAGTAGCAGTTCACATTAAATTATTCTTTGTATAAACTGTAGATCCATCTTATGTGGAGTTCTGGTGCGATGCTCAGGGTTATTGAATTTGGGTCGCTTCAAGGGGTGGTGCCATAACTAAATTAATTACCTTGGTTGGTGCAGGCAGTAACAATAAATACAAATTCATGGACCAATGTAGGGCATGCTGTAAATCAAGTATACAATATACTTTACATGATGAGTAGATATGATATTGCCGTTGGAGTGGGAGGTGAAGGTGGAATTCTTGAAGATGGCACCATTTTACCTGATGTTGGTGGCTATCTCCCTATTATTGAACAGGTTCAAACCAAAATCATGTTCTTTATACTCGTGTTTATTTGGGCAGGGAAGGGAGACCTCCGACTAACGGCCATTGGTCGGACTCAAAGCCCAACGATCATTATTGTAACATATATTCTGTTTTGATATTGAGTAATATCCTTGATAAATTATTATGTTCTGCTAGGGGAAAAATACAGCCGGATATTTTAGATATAGGCAAGCTATTCCAGTTGGTAGTGGAGGAAGACTAGATATTGATACAAACTTTGGCTGTCGAAAAAGCTTCCTACCATAAGTATGAATTCAAGCATAATCATAATTATCGGGTTTTCTTAATTAATAACGTTTTTTGCAGAATATACATATAAAAAAATTGGATTGATGTATTCTGATCATCATTTTTGAGTTATTTATATAGCAGATTTTGTGTTGATTTTGAATTCAGGGGAGCAGGAAATATACTTCTCTTGGACAACCTACTGCTCAGCAAGTACTGATAGACAAAATTTCAACTGCTCCGACCACTGTAATTATTATTGGAGCACATACAAATTTTGCCATTTTTCTTATGAATAATCCACATTTAAAGAAAAGTGTTGAGCATATTTATGTAATGGGAGGCAGCGTGAGGTCCAAAAACCCAAGCTCATCTTGCCGAGCCTCAGTAGTGTGGTAACCGCGGTAATATATTCACTGCCTACACCGCTAATCCTTGTGCAGATTTCAATGTATTTGTTGATCCTTTAGCTGCATACTAGGTAATATGCTCTAATAAACTTTAATGTATGATGTATAATAATTGCCTTGTGTCCTTGTTCATCTTCATAAGAAACTTATTTAACTAAATGTAATCCCTATATATCTATCTATCTAAACTAAATTTCATGGTTAATTGTTCTTTCTATAAACTGTTGATCCATCTTATTGTCGTACTCTACCATCGTAGCTAATTGTGGCAGTAAATCATGTGTTAGAAATGAGTCTGTGGATGAAATTGGGCCTCACTCCAGGTTCAGTTTTGTTATTGATTATTTAAACGTATATAAATAAGGCTGGTAATAAGAGACTATAGATACTGTTATTGATAGCCTGATGGTTATTGTTCACTTGTAGGGCTGGTGAACTTTGATCACTTGTAGGGCTGGTGAACTTTCAGCTGCTGAAATTGATAGCCTGATGGTTATTGTTGCAAACCCACGTCAGTTCAAAATACCAGACTGGTTCTTAAACAGGAAGAAGGGTTACAAAGACGGGAAATTCTCTCAAGTGACCTCAAATTCACTGGACATGAAACTGAGAGATGATCTTGAACGCTTGAAGAAGATTAGGTCAGGCATTCTTCTTTTGGAGTTATGAATTTTGTTCCTATAAATGTAGAAAGAATTGGCTGCCTAGTTGGGAGTTTTTTTTTTCTTCATGTTTTGTCATTTAAAATTTAATAGGAATCACTGTGGTCTCCGCCACTACTGGGGTCTTCGAGTGCGTGGACAGCATACGAAGACTACTGGCCGCAGGGGAAAGACTGTTAGTGTCTCCAAGAAGCGATAGACTTTACATGCGTTCTCTTTCTCCATTGTTCTTTCAGTTCTGTTGGATTTATCTATTATCAAACAAGTTTTGAACTAATGAGCCCATTGCATATCTGTAATTTGTATTGTTTTGGTGACTCAGAGAAAGTTTAATATATATTTATCTTTAGACAATTTCACAATTTCTGTAATGTTGAGATATTCAAATGTTAGTTTGATTCCATAAGAGAGTCAGTGTCAATGATATTATGGTGTTTCAACCATCATTTAAAAAACATTGTATAAAGTAGTCTAAATAGATGACACTTTATAAACGATGTGTAAATGTGTCTAAACGTTATTTGATGTATCAAATCACAATATTTTTAGTCAGAAAACGTTGTGGAATCATACCATCTACAACGTTTTCAAGCATCTAATAATTTTTGGAAAACAAATCTAAAACGTTTTTTAGAAAAAAAACGTTGTATAATGTGTCAAACTACAACGTTTTAAAAACGTTGTATAAAGGTGTCAAATAGACAACACCCTTAAATACGACGTTTTTGAGATAGCGATCAAAACGTTTTTTACGCGTTATCTATTTACTGTTTTGTAGTAGTGCAACAACCGCAACCATCCAAACTTCAGTTGGTCGAATAATCAAGGAAATCAACAAAATCAATTTCAGCCGAATCACCAATTTTAGTCACAGCCAGCTCAGCCTCAGTTTACACCAAGACCACCTTTTCCACCGGGATTTTCTCAACAACAACATCACACTCTAGCTGTACCTCAGCAACAAAAGAAATAAGAAATGGAGGAGATGATGATGAAGTATATGGCGAATACAAAGATGATGATTAAAAGCCAGGCAGCGGCTATTAAAAATCTGGAAACTCAAATGGGTCAGATGGCAAGCATGCTTAACAACAGGACCCAGGGTTCATTGCCAAGTACTAAGGAGGCAATTCCAAGAAGAGAATGGAATGAACAATGTCAGGCGATTACACTCAGGTTTGGAAAATAGACTGCAGAAAACCAACATGGCGCGACCGCGCCATGTTTACAAGGGGAGGACGCGCGGCCGCGCGAGGCAGAAATTTTTGCAGAAAAGAAAGAAAACAAGGAAGGTTCTGGACAACAGTAGGAAGAGTATAATAAAGCAAGTTTAGTGGAGAAGCCCGTAAATTAAATACCAAGAGTTCACCCTCCGATTCCGTATCCATAGAGATTCAATAAGCAGAGGAAAGATAAGCAGTTCAGCAAGTTCTTGGAGGTCTTTAAAAAACTGCAGATTAACATACCTTTCGCTGAGGCATTGGAATAGATGCCAAGTTATGCAAAGTTCATGAAGGGTATATTGTCAAGGAAGAGGAGATTAGAAGAATTTGAGATAGTAGCCTTGACAGAGGAATGCAGTGCAGTGCTTCAGCGTAAACTACCTCCAAAGCTAAAGGATCCGGGAAGTTTCACAATTCCATGTACGATCGAAATGATGAGCTTAAGAAAATGTTTGTGTGATCTTGGGGCAAGCATAAATTTGATGCCCTTATCAGTATTCAACCGGTTGGGATTGCTGGATCCAAGGCTGACAAATATTTCTTTGCAGCTAGCTGACAGATCCATCACCTATCCACGGGGAATTGTTGAACATGTGCTGGTAAAAGTGGATAAATTCATCTTTTCGGTAGATTTCATCATTTTAGATTATGAAGAATATAAGAATATATCAATCATACTGGGGAGACCATCCTTAGCCACACGAAGGACATTGATAGACGTGCAGAAAGGGGAACTCACTATGTGTGTTCATGATCAGGAGGTTACCTTTAACGTATTCAAGGCGATGAAGTTTCCGACAGATGAAGAGGAATGTTTTTGGGTTGATTTGGTGGATTAGGTCTTAAATGATGAAGTAGAGAGTTTGATGGGTCATGAACCGTTGAGAAGTGTTATTGCTGAAAATTCAGAACTAAAGGATGAGGAATTTGAAGAACTTGTGCAATTTCTTGATACTACTCCACAATTTAGAAAATTCAAAACACCTGTTGAGCCATTGAAGAAAGTTGGAGAGACGTCAGTAAAATTGAACCCATCTCTTGAGACACCTCCAGAACTTGAATTGAAACCACTTCCAGATCATTTATGGTATGCATTTTTAAATAAAGATTCAAAGCTACCTGTGATTATTTCTTCTGCACGAACATCTTTTTAGGAAGAAAAACTGCTACGAGTCCTTAGAGAGTTCAAGTCGGCTAGTGGATGGACTACAACAGAAATTAAAGGGATCAACCCTTCATTTTGCATGCATAAGAGTCTGCTGGAAGATGATAGTAAGTCGTCAGTGGATCAACAAAGAAGACTTAATCCGATAATGAAAGTAGTGGTCAAGAAAGAAGTATTGAAATAGCTGGATGCAGGAATAATCTATCCTATTTCAGATAGTGCATGGGTAAGCCCAGTGCAATGTGTACCGAAGAAGGGTGGTATGACTGTGGTCTCCAATGAAAATAATGAGTTGATTCCAACACGAACAGTGACGGGGTGGAGAGTCTGCATGGACTATCGCAGGCTTAACAAAGCCACAAGGAAAGATCACTTCCCATTGTCATTTATCAATCAGATGTTGGATAGACTGGTGGGTCATGAGTATTATTGCCTTCTGGACGGTTATTCGGGCTACAACCAAATTGTGATAGCTCCAGAGGACCAGGAAAAGACAACCTTCACATGTCTATACGACACTTTTGCTTTCAGAAGGATGTCTTCCGGGTTGTGCAAATCTCCAGCCACCTTTCAGAGATGCATGATGGCTATTTTTTCGGATATGTTGGAACAGAATGTGAAGGTAATCATGGACGATTTCTCGGTATTTGGGGATTCTTTTGATTTATGCCTTGAGAATTTGGTGATGGTCTTGAGAAGGTGTGTTGAAACAAATTTAGTACTGAATTGGGAAAAGTGCCATTTTATGGTACAAGAAGGAATAATTCTGGGACACAAGGTTTCAAAGAAGGGACTTGAGGTGGACAGGGCTAAACTTGAGACTATTGAGAATTTACTGCCACCTACTTCAGTAAAAGGTGTTCGCAGTTTTCTAGGACATGCATGCTTCTATCGCAGATTCATAAAAGGCTTCTCCAAGATAACTAAACCACTATGCAGTTTATTGGAGAAGGATGCACAATTTAAATTTGATGAGGCCTGCGTGTAGGCATTTGAGCACTTGAAGGGGAAATTAACTTCAGCACCAGTTATTACTGCACCAGATTAGGATTTGCCGTTTTAGTTGATGTGTGATGCCAGTGATTATGTTGTAGGGGTTGTTTTGGGTCAGAGAAAGGAAAATATTTTTCATGTGATCTATTATGCCAGCAAGACCCTTACAGATGCGCAGTTGAACGACACCACCACAGAGAAAGAGTTATTGGCAGTTGTGTATGCTTTTGATAAATTTCGAGCATTTCTAATTGGTACGAAGGTGATAGTGTACACAGATCACGCAACAATCTGACACTTAGTGGCAAAGAAGGATACAAAGCCCCATTTGATCAGATGGATATTATTGTTGCAGGAATTCGATTTGGAGATCAAGGATAGAAAGGGCACTGAAAACCAAGTGGCGGACCACTTATCTCGACTTGAGAATCCGAAAAGGGAGGCAGACGACAAAGTTGTAATTAATGAATCCTTTCCAGATGAGCAGTTGTTTGTGGTGAAAGGGGAAGTACCATGGTTTGCAGACTACGCGAACTATTTGGTGAGTAAGAGGGTACCTTCTAACTTGGTGGGTCATCAAAAGAAAAAATTCATGCATGATGTTGAATGGTTTATATGGGATGAGCCATATTTGTTCAAACAATGTGCTGATCAAATGATAAGAAGGTGTATCCCGTATAATGAGATCGAGGGGATTCTACAGGATTGTCATGCTTCTGTGTATGGGGGCCACTATGGTGGAGAGCGAACAGTGGCTAGAGTACTACAAGCAGGATTCTACTGGCCGACAATTTTCAAGGATGCGTATAGTTTCATCCAGAGATGTGACAGATGTCAGAGAGTTGGGAACATTTCGAAAAGAAATGAAATGCCATTGAATACGATCCTCAAAGTGGAAATCTTTGATGTGTGGGGGATTGATTTCATGGGCCCTTTCATTTCTTCATGTGAGAATTTATATATCTTGCTAGCAGTGGATTATGTGTCGAAATGGGTAGAAATGGTAGCTCTTCCAATAAATGATGCCAAAGTAGTCCTCAGGTTTTTACAAAGAAGTATCTTCACGAGGTTTGGCACTCCAAGGGCCATCACTAGTGATTAAGGCAGTCATTTTTGCAATAGGCAGTTCACAGCTTTGTTAGCTAAGTATGCGGTGAATCATCGCATTTCTACAGTGTATCATCCACAAACGAATGGCCAAGCAGAAGTGTCAAATCGGGAAGTTAAAATAATTCTTAAAAAAGTTGTGAACCCCACTAGAAATGACTGGTCCTTAAAGCTTGATGATGTTGTTCGGGCATACAGGACTGCATACAAGACTCGGTTGGGCATGTCACCTTTTCAGCTAGTTTATGGCAAAGCATGTCATCTTCCGATGGAGCTATAGCATAAGGCATATTCGAAAGCTCAATTTTGATTTGAAAGGTGCAGGGGAGAAGCGCTTACTCCAACTCAATGAGTTGGATGAATTACGAATATAGGCGTATAAAAATTCTAAGCTGTACAAGGAGAAGGTGAAGAAATGGCATGATCGCAAGATCATAGAGAGAACATTTGAGCCGGGACAAAGAGTGTTGCTTTTCAACTCCAGACTTAAACTTTTTTCCCGGGAAGCTAAAATCAAGATGGTCAGGGCCATTTACAGTGAAGACTTTCTTCCCACATGGTGTAATAGAAGTGTTCGATAAGTTCCTGGACAAGCCATTTAAAGTGAATGGACAGCGGTTGAAGCATTACTTTGGTGGCGAGGTTGACAGACAAAAAGTCACCTCAATTCTTTCTTTGACATGAGATTCAGAGACAGTCAAGCTAATTGACTATAACTTAGCGCTTGATGGGAGGCAACCCATTGTTTCTATCTCTACTGTTTATTTATTCTATTTAGTGTGTTTTTAGTTAGTTCAATTTCATGTGTAGTTAGATAGTTTAATTGCTTTGCATAAATACCTTACTAGTTGAATGTGGATCTGATTATATTTGTGCATAGCATAGAAATTATGGTGTTAAGATAGACACTCATGCTTATTCAATAATCCATGCATTGACAGTGTTTAACGATGTCTGTGTAGGTATATTGGACTAAATTTATTACTGTATTGAAGTATTGGAAAAGAAAGTTGGCAGTGTAGGAAACAGGGACGCGCGGCTGCGCAGTGAATTGCTATAAAAAGTCGCGCGCCCACGCTTCATGTCTGTCCAAGAGAAAAAATCCACTCGCGCGCCCGCGCCACATCTCCATAGAAAAGACGAGCGGCCGCGCCTGAAACCGGAAGTCAAAAAAAATTTGGGTTTTTAGAGACGTGTTTTAACCTATATCTCCCACTCATACGTAATAACAGAGAATCTATTCCTTGCTATCCATTACATGCATGCCTCCTCTCTAATCAGTTACAGATTGAAGCCATAACTCTCTTCTCCACTACGTGATTGTCGTATCAGATCTCATACCCACGATCGATAGCTACACCGATAAAAACTAGGGTTTCAGTGGGTTTGTGGAACATAAGTTTGGGGGTATTCAGTCATCAGTTATCACTCACAATTTTACCAGGCAAGTCATCTTCTCTTCATTCAATCTCAAAAGGGTCCGAAGCGTGCTCGATCTCACACCCCTGAATCATCATCTTCAAGCAGTCAAAGTGGAGATAATGTTGATTTGACAAAGTTTCTCAACTTGGATGCTCAAATATAATACTACCGAATTGTGGGGAAGTCATTTGTTTGCAAGTGAGGGTTCAAGCCCGACGCACAGGATAGACTGTTAGTGCAAATGATTCGAGAAAGATGTTGGAATGGTGTGTGTGCTACGCCAGTGGCTTCACCTATAGCTATTGTGCGGGAGTTCTATGCTAATGCGCGGGAAACAATGAATGGGTTTTCTTTTGTTCGTGGGATTGTAGTGGACTATAGACCGAGAGCTATTCGTCAAGTGTTCCATTTGCCCGACCCTCCGGCTGGACGAACAAATTGGGTGGAGGAAGAACATTTGGAAACAGATTTGGACGTTGTTATCATTGATCTGTGTATTCCAGGGACCCAGTGGACATGCACTCCTGGCTTAAATCACCCCAAGACATTTTTGGCTTCCACTCTCAATCGTTATGCAAAAGCCTGGAATCTCTTTGTGTGTGCCAAACTTATGCCATCTTCTCACCAGCATGAAATTATAGTGGAGCGAGCAATTATTTTATGGGGAATCATTGTTGGAAAATATATCGACGTGGGTCACTTGATGAATCAGAATATGATGAGATATATGCGGGGAAGTACTACATGGAGTATTCCACATGCTTCAATAGTGATGCATTTGTGTACCAAGGTAGGAATTAGGTGGACGGATGAGCAGTTACAGTTCCCGAGTCAAGACATTGCGCATGCTATAATCGCAAGATTTGAAGATTGGCAAGGGGTACACCGCATCCAAGAGGAAAGGGTTTTATTCTGCGTCCTGCATTGTCTACACCTTCATCGCAGCCCTCCAAGCCAAATGAAATAGACACGTCAACCCAAGCAACTGCTGCTACTAAGGATCGACAGCTCCGAAGGTTGGAGTGGAAGGTCGACGCTATGTACGATAATTTTGCAGCGTTTGCTACTGGTCTGATGAGGTCATTAGCGGAGGCGTTTGCGCAGCAGGGAACTATGCTTGAGTGGCCACAGTTTGGGATTGTCGTGCCATTTCCACCACCGGATTCACCACCCAAAGAGGGTGGTGCAGCTGATTAATAGGGGAGTTTCTATAACCCTATACCTTCATTCATTGAGACAATGAATATTTTAATTTTGGGGGTATTGGGTAGTAGGGTAGTTGCATGTAGTGTTTGCATGATTAGTTTAAATTTTGCATTTTTATGTGTTAGTTAATAATTGCAGTAAATGTTTCTGTTTTTAGTAGTATTATATGTGTTAGTTATATGTTTAGCTGCATGTCTCGAATTTCTAGCTTTATGGAAGTTATGTCTAGCTTATGATGAAAGTGAATTTTGAAGGATTGTGAGTATTTTGGATAACATAAACTTAGATATAAAATTTTATATGATGTAATCCATGGATGCTGTTTAGATGCTTGTGGTTTGCACGGACATGTTCACTAATGCTTGTAGGCATAAGAGTTATGTGTTGTATTGCTTGATAGGAAATGTGGTTTTAAAAATAGAATTATGTGGAAAATGAACTTAGACTATGAAAAACATTGATAATCAAGTTTTGGGGACACATGGGTATGCTATAAAAAAAAGAAAAAATAATAACGTGGCTAGTCTTATTTCGGGGCCTTTGTTACTTGAGTAAGTACGCCCGTAGGGGTGTCTTAACACCTAGCGCCCTAAGGTCTTTTATGGTCTGGGAGTCGTTGGTTGAAAGCTCGCTAATGGGTAGCATTATTAGCCTAATGGAATAAGGCATTGCACAGTCATATGAAAAAAAGAGCAATAAACACCGCGGGAAAGGGCTAAAATCGCCCTCGTGAATACAAATAAAGCAGTTTAAACCCATTGTTTAACCTTAATTTATTTTGATATGTTATAATAGTTTTTGTTGCATGAGTATACATGAATCTTGATTTAGACGGTAATTTTATGTTTTGAGCAGTTCAACATGTGTATTATTGCTTTAATCAAGTTTTGGTGAACACAACATACACACAACATCTCTATTGCATATATGAACTATTTGAGTGTATGATATTATGCCTATAGTTTGGTTTGAATTTGTACTCTCGAAACTGGATAATTCACTGAGGCAGTTTGGACTGAAATTCTGTTATAGCTAGAAAATGTGAGACTCATTTGCATCATAATCTAGCTGCATAGCATGTAGATGCATTTTTAGTGTTTTATGTTGTATGCATTGCTTGAGGGCAAGCAATAGTTCAAGTTCAGGGATATTTGATAAGTAGGTTTTATACATACTTATTGGATATCAATTCACGAGAACTATGCCCATCTCAAGTACATTTTAGTGTGTTTTTAGTTCATTTCGTGTTATTTTGCATTGCATGTACTGAGAACTCCTCTGGTGTAAAAGTACAGGAAATGGCATAGCTCGGCATTGATAGGTGGCATGAGATCAGTGAAGGCATGACACGAGGGTCAAGTGGGGAAAAGAAACTGAGCATTAATGGACAAAGAAGCAATAGTAGCATGTCAAAAGATCATTAGCAGCATGATAAGGAAGCAGCAATAGCAGAACACAAGAATGCAGATTGCAGGAGCCGCGCAGCTGTATAAGTTGGAACATGCGCACTCGCGCCATCAACCAGAAAAGCTTACTTTGCATGTACGCGCACCCGCGCCTGTTTAGGGCCGCGCGCGTCATCGACTGTAGTTGTTGACTTTATTGTAATTTTAAAATTTGAAGTGTTTGAGTTGGTATAAACTACTCTGGTTGGTACTAGACGCAATCATCTCTTGTTTTATCAGTTTTTCATAATATAAAACTAGGGTTAGACGCTTTGAACAAAATTTCAAGGAGGATCCAAGCATAGACTTAATATTCTACACTTCTTCTAGAGAATTAAATCGTTGACTACGAACTACTTTTATTTTGCTGGAAATCATTGGAGATTAGAACAACATTTTGAAATATAATCTGCAATTTGGTTTGATCAATTCTATCTTCTCTCTCAATTGTTCTATTTATTTTTCATGTGTTGCTTCAATCCCATAATGGCTTTCGGTTCAGCGATGAACTAAACTCCATTATGGGATTCTGACGGATATTGATATGTAGTCTAATATTAATGGCCTGAATGCTTGATTGTGTTGTTATCATGGAAATTCTATTATGATTGAATTGATTGCATGAATGTCTATTCATCATTCATTTTATGTACTTATATGGAATTGAAATATGACATGTGAGTATGGTTGTAATCATGATAGCATGCGTTTATGAGGCCGAATTATTTAGCTTTATATTTCGTGAACCAGATAGAAATATATTGTTTCACCGTGTGTAGTGATATAAGAGTTTATGCTTCAAATCAGTATTATTGCAAAGTCACATAGAAATATAGTGATGTTTGTTTTATTGATGATTACATGATTTCTATTGCGTGTGGAGGTTATGTAAGCAGGTCATAATGCATTGAAAAATGGTTATGTCTAGTTTTGTGCTCTTGGCTAATTTTCCTTGATACATGAATGATCTTGCATGAGGGTATTATTTAGATGAAATATGAATTGAAGTTAGAATTCCATTATTTCCAAATTTGATTTATTATTCTATTATTTTTCTTATGGTCATTATTTGAGTTAGATTAATTAAAAAATTATAGCGTTCGTTTAAGCATATAAAAATAGTGATATAGTGGATGCATAATAATTTAATTTTGAAACCTTTCTCCATGGATCGATACTTTACTTATTTTGTATTACTTATTGACCCATGTATGCTTGCATGAGTTAGAGTCCTTTTGTTAGATCTAAAAAGGAGGCAGCACTTACCAAGTCTCTATGGGAACGATATTCTACTTACTATTATATTACTTGTTGACCACGTATACTTGCGTGCTGTGCGTAATTCGATTTTACCCAGCAACAACGGCTGGGAAGGATGGAAAAGAATGCCCCAAATCCTCAGTCATGCACAATCGCTCTATAGTCAGGATGCAGAGCCTGGTACATGGAGTGCCTACTGAACCAGTTCCCTTGAGGCTGTGCAAAGCCGGGAACCTACATGAAATGCAGATCAACATCAAAACCTTTTACTCCTCATCAATAGGAAAGAAGGAAGATTAAGATCTAACTTTATACCTCATTGGCGTGCAAATACATCGAGGGATGTCGACTCAGATCACCCAAAAGCTCTGGGTTTGCCACCTGAATACTCGGGAGGTCCCTACAGGGAACGTGTGCAGCAGAAGCGGGGTCTACAACTAGAACATCCTCCTCCTCGTCCTCGACATCCGGCACATCAACCCGGGCTAGATGTATCACCGCCTCCACCAGACGACGAGGTTGTCTAACAGAATGGGGTCGAGGCACTTCAGAAGCCCTCCTCCGTACACCAGAAGTGGTCCTGCGGGAACTACTCGGCAGATCCGGATCCATAATATCTGAACAACAAGTCTCCAAATCACCTCAGAAAGGGTGTGGAAATTCTGAAACCTGGAGCTTTCTTTTAAAAATGCATTTTATGACTACATGAATGCATACAATACTTTAACATACATCTACAGTAGAGTTAAAAATGCATTACTACTCAATGCCGACATTTTAGAAAATTTTTGCCATAGTTTCCCCTGTAAATAGGACTATCCATATGCACATAGGCATGACTAGGTGGCCATTCAGTAGCACACCTACCCACAGTCATAAACATCTCATATGCATCTAAATGTCAAAGTCATCAATCCATAAGGGCAGCCTAACTACCAAGATTACTTTGCATTTTTACCTTTTGCTTATTTGTCCTCAAATAGGATAAGAAATAGCAGAACAAGGTGCCAATTTGACTGTTTCAAAAGTCAAATTTTTTTACATGATTATGCTCAACATGGTTTAATACTAACATTTACTATTTTGAATATCTTTTATCAAGTCATTTGAGCATGCATATTCACTACTATGTGTCTAGATGCATTTCATATAAAAAGTCATTTTCCAACGGATAAAAACTGGAAAAGAAGACATGCATACGTGACCAGGATAGTGTAGAACACTTATATGGTGACAAAATTTGCAGAAAGACGTCCGAACTCAGCAGATCTGAAGAAGAGCTCTTGGATTTCTTGGGCGACGCAACGTTAAATGACTTGCAAAAGTAAACCAGCCCATTAATAGCCATCTACGGCTGGCCAAAGGTCCACCTGCGGCTGCTACAGGTGTACCTGTGGAACCCTTATGTGTGTCCCACCCTTCCGGCTCGGTCCAGTTCGAGTTGCAAAGGAGTTATTACAAGCTGAAAAGGTCAAATCAGAGATAAAATAGCTACGCGATTGAGCGGAATAGCCTGAAATCCAGGTTTTCTTGGGCCTGATTATGGCTTTCATATCATTCATTGGTATTCACCCAAAACACAGGTTATACTATACCAATGATCTCAACATTTGCAGATCACATTCGGCAATACCGCACAAAGGTCCAATGCTGCCAGTTTGGGGTCAGCATTCTACAGTACGCATCCCCGATGGGGGCATCACGCATTCTACGGTACATATCCCCGGCGGGGGCAACACGCATTTTTATATGTCGAAGTGCATATCGGCAGGGGCATCATGTGTTTTCATATGTCGAAGTACATATCCCCGGTGGGGGTATCACACATTGTCCGTTGATTCACACGTCAGTGAGGATCGAACAGATCCCTGGCAGGGGTTAAAACGCATGGTCATCTGTCCAAAAATAGATCCCCAGTGGGGGTTACAACGCATATTTTTCGTTGATGCACTTGTCAATGAAGGTCAAGCAACATTGACGTCAGTTCAGCCATTGGAAATTAAACCCAACGACGCAGCGGAAGCCATCCGATGATTGCATCAGTTGATACACATCAACAAAGGTCAAGCAGCCTTGGCATTTATCCCTAGCAGGGGTTACAATGCGTGGTCATCCGTTGATTCACACGTCAACAAAGGTCAAACAGCCTTGACAGTCTGCCTAATAGGGCTTTATCTGGTGACATAAATGTCAGCGAAGGTCAGGCAACCCTGACACCACATGTTGTTGGCAGTAAATCCAACGGAACATTGATATGTCCTGACGATACAAACCAGGGAGGATCAGCATCATTGGGGAGGATCGATGATGGAATATGTTATACACATCCTCAAGCAGACGAAAGCTTTATCCCCATATATCTCTTGTACACGAGAGGCACATCTTCGGAATAAAGTTTGTATCAAGGATTCAGGATTTTGGTGATAACCACAATGTCAACAATCCTAGAGATTCCTATTAGCTGTGGATCGCACGTCCATGATTGTTCATCAGACTGTTTACTTATTGCCATCCTCGGTAGAAGCAACAGGGAGCTGGTAATCCTCCCCATCACGAGGGACAATAATCCATATGTATCATACATTTGTATCATGTTGTTACACATGACATCATGTTTATCTTGTTGCATTTCAAGTGTCTAGGATTCTTTATCCTATCCATGCCATTACATTGCATGAATATAATAAAGAGAGGCATCTGTAGACACTCGAAATTTTCTACACACCTGTTACTGACATTTCAGGAGGGCAGATTCATCTTTCAGAGATAACCCTGGAAGATAGCTCATATTCAGTCCGGATACTACTGAAAGTTCAGTCTCAACCTCGGAACACACACCGGGAGTATCAGTTCTAACCTCGGAGATAACCCCGAGGCATGCAGTTCTAATACCAGAAATTCCATCAAAGAAGGCCGATTCATCCCGTAGATAATCCCGAGATATTTAATCTTAGTCCCGACACCGGGAAAAGCAGCACTAACCTTGGAGATAACCCCAAGGAATGTAGTTGCAGTTTCGGAGATAACCCCGTAAATGCTTATTTTAAAGCCATGCAAATAGCTTCAGAACACTCGGTACTCACACCGAGGCACTCAATACAAGACCTGAAGATAACTCTGGAAAGACAGGCACACCTCAGAGATGACACTGAGGACCTTCAACACTTGCAGCAGTCCAATATCAGAGATAACCCTGAGCAACATCTACTTTATCAGCCCAAACTGGAGATAACCTCGGTGAGGGGCAAAGTCATCATCTTGCCACCTTGACACCACATCGCACCATCTTAACATCTAATACATACATTTCTACACAGCAATGTCCCACAAGAACCAAGGAAGTCCAATCCCGAGTGACTATTGCACATGATAACGGATAGAATTTGAAGCTTGAAGACCGGAGGGCATGGTCCCATCTTCCTGTCTTCGTACAACCTCTAATCTTATGTCATTGCATAACTCTTGACAACGGCGGTCCGAAATAGGTCTTATACACCTCAGTCGGATGCCCGAATTGAAGTTCTGAAAGTTCGAACGAACATCACGTTGCATGCGTGCACGTACTTTGAGACGACAGGACCCGCGAAGCCCGGGGCACCCCGGGCAGCCGTAGGTACATCTGCGAGGAGCCGCAACCTGCGGCTCCCTCCTCTATAAATAGAGGGCTTGGGGTGGCCATTTGTAAAGAAAAAAAGGCGAGGAAGCCTTATCCAATTTGCTCTGTACAAACCTTAAATTGAGTTCTTTCTCATTTTAAACAATTGTAAGCTCTTATATAGCTACTTTTTATCGGCGGGAGCCGAGTGTTCATCCACTTAAAGTTATAGAAGTGTTCTTTGGCAGCCCACTGTAAGCCTTCTTACACACTTTAAAGCCTTTCTCTTCATCTTTGCACACACTATGCTTCACGTTGAGAGTCGTGTTGCGTGTGTATGCCCGAAATTCGGTCCGTGGTTTCATTTCAGTTTGTTTATATATATATATATATATATATATATATATATATATATATATATTACTTCGTGGTAGTTGACCGTTTTTACTACTTTCTGTAAATTTCGTCCCGCCTGGAGTTTCCTCTGTGGCGGTTGATCGCTTTTACAGCTTTATTTACATTTTTGATCCCCTATGGAGGTGCTTCATGGTGGTTGATCATGTCATATATATATATATATATATATATATATATATATATATATATATATATATATATATATATATCGCTTTTATACATTTACATTTATGATCCCCATGGAGGTGATTCATGGTGGTTTATCATGTTTGTATATATATATTTACAACTTATATATATAACTGCTTACTGTTTTCATATAAAATGCGTTATCATGTGAGCCTATGAATCATGTGATCACAGATTCAGTTTACTGAATCTAGATTCGATTCCCGTGATGGACATTTTCAGCTGTAAGTAGCTTGTAAATTAATTCACGGTGTTTGGATTTTCTCAGATGGTTTTCATGCCCACGAGGAGTTTGGAACTGCTTTGTACATTATTTTCTCGAAGATGCTTCGCATCTCAAAAATAAAAGCAATCAAGCCGAACATTTAATAAAATGAAAGTGTAAAAGGTCTCAATTACTATTGAGCATCAGGGTTTGAAAAACCTCTTTTTATAAAACTTCACCGCTATATCTTGTTTAAAATTGAATTTTTATACAAATTCAAACCATGTGTATATAGGTGCGAACGAGGCCTCACACTACTTCCAAATAATAGCACATTGATCCACACACACACACATTCAAATAACAGTTTCTTGAAAAGTGGCGGTCACCGTGGCAACATAGATGTCGGGTGGTGCCTAACACCTTCCCTCCGCATAAGCAAGTCTCCGGACCCTAATGAATCTCGATTTCACAGACCCGTTTAGCAGTGTCACGTCACTGGGTCAATGCACAAATCTTTTCTCGGTTGTGTTGGTACAACCAGTTAAAAAATCAACTGGCGACTCTTATAGTCCAATCGTCGACATATACATGTCGGACTTTTTTCACTTGTTTTTTCAAACAAATCTCACATAACATGAGAACACAAAAGAACAAGAACAAAAAAGGAATAAATAAAAATCCCGATGTTGACACACATATATGTCAACCCTTTAGCAAGAGTTACTCCACTGAAGCTTTAGGATTAAGATTAACTTACGACATACTCCAGACTTCTTTCAAGAAGCTATCTTCAATCTGAAATTTGAGTGGAGAAAGAGTTTATTGACAATTAAGTATCCAACCTTAATGTACTCTATCTCTTCCCCTTTTCAATAAGAGTATGGTCTCTTAATAGAGTATTGTTGTAGTTCATAAGGTGATGCAACAATGTTCATGTAAGTGTTAATGAGAAATAGTACCTTTGCATTGTCAGTTTCTTGACAGTCATTTGTCCTGCTATAATGATGTTAGGCATTGATGTGCAAATCTTTACATTCGTTTCTGACAGCTTGTTGCTCTTTTTAACCTTAGATCAATCAAGCATCGTCTTGGAGTTGATAGCATAGGAAAGTCTTGGTAGCTTTAGTTCTTTGATAATCTTGAGTCTCAAGAACAAATCTAATTTATTAGCTAACTTCTGAATAGTCATTTCTTTGCATGTATGGGCCTTTCATCTTTTAGAACAGTGGATGACAAGCTCTTTGTTTTTGATGCCCTTCTTGACTTTCTATCACAAATCTGCAGACTGTTGATTTACTTTAGGCACATATTGGTCTTGTTGCTGCATTACTTTGGAATAGGGACCAATCTGAGTAGCTTCAAGTGAATGTGCACATTTACCTGTATGCATAATTTCCAACGTGTGAGCTCATTAGTGATTACAACCAGCTTTATACTAAACTAAGTTTAGACCATGGTTTGTGTTTCGGATCATACTCAAAGCGTTAGCTTTTAAAATGTATATGAGAACCTACTCTGATACCAATTGTTAGTTCCCAAGGGGCACACAATAGATCTAGAAAGGGGAGTTGAATAAATCCTTTTTGATTTCAAAAATCTTTTCATTTTAGTTCGCATTGCAGAGTAAATAGCAAATGACAAACTTATGAATTATTTTAAACACAGCGGAATAAGTTAAGGTTCCCCTTCATATATATTATGTTGACCATTTGTCTAGAGTTAGTTTAGTTATAAGTAGTTATCATGTTGATAGCAGTTATATTAGTTATAATGTAAATGGCAGAATGTAAAAGACACAAGGGATTTTAAGTGGTTTAGAGACTCAAGCACCTAATCCACTCTTATGCTTCAACGAGCAGGGATTCCACTAATGAAGTCTTTACATCACTGAATCACTAAGATTCCTTCAAGGCCAGCAGCCTTGAAACTTTACTTCATTAAGAACTCTTCAAGTCCAGCAGACTTGGAACTCTAGTTCACTAAGAACTCTTCAAGGCCTGTAGCCTTGGAACTTAATTTAGTCCCTTGGACAAGGACCCTTCTGGCACTGGCTCTTGTTGTTGTTGTTGTTATTGTTGTACGTGCTGAGCTGCCAAGATGACTTTAAGCTTGTTCATCCTTAATTCTTGGTAGCTTGTTGTGATCCTCTTTGTATTCTGCATCGAGACTAGATAACCATTGGACATACTGCTAAGTTGTTCATGAAGCTCGATCTCTTTGAGTACTTAGCAGTTTGTCACTTCTTCCTTAGTGCAGCTGATCTTAAGGTTAACAGACTTCAATAAAGGTTTATGCCTGTGTGGTAGCTATGTTATTTTCTAAGCCGATACCGGTCAAAGGAAAGGAAGTCTCGATACCAGATCCGGAGGCAGAGGAAAAGGATCGAAGGTGTAAGCAGGACATTGCAAGACACTTATCAAACATATGTATCATAGTCCATACTGAGGGTATGAACAGAGACATCCTAGACGATGATTGTCCAAACATCATGGTCATCATTCGGGAGAAGGAGGACGATAACAACCCTTTCATCTCAGTTGTCCATCAGGACTTCACCCTTAACAATTGGAGCAACACTCCTTGTATTTACCGACGAGAGTAAAAAGGGCAGAAATTCCCTCTACCCTGTAGATAACATTAACTGCTTGCTTTTGCTATACAGTATTAGCAATTATTTTTGTCATTTCATGCAAACGCTTTGTATGATTAAACAGTTTCATATATTAAGTGAAAGCATTTTGTTTCAGGACTCTAAAGTTAGATGTGCCTATACTTGCTGATGAGGTGCCTATTCTCTACGAGGACTGTAACTTTGATGTAAAGTTGGACTCAGACTTGATGGAAATATAAGAGGACTATGAGATACCTCAGGAGATCAAAGAATGGGTCGAAGATAATCCCAAGCCAAATCTTGATCAAACCACCTCTTTCAACCTTGGAACCTTAGAAAACCCCAAACAAATCCAGATTGGTACAGACCTCACTCCAAACCAAAGGAATGACATGGTTACTCTATTGACCCAATTCCAAGATGTGTTTTCATGGTCTCATGAAGACATGGTCGTTTTGTCCACTAGCATTATCATTCATCGCCTCCCCATTAAAGAGGGATGCAAGCCAGTCAGGCATAAGCTTAGGCGATTAAAACCTGAGTGGAGTTTAAAAGTTAAAGAAGAAATTATGAAACAATTTTAAGCCGGCATTATCATGATGTCAACATACCTTGAATGGTTATCCAACATAGTCCCTGTGCCTAAACCTAGAGGAAAGGTGCGAGTTTGCGTGAATTACAGGGATCTGAATAAAGCTTGTCTCAAAGATAGCTTTCCCGTACCATTCATCCACATACTCATTGATAATACAACTCAGTATGACATGTACTCCTTTGCTGATTGCTTTGTGGCGTACCATTAAATCATGGTTACTGAAGAGGATCGTGAGAAAATTGCATTCATCACTCCTTGGGGAACCTTTTTCTACAGACGGTTGTCATTCAGCCTTATCAATGCCGGAGCTACCTATCAACTAGCTATGACGACTCTTTTCCATGATCTGTTGCACAAAGACATAGAGATCTATGTGGATGACATAATTAACAAGTCCCGAAGGGAGGAAGACCACTTAGACTATCTCAAGAAGCTCTTCAACAGGTTGCGTAAGTACAACTTGAAGTTGAATCCAACTAAGTGCGCCTTTGGTGTTAAATCAGGCAAGTTGCTAGGATTCCTAGTCAGCCACAAAGGGATTGAGCTGGATCCCAAAAAAATCCAGGCCATCACAGAAATGTCCATACCTCAGACAGAGAAGGAAATACGAGGATTTTTGGAAAGAATCAACTTTATCAGCCGATTCATCTCTCAACTCACAGCAACCTGTGACCCTATTTTCAAATTTTTAATGAAGAACTCCTCCATGAAATGGAATGATGAGTGTCAAAAAGTCGTCCTTATAATCAAAGAGCAACTACTCAACGCTTCTATTTTGGTACCTCCCATGGATGGTGTTCCCCTGTTCATGTACCTGCCCATCAATGACAACGCCGTGGGCTGCATACTGGGACAAAAAGATTATAGATGCCAAGAGAGAGCTATCCAGTACCTCAGCAAAAGATTCAACAGAAGTGAACACAAGTACAATATGATTGAGAAAACTTGTTGTGCTTTAGCATGGGCTTCCATGAGATGACAAAATTATCTCCACGGTCACACAACACATCTCATATCCCGTGTGGACCCTCTCAAATATATATTCAGTAAACCCATGTTGAATTGCCAACTGTCCAGATGGCAGGTGATCCTACAACAATTTGACATTCTCTACGTGACGCAGAAGTCTGTTAAAGGTCAAGGCATTGCGGATCAACTGGCCGTCGCACCTTCAAGGGATTTCAAACCCTTGGAAACATACTTCCCCAATGAAGGGGTAATGACAATTCAAACACGCCATCAGGACGATACACACCAATCATGGAAGATGTATTTTGATGGAGCCGTAAACATGGAAGGTTCTGGAGCTGGAGCAGTTCTGGTATCCATTACGGGGGAGCAGCATCTCGTCGTCGTTAAATTGCAGTTTGCCAACACCAACAACACAGCTGAGTATGAAGATTGTATCATGGGGCTAAAAATAGCCCAATCAATGGGCATCAGACGGTTAATTATCTTCGGGGATTTTGAATTGGTAATCAGACAAACCACTGAAATCTATCACACCAAAGAGCTACATTTGATGCCTTACCATCGGCAGGTTCTACAGATGGCTTCGGAGTTTGAAGAAAAATCCTTTCTCCACATTCCTCGGAATAGGAATGACTTTGCGGATGCGCTAGCAACCTTGGCCTTCTTGGTCAACATACTTGATAAGGAAAACATGCCAACCATCACATTTTCCCGACAAAAGGCACCAGCCTATGGGAACTACATTGGAGAAGTATCGGATGAGCTACCTTCCATCCAACACCCTTGGTATCAACATATCAAGGAGTATCTGCGAGATGGATCTACACCCGCTGAGGCGAGTCAAGCTGAAAGAAAGCAGATTCATCGAATGGCTATGAAATTCAACCTTAGCGGAGGCACACTCTAAAAAAGAGATGCAGGACTAGGTCTCCTCAAATGTCTGGACAAGGACCAAGATCAGAGGCTAATAGATGAAATCCATGGTGGAGTATGTGGCCCACACATGAGGGGGCCCCCACTTATCAAGAAGATCTTAAGAACAGGGTATTACTAGCTCTTTCTCAATGCAGGCCGTGATGATCACGTCAAGAGATGTTAACAATGCCAAATTCATGGGAATGTTATCCACGCCTATGAAAGCCCCGAATTCGGGTCCCAAATTACCGCGGATCTGGTACAATCATTCTATCACTATTTGCGGAAGATAAAAACATAAATTATTTATACAATAAACGTACACATTATTTTTCCAAAATTGAGTAACCTTAACTTATACACAATTCATAAACTGTCAGACATATAACATATTTATCAAACTATTTTATTACAAATTAGCTGCACATTTTATTCCAAGCTGAACTTGGCTTTAAGCTTTTTTCCTGTATCCAAACGCATTCGCCTTATCTGTAATATTTATCATGATATAGCAAGGGTGAGCATGAAAGTTGCCCAGCAAGTTTAAATTTATTAAGATATATCATGATTGAAAGAGTCTAGATAATAAGATGGCTATAATTCATCAATATAGTTGTGAATTAGCACGAACAAAAATTTCACTGAACAAGTATTAAACATGAACAAATATATCTGGACCAACTGGTAATGAAGGTGATCAGCCTTTCATACCTGACTTATACATGCAATATGTATTGAGTACAATTCTACAGTGGCAAAAACAATGATTAACCATAAGCATATCTGAATGAAACAACTCTTAGTAGTGTTAAGTAAAACTTGCCTATCCGGTTGATTACTGCTACGCAAATTATAACGCTTTATCTGAAGACCTAATATATAAATAATATCAAAATATAAATTAGAATAATATCATCACAATATTTAAAATAATCAAAACACATTATCACATAATCATATCAGTCTATACAACACATAAAACCTAGTATCAAATCAAACTATTTCAGTTTGACTTAAATCCGACAGAATTCTAACATCTCGACGGTCTAACCGAACAAATTTCGAGTCCAAGTTCAATTTAACTCTGCCTTAACCTTAACAATTAACTTAGATAATCATATTATCAGTCAAAATAATTTTCATAAGCTCGTAATAATTTTCAAGTAATTATTACCATTTAAAATGATTTTCTAATCATTAATATCGTATTTATCTAATTTAAATACCACCATAATCCAATTTCATTAATATTTATTTAATATTAAATATTAATGAAATACATGCCAAAATATTATAATATAAATATAATATCGCATAGTATTTTTTTAATACTTCATTATTTTCTTTAAATGTTTTTAAAGTAATTAAAAACATTATTCAATAACTGTTTATTAAAATAATTCCCACATTATTCTCTTTATCATTAATACTTATTTAAGGTTGAATATTAATGAAAACCATAACATAATATTATAATATATTTATAATATTTCAAAGTGTTTTTAATACCTTAAAATCATATTTATATGATTTTTAAATATTTAAATCCATTATTCGATAATTGTTATTAATATTAAAATATTAATATGTTCGTGAAAAAATTATCAAAAGTTATATTTTATAACTTGAAATATTTTTATAACACTCAAATCATTTTTATATGATTTTTAAATCATTAATTCTAATTTTTCATAAGTTATTTAATATATATATATTAAATAAACTAATTACAATTAATATTAATTTATTAATGAATTTAATCACAAAATATCAAAAGTCAATGAAAATAACTTAAAATATTTTCTAACACCATAATATAATTTTGTAAGTATAAAAATCATTTTTAAATAATTTATTTAATATTATAATTAAATAAATAAATACCTTTTTATATTTTAAAAATATTAAATATTTATGAAATATACTCAAAATAATTAAAACTAATTTTCGGACTTTAAAATAATTTTTTCATAATTTATTATATATTTTTAAAAATTAATATCCATTTTTCTTTAATTATTTATTTAAATAATTAATTTTCAAAAAATAAGTGTCACTAAAGGGCCTTATAGCGACAGAACTGTCGCTATAGGTGTTCTCGAGTGTTCTTGGCTGTTTCCAGAAATTCAAGTCAGACACCAAGGTTGCTAGTTTGACTATCATTAATTCCTTGATCATACGGTTTCTGGTCTGCTAATGTTGCTAGTTATGTAGTGTAAGTGTAATACTATGATTAGTGACTGATTCCATGACCAAACAACAACAGATTTGTAAGATCTGGGCCTCCAAACTATGTGTCAGACACTGTTCTTGGGCCCAGAATCTCCAGCAGTGACAAGGGTCCTACTTTGCAGCCTTATATCTTTGATTCAAGGAATTATTTATGTGATCTATGAATTCAAACTTGTAGTAGAGGTGTTAGGGTATACTAACATAGCATTAGATCAATTTAATAACATCTCCTACACAAGATCTGGGCCGGTCAAACGTATGGTCAGAAGTTGTTCATGAACAAATCTGGGTTTTCCAGATTTGTTCTTCAGGCAGTTCGGTCAACTTAGTTTGACCATGATTAAATCTCATTCTGGTCACGATCTGAGTAATATAAAAACATGGATATGTAGAACTCATGTCAGGCTACAAATATCAAGCAACAACTTGGCCTAAATATGAACATACAGCCATATCCGAAGCTTAGAACATGCTTGTCAGATGTTTTTTGGAAATTTCAGGGCTGCCCAGAAAGCAACTTCGTGATCGGTCAACTTGGTTTGACCGCTCATAACTTCCAATTTAAACATGATTTGAACCTGATTTCTGTTCCACATGTCATACCACAGATTTATAACATAAAACACACAAAACCACAAACAGATAAAGATCTAAAGGCCCTGACATATGACTGTCAGGCCATTTTTTTCTAGATTTCCAGATTTCTAAAAACTCAAATTTCGAGCACTTTAATGCTATGGATCTGGGATTTAACAACCCAGATCACTAAATGACATCTTATTACACAACTTTAAACAATCAATTACAACATCTAACATCTAATCATAGGATTTCAAAGTTTAGGGGTTTTTTATACCTTTCTAATGCTTGATCTTAAATCTGATCATTGATTTCAGACCTTGGAATGCTAACACATGATCTTGACTTTGATTCTCACTCTCCCTCACTCTAAGTCCCGAATTTGAAGAGAGAAAATCGGTTTGGAGAAATGATAAACTAAAGTAAGATATTTCTTACTTTTAATCTTCTAATTTTTGATTCAATGTATACAAGCTATGCAAAATGACAATGATCAGATTATTGGAAAGATTTAATGGCACATGTTTATACCATAGGCTTGATGATTCACAAGATTTGCAAATCTAACTACTTAATAACTAAGTAAAGGGTATTTTCGACATTTTGAGTTTATATTTGTCATTTACTCTAACCCTTAGGGTTTAGGATTTAACCCTTAGGGTTTAGGGTTTAACCCTTAAAATTTTATTTTATTATTTTTTGTTAAAAAAATTAACATTACTTAATTATAATTAGAATTCTCTAATTATATTAAAATTTTCTAATCATAATTCATGCTTGCTAATTAGAATTAATATTTCCTAATTAAGATTTCTAATTTAGCAATTTGTTCCGTTAGGGTTTCAAACGGAACAATTAGGGTTTTAAACTTATAAATTAGGGTTTCTAAATTTTTAGAAAATCTAAATAATCATTAGGGTTATCCCTAATTAGGGTTGTAATTAAAATATAAAAACCTTATACATAACATTTAAATTCCCAAATTAGGATTTTAATATCCGGATTAGGGTTTTAAATTCCCGTAACTGAATTTAGGGTTTCCAGAACCGATTTCTAGGGTTTCTTATAGATCGTAAGAATTTTCTAACTGAACGTGGACGTTCTAAATATATACTTAGGGTTTGACACAAACATAGGTTATCTGGTCAACCCTTGACCCCTAACTACATTCTGCTCATATATAATACCATATACACAGAACATAAACGCTTATTCCCTTAATCCTGAATAATTTACCTAAATCCTTCACAAAATTTTGAAATCCTCAAAATTTCTTCTCAAAAATATCAAACGCATACACTTATTTTCCGTCTAGGTTCTAATATTGAACCTTAAATTAATTAATTAAAATTTAAATTTTTTTCTAAATTCTCGGGTTGTCACTTCACCCCTTCTTCTAAAAATTTTGTCCCCGAAATTTACCTTACACCATACACCATACACCGTTCATTCTCATCATCACATGCTACCCAATATATTTCTTACCAGAGTAAAAATTTTCAAATATTGCTGAGGGTTTTATAGACTATTGTTTGTCATTTTCGCAAATGTTATATGGAAATTCATTCGCAAACCATCATCACTTACAGACATAGTGGGTAATTAATCCAATATGCCCTGTACTTAATAAGTACTGTTGGTCGACTCTATTTCTCGTCACTGCCATAGGCACAAAATTCTACCTCAGTCTTATTGGATTCCGCACCAAACAATTTAGTTCGGGAAATTTCTTTCAATGAACACTTAGAGTTTTCATAACAATAGTCTAGCTGAATCGAATAGCATAGACTCATATCAATAATTCAATTCAATCGAATTATTTAGGTGTAGCCAAACCCCGTTGGCAAATTAAAATTTTTGAAAATATTTTCGAGAATGACGTCATGATGCCGTACTGTATTAACAGTCCGTTTGAGGATGCCGCCATCGTATGACTTTGTCATCACACATCATACAATAGTGGAATAATGATTTTTAGATCGAATTCACACTAAGTATTCCTGTATTTATAACTCTATCTCATTTTTATCATCTCTGCACCAGGTTACATGGTACATGAGTGATAAATAAAATAAATTTTGATATTTCAAATCATCTTCGTCTAGCTGAAAGAAGTAGCATAGACTATTCTTTAAACCGTTTCAAAAATGATTACGAGTCTACATTTTGTTTTTTTTTGTTTTTTTTAAAAGCACATAGTGCGTATTTAGCTTGATGTCCAAAAAGTTTGAAGTCTAGCATAGCTAGGAATTTTGGAAAACCTATATCCCCACTAATAATCATTTGCTTAAACAATTTATCTATTCCTATTATCCTTAATACTCCATTCACACAACTATACTCAGTTCGTCAAACTTACCACACTTATGAGTTCAGGAACTTGCCACAATCGTATGAGTTTAAGAACTTGTCCTAGACAGACCTTTGGCGTCCATTCGCTGAGGGGTTCATAAACATTCCATATAATTATGAGTCACGAACGTACCATAAGTATAAGTTTTAAGAACTCGTACTTAACCTTATATTCTCTACCTATAACCTATCTATTTGTTATGCACATGAGAAAAGAATCACTTTCTCAACACGTATATAGAAAATAGTGCGACATATACATTCCAATGATTATCAGTGCCAGAAACTAAGTGGTTTTTAGACCAAGTACAATTCAACTCACATACGAAGAATCATACAACTTAGCTGCTAACATGAGTCCTCAACTGAAATCCCCACCTGATACTAACTACATTCTCAATACAAATTTCATTAAATCCATATTCATAATCCTTTCCTGAATCTGTACCAATTCATATACACACAACAATCTTGCTGTAAACTTGTCAATCATTCGCTCGATTCTTCTCCATGCTATCACCTTATCAGATCACAGGGTGATCTCATCGTATATATTACGATTCAATTCTGTATCTTGATCGTTTTATTTTACGATCTTCTATCAGTGTACTATTAGTCTTTTAGACTCGATCTACTCATCACTACTGTTCACTTTTATTATCAGAGTTAGAAAACTCTGTATCTTATAACTCGTCGAGATTCGTCTTTGAATCTTACCGACACACTAACTCTATTTGAGTTAGTACTTATCCTAATCACTACGATTATTAGACTAAGGTATCACTACCCTAGATTTATAACCAACAGCTCTGATACCAATTGTGAAAGCCCCGAATCCGGGTCCCAAATCACCGCGGATCTGGTACAATCATTCTATCACTATTTACGAAAGATATAAACATAAATTATTTATACAATAAACGTACTATTTATTTTACCAAAATTGAGTAACCTTAAGTTATACACAATTCATAAACTATCAGACATATAACATATTTATCAAACTATTCTATTACAAATTAGCTGCACATTTTATCCCAAGCTGAACTTGGCTTTAACCCTTTTTCCTGTATCCAAACGCATTCGCCTTATCTGTAATATTTATCATGATATAGCAAGGGTGAGCATGAAAATTGCCCAGCAAGTTTAAATTTATTAAGATATATCATGATTGAAAGAGTCTGAATAATAAGCTGGCTATAATTCATCAATATAGTTGTGAATTAGCACAAACAAAATTTTCACTGAACAAGTATTAAACATGAACAAATATATCTGGACGAACTGGTAATGAAGGTGATCAGCCTTTCCATACCTGACTTATACATGCAATATGTACAGAGTACAATTCTACAGTGGCAATCAGCAATGATTAACCATAAGCATATCTGAATGAAACAACTCTTAGTAGAGTTAAGTAAAACTTGCATGTCATGATGATTACTGCTACGCAAATGATAACGCTTTATCTGAAGACCTAATATATAAATAATATCGAAATATAAATTAGAATAATATCATCACAATATTTAAAATAACATAAACACATTATCGCATAATCTTATAAGTCTATACAACACAATTAAACCTAGTATCAAATCAAACTATTTCAGTCTGACTTAAATCCGACACAATTCTAACATCCCGGCTGTCTAGTCAGACAAATCTTGAGTTTAAGTTCAATTAAACTCTATCTTAACCTTAACAATTAACTTAGATAATCATATTATCAGTCAAAATAATTTTTATAAGTTCGTAATAATTTCCAAGTAATTATTACCATTTAAAATGATTTTCTAATCATTAATATCGTATTTATCTAATTTAAATTCCACCGTAATCCAATATCATTAATATTTATTTATATTAAATATTAATGAAATATATGCCAAAATATTATAATATAAATATAATATCTCATAGTATTTTTTTAATACTTCATTATTTTCTTTAAATGTTTTTAAAGTAATTAAAAACATTATTCAATAACTGTTTATTAAAATAATTCCCACATTATTCTCTTTATCATTAATATTTATTTAAGGTTGAATATTAATGAAACCATACATAATATTATAATATATTTATAATATTTCAAAGTATTTTTAATACCTTAAAATCATATTTATATGATTTTTAAATACTTAAATCAATTATTCGATAATTGCTATTAATATTAAAATATTAATATGTTCATGAAAAAAAACTAAAAGTTATATTTTATAACTTCAAATATTTTTATAGCACTTAAATCATTTTTATATGATTTTTAAATAATTAATTCTATTTTTTCATAATTTATTTAACATATATATATATATATATATATATATATATAAAATAAACTAATTACCATTAATATTAATTTATTAATGAATTTCATCACAAAATATCAAAAGTCAATGAAAATAACTTAAAATATTTTCTAATACCATAATATAATTTTTCATGATTTTTCAAGTATAAAAATCATTTTTAAATAGTTTATTTAATATTATAATTAAATAAATAAATACCTTTTTATATTTTAAAAATATTAAATATTTATGAAATATACTCAAAATAATTAAAAACTAATTTTCGGACTTTAAAATAATTTTTTCATAATTTATTATATATTTTTAATAATTAATATCCATTTTTCTATAATTATTTATTAAAATAATTAATTTCTGGAAAATAAGTGTCACTAAAGGGCCCTATAGCGACAGAACCGTCGCTATAGGTGTTCTTGAGTTATTTTGGCTGTTTCCAGAAATTCAAGTCAGACACCAAGATTGCTAGTTTGACTATCATTAATTCCTTGATCATACGGTTTCTGGTCTGCTAATGTTGCTAGTAATGTAGTGTAAGTGTAATACTACAACTAGTGACTGATTCCATGACCAAACAACAACAGATCTGTAAGATTTGGGCCTCCAAACTACGTGTCAGGCACTATTCTTGTGCCCAGAATCTCCAGCAGTGACAAGGTCCTACTTTGCAGCCTTATATCTTTGATTCAAGGAATTATTTAAGTGATCTATGAATTCAAACTTGTAGTAGAGGTGTTAGGGTATACTAACATAGCATTAGATCAGTTTAATAACATCTCCTACACAAGATCTGGGCCAGTCAAACGTATGGTCAGAAGCTGTTCATGAACAAATCTAGGTTTTCCAGATTTGTTCTTCAGCCAGTTCGGTCAACTTAGTTTGACCATGATTAAATCCCATTCTGGTCACGATCTGAGTAATATAAAAACATGGATATGTAGAACTCATGTCAGGCTACAAATATCAAGCAACAACTTGGCCTAAATATGAACATACAGCTAGATCCGAAGCTTAGAACATGCTTGTCAGATTTTTTTTTGGAAATTTCTGGACTGCCCAGAAAGCAACTTCGTGATCGGTCAACTAGGTTTGACCGCTCATAACTTCCAATTTAAACATGATCTGAACCGGATTTCTGTTCTAGATCCTAGTCCACATGTTATACTACAAATCTATAACATACAACACACAAAACCACAAACAGATAAAGATCTAGAGTACCTAACATATGACTGTCAGGCCATTTTTTTCTAGGTTTCCAGATATCTAAAAACTCAAATTTTGAGCACTTTGATGTTATGGATATGGGATTTAACAACCCAGATCACTAAATGACATCTTATTACACAACTTTAAACAATCAATTACAACATCTAACATCTAATCATAGGATTTTAAAGTTTAGGGTTTTTTATACCTTTCTAATGCTTGACCTTAAATCTGATCATTGATTTCTGACCTTGGAATGCTAACACATGATCTTGACTTTGATTCTCACTCTCCCTCACTCTGAGTCCCGAATTTGAAGAGAGAGAATCGGTTTGGAGAAATGATAAACTAAAGTAAGATATTTCTTACTTTTAATCTTCTAATTTTTGATTCAATGTATACAAGCTATGCAAAATGACAAGGATCAGATTATTTGAAGGATTTAAAGGCACATGTCTATACCATAGGCTTGATGATTCACAAGATTTGCAAATCTAATTACTTAATAACTAAGTAAAGGGTATTTTGGACATTTTGTGTTTATATTTGTCATTTACTCTAATCCTTAGGGTTTAACCCTTAAAATTTTATTTTATTATTTTTTTTTAAAAAAAAGAAAATTAACATTACTTAATTATAATTAGAATTCTCTAATTATATTAAAATTTTATAATCATAATTCGTGTTTGCTAATTAGAATTAATATTTCCTAATTAATATTTTTAATTTAGCAATTTGGTTCGTTAGGGTTTCAAACGGAACAATTAGGGTTTTAAACTTATAAATTAGGGTTTCTAAATTATTAGAAAATATAAATAATCATTAGGGTTATCCCTAATTAGGTTTGTAATTAAAATACAAAAACCTTATACATAACATTTAAATTCCCAAATTAGGATTTTAATATCCGGATTAGGGTTTTAAATTCCCGAAATTGAATTTAGGGTTTACAGAACCGATTTCTAGTATTTCTTATAGATCGTAAGAATTTTCTAACTGAACGTGGACGTTCTAAATATATACTTAGGGTTTGACACAGACATAGGATATCTGGTCAACCCTTGACCCTTAACTACATTCTGCTCACATATAATACCATATACACAGAACATAAACGCTTATTTCCTTAATCCTAAATAATTCACCTAAATCCTTCACAGAATTTTGAAATCCTCAAAATTCCTTCTCAAAAATATCAAACGCATACACTTATTTTCCGTCTAGGTTCTAATATTGAACCTTAAATTAATTAATTAAAATTTAAAAAAATTTCTAAATTCTCGGGTTGTCACATTCACCCCTTCTTCTAAAAATTTCGTCCCCAAAATTTACCTTACACCATACACCGTTCATTCTCATCATCACATGCTACCCAATACATTTCTTACCAGAGTAAAAATTTTCAAATATTGCTGAGGGTTTTATAGACTATTGTTTGTCATTTTCGCAAAGGTTATATAGAAATTCATCCGCAAACCGTCATAACTTACAGACATAGTGGGTAATTAATCCAATATGCCATGTTCTTAATAAGTACTGCTGGTCAACTCTATTTCTCGTCACTGCCATAGGCACAAAATTCTACCTCAGTTTTATTGGATTCCGCACCAAACAATTTGGTTCAAAAAATTTCTTTCAATGAACACTTAGAGTTTTCATAATAATAGTCTAGCTGAATCGAATAACATAGACTCATAGCAATAATTCAATTTAATCTAATTATTTAGGTGTAGCCAAACCCCGTTGGCAAATTAAATTTTTGAAAATATTTTTGAGAATGACGTCATGATGTCGTACTGTATTAACAGTCCGTTTGAGGATGCCGCCATCGTATGACTTTGTCATAACACATCATACAATAGTGGAATAATGATTTTTAGATCGAATTCACACTAAGTATTCCTGTATTTATAACTCTATCACTTTTTTATCATCTCTGCACCAGGTTACGTTGTACATGAGTGATAAATAAAATAAATTTTGATATTTCAAATCATCTTCGTCTAGCTGAAACAAGTAGCATAGACTATTCTTTAAACCATTTCAAAAATGATTATGAGTCTACATTTTTTTTAAAGGCACATAGTGCGTATTTAGCTTGATGTCCAAAAAGTTTGAAGTCTAACATAGCTAGGAATTTTGGAAAACCTATATCTCCACTAATAATCATTTGCTTAAACAGTTTATCTATTCCTATTATCCTTAATACTCCATTCACACAACTATACTCAATTTATCAAACTTACCACACTTATGAGTTCAGGAACTTGCCACAATCATATGAGTTTAAGAACTTGTCCTAGACAGACCTTTGGCGTCCATTCGCTGAGGGGTTCATAAACATTTCATATAATTATGAGTCACGAACATACCATAAGTATGAGTTTTAAGAACTCGTACTTAACCTTATATTCTTTACCTATAACATATCTATCTGTTATGCACATGAGAAAAGAATCATCTTCTCAACACGTATATAGCAAATAGCGCGCAACATACATTTCAATGATTATCAGTGCCAGAAACTAAGTGGTTTTTACACCGAGTACAATTCAACTCCCATACGAAGAATCATAAAACTTAGCTGCTAACATGAGTGCTCAATTGAAATCCCCACCTAATACTAACTACATTCTTAATACAAATTTCATTAAATCCATATTCATAATCCTTTCCTAAATTTGTACCAATTCATATACACACAACAAATTTGCTGTAAACTTGTCAATCATTCGCTCGATTCTTCTCCATGCTATCACCTTATCAGATCACGGGGTGATCTCATCATATATATTACGATTCAATTATGTATCTTGATCGTTTTGTTTTACGATCTTCTATCACTGTACTATTAGTCTTTTAAACTCGATCTACTCATCACTACTGTTCACTTTTATTATCAGAATTAGGAAACTCTGTATCTTATAATTCGCTGAGATTCGTCTTTGAATCTTACCGATACACTAACTCTATTTGAGTTAGTACTTATCCTAGTCACTGTGGTTATTAGACTAAGGTATCACTACCCTAGGTTTATAACCAACAACTCTGATACCAACTGTGAAAGCCCCGAATTCGGGTCCCAAATCACTGCGGATCTGGTACAATCATTCTATCACTATTCGCGGAAGATATAAACATAAATTATTTATACAATAAACGTACACATTATTTTACCAAAATCGAGTAACCTTAACTTATACACAATTCATAAACTATCAGACATATAACATATTTATCAAACTATTCTATTACAAATTAGCTGCACATTTTATCCCAAGCTGAACTTGGCTTTAACCCTTTTTCCTGTATCCAAACGCATTCGCCTTATCTGCAATATTTATCATGATATAGCAAGGGTGAGCATGAAAGTTGCCCAGCAAGTTTAAATTTATTAAGATATATCATGATTGAAAGAGTCTGAATAACAAGTTGGCTATAATTCATCAATATAGTTGTGAATTAGCACGAACAAAAATTTGACTGAACAAGTATTAAACATGAACAAATATATTTGGACCAACTAGTAATGAAGGTGATCGGCCTTTTATACTTGACTTATACATGCAATATTTACAGAGTACAATTCTACAGTGGCAATCAACAACGATTAACCATAATCATATTTGAATGAAACAACTCTTAGTAGAGTTAAGTAAAACTTTCTTGTCCGGTTGATTACTGCTACGCAAATTATAACGCTTTATCTGAAGACCTAATATATAAATAATATCGAAATATAAATTAGAATAATATCATCACAATATTTAAAATAACTTAAACACATTATCACATAATCTTATCAGTCTATACAACACATAAAACTTAGTATCAAATCAAACTATTTCAGTCTGACTTGAAACCGACACAATTCTAACATCCCGACGGTCTAGTCGGACAAATCTCGAGTCTAAGTTCAGTTAAACTCTGTTTTAACCTTAACAATTAACTTAGATAATCATATTATCAGTCAAAATAATTTTTATAAGCTCATAATAATTTTCAAGTAATTATTATCATTTAAAATGATTTTCTAATCATTAATATCGTATTTATCTAATTTAAATACCACCATAATCCAATATCATTAATATTTATTTATATTAAATATTAATAAAATACATGCCAAATAATTATAATATAAATATAATATCTCATAGTATTTTTTTAATACTTCAGTATTTTCTTTAAATGTTTTTAAAGTAATTAAAAACATTATTCAATAACTGTTTATTAAAATAATTCCCACATTATTCTTTTTATCATTAATATTTATTTAAGGTTGAATATTAATGAAAACCATAACATAATATTATAATATATTTATAATATTTCAAAGTGTTTTTAATACCTTATTAAACACTTAAATCAATTATTCGATTGCTATTAATATTAAAATATTAATATGTTTAGGAAAAAAAATTTAAAAGTTATATTTTATAACTTAAAATATTTTTATAACACTTAAATCATTTTTATATGATTTTTAAATCATTAATTCTATTTTTTCATAATTTATTTAATATATATATATATATATATTAAATAAACTAATTACCATTAATATTAATTTATTATTGAATTTCATCACAAAATATCAAAAGTCAATGAAAATAACTTAAAATATTTTCTAACACCATAATATAATTTTTCATGATTTTTCAAGTATAAAAATCATTTTTAAACAATTTATTTAATATTATAATTAATTAAATAAATACCTTTTTATATTTAAAAAATATTAAATATTTATGAAATATACTCAAAATAATTAAAAACTAATTTTCAGACTTTAAAATAATTTTTTCATAATTTATTATATATTTTTAATAATTAATATCCATTTTTCTTTAATTATTTATTAAAATAATTAATTTATGGAAAATAAGTGTCACTAAAGGGCCCTATAGCGACAGAACCGTCGCTATAGGTGTTCTTGAGTGTTCTTGGTTGTTTCCAGAAATTCAAGTCAGATACCAAGGTAGGTAGTTTGACTATCATTAATTCCTTGATCATACAGTTTCTGGTCTGCTAATGTTGCTAGTTATGTAGTGTAAGTGTAATACTACAATTAGTGACTGATTCCATGACTAAACAACAAAAGATCTGTAAGATCAGGACCTCCAAACTACGTGTCAGACATTGTTCTTATGCCTAAAATCTCCAGCAATGACAAGGGTCCTACTTTGCAGCCTTATATCATCGAGTCAAGGAATTATTTATGTGATCTATGAATTCAAACTTGTAGTAGAGGTGTTAGGGTATACTAACATAGCATTAGATCAATTTAATAACATCTCCTACACAAGATCTGGGCCGGTCAAACATATGGTCAGAAGTTGTTCATGAACAAATCTGGGTTTTCCAAATTTGTTCTTCAGGCAGTTCGGTCAACTTAGTTTGACCATGATTAAATCTCATTCTGGTCACGATCTGAGTAATATAAAAACATGGATATGTAGAACTCATGTTAGGCTACAAATATCAAGCAACAACTTGGCCTAAATGTGAACAAGCAGCTAGATCCGAAGCTTAGAACATGCTTGTCAGATTTTTTTTGGAAATTTCTGGGCTGCCCAGAAAGCAACTTCGTGATCGGTCAACTAGGTTTGACTGCTCATAACTTCTAATTTAAACATGATCTGAACCTGATTTCTGTTCCAGATCCTAGTCCACATGTCATACTACAAATTTATAACATAAAACACACAAAACCAGAAACATATAAAGATCTAGAGGCCCTGACATATAACTGTCAGGCCATTTTTTTCTAGCTTTCCAGATTTCTAAAAATTCAAATTTCGAGCACTTTGATGTTATGGATCTGGGATTTACAACCCAGATCACTAAATGGCATCTTATTACACAACTTTAAACAATCAATTATAACATCTAACATCTAATCATAGGATTTTAAAGTTTAGGGTTTTTTTTTAATACCTTTCTAATGCTTGATCTTAAATCTGATCATTGATTTTTGACCTTAGAATGCTAACACATGATCTTGACTTTGATTCTCACTCTCCCTCACTCTAAGTCCCGAATTTGAAGGGAGAGAATGGGTTTGGAGAAATGATAAACTAAAGTAAGATATTTCATACTTTTAATCTTCTAATTTTTGATTCAATGTATACAAGCTATGCAAAATGACAAGGATCAAATTATTGGAAGGATTTAATGGCACATGTCTATACCATAGGCTTGATGATTCACAAGATTTGCAAATCTAATTACTTAATAACTAAGTAAAGGGTATTTTGGACATTTCGTGTTTGTATTTGTCATTTATCCTAACCCTTAGGGTTTAGGGTTTAACCCTTAGGATTTAGGGTTTAACACTCAAAATTTTATTTTATTATTTTTAAAAAAAAAGAAAATTAACATTACTTAATTATAATTAGAATTCTCTAGTTATATTAAAATTTTCTAATCATAATTCATGCTTGCTAATTAGAATTAATATTTCCTAATTAAGATTTCTAATTTAGCAATTTGGTCTGTTAGGGTTTCAAACGGAACAATTAGAGTTTTAAACTTATAAATTACGGTTTCTAAATTATTAAAAAATCTAATTAATCATTAGGGTTATCCCTAATTAGGTTTGTAATTAAAATACAAAAACCTTATACGTAACATTTAAATTCCCAAATTAGGATTTTAATATCCGGATTAAGGTTTTAAATTCCCGGAACTGAATTTAGGGTTTCTAGAACCGATTTCTAGGGTTTCTTATAGATCGTAAGAATTTTCTAACTGAACGTGGACGTTCTAAATATATACTTAGGGTTTGACACAGACATAGGTTATCTGGTCAACCCTTGACCCTTAACTACATTCTGCTCACATATAATACCATATACACAGAACATAAACGCTTATTCCCTTAATCCTGAATAATTCACCTAAATCCTTCACAGAATTTTGAAATCCTCAAAATTCCTTTTCAAAAATATCAAACGCATACACTTATTTTTCGTCGAGGTTCTAATATTGAACCTTAAATTAATTAATTAAAATTTAAAAAAATTCCTAAATTCTCGGGTTGTCACAACGCCCCTCTAAGGGAGCTCCACAATATGAGTTCGCCCTAGTCCTTCTCAATGTGGGGAATGGACGTGATCTGGCCCATCGAGCCCAAAGCCAGTTATGGTCATCAATTTATCTTCACCATGATCGACTACTTCACCAAATGGGTAGAAGCAGCCTCCATCCCTAGGGTTACTAAAGAAGTTATTGTAATAACAAATAATTTCTGTGGTACATTATAAATAAATATATTAAATAATCTGTAATATATTATGAATGATTAAGTGATTATGTGAATAATATGCTATAATATTTAAAGAAAGTTTCACTAATAAGTTAAATAAGTTAGTGAACTAACCTAAGTATTTTAATAATCTAGAAAATAGATGTAAGGTGTTAAACCCTAATTAAATCCACAATAAACATGAATAAGACAAGTCTAATTGGGTTATGTGGGTGAATTAATATTGTTAATGAATAATAATATGGGAATATTAATAATAATGAGCATAAGCTCAAGAGATAGTAATGAAAAAAATAATAATATTTAAACAAGCCCAATTATATTTTTAGTGTGGGACTTGTAGATAAAATTAATTTTAAAGCAATTGGTTTATTAAATTAGCCCAAGAGGTCATGTATAAGATAAATATAATAATGGCCCAATTGAATTAAAGGGGGAAGCTCAAGTTTAATTTTTTAGTAAGCATGATAATAAAAGTGCAAGCCCATTAAATATTTAATTGCAAGCCCAATTGTTAAGTCCACTTGGAGAGGTTATTATAGTCATTAATTAAGCTAGCTAATAAAAACAAAATTGGTGAATAAGAGAGCATGTGGTCGAAATTAGAAGAGTGGGAAAAGGAGTGGAATGTAATGATTAGGTAGCTTTAGTAAGTAAACAACTTCTTTAGATGTCAACTTTTTATTTGGACAACACATTAAGTGTTTCTTGCAAGTTATCTTTGCTATGATGAGAGCGTAAGTAAGATATGGATGATATGCAATCTAATCATTTGGATTATGCTAGCAAATTTAGGATATCCATTTTTACTCTCATTTTATTTGCTAAAGAAAAAAGAATAGAGGGAGAAAAGGAAAATACTAGAAAGAGAGAGAGAGAGAGAGGAACTCATGGGAAGAAGAAGAATAAAGGAAGAGGGCCTAAGCTCATGCACCAAAAATTTATAACCTACTTCGGGTATAGAAGGAAGGAGGCTAAGAAATCAAGGTACAAAATTAATTTCTAGACTTTATTTTCTTTTCTTTTTATGGATTTGATGGGGAAGAGGGTTTTATGATTTGAAAGTTAGGATCCTTTTATTTATGTGTTTTATGTAGATTCATGTATGAATATAACTTGTTCAAGTATTTAAAAGTGAATCTAAAGGAGAGAAATGAAACTAGGTTTCTAGAAATCTAGAAAACCCTAGCTTTTGCTTCCTTTGAACAAATAGTATGTTAAATCTAGACCTTCTTTTCATGATCCGTTGAAGAGTGATGCTAGATATATGTGTTAACTAGTTAACCCAAGTGGTGGAACATGAAAATCATGTGTTTAGTAGTCGTGGTCTGAGTTTTGATCAAAATAGTCCACGTAGTGGACAAAAAGCTTTAAAAAGCTCTCTGGCCAGTCTGCCACGAGGGCAGTTTCTTCCCCTTAATGTGCTTTAAAAATTCAAGGAACATTTGGGGAGGTAATATCAGAGGTTAGGTAGCTCCTGTAAAAATTTGAAAATTTTTGGCCATACGGTTTGAGAGTTATGCATTTTACGGTCGGGGACTACTTTTAAAACTTTAATCGAATAACTCTATGTGTATTGATCCAACAATTATGAAATTTTTACTGGAAGTACATGTATATAACAGGAGCCTACCCTGAATATTTTAGAATTTTTGGAGTTAATTTCGATTTATGAAAAATCTTGCAATATTTGGACATTATGGTCTATTTAAATATAGTAACTGAATTTTAAAAATTTCCAGAAAAATTTATTTTCATGAGAGGATTATATGTAGCTACTGTCCAGAAAAGAAATGGTTTTTGAGTTGTTTTGCTATTTTTCATATAAATAATGTTATATGGTTAAATGAATTTAATTAAATATATGATGTCAAAAATGTGAAAAATATGATTTCATGACTTGAGGTCCTTAAGTATGGTTGATGCAGATTTGTGATGTGGATTTCGGTTAGTGGTGAAGATTGACTTTGTGTATGTTGTTTTAAAAAGGTTTAAATGAATTAATTAGTGAAAGAAAAAGTAATTAAATAAATTGTTTATTAATTCAATAAATGATTTAAAATATATTTATATGACTAATGATATTAGATTAAAATATTATTGATAATATTAGACTTAAATGTTATTAAAAGTTAATAACATTAGTTTGAAATATTATTATTTAATTAATAATATTAAACGAGAGATTAAAATAAGAGAAATTACTTTATTTTAAACGTAGTCGTTGAATTTGGTAGGGAATGAACTATATTATGTTTGTAGTAGATTGAATTAAGAAGTCAGGGTACTGAAATGGATTTAGGGTTATTGAAATGATTTCAGTTTACTGTAGCTGATTTTGGTCTTCTGAAATAATGATTTCAGGATACTGAAATATATTTTGGTTTACTGAAATGATATTTCAGTTTACTGACATGTTATCTAGCTTATTAAGATGACATATAAAAGGGAGAACTTATAAGTACAAGTTATGATGTGATTAAAAGACTATCAAAGTATAACAATAACATTCAGACTTAAATGTAATGTCTAATACTTAACTATATGTTTAAATGTTAAACACTCTAATATAAGATGATAAGATTATAAGTGAGATATGTTATGACTAATCGAAAGATCAATTATAGGTCTTTTCTCTAAAGAAGTTAAAGTAAATTGCTTAGCAGTAGACCGCGATTGAGGCAAGTTCTCTAACTTAAACTTGAGTTATTAATTTTAAAACATGTTAGTGAATAATTATTGTTGGTTATTCACATCTATATTGATTATTGATACTCGCACTCGGTGCAATTAAATTCATGTTCTAATATTATTGAACTGTGATATAGTTAAAGTTCTTTTATTCATGAACTGTTTAAGATATGGATCTATGCTCATTGGATCAGCTAGATCAATTATGTTTAAATTTGTTAAATCAAATATGTTGTTAAAATCTGTTCATCGTCAATTACTTTGGTAAGAACTCCAGACTGAGAAAAAGAACAATTTGATTAAAGCATTATTGAAAAATAATTATTGCTCGTATATTAAGTGTCTGTGCATAATACACCGGGTATGAAAGGCTGATCCCCTTAATTACCAAAACTTATTAAAAGGACAAATTTAAATACTGACAACCTTAGCATATGTTCATGGTTATAATGACCACTCAACATCTGTTATTCGGTTATTCGAATATTCAGTTATCAAGACTTAATTCATGTTCTTTCACAATTGATTTCTATTGTTGAACATTGAACGATAAATTCCTTGCTAATCATGATATATCTTCTTTGTATTTAAACTTGCTAAGCAAATTTGCTGCTTACCCTTGCTATATCATGACATTTATTTCAGCCATGCCAGAGACGTCCAAGAGGGACAAAGGCAAAGGAAAAGTGCAGGAATAAATAAGGAGAATGTTTATGTATTATATTATATTATGTACATTGGTAATGTAAACCTTTTGTGTTACTAAGGGTAACTTAATTAAGGTATGTATACGTTAAGGTTAATAGACCTTGGGATAATGTTAGAAGAATTTATTATAATGAACAATGTATGTTTATTATTCTGCAATAGTTTATAGAATGCTTATGATGATGATGGATTATGAGCACCAAACCCGTGGTTTGAGAACTAGGATTTGGGAGCGTCACAGTTATCATTGCTTTCATAAGAAACAATGTCATTTGTCAATATGGACAACCAGAGGTGTTTGTGTCAGACAATGCCAAGAACCTCAACAACAAAATGATGGGGGAGTTATGCAGTAAATTTCACATCAAACATCTCAACTCCGTTATCCACCATCCAAAGATGAATTGTGCTGTTGAAGCGGCTAATAAGAATATCAAAAAGATCATGCAAAAGATGTCTGCCAATCATAAAGGATAGCCTGACTTATTGCCTCTGACTCTATTAGCCTACAAAACATCAATGCGCACTTCTACTGGGGCAACCCCTTACTCATTGACCTATGGGATGGAAGCAGTGCTCCCCATAGAAGTGGAAATGGAATCCCTCAGAGTGTTGATCGATGCTCAACTGGATGAAGACCAGTGGTTACAAGATAGATATCACCATATGTCTCTAATAGATGAAAGGAGAATTGATGTCATCTTCCAAAGTCAGTTATACCAACAGAGGATCGCCAGATCATACAACAGAAAAGTCCGGCTACGGCAATTCAAGGAACATGAATTGGTCTTGAAGAAAATTCTTGACAACCAAAATCAATCCAAAGGAAAATTCACCCCAAACTGGGAAGGTCTGTTTGTTTGTTAAGGAGGTATTGACAGGAGGAGCTCTCAGATTACAGGAAATGGATGGCGATGAATTTCCACAACTCATCAACTCGGACACCGTGAAATGGTACTATGTCTGAAGTTACCAGTAAACTAGCATCCTGGGTTTGGATCACCAGATCCCCAGTCAGTTCAGGTTTTCTAAACCTGTCTCACTACATACAACCTTTCTTCACATCCATTTGCCCTATCAGGGACAAACACACCTTCCAACCAATAGTCTGGTTTCAGATCATTAAATCCATCACTCACATGAGGTTATCCCACCAGGGATTAAACCTTTTACACCTTCAGTTTGTCCCACCAGGGATAAAACCTTTCACACTTCCAGTTTATCCTGTACATGGGATCAAACTTTTCATTTGCGGTCTGTCCTATACACGGGGTGAACTACTCAGGCCTGATATCACCAATACACAGGAGTATGTAGGCAGCCATTTTTATGGTCCGGTCTCACCACATAAAAAATGAAAATAAACACACTCATATCCATAACCACATACAGAAACCAGTCCCAAGACACCAAAGGGTAGGGAATATACATAGATCAATGATACATTATGAAAAATCCTGAGACATCTCAATGTCCATCCATCAAGGGGGAGTTCAGAATACATCAAGATCATAAGCCCTGGAGAAACATGCAAAAATTAAGCAAGTAATAAGGCATAACCAAAAGGGAAACGAATCAACATATATTTCCTTGCCATATATAATACTGTTTGATATATACAATGTGTACTGTACATGACAAAAATGGCTAAGCTAGTCTGTGCAGGAAGAACCGACACCCTCAATCACAAGTCTTCATCAAATCAGAAGAAAACTATCAAGGCCAATTGCGTAAACAATTCAAGAACAATGATTGAGGGCATCAAAGCCCAAAGCCACTATCTGTTCACCATATGGTAAAGAGGTAAAAGCCTATTGCGATGTCAGAATCTTATCAGCCCATCTGTCAAAGCAACTATCCCAGACAACAAGCAAATCTGGGGAAATTTTAAATCAGTGACAACCCGATATTGGGTCCCTTACAACAAGATTGGGGCAATCTCGAAAATAGCGACAACTTAACACTGGGGCATTTATCAACAATCCTCAAGAGGAAAATGCACCAGTCAGGACCATTAGTATGGTGCATCATCATCAGAGCTTCCCTCACATCATCTCACTGGCGATTCAGTATGATCATTTGGTCTTTTCCAATCATACTGTTCTCAGAATAAATAATCCACATGTGAGGATATTACTCACTCACGACTTGGTCAACAATAAGAGAGCTTCTCATATGAACCCCCAGCAACAACATGCGAAAGGACTGGGGCATTTTTTCGATTCTAGGAAAGGGAAGGAGTTTAAGGCAGGATCAAGTCTCTCATCAAAAGAAAGGGGAGAACTCCTGAAAGAAAACACGACGACATAAGCTTTCCCCTACAAAAGAAGGGAAAAATTCTCAAGAAAGTCCTTAACTCAAAAGCAGAAGCCCAATGAGAAAAGGTCTAGCGAATGAAATCCTCATAATCAAATGTGCCAACACTACAACAAAAAGGCTTATCGGCGACCGCACATCTGCGACCGCATATCGTCGTAGATAGATATTAGCGACCGCCTGCGGTCGCTAATACTAGTCGCAGAAAATCTAGTCGTTAAAATGACATTAGCGACCAACAATAACGATCGCATCGTTAGCGACCGCAATCAGCGACCTCAGCTGTCGCTATTATGACTTACGCTGAGTCATGTGTCAGACGTGATGTGGCACACGTGTCAGCGACTGGTAATATCAACCGCGTGCGGTCGTTGACTTCTAAGCACCTTACTCGGTCGCTAATATTGTATCAGCGACCGCGTGCGGTCGCTGACTTTGTTTTTTTTTTAAATTTTTCCTGTTTTATTAATTTCCCAAAAATAACCTGCTTTGTACCTGCTTTTTATCCCAACACACAGCAGTATATATAACCATCCATCCATCCATGATAACTAATATATGATAAACATCCATCCATACAGTCCAAAGAATGAATCTAAACCAACACAACACAATACAATCATAAACATCCATATAATAGAATCGTAAACCAATACAGTTCAAAGATAAGTAGTTTAAAAGATTACAAGGCTTTAAAAATCTAAAAAACAAGTCTAACAAGGCTTTACAAATCTAACATGACTGATGTAGCTCTTTATGGATCATCCAAATTAGTACCCTGTAATTAACAAAAGAATAAAACATATATGTTGCATGTGTTGATACTGCTATGACTTGGGAAAAGTTAAACAATAGACAATGTATGTAATGAAACATATAAGTACCTGGCCGCTACCCTGATGCTGTGATGATGCTGCTTCCGCCACTGCCTTCGCCAACTCATCAGGATTCAGAGAATGCAGATGCCCGCCCAGTATAAGAAGAAGATCACGATTTTGACAGATCGCTCTCACACAGTCAGCAGGAGTATGATAGGCTGGATGACCTGATGACTGTGTAGACTGGGTAGCAGAGCTGCCTGTGCCACTGATGGTCGGGCGTCGTCTTTGTCCTTGGCCTTTAACATAATTTTTCTTCACGACGGACGCCCTCTCCCACAATTCTTGATCAATCGCCGGACGCGGGGTGCCTTCAGGATAGCGCTCGTTCATTAAGCCCTTATAAGTGTCATGTCAGAAGGTCAACAAATAAATAGTTAAAAATAAAAAAAATACTAAAAAACATGACTGTAATATGTTTAAATTTAACTTATTACCGCTATCTGAACAGCATCAGGCAGACCATCACGGGTGGCCACATACACATCCAACCAATTGATAGGTTGACCTTGAGACTCAGACTCCTACAGTTCATGTTCTCATATTAATATGTAAACATATGATAGTTTAGCTATAAAACATGACTGTAAACATAAAGACAAATAACTAAGCCAATAAGCTTGCTATACATACGTACCCTAGCAACAATATGTTGTAGTTGTGATACACTGTCGCCCTTGTACGTGCCTTTTGCCTTTTCGCCTTCAGATACACCTGAGGATCTGTTCGAGGAGGCAGTCCTACGTCTCTTGACCCAGCTCTCAGCTCTCCACTGCTCACACATATGTACCCATATGGGATGTGTGCACCACCAGGGGCTATGCTCATGCATATACTGCTCACCCTGTCCTGGATGGTCAATCTCAACATTGTGCAGGGCTTTCTGTACCCATATGAGATGTGTGCACCACCAGGGGCTATGCTCATGCATATACTGCTCACCCTGTCCTGGATGGTCAATCTCAGCATTGTGCAGGGCTTGGTGTCGTTCTTTGTTCAGATTATCTTTAGTTCAGACGGCGCACTTCTGCCAGAACAGTGCCTGAATAACTGATGCATTTGCGTCTTCCCATCTATACCGCTTCTGCAAGTAAAACAACAATAATAATATTAAAACTGTTATATTACCATAATCCAACATTACTAAACTATTAGTTGATTAACTGTGTATTATCTATTAGAGTGATTAAATAAATATACCTGAAATTCAGCCCAAACTGCATCCTTATGGGCGAGAGGTGTGCTCGCCCATGTAATCACTGGCGTAGGCTAGTTCTGTAAGAATAATTGTGAAATGCACTTCACAATTTTACTATCTTGAAAATCACTACAATATACAATAATTTACATTAAAATATATTTATAACAATGGAAATATTAAACCCTTATATATATATGATGTTTAACTTACGTGCTTTCGGGAGGAGCACGAATCTGTATAAGAATGCGATCATCCGGATTAGTCGGGGCCTTTGGCACATGATTAGGGCCCCGACCCAACCCGTGCTTTCGTGCTGCAGATTCAGAAGACATCTGTAAATAAAAAAATTAGAATGTTAGTATGAAATTATGAATGACAATTAATTGTATGAAATAGTTGACTACGATTACCATAAGTGAAGGGTACATAAACATGACTGCAAAATAATTAAATACAACAACTACAAATGATATAGTTAAGGATATAGATAACATTCCTATATAGAGAATATAAATGAAAGGTACATAATTATAAACTAAACATGAACATGAACATAAACATACATTTTGTACAATTAAAACTAAACATACATTTTAATGAAAATCGTTGTCTGATGAGTCAGAATCATTTTGTACAAGTATCGGAGATTCATAACCATCTTCTTCAGATTCTGTGTCAGTGTCAGTCAATAACTCTTCCTCAATATCACTATCATCTGGCACAATAACTATCTCGGGATCCAATTCATCAGGTTCATCTCCACCCTCTAACTGGATTACATCATTGTTGTCCTCTATATTTATTATAGGTGGTCTCTGAAACATTTCCTCTTGGTAGAAATCACCGTCTATTACTTGGACACGACTACGCGCGGGAGTATGAATTACAACTTGTCAATCTGTAGGCGGTCTATCCCTTTTCCTAACAGGATTAGGAGTGTAGTATACTTGTACTGTTTGAGTTGGTAAAACAAACGGTTCGTTGGAGTACGCAGACCTATGGAGGTCAATATCGATGATTTCATGTCTGTCAACACGTATCCCTTTTTCTGAATCAAACCAACGGCACTTGAACAAGTGAATATGACCCCCGTACGTGCCCTTGTACGATAACTCTACGATTTCCTCCAACTCCCCATAAAAGGCACGACCAAGCTTATTGTAACAATCTCCTTGGGCACACAATCTAGAGTTCGTTGTTCTTTTACCGCGCCCATATGCCTTTGTGTGAAATTTATAACCATTTATTTTGTAACCATTGCGGGTGACTTGGCCCTTGTCTGGTCCCATAGCTAGGACTTATACATTAGCCGGAATCGTTGATCCCTCGGTCAAAGCCTACAAAAACTCCATCTTATTAAATGAAATCATAGTTAACATGGAGTATATATATATATATATATATATATATATATATATATATATATATATATATATATATATATATATATATATATATATTACGTGCTTAAAAATTGAACTTACTTTGTCCTTTAGCCAAAGTGCAAAGTTTTTATCCCGATTGATTTGAATATCTTTATTAGTTATGCCGGGATGCTTCACTTTTAACTCGTCATCGTACAATTTATACCATGTTATAAACATTAACATATTGGAATAAATTTTCAACTTAAAAGATAAATTATCAAGTTTACATGTGTACCTCACAAATTCGTCAATCTCCTCGCAATTGAGAAGAATGTAAGTATGTGCAGCATGTAATTCTTGCTCTGAGAGAAATATGCACTTCCCTTTTCCATAAGCGCGGCCCGATAGACCAAATACAGAGAGCCGACCATTTAGTTCAACATATGTCATCCTACTTATTTTAACTGACACCAACCTAAAGACAATAGATTCCTAGGGGTAGAATATGAATCATTGCATCATGCATGGTCTGCATATGCATTGGGACAATACTAAATTACCCGACCAATGAAAATTTTTTGGCAGAGTCTCCCCTATAATATGGACTATCCACATGCACGATGACATGCATACTTGACCATTTGTAGGCATATAAGAGCAACAAGAATGTATAAGCAATTAACATAACATCACATATACTCATTGCCTTTATATATTCTAGGGTCCATATCTGAACACAAAGAAAAGCTGTGAGAACTCTAATTTCTAATGAATAATGTAACTATATAACTTGCCTTGGTTATTTTGGTTATAACTTATAAGTTATAGTCAAAAGTTCTTTCCCTTGACTGCTAAAAGGTCACATTTGGTTTGATTAACTTTAAGCATGATTAATTAGTATTAATCTTGATTAATTAAGATAACTCGTGTTTAGAGTTTACCTAATCAAAATTTAATGATTAGGGAAAGATTAGTTGAGCAAATTAGAATTATTAATGTGAATCTTAATTAAGAAGTGATGACTACGCACTTGGAAAGAATTGGTTCTTGTGTCTGACATGTTTTTTTAAAGAAAGTGCCAAACCCAGTGAGATTGGCAACAAATTTCAAGGGAAGGGCAATTATGTATTATGTACAACACAGGCTAGCAGATTTCCCTGCAAAGCAATGGAGAATTCAGATGGACAAAGCTTTTTTAATATATAAAATCTGGAAAAATAAAATGGCATTTAAATGTTTTGAAATCTGAATCAATCGAAGTCTTCAAAATTACAGCAACCAAAACAACTAGACGAGAAACAGAAAATCATTTCTAGAACACTGGCAACATTTCAAATGTCCTTCCCTACTGCTTTTTAAAAGAACAGGATTTCAAGCTCTTAAAAATTATTAGTGAAAACAATTGATATAACTTGGGAATCAACTGTCCTTCCTCATTCCATTTTAGTAGAACTTGGAAATCAGTTAGTAACAAAATATGAATTTCTTCATATTCATAAGGAAATATGAACTTCTCTAACAAAATCAGTCTCCAACAAAATATGAGCTACCCATAATATACCCATAATTTTGAAACGAATATACCCATAATATACAATAAAGTAAATCATTCTTCATATCAGCTACCCATAATTTTGGAACGTAGAAAGTAATAAATTGTGAAAGGAAGATTATAATATACAATAAATTGTGAAAGGAAGATTAAAGGGGTTACCGGCGGTGGTACGGTGGTGGTGAAGGCGTCGGCTGGCCGGATGTTGGTGGTTCCTCTTCTCTTCTCCCCCTAATCCCTCTTCTCCCTCATCTGAGTTTCTCCCTCTCTTTTTTCCTTATCGCCTGGTTCGAGCGAATGCCTGAATCTGATTAAGGTTATAAGAATCAGCTACCGCCATCAGCGACCGCATGCGGTCACTAGTTTTTAATGATGTGGACATATCAGTGACCGCTAGCGGTCGCTGATATAGATTTGTCGCCGCGCCAAAGTTTCGCACCAAATTTTGGAAGGGAAATTCTTCTCAGCGACCGCATGCGGTCGCTGATATATACTAGCGACTAAATTTTGTGGCGGTCGCTAATAATATTATCAGCGACCGTATAGGGCGGTCGCTGATATCATTGGTCGCAGATGGCCCTTTTTCTTGTAGTCCAACCGGCGTCTGTGACAACCCGTGAATTTTGAATTTTTATAAAAATTTTAATTAATTGATTTAAGGTTCAATATTGGATCCTAAACAGAAAATAAGTATATGCGTTTGATATTTTTGAGAAGGAATTTTGAGGATTTCAAAATTATATGAAGGATTTAGGTGAATTATTCAGGATTAAAGGTATATGTGAATATGTTATGTGTAAATGTTATTATACGTGTATAGTATGTGGTTAAGGGTCAAGGGTTGACCAGATAAACGAGATCTGTAACAAACCCTAGGTATATATTAAGAACGTCAACGTTCGGTCAGGAAACCCTAGCGAATTATAAGAAACCCTAGAAACCGGTTCTAAAAACCCTAATTTTAGTTTCGGGAATCCGAAACCCTAATTCGGGAATTTAAAAACTTAATATGGGAACTTAAAGGATAATTATAATAATGCTCAAGTGCTATTATTATAATATTAATTAGGGTAAAGCTTAATTATTTAGCAAACCCTAATTTCATATTTTTAAACCATAATTTTGGGATTTGAAACCCTAATTTATAATTAGGGAAAACCTAATTGTTAATTTCATAATTTTAATATTAATTAGGAAACCTTAATCCTAATTTTTAAGTTATAAGTAATTAGAAAACCCTAATCTAATTATGAAATCTAAATTCTAAATTAGAAAATTATTTTTTATTAGAAACCCTAATTTTTGGGTTATAAACCCTAATGACCAATTTTTACCTTAACTTCTAAATTAGAAATTTTAATTAGGAATTATTAATCCTAATTAGCAAGATTTAAATTATAATTAAGAAATTTTAATATAATTAGAAAATTCTAATTATAATTTAGAAATATTAATTTTCTATTTTTAAAATCGAAATTCAGAAATCTTAAAAATTAAATTGCAAAGTTAGGGGTTAAACTCTAAACCCTAAAGGGTTTAAACCCTAAAACATAAAGGGTTTAAATCCTAAATTATAAAGGGTTCAAACCCTAAGCCCTAAGGGTTTGCATCAAATGACAATTCTAGAATTAAAAGTTTATAAAAATGACTAAAATGCCCTTTGTGCATTATTTGATTCAACTTGTAGATCTAGAACCTAAGGTGAGTGGGTGAACCACCCTAAGCCTAGCTTGTGACTTATATCTCAATTATATCAGCCACTTTGACAGCCATGTTCATTGCATCAACATTTATATAGATCAAAAGTAAGAAAAGTCTCACTTTAATTTTCATTTTGTCCAAAACTTTTCTCTCTCTAGCATTTCGAGATTGAGAGTGATTATGAGTATTAAGTTAAGACTTTATCAGCCGTTAGCTTTCCAATAACAGATCATGAAGTCAGAAATCAATAATCAAGGCTTAAAAGGTATAAACCCTAAAATTTCGAAATCCTTAGATCTTATGTTTAGTGTTGTTAATGATTGGTTAGATATATGTTATAAGGTGTCATTTAGAGATCTGGGTTGTTGGATCATAGATCCATAACATCTAATTGCTCGAATCTAAAGATTTCAAAAATCTAGAAATGTTGAAAATGATGGCCTGACAGCCATATGTCAGGGCCCATAGATCTTGAGCTATTAGTTATTTGTAGTGTTTTTTATTTTATATCTATTCTATGTCATGAAGAATATGATCTGCAACTAGAAACACGCCCAGATCATGAATATACTGAGAGTTATGAGCGGTCAAACATCGTTGACCGTTCACGGAAAGTAGGTTCTGGGCAGCCCAGAATCCCCAGAAACCTCTGACAATCTTTTCAATAACTCTAATCTTGCTACTGACAAGTTATTTAGTCATGTTTGTGTAATGGACTTGTAGTCTAATATAAGGACTACAACATGAAGCTATCACTCAGATCTTGCCCAGAATGAAAATTAATCTTGGTCAAACAAGCATTGACCGTCTGTTTTGTCAAAATTCTGGAAAAACCCAGAAACTTCATACGCGATTTTTCTAACATAGTTTGACTGTCTTTGTTCTGTCTTATATGATATTTTTGTTAGTACCTGGTGTTATGTAGTTGTAGCCTGACATGTTCTCTGCACGATCCAACCATTGGATCACACAAATAAGACATATACTGGAAGCTACAATGATCTAAATATAGCACATTCGTCTGTTCTTCATTTTCTGGAAAACCCAGAAATGAAGAATAGTGTTGTCAGACATTTTGGGGGCTAATAACTCACTGATCTGATGTTGTTTAGCCATGATGTTTGTTTGTAAGCGTAGTATTATATGCATACTACAACACTGATTCATTAGACTGCCCAGAACAACTTAGGAGCATAGATCAAATAATGGTCAAACCCACTAACTCGAACACTGACAGGATTTCTGGGTAGGCTCAAGAACAGGCCAAGAACACCTATAGCGACGGGTCTGTCGCTACAGGGCCCTTTAGTGACACTTATTTTTGGAAAATAATTATTTTTATTAAATAAATCGAATTAAATGGTTTTTAATTATTAAAAATACAAAATAAATTATGAAAAATTATTTTAAAGCCTGAAAAATAGTTTTTAATTATTTTGAGTATATTTCAAAAATATTTAATATTTTTGGAATATAAAAGGTATTTATTTATTTATTTATAATATTAAATAAATTATTTTAAAATGATTTTAATACTTGAAAAATCATGAAAAATTATATTATAGTATAAGAAAATATTTTAAGTTATTTTTAATAACTTTTGATATTTTGTGATGAAATTAATTAATAAATTAATATTAATGGTAATTAGTTTATTTAATGAATGTATTAAATAAATTATGAAAAAATGGAATTAATGATTTAAAAATCATATAAAAATAATTTAAGTGCTATAAAAATATTTTAAGTTATAAAATATAACTTTTGATATTTTATCATTAAAATATTAGTATTTCGATATTAATAGCAATTACCAGATAATAAAATTAATTGTTTAAAAATCATATAAAGGTGATTTTAAAGTATTAAAAATACTTTGTGATATTATAAATATATTATAATATTATGACATATATTTCATCAATATTTGATATTAAATAAATATTAATGATAATGGAATTATGTGGTATTTAATTCTTTTAAATACGATATAAGTGACTGAAAATTCATGATAAATAGTAATAATTATTTAAAAAAATTTGCGAGCGTATGAAAAATATTTCGACTGTTAATAAATTATCTTAGATAATGGTTAAGTGTTTAGATATAGTTTAATTGAACTTAAACTCGAGATTTGTCCGACTAGACCATCGGGATGTCAGATTTGTGTCGGGTTCAACTCAGACTGTAATAGTTTGAACTGATACCGAGTCCTATGTCTGTTGTAGACTGATAGTGTTATGTGTCATGTGTTTAGGTTATTCTATGTATATATATATATAATAGTATTATATTATGATATTATAATTCTAATATTAGAGATCTATATTACTAATATTAGGTCTTCGGATAAAGCAGTATAAATTGCGTAGCGGTAATCAACGGTTCAGGCAAGTTTTATTTAACTCTACTAAAAGTTGTTTCATTCAGATATGCTTATGGTTAATCATTGCTGATTGCCATGTAGAATTGTACTCTGTACATATTGCATGTATAAGTCAGGTAAGAAAGGCTGATCACCTTCATTATCATTCGGTCCAGATATATTTGTTCATGTTTAGTATTTGTTCAGTCAAAAGTTTGTTCGTGCTAATTCATAACTATATTGATGAATTATAGCCAGCTTATTATTCAAACTCTTTCAATCATGATATATCGATAAATTATTGAACTTAAACTTGCTGGGCAAACTTATGCTCACCCTTGCTATATCATGATAAACATTGCAGATTGAGATGAATACGTCAGATACAAGGAAAGGTCAAAGACAGTTCCAACTCCAGTATGCATGTGCAGTTAGATTTGTAACAGTAATGTATCTTAATGTTATTGTAAGTCAAATATGTAATGAATTGTGTATAAGTTAAGGTTACTCGACCTTAGAGAATAGTGTGTAAATGTATTGTATAAACAATTTATGTTTATATATTTCGCAAATATAGTAATAGTGATAGAATGATTATACCAGATCCGTGGTGATTTGGGACCCGAATTTGGGGCTCTCACAATTGGTATCAAAGTTATTGGTTATGAACTTTAGGTAGGAATACCTGAGACTAATAACCGCAGTAATTAGGATAAGTACTAACTCACATAGAGTTAGTTGGTCGGTAAGATTCAAAGATGAATCTCGACGAGTTATAAGATACAGAGTTCCCTAACTCTGATAATAAAGGTGAACAGTAATGAAGAATAGATCGAGTCTAAAAGACTGAAGGTACATGGATAGGAGATCGTCAAACAAAATGATCATAACATAGAAATGAATCGTAAAATATACGATGATATCACCTTGTGATCGGATAAGGTTATAGTATGGAGAAGGATCAAGAGAATGATTGAAAAGTTTACAGCAAGATTGCTGTGTGTCTGTTGTACTGTGAATTAGCACAGATTCAGGAAAGGATTATGAATATGAGTTGAATAAAATTCGTATTGAGAAGGGAGTTAAGATTAGGTGGGGATTTAATTGAGGACTCATATCGGCAGCTAAGTTGTATGATTCCTTGTATAGGCGGGGAATTGTACTTGGTGTAAAAACTACTTAGTTTCTGGCACTGATAATCATTGAAATGTTTGTGTCGCGCTATTTGCTATTTGCGTGTTAAGAGAGTGATTCCTTTCTCATGTGTATAACAGATAGATAGGTCATATGTAGAGGATATAAGGTTAAGTACGAGTTCTTAAAACTCATACTTATGTGACATTCTTGACTCATAGTTATATAAAATGTTTATGAACCCATAGTAAATGGACGCCAAAGGTCTGACTTGTTAGGTTTGTAAAAAATCATGAACGCAATCAAATTGCACAAAATAAGCGGAAACGTAAAAAATCAGAGTTTAAAAATTTTATAAACCATATACCCGGATCATCCTTTATGCGCAATTATTAATTAAATGAAGAGATAAAGAACAAGAATCATACCCTTAAAGATTCGAGCTTCCTCAGGTACAATTCACCTCCAATCCTTTTCGTGTTCAACTTGAATCCACCGGGTTTGGTTCCTTCCTTTGATCAACATTAGACACCCAAGTGTTTGGCCTCTAGAGGTGATCCACCAAGAAAGAATAAAGATTCAAGAAGATGGGTGTTTGGCAAAACCCTAATTTTCTATCTCTATAGAAAAAGAGCGTACTCTCCCAACTATTGGAATTACGTATTCGTTGATAACGTCAACCACCACCACCCATAATAAGACTCATCTTATTTATAGATGTGGTCAACTCTCCTTAACAATTAAGGAATTGAGTTTTATTTTAATTAATTAAATTCTTTTAATTAATTAGGCTCCTAATCTAATTAGAAATAATTAATTAAAATATTTTAATTAATTAACCTCCTAATCTTATTAGGAATAAACGAGAGTACTTTTATTAATTAATTTCCAAACTCTTTTAGGAATTAAATAATAATAATAGTAATAATAATAATAAGACTCCTCTTATTAATTTATATTTAATATTTCCAAAATATTAAATAATAAATATTAAGTTATTTAATTTATTCTATCACCATAGATTAAATTAAATATACTTAACTTATTATTACGATTATGCCATTTACTTCTTAAATAATTATTCTTCCTTTTATGATGTGACCCTTTAGGTTCTCCATATTAAACCGGTTGTGAATAAATCAATTAGAACAATTCTAATCTTATTTAAATAAATAAATTAAATTATTAATTTATTTAAATAAATAATATTTATTCTACAATACGGATAAGCCTCCCTAGCAATTAACGATTTTTTAGATAATATAGATTTCAACATTAATCATAAAATAACCTTTGAGTAAATAGTTACCGTACAATTCAATCCCTCCACCATACAATGTCTCAATTAAATATAAGACATGAAATTACTGTCAAGTCTTATTTTATTTAATTATATGTATTTCGATCCTTAAATGCACAATCCCAAATAATGCAAATTAGAAACTCATTTCTAATTTTATTTTGCCTTGGCCAAGGACTACTGGGTTGTCATTTATTGAATCACATAGGACATTTTTCTTCTTTTACTAGAAGTGGTAGATTCTTTATTGATCATACATTATCTCCATGTACAACTTATTATACCCAAGCATACCCTTTGATATACCCCAAGGGTCTTAAGTAATAAGTCAAAGTATAATTCATCATATACAAGATACTATGATGATCTTAAGTCCAAGGATCACTTGTACTACTATCACTACAGGAATTTCTATTGACAGACAAGTAAAACTCCATTAGGTATTCATTAGCAAGTCACGTTCAGTAAACTTATTCTCTAATAAGCACCTACATACTTGTTTTAGTGTGTCCACATAAATGATCATAAGATCAATCATCCTCATCTAATGAGCAAGCAACGTATGTACCAATCTATCCAGATTCACTAATCCCTATTTAGTAATCCAACGATTGGGAACTATTTTAGTTTTAAGCTTTCTCAGAATTTAGATCTCATTAGAATGATCATCATCATTATTCTAAAAGCATTACTTAAAACTATGAGTTTATCACATATTATAAAACAACATCATATATGTAAGACCCCGAATTTTATGAAATAAAAGTATTCAATTTTTCTATTTAGTAAATGGTTAAATTGATAAAAAGTTAAAGTTAAGGGTGATATATGAATTTTTTTTCAAAAATAAGCAAGTGGTTATAAAATAATCATTGATGTCGGGGAATATTCGTTTGGTCGTGGAATATTCTTTCTGTCGGGGAATATTCGTACGACGACGCAGCTATTTGTGGGCCCTATAACTGAAAACTGTCGGATTAAGATAACGACAAAAAATTGAGTTTTTTTCAAATAACGGCGTAGTTGTTACCGTTAATACTGTTGGAATATCCGGTGGTTAAAACACAGTAATACGCGTTGTTACACAGTAGCACACGGTATTACACCAATTATTAACTCTTACGTAAGAAGGCACTACTCAATAATGGTTACAGTAATTACTGTTCAGTATTTTATTGATTCCATAATTGCTACGTGGATATTTTATATTACTGTTGTTTCAATAATTGTCACTACAAAGTATTTTCTATTATCGGAGGAATAATTCATATTATCTGAATAATATTATTAGATAATATTATTGGCAATGTCTAGAAAGTTCTGTTTAAGGAGAGGTTTGGTCATCTAATTGTGCGCCAGTAAGGAGAGATCCTTATTGGAAAGCCCCCTCTTTCCTGGGAACGACCTGGTTTCCAGTACTGTGATTTTGTAATATTATTTGTGTATAATTAATTATTGATTTATATGATGAGAAAAATATTGATTTTATGTGGATATAGATGGAGAAAATTTTTAATGTGACAATTGTTGAAAATTAATATTTTATCTTTTTTTGATAAAATAATTCATTTAAATATATTATTTTAATAATATATTGATGGTGATATTTTTACAATGAATGTGGGATATATGAGTATATGAGGAGAAAGAGTATTTTTGTGGCATTAAATGATTAACACATGTTTTGTGTGTTGGTGGACACAATTCTTGACCGAAAATTTATTATTGACTATAAAATCGCCCGTTTGTGAATTTCGGTCAATTTCTGTTTGGAATTTAGAAAAACTTTCTTCTGCAAAGTTGTAGAGAATTGAATTTCCTATAAAACTCGCGAGATTCGAATTTTCTGATAAAAGGGCTATTTATTATGAATTATTGAAGTTCCAAAATTCTAAAATAATTGATTTTTGGAAGTTTTAATTATTTTTGTTTAGAAAAAACGTTTTTTTGTATTTTGTGGACATCATTAACATGTGTTATGGCTGAAATCAGATTTCAAGTGGTCGGCTTGACAATTTGTAAATATAAATATTATTTTATTAAATTTTCTACTTTGGTGTTCTAAGCAATTTCCTATAAATAGGGTGCTTAGGTTAGAATTGAAAATCACACCAGAAACTGAAGTTTTCTCTCTATTTCTCTCTCTATATTATCGAGTGTATTCTTGTGAGTATTTTGATATCTTGAGTGTTGCTATACGGTGCAAGTTCGTTCAGCGTTATTCCAGTCAGGAGTGCTGCTCTTTTGAGGTAAGGGATAGTAAGGGATGTTATTTTTTTATCAATGATATTATTTCTTTCAATATCATTATACTGGAATATTGGTAAGATTTTTCTTGTAAAATTCTTATCTTTTCATGTCGGGGTTACTATTCATGGGTTACAATTCACGAGTTACTATTCATGACAAAATTGGTTTCTTTTTGTAACCAAATTAAAGTTGATTTATGAATATTACTCTTAAGATTAAAACTATATGTTGATCATATTATTTTTTTATCATATATAACATTTTTATAACCCTGATGATGATATTTCTCTTTGACTTGAGTGTAAAGATTGGTAGATTATTGGTATGATCATGACTAGGGTTCTCTTTGTCCAGTAGTGAAAAGTTGAATTGTGACTGGTATGATCATGACCATTGAATTTATAATTGAATATCTTTAGCTTAAGTGCAAAGGTGAAATGATCAACATGGTTATAATTATTGGTTATATAAATTCTGAAATGATTATATATTTCTTTGAGATAATAATATATTTGGCCTGTAGTGCAAATATGAACTATTGAGGAATATCTTTGGCCTGTAGTGCAAAGATGAGTTGTTGATGAATATCTTTGGCCCGTGATGCAAAGATGAAATTATTAGTATGATTATGAACAAGAACTGTGATTTGGTATAACCATGATCTTTGATGTTTCAGGTAAAGACAAGTGATGAAAATTATCTTGTTCTGGATGAGAAGAGGAATTTAGAACTACAATTATGATTATGAGTTATACATGTGTTTGTGGACAGGAATTATTGATTGATGTTACAGGGATAAAATATTGTTGGTGGACTTTTAACATAGAGAAGATAATAGACTTTATAGTCTATTTGACTCTTGTAATGAATTGCTCGTTCCGCTGTAACTATGGTTGAAAAGTTTTATCATCTACCATATGTTCTAAATCTCTGATTTAATTCTGTTGAAGGCTATTGATAATTTAATTATCTTTAGTCATGATATTCTTTACTGGGCTAGTTGTGCTCACCCTTCTATTTCACAATTCCTTTCAGGTAATAATAGTGTAGCTGGGTCGAGCGGGGGTAACAAGGGAATAGAACGGTGGCCATCATTTAGTAGTTATATTTGGTGAAGAAAATTGGGTGAGGCGAACCCAACGTTGGAAGGGTGTTTTGTCACTATCATACAAGATGTCTAACGACACACAACCTCGTGTCATCATAAGACATGGTTGTGCACATCCACTTGCTGAGTATATTTACAAGCATTACCTATATAATCTTGGTGTTTGTTTGAAGTATAATTCTCAATTAGAGACAGTGGAGATAATGATATGTCAAGAGAAGACTCACCATTGGGAAGAATATGATAGTAATCTTCTCACTTTTCTTTGGGGTCTATTGGGTCAACCAAGGATAATTCTGTGGCCATATGATATCTATCATAACCTAGAAGCATGGTCTCCCATGTACGAGGGTTTCCTTGAGCACTTCCCAAAGGTTTTAATTTCTAAAACAGTTTTTGACTATACCTTTATGTAATGTGTCATTGTGACGTGCTATCCAAGGTTGGGACATGAGTCACAGTTGGTATATATTTGTATCCAAACTCACATCATATGTGTTGTTGTATTTTACACGACAATTGTTGTAATAAAGTTGTAGTTGTTATCTGTACCATGTATTTGGCGACTCAGAATGGGTTGGATGGATTGGACCTATTTTGGGGACGTCACAATGTAGATAATTAAAAGCCTTTAATAAATTAATACTTTTTATTAATAAATGAATAAGTTTGTTACAAAGTATACACTTTATCATCAAACATGATTGGCTTGTGTGCGTACTACTTTCATGACTAGGACAAATTTTTAAACTCATATGATTGTGGCAAGTTCATGAACTCATAAGTGTGGTTTGACGAACTGGGTATAGTTGTGTGTAAATTTAGTATTAAAGATAATAGGAATAGATAAATTATTTAAGCAAATGATTATTAGTAGAGACATAAATTTTTTAAAACTCCTAGCTATGCTAGACTTCAAAATTTTGACATCGAGCTAAATACGCACTATGTGCTTTTAAAAAAAATGTAGACTCGTAATCATTTTGAAACGGTTTAAAGTATAGTCTATGCTACTTATTTCAGCTAGACGCAAATGATTTGAAATATCAAAATATATTTTTATTTATCACTAATGTACCATGTAACCTGGTGTAGAGATGATAAAAGTTGATAGAGTTATAAATGTAGGAATACTTAGTGTGAATTTGATCTAAAAATCATTGTTCCACTATTGTATGATGTGTTATAACAAAGTCACTCGATGACGGCATCCTCAAACGGACTGTTAATACAGTACGACATCATGACGTCATTCTCAAAATTATTTTAAAAAATTTTAATTGCCAACGGGGTTTGGCTACACTTAAATAATTCGATTGAATTGAATTATTGATATGAGTCTATGCTATTCGATTCAGCTAGACTAATGTTATGAAAACTCTAAGTGTTCATTGAAAGAAATTTCCCGAACCAAATTGTTTTGGTACGGAATCCAATAAGACTGAGGTAAAATTTTGTGCCTATGGCAGTGACGAGAAACATGTAAAACCAGTACTTGACCAGTACAGGGCATATCAGGCTAATCATCCTTTGTGTCCGTAAGTTATGACGGTTTGCTGATGAATTTCCATAAAACCTTTGCGAAAATGACAGACAAAAATTCTATATGACTCCTCAGCACAATTTAAAAATTTTTACTCTTGTGAGTGATGTATTTGGGTAGCAGGTGATGATGAGAATGAATGGTGTATGGTGTATGGTGTATGGTGTATGGTGTACGGTGTAAGGTAAATTTTGGGGACAAAATTTTTAGAAGAAGGGATGAATGTGACAACCCGAGAATTTTGAATTTTTTTAAAAATTTTAATTAATTGATTTAAGGTTCAATATTGGAACCTAGACAGAAAATAAGTGTATGCGTTTGATATTTTTGAGAAGCAATTTTGAGAATTTAAAAATTCTATGAAGGATTTAGGTGAATTATTCTGGATTAAGGGTATACGTGAATATGTTATGTGTAAATGTTATTATACGTGTACAGTATATGGTTAAGGGTCAAGGGTTGACCAGATAAATGTGATCTGTAACAATCCCTAGGTATATATTAAGAACGTCAATGTTCGGTCAGAACACCCTAGCGAATTACAAGAAACCCTAGAAACCGGTTCTGGAAACCATAATTTCAATTTCGGGAATCTGAAACCCTAATTCGGGAATTAAAAACCCCAATTTGGGAACATAAATGATAATTATAATGCTCAAGTGCTATTATTATAATATTAATTAGGGTAAAGCTTAATTATTTAGCAAATCCTAATTTCAAATTTTTAAACCCTAATTTCAGGATTTGAAACCCTAATTTATAATTAGGGAAAACCTAATTGTTAATTTCATAATTTTAATGTTAATTAGGAAACCTTAATCCTAATTTTCAAGTTATAAGTAATTAGAAAACCCTAATCTAATTATGAAATCTAAATTCTAAATTAGAAAATTATTTTCTATTAGAAACCCTAATTTTTGGGTTATAAACCTTAATGACCAATTTTGACCCTAATTGCTAAATTAGTAATTTTAATTTGGAATTATTAATCATAATTAGCAAGATTTAAATTATGATTAAGAAATTTTAATATAATTAGAAAATTCTAATTATAATTTAGAAATATTAATTTTCTATTTTTAAAACCGAAATTCGAAAATTTAGAAATTAAATTACAAAGTTAAGGGCTAAACCCTAAATCCTAAGGGTTCAAACCCTAAACCATAAAGGGTTCGAATCCTAAACCCTAAGGGTTCAAACCCTAAACCCTAAGGGTTTGCATCAAATGACAATTCTAGAATTAAAAATTTATGGAAATGACTAAAATGCCCTTTTGTGCATTATTTGATTTAACTTGTAGATCTAGAACCTAAGGTGAGTGGGTGAACCACCCTAAGCCTAGCTTGTGACTTATATCTCAATTATATCAGCCACTTTGACAGCCATGTGCATTGCATCAACATTTATATAGATCAAAAGTAATAAAAGTCTCACTTTAGTTTTCATTTTGTCCAAAACTTTTCTCTCTCTAGCATTTCAAGATTGAGAGTGATTATGAGTATTAAGTTAAGACTTTATCAGCCCTTAGCTTTCCAATAACAGATCATTAAGTCAGAAATCAATAATCAAGGCTTAAAAGGTATAAACCCTAAAATTTCGAAATCCTTAGATCTTATGTTTAGTGTTGTTAATGATTGATTAGATATGTGTTATAAGGTGTTATTTAGAGATCTGGGTTGTTGGATCATGGATCCATAACATCTAGATGCTCGAATCTAAAGATTTCAAAAATCTAGAAATGTTGAAAATGATGGCCTGACAGCCATATGTCAGGGCCCATATATCTTGAGTTGTTAGTTGTTTGTTGTGTCTTTTGTTTTATATTTGTTCTATGTCATGAAGACTATGATCTGCAACTAGAAACACGTTCAGATCATGAATATACTGAGAGATATGGGCGGTTAAACATCGTTGACCGTTCACGGAAAGTAGGTTCTGGGCAGTCCAGAATCCCCAGAAACCTCTGACAATCTTTTCAATAACTCTAATCTTACTACCGACAAGTTATTTAACCATGTTTGTGTAATGGACTTATAGTTTGGTATAAGGACTACAACATCAAGCTTTTATATCACCCAGATCTTGCCCAAAATGAAACTTAATCTTGGTCAAACAAGCATTGAGCGTCTGTTTTGTCAAAATTCTGGAAAAACTCAGAAACTTCATACGCGATTTTTCTGACATAGTTTGACTGTCCTTGTTCTGTCTTATATGATATTTTTGTTAGTACATGATGTTATGTAGTTGTAGCCTGACATGTTCTCTACACGATCCAACCATTAGATCACACAAATAAGACATATACTGGAAGCTACAATAATCTAAATATAGCACCTTCGTCTGTTCTTCATTTTCTGGAAAACCCATAAATGAAGATTAGTGTTGTCAGACATTTTGGGGGCTAATAACTCACTGATCTGATGTTTTTTAGCCATGATGTTTGTTTGTAAGCGTAGTATTACATGCATACTACAACACTGATTCATTAGACTGCCCAGAACAACTTAGGAGCATAGATCAAATGATGGTCAAACCCACTAACTCGAACACTGACAGGATTTCTGGGCAGGCTCAAGAACAGGCCAAGAACACCTATAGCGACGGGTCTGTCACTATAGGGCTCTTTTAGTGACACTTATTTTTGGAAAATAATTATTTTTATTAAATAAATCAAATGAAATGGTTTTTAATTATTAAAAATACATAATAAATTATGAAAAATTATTTTAAAGCCTGAAAAATAGTTTTTAATTATTTTGAGTATATTTTAAAAATATTTAATATTTTTGGAATATAAAAGGTATTTATTTATTTAATTATAATATTAAATAAATTATTTTAAAATGATTTTAATACTTGAAAAATCATGAAAAATTATATTACGGTATAAGAAAATATTTTAAGTTATTTTTAATAACTTTTGATATTTTGTGATGAAATTCATTAATAAATTAATATTAATAGTAATTAGTTTATTTAGTAAATGTATTAAATAATTTATGGAAAAATGGAATTAATGATTTAAAAATCATATAAAAATGATTTAAGTGCTATAAAAATATTTTAAGTTATAAAATATAACTTTTGATATTTTGTCATGAAAATATTAGTATTTTGATATTAATAGCAATTACCAGATAATGAAATTAATTGTTTAAAAATCATAAAAAGGCGATTTTAAAGTATTAAAAATACTTTGTGATATTATAAATATATTATAATATTATGACATGTATTTTATCAATATTTGATATTAAATAAATATTAATGATAATGGAATTATGTGGTATTTAATTCATTTAAATACGATATAAGTGATTAAAAATTCATGATAAATTGTAATAATTATTTAAAAATTATTGCGAGCTTATGAAAAATATTTCGACTGTTAATAAATTATCTTAGATAATGATTAAGTGTTTAGACAGAGTTTAATTGAACTTAAACTCGAGATTTGTCCGACTAGATCGTCGGGATGTCAGATTTGTGTCGGGTTCAACTCAGACTGCAATAGTTTGAATTGATACCGAGTCCTATGTGTGTTGTAGACTGATAGGGTTATGTGTTATATTTTATGTATTTAGGTTATTCTATATATATATATATATATATATATATATATATATATATATATATATATATATAATTGTATTATATTGTGATGATATTATTCTAATATTGGAGATCTATATTACTAATATTAGGTCTTCGGATAAAGCGATATAAATTGCGTAGCGGTAATCAACGGTTCAGACAAGTTTTACTTAACTCTACTAAGAGTTGTTTCATTCAGATATGCTTATGGTTAATCATTGCTGATTGCCATGAAGAATTGTACTCTATATATATTTTATGTATAAGTCAGGTATGAAAGGCTGATCACCTTCATTACCATTTGGTCCATATATATTTGTTTATGTTTAATATTTGTTCAGTCAAAAGTCTGTTCGTGCTAATTCACAACTATATTGATGAATTATAACCAGCTTATTATTCAAACTCTTTCAATCATGATATATCGATAAATTATTAAACTTAAACTTGTTGGGCAAACTTATGCTCACCATTGCTATATCATGATAAACATTGTAGATTGAGATGAATACGTCAGATACAAGGAAAGGTCAAAGACAGTTTCAACTTTATTATACGTGTGCAGTTAGATTTGTAATAGTAAGGTATCTTAATGTTATTGTAAGTCAAATAAGTTATGAATTGTGTATAAGTTAAGGTTACTCGACCTTGGAGAATAGTGTGTAAATGTATTGTATAAACAATTTATGTTTATATCTTCCGTAAATATAGTAATAGTGATAGAATGATTGTACCAGATCCGTGGTGATTTGGGACCCGGATTTGGGGCTCTCACAGCGGCGAGTCCTCTACACCGAAGTTCAAATCTGGGTAGCGAAAGAATGGGTTGTACCCTCTAGGGATGTCAGTGGCATTCAGGTCATCAATTCAGCCGGGTTGCGAATCAAACGCTCAAGGAAATGGGGCACAAGCACCCAACAACAAAAAGAAACTCCAAATTACCTCAAAAAGGGTAAACGTAACATCAGGTGGAGTCTGGTGAAGTAATTCATTGAATATTACTTCAGTGAAGGTATCGAAAGATCCGGTATTCTAAAACCATTAGCATCAATCTAGCGTAACATCAAAACAGTTTAGCGATACCATCGTTCGAGTGGGAACCAAAATAGATTGGCGATGTCAGCGTGGTCAACTACCATCAGGGTAGGCACCGTTGTCAAACTACCAGCAGGGTAGGCATCGTTGTAAACCATTAGCATATGCATCGGGAAGGTCCAGTGATTTCAGAACGTCATCCCCAGTAGAGATGTAGAAAACATCTCAACTTATCTTCATCAAACAGGCATCGACAACACCGATAAAAAGCCAAATTGTTCTAGTCAACACCAACATAGGCATCAGTAATAACTGGTAAGGGTAAAATGATTTACGATGTGCGAAGTGCAATTTGTGATATGCGAAATGCCATGTGCGAGTTGCGAAGTCCGATTGGCCTAAAGCGAAGTGTGAATTGCAATTTACGATATGAGAAATGTGATGTATGAACTGCGATTGGCCAAAAGCGAAGTACGAAGTGCGAAATGCGATGTGCGATTTGCGAACTGGGATTTGCAAAAATATTTTAACCTTCAACATAACATTCATTACATTGTGATTTGCATCATTAAAAATACCTTGTCATATTTCAAGTGTCTAGTAATCTTTATAATGTCAATTCCATTGCATTGCATGAACATGATAAAGAGGGGCATCTGTAGACACTCGAAATTTTATTTTCCTGTCATTAACTATGTAGGAGAACAAAAACGTCTTTTTCATACTCCAGAGATAACCCTGGAGGACCACACTATCAATTCTAACCCCGGAGATAGCCCTAGGAGATCCTGTTTCCAACCCTGGAGATAACCCCAGAAAATCAGTTTCCAATCCCGAAGATAACCCCGAGAAAGTCAGTTCTAACCCCGGAGATAACCCCAGAAGATCAAGTTTAATGCCCGGAGATAACCCCGGGAGGTCAAGTCAACCTTAGAGATAACCCTGAGGACATTCAGAGTCAACAGTAGGCCAACCTCAGAGATAACCATGAGAAAAGACTGCTAAATCAGTCCAAAACTAGAGATAACCCTAGTGAGGGGCAAAATCATCATTTTGCCATCTCGATCCAACATTCACACCGTCTCAACAATATATCAACCCATATTCTACATAGAAGTGTCCTATAAAAACCATAGCTCCAATCCCGAGTGACTACTACACAAGACAGCACACCGGATAGAATTTGAAGACTTAAAAATTTGGGCATGGACCCATCTTCCCAGCTTCGTACAACCTCTTATCACATGTCATTGTGTAGCCCTCGATAACAGCATTCCGGAAAGGTATTATATACCTCAATCGGATGCCCGGATTGAAAGTTATGAAGATTCGAGCGAACAACGCATTATTCGAGTGCACATATCCCGGGGCATCCCGGGCAGCCGCAGGTAGACCCGCGGCTGACTCCCTCCTCTATAAATAGAGGGCTTGGAGTGGCCATTTTAGAAGAGAAAAAGGCGAGAAAGTGTCAATTTTGCTCTATACACACTATAAACTGAGTGCTTTCTCATTTCAAACACTTGTGAGCTTATATTTTGCTACATTTTACCGGTGGAAATGGAGTGTTAATTCATTTAAAGATATTTGAAGTCTTCTTTGGTAGCCCACTGTAATTCTTCTCACATTTCTTAAAGCCTTTCTCCACTTTTGTTCACACACAATTATTCACGTTGAGAGTCGTGTTGTGTTCGTATGCCCAGACCGTCGGCCCGTGACGTTTATTGCTTATATATATATATATATATATATATATATATATATATATATATTATCGAGTTATCTCGATTGAGCCTCAATATAATATTCGGAGCGTTTATTATTATTATTATTATTATTATTATTATTATATATATATATATATTTACAGCTTTTATATATATAACTATTTACAGCTTTCTTACATACTGCATCATCATGGAACCAAGGAATCATGTGATCACATATTCAGTACCTGAATCTAGATTTGGTTCCCGTGATGGACATTTTCAGCTGTAACCAGCTTGTAAATTATTCACGGTATTTGAATTTCCTTAGATGGCTCCCATGCCCACAAGGAGTTCGACACTGCTATATATCTTATTTTCTCGCAGATGATTTGCATCTCGAAAATAAAAGCAATCAAGTCGAACACATAGTAAAATAGAAGTATCAAAGGCCTCAATTACTATTGAGCATAAGGGTTTGAAAAACCTGTTTTACAAAACATCACTACTATATCTTGTTAAAATTGAACTTTTATACAAAATTCAAACTCTTTGTATATAGGTGCAAATGAGGCATATCACTATTTCCAGACAACTGCACATAGACCTACATACACACACACACACACATTCAGATAAATGTTTAAAATGAAAAGTAGCGATCACCGTGTTACCACAGATGTCGGGGGGTTCCTAACACCTTCCCCTCGTATAACCAAGCCCTCGGACCCTAACGAATCTCGATTTCACAGACCAGCTACGCAGTGTCATATCACTTGGTCTATGTGCAAACCTTTTCTCAGTTGAGTTGGTGCAACCATTTAAAAATACCAAATGGTAACTCTTACAGTCAAATTGTCGACATATACATGTCGGATCTTTTCACAACTTATTTTTTTAAAAAAATCTCACCTAACATGAGAACACCAAAATACAAGAACATAAAATGGATAAATAAAAATCCCGACGTCGACAACTGGCAATGAATAAGCTTGACTGAACTGAATAACATTTTAATAGGATTGATAATCAAGAACTGATATGGAATATCATCTGAGGGTCATAAGACCATGAACTATGTCCTAGATTATAAGTATATCTACTTAAATCTTTAACAGTCATTAGACTATATAGACCTTCTTCTCGTACTTAGGGGGATCAACCCTTCGTACCATGTATTGTGCATAAACATCTAAACGCTTTCGCATAATCCCCTATAATAAGGTTGTTCATCTCAATTTTAACATACGAGTCCGCGCCAAAGGAAGTTTGGTTTGGATAAGTTTCAAGGGTAATTTAGAGTTCAACGTACATCAACTAAATGTTAGTTGAATCAAAAGTCTAATGACAATACGAGGGTTCAACAACATGTTGTAGAGTAGTTATAAACCATAAATGAATAATATAATACATCAAAGTTATGCTTTAAGAATAAATTTAAAAGCATTGAAACGATATAATAAACCTTGCTTGAACAAAAATGATAAGCTAAGGTTACATTTTCTAAATAAGGAAACAAAATTAAGAACTTTGCTCAATAGAATTCAAGAACTTGTGTAATTCATACACAAGATAAGGTAGCAAACTTGCATGAAATAAGTAAGGTAGGATAAGCTCAAATAGAGATTAAGGTTCGTAAACTTGCATAATTGTAATCAAGATAGGGTAAAGAAAACTTACCTTGTGTGTAGGCTAAACAATATAACTTAATTCTCAGTATCCTATACATATGTCATCATGACATAATTAGTTACTATATAATCTCAGTATACAATTAAGTATCTACTTCATGTACGACTTGTAGTCTTAGGTTTAACCACGTGGTTAAGCCATACTTTTCATGCAATAACACAACTCTTCAGTTATCACATAATTTGTTAATTAATAATAATATTTTTCATATTTGGTACTATAACACCACAATATGACAAATCTTATTTTTATAGTCATAACATTACACTATATTAATAATTACACAATTGTATAATAAAAATCAAATTTTTAGGCCAAACCGCTAACTGGCTCTGCAGTGCCCCAGTTTGTACAGAGGACTGGTGCTGCAACACTGGTCTGGAGCTACTGCGCTCAAATTAGGCCTTAAACTGGTGTTGCAGAGCTGGAACTACGCTCTTGGCCGGCGCTGCAGCACCGCGGCATAGTTCCAGGCCGTTCCAGTCCGCGAAGAACACAGAATAAAGCCAAATTGGCCTAAAAGCTCCTTTTTAACAACAATACCACCTTACCCATGTAGTATAAACTTTACAAAAATAACAACTAATGTTTCTAACATGTTTCTAACTATAAAAACAACATAAACATCAAAATTACACCTTTTAAATTCTCTATTATTACTATTTCTTCACTTTTTGACATTCATAGCCAAATTAATCACTGTGAATTCGTTTTTTAACCAAAACAGTTAGTTTCAATTACTTTATTTTTGTTTCTTCATATATTTTCACAATCAACAGTCAATTTACACTTTATACTATGAATTGAGTATCACTTTTGATTCCAAAATAAGCCATATAATACATATATCACTGTATACTTACTGTAATGTGATTTCTCCATATTAAAACATATGTCATGGTTCAAATTACTCTAAATCATATATAAACCACATAAAAATAGTTTATATCAACAAATTAACATATACAAACCATATAATTAACAATTAATCCTCCACATAAATTATACAAAGAACTTTTCATATATAAAATCTAAAACTTCAGAAGATAGGATTATACTTTTAAATGGTTGCTTAGGTTAGCTAAGAGATAAAATTAACCTTTACTCCTTTCTTGGCTCTCAAAACCACACAACTTTTCTTCTTTCTTCTCTCTTTTCTCTCTTTTCTCTGTGTTTTCTCTTCTTTCTCTGCTCTGTTCTTTCTTTTCTCTCTTCTAATTTTACGTAATATAACTGATATAATATAATTTAAACTATTATAATATGTAAAGAAAAAAAACTGACAAAACCCATAATGTCTACTTAATAATTTATCAGTTATGTTTTTTTTTTAAATTCGAAAGCCATTAAGGCTTGTTTGGCAAAACAAAATTAAAAATAAGGATTAACAAGCCCTAAACCTTGTTTGGTAAAACCCATTTAAAATTAAAGACTTAAAATCCTTAAGCATTGTTTGGCAAAACTGAATTAAAACTCTTTTGATTTATTTTAATAACTCATTTATTATATAGTTTATTGTCACACAGTATTTAATTAAATTTTAATATTCAAATTCAATTAAATTAAAGTTAACATCAACTTATTAAATCAAATTGCCACATAACCAAGTTACCACAAAATTATAATTTTCATTATAATTTTATTTAATAAATTAATGCATAACTAAATTAAATTAAAACAATATTTTAACAATTCCTTTAATCCTTATCAACTTTCTAATTTAATTATTAAATTAAATTAGAATATTATCAAATAAAAATTAATTAAATTAACCTCATCATACAACATTACCAAATATTAACTTAATTAACATATTACACTTAATCAAGTTAAAATTCCTCACAACTCATGAATATTTTATTTAATTAATAAAAAATCAAATTAAACAAATATTTATTTAACAATAAACACATCAACTAAATATTTATTTAATTTAATAAATATTTAAAATTACATGTAAAAATTCTAGATTGTTACATGAATAGTAACCTGAATGAATAATACTCCAACATGAAAATATTAAAATTTTAATAAGAGAGTTCAGACCAATATTCCAGTGAAATAATTTAGATGAAGTACAAACCTCAAGGAATTTATAATCATTTCAGGAATTATAGAAGCAATAGTAAGTTTAGATTTAGGAATATGAAATGAAATAATACAAGAAACTGCAAATGAATTTTCACCCATCATGTAGTAATCCGCGTAGACAAATCATTTCCACAACTTAATAATGAATGAATACAAGAGGTTATTCACCAGGTATGCGGTAGTCTGCGTAGACATGTTATTCCCATAGATTAATAAGGAATGAATACGAAGGGTTATTCACCAGGCATGTGGTAGTCCGCCTAGACATGTTATTTCTATAGATTAATAAGGAATAGAATGACAACCCTTACGAGTATTGAAATAAAATAACATCCTTTACGAATACGAAAGAAATAATACCCCTTACCATAGTAGGAGATTGGATACTTCGATAGTGTAGTAGCAGAATACTCTTCTTCTTTCTCTCTTTATAGTTTCTCTCACTATAACTTGTGATTATAACTTTGCTTTTCAAAAATGATAGGAAACAATGAATGGATGGAGGAGTATTTATAGGCTAGAAAAAGGTGGCAAATTACAAGGTTAATTATACTTTAGTACCTTCATCTTTGCCTCTATTTTTAATTTAGTCCTTCAAGTATTATCAATCTTGCATAACCTCTCCTAATAGTACTTGCATGTGAACTAATAGTTACTTGCATGTGAACCAATAGTTTCTTGCATGTGAATCAATAGTAATTAATTACTCATTTATCCGATTAATTGCCCGTTTGGTCAATTTAACATCCAGAAATCAACTATTATCGAACTAAATGTCGATTTCCACTAACATTAATATTCTCAACACAATGGAAATATTTTTATCAATAATTTCATCTTTGAATTTTTGAAGTTTGACTTTTTTCGAAAAAGCCAACTGTTGAGTTTTTGACCAAAAATTCAACCCCGATAAATTTTGTATTTATAGTCTATTTTGACTAATTTCATCGTCCCGGATTCAAATATCTCGTCCGCGTCTCCAAATTCAACTCCGAACTCTACGTTTAACTTTTTAACATAAAAGTCAACTGTTGACTTTGACCAAAATGTCAACCCTGAAACCATATCCAGTTTACAGTCTTTTCTTACTAGATCAATCGCTCTGGATTCAACCGAGTAGTCCGCTTATCAAAATTCAATTCTAAACTCAAATTCGAGTTTTAATTTCATTTTCTTGTGTTTTATACATACTTTTGCTTTCTTAGTTAGTTCAAACTTTTAATTAGTCTTGACTAACTATTAAATTAAATCTCATCACGTATCGCTAATAAATATATATAACATATTTTTAATCTTTCAACAATTATTCATCATTAATATTATAACTCACACTATTGACAACCAAATCGTTCCTAAGAAAGAGGGGGCTTTCCAATAAAGATTTCTCCATACTGGCGCACAATTAAATAGCCAAACCCGTTTTCTCGACAGAACTTTCTAGACATTATCAATAATGCAAATAATAATATGAATAATTATTTTATCTCAATTATTGATTTAATAATATAAAATATTGTGCATGTGTTATTATGACAATAACTGAATCAATAATATGATATACTATACAGCAACTACTGTGGTAATTATTGAATGAAACTGAGTGACTTCTTATGTAAGCATCAATAATCAGAGATACTGTGCAACACTGTGTGCTACTATGCAACAACGCGTATTACTATACTTTTATCACCGGGTATTTCAACAGTTTAACGGTAAAAGTCTTGCTGTTATTTTATAAAAAATGTTATTTTTGTCGCTTTTTATATCCGATAGTTATTCCGTTGTGGGGTTCACCAATGATTGCGCCGTCGTATGAATATTCCCCGACAAAAAGAATATTCCCCGACCAAATGAATATTTTATGACAACTTGCTTACTTTGTAAAATTTGGAAATATCACCCATAACTATAGCATTTATCAAATTATCACCTTACTATTTAGAATAATATTTATAAAAAAAATTGAATACTTTTATTTCATAAAATTCGGGGTCTTACATCATTGCTTAATAATTCTATTTATTTCTATCATCCTTAAAATTTACTACACTGGAAATCATTAATTCTACATCCAAAACTTTTATATACCCCAGTATAGTTCATCAAACTTACCACACTTTATGAGTTCAGGAACTTACCACAATAATATGAGTTTAGGAACTTGTCCTAGTAATACGTAGTTCAAGAACAAATCAGGAACTGTCCATACGCTTATGGTGTTCAAAAATATACCATACGATTATGAGTCACAAACTTACCATAAGTATGAGTTTTAAGAACTCGCACCTATTCTTATATTATCTACCTATCCGTTATACACATGAGAAAAGAATCACCTTCTCAACATGGATATAGCAAATAGCACGACACCGGGTTCCAATGATTATCAATGTAAGAAGCTAAGTGGTTATCGAACCAAGCACAATCCCCTGCCCATACAAGGAATTAGTTAACTTGACCACTAATCAATATAGGAAGCTAAGCGGTTGTTACACCAAGGATAAATTCTCTGCCCATACAAGGAATTGTTCAACTCAACCACTATATCAATATAGGAAGCTAAGTGGTTCTCAAACCAAGTACACATTCCCCGCCCATATAAGAAATCATACAACTTAGCTGCTAACATGAGTCCTCAATTGAAATCCCATATAATCCTAATCTTATCTTACTCTTTACTTAATACGAATTTTATTTAATCCGTATCTCACCATCTATAACTTTTTCCTAAGTTTACATAGTACAATTCTATAGTACATGTGACGCCCCAAAATTCGGGTATCTTCCAACCCGACAGATGGTGCTACACGGTGCTACATTTCACACATACATTCAATTGAAATTCCTCAAAAGAGTGAATATGTCTTCTATATATTCCAAAATAATATTACCATTCCCAGGTTCTTTGTTACCATTACATGTGTTCTTGTCATAATATCAAAAAACTACAACATTCATACTATACTATTACAAAGACAATCTATTTGTCTACCTTAGCCTTTCCTTTATCTTTACCGGATCCTTCAGTCCGTTCAGTCTTAGCTGCATTCATATGGTTCATGTAAGAGTGAGCATAACTAGCTTAACAAGTATGATAATTTCAATTAAGCAATAGATTTGAATCATATGAATCGTATATCTTCAATAATTGAATCAATAGTTATGAAGTATTATCGATAATTTAAAATAGCACTTCTCTTTTCTTTAAAACGTTTAACAATGAACAACATAAGTTAAACATCAATTTTGGTTCAACAACTTGAGCATTTCATTCTTTCTTTAAATAGGACAACCCAGTACCAAGTCCGTAAGTCTGATATATCTTACGAGCACGTCTAGATGATCAGCCTGTAGTACTCTATATTGTACAACACTACTTCTTTAAACGTATGTACGTTTAAGTTTTGGCAACTTCACGTGCCTATCGTTTAACGACAAAATATTTATTTATTCATACTCAGTCTTTCTTTGAAATCAATACCAAAATAGCTTGGCAAAAGATAGCAACATTTACAATATTTTGATAGATTATAAATAAATCCACAAAACACATTAAGCATAGCTGAAAGAATTGGCTTCGACTTTATTATACATCAATTCATGCGTAAGGTATATGAATTACAAAACTTGTCCAGAAGAACTTATAAAAGGGTTAGAATACTTTCCTTCAACGTCTTCTACAGTTAATATACTTTTCCTTTGAGTCTTTAATGATTCTATAATACATGATCACATAACATACCACAGTAGGACATAAACAATCATGTATGGTCACTAAGTTATCTTACCCTTCTTCTCAATCTAATCATTCCTTAGATTGATTAATATCCGTTACGGTATATCGTATTACTTTGTGTTTACATTTTTTGTAACTTTCATCAACTTTTAGTTATAATTCTTACAGTTATATTCATCCTTAATGAGTCTACTTTAAGTTAATTAAAGTTATAATTTATCTTTAATCAACTTCCACATTCTTGCCTTCATTTTTCATGTCTTACTGTTTCTTTCTTAGTGCTGGTGCTGCGGCGCCACTACGCCACTTCACAGTGGCTGAGGGTTAAGTCTGGCACTGCGACACCAATGTTAGTACCTTGGGAGGCGCTGGCCCTGAGCCTCAGAGAAAACTCACAGTTCATTTCTTCTATAAATTTTTCGAGCTCATAACTTATTCATTCTAAGTCAGAATTGGCTCGTTCAAAAGTCGTTAGCTGATGAGTGGGATTTATACCCGCAAATCAGATACTTTATGGCTTAAATAGTTGCCAGATCTTCGTAGATTTTATATAGTTTTATATGATTATAGTATTATTATGCTTGACTAACGTATTGCAGGGCTTTATAGGACTTTTCTAGCTTTTAGGGGATAAACATGACAATTTACATACACTGGCGCCGCAGCGCCAATGTCAAGCCTTGTGCTCGCGTCGTGGTGCCACCCCTCGTCTTGCTGATGTCATCCTAGCATTGTAGTGCCATGGTTCCTTTATGGACTCAAGCTGTAGCGTGACCTCCAGTCTCTTTGTTGATGACGCAGCGGTGCAGCGCCAACCTCAAGCCTATTGCCCGAGCCGCAGCGCCACCTCCGGTGCCCAAGCAGATAAGGCTTGCTCTTGACCTAAAAAAAGGGGAATACTTATATATACAGGGAGAGCCTCTTCTTATTGGATATGCAGATATAGTCGGATAGAATAGCATAGCTTAGTATAGAATAGTCTAGTTTTCTTTCTCCTTTGTATTTTCTTTCTCTATTCCTTAGATAATGTTTGTAAATATAGATTAGGTAGATTAGGGAAAAGTCTGGGATATCCTTGGAGCAACAAGTGCAGTGAGCTACACGGATTGGAAAGCTTAAAAGTTACGAAATGCTAGGAGACTGAAGGGCCTTGACAGAGTTTCTTTTTATCCATTTATTTCCTCCAATTTTGTAATCCATAAATGTTGTCTTTATTGTTGCTTATATTTTGTTCAATAGCTATGAACTGAGTATTAGCTCTAAGGTTATAATGGAACCCTTTGTGATTTAAATTGACTGTCTTATCTCTTTGGTTGGCACCATATGGTTTGGTTTACTATATTCATGCTTAATGATTCTCGCTAAGACATTAGTGATGATTTGCTAATCTATATGATATCGATAGAAGGATTGTAAATTTACACCTAAATATATTGCCATGTGATTATGGGTTTCGACTACATAAGTTATGCGTAGAATAAACATATATATATGCGCCACGTGCGACCTAATTTAGAACTTATGCTTAAATCCTTATTATGGTTAATTCACATAGACATGTGTAGGATTGTACCTAGCTTGGATGTTCTTTTCTGTTCTATTCCCTATCGGGCGGATTTGGAGATGATATGTTTGTGCATACCTCGATAGAGGTGCATGAGCACCTATGTGTTCTCGGTCAATAAATTGTCGTGACCATTAAGACCGAAGAGAGAAGGGTAGGTAGTTTGATGAAGCATAGCACGCCAGATGTTCAACAGAATGCCTAAGTGGGGTGAAGTTGTAGCCTTAGCTTGTAATTCCTTCATTTACCATTCGTAATCCATTTACTTGCTTTGATAATTAGTTATAATTAGATTAATCACACTTCCATTAATTGTTGTTCGAATAAGACTTTAGCGATATAAAGTTGGTATTTGGTAAATATTAGTGATAGTTTCTTGTGAGTACGACACTCTACTTATCACTGTATTACTTGTTAGACCGCGTATACTTGCGCGTATTTAGTAATCGGTTTTCTGACCAACAAGTTTTTGGCGCCGCTGTCGGGGAACTATTATTCTAATATTGTCCAATATTGATTTAAATCAATATAATCTTAATTTGAACGTATACATATTTCTTTTATTTGTTTGTTCTTCTTTTTTGTTTATATTTTTATAGGTTATGAACGATCGATGTTATCAATGGCCTTATGAGAGGACGACACAACCAAGTTCGGATGAAGGACTCGAGCAATTGTAAGTTAAAATTGCAAATGTCTTGAGATTTTCTGACAATCTTGAGTGTCAGTCCACTCAGACTGCCTACTGTCAGGAACGAGCTAACATTGAACCGAGTTCCTATCATCCAAACTGGCAGGGTTATCCAAACTCTTGGGACTACAGTCAAGAGCAGTATCATGATCCGAATTTCTCATATCCGAATAAATTTGAATATCAGTCTCCGCCACCGTATAAGTTGACATTCCAAACTGATGAGAGCTTTTCGGTAGACTCAACACGAGAAGAAGAGAAAAGGCTTGAAGAGCTCCTCACCAACTTTATTGAGAGAAATGAGGTTTGGATGGAAAACTAAGAAGCTGCATTGCAGAGCCTCGAAAGTCAATTGGGGTAACTCGTCAATGCCATTACAAATCCACCGCAAGATAATCTACCGGTCATAATTGAGTTCAACGATGAAGTAGTAGAGTAGTGCACGATGGATACACAAGGAGAAGGCGATGAGTCTCACCAAGTTGTTGAGGGTAATGCCAAGGTGCAGATTGACCAACCCGTGGAGGCTGAAATAGAAGTAGAGAGGATCAACAGTAGGTGTACTGTCAAGATTAATCAACAGTTAGAAACCACGCTCACAATTGTGGAAACCCTTGAGGGCCCGCCAGCGCACAAAGAACGCTTTCAACTTGATGAAAGAGGCGAATTAGTGGATAATTCCAGTGGCGAAAGATTCTTTATATCGGTGAGTGAAGAAAATGGGGATGATCAATCATCCATGCCTACCAAAATTTAAAGGAATTGACGAATAGGCGGCATGAAATGGTTATTTTCGCTTATGAGCCGTATTGAATGACATCGGGATAGTCAAGTCGACGACTTAAAAACAAGCGCTTGGTGGGGAGGCACCCCCATCTCAGTATCATTTTTCTCTGTTTTTCCTTACTTATGTCCAGTTTATATATTATATATGTTGTTTTTACTTTGTAAACATTGCTGCCAGTTATTGTACTGCCATATTGTATTGAGTATGTTTTTATGGTGATAGAATGCACACGACATATTTTCCTTTTGTGATGCTATTCTATATATAGTATTTGTTATGTTTGTAATATTCATGAACGCAATCAAATTGCACAAAATAAGCGGAAACGTGTAAAAATCAGAGTTTAAAATTTTACAAACCATATATCCAGATCGTCCTTTATGCACAATTATTAATTAAACGAAAAGATATGAAGAACAATAATCATACCCTTGAAGATTCGAGCTTCCTCAGGTACAAGTTCACCTCCAATCCTTTTCGCGTTCAACTTGAATCCATCGTGTTTGGTTCCTTCCTTTGATCAACGTTAGCCACCCAAGTGTTTGGCCTCTAGAGGTGATACACCAAGAAAGAATAAAGATTCAAGAAGATGGGTATTTGGCAAAATCCTAATTTTTCTATCTCTCATAGAAAAGGAGCGTACTCTCCAACAATTGGAATTGCGTCTGTTGTGAAAAAGTCAACAACAACTCACTTTACCCATAATAAGACTCCTCTTATTTATAGATGTGGGCAATCCTCCTTAACAATTAAGAAATTGGGTTTTTATTTTAATTAATTAAACTCTTTTAATTAATTAGGCTCCTAACCTTATTAGGAATAATTAATTAAACTTTTAATTAATTAGCCTCTTAATCTTATTAGGAATAAATGAGAGTACTTATATTAAATTATTTCCTAAACTCTTTTAGAAATTAAAATTATAATAATTCTAATAATATTAATAAGACTCCTCTTATTAATTTATATTTAATATTTCTAAAATATTAAATAATAAATATTAAGCTATTTAATTTATTCTATCATCATAGATTAAATTAAATATACTTAACATATTATTACGATTATGCCATTAATTTCTAAAATAATTATTCTTCCTTTCATGGTGTGACCCTTTAGGTTCTCCATATTAAACCGGTTGTGAATAAATCAATTAGAACAATTCTAATCTTATTTAAATAAATAAATTAAACAATTTATTTATTTAAATAAATAATATTTATTCTACAATAGGGATAAGCCTCCTTAGCGATCAACGACTTTTCTGATAATATAGATTTCAACATTAATCATAAAAGAATATTTGAGTAAATAATTACCGTATAATTGAATCCTTCCACCATACAATGTCCCAATTAAATATAAGACATGGAATTACTGTCAAGTCATATTTTATTTAATTATATGTATTTCGACTCTTAAATGTACAACACCAAATAATATAAATTAGAAACTCCTTTCTAATTTCATTCTGCCTTGGCCAAGGACTACTGGGTTGTCATTTATCGAATTACATAGGACATTTCTCTTCTTTTACTAGAAATGGTAGATTCTTTATTGATCATACATTATCTCCATGTACAACTTATTATACCCAAGCATACCCTTTGATATACCTTAAGGGTTTTAAGGAATAAGTTAAAGTATAACTCATCATATACAAGATACTATGATGATCTCAAGTCCAAGGATCACTTGTACTACTATCACTACAGGAATTCCTATTGACAGACAAGTAAAACTCCATTAGGTATTCCTTAGCGAGCCACGTTCAGTGAATTTATTCTCTAATAAGCACCTACATACTTACTTTAGTGTCTCCACACAAATGATCATGAGATCAATCATCCTCATCTAATGAGCAAGCAATGTATGTATCAATCTATCCGGATTCACTAATCCCCAATTTAGTAATCCAACGATTGAGAATTATTTTAGTTTTAAGCTTTCTAAGGATTTAGATTTCATTAGAATGATCATCATCATTATTCTAAAAGCATTGCTTAAAACTATAGGTTTATCACATAATATAAAACAGCATCATGTAGATAATTTAAAAGCCTTTAATAAATTAATATTTTTTATTAATAAATGAATAAGATTGTTACAAAGTATATGCTTTATCATCAAACATGATTAGCTTGTGTGCATACTACTTTCAATCTCCCACTTGCACTAAAGCCAAACGTTATGGTATCTCATACCCTTCTTCTCTAAGTGACGATTATCCTGCTGTTGGATAAGCTTTAGTTAATGGATATGTAATGTTGTTCTTGAGAGTCCACTATCTCTATAGTGATTTCTCGTCTTTCAATTATTCCTATAATCAAGTGAAAGTGCCACAACACATGTTTAGATCCAAGATGAGACTTAGGAACTATTCCTAGTTCTGTAATGAACTTTTCATCCAAACAATCAACTTGTAGCTTCATTTATAGCTATGTACTTTGTCTTTATCACTAAACTAGCAACTTTTTGCTATTTGAAACCTTTCCAATTCACTGCACAATGATCTTCTCTAGAATATGACCGATCATCATCAGGTCTCGTATATTTCATTGCATACATGATTGTCACTCATGCGATCTCTCTTTTCAGGAGTCTGTGGGGACTATCAAGAAAGATACATTCCATGGCTCATCAACATGAGACATTTCTTGGAGTTTCTCATGCTAAACAACTTTAGCATCAAATAAATATATGTTCCTTGGGTTAAGTTGAGCATCCTCTTTAATCTATCTATATAGATTTGTATCCCCAATTAAGATACTCTTCCCAAATCATTCACAGAGGAATGTTTCGACAACTTTATATTTACTGATTCTAGCATTGGCATGTCATTCCTTATCCGTATTATATCGACATATAATACTAGGAATGTCACGACGCTCCCACTGACCCTTTTGTACACATTAGGTTCATTCTTATTTGTGATAAAATCAAACTCTTTTGATTGTCTCATCCAAACGAATGTTCCATATTTGAGAAGCTTGATTCAATCCATTTCTCTGAGTGTCTACAACTCTTACCTCATCGTATGTAACTGGATCATCGTCTTCAATGATGTGTACTTCATCCATTATTTATGAGTCCACTATCTACATACCTCCTAGGTATCTTCAGTACTATTCCAGATTTACGATTCGGTTATGGTACAATAGGCCTATCTAAAGGTTCCTCATATTTGACTTATAGTGTTTTCTGGTTCTTGAACTCTTCAAGATTCTATTATCCTCCCACTAGCCCTTTCAATGATAAACATCTTTATCTAAGAAGGCGACATGTTTTGCAACAAACACCTTTTGCTAAGTAGGATTATAATATATATACCCTAAACTTACTTTAGGATGTCCCACAAATCTGTATTTGTCAAATCTTGTCCCAAGCTTATCTTTTGAAACCTTTTCACATAAGCTGGACAAACCCTTACCTTAACATACTTAAGATTAGGAATCCTCCCTATTCATAACTTTTATAGAGTCTTGGGGCAGGATTTTGAGGTTACTTTTTTGTAGATATGCAACCATTTTTGGGACATTATCCTAGAAGGATACTGGAATGTCGGTAAAATCATTATGGACTGCACCATGTCCAACAAGGTACGATTTTTTCTTTCAGATACATCAATCAATTATTGCGCATCAGGAGGAGTCCAGTATGAGAAAACCATTTGAGATGATGTAGAAACTTATTGCATAAGTATTTATTCCTTGATCTAATCAAAGAATCTCAATACTTTGTCAATTTGTTTCACTTCTGAATTCTTTGAACCTTTCAAATAATTCACAATTGTATTTCAGCAAATACACACATTCAACTCTTTGAATGATCATCTCTTTTTCTTATACTAATTTGTTCAATATGCAAAATTATATTCACGTAAGTCAAGTATACAAAATTCATTAAGTAATATTCCAGTTCTATATAAAACATTATTATTATAAATAAAATAACAATTGTTCTTAAATATAATACCAAAGATTTCATTGTCTAACAACAAAATAGAAATAATGTTTCTAACGCGAGCTGGTATACAATAACAACTTATTGACTTAATATATTTGCCCGTAGGCAATGCTAAACTATAAGTTTCTATGGCTAATGCAGCAACCTTTGCTTCATTTTCTACACATAAGATTACTTATCTTTGTTTAGCTTTCTACTTCTGCTTGGTCCCTTTATAAATCTATATTTATGATAACCAAAGTCGGTATCCAATACCCAAGTAGAACCTTAACTTAAAAAAAATTATTTAAAATCACGAACAAAATTGTATTTGTAACCGAAACTTCACTAAGCTTCTTCTGGTTAGCCTCTGTAAAATGCTTCTTGCAGTTTCTTTCCAGTGTCCATGCTTATTGTAGTGGAAGCAAACTCCTTTGCTCTCCGTATCAGTTTTGTTCTTATTATCCTTTGTTTTTCCCTTTCTATTTATCTTCTTTGAATCGTTCTTCTTTTCAGAAGATCCTTTGGCCCCTACTAGTAAGACATGATCTTTCTTGGTTGAAAAGTGACTCTCAACATTTTCAACATGTTAAGCAAATCAGCGAGGTTGATATCTAGCTTGTTCATATGAAAAATTCACAACAATTGTGAAAGGAGTCCAGGAGTGAGTGCAAGATCAAATCTTGGCTCAACTCTCCATCCATGACAAAACCTGTTGTCCTAATTGGTTAATTAAATTGATTATGTTAAGGACTTTTATCTGTACTGCAGTGTCATCGGTCATTCTAAATCGGAAGAGCTCCTTAGATATCTAATATCTATCAATCCTACTTTTCTCACCATCAACTACTTGATGTGCAAGAATATAGTAAGAGCATTCATAGTTTCATGCTGACGCTGAAGCTCGTTACTCATGGATGCGAGCATGATACATTGAGCCAACTGTATATCGTCTTGCCACTTTCTAAAAGTAGCAATCTCTTCCTCAGAAGCATTATTTGCAACCATTGCAAGGATAGGCGTATTAAGGACATAAGATAGCTTTACAGCCATGAGAACTATTCCCAAATTTCTTAACCAATTCGTTTAATACGGTCCGGTTAAATAGCATCTAATATGCTTCGCAGTGATAGTAATTTTAGACATTGAAAAATTCTGTAAATGAATTTGTAATTAATAACATTTTAGCATACATTCTTTTATTAATTATCAAAATAATTTAGGTCTTGTTTTAAATTGGTATCTCCCACTATTTTCTTTAAACTATATTACCCTCACTTATATAGTTCGGCAAGATCTAACTAAAGATTTGCTAGTGAGAATTAGGATCTCATTTTAAATGTATATAGCCTTGTGGTGACACAACAAACTATGTATAAATAAATAGGTAGACAACTCTTGTGAATTACATCAACTATGCAACTCCTTGTATTTTTCCTCTTAGATTATTTTGATCAAATGGTGGCACATCCGATTCAAAATTATCCAAGTTAAGTCTAACCTAGCACTCCATATATTCAAAAAAAAAAATATTATCCTTGTGGTGACATAACAAAACAACATTGTTCAATTTTCTTTATAAGCATCAAATGTGATAAAATTAACATCTCAAAGAATTAAGATAAGCCTTGTGGTGACACAACAAATTTATAATAATTAATTGATACTCTATTATTTTTATCATGCTAGAAGGCGACGTTCGATATTCTAAATATCTTTGAACGCATAGGACTTAATATAAAAAATTTGAGGGGTTTTTCATGTTATTATTTTCTCTCATTTTGTTTAGCGCGCATGCACACACACACACACACACACGCACACACACACACACACACACACACACACACACACACACACACACACACACACATATATATATATATATATATATATATATATATATATATATATATATATATATATAATACGCGTCATTTTAATTAACATGCGAAGCATGTTTGCATAATATATATATATATATATATATATATATATATATATATATATATATATATATATATATATATATATTATAATCATGCACATATAGAATACTATATATTCTACCTTGATTGATTATGGACTTTTATTCTAGTTTAGTTCACTAGAGAGATAGAATTTAAATTAAAAAAAAATTAGAGAAGACGAGGTACGTAGACCCCATTTAATAAAACTCATACATTCATGCATCCAACTAAAATAAAACCCAATCACATTGGTCAATAGTACATAATCAATCCCATTTATTATCATACACATCACCATATGTATCAATAAATAACATTCATATCATGAATAATAAACATTCAATATATATATTGATATCATTTAATGAGCAAATTTAGTTAGTATAAAATCTAATTTTGAATCAAAATAAACTCCTTTATTTTATTCCAAATTTAAATCAAAATAAACCTTTTTTATTTTAATTTATCTAATTTTGAAAAAAATAAACTATTTTATTTTAATCAAAATCTTTGCTCAAAATAAACTCTTTTATTTTAATTAATTATGGAATCCAATTCCAAGTAAAAAAAAATTCATTTATTAAAGGAAACACGAATCCTCTTTCTTATTTACAAATAAACTCCTTTATTTTGAATAATATGAAATCTTATTTTATATTTAAATAAACTCCTTTATTTTAAGAAACATAGAATCCAATTTCAACTCCAATTAGTTATCATGGAATCCAATTTTAAAATTAAAATAAACTCTTTTATTTTAATATTAAAATAATTGAGAATATTATATATATATATATATATATATATATATATATATATATATATATATATATATATATATATAACGAAGTTACAGATAAAGTGATTCAGGTGATTCAGCTAACCTGCTTAACCATATTATATATATAAATAATATATTACCATAATCATTGAATCTAATCCCCCTTCCAAAGTTATCCTACATGATCACTTTTAACGGGATTAATTAATCGAGCGGTTTTTTTTTTAATTTTATACAATAAATTATGCCCAATTAAATTGTTCTAGACAAATATCAATATACATATCAAATTAAAATAATTAATAATTCGCATAATGGTTTGGCTCTGATGCCACTGTTAGGTTTGTAATATTCATGAACGCAATCAAATTGCACAAAATAAGCGAAAACGTGAAAAAATCAGAGTTTAAAATTTTACAAACCATATACCCGGATCATCCTATATGCACAATTATTAATTAAACAAAAAGATATGAAGAACAAGAATCATACCCTTGAAGATTCGAGCTTCCTCAGGTACAAGTTCACATCCAATCCTTTTCGTGTTCAACTTGAATCCACCGGGTTTGGTTCCTTCCTTTGATCAACGTTAGCCACCCAAGTGTGTGGTCTCTAGAGGTAATCCACCAAGAAAGAATAAAAATTCAAGAAGATGAGTGTTTGGCAAAACCCTAATTTTTCTATCTCTCATAGAAAAGGAGCGTACTCTCTAACAATTGGAATTACGTCTGTTGTGAAAATGTCAACAACAACTCACTTTACCCATAATAAGACTCCTCTTATTTATAGATGTGGGCAACCCTCCTTAACAATTAAGGAATTGAGTTTTATTTTAATTAATTAAACTCTTTTAATTAATTAGGCTCCTAATCTTATTGGGAATAATTAATTAAATTTTTAATTAATTAGCCTCCTAATCTTATTAGGAATAAATGAGAGTACTTATATTAAATTAATTCATAAACTCTTTTAGAAATTAAAATAATATTAATTGTAATAATATTAATAAGATTCCTCTTATTAATTTATATTTAATATTTATAAAATATTAAATAATAAATATTAAGCTATTTAATTTATTCTATCATCATAGATTAAATTAAATATACTTAACATATTATTACGATTATGCCATTAATTTCTTAAATAATTATTCTTCCTTTTATGGTGTGACCCTTTAGGCTCTCCATATTAAACCGGTTGTGAATAAATCAATTAGAACAATTCTAATCTTATTTAAATAAATAAATTAAATAATTAATTTATTTAAATAAATAATATTTATTCTACAATAGGGATAAGCCTCCCTAGCGATCAACGTTTTTTCAGATAATATAGATTTCAACATTAATCATAAAAGAACCTTTGAGTAAATAGTTACAGTACAATTGAATCCTTCCACCATACAATGTCCCAATTAAATATAAGACATGAAATTACTGTCAAATCTTATTTTATTTAATTATATGTATTTCGACTCTTAAATGCACAACACCAAATAATGTAAATTAGAAACTCCTTTCTAATTTCATTCTACCTTGACCAAGGACTACTGGGTTGTCATTTATCGAATCACATAGGATATTTTTCTTCTTTTACTAGAAGTGGTAGATTCTTTATTGATCATACATTATCTTTATGTACAACTTATTATACCCAAGCATACCCTTTGATATACCCTAAGGGTCTTAAGGAATAAGTTAAAGTATAACTCATCATATACAATATACTATGATGATCTCAAGTCCAAGGATCACTTGTACTACGATCACTACAGGAATTCCTATTGATAGGCATGTAAAACTCAATTAGGTATTCTTTAGCGAGCCGCGTTCAGTGAACTTATTCTCTAATAAGCACCTACATACTTGCTTTAGTGTCTCCACACAAATGATCATGATATCAGTCATCCTCATCCAATGAGCAAGCAACGTATGTACCAATCTATTCGGATTCACTAATCCCCAATTTAGTAATCCAACGAGTGGGAACTATTTTAGTTTTAAGCTTTCTAAGAATTTAGATCTCATTAGAATGATCATCATCATTATTCTAAAAGCATTGCTTAAAACTATGAGTTTATCACATATTATAAAGCAGCATCATGTAAATAATTTAAAAGCCTTTAATATATTAATACTTTTTATTAATAAATGAATAAGATTGTTACAAAGTATATACTTTATCATCAAACATGATTGGCTTGTGTTCATGTTACTTTCAGTAGTATAGTTAAGCTAGTTATGATGTGGGTTTATTATACATATATGTATTTATTTAGATGGTGGCTAATACATGGCTTAATGTGGGCAGGAAAAACCAAGATACAAAGCTGGCGTCGCAGTGCCAGCATATACACTACAACTCGCGCCGCAGCGCCATGTTTAAAATCCAGATTTCCTATCTCGCGCCGCAGCACCGCCAACGAGTCCAACATTCTGCTAACTCGCGCCGCGGCGCCAAGCAAAGAAGACCAGGCCGCGCCGCGACGTCAGCTGCAAGTTTTGTTTTTTAAAAAAATAGTGTTAAGCCGGCAGCCAAGCCCACTCACCCCTCATCTCTCGATAGTTTTAGCATATCTCTCTCGACAGTTTAGCACAAAAGAACCCAGGCATCCCATCAGCCGTTTCACTCCCAAAAAGTCCTAGCAGTGATCATTTCTCATCTCAAACTACCATAAAAAACTGAGAGACTCCATCGATTGCTTGTCAGAGTTCGTCCTCACTCGATTTCTAACCTAGGGTTTTCCCATTCAAGGAATTTTTGATATTTCGTTCAATTAGAAAAGTACTTTGATTGAATTGTTGTGTTCTTCTTCTTGTTTGTTTGGGTGATTTCCACTGCCTGAAATCTGGGTAGAGCATTCACAATCGAAGGGCTGTCCAAGTTGGTTTTAGGAGCGCACGCAAGGTGTTCGATAATTTAACTGAGACAGAATTTAACTGTTAGGAGGCTGTTTGACATTCAAAATTCATTGGGGATTATTCTACCCTAAGTTTGGGGGAATCTGGAATTGAGCCTTCTATTTTTGTCGAACCAACTGAATTTTTAACATGGCATCAAAAAGGCAATGACTGAGTGTCAGAGGGTCCTCATTCGCAACACCAATAGCTTGGGATAACACCAAATTTATCAACGAAGAGGTCTGGAAAAGGTACAAAACCTCTTTTGCTGCACGAAATTTGATTCATGAGCGGGGTTTGAGGCCAGACAAAAAGGATGGCGAGTTGGTGGCCATGATTGCGGAACGTCATTGAATTCACTTCACAAGACCACCCGAATTAGCTATTGTATCTATGGTCAGAGAATTCTATGCAAATGCTAGTCCCGAAGGTCCTGCTGTTGTCCAAGTTAGGGGGCGGTCAGTGGCTTTTGGAAGTCAAGCTATCAACGCACTATTTGCAATGCATGGTTTTGAGGGTAGGGACTATTTGGAGTCGGGGCTCCACAGCTATGACCTCGATGATATTATTAGGAGGCTCTGTAACCCGGGACTACATGGAAGACAAATGAATACACGGGTGAGAGGACCAGTTTCCCGCACACTGCACTGAGCCGCTATGGGAAGGCGTGGTTCAGCTTTATTTATGCCAACATGATCCCGACTCGTCACTTGAGCGACGTGACTAAGGATAGAGCGATCCTCTTTTTTGCCATTGTCACGGGCCTAAACATGGACATCAGAGTTCTCATACATGAGTTTATCATGAAGGCGATCAACAGCACCACCATTTTAGGACTTCCACATCCATCCTTGATCACCCGGCTGTGTAAGAGGGCGGGTATCCATTGGGTGCCAGAAGAGATAACTTTACCGCCCATGTTCGTTATTGACCATCAGACTATCTCATGCTTCAATGTGTGGGACGGGGCAGATTCTCATGTCAGAGGCGAAGGATACGGGCCACCTGCTGTGCCACCTCCTACAGTAAGGCCCTAGCCCGTGCAGCCACCAAATATAGGCCCAGCTTCACAGGGACTACTAGCAGATATCATGGCATCCCTCACTTTGATGCATCAGAAACACGACGCCGAGGCTCAGAGGCAGTAGAGTCACATTGCAACAGTGGCTCAGAGGCAAGACATAGCTATGTAGTATCAAGCTGAGCTGGTCAACACGATGCAGAGCATATACACTATGTATAGTGGCGAGGATGCTGAGTTTACGCCATTCCAGTTCCCAGACCCTCCTGTCTTCCCACCATACCCTCCACCATCATCGCCCGCTGAAGCTGAAGAGGACGATGCCGCTGCTAAGTGACAGAACTTTAGGGAAGCCCTCTCGTATAGATTGTTATATGTTTAGCAATGAGGGCATTGCTCACCTTAAGTTTGGGGGTGTTATGGTTTATTATCTATTTTATTTCTATCTACTGCCATGTTAGGTTGCCATATTTTGTACTTTGCGTATATTTTATCAGTATTGTGGTGCAGTCATTTTGAACTGCGGGATTATATTTAGGATTTTTATGGATGCATGCCATATACAATTTTTGGTTATTATTAATGAATGCTTGAATTATTATCATCATGTATGTTTGGTTTATAGCCATCTTTTTGGGGCTTTCACAGATGTATATGCTTGTGCCATGTTAATGGCTTTATGACCATATTTTGAGCTGCTATTAAGCAAGAGTGTTATATTTATTATTAATTTTTGATTATAGCTAATGACAAGCACTAAGTAATTAAGTCTATCTCTTAGAGTCGCGTCATGCATGTGTGAGCTAAGGGTTTGTTTAGTTGATAAGTTGAGACTATTATTGATCCGTCCTTCTAAGTAAGCACCGAGTAACTGCGTTAACTAGTTATTTTTCGAATTTAGTTCGCATGTTTATTGCTTTGAGAGTATGTTCACTCTTATAAACTTTCATTGTTAGAAGGTAATAATAGACTTAGATGCATATACAGTTTTGGATCTTGGATTCTGGCATGTTGATATATAAAAAAATGTAATAAAAAGAATAAAAAGAAAAGAAGTTTGAATATCGAAAGTCTTGCGGTGGGTCGAGATGGATCGTGAAATGCACTCGCCTATAAACACAGGACCGATGTCGAGATGGAGCATAAAATACACTCGCCAAATAATCTTCGGATTTTGCTGTTCGAGTTATTAGATTCATAGGGGTGTTCTACACCTAGTGCCCTAAAGTCATCTGGCTTGGGAGTCACTAATCAAAAGTTCATTATGGGTAGTTCTGAATAGCCTAAGGTAATTAAGGACTGTCCGAGTTAGATTTTACTGTCTTCATTATAGAGTCTTTTGATCCTTTCCTGCACTTGCGGCTTATTCTTAATTCTTGTTGAATGTTTAAGTACGGAGTGGGCTTATTGGTATTAACAATCGACTGTGCAAACTTATTTGAGCTCTGATTAGTTAGGACAGTTGGTCTCCACACACATACATAGAATGGATCAAATACAGTCTTATGCTTGAAATTGAATGAACTCTTACTCATATCTGTGTTTTCCCTGTTCTCTGGGAGTATCTATGATCGTGCTTAGAGGCCATGATACTAGTACACATTTATATTTTACCTTCGCATTTGTTTTACTATTGTTAGCTTTGTGTTAGATAGTTTACTCGAGAACAAGTAAAGACTTAAGTTTGGGGGTATTTGATGAGTGGCATTTATTCCCGCGAATCAGATACTTTATGGCTTAAATAGTTGCCTGATCTTCATAGATATTATATAGTTTTATATGATTATAGTATTATTATGCTTAATCAACGTATTGCAGGGCTTTTCAGGACTTTTCTAGCTTTCAGGGGACAACCATGACAATTTACATACACTGGCACCGCAGCACCAATGTCAATCCTTTTGCTCGCGCCGCGGTGCCACACCTTATCTTACTGATGTCATCCTGGCGCTGCAGCGCCATAGTTCCTTCATGGACTCGTGCTGCAGCGCGACCTCCGATCTCTTTGTTGATGACGCGGCGTTGCAGCACCAACCACAAGCCTATTGCCTACGCCGCAGTGCCACCTCCGGTGCCCAGGCAGAGAAGGCTTGATCTTGACCTAGAAAAAGGGAAATACTTATATATACAGGGAGAGCCTCTGCTTATGGGATATGCAGATATAGTCGGATAGAATAGCATAGCTTAGTATAGAATAGTTTAGTTTTCTTTCTCCTTTGTATTTTCTTTCTCCATTCCTTAGATAATGTTTGTAAATATAGAGTAGGTAGATTAGGTAGAAGTCTGGGATATCCTTGGAGCAACAAGAGTAGTGAGCTACATGGATTGGAAAGCTTCAAAGGAGCAGAATGCTCGGAGACTGAAGGGCCTTGACAGAGTTTTTTCTTATCCATTTATTTCCTCCAATTTTGTAATCCATAAATGTTGTCTTAATTGCTACTTATATTTTGTTCAATAGCTATGAACTGAGTATTGGCTCTAATGTTATAATGGAACCCGTTGTGATTTAAATTAACTGTCTTATCTATTTAGTTGGCACCATGTGGTTAGGTTTAATACATTCATGCTTAATGATTCTCGCTAAGACATTAGGGATGATTTTGGTAACCTATATGATATCGACAGAAAGATTGTAGATTTACACCTAAATATATTTGCATGTGATTATGGGTTTTGACTTCATATTTTGTGCATAGAATACACATATATCTATATGCCACGTGTGACCTAATTGAGAACTTATGCTTAAATACTTGTTATGGTTAATTCGCGTAGACATGTGTAGGATTGTACCTAGCTTGGATGTTCTTTTCTGTTCTATTCCTTATCGGGTGGATCTGGAGAGGATATATTTATGCATACCTCGACAGAGGTGTATGAGCACCTGTGTGTTCTTGGTCGACGAATTGTCATGACCATTAAGACCAAAGAGAGAAGGGTAGGTAGTTTGATGAAGCATAGCACGCCAGGTGTTCGACAGAATGCCTGAGTGGGGTGAAGTTGTAACCTTAGCTTGTAATTCCTTCGTTTACCATTCGTTATCCATTTACTTGCTTTGATAATTAGTTATAATTAGATTAATCACACTTCCATTAATTGATGTTCGAATAAGACTTTAGCGATATAAAGTTGGTATTTCGTAAATATTAGTGATAGTTTCTCGTGGGTACGACACTCTACTTATCACTATATTACTTGTTAGACCGCGTATACTTACGCGTGTTTAGTGATCGATTTTTTGACCAACATTAGCTCACATATTACGTGTACTACGATATTATTAGAAAATCTTACATTTCCGAATCCGTTAACACACAATTCACCTTTTAAGTTCTTTAATGAGTGTTCGATAAACGTTCGTGAACGTTTAAAGCTCGTTTCTTTGTTCAAAGTCAGAATTTGACAATTTTTGAGTCCGCAACTCAAAAATGTAAACTTAAACTATTCTCCATCAAACCAATGTTTTCGAGTTAAACGGTGACTTTAGACTTTCATTCCCAGAGTTTCACAATTTCGACGATTATCGCCTAATCTCGTAAATTTCTCCTTAACTTCGTTACTTGAGATTTTTACACCGTTCAAAATGGATTCATTCCATATATCTATCATCCTAACCAAACATATTTCATTCAATCTTATACATGATGGTTTTCAATTTGTCCATCAACAACAAAATTACAATTCTTCAATGTTTTTTCATTAGTTCATAACTTCTATGATTATGATTCACTTGCAACATGGTTTTTTAAGGTTTAAGTCCTCTAATAACCATCTTTGTTCCCCCTTATGATACATGCTTCACCAAGAATCACATCTCTATCATAGTTACAAATGAAGAGATGAAGATTAATGGTTAAAGGTTTATTACCTTTGATGATCAAGCTTTCTTTTCTTCTTCGTGTGTTAGGAAAATCTAGCTCTTACTTCTCGCAATATAATTGCTTATCTCTAAGATGTTGGTGTAAAATGAACAAGCAACAAATGAGAAATCTAAGCTCCTATTTATAGAATTTCTAAAGTGAGGGTAAAATGGTAAAGATGTCATCCCACCTCCTTACTTCCACTTCCTTACTATTCATTCCTTGCACCCCACAAAACTTATCCTTTGCTTGCTCACCAAGTGGCCAGCCATGACTCACTCATGGGGCCCACATAGGTTGCCCCCATGGGTTTTTCTCCCCCAGTTACCCATATCGGTTCGATCCACGGGTCAGGTTCTTGGTTCGGGCTTAAGTTTAATTACTTTGGGCCTAACGTTGGGCTTGCATTAAAAATCTTTTGGCTTTAACACGTTTGCACTTGGGTTTACCCAATTCCTACACAAATCCTACAAGTCCATTATAATAGGATTTAAGCGTTTAACGTATAATTCTCGTATTCCTTACGTATACTAGTTCGTATAATCATTCGTTATATACGTTATACTATCTTTCGTATATACTAGTACAATACATCGTATCATACTCGTATTTTTTGCCTCGTATAATACTTGCTATTATCCGATCATCATTTATTCAAATCTCTACGTTCCTTAACATTCTCAAACTTAGTACGCAGGCGAAAAACTGCGTTTGCTATAACTGAATTATTATTACATAATCCATCCTCCCTTATTATTCTATCGTTACGTATGTCTCGGAAGTTCAGAAATAATTCTCGAGTAGAATTTGATGAATAGTATTTTTCAGAAAATTTCTCGGAAAACTTTTATTTTCGTCTTGGAAATTCAAACACTTTAATTCTACCACGTAGCCAGAATACTACGATATTATGACACTTTTAGGTTATAGAACAACCTTCACCTTGCTTACTCAATATAATAACATATATTATAATTTTATTCATTATATAATCCAATAAAATCATTTTATAATTAATCCGATTTTCTCTGTCGTTACATTCTTCTCCCCTTATAAGGATTCTGTCCCCAGAATCTCGCTATAATTAAACAAAAAATGGAGGGTAATTCTTCTTCATCTTTTCTTCAAGTTCTCACGTTGCTTCTTCGGCATCGTGATTCTTCCATAACACCTTTACCGAAGGTATAACTTTGTTCCTCGGAACTTGTTCTTTTCTATCAACGATTTGAATAGGCATTTCTTCATACGTCAAGTCCTTCTTAATATGAATAGGCTCATATTCTATTACATGCGTATAATCTGGCTTATAAGGACCTAACACAGAGACATGAAATACATTGTGTAATCAGTCTAGGTCTGGAAGTAATGCTACCACGTAAGCGGTCCTATAAACCTTGGACTTAGCTTTCCCTTCTTCCCAAAACGTATCTTTCCTTTCCAGGGAGATACCTTTAGAAATACGTATGAGACTACTTCAAACTCTCTATTCATTCGATGTGAATCTGCATACTTCTTCTGCCTGTCTTGAGCTGCTACCAGACGCATTCGTATCAGCTTGACTACATCCGCTGTCTGCTACACCAATTTGGGTCCTAGCATTTGGCGTTCTCCCACTTCATCCCAACACAATGGTATTCTGCACTTTAGTCTGTATAAAGCTTCGTAAGGCGGCATGCCTATGCTCGCATGATAACTGTTGTTATAAGGAAACTCTACTAGCGGTAGATGATCATCCCAACTACCTTTAAAATCCATAACGTAAGATCTCAACATATCTTCCAGCGTCTGAATTGTCCTTTCGCTCTGCCCATCAGTTTGTAGATGATAAGCTATACTCAACTTTAGCTGTGTTCCCATCTGTTCTTGCAGACTTCTCCAAAAGTTTGATGTGAATCGTGGATCATGATCTGATATCAAAACTGGTACTCCATGTCTGGAAATAATTTCCTTAACATAAATTTTAGCTAACTGATCTAAGTTAAACTTAACTCTTATTGGCAAAAAGTGAGCCGACTTCGTCAATCGGTCCACTATTACCCAAATTGCGTCGTACCCTTTTTGAGTAATTGGAAGTCCCACCATAAAGTCCATTGTGATATGCTCCCACTTCCATTCTGAAATCTCCAATGACTATAACAAGCCACTAGGTCGTTGATGTTCGGCCTTAACTTTTTGACAAGTTAAGCACCTCCTCACATATTCTGCTATTCCTTCTTCATGCTCAGCCACCAAAAACTCTGTTGAAGGTCTTGATACATCTTAGTGCTACCAGGATGAATCAAGTACCTAGAGCTATGAGCCTCTTACAATACTTCCTCCTTTAATTCCGTCTAATTCGGAACAAAAATTCTTTTTTTTTAATCTTAATAATCCCTCATTATCAAGACAATACTTTAAATCTTTTTCATCGGTTAGCCGCTTCTTCATCTGGTCACACTTCTCATTTTTGAGTTGTACCTCCTTGACTCTCTCTATAATGGTAGATCGAATCGCAGTCGTAAACAATCTTTGACCCGACTCACTCGGTAACTTCAATTCTAACTCCATCCTAACCATCTCTGTTATTAACTCAGTTTGAGCCGTTAACATAGACAACTTTTTCCCGACCCTTTCTACTTAAGGCTTCGGCCACTACATTGGCTTTTCCTGGGTGATACAGGATCTCGCAGTTGTAATCCTTTATCAACTCCAGTCATCTCCATTGTCTCATATTTAAATCTTTTTATGTGAAGATATATTTTAGACTCTTATGGTCCGTGTATATCTCACATTTCTCTCCATATAAGTAATGCCTCCATATCTTTAAGGCAAACACTACCGCGGCCAGTTCCAGATCATGAGTAGGATAAACTTTCTCACAATCCTTTAACTGCTGTGATGCATACACAATGACATTGCCATGCTGCATGAGCACGCAACCAAGTCCTCTATGCGAAGCATCGCTATAAACTACAAAATTTCTTGTATCATCTAGTAAAGACAATATAGGTGCTTTACTCAACCTTTTCTTCAGTTCGTGAAAATTTTCTTCACACTTCTCAGTCTATACGTACTTCACTGTTTTCCTTGTCAAGTTAGTTAATGGAGTAGCTATCTTGGAAAAATCTTGGATAAATCTTCGATAGTATCCCGCTAACCCTAGGAAACTCCATACCTCAGTCGGCTTTTTCGGCTGTTCCCAATTCATCACTGCTTCCACCTTTGTTTGGTCCACTGAAATTCCATCCTGGTCGATAACGTGTCCTAAAAATTGTACCCTTTCTAGCTAAAATTCACACTTAGTGAATTTTGCATATAGCTTCTCCTTCCTTAGTATATCCAACACAAAACTTAGGTGTTCAGCGTGATCTTCTAGCATCTTAGAATAGACTAGAATATCATAGATAAACACTACGACGAACTTGTCCAAATATTATTTGAACAATATGTTCATCATATCCATAAATGCAGCTGGTGCATTTGTCAACCCAAATGACATCACCAGAAACTCGTAATGGCCGTAACGAGTTTTGAATGTTGTCTTAGGTACATCCTCGTTCCTCACCTTCAACTGATGATACTCCGTTCGCAAATCTATTTTAGAAAAATACTTTGCCCCTTTCAACTGATCAAAGAGATCATCAATCCTGGGCAATGGGTAGTTAATTTATCGTTAACTTGTTCAACTCTCGATAGTCAATTCAAAGTCGTAACGATCTGTCCTTCTTCTTCACAAACAATACCGACGCTCTCCACTATGAAACACTCGATTGAATGTACTTTCTATCCAACAGTTCTTGTAATTGAACCATCAGCTCTTTTATTTCTACTGGCGTCATACGGTATGGTGCCCTTGAAACTGGTGCTGCTCCTGGCACAATATCTATTACGAATTAGGTCTCTCTATCCGGTGGAAGACCCGACAATTCGCTTGGAAATACATCCCTAAATTTTTTGACTATAGGTATTTGTTCCATCGTTGCTCCCACTCTCTGGGTATCAACAACATGACACAAATAACCTACACATCCCTTCCTCAACAATTTCCTCGTTTGTGTCATGGTAAGACAACATGAACGTCCCGGCGATTTATTACCGTAAAATACTACAAGAGGCTGTCTCAACGTTCTAATGTTTACACACTTCTTATGACAATCTATAATTTTACCATGGTTAAACAACCAATCCATCCCAAGAATTACATCAAATTCTCCCAATTTTATCAGTATCAAATCTACCAATAATTTATAACCTCTTATTTCTACACAATAACTCCTATGAATATTTTCAACAGGAATTATCCCTTCGTTTGCTACCTTGATATTCAAAGGTACATGCAATCTTTCGGGAAGTAATCCCAATCGTCTACCAAAATTACATGCTATGAAAGAACAAGTAGCACCCGAATCAAATAACACATAAGCATTTATATCGTTGATCGGGATAATACCTGCAACTACATCCTATGATGCAACCGTATCTTGGACCGTCATCTTAAAGGTGCGGGCCATCGGCCTACTCGCCTGAGCTGGACCACTAATAGCTAACTTACCGCTATTAGTGACCTTATTCCCATCCGTCCCCTACTTTGGGCAGTTCTTCGCTATGTGATTAGTTGATCCACATACGAAGCATCCATAGTTATTCTTCAGACTTGGACAATTAGGCAAAATGTGCCCCTCCTATCCACAGTTATAACACACCAATTTTCCCTTGAGACAGACTCCTAAGGGAGTCTTCCCACAGTTCTTGCATACCTCCATCCTCTTCTTAGGATCCCCTTGCGTCACTCCGGTATTCCCAAAGTTAAAAACATTCCTCTTCTAGCCATTGCCACTACCATTAGCTCCCTCAATTTTCACTCCCCCTTCTACCTTATTCTTGTTCTTCTTCTCTTTGTGGTATTGGTTTAGAGCCTTATTACCACCTTCGGCAATTATTGCCTTCTCTAGAATGGTTCCAAAAGAATCACTCTGGAACACTGATATCCGGCTATAGAGCCAGGGTTCCAAACCCTGCTCAAATCTCTTCACCTTTCTCACCTCAGTGTCCACCTGATGTAGAACAAACCTCACCAGTTCATTGAACTTGGCAGCATATTGGGGAACTGTCATTTCCCCTTATTTCAGTTCTAGGAACCGCATCTCCATCCTCCTATGCATACTTGTGGGAAAGTAGTTCTCGAAGAAAATCTCCTTGAACCGCGTCCACGTTAGGTTTTCTATCCCAACCCTAGCCTGGTTTGCCTCCCACCAGAAGTTGGCCTCCCCTTTCATCATGTAGGTAGCAAAAGCAACCTTTTGCCCCTCTTCGACATTTGCAATAACAAATGCCTTCCTTATTTCCTTCACCCAAGTCTAGGCTTTTATAAGGTCAGTAGTTCCTTTGAACTCCGGCGAACCTACGCTCTTAAAATCCTTAAACGTAGTAGCCTGTACTACTGCAGGATTTACGGGTATATTTGCCCCATTTCTATTAAAAGCAGTCGTTAATAAATTAACAAACTCTTGCATTAGATTAACTGAACCTCCTTCTGGTTGATTCACATTGGCTTCCTGTTTTTGTTGTCTTCTTCTTGGCGGCATCTTTCTGTTAAAAATAAATAACATGTCATTATTACTTCTTTCTTGTTAGTTAGTTTTTATTCATTATTAAACAATAACTTCAAACTCATTGCACAACATGTTCCATAAAAGGCTTATATTGATTTACTTCTTTCTTGTAGTATAATACTACATCATTCATCATTACACAGCCTTAGCTGATTACATTACTTTCCCACCATTACTTTCCAAAAATTGGGATTTACAAAGGACTACCCTTTGATATACAAAAGAGGGTTTTACGTCTCTACTTAGATACAACATATGTACATATCTAACTCTACTCTATTCTAGTTAATAGCTAGATTATATTTGCCTTATGGCATTCTCATAGTCCGCATTGGCAAAGACCGACTATAACATCTCGACTAGTAGTATGCCGAGTCTGCCCTGCCTCTATCGGATACTCAGCCACTTGCCGCTGAAAATCCGCATGAGAACTCCTATATATATAGGACATTCTACTAATCTTTTGCTTCTTAGCCTTTAGCTCCTTCCTGAGCTCAAAGACCTCATATTTTAGCTCATGAACCTTATCCTTCGCCAAAACTCTCTCGTCGTGCTCTTCCTCCCACATCGATTCCATGCTTTTCTTGTCCTCTAAGATTTCATGGACCTCCTTCTTCAGCTCTCTCACATCCTTCCTCAGCTGGATATTCCTATCCAATATTGTCATAAACAACACCTTCATTGACTCCCCTGGAGTCATCTCTTCTGCAAGTGCTACCATGTTAAACAACACCACCTCCACCTCCTCCTCCAACATGCCATCAAATAAGAATATTAATTCCAAGTTCTCCGAGTCTTCTGACTCGACCACCACCACTTCTGGTAACTAAGCTATAGGGTTCGGTAAGATCCCTACTTGATTCACCGACTCCTCATTAATGACATGTATATCCCTATACATTACGTTATCTCCTGACATCCATAACAAAAAAAATTAGTTTGATTAGTACACATCATTAAAATAGTAAAAACACATATCACATTTAATGCATTTTTAGGGTTAACTTCATCTTTTACTTCTTTAACTCTTCTTAAGGTTATGGCTTAAGGTTCTTTTTTCCCCCTTAAGTTTTATAACGTATGGCTTTGATACCAACCTGTGACGTCCCCAAATTCGGGTATCTTCCAACCCGACAGATGGTGCTACACGGTGCTACAGTTCACACATACATTCAATTAAAATTCTTCAAAAGAGTGAATATGTCTTCTATATATTCCAAAACAATATTGCCATTCCCAGGTTCTTTGTAACCATTACATGTGTTCTTGTCATAATATCAAATAATTACAACATTCATACTATACTATTACAAAGAAAATCTATTTGTCTGCCTTAGCCTTTCCATTATCTTTAATGGATCCTTCAGTCCGTTCAGTCTTAGCTGCATTCATATGGTTCAAGCAAGAATGAGCATAACTAGCTCAACAAGTATGATAATTTCAATTAAGCAATAGGTTTGAATCATATGAATCGTATATCTTCAATAACTGAATCAATAGTTATGAAGTACTATCGATAATTCAAAATAGCACCTCTCTTTTCTTTAAAACGTTTAACAATGAACAACATAAGTTAAACATCAATTTCATTTCAAGACCTTGAGCATTTCATTCTTTCTTTGAATAGGACAACCCGGCACCAAGTCCATAAGTCCAATATATCTTACGAGCACGTCTAGGTGATCAGCCTAAAGTACTCTATGTTGTACAACACTACTTCTTTAAATGTATGTACGTTTAAGTTTTGGCAACCTCACGTGCTTGTCGTTTGACAACAAAACTTTTGTTTATTCATACTCAGTCTTTCTTTGAAATCAATACCAAAACATTTTGGCAAAAGATAACAACATTTACAATATTTTGATAGATTATAAATAAATCCACAAAACACATTAAGCCTAACCGAAGGAATTGGCTTTGACTTCATTATACATCAATTCATGCGTAAGGTACATGAATTACAAAGCTAGTCCAGAAGAACTTAGACAAGGGTTAGAATACTTGCCTTCAGCGTCTTCTACAGTTAATATACTTTTCTTTTGAGTCTTTAAGGATTCTTCAATACATGATCACATAACATACCACATTAGGTCATAAACAATCATGTATGGGTACTAAGTTATCTTACCCTTCATCTCAATCTAATCATTCCTTAGATTGTTTAATATCCGTTACGGTTTATCGTATTACTTTTTGTTTACATTTTCGTAACTTTCATCAACTTTTAGTTGTAATCCTTGCGGTTATATTCATCCTTAATGAGTCTACTTTAAGTTAATTAAAGTTATAATTTATCTTTAATCAACTTTCACCTTCTTGCTTTCATTTTTCATTTCTTACTATTTCTTTCTTAGTGCTAGCGCTACGGCACCAGCTTTCCTTATAAGGCTTGCGCTGCGGCGCGAGTTCCCAGTATGTGATGCCTGGTCTCAGCGCTGCGATGCCATTCTCCTTGCTATGTGTCGCGCTGCGGTGCCACTTCACAGTGGATGAGGGTTAGGTCTGGCGCTGCGGCCCCAGTGTTAGTACCTTGGACGGCACTGCGACGCCGACCCTGAGCCTTAGAGAAAACTCACAGTTTATTTCTTCTGCAAATTTTCCAGGCTCATAACTTATTCATTCTAAGTCGGAATTGGCTCGTTCAAAAGCCGTTAGCTCACATATTATGTGTACTACGATTTCATTAGAAAATCTTAAATTTCTGAATCCGTTAACATGGAATTCACCTATTAAGTTCTTTAATGAGTGTTCGATAAACGTTCAAAGCTTGTTTCTTCATTCGAAGTCGAAATTTGACAATTTTTGAGTTCGCAACTCAAAAATGAAAATTTAGACTACTATCCATCGAAAACCAATGTTTTCGAGTTAAACAATGAGTTTTGACTTTCATTTTGAGAATTTCACGATTTCGACGATTATCGTCTAATCTCGTAAATTTCACCATAACTTCGCTACTTGAGATTTTTATACCATTCAAAATGGATTCATTACATATATCTATCATCCTAACAAAACATATTTCATTCAATCTTATACATGATGGATTTTAATTTGTCCATCAACAACAAAATTATAATTCTTCAGTGTTTTTTCATTAGTTCATAACTTCTATGATTATGATTCACTTGCAACATGGTTTTTTAAGGTTTAAGTCCTCTTGTGATAACCCGGGATTTTGAATAATCCAAATTTTACGAATAATTTTTTATTTATTATATTAATATTGATTATCAATTTTGTGATGAGTATCTGTGATACGAGTCTCGAGAAGTAGTCAATTTGTGTATTGACTGAAAAAATAAGAGTAGAGTTATGCTTAACATATTTAGAAACCCTAACCCTAGTTACAGATAGGGGTTCGATAGAAAATATAATTAAAATAATTATATTAATGAGTATGTGGTTGCACTGTAGAGAAATTTTGATCAAGGATTGATCGGGTAGGGTACAATATTAGTAAACCCTAATTAGGGATTAGAAACTATAATCTCAGGATTAGAACCCCTAACGTACCATTAAAAATCCTAATCAAAAGCCAGGAAACCCTAATTTTAAATTTGGAAATCCTAAACCCTAATTAGGAAACCATAATCCTAATTAGTAAGCCTTAAAGTGATTAGTAAACGTTAATATAATTAGAAAACCCTAAGTATACTTCAGAAATATTAATTTCTATTTAAAACCCTAATTATATTTTTTAAATTTTAATTTTCTATTTTAAAACCCTAATTTAGAAAATTCTAGAAAACTAAGGGTGTAAAACCTAAGGTTTATTACCTTAGGGTTAAACCCCAAGGGTTTGGATAATTACTTTTATGCCATTAAAATTTCATGTACATTGACCAAAATGCCCTTTATGGATTTTTTTATTAGGTAACTTATAAAAGTTGCCAAGACCTTTAGTTGGTGACCAACTCAATTGACTTTGTGACTTCAAAATCTCAGAAAATCAGCCTCTAAATGATAGCAACATCATATCTTGCATCATATCATAAATATATAGATTTGAGAGAAAGAAAATCACAAAACTTGGCTCATTTTTTCACCCAATCTCTCACCAACTCCTTCTCTCTCTAAACCTCTGAATTTGTTAAGCATTTCAATCCCATTAACAACCCTAAGATCCCTAAGATCATTTAAGGAGATCAAAGATCAAGGATTTTACTATAAGGTATAAACCCTAGACTCATATTTTGATCATGTATGCTAAGATGGAGTTTGTGATTTTGTGTTTATACAAGTGTTATATGATGTTTTATGATGATCTATGATGATCCATCATAGATCCATACCATTAAAGTGGGTAAAAATAGAAGTTTTTCAAAACTGTCCAAGAACTCAAAAAGTGGTCTAGCAACCGAATGTCAGAGGCCACAGATCCTTCCCCATTTATGATTTTTGATGTTTTATATTTTAGATTTATAGCTTGATATGTCTTCTTTGTTCTGCAAGTAAAATCACAGTCATTTGATGTCTAGATTTCAAGATATTCTTGGTCAAAACCCGTTGACCGGGCATGACCAGACGAATTCTGGGTAACCCAAAAAATGTTTTTCAACGTGTGACAAGATCTTCTAAGGCCTGGATCTGTCAGGTGTTAAGATATTTGATGTTGTTGTTATATACATGTTGTAGCCTGTAATATGGACTCTAGATTCTGGCCTGTGAGGGCCCCGAATCCGAGTTCCCAAATCACCGCGGATCCGGTTCGATCATTCTATACAACTATTACTATTTGCGAAAGATATAAACATAAATTGTTTATACATTAAACTTACACACTTTTCCCCAAGGTCGAGTAACCTTAACTTAATACACAATTCATAACTTATCTAATACATAACATTAATATACAACACTTATTACAAATCTAATCGGACACATTAACTTTAAGCTGGATTGTCGTTAACATTTCCTTGTATCCAACGCGTTCGCCTTAATCTGCAATATTTATCATGATATAGCAAGAGTGAGCATAAGGATTGCCCAGCAAGTTTAAGTTCAATAATATAACGATATATCATTATTGAAAGAATCTGAATAATAAGCTGGCTATAATTCAACAATATAATTGTGAATTAGCAGGAACAAATTTATGACTGAACAAGTATTATACATGAATAAAAATATATGGACCAATTGGTAATGAAGGTGATCAGCCTTTCATACCTGACTTATGCATGCAATATGTACAGAGTAAAATTCATGGCAACCAGCAATAATTAACCATAAGCTTATCCGAATGAAACAACTCTTAGTAGAGTTAAGTAAAAATAAACTTGCTTGAACCGTTGATTACCGCTACACGATTTATAACGCTTTATCCGAAGACCTAATATTAGTAATATAGATCTCCAATATTAGAATAATATCATCACAATATAATACTATAAGATATACATATATATAACCTAAACACATAACACATAACCCTATTAGTCTATAATACACATAAGACTCGGTATCAAGTCAAACTATTGCAGTCTATCTTGATTCCGACAAAATTCTAACGTCCCGACGGTCTAGTCGAACTTTTATCGAGTCTAAGTTCAATTAAACTCTGCCTAACACTTAACAATTATCTCAGATAATTTTAATATTAATCAAAATAATTTTCATAAGCTCATAATAATTTTTAAATAATTATTACTATTTATCTTGATTTTTCAATCATTAAAATCGTATTTAAATGAATTAAATACCACATAATTTTTTTATCATTAATATTTATTTATTATCAAATATTAATGAAATACATGTCATAATATTATAATATATTTATAATATTTTAAAGTAATGTTAATACTTTAAAATCACATTTATATAATTTTTAAACAATTAAATTCATTATCCGTTAATTGCTATTAATATTAAAATATTAATATTTTCATGTCAAAATATCAAAAGTTATATTTTATAACTTAAAATATTTTTATAACACTTAAATCATTTTTATATGATTTATAAATCATTTATTTTATTTTTCCATAATTTATTTAATATATTCATTAAATAAACTAATTATCATTAATATTAATTAATTAATGAAATTTCTCACAAAATATTAAAAGTCACTAAAAATAACATAAACTATTTTCTTTTACCATAATATTATTTTTCATGTTTCTTCATGAATTAAAACCATTTTTAAATAATTTATTTAATATTGTAATTAAATAAATAAATACCTTTTATATTCCAAAAATATTAAATATTTATGAAATATACTTAAAATAATTAAAAATTATTTTTCAGAATTTAAAATAATTTTTCAGAATTTATTTTGTACTTTTAATAATTAAAAACCATTTTTTCTATTTATTTAATTAAAATAACTAATTTCTAAAACTAATTGTCGCTAAAGTGCCCTATAGGGACAGAACCGTCACTATAGGTGTTCTTGAGTTGTTCTTGAGCCTCAAAGTCAGTTTACAAGGTGCTACCTTTGACTACAATTTAATATGTATTCTTGTTGCTTTCTGGACTGCTAATAGTGTTAGGATTGTAGTACTGATGTAGTACTACAACCACAAACTCAATTCGTGGTCATTACATAACCAAGCTGCAAGATCCAAGCTCCGAAATATGTTGTCAGGCATGTTCTTGAATTTCTGAGCTGCCCAGAAATTCAAACAGTGCCAAATGTGCTACTTTAAAGCTTTTAATCTCTGCTTTCCAAGTATTGTTTATGTGATGTAATGGTTCAATATTGTAGACCACATGACATAGAACAGTTCTAGTGTGATAACCCGAGATTTCGAATAATCAAAATTTTGCGAATAATTTTTTTTTATTAATATTAATTATTAATTTTGTGACAAGTATCGGTGATACGAGTCTCGAGAAAGTCAATTTATGTATTGACTAATAAAATTAGAGTAGAGTTGTGCTTAACAGTTTTAAAAACCCTAACCCTAATTTCTGGAAAGGGATTCGATAGAAAATATAATTAAAATAATTATATTAATGAGTACGCGTTTGTATTGAATAAAATTTTTGATCAATGATTGATTGGATAAGGTTTGAAATTAATAAACCCTAATAAGGGATTAGAAACCCTAATCTCAGATTTAGAAAACCAATGGTATGGTTAAAAACCCTAATTGTACGCCGGGAAACCCTAATTTTATATTCGGAAATCCTAAACCCTAAATTAGGAAACCCTAATCCTAATTGGCAAGCCTATTGTGTGTATTAAACTTAAATATGATTAGAAAACCCTAATTATATTTTTGTTATATTAATTTCTATTTTACAAACCTTAATTGTAATTTAGAAAATTAATTTTTCTTATTAAAACCCTAATTCGTGGGTTATAAACCCTAATGATCATTTTGAACCTAATTGTTAAATTAAGTAATTTTAATTAGGGATATTAATCCTAATTAGCAAGATTGAATTTTATGATTAGGAAATATTAATATAATTATCGAATCCTAATTGTAATTTGGATTTATTAATTTTCTATTTTGAAAACCGAAATTCGAAAATTTTAAAAATTAAATTGCAAATCTAAATGGTTCAAACCCTAAATCCTAAAAGGTCCAAACCCTAAACCCTAACCCAAATCCTAAATCCTAAGGGTTTCTACAAATTCCATGTTTGCCATTAAATTTATTTTATAAATTACAAAAATGCCCTTTTTACATTTTAAATGAGATGACTTGTAAAAATAGCAAAACCTTTAGTTGGTGACCAACTAAAGTAAGCCAATTGACTTTAACCTCAGCCAAAAACTGATCCAAATGGCGAGCTAACATGTATGTATTCATTGGATCAATTATTTAAGTGATAAAGAGAGTCTCATCTACTCTCTCTCTCACCAAGGCATCCGAAAATCACAAGTGTATCAGTCTCTAGAACATTTCTTTGAACACCTAAAATCAGATTGGAGAGCATAGATCAAGAATTAGAAAAATAAAAGGTATAAGTCCTAAATTTATTTTGATCTTGTATGCTTAGTTAAATTTTGTGTTTTTGTGTTTAAAATCTTGCTAAGGGATGTTTTATGGTGATCTATGATGATCTACCATGGATCCATAGCATCAAAATGGGTAGAAACTATGTTTTTCAAAATCTGTTCTTGAGCATTTTTAGTGGTCTGACAAGTAATGTCAGTGGCCACAGATCCTTGCTCGTATATGTTATGGGTTGTTTTAAACTTGATATTGGTAGCTTGTTATGTTGTCTTGGATCTAGAAGTGAAATCACGGACATTTGATGTCTATATTTTGAGTTATTTCTGGTCAAATCCCGTTGACTGGGCATGACCAGTCAAAATCTGGGCAAGCCCAGAAATTGAAATCAGCGTCTGACAAGAAGTTTAAGACTTTAGACCTGTCAGTATGTTTGGTTTTTGATGTCTTTGTTTGGTACATTATGTAGCTGGTTATGTGTACTATAGATTTGGGTCTTTATATATCTTGTAAACTCATCAGGTCGATCGTGAAAGGTGGTCAAAGTAGACCACCCGAACTGATTTTTACTTTTCTAAGAAAACCCAGAAAAATAAGAACATCATTTCTGACATACTTTGACCGTGTGATTCATGTTTATTCTGTCGATGATAATCTAATTTTATGATTTGGTGTTGCTCCTTGACATAAGGTCTATAACTTAAAACATTTATATGACAATAAACATGAACATAAAGCATAAATAATTGAGTTAGAAAGTGACTGTTCGAGTTTTTGGGTTTCTGGGCAAACCCAGAAACCGTCTGACCATAAGTTTGAAGGCACTGATCTGCTTGTTTTGATGTTGTATAACTTTGATGTTGATTGTTAATGGTAGTCCTACATGAGTAGTACATGATTGAACTTTAAGATTGCCCAGAAACAATTGTAAACCAAGATTAAAATTCGGTCAAAGTAAGGGTCTCGAACTTGAGTCTGACAGTGTTCTTGAGATGAAGAATACCTAAGACGACAGATTTGTGTCGCTAAAGGCTTTAGCGACGGTTCTATTTATTTTATTTTCTGTTTTCCAGAAAATGATTAAAAAAATAGAAATAAATTCTAAAAATTACCAAAAATGGTTTTAAAAATTATTTTAAATTATGAAAAATAATTTCTGACCAATTGGAATATTTTTCTTTAATATTTATAATTATTTAAATATTAAAAGTATTTAATTTATTTAGTTAGTGTATTAAATAAATTAGAGAAAAATAATTTAATATTATGAAAAATCATTTTAAATAAGAATAATGTATTTAAAAATATTTTGAGTTATAAAATGTGACTTTTAATATTTTTGGAGAATTTTCATTAATAATTTAATATTAATGATATTAGATTTATTTAATTATGATATTAAATAAATGAATTAAAAATGGTTTTGTTGATTTAAAAATCATTTAAAAATGAGAAAAATGATTTAAAAGTATTTTAAGTTATATTTAATGACTTTTAATATTTGGATAATAATTTCATTATTATTTAAATATTAATGGTGATGATTTAAAAATAATTTTAATTACTTTAAAAATAATTTAATATTGATGATTTAAAAATATTTTAAGTTATTAATAATAACTTTAATATTTTAACAAGTATGTTATTAATATTTTTATATTATTAAATATTAATAATGATAAGATTATTTGATAATTAAATCATTTAAAAATGATTTAAGTGTTTGAAAAATTATTTTAAATTATAATAATTGTTTATAAATTATTAAAAGCTTCCGAAAAATATTATAAACGATATTTGACTTATCTAAAATAATATTGAAGCTTAGAGACCGAGTTTAATTAACAATCAATGTGTTAATTGTCGGATAGGGTGACCAGAACACCGAGAATGGACCGAAATCCAACCAGACCGAAATAGTTAGACTGGATAAGTGTTTATATAGGTAATAAACACTAATGTGGCTATGTGGTAATGTGCCTAGGAGAAGTTTGACTGTAGAATACAGTGTTACGTGTTATAAATGATTATGCTAATTGTGAGACCGACATTGTTGATTATAGGTCTTACGAACACAGTTAATTATATTGTGTAGCTGTAATCAACGTGAAAGGCAAGTTTCCTAACTTAACCTTGAGTTATATTCATTCAATTATTATAATGGTTAATTATTGCAAATTATACCATGTCCAGGGAATTTATTGTTGATTATTCGCAGTTAGTGCATGATTAATAATTCAAACTGAATTACTTATTGGAGAATATACCTTTGTAGAATAACTGTTGTTGGATATTCATATTCGTAGAAGATAGAATTGACAGTACAGATAATTCCTGTCTATTGTCAAATTATGTTAAGAAATGTCTTAGGTAATTATTCTGGCTAGACGAACATTTATTAGAACTTGATAAATTCGAGAAGAGAAGATAATTTAATTATTATTGATAGATCAATGCCAGTTGTATCGGCATGATTGAAAACTTGAATAGGTTTGAGAAGAGAAGTGGTTAGATATTGAAATCATTGCATTTCGTTGTTAAATCAAATTCTGATTCAAAGACTGAGAAGAACAACCTTTTATATAAAGGAAATATTTTAGGTCGTATATTCGATCGTTGCGCGCTGTTAAGTATTATGCATAATATAGGGTACAAGGAGTTGGCCGGCTCTAAGTACTTGCAGAGGGGTATGATTTAATCTTTATGGTTATCTGATACACCTGGGTATATCAAAGTCCAATCTTTGATAGTTACTCGAGAAGAGAAGTTCTAGATCTAGTGTGATCACTCAGCATAAATCTAGAAAACATTCCACTTTGCTATTGCGTAGAATTAATTCTTGATTATTCCATAGAATATCGTAGAAACTTTGAAAGCGTTGTACTCTTTCATTATCAGATTATTGCGTTGCCTAGAATACGAGAAGACTTGTTATTGAATAACGACTTGTTAAGCTATTTCAAAGTTCCCCGAACTTTGGTTTCATTCTATCAAAATAGATAGTCTGTTCTTATTGATTCGTATACATTTATTGTATGTCTTAACTTGCGGGGCAAACTTGTTGCTCACCCTTGCTATAAATAAAACATTTCAGCTAGGAACGAAGAGGCCAGCGGGTCAAAGAAGATCAAAGGAAAAGGCAAGATGTTGGAGTAGTTATAATGAACAATATTATTATGTTATATTGTATTGTAAACCCTTTTTGTTTAGCTAAGGGGTATGTTTGTAAATTTAAGATTAGCAAACCTGGGACTTATGTATTAAAAACTTATGTTAATGACTTATGTATTCCTATTTATATATGAATGGGTAGTTAAATGGTATTATATTATGGATCGTGAACACCAAACTCGGGGGTCAAGTAACCCGGATTTGGGGGTGTCACATCTAGTACATTATGTTAACCTAACAATTTCATAACTGAGAAATCAAGGCCGGTCAAACGATTGTCAGAAACATGTTCTTGAGAAATCTGGGTTTTCCAGATTTCATCAAGAACAGGTGGTCAACGATGGTTTGACTACTCATTACTTTGATTCTGTGAAAGCTATGAGTGATATAAGGGCATACATGTGTAGTCCATATGACAGTCTACTAGATCAACACAATAACCTGGACTAAACACTAACACATAGCACGATCTGAGGCTCAGAAAAGCTTGTCAGACCAATCTGGGCAAATCTGGGCTGCCCAGATTTCCAGTTTCGTGCACGGTCAACGTACTTTGACTGACCATTTCTTGCAATCTACAAATGATATGTCCATGATTCTAGTTCCAGATGGTAGTCCACATGGCATAGAATAGATCCAAAACATAAAATACAGAAAATGACTAACACACATGGATCTAGAGTCCCTGACATTGGCTTGTCAGACAACAAAATTAGGGTTCTTGACCAGTTTTAAAAACTTAATTTCGTGCCTCTAGATGTTATAGATCCAAGATATATCAACCCAGATCACTTATAGACACCTTCTAACACAACTTTAAACAATCAATTACAACATCAAACATAAAATCAAAAGATTTCGAAATTTAGGGTTCTTATACATTTTGAGCTTTGATTTTTGATTCTGACTCTTGGGATCTGTTTATGGAAAGTTATACACTGACCATGGCTCAATATTTCACTCTTTCTCACTCTAGATTTCGGATTTTAAGAGAGAGAAAGAGGTTGGCAAAAATGAAAGAAATAAAGTGAGCTTTCTCTCACTAAATCCATATATATGATATGATACAATGAAAGGGGTTGAGCTAGCTGCTGATTATTAAGTCATATTGTCAACATAGTGGTTAGGGTTGGTGAACCACTCACAATTTGGCAAGATTTGCAAGCTAAGTCACAATAATGCAATAAGGGCAAAATGGACATTTGGCATTTAATATTTAATGACATTCTTGTCAATTAGCCAAACCCTTAGGGTTTAGGGTTTACGTTAAGGTTTAAGATTTAAACCCTTTAGGGTTTAGGGTTTAGGGTTTAAAACCCTTAGGGTTTGAAATTTAATTTTCTAAAATTTTTAATTTAGGTTTTAAAAATAAAAAATTAATATTTCTAAATTAAAATTAGAATTTTCTAATTATATTAAAATTTCTTAATCATACTTTAAATCTTACTAATTAGGGTTAGTATTTTCAAATTAAAATTGCTAATTAAGCAATTATGGTCAAAATGGTCATTAGGGTTTACGACCCAAAAATTAGGGTTTCTAAAATAAAAAATAATTTTCTAATTTAGAAATTAGATTTTCGTAATTAGATTAGAGTTTTCTAATTACTTACTTTAAAATTAGGATTAATATTTCGTAATTATCATTAAAATTATTTAATTAACACTTAGCTTTTTCCCTATTTAATTTATAAATAAGGGTTTCAAATCCATAATTAGGGTTTTAAATCCATAATTAGGGTTTCAAATTTGGAATTAGGATTTTGTAACCAATTTGTTAAGATTAACCCTAATTAATCTTATAATTATTTACACTTACACCATTAGGTTCCCAATTTAAGGTTTCGTACACCAAATTAGGGTTTCGGATTCCCGGAACTGAAATTAAGGTTTCCAGAACCGATTTTAGGGTTTCTTATTAATCGGTAAAGCTTTCTAACCGAACGTTGATGTTTTTAATATATACTTAAGGTTTGTTACAGATATCGTTTATCTGATCAACCCTTGACCCTTAACCACATCATGCACACATATATAACCATATTCACAGAATATATTCACGTATTCACTTAATCCTGAATAATTCACCTAAATCCTTCACAGAATTTTAAAATCCTCAAAATTCCATCTTAAAAATATCAAACACATACACTAATTTTCTGTCCATGTTCTAATTTTGAACCTTAAATAAATTAATTAAAATTTTAAAAATTTTCCAAATTCTCGGGTTGTCACATTCACCCCTTCTTCTAAAAAATTCGTCCCTGAAATTTACCTTACACCTTACACCATACACGATACACCATTCATCATACATTCTCATCATCACATGCTACCCAATACACCTCTCAAAAGAGTTAAAATTTTGAAATTATGCTGAGGAGTCATACAAACTATTTGTCTGTCATTTTTGCAAAGGTTATACGGAAATTCATCCACAAACCGACATAACTTATGAACACAAAGGGTGATTAGCCCGATATGCCCTGTACTGGCCAAGTACTGATTTTATCTATTCCTCGTCACTGCCATAGGCACAAAAATTCTACCTCGGTCTTATTGGATTCCGCACCAAAACAATTTGGTCTGGGAAATTTCTTTCAATGAACACTTAGAGTTTTCATAAACTTTAGTCTAGCTGAATCGAATATCATAGACCCATATCAATAATTCAATTCAATCGGATTATTTAGGTGCAGTCAAACCCCGTTGGCAAATTAAAATTTTAGAAAATATTTTCGAGAATGACGTCATGATGTCGTACTATATTAACAGTCTGTTTGAGGATGTCGTCATCGTATGACTTTGTCATAACACATCATACAATAGTGAAACAATAATTTTCAGATCGGATTCGCACTAAGTATTCCTGTATTTACAACTCCATCACCTTTTATCATCTCTGCACCAGGTTACATGGTACATGAGTGATAAATAAAATATATTTTGATATTTCAAATCATCTTTGTCTAGTTGAAACACGTAGCATAGACTATACTTTAAACCGTTTCAAAAATGATTATGAGTCTACATATTTTTTTTAAAAGCACATAGTGCGTATTTAGCTTGATGTCAACATTTCGAAGTCTAGCATAGCTAGGAGTTTCAGAAAACTCATGTCTCCAGTAATAATCATTTGCTTAACAATCTATATGTTCCTATAATCCTCAATATTCAGTTTACACACAACTATACCCAGTTCGTAAAACCACACTTATGAGTCCATAAATTACCACAATCATATGAGTTTAAGAACTTTTCTAGACAGACCTTTGGCGTCCATTCGCTGAGGGGTTCATAAACATTTCATATAATTATGAATCAAGTATGTCACATAAGTATGAGTTTTAAGAATTCGTACTTAACCTTATATCCTCTACCTATGACCTATCTATCTGTTATGCACATGAGAAAGGAATCACCCTCTTAACATGCATATATTAGATAGCGCGACATAAACATTTCAATGATTATCATTGTCAGAACTAAGTAGTTGTTACACCAAGTACAATTCCCCGCCCTCACAAGGAATCATACAACTCAGCTGCCGACATGAATCCTCAATTGAATCCCCACCTACCACTAACACCCTTCTCAATACGAATTTCATTTAACTCGTATTCATAATTATTTCCTGAATCTGTACCAATTCATAGTACAACTGACACCCAGCAATCTTGTTGTAAACTATTCAATCATTCGCTTGATTTTTCTCCCTTCTATAACCTTATCAGATCACGGGGTGATCTTATCGTATATATTACGATTTATTTCTATATCTTGATCGATTTGTTTTACGATCTCCTATCACTGTACTTTTAGTCTTTTAGACTCTATCTATTCACCACTACTGTTCAACTTTATTATCAGAGTTAGGGAACTCTGTATCTTTACAACTCACCGAGATTCATCTTTGAATCTTACCGGCCAACTAACTCTATGTGAGTTAGATCATATCCTAATCATTGCGGTTATTAGTCTCAGGTATTCCTACCTAAGGTTCATAACCAACAACTCTGATACTAACTGTGAGGGCCCCGAATCCGAGGTCTCGAATCACTGCGGATCCAGTTCGATCATTCTATACAACTATTACTATTTACGGAAGATATAAACATAAATTGTTTATACATTAAACTTACACACTTTTTCCCAAGGTCGAGTAACCTTAACTTAATACACAATTCATAACTTATCTAATACATAACATTAATATACAACACTTATTACAAATCTAATCGCACACATTAACTTTAAACTGGACTGTCGTTAACCTTTCCTTGTATCCGACGCGTTCGCCTTAATCTGCAATGTTTATCATGATATAGCAAGGGTGAGCATAAGGATTGCCCTGCAAGTTTAAGTTCAATAATATAACGATATATCATGATTGAAAGAATCTGAATAATAAGCTGGCTATAATTCAACAATATAATTGTGAATTAGCAGGAACAAATTTATGACTGAACAAGTATTATACATGAACAAAAATATCTGGACCAACTGGTAATGAAGATGATCAGTCTTTCATACCTGACTTATACATGTAATATGTACAGAGTACAATTTATGGCAACCAGCAATGATTAACCATAAGCTTATCCGAATGAAACAACTCTTAGTAGAGTTAAGTAAAAATAAACTTGCCAGAACCGTTGATTACCGCTACGTAATTTATAACGCTTTATCCGAAGACCTAATATTAGTAATATAGATCTCCAATATTAAAATAATATCATCACAATATAATATTATAAGATATATATATATATATATATATATATATATATATATATATATATATGTAGAATAACCTAAACACATAACACATAACCATATTAGTCTATAACACACATAAGACTCGGTATCAAGTCAAACTATTGCAGTCTATCTTGATTCCGACAAAATTCTAATGTCCCGACGGTCTAGTCGGACTTTTATTAAGTCTAAGTTCAATTAAACTCAGCCTAACACTTAATAATTATCTCAGATAATTTTAATATTAATAAAAATAATTTTCATAAGCTCGTAATAATTTTTAAATAATTATTACTATTTATCTTGATTTTTTAATCATTAAAATCGTATTTAAATGAATTAAATACCACATAATTCTTTTATCATTAATATTTATTTAATATCAAATATTAATGAAATACATGTCATCATATTATAATATATTTATAATATTTTAAAGTTTTTTTTAATACTTTAAAATCACCTTTATATGATTTTTAAATAATTAAATTCATTATTCGTTAATTGCTATTAATATTAAAATATTAATATTTTCATGGCAAAATATCAAAAGTTATATTTTATGACTTAAAATATTTTTATAACACCTAAATCATTTTTATATGATTTATAAATTATTTATTCTATTTTTCCATAATTTATTTAATATATTCATTAAATAAACTAATTATCATTAATATTAATTAATTAATGAAATTTCTTACAAAATATTAAAAGTCACTAAAAATTACTTAAAATATTTTCTTTTACCATAATATTATTTTTCATGATTCTTCATGAATTAAAACCATTTTCAAATAATTTATTTAATATTACAATTAAATAAATAAATACCTTTTATATTCCAAAAATATTAAATATTTATGAAATATACTTAAAATAATTAAAAACTACTCCCTCCGTCCCAAATTATCTGATTTTTTAGCAAAAAAATTTTGTCCCATAATATCTGCTTTTTTAAGATTTCAATGCATGTTTTCCCTTTGTTTTCTAAGTTTGCCCCTTTACCCTAATTAATGATAGTCATTATTCTTATTCATGCCTCTCCTCTTTTTTAAGCATCTTTTCATATTTCCACCAATAAGGATTCATGCACATAAAATAAAAAAGTCAGCACATAAGGGTATTTTAGTATTTTTATCACACATATTGGTATGTGTGTGGAACTCTAAAAAAGCAGATAATTTGGGACGGATGGAGTATTTTTCAGAATTTAAAATAATTTTTTAGAATTTATCTTGTATTTTTAATAATTAAAAACCATTTTTTTCTATTTATTTAATTAAAATAATCAATTTCTAAAACTAACTGTCGCTAAAGTGCCCTATAGCGACAGAACCGTCGCTATAGGTGTTCTTGAGCTTCAAAGTCAGTTTACAAGGTGCTACCTTTGACTACAATTTAATATGTGTTCCTATTGCTTTTTGGACTGCTAATGGTGTTAAGATTGTAGTACTGATGTAGTACTACAACCACAAACTCAATTCGTGGTCATTACATAACCAAGCTGCAAGATCCAAGCTCCAGAATATGTTGTCAGGCATGTTATTGAATTTCTGGGCTACCCAGAAATTCAAACAGTGCCAAAGGTGCTACTTTGAAGCTTTTAATCTCTGCCTTCCAAGTATTGTTTATGTGATGTAAATATGTAATGGTTCAATATTGTAGACCACATAACATAGAACAGTTATAGTACATTATGTTAACCTAACAACTTCATAACTGAGAAATCAAGACCGGTCAAACGATTGTCAGAAACATGTTCTTGAGAAATCTGGGTTTTCCAGATTTCATCAAGAACAGGTGGTCAACGATGGTTTGACTGCTCATTACTTTGATTCTGTGAAAGCTATGAGTGATATAAGGGCATACATGTGCAGTCCATATGACAGTCTACTAGATCAACACAATAACCTGGACTAAATACTAACACATAGCACGATCTGAGGCTCAGAAAAGCTTGTCAAACCAATCTGGGCAAATCTGGGCTGCCCAAATTTCCAGTTCCGTGTACGGTCAACGTACTTTGACTGACCATTTCCTGCAATCTACAAATGATATGTCCATGATTCCAGTTTCAGATGGTAGTCCACATGGCATAGAATAGATCCAAAACATAAAATACAGAAAACGACTAACATACACGGATCTAGAGGGCCTAACATTGGCTTGTCAGACAACAAAATTAGGGTTCTTGACCAGTTTTAAAAACTTAATTTTCGTGGCTCTAGATGTTATAGATCCAAGATATATCAACCCAGATCACTTATAGGCACCTTCTAACACAATTTTAAACAATCAATTACAACATCAAACATAAAATCAAAAGATTTAGAAATTTAGGGTTCTTATACCTTTTGAGCTTTGATTTTTGATTCTGATTCTTGGGATCTGTTTATGGAAAGTTATACACTGACCATGGCTCAATATTTCACTCTTTCTCACTCTAGATTTCGGATTTTAAGAGAGAGAAAGAGGTTGGCAAAAATGAAAGAAATAAAGTGAGCTTTCTCTCACTAAATCCATATATATGATATGATACAATGAAAGGGGCTTAGCTAGCTACTGATTATTAAGTCATATTGTCAACATAGTGGTTAGGGTTGGTGAACCACTCACAAGTTGGCAAGATTTGCAAGCTAAGTCACAATAATGCAATAAGGGCAAAATGGACATTTGGCATTTAATATTTAATGACATTCTTGACAATTAGCCAAACCCTTAAGGTTTAGGGTTTGGGTTAGAATTTAAGGTTTGAACCCTTTAGGGTTTAGGGTTTAAAACCCTTAGGGTTTTAAATTTAATTTTCTAAAATTTTCAATTTAGGTTTTAAAAATAGAAAATTAATATTTCTAAATTATAATTAGAATTTTCTAATTATATTAAAATTTCTTAATCATACTTTAAATCTTACCAATTAGGGTTAGTATTTCCTAATTAAAATTGCTAATTAAGCAATTAGGGTCAAAATGGGCATTAGGGTTTACAACCCAAAAATTAGGGTTTTTAAAATAGAAAATAATTTTATAATTTAGAAATTAGATTTTTCGTAATTAGATTAGGGTTTTCTAATTACTTTAAAATTAGGATTAATATTTCCTAATTATCATTAAAATTATTTAATTAACACTTAGGTTTTTTCCTATTTAATTTATAAATTAGGGTTTCAAATCCATAATTAGGGTTTCAACTTTGGAATTAGGGTTTTGTAACCAATTTGTTAAGATTAACCCAAATTAATCTTATAATTATTTACACTTACGCCATTAGGTTCCCAATTTAATGTTTCGTACACCGAATTAGGGTTTCGGATTCCCAGAACTGAAATTAGGATTTTCAGAACCGATTTTAGGGTTTCTTATTAATCGCTAAGGCTTTCTAACCGAACGTTGACGTTCCTAATATATACTTAGGGTTTCTTACAGATATCGTTTATCTGATCAACCCTTGACCCTCAAAAATTTTCCAAATTCTCGAGTTGTCACATGGCCTTTAGATCCCATAAATCATCAATAGATCGAACGTAGTGAGTGGTCAAACCAGACCACTCGATCACGGTTTACATTTCTAGAATTTTCAGAAATCGTTAGAACAATGTTTCTGACGTACTTTGACCGGACTGATTCTGGAGATTGAGATGTTGTTGGACTGATCTGTTATTTTAGTAATGTTCCTTGACATAAGGAATACATATTTGAACCATTATATCACATGAATCATGACTGGAACCTAGATTAAATCGAGCAACAAGATGGCCACTCGAACTGCCTGGGTTTCTGGATAACCCAAGTAACGTTTGACAGTGACTTTGAATGGCCAGATCTTCATGATATGATGTGTTATAACTTAGATGATGATTGATTTGTGTAGTGTTACACAAACACTACATGATCAATGTTTAACATGGCCTAGAAATATTTTGAATTGGAATTTATAAGCGTTCAAGCCATGACCCTTGAGAACTGGCATGTCAGGCTCAAGAACACCTAAGACGACAGAAAGTGTCGCTATAGGCTATAGCGACGGTTTAATTATTTTCTATTTTCTAATTTTCTTAAAAATGATTAAAAATAGAAAATAAATTATAAAAATAGTTTTAAAAATTATTTAAAATTCTGAAAAATAACTTTTAATTATTTGGGATATTTTTCATTAATATTTATAATTATTTGAATATTAATGATACTTAATTTATTTAGTTAATGTATTAAATAAATTAGAAAAAAATAATTTTAATATTATAAAAATCATTTAAAATAAGAATAGAGTGTTTAAAAATATTTTGAGTTATAAAATGTAACTTTTAATATTTTTGAGTAATTATAATTAATAATTTAATATTAATGATATTAGATTTATTTAATTATTATATTAAATAAATGAATTAAAAATAGTTTTATTAGTTTAAAAATCATTTAAAAATGAGAAAAATAATTTAAAAATATTTTAAGTTATAATTAATGACTTTTAATATTTTAATAATAATTTTATTAATATTTAAATATTAATGGTGATGGTTTAAAAATAATTTTAATTATTTTAAAAATCATTTAAGTTGAATATTGATGAATTAAAAATATTTTAAGTTATTAAAAATAACTTTAATATTTTGACAAGTACGTCATTAATATTTTAATATTATTAAATATTAATGATGATGGAATTAATTAGTATTTAAATCATTTAAAAATGATTTCGGTGTTTGAAAAATTATTATAAATTATAATAATTGTTTATAAATTATTAAAAGCTTCCGAAAAATTATATAAATGATATATGATTTATCTAAAATAATATTGAAGCTTTGAGACTGAGTTTAGGTAACAATAAATGTGTAAATTATCGGATAGGGTGACCAATACATCGAAATGAGACCGAAGTCCAACCAGACCAAACTAGTTAGACTTGATAAGTGTTTATATAGGTTATGAACACTGATGTGGCTATGTGGTAATGTATCTAGGAGAAAGACTGATTATAAATTACAGTGATACGTGTTATAAATTATTGTGCTAATTGTGAGACCGATATTGTTGATTATAGGTCTTACGAACGCAGTTAAGTATGTTGGGTAGTAGTAATCAACGCGGAAGGCAAGTTTCCTTAACTCAACCTTGAGTTATTATTTTCCAAATATAATTATGGTTAATTATTGCTGATTATACCACGTCTCAAAATTTTTGTTGATTATTCGCAGTTAGTGCATGTTTATCTATTCAAATTGAATTATTGATTTTGAGAATATGATTGGGGAATAACTGTTATTGGTTATTCACATTCGTAGAAGTTATTATTAATTAAAAATAGTACAGCTGATTTCTGTCTATTGTAGAATCGTGTTGAGTAATGTCTTAGCTAATTATTCTGGCAAGACGAGCAATTGTTAGAACTTGATAGGTTCGAGAAGATAATTTAATTATTATTGACAGATCGATGCCAATTATTTCAGCTAGATCGAGAAGTGATTAGATATTAAAATCATAGTATTTCGTTGGTAAATCAAACTTTGATTATAAGACTGAGAAGAACAACCTTTTATACAAAGGGAACATTTCTGGTCGTATATTCGGCCTTTGCGCGCGCGTAAGTATTATGCATAATATAGGGTATAAGGAGTTGGCCACTCTAAGTACTTGCAGAGGGGTATAATTTAATTTTTACGGTTATCTGATACACCTGGGTATATCAAAGTCCAATCTTTGATAGTTACTCGAGAAGAGAAGTTCAAGATCCAATGGATCGCTCAGCATAAATCTGAAAAATATTCCACTTAGTTATTGCGTAAAATTGATTCTTGATTATTCATTAGAATATCATAGAAACTTTAAAAGCGTTGTACTCTTTCATTATCAGATTATTGTGTTGCATAGAATGCGAGAAGACTTGTTAGCTAATTAAAGATTTGTTCAGCTATTTCAAAGTTTCCCAAACTTTGGTGTTATTCTATCAAAATAGATAGTCTATTTTTATTGATTCTTGTACATCTATTGTATATATTAACTTGCGGGATAAATTTTTTGCTCACCCTTGCTAAATAAAACTTTTTAGCTAGGGACGAAGTGGCAAGAGGTGTTGTGAAGGACAAAGGCAAAGGCATAGTGATAGCATAGTTATAATGAACAATATTATTATGTTATATTTGTTAACGTTTTTTATATAACTAAAGGGTATGTTTGTAATTTTAAGGTTAGAGAACTTGGGGTAATGTATTAACTATATCAGTTGATGAAGTGTATGTTTCTATTTATAATTAAATGGGTAGTTAAATGTTATTTTTGTTGTGGATCGTGAGCACCAAACTCGGGAGTCAGGTAACCCAGATTTGGGGGCGATACAGGTTGGTATCAAAGCTGTTGGTTATAAACCTTAAGTGGGATGGGGAAACCCTAGGATTATAACCATAAGTGAGAGCTAAAATACTCATTTAGAGTACTAAGTGAGGGATTGCCGAAGTGCATAAATAGTGAGATATATGGACACATAGTGTGAGAATTTCGTACTGGTGAAGTACTAATCAAGTTGTTTAACTGATTATAGGATGTTTGGAGAAGATGAAATGAGTGCGGAGATGCTAACAGATGTAGCACCAGTACCAGTAACCGAGGTGCCAGCGCAAAGCGAATCAGTTGAGAAGGTGGGAAAAGATGAACCTATGATTAATCTGGGGAGTGATCATGATGATATTCCCGAGATGTATCTGAGTGGTGATGAGGAGGCGGAGTCCGAAGAAGGTGGAGAAAGGGAATAAGATCAAAGTTGGAGGACAAGATCAAGAATATGCAGAAGTTCAAGAACTCCGGAGTAAAGTGTTTCTCTTGGAGGAGTTGTGGAAGACGGAGTGAGCGTTACGCGAAATGACTGAAGAACGAAACGAGTTGAAGGCACAGGTGGAAAGGATGAAGACTGAGGGTGGTGGATCGTCGAAAGGAACAATCAAGAAGCAAAAAGATAATAATAAGAGATAGAGGGACAACGACAGCGATAATTCTAAAAATTCAAACCCGAAGAAGAAGCAAGTCTGTAGCAAGTGTGAAAAGACTCACGTGTGAGAATGCATGATGTGAAAGAACGTGTGCTTAAATTGTAAGCATGAAGGATATATTTCCTTACATTGTCCTAAGCCGAATATGAGGATGTGAGAACCCGGGTAAGGGTGTGGTTTTAAGAAATTTCGAGGACGAAATTTTTATAAAGGGGGAAGTGTAACAACCTGGAGAATCCAGATTATTCAAAATTTAAGTTTATAGAATTAGTTATTAATAAAATAAATTTTTATTAATATTATTCTATGCGATGTGTTTATTAATCGTTATAGAACCTAGGATGATTATAAGTCGGGAGTATTCTGGCTGCGAGCTAGATTGAACGAATAAGAATTTTTAAGACGAAAATAAAAATTTTCCGGGAACAAAAATATTTTCGGGAAAAAAGACGAAATAGGCAATATTCACCCGACAAAACCCTAAGGGTTAGGGTTTGAATAACCTAAGCCTTTCTGAGAGTTTGGTATGTCAAAATGAAATTTCGTCGAAAGATTTGACGATAATATATCGTGAAAAGTTAAGTAAGCCGATAAAAGTTTTTCTCAAAAAAAGTTCAAAAATCGGACGAAATAAAAATGACGAAAAATACTGCTATATACTTTTCATTCGTTTAGCTATGTTAGGATAAAACGTGAAGGAAAATGTTTAATGTCAAAAAGTGTTTTTCAATTTTTAAAAAATCCAAAGAATACGTAAAAGTTAATCGGTAAAGGAAAGACGAAATATTCATAAATATTTGGATTCCGAGAATTTTAGTTTTTGAAATTGTCGGACGAAACTCGAAAGACAGAATCACAAAACTTTCAGGCTAAGTTTCGTGAATAGTAAAGAGGTGGAGTAAGGAGTAAGTAAACTTAAGGAGTAAGTAAACTTAAGAAGTAAGTAAATTTAAAGGCTAAGAAGACTTAAGTGTAAGACCCCAACTTATTATAAATAAAATTGAATTTTCTTTATTTATTATTTTGAAATAGTCAGGGTTAATTTGATTAATGTGGTTAGTTATGGGTAAAATGCGCAAATATTACAAATAAGCAGGTGGTTATAAAATATTCATTGTTGTCGGGGAATATTCATTTGCTCGTGGAATATTCTTCATGTCGGGGAATATTCGTACGACGGCGCAGTCTTTTGTGGGCCCCATAATGGAAAGCGATTGGATGAAGAAAACGACAAAAATAAGTTATTTATAAATAACGGCGTAGTTGTTACCATTAATACTGTTGGAATACCTGGTGGTTAAAACACAGTAATACGCGTTGTTGTACAGTAGCACACGGTATTGCACCAATTATTGATTCTTACGTAAGAAGGCACTACTCAATAATTGTTACAGTAATTACTGTTCAATATCGTATTTTATTGATTCAATAATTGCTGCGTTGATATTTTATATTACTGTTATTTTAATAATTGCCACTACACAATATTTTCTATTATTGGAATAATAATTCATATTATCTTAATAATATTATTAGATAACATTATTGGCAATGTCTAGAAAGTTCTGTCTAAGGAGAGGTTTGGTTATCTAATTGCGCGCCAGTAAGGAGAGATCCTTATTGGAAAGCCCCCTCTTTCCTGGGAACTGCCTGGTTGTCAGTAATGTGATTCTGTAATATTATTTGTGAATAATTAATTATTAATTTATATGATGAGGAAAATATTGATATTATGTGGATATAGATGGAGAAAAATTTTTAAATGTAACAATTGTTGTAAATTAATATTTTATCTTTTTTTGATAAAATAATTTATTTAAATATATTATTTTAATAATATATTAATGGTGATATTTTTACAATGAATGTGGGATATATGAATAAATGAGGAGGAAGAGTATTTTTGTTAGATTAAATATTTAACACATGTTTTGTGTGTTGGTGGACACAATTCTTGACCGAAAATTTATTATAGACTGTAAAATCGTCCGTTTGTGGATTTCGGTCAATTTCTGTTTGGAATTTGGAAAAACTTTCTTCTGCAAAGTTGTAGAGAATTGAATTTCCTATAAAAATTAACGAGACTCGAATTTTCTGACAAAAGGGCTATTTATTATGAATTATTGAAGTTCTGAAGTTCTGAAATAATTGATTTTTGGAAGTTTTAATTATTATTTTAAAGAAAAACATTTTTTGCAAATTAGTGGGCTCAACATGTGATAAGAATGGGTTGAATTCAGATCTTCTAAGGTGGGCTTGACAATTTTGTAAATATAATATTATTATATTCAATTTTTTACTTTGGTGTTCTAAGCATTTTCCTATAAATAGGGTGCTTAGGTTAGAATTGAAAATCACACCAGAAACTGAAATCTTCTCTCTTTCTCTCTCTATATTAGTGAGTGTATTCTTGTGAGTATTCTAATACTTTGAGTATTGCTATACGGTATAAGTTCAAGTCATAGCCTATATCCGGTGTTTCAACTAGAAGTACTGTTTTTACGAGGTAAGGGATGTTATTTTCTTCGTAAATGATATTATTTCTTCAATATCATTATGCCGAAATATTGGTTGGAAATTTTTATCAAATTTGAAACTTTTTCATGTCGGGGTTACTATTCATGAGTTACTATTCACGAGTTACTATTCACCGAAAAATGAAATTTTCTTTTATTTGTCCAAAATATCTATTCTTGATACTAGCTTTGATTGTATCCATGTTTTGATCATTCTTGAATTTTACTCCATTATGATTGTTTATAAGGTATTTTTGGACATGGATAAACTGTAATACGAATCCCTAATATTTGTTCTTTTGCTTCACTGAATTCGTTTTCTTTAAAATATTTTTCATCATCCTCAGTCTTAAATGATGATATAACTAAATATCTTTGGCCTGTAGTGCAAAGATGAATGATTTCTGATGAATATTTTTGGCCCGTAGTGCAAAGATGAACAGGTGTTGAGATGAACATGACCAACTGATGAATATCTTTGGCTTGTAGTGCAAAGATGACTATTTAATTCTAGATATTTATTGATGTTACAGGGATAAAATGTTGATGATGGACTTTTAAATTCATAGATAATCGTAGATTTCATTCTCTACGTAACTCTTCTATGAATTATTATTTTCCGCTGCGAATATGGATTTAAAACTTGTTGTCTATTGTATTCTATTAGATTTTTCCCTGTTGAAGACTAACAATAATTTGTTTTATATTATCTTAGTCATAATGTTCTTTACTGGCTAGTTGAGCTCACCATTTTCCTTGTTGTTCTATTTTCTTCTCAGGAGGCGAGAATGTAGCGAGTACTAGTCGAGGTGTGAAATGATAGTTCAAGACAGTTGTTTTAGTAGTCCTCACTATTTTGTAAAACAGTGTATCAATAAGTATAATGAGGACTTAATTAAGTATGAATACTGTCTAGATGACAATATTTGTATTTAAACTCACAGTATATGTGTTGTCGTATTTTGCACGACAAATGTATTAATAAAGTTGTAGTTGTTTCTGTATCATGTATTTGGCGACTCAGAATGGGTTTGGTGGAATGGACCTATTTTGGGGGCGTCACATTAAGGGCTAAGAAAACTTAAGGGCTAAGAAGACTTAATGGTTAAGTAAGTGTGGAGGCTAAGTAAACTTGGTGGCTAAGCCTTGAATAGTAAGGAGGTTAAGGGGGCGAAATGACAAAATTGCCCATGCTTTAGATTTTTTATAAATAAGAAGCCTTATGTTCATTTGATGGGATTTTAAAAATCCTACATCTTAGAGAGAGAGAGAGAGAGAGAGAGCTCGGAGGAAGAGGGAGAAGGAAGAGCATGAGCGTGAATGATCAGATCAAAAATGATCGTGAAATAGAAAAGCTTGCGAATCTCCGACTTTGTCTAGTGGAAGAAAAATAAATAAGAGAGGTAACCTAAAACCTAGTCGAATTTAATTTCTCTTTAAGCCTATATGTTAATAACATAACTTAATGAGAATAAGGAGTAAAAGATGTTAATAATGATTTCATATGGTTGAAATCATAAGAAAATAAAGAAATAAGAATTAGAAGTTTAGTTTGTAAATTTCTTAAGAAAATATAAGATTCGTGAGGATTTTGAGTGATCCAATTGAATATTATGAATGAGTAAGTGAAATAAGTAAGGAATGATGTTCTATAACATCAAATTCCAATAAAAATTGAAATCGTAATCCAAAATATCAATTAAAAATGAAGAACGAACGAAGAACACGAAGAACGTTATTGATGGACAAATTTAAAACCATCGTGTATAAGTTAGTTGGTTATTGCTTGGTTAGGAAAGGTAAAAACGTTCATGAGGAACGGATCGAACTTAGCTATAACGAAGTTATGGCAAAATTTTCTTAAAAGACGAACGATAATTAGAAAGTTAGTAAATAAATCCGAACGTGTAGGGTTTCATAAGAAAGTAAGAGAATATAGAAAACGTGAGTCTTGGGCTCAAGAACGAATGAGTTTCGAGTTCGGAAGACCGAATTACGGACGAACGAGCGAGGAACACTAAAAGCGTAAAAATAAACGAAGGGTGAAGATCAAGCCAATCAAATGGCACATTAACGAATTCAGAATGAAGTTCTGTCTAAGGGGTATTGAATTACATAAGATAATGAAGAGAATGACTTTGGAACGACCTCATTCCGAGTTATAACGAAGAAGTTATGAGATCAGGAAGTACGCGTCTCAAACTTTATTCTAGACTTAGAAAAATTTTCAAGAAATAGGGCTTGGCACCGCGGCGCCAGCCATGCAGTGTAGAGTGGCGCAACAGTGCCAGACCGGGAGTCAGGGACTGAAGTCTCGCGCCACGGCGCGAGAGTTAAAGAAGAGAGTGGCGTTGCAGCGCCAGTGTAGAGAAAAAGCCAGAGATGAGCTTTTAACTTCTCAGCTCTTGGGGGAAACGTAAGGGACGATAAAGAACATAATGTCTAATTAATGTAACACTTAATCAAGTGAATTAAACCTGTAGTAAAGGTTGAACGAAAATAAAACAAGATTAAAAGACAAAGAATATAAACGCGGGTTACGGAACCGATATCCGGGGACCGTAGTCACGATGAATGAACGTGAGGGATTGCTATGATTGTGATTCCTTAGACGTTGAGTGATGAGGGTAATGAAAAACGTATAGATGTTGTAAATGCAACGCTGTTGCGATGAACGACCGGTCTTAGTATACAACGATCGGTATGGCTTCGACACTAAGAACAAGTAATGAATATGGGGTTCATGTAAGGGATAACGAAAGTATTAAATAAGATATGAATTATCAATAAAGCCGTAGTGAATGGTAATAAGATTAATGAAAGTCGAATGTCAGTCAGATAAGGAATGAATCCTGAGATATGGCATTTAGTTGCCAGAAAGCAGTAAAGAATAAGAAGTTGACTTAACGAACGTTATACTTTAATAGTTCGGATAAGTTAAGATAAAGTTTAGGTTGTGGTACAATCGTAACTTTTATGGTTGACATATGGGAGCTGGGCTAAACAATTCCTTTAGAGAGCGAAGGTATATACGAAACTGGAAACCGATCTAACTAATTGTGATGGCAGTGTAGATGAGACGGGAACTTGTTTGTTGGTTGTTTGTGGGAAACCACTCAGAGTACCATATAGACTACTAGCAGAGACACGATGTGTGGTGAGTCCTAGAGAAGTTATAAGAAGAAGATAAGAATATAAATCATTTAAAATGATGAACGTTTGAGTAAGACATCTTCGTATGTTATGAAGCTATAAACTGGTAAAGGAAGTTAGTTGCGTAAACTTATAATGCAAGAACGCGAACCCTAAGAAGTAAAGTTAAGTAAACCAATGCATATGTCCAATATATGACTAATTGGTGTTTATGTTTTCTCCTTATGTGTTATATAGGAAATGGGAATGAGCAGTTTTGGTTAAGTTGTAGTTGTGCGTAAGGCAAGTTTCCTAACTTTATTGATATTCTAAAATGATTTCTAGTTTCTTAAACTTCTCAGATGTTGAACTTGAGAAGTTCTGTCTATGTGCGAATGTGCGATATTTGTACAAGGTGGTAGAACGTATGAAGCCGTGTGCCACAATTTGAACACTTCGGTATTTCTATGATATGAATTGTTCTGTGATTGAGCTGTACAATACAAGCATGTTCTGTTTATACATGAACCGTTATTGTTAAGTCTGTGCTAATGATTCTAGCCAGACAGGATGTGTATGAAAAAGGTAGAAAAATGAAAGTATTTAAAAATAAAAGTGACTGGTATTTTAAAATGTTAGGAATCGAGACTATTCCTATTATTCAAGCTGCTTCATAACCATTGTTCGGTTATCAAAATTCTAAAGGAACGTTTAAACTCTTGAAGTTATGTGTTCAACTGTTATGACTTGTTGGGCAATTGAATGCTCACATTTGCTTTTAAATGAAAAACATTTTCAGCAAACAAGGTTAGAAGAACTTAAGGATCCCGTAAAGATCAAGCTGACAATATCCAGATGAAGTGCCATTCAGAATGTGAATGAGCGAGAAAATCAAGTGAAGACTTGTAATATAGAAAGATGAAATTGAATTATAGACTAGCTTAATGAACCGTTATGTATCCTTGGCGGCAGATAAAAGTCACTCTTGTAAGATAAAATGAATAATGTGTTATCATTATTTGTAATGAAAGAGGTTATAAGGTTTCCAGAACCTGGGACTTGTGAGTGTATGATGTTATATTTTTGTATATAATGATGTATGTTGGATGAATGATGTACTCGTGACGTACGGAAACTGGGTGTGAAGATAGACCGAATTTCGGGTGTTACATTTTGGTATCAGAGCTGATAGGTTATAAACCTTAGGTAGGAGTACCTAAAACTATAATCGTAGAGAGAAGGATAAGAAGATCACCACGTGATCATAGTGAATCGTAATAACAGATGAGCTATTAAACGATGAATGATTCATAGCTAATGCTATAAGTGAAGGGCACTACGAAGTAGTACGGGAAAGAAGAACTCAGATTGAGTTATGAAGGTTAGCATATGAATTAAAGAAAATTCATATTAACTAGAGAAAAAGTAAGAAGTTTTAGGATTTCAATTGAGGACTCGTATCAGCGGATGAGTAGTATGATTCCTTGTATGGGCGAGGAATTTGTATGTGGTTTTAGAACTACTTAGCTTCTTATGAGATATAGTTGTTAAGTTTAACAATTCTTTGTATGGGCGGAGAATTGTCTTTGGTGTAACAACCGCTTAGCTTCCTATATCGGTCAGTAGCTGAGTTGACCAATTTTCTGTATGGGCAGGGAATTGTGTTTGGTTCTACAATAACCTAGCTTCTGGTTGTGATCATTATTGGAATAGTATGTCGCGCTATCAAGATGTATATGACGAGAAGGTGAAACTTTTCTCATGTATATACTTGATAGGTAGAGAACGATAAGGTAGGTGCGAGTTCTTGAAACTCATACTTATGGTAAGTTCGTGACGCATAATAATATGGTATGTTTTCGAAAGTCTCAGTGAATGGACGCCTATGGTCTGACTGGATAGTTCTTAAACTCATATTATTGTGGAAAGTTCCTGAACTCATAATGTGTGGGAAGTTGATGGACTGTATTAAGATATAGGAATGTTTAGACTGAAAATGAGTTATTTTCAGTAGACTTAGCATTGAAGGTGTTAGAGAAGATTTAAGTATTTTCACAGTAAGACAATAAATGAAGATGGAGAAAAGGATTTTCCAAGTCACCTAGCTATGCTAGATTTCAAACTTTATTGAACTCGTGCTGATATGTACATTATTTAAAAGGAAAGAATTGGTTCAACTTTTGGAACCAACGGATTTTAAAAGAGCTATTCTTGTTATGTCTATGTTATTTGCTTTGGCTAGAAAGAAATTGATTTGAAATATCAAAATGAATTTTATATAATCAGTGTATTTGATGCAAGGATGGTAAAAAGATGGAGTTATTAATGCAATTGAACCTGGTGTTGGATGTGATCTTAGGATCAACAACCCGCTATGGTATGATGTATAATGACGAAGTCACAAACTGACGAAGTCCTTAACATACTGTGAAAATTACGGTATCATGACGTCATAAAACGTTTTGGTGTATTGCGAAAAGAATTTAAAGTAGTCGATGTTAATTGAGTTGACTAGACGAATGTTTCAAGTTAATGTCCAATTTATTAGTATGGTCTAAGATACTTGATTCGGCTAGACAAATGGTATTTCATGTTATAAGAAAATTGAGCTTTCTTTGAGAACTTGTGCCAAACCAAATTGTTTTGGTGCAGAATCTAATGATCAAGTCTGAGGAGAACATGGAAGAGGTAGTTTACTTTCTTTATGATTGTAAACTGACCGTTAAAGAAGGGCTTATGGTGAAATGATGTTAAACCTAGTAAGAGTTCATGGTCGATTTGACCCCTCAGCAAAAGTATGAAACGTTTTAAAAGGAAATTTTATATTTCTCGTTATTCCTTCTACTTCATGATTCTTGATAGGTTATGGGGGTTAGGAATGAGGGAAAGATAAGAACTCCGTTGAATAGAAGTTGAGAAGAAGGGTAAGCTAAAATTTTGAGGACGAAATTCTATGAAGAAGGGGAGAATGTGAGAACCCAGGTAAGGGTGTGATTTTAAGATATTTCGAGGACGGAATTTTTATAAGGGGGGAAGTATAACAACCTGAAGAATCTGGATTGTTCAGAATTTAAGTTTAAAGAATTAGTTATTAATAAAATAAATTTTTATTAATACTATTATGTGCTATGTGTTTAGTCATCGTTCTAGAACCTAGGATGATTATAAGTCGGGAGTATTCTGGTTGCGAGCTAGATTGAACGAATAAGAATTTTCAAGACGAAAATAAAATTTTTCCAAGAACAAAAATATTTTAGGGAAAAAAGACAAAATAGGCACTATTCACCCGACGAAACTCTAAGGGTTAGGGTTTGAATAACGTAAGCCTTTCTGAGAGTTCGGTATGTCGAAATGACATTCCGTCGAAAAATTTGACGATAATATATCGTGAAAAGTTAAGTAAGCCGATAAAAGTTTTTCTCGAAAAATGTGCAGAAATCGGGCGAAATAAAAATAACGAAAAATACTGCTATGTACTTTTCATTCGTTTAGCTACGTTAGGGTAAAACGTGAAGGAAAACGTTTAATGTCGAAAAGTGTTTTTCAATTTTTCAAAAATCTGAAGAATACGTAAAAGTTAATCGTTAAAGGAAAGACGAAATATCTAAAAATATTTGGATTCCGAGAATTTTAGTTTTTGAAATTGTGGGACGAAACCCGAAAGACGGAACCACAAAACTTATAGGCTAAGTTTCGTGAATAGTAAGGAGGTGGAGTAAGGTGTAAGTAAACTTAAGGAGTAAGTAAACTTAAAGGCTAAGAAGACTTAAGGGCTAAGTAAACTTAAGGGCTAAGAAGACTTAAGGGCTAAGTAAACTTAAGGGCTAAGAAGACTTAATGGTTAAGTAAGTGTGGAGGCTAAGTAAACTTGGTGGCTAAGCCTTGAATAGTAAGGAGGTTTAGGGGGCGAAATGACCAAATTGCCCTAGACTTAGATTTTCTATAAATAAGAAGCCTTTTATGTTCATTTGATGGGATTTTGAAAATCCTACATCTTAGAGAGAGAGAGAGAGCTCGGAGGAAGAGGGAGAAGGAAGAGCATGAGCATGAATGATCGGATCGAAAGTGATCGTGAAATAAAAAAGCTTGCGAATCTCCGGCTTTGTCTAGCGGAAGAAAAATAAAGAAGAGAGGTAACCTAAAACCTAGTCGAATTTAATTTCTCTTTAAGTCCTATATGTTAATAACATAACTTAATGAGAATAAGGAGTAAAGATGTTAGTAATGATTTCATATGGTTGAAATAATAAGAAAATAAAGAAATAAGAATTAGAAGTTTAGTTTGTAAATTTCTTAAGGAAATATAAGATTCGTGAGGATTTTGAGCGATCCGAATGAATATTATGAATGAGTAGGTGAAATAAGTAAGGAATGATGTTCTATAATATCAAATTCCAATAAAAAGTGAAATCGTAATCCAACACATCGATTAAAAATGAAGAACGAATGAAGAACACGAAGAACACGCGAAGAACACGAAGAACGTTGTTGATTGACAAATTTAAAATCATCGTAGTATAATTGTTGTTGATAGACAAGTTTAAAACCATCGCGTATAAGTTAGTTGCTTATTACTTGGTTAGGGACGGTAGAAACGTTCATGAGGAACGGATCGAACTTAGCTATAACGAAGTTATGGCGAAATTTTCTTAAAAGACGAACGACAATTAGAAAGTTAGTAAATGAACCCTAAAGTGTAGGGTTTCATAAGAAAGTAAGAGAATATCAAAAACATGAGTCTTGGACTCATGAACGAACGCGTTTCGAGTTCGGATGACCGAATTATGGAGGAACGAACGAAGAACACTAAAAGCGTAAAAATAAACGAAGAGTGAAGATCAAGCTAATTGAATGCCATGTTAATGGATTCAAAATGAAGTTATGTCAAAGGGTTATTGAAGTACATAAGATAAGGAAGAGAATGGCTTTGGAACGACCTCGTTCCAAGTTATAACGAAAAAGTTATGAGATCGGGAAGTACGCGTCTCAAACTTGATTCTAGACTTAGAAAAATTTTCAAGAACTAGGGCTTAGCGCCGCAGCGCCAGCCATGCCGTGCAGAGTAGCACAGCAGCGCCAGACCAGGAGTTAGGGATTGATGTCTCTCATCACGGTGCGAGAGTTAACGGAGAGAGTGGCGCCGCAGCGCCAGTGTAAAGAAAAAGCTAGAGATGAGCTTTTAACTGCTCAGCTCTTGGGGCAAACGTAAGGGATGATAAAGAACATAATGTCTAATTAATGTAATACTTAATCAAGTGAATTAAACCTGTAGTAAAGGTTGAACGAAAATATTAAACAAGATTAAAAGACAAAGAATATAAACGCGGGTTACGGAACCGATATCTGGGGACCGTAGTCGCGATGAACGAACGTGAGGGATTGCTATGATTGTGATTCCTTAGACGTTGAGTGACGAGGGTAATGAATAATATTTCGATGTTATGTCATGATAGTAAGAGATAAGTGTAAAGCGTATAGACGTTGTAAACGTTACGCTGTTGCGATGAATGACCGATTTTAGCATACAACGATCGGTATGGCTTCGACACTAAGAACGAGTAATGAATACGGGGTTCATGTAAGGGATAACAAAAGTATTAAATAAGATATGAATTATAAATAAAGCTGTAGTGAACGGTAATAAGATTAATGAAAGTCGAATGTGAGTCAGATAAGGAATGAATCCTGAGGTATGGCATTTAGTTGCCAAAAAGCCATAAAAAATAAGAAGTTGACTTAACGAACAGTATAGTTTAATAGTTCGAATAAGTTAAGATAAAGTTTAGGTTGTGGTACAATTGTAACTTTGATGGTTGACATATGGGAGCTGGGCTAAACAATTCCTTCAGAGAGTGAAGGTATATACGAAACTGGCAACCGATCTAACTCACTATGATGGCAGTGTAGATGAGACGGGAACTTGTTTGTTGGTTATTTGTGGGAAACCACTCAGAGTACCATATGGACTACTAGCAGAGACGCGATGTGTGCTGAGTCCTAGAGAAATTATAAGAAGAAGATAAGAATATAAATCATTTAAAATGATGAAAGTTTGAGTAAGACATCTTCGTATGTCATGAAGCCGTAAACTGGTAAAGGAAGTTAGTTGTGTAAACTTATAATGGAAGAACGCGAACCCTAAGAAGTAAAGTTAAGTAAACCAATGCGTAAGTCCAATATATACCTAATTGGTGTTTATGTTTTCTCCTTATGTGTTATATAGGAAATGGGAATGAGCAGTTCAACGTAAGTTGTAGCTGTTCGTAAGGCAAGTTTCCTAACTTCATTCATATTCTAAAATGAATGCTAGTTTCTTAAACTTCTCAAATGTTAAACTTGAGAAGTTATGTCTATGTGCGAATGTGCAATATTTGTACAAGGTGGTAGAACGTATGAGGTCGTGTGCCATAATTTGAACACTTCGGTGTTTCTATGATATGAACTGTTCTGTGATTGAGCGGTTCAATACAAGCATGTTCTGTTTATACGTGAACCGTTATTGTTAAGTTTGTGCTAATGATTCTAGCCAGATAGGATGTGTATGAAAAAGGTAGAAAAATGAAAGTATTTAAAAATGAAAGTGACTAGTATTTTAAAATGATAGGAATCGAGACTATTTCTATTATTCAAGCTGCTTCATAACCTTTGTTCGGTTATCGAAGTTCTAAAGGAACGTTTAAACTCTTGAAGTTATGTGTTCAACTGTTATGACTTGCTGGGCAATTGAATGCTCACACTTGCTTTTAAATGAAAAATATTTTCAGCAAACATGGTTATAAGAACTTAAGGATCCCGTAAAGATCAAGCTGACGGTATCCAGATAAAGTGCCATTCAGAATGTGAATGAGCGAGAAGATCAAGTGAAGACTTGTAATATAAAAAGATGAAATTGAATTATAGACTAGCTTAATGAACTGTTATGTATCCTTGGTGGAGAATAAAAGTCACTCTTGTAAGATGAAATGAATAATGTATTATCATTATTTGTAATGAAAGAGGTTATAAGGTTTCCAGAACCTGGGATTTGAGTGTGTATGCTATTATATTTAAGTATATAATGATGTATGTTGGATGAATGATGTACTCATGATGTACGGAATCCGGGTGTGAAGATAGACCGAATTTTGGGGCGTTACAGAGGAAGTGTTTCTCATGTGGGAGAATGGGTCACGGATTCAACAAGTGTCTCGAGAAGAAGAAGACTGGTGAAGGGAGTGGACGATAGATAACTTAGATATAGGTAGTAGTATCTTTTGGTAGTAGGTTATGATATTAGCGGTTGTAATATCGAGAATGATGTGTAAGAATATGTATATATATATATATATATATATATATATATATGTTTGTATGAATAAAATCTTGATTTTCTATATGAATATAAGATTAAGATTAATTTTTGTGTTCTTAAAACTCATACTTATGGTAAGTTCATGACTCATAATTATATGAAATATTTTAAACCCCTCAGCGAATGGACGCCAAAGGTCTGACTAGGATAAGTTCATCCACTCATATAATTGTGCCAAGTTCCTGACCTCATAAGTGTGGTAAGTTTGACGAACGATTAATTGCTATTGGTGAATAAAAAATAGCAACTTTTTGTGTAAATTTGGTGAATTGCAACTTTTTGTGTAAAGTTGTGTGGGTTAATCCTAGAATGTATTTAAAAAGGGATAGTAATATGTGTTAAGTACTAAATGTATTATGTGCTATTTGAATAAATATACGATTATGTGAGGAATATGTGTTGAATTCTTATTTTGTTAAGAATTTGTGCAGAGAAAGAGAATTAACGTAAGATTTTTATTTAAATCAGATCATGCCGCCTAGACGACAGAATCGAAATCAAAGAGAAGAGCAGTCAGTGAATAATGAAGGAGGTCAAGCTAACCCGGTGCAGAATTTTGTGGATATGCTAACCCAAGCTATGGGAAATAGCGCTCCAACAGCAAGAGGAAGAGCGAGAGAACAACCAACAGATAGATTGGCAAATTTCAAGGAATTTAAAGCGGTAGGACCGCCAGAATTCAAGGGAACCACGGATCTGATTGAAGCCCAAACTTGGGTGAAAGAAATGGAGAAGGCATTCACTATTGCGCGAGTGGCAGAAGAGCAGAAGATAGCTTTTGCAACATATCCAATGAAGGGAGAAGCCAATTACTAGTGGGAGACTAATAAAGCGAGAGCTGGTACAACTGTGGTGGTTTGGACAAGAATTAAGAAGTTATTCTTTGAGAACTACTTTTTGCCGAGTATGCAATCCAGGATGGAAGTCAAGTTTCTAGAACTGAAGCAGGAGAATATGTTGGTGTCTGAATATACTACTAAATTCAACGAATTAGCTAGATTTGTACCTAATCAGGTGGACACAGAGGCGAGAATAGCGAGAAGATTCTAGAATGGACTGAAGCCGAGGATATTCAACAAGGTAGCAGTATTATAGATCAATACATTTGCGGCTTTGTTGGAGAAAGCGTTAATTGCTGAAGGAGAGAGCAAAGCTGCATCCCAATATCATCAGGAAAAGAAGAAGAAGACAAATTATGGAGGTAGTAATGTTGGTAGTAACCCTAATAAGAGAAAATGGAACGAGAATACCCAATCAGGTAACAAGATAGAAGAAAATAGGAAAGGGAGGGAACCATGTGCGACTTGTGAGAAGAACCATTCTAGAGTTTGTTTGAAGAAGAAGGGAGTTTTCTATAATTGCGGTCAAGAGGGGTATATGTCACCCAATTGTCCTAATCTGAAGAAAATACAAGGTTATTTTGTGTGTGGATCGACTGATCATCGGGTTCGGAACTGTCCGAAGAGAAATGCAGAGAAGGAAAGTGGCAACAAGGGACCTGGTAACGGAACCTTGGTGATTCGAGGACTTGATTCTGCAACAATTTGACATTGTTTACGTGACGCAAAAGTCCATTAAAGGTCAAGGAATTGCGGATCAACTGGCCGCCGCTCCTTCAGGGGACTTTAAACCCTTGGAAACATACTTCCCCGATGAAGGAGTAATGACAATTCAGTAACACAATCAGTACGATGCACGTCAAACATGGAACATGTATTTTTATGGAGCTGTTAATATGGAAGGTTCTGGAGCTGGAGTAGTTCTAGTATCCGGTACGGGGGAGCAGTATCCCGTCACCGTCAAATTGCAATTTATCAGCACCAACAACACAACTAAGTATGAAGGTTGTATCATGGGGCTAAAACTTGTCTGCTCAATGGGTATTAGGCAGTTAACTGTCTTTGGGGATTCTGAGTTGGTAGTCAAACAATCCACGGGAATCTATCAAACCAAAGAGCTGCGTTTGCTGCCTTACCATCGGTAAATTTTACAGATGGCTTCGGAGTTCGAAGAGATCTCCTTTCTAAATATTCCTCATAATAGGAATGACTTCGCAGATGCATTAGCAACTTTGGCCTCCTTGATCCATATATCTAACAAGGAACACATGCCAAGCGTCACATTTGCCCTGCAAAAGGTACCAGCCTATGGGAACTATGTTGGAGAAGTATTGGATGAGCTACCTCACATCTAACAACCTTGGTATCAGCATATCAAGGAGTACTTACAAGATGGATCGACACCCGCTGAGGCGAGCCTGACTGAGCAAAGGCTGATTCGTCGACTAGCTATGAAATTCTACCTGAGCGGAGATGCACTCTATAAGAGAGATGCAGGACTAGGTCTCCTCAGATGCCTAGACAATGATCAAGCTCAGAGACTCATGGATGAGGTCCATGGTGGAGTATGTGGCCCACACATGAGTGGCCCCCTTCTTGTTAAGAAGATCCTTAGGACAGGACATTATTGGCTATCTCTCAAGGCTGACTGCAATGACCACGTCAAAAGATGTTATCAATGCCAAATTCATGAAATGGCTATCCACGCCCCTCCACGAGAGCTCCACAATATGAGTTCACCTTGGCCCTTCTTAATGTGGGGAATGGACGTGATCGGGCCCATCGAGCCCAAAGCCAGTAATGGACATCGCTTCATCTTCACCATGATCGACTACTTTACCAAGTGGGTAGAAGCAGGCTCCTTCCCCAGGATTACCAAAGAAGTCATCATTGCTTTCCTCAGAAATAATGTCATTTATCGATATGGACAATCAAAGGTCATTGTATCAGACAATGATAAGAACCTCAACAACAAAATGATGGAGGAATTGTGCAGTAATTTCCACATCAAACATCTTAACTCCGTCATCTACCGTCCAAAGATGAATGGTGCTGTTAAGCGGCTAACAAAAACATCAAGAAGATCATGCAAAAGATGTCCGCCAACCACAAAGGATGGTCTGACTTATTACCTCTTACTATGTTAACCTACAGAACATTAATGTGCACTTCGACTGAGGCAACCCCCTACGCATTAACCTATGGGATGGAAGCAGTACTCCCCATAGAAGTAGAAATAGAATCCCTCAGAGTATTGATGGACGCTCAGCTGGATGAAGATCAATGGATACAAGACAGGTATCACCAATTGTCTCTAATAGATGAAAGGTGAACCGCGGCTATCTTCCATGACCAGTTATATCAATAAAGGATCGTCCGATCCTACCACAGAAAAGTCCAGCTACGGCAGTTTAAACAACATGACTTAGTTTTGAAGAAGATACTCGACAACCAAGATCAGTCTAAGAGAAAATTTGCTCCTAACTGGGAAGGCCCATTTATTGTCAAGGAGGTATTGACAGGAGGTGCTCTCAGATTGCAGGAAATGGATGGCGATGAATTTCCATAGCTTATCAACTCAGACACCGTGAAACGGTACTATGTCTAAAGTTACCATCAAGCAAACATCCTGGTGTTGGATTATCAGATCATCAGTCATTTCGGTTCTTTTACCCTTTACCACATACAACTCTTTTCCACACTTTGCCCCTCAGGGAAACATACTCTTTAAACCAGCAGCCTAGCTTCACTGCGCTCATACAACTTAAGTCATCCCACTACGGATTGAACCTCTCGCGTTTGCAGTTTGGCTACCCATACACGAGATCAAACTTCTCGTAGCTGCAGTTTATCCTCAACCTAGGATCAAACTTTCTCTTCCCCGCAGTCTATCTTGCACATGGGATTAAACTTTCTTCCCCACAGTTTGACCTGTACATGGGATTAATCTTTCTTCCCCGCAGTTTATCCTGCACATGGGATCACGGTTTTTAACTCGCCCTGAGGGACGAACTACGTCGACCTGATCTCCTTGATGCACGAGAGTACGTAGGCAACCATATTCTATATGGCCCGGTCTCAGTAAACAAAAAATAACAAAAATATTTCTATCCTTTTCTACAAAAACAAAAACTACAAAAACACTTCTACAACCTTCTTCATCAATAAAGCTTTTACACCCATCTGCCTTTCACAAACAGTGTTAAACCTCTTACACCAGGTTCGAACTACGCAGACCTGATCTCCTCTTCAATTGGAGTACGTACGCAGTCATTCATGGTTCGGTCTAACCCCCTACCGAAACACAAATACTTGTCAACGGTATTGGGATCATCCTTCAATCCATCACATTTCATTGGCTTCAAACCAAAGGGATGGAATTACCTGAACTCCTCCTAAATAAGAGATTTGGCGACCATCTAAGCTGCGGTTGTACCTCAAAGAGCAACCCCAATCTATAAGAGATGGAATTAACTAGGCTCCTCCTCAATAGGAGTACTGGCGACCATCTGTGGTGCGGTCAATCTCAGAGAGGAAAGCCACAATACACTCCATATTTCCATATAGAAAATCAGTCTCAAGACACCAAAGATGGTAGGGATACATGCAGATCCATGATCCATTCTGAACTATCCACAGACAATTCAATGTCCATCTAGCAAGGAGGAATTCAGAATACATCAAGATCACAAGCCCTGAAGAAGCAGACAAATATCAAGCAAGTATCAGAGCATATCTAAGAGGGAAGTGATCAAAAATATATTTCCCTGCTATATATAATGTTATTTGATATACACAATGTAAACTGTACATGACAAAATGGCTAAGCTAGTATGTGCAGGAAAATACAAGCCCATCTACAAATCTGTGTATATGCGAGCTAACAAGCCCAACATGGCATCCCTCTCCGAAGAAGGAGGCAAAGTTGTGGTCTCCTATACGAGGATATCCACACGACCCAATAGATCTATAGCCATCTGCATGGTGACCATATGCTCATCGATGTAAGTGCTCATCTCTGCAATCATGCCAATGGTAAGGGACCTCACTGCAGTACTATCTATAACGGCTACATTTCGGACAGATATGGCGCTATCCCGCTCAACTATCACTGCATCTCTGGCTGATCTGGCATCATCCCGCTCAACAACAGCGACATCTCTACGAGCTAATGCCTCGTCCCTCTCTAACAGGGTTGCGTCTCTCCCATCAAGAGCTATCAACATCAGGGATCTAGCCTGATATCTCTCAAAGGTCATCAGATGAAGACTACGCTCAAAGTATTGTGCTGAATGCTGAATCACGACAACGCTAGTACTGGGAGAATCTAAAGGAAATACTGGCAACCCAGTAGATGGCTCCTCCTCGGTGTGAGAATCAATGTCCTCCATGAGCTCTCCACCATCTGAGTTAATACTCGGCAATGTGGATACTACCTCAACCGATGAAGTTTTTGTCTCCATCCATGTGGAATACTCTGCAAAACAACCTGGATGACTAATTGAGAAAGTAGCAATCTCGCGATGATCCCAACATGCATACACACGAGATCGGGCCTCTGCTGAAAGATAACGAGAAGCTAAACGCTGGCCCAACGCCCCCTCAAAAGGATGAAAATCCTGAAACTGGTCAAACTGCGACATCACGGCCAGTGGATGGCAAGTAGTCATGCCTTTCAAACCAGCCAAAGGGATGTAATCCATGCCCAGAGCATGAGTAATAAAGCTGTAAGGTAAGCTGAGCCCTGAGCACGGCAATATACTAAATTGGTCTACAATATCAGCTAAGAAAGCGGACCAAGACATAGCATCTGTACACTCCGCAGTCTAAAATGAATATGACATGGATACATCATGGGTGAAACAATACCCATGCCGTCTAAAATTGTCAATCGGTCTCAGGTGTGACATAAACAACACATATAGCATGACCAAATTGCCCGTAAATACTCATGTCGGATAAGTGTAGCAGTATGTAGCTGACCTCAATGTCTCGGCTATAATCATCGGTATGATGGTATGTGTAGACACTCGAAATTTTTTGTACTACTGACACTAACATTGTAGGAAGGCAGATTCGTCTTTTATGAGAGAACCCTGAAAGACAATTCACAACCATACCGGATACTACCGGAGGTTCAGCATCAACCCCAGATCGCAATCTGGGAGTAACCGTTTCAATCTTGGAGAACCCTGAGGCATGCATATCAATAACGGAACACACACCGGAGAAGACCGATTAATCTCGGAGATAACCCCGAGGTATCCAGTCTCAGCCCTAAACATGGGAATAGCCTCCAACCTTGGTGATAGCCCCAAGGAAAGCAATTTCAGTACTAACCCCGAAGATGCTTGTTACAAGTGCAACCAGCTTCAATCTCGGTGCTCACCTCAAAGATGACAATGAGGACTTTCAATCAATTGTAGTAGTCCAATCCCAACGAAGCTGAGCAACGTCTGCTTTATCGACCTAACCCGGCAATAACACCGATAAGGGACAACATCGTCATCTGACCAACACGATGCCACGCCAAGTCGTCTCAACACATCTACGCAACAACGGCCCACAAGGCTAACCAATCCCGAGTTGCTATTGTGCGGGGTAACGGATGAAAGTTGAAGGTTGAAGACCGGAGGGCACCGTCCCATCTTCAAAGACTTCGTACAAACTCTAATTCCATGCCATCGTACAAACTCTCGACAACGGCGGTCCGAAATAGGTCCTGTATACCTCAAACGGATTCCCGGATTGCACTTTAGAAAACTCGAGTGGACATTATAGTGCCCACGTGCACGTACTTCGAGACGACCCGACCCGACCAAACCGGGCCGACCCGACCCGCCTCTGGTACACCTGCGGCACCTTTTGCCTATAAATAAGAGAAAAAAGACGGGGAAACCCTGCAGAATTCGCTCTACACTTGCCATACAGTGTATTTTCCCACTTTAAACACCTGTGAGCTCATATACAGTCCTCTTTTGTACCTACAAAAGTCAGTGTTTACTCACTCTAAAGATATAGAAGTCTTCTTTAGCAGCCCACTGTAAGCCTTCTCACATACTTTAGAGTCTTTCTCTTCATTTTTGCACACACCCGTCTACAAGTTAAGAGTCGTGTTGCTTGATTTTACCCGGACTTCGGTCCGTGGTTTCATTTCAGTCTATATATATATATATATATATATATATTATATATATATATATATATGAACTGTGTATCGGACTTTGTTCGATTGAGCCTAAACTTCGGTTTATATATATACTTATATATATAAACTGTGGTCGAACTCCGTTCGATGAGCCCGGATTTTACATCCGGTGCGTTTACTCGCTTTTATATATATATATACTTATATCTATGAACTGCTATCGAACTCTGTTCGGTGAGCCTGGAATTTATATCCGGTGCGTTTACACGCTTATATATATATATATATATATATATATATATATATATATATATATATATATATATATATATATTTACATTTCGTCCCACCTGGAGTTTACTTCGTGGTGGTTGACCGTTTTTACAGCTTTATCTACGTTTTGTCCCGCTTGGAGTTTCCTCTGTGGCGGTTGATGGCTTTTAACAGCTTTCTTTACATTTCTGATGTGACGCCCCCAAATTCGGGTACTTGAAACCCGAACTCGGTGCTTCACGATACCATTTCTATGAGCGAAATTCTACGAATAATAATAACAATAATATGAATAACAACTTAATTTACATAATTATTAGAGTTTATCTCCCCAGGTACGAGACCTTAAAGTACATTCCATACAATACATGATATTAATTATATATATATCATTGTCTTAATAATATAAACTATTACAGCAACTACCACAAATCTTATTCAGTTAGCTTTCCTTTTCCTTTTTTTCTGCACGAGCTTTCTGGTTCTTCAAAATTAACTGAAAACATTTAAATTAAGCAAGAATGAGCATTTGAGTGCCCAGCAAGTAATAACAATAATATATATTAGCTGAAAGAATTAAATATTTTCTTTGAAAGACACTTCTACAACGAATCAACAGTTCTGAAGTAAGCTGTACCAAGAATAATAATAACATAACAACTCTCTTTCACATTTTTAAAACTATGTATTGACTATAAGTAGGGTTAAGTGACATATCATGAACATTGTTTTCTTTTTTCGAAAAGGTTAAACAGAAATTCATCTGCAAACCGTCATAACTTACGGACACGGGGGTGATCAGCCCGTTGTGCCCTGCATTGATCAATACTACATTTTAAGAACTCTCTCCGCCTTGGGCGCATAAAAGTTTTTCCTATGTAAGGGATGTTCATACTTGTCTGGGTTCTAAAGCAAAGGTTTTATCTTGTTCAATAATAATCTATAATTCAACCTATATATATAAGGGTAATTGACAAATGTATATCAACATGTGATTAAATACAATGATTATCCAAGTGGGGACACTTATATAACCATTTTATAGAAATTGGCGAACATAATATATATCTGAATTACCATATACTAACATGTTGATAAACAATGAGCGGATATAGAATATGTCGCAGTAGAGTTGATAATATAGCATAATAATAATTTAATTCTGAAACTTCTTGCTCATGTCTACTGCATAAAGGAAATGCAAAGGTAGGATACTTGCCTGAGCTGCTGCTTACAATAACGCAACCTAGATTAATCTTTTATACAGCGACCTATCAGTAATAAGATCATTCGTTCAATTAGAATAATATACTATAACACATAGTACTGCATTTCGCAGTCAGCACATAACCTAATCACATTATCACACATATCCAACAGTCATTGAATCATAAACAAACATTAATACAGTCAAAATATCCAAGTTCAGATAACTTTCTGACATTTGTCGGCATACCGACAACTTTATCTAATAATTATCGAGTCTAAGACTCTATTCTGTATCTCAATATTCATAAGTATCAGTCATATTATTTTTAATTGACTTAAAATAATTTTTAAAATATTTATTATAATTTATCATGAATTTTCAAACATCGGAATCATATTTAAATGATTTAAACATCAAATAATTATATTATCATTAACATTTAATCAATATTAAATTATTAATGAAACTGTTGCCAAAATATTAAAGTTATGTATAATAACTCAAAATGCTTTTAAAACATTTATATTAATCTTAAATGATTTTTAAAACATTTAAAATCATTTTTAAATAATAACCATTAATATTAAAATATTAATGCACTATTTGTCCAAATATTAAAAGTCATTTATTATAACTTAAAATATTTTTAATTCATTTATATCCTTTTTAAATGATTTTTAAATAAATAAAACCATTTTTAAACTATTTATTTAATATAATTATTAAATAAACTAAATATCATCAATATTAGATTAATATCATTAATATTAAATTAATAATATTTTTCATGACAAAATATCCAAAGTCATATTTTATAACTCAAAATATTTTTATGATACTATAAATGATTTTTAAAATCATTAATTATATTTTCCATAATTATTTCATACATTTATTAAATAACTTAAACATCACTAATATCAATTAATTAATGAAATTTCATCACAAAATATTAAAATTCATCAAAAATAACTTAAAATATTTTCTAACACAATAATATAATTTTTCATGATTTTTCATGAATTAAAATAATTTATTTAATATTATAATTAAATAAATAAATACCTTTTTATATTCTAAAAATACTAAATATTTTTGAAATATACTCAAAATAATTAAAAACTATTTTTCAGACTTTAAAATAATTTTTTAGAATTTATTAAGTATTTTTAATAATTAAAATCTAATTTTTCTAATTTTTAAATCATTTTCAAAATTTTCAGAAATTGAAAATTTTAAAATAAATCAAAACCGTCGCTAAAGGCTTTAGCGACGCTTATCTGTTGCCTTAGGTGTTCTTGAGCTTCAAGAACACTGACAAGGCAGTTATCAAGGTGCCTAGTTTGACCGATTATAATTCTCAATACATTCCATTTCTGGGAAATCTAACACTTGGATCTTGTAGTGCTCATGTAATACTACAATTACCAACAAACATCATGACTAAAAAAATATCAGATCTAAGAGTTATTAGCCATCAAAAAGTCTGACAAGGCTGTTCTTCGACTGAAGAACAGTCGAGGTGCCTACTTTGGATCCTTATAACTTCCAATCTGTGTATTGTTTGCGTGATCTATCAATTGGAGTGTGTAGAAAACATGTAGGACTACAACTACAAAGTATCATAACACATTAACATCATAACATGAGCAAGATCTAGCTAGTCAAACTTCAACACGGAATCTGCTCAAAAAAAATCTGGGTTTGTGTTCTTCAGCGTTTTCGGTCAACGGGTTTTGACCATGAATTACTCCCAATCTACAAAAGCTATGAACTTGATTCTTTTTGCATTTTAAAGACGACATATCCGACTACACATAACAACTTTTAAACAACAAAAAACATTATTGAGCAAAGATTTATAAGCTCTGACATTTTCCAAAAAATATTTTCTGGACACTTAGAATATTTTCTGGGTTTGAAGAACAGCCGGTCAATGTCGGTCAACCCACTTTGACCTTAAATAACTTTTGATCCAAAATAGATATGGACCTGATTCGTTTTGGAGATTAAAGACCACATAACAAGCTACACATATCAACTTTTAGAACACAAAACACATTAAAGATCACAGAGATATAAGGCTTGACATTTGCCAAAAAATCAGAGAAAATGAAATTTCTAGATTTTAGAAATCTTCAAATCCGAGCTTCTAAATGTTATGGATCCAACATCTAGCAACCCAGATCATCCTTAGACACTATAATCAACATGTTCTAACATTTAAACATAACATCTAACACCAAAAATAAAAAAAAAATCAAGCTAGAGTTTATACCTTTTCTAAGCTTTGATTCTTGATTTTTTGGCTTATGATTTGTTATGATTGGCAGTAGGGCTTTGTTTTGGGACTGAAATACTACAATAATTCGTAGGTTTTAGAGAGAGAAGCTGAAGGATGACAGTTGGGCAATTTTTAGTGTATAAAATGTCTTAATTCTCTCTCTAATCTATATATAAACCAAATTAGATGCATTGAATGCTCAAAATGGTTGATTGAATCTGAATATAATTGAGTCTTGGATGCTAAATTGGTAGGGTAGGATGTTTGCCATGCTTTGATAGCAATAATGCACAATAATTCACTAATAATACACTAAAGAGACAAAAAGGGCATTTTGGTAATTTCACTTAAAATCTCAAGGGCATTCTTGTACAAGGTGATTAAATCTAGGGTTTATTCACTAGATTGAAAATCTTACAATTTCTCAAATAATTTATAGGGTTTGGACAATTTAAAATTTAAAGTGTAATACAATTTTAATTTAAAACATACTAATTAAATTAGGGGTTTTAATAGAAATTAGGGTTTTTAAATTAGGGTTCCTAAATATTATTAGGGTTCCCAAATTAATTAGGGTTTCTTAATTATCTTTATAATTCACAAAATAATAATTAGGGTTTCTAAAATTTGCAATTAGGGTTTTCAAATAAATAATTAGGGTTTTTCCTAATTATCAGCATAAAACAATAATTAGGGTTTCTTCTAATTACAGAAATTATAATACGCAGAAGAATTCATATAACACAATTACTACTCAGTCTTAACTCATAATTGAGTTTAACAATTAGGGTTTCACAACACTCAAATAATACAAATACGACAACACATACTGTGAGTTTAAATACAAATATTGTCTTCTAGACAATATCCACACTCAAATAAATCCTCATTACAATAATACTATTTTACAGAAATAGTGAGGACTGCTAAAACATCTTTCTAGAACCATCACTCCATACCCCGACTAGATCCTGCTATGTTCTCACCTCCTGAGAAGAAAAATGGAACAAAAAGGAAAAGGGTGAGCTCAACTAGCCCAGTAAAGAATATTATGACTAAGATAATATACAAACAAATTATCGTTAGTCTTCAACAGGGAAAAATCTGATAGAATATAATCGACAACAAGTTTTAGATCAACAACTGCAGCGGAAACAGCAAACCATTAGAAGAGTCAAGTAGAGAAAGAATTCTACTATCTTCTAAGATTTAAAAGTCCATCATCAATATTTTATCCCTGTAACATCAATTAATAATCATCTTTATCCAAATATTCATCTTTGCACTACAGGCCAAAGATATTCATTTGTATCACCTGTCAGTCATGTTCATCTCAACACCTGTTCATCTTTGCACTACAGGCCAAAGATATTCATTAAGTAATCATACATCTTTGCACTACAGGCCAAAGATATTCATTAATATCATCATTTAGGACTGAGGATGATGAACAATATCTTAAAGAGAACGAATCCAATGAGACAGAAGGACAAATAGTAGGGATTCGTATAACAGTTTATCCAAGATCAATAATACTTCATAATAGTCAATTGTGAAGCAGAATTCAAAAATAAAGATCAAAACATGGATACAATCAAAGATAGTAACCATAATAGACATCTCGGATAAAAAAGAAAAATTTTATTTTTCGGTGAATAGTGCCGTATTTGTGAATAGTGCCGTATACGTGAATAGTGCCGTATACATGAATTGTAACCCCGACACAAAAAGTTCTAAATTTTATAAAAACTCATATCAATATTTCAGCATAATGATATTGAAGAAAATAATATCATTTAAGAAGAAAATAATATCCCTTACCTCAAGATATCAGTACTTCTGGTCGGAATACCGGTATAAGGCTGAAAGAAACTTGCTCTGATGAATAGAAACTCTCAAAGTATCTAAATACTCATAAAATACACTCAATAATCTAGAGAGAGAGAAAGAGAGAAAACTTGTTTCTGGTGTGATTTTCAATTCTAACTTAGCCCTCTATTTATAGGAAAATTTTAGTAGGTTTGACCTGCAACCTGATGGCTTTACCTGCTACTATTCCCACCCACCACATTTGAAATATAATTCAGCACATTTCTTCACCAACCACAAGTGGGGCCCACCAATTCTAGAATTTTCCATCAAAATGATAAACTCCGAAAATTCAACAATTTCTGAACCAGTCATCTCGTAAAATTCATAATAAATCATACGTTCATTTTTAACGGTTCAAAATTTGTGGACATATACTCAACTTATATATGTATAACATATCCAAAAATTACCACGATCCAACGGTCGGATTAAAAAATATAACACCCGCAATATTTCTCAAAAACCCTGATTTGATTTTTAATACCTCCATTCCGATAAAAATACTGATAAAACACCTCAACATTAACTCCTTCATTTTTAACCACAAAAATATATCCCTCATTTATATCCACATAAAATAAATATTTCCTTATCATATGAATCAATAATTAATTATTCACAAATAATATTACAGAATCACATTTATGACAACCAGGCCGTTCCCAGGAAAGAGGGGGCTTTCCAATAAGGATTTCTCCTTACTGGCGCGCAATTAGATGACCAAACCTCTCCTTAGACAGAACTTTCTAGACATTGCCAATAATGTTATATAATAATATTATTCAAATAATATGAATTATTGATCTGATAATGGAAAATACTGTGCAGCAACAATTATTGAAACAACAATAATATAAAATATCAATGCAACAATTATTGAATCAATAAAATAAAATATTGAACAATAACTACTGTAACAATTATTGAGTAGTGCCTTCTTACGTAAGAATTAATAATTGGTGCAATACCGTGTGCTACTGTATTTTAATCACCGGGTATTCCAACAGTATTAACGGTAACAACTACGCCGTTATTTATAAATAACTTATACTTGTCATTTTCTTCATCCAATCGCTTTTCGTTATGGGGCCCACACAAGGCTGCGCCGTCGTACGAATATTCCCCGACAGCAAGAATATTCCACGACCAAACGAATATTCCTCGACAAAATGAATATTTTATAACCACTTGCTTATTTTGCAAAATTTGCACATTTCACCCATAACCAAAGTATTATATCAAATTAGCCCTTTATTATTCACAATAATATTTAGAGAAAATTTGATTTTATTCATTAATAAGTTGGGGTCTTACAACCTCCCCTCCTTATGAAATTTCGTCCTCGAAATTGACGTACGTACCTGATGTTTCAAAAAGGTGAGGATACCTCGCTTTCATTTCTGATTCCAACTCCCAGGTCATTTCTTCAATAGCATGGTTTCTCCACAAAACCTTAACTTGTGGTATAACCTTCGTGCGTAGGACATGCTCTTTCCTATCCAAGATCTTAACAGGTACCTCCTCGTACGTTAAATCTTCAGCTATCTCGTCTGGTTCTAACTCAATAATGTGGTTCGGGTCTTTAACATATTTACGAAGCATAGATATGTGAAAAACATTATGAACACGAGACATGCTTGGAGGTAATGCGAGTCTATATGCCACATTTCCTATTCGCTCAAGAATCTCAAATGGACCAACAAATCTTGGATTGAGCTTTCCTCTCTTCCCAAATCTTGTAACTCCCTTCCATGGTGCAACACGTAATAATACATGATCCCCAATATTAAATTCCACGTCCTTCCGATGAAGATCCGCATAACTCTTTTGTCGATCCTGTGCCGTTTGTATACGTTGTCGAATCGTTTGGATCTTCTCTGTAGTAATGCGTACCAACTCTGGTCCCAACAATGTTGCTTCACCCACCTCGTCCCAGCATACTGGAGAACGACATTTTCTTCCATACAACGCCTCGAATGGAGCCACACCTATGCTCGCCTGATAACTGTTGTTGTAGGAGAATTCCACCAATGGTAAGTACTTATCCCAACTCCCTTTGAGATCTAGGACACAAAGTCTTAATAGATCTTCAAGAGTTTGAATAGTCCTCTCTGATTGTCCGTCCGTTTGAGGATGGTATGCCGAACTGAATCGTAAATCCGTGCCCATAGCTTTCTGCAAGCTAACCCAAAATCGTGAAGTGAATCTTGGGTCACGATCCGAAACTATGGATACTGGCATGCCATGCAATCTCACAATCTCGTTCACGTACATACTAGCAAGACGTTCAAGGGAATAAGTCTCACGTATCGGCAAGAAATGAGCGGATTTGGTTAATCTATCAACAATAACCCAAATCGCATCTATGCCTTGAGAAACCTTGGGAAGACCCGTAACAAAATCCATAGTAATGTGTTCCCACTTCCATTTCGGGATCTCAAGTGGTTGCAATGGACCCTTTGGCACTTGATGCTCCGCCTTTACACGTTGACAAGTTAAACACCTCGAGATAAACTCCGCGATCTCTCTTTTCATATTGCTCCACCAAAATGTATGTCGAAGATCGTGATACATTTTGGTACTCCCAGGATGGATTGCAAACGGTGTGTTGTGTGCCTCCATCATTATTCTATGCTTCAAGTCAAAATCGTTAGGAACACAAAGTCTGGAGTTGACTCGAAGTATTCCTTCTTCATCGATTCTTGCTTCTGGAATAGCACCTTCTTGCACTTTCTTCTTCATACGCATCAGCTCCATGTCCGTAGCTTGAGCAGCTTTAACTTTATCGATTAAAGTCGGTTCTACTCGTATATTTGATATCATCATGTGGGTACTTGGAGCCTTCATCTCTATCTCCATCCTTTGTAAGTCATACAAAATGGGCCTTTGTGTTAACAATATTGCACTCGTACCCGCATATGATCTTCTACTCAATGCGTCAGCTACTACGTTTGCTTTTCCAGGATGATATTGGATGGTATGATCGTAATCTTTCAACAGCTCGAGCCAACGTCGCTGCCGCATGTTGAGTTCCTTTTGGGTGAAGAAATATTTGAGGCTTTTATGATCTGTATAGATCTCCACTTTCTCCCCATACAGGTAGTGTCTCCAGATCTTCAACGCAAAAACGACTGCTGCCAACTCCAAATCATGAGTAGGATAATTCCTCTCATATTCTTTGAGTTGTCGTGAGGCATAGGCTATGACTTTCCCATGTTGCATGAGAACACATCCTAACCCTTTGCCTGAAGCATCGCTGTAGATAACAAATCCATCCGAACCAGATGGTATTGTCAGAACAGGTGCCGAAATGAGTCTCCTCTTGAGTTCTTGGAAACTCTTCTCGCATTCCTCACTCCATACAAATTTTGTATCTTTCCGAGTCAGCTGAGTTAACGGAGTAGCGATTCGAGAAAATCCTTCCACAAATCTCCGATAATAACCAGCTAAGCCTAGAAAGCTACGTACTTCGGTTACCGACTTTGGTTGCTCCTAACTTTGTATGGCTTCAATCTTCGCCGGGTCGACAGATACTCCATGTTTTGACACCACGTGCCCAAGGAATGCTACTTCCTCAAGCCAGAACTCGCATTTCTTCAATTTGGCATATAGTTTATTTTCACGAAGCCTTTGCAGTACCAGCTTCAAATGGCGCTCATGATCTTCACGGCTTTTGGAATAGATGAGGATGTCATCAATAAAGACAACAACGAACTGATCCAAATATTCTTTGAATACACGGTTCATCATATCCATGAAGGCAGCAGGAGCATTAGTCAATCCAAAAGACATTACTAAGAATTCATAATGCCCGTACCGAGTTCTGAAGGCAGTCTTTGGAATATCCTCAGTTTTAATCTTCAGCTGATGATATCCAGAACGAAGGTCGATCTTTGAAAAGAATTGTGTTCCTTGTAACTGGTCGAACAGGTCATCAATGCGAGGTAGCGGATACCTATTCTTGATAGTGACATGATTCAATTCTCGATAGTCGATACAAAGTCGCATACTCCCGTCTTTCTTCTTTACGAATAAAACAGGAGCACCCCAAGGAGACGTACTAGGACGAATAAAACCGATGTCCAACAACTCCTGTAGTTGGACTTTTAACTCCTGAAGTTCAATAGGAGCCATTCGATATGGAGTTTTAGAAATGGGCTTTGTACCGGGTTCAAGGTCAATAAAGAATTCAACTTCACGTTCTGGGGGTAGACCAGGAAGTTCTTCAGGAAATACATCGGGAAATTCTCTAACAATAGAAATATTATTCAAATCTGACTTGTCTTTGTTCAAATCCATTACATGGGCTAAGAAAGCTTGACATCCGTTTTTCAATAAACGAATAGCTTTGTGGCTCGATATGACAGTGACTGATTTTAGTGGTTTAGTAGTTTGAATTCGTATGACAGGTTGGTTAGGAATATGAAAACTAACAACCTTACGAAAACAATCAATTTTAGCATGATGAGTGGTTAACCAATCAATTCCTAAAATCACATCAAAAGCAAGTATCTTTAAAGAGATAAGATCAACAGGTAATGTGATAGTACCAACTTGGATCATGCAAGATTTATAAACTGTAGATGTAACGAAGGTTTCACCCAACGGAGTTTCAACAGATAAGTTAAAGTCCAATTTCTCCGGAGTCAAGTTTAAACGTTGAGCACAAGCAGGAGAGATAAAAGAATGGGTAGAACCGGTATCTAGTAAAGTATAAACTTCGCAAGAATTCAAGATTAGCTTACCCGTGATCACCTCGTTCGGGTTTCTCGCGTTTTGGCCAGTAACGACAAACGCCCTTCCAGGAACCGCTGATTTCGACTTATCCGGGACAGCTTTTGGAGTCACCATCCCCGCTGAACTTGGTTTTGCTACAGAACACTCTCGAGCTATATGACCCTCCTTTCCACAGTTATAACATACCTTGGATTGTTGTGGGCAGTTTGGGCTGATATGTCCCTCTTTTCCACATTTGTAACATACGACCGGTGGTCGTTCTCCTCCCCTAGAAACAGTTGATGTTTGTGCTGACGTCTTCACATTATCATTGTTGTACCTTCTCTTCTTGAAATCTCCTCCCGACTCGCTCCTTCTATTATCACGACCACGATTACCACCAGAGTGGTTACCGCTTTTGTCCGAATATTTTCCTCCCTGCTGGTTTTCATTGCTTCGATGACTGCCGCCACCGGTATGACCCTGGTTGTGGTCCCTCGGTTGCACATACTCATTATCTCGCTCTAATAATTGAGCCCTATTTACAACATCTGAATATAAAGAAAATTTATGAGAGATAAGATATTGTCGAATCTCGGGTTTTAGACCTCTCAGAAACATCCTTGTCATTCGTTCCTCATTTTCGACCAAATGAGGTGCAAACCTGGATAACTCTGCAAACTTCGCCTCGTACTGGGACACCGTCATGTTGTTTTGTTCCAGTCTGATAAACTCTACCTCCTTCATATGACGAATACTTTCAGGAAAGTACTTGTCATTGAACAGTTTTTGAAATGTTTCCCAGGACATGTTGAGTGCGTCAGGCTGGGTACGCTTCACAGACTCCCACCAGTAGTCTGCCTCACCGCGGAACATAAAGGTGGCGAATGGAACCTTTTGTTCCTCCGTGCATCCCAAGACATCGAATATCTTGGTAATTTGCTTGACCCACGTTTCCGCCATGATCGGATCCGGCTTTCCCTTAAATTCTGGTGGTCCCAATTCTTTGAACTGCTTAGCTGTGACAAACCGCGCGTTATCATTTCCACCCGTATTCTGCACACGAGTCTCCCTCGTCTGATTTTGCATGAACTGCAAAAAGCTCCTAAACATTCCATCATTCATCGTTTGCTCGGTAACGTTGTTTACAGGAGGAATATTGCCTTCCTGTTGCACGTTCCCCTGGGTGGTGATCAAAGGTGTCTCCACGGTCTGATTTACTCCATTATTAACGTTCTCAGCTGCCATTCTTAAATACTGCCATAAAACAAGGGTTAATAGTCATGTCATATATTATCCCTATACTCTGACCGACCAAATAAACACCAAATAAACTTAGTCAAGTCATACTAGTGAAGGAATTTCCCGTCTCTCCCCTCCTAGTTCTTGTCTCACATCTCAGCCAGGGATCATATCCCTAAGCTCTGATACCAACTGTGACGCCCCCAAAATAGGTATACAACACCCATTCTGAGTCGCCAAATACATGGTACAGAAAGCAAACTACAACTTCAATAATACAAATGTCGTGCAAAATACGACAACACATACTGTGAGTTTAAATACAAATATTGTCTTCTAGACAATATCCACACTCAAATAAATCCTCATTACAATAATACTATTTTACAGAAATAGTGGGGACTGCTAAAACATCTTTCTAGAACCATCACTCCATACCCCGACTAGATCCTGCTATGTTCTCACCTCCTGAGAAGAAAAATGGAACAAAAAGGAAAAGGGTGAGCTCAACTAGCCCAGTAAAGAATATTATGACTAAGATAATATACAAACAAATTATCGTTAGTCTTCAACAGGGAAAAATCTGATAGAATATAATCGACAACAAGTTTTAGATCAACAACTGCAGCGGAAACAGCAAACCATTAGAAGAGTCAAGTAGAGAAAGAATTCTACTATCTTCTAAGATTTAAAAGTCCATCATCAATATTTTATCCCTGTAACATCAATTAATAATCATCTTTATCCAAATATTCATCTTTGCACTACAGGCCAAAGATATTCATTTGTATCACCTGTCAGTCATGTTCATCTCAACACCTGTTCATCTTTGCACTACAGGCCAAAGATATTCATCAAGTAATCATACATCTTTGCACTACAGGCCAAAGATATTCATTAATATCATCATTTAGGACTGAGGATGATGAAAAATATCTTAAAGAGAACGAATCCAATGAGACAGAAGGACAAATAGTAGGGATTCGTATAACAGTTTATCCAAGATCAATAATACTTCATAATAATCCATTGTGAAGCAGAATTCAAAAATAAAGATCAAAACATGGATACAATCAAAGATAGTAACCATAATAGACATCTTGGACAAAAAGGAAAAATTTTATTTTTCGGTGAATAGTGCCGTATTCGTGAATAGTGCCGTATACGTGAATAGTGCCGTATACATGAATAGTAACCCCGACACAAAAAGTTCTAAATTTGATAAAAACTCATATCAATATTTCAGCATAATGATATTGAAGAAAATAATATCATTTAAGAAGAAAATAATATCCCTTACCTCAAGATATCAGTACTTCTGGTCGGAATACCGGTATAAGGCTGAAAGAAACTTGCTCTGATGAATAGAAACTCTCAAAGTATCTAAATACTCACAAAATACACTCAATAATCTAGAGAGAGAAAGAGAGAAAACTTGTTTCTGGTGTGATTTTCAATTCTAACTTAGCCCTCTATTTATAGGAAAATTTTAGTAGGTTTGACCTGCAACCTGATGGCTTTACCTGCTACTATTCCCACCCACCACATTTGAAATATAATTTAGCACATTTCTTCACCAACCACAAGTGGGGCCCACCAATTCTAGAATTTTCTATCAAAATGATAAACTCCGAAAATTCAACAATTTCTGAACCAGTCATCTCGTAAAATTCATAATAAATCATACGTTCATTTTTAACGGTTCAAAATTTGTGGACATATACTCAACTTATATATGTATAACATATCCAAAAATTACCACGATCCAACGGTCGGATTAAAAATTATAACACCCGCAATATTTCTCAAAAACCCTGATTTGATTTTTAATACCTCCATTCCGATAAAAATACTGATAAAACACCTCAACATTAACTCCTTCATTTTTAACCACAAAAATATATCCCTCATTTATATCCACATAAAATAAATATTTCCTTATCATATGAATCAATAATTAATTATTCACAAATAATATTACATAATCACATTTATGACAACCAGGCCGTTCCCAGGAAAGAGGGGGCTTTCCAATAAGGATTTCTCCTTACTGGCGCGCAATTAGATGACCAAACCTCTCCTTAGACAGAACTTTCTAGACATTGCCAATAATGTTATATAATAATATTATTCAAATAATATGAATTATTGATCTGATAATGGAAAATACTGTACAGCAACAATTATTGAAACAACAATAATATAAAATATCAATGCAACAATTATTGAATCAATAAAATAAAATATTGAACAATAACAACTGTAACAATTATTGAGTAGTGCATTCTTACGTAAGAATTAATAATTGGTGCAATACCGTGTGCTACTGTATTTTAATCACCGGGTATTCCAACAGTATTAACGGTAACAACTACGCCGTTATTTATAAATAACTTATACTTGTCATTTTCTTCATCCAATCGCTTTTCGTTATGGGGCCCACACAAGACTGCGTCGTCGTACGAATATTCCCCGACAGCAAGAATATTCCACGACCAAACGAATATTCCTCGACAAAATGAATATTTTATAACCACTTGCTTATTTTGCAAAATTTGCACATTTCACCCATAACCAAAGTATTATATCAAATTAGCCCCTTATTATTCACAATAATATTTAGAGAAAATTTGATTTTATTCGTTAATAAGTTGGGGTCTTACATATACGGTATATATTTAAGCACTGAAAATTAAAATATAATTAATATTACATTATTATTCTCATTCCTGGATAAAAATCCAAGTTTAGAGTTTGGATTTCATATCTGACTTATCCTTCGTACACAACATCAATAATCAAGTTAAAATAATTAACTTAAATATTCTGAACAAATTCATATAATAACATATTTATTATTATAATTCTAATTGTCACTTCATATATTATTTAAATAATATATAAATTATATTTTCATGAAAAATAAATAATAAAAACATTTCTGCTTACAGAAATTAATTACCATAAGAATATAATTTGTAGTAATTAATAATTCTAAAATTATTTCTAATTTTTCAAGTAATAAATATATTCGCATTTAACATCACAATACTTGACACTTATTTTCATTGTAAAAAAAAATTTATATGCAAAATTTCTTATCTATTTATATAAAAAATATCGGGTTATTACATCTGATCCCCCATGAAGGTTCTTCATGGTTGGTGATCATGTCTGTATATATATATTTACGGCTTTTATATATATACCTGCTTACTGCTTTCATACAAATTGCGGTATCATGTGAGCCTAGGAATCATGTGATCACAGATTCATCCCATTGGATCTAGATTCGGTTCCCGTGATAGACATTTTCAGCTGTAAGCAGCTTGTAAATTATTCTGCGGTGTTTGAATTTCCTCAGATGGTTTCCATACCCACGAGGAAGTCGACATTATTTTGTACATTATTTTCGTACGGATGCTTCGTAGCCGTCAAATAAAATCAACCAAGCCGTGCATTTAATAAAATGGGAGTGCAAAAGGCCTCAATTACTATTGAGCGTCAGGGTTTGAAAAACCTCTTTTAGAAAATATCACTGTCATATCTTGCTAAAATTAAATTTTTACATAGATTCAAACCCTGCGTATATAGGTGCGAACGAGGCCTCGTACGACTTTCAAATAATAGCACATTGACTCTCTCTCTCTCTCTCTCACACACACACACACACATTCAGATAATAGTTTCTTGAAAAGAGGCGATCACCGTGGTAACATGGATGTCGGGGGGGTGCCTAACACCTTCCCCCCGCATAACCAAGTCCCCGGACCCTAAATGAATCTCGGTTTCACCGACCCGTATAGCAGTGTCACATCACTGGGTCAATGTGTAAACCTTTTCTCGGTTGTATTGGTACAACCATTGAAAAAACCAACTGGCGACTCTTAACAGTCCATCGTCGACATTATACATGTCGGACCTTTTTTACTTATTTTTTCAAACAAATCTCACCTAAAATGAGAACACCAAAGAACAAGTAACGGAAAGGGACATCTAAAAATCCCGACGTCGTCAGGTGGCGACTCTGCTGGGGATTCCAGTAAGAGGACTTAAGCCGTTATTTCAATCTTTTCGAAATTGTTATCTGCTTGTGTGTGGATGTTGCATTTACATTGGATGAATGTGTACGAATGCATGTCCTGCTTATTTAGTGCCTCGCACTATAAACTGCCTATGATGTTAGTGCCTCGCACTATAAACTGCCTGTGATGATAGTGCCTCGCACTATAAACTGCTCATGATATTAGTGCTTCGCATATGTCATCATTTCATACGGTGAGACGTGACGTATGTGAATGTATGTTGTGTGGTCCCTCCACCAGGAGGCTATCCCGTCGGTGTTTGATTACTGGACTCGTGAGAAGCCTGATTCTCCGAGGCTCAGGAAAGGCACCACCCAAATTCGCTCCAGTTGAAAGACCGGATTAACTTCCCGTCAAGTAGATTGCGATGATTTGGGAACTTTCATGCCAAAAAGCCGCGAGAGTAACCTAAGATAGGTCAACCTCTGATAAACCCAAAACGGGGGAAAGTCTCTTCATGATCTCATTTTAAATTACACAATTTCATGATATATCTATCTCCATGTAATGAGAAATATGAACGAATGTGTACACATATACCTACATGCTACAAACAGCTGACATCCATTTTTGCAGGATAAAATTCTTAAAATGGACTCATCACATTGCATATTAATATTCACCTTCCCTAAGGACTAAACTATGCAAGTCTTTTGCAGGGAGTCAATCGGGCCTACTACCCGTTCAAAGTCCAAAAAGGCAACATGCCTACAGTCAATTATGTCGTCATCCGACCAGACTGAACTTAATCCAGTTTCTCACAAAGAATTCGACGGATTAAGCAAACAAATTACAGATTTTGTTGTTCTATTCAAAGAATTACACCAGTCTACACAGGGTCAGAAAATACCCATACATGCTGAATCCTCCACACAAGGAGGATCCCAGGTCATTACCATACCTGAACTGCAATTGAATCAGACCAACAAAACTCATGATGCTGCCCATCCCACTGGAGACCCAGACACTGGTGACATCAAAAAGAAAGTCCTCCAAATGGAAGAGACCCTTCGTACTATCAAAGGAATTGGAACACACGGGAGTGTTTCATATGCTGATTTATGTATTTTTCCTGGTGTTCAAAAAAGTTTAAAACTCCTGACTTTGAAAGATATGACGGGTTAGGAGATCCTTATACACACTTAAAGGTATTTATTGGAGAACTTGGATCTTATGCAGAGGATGAAAAGCTCAGAATGCAATTATTCCAAAAGAGTCTAACTGGAGAAGCCCGTTCATAGTACACCAGATTAGACAACTCCAAAATCCAAAGCTGGGAAGAGCTAGCACATGCCTTCCTCACTCAATACAGCTTTCAAACTCAAATGGTTCCTGATCGGTACCAAATTACCAAGATCAAGAAATAGTCTAATGAGTCTTTCAGAGAGTATGCCAAGAGGTGGAGATGCCTGGCTGCCCAAGTGAATCCTTCCTTGACCGAATCAGAAATGGTCATGACATTCATAGACATACAAGAAGCTCCCTTCTATGAGAGAGTTTTAGTCGGCATCGGCAAACCGTTTTCTGAAATGGTCAAACATGGGGAGATGGCTGAGATGGGATTGAAATCCGAAAAGATTCAAGACCTAGCTGCACTCAAAGCTATTGCTGATCACATCCAGTCTAGAAATTATGGGAACAACCCCAGGAGGGTCCATAAAAAGAAAGAGGAAGATGTTTTCCTGATACTACAGGGTCAAAAAGGCAGTCAAAATATGCCTGTTCAGAGGAGAAACTATACTCCCTTTCCAGCACAGTCTGTAAACCCTCAAATACCAAAAGGTGGAGAAGCCAAATGCCCTCGAGTGTTCACACCCTTAGGGGATACCCTCGAGAATATCCTTAATCTTCTGACAACATAAAAGAAGATTACACATCTACTTCCACCAGCCAACCCAAATGGAAGGGGTTTTAATGCTGCTCGAAAATGTGCTTATCATGTCGGGGCACCTGGACATGATACTCAGGATTATTGGGCCTTGAAACACAAGATATAAGACCTGATAGACAACGGTGAGATCGTGGTCACTAAACTAGATCAACCTAACATTCAAGACAACCCTCTTCCTCAACACAAAGAAGAAGAGGTCAACATGATTAATTGGAGCAGTGGACAGAGTTCCAACTTCAGCTGTGATTCTTCCCAACCCATCAAAGACGGTGATAACAGATGGGATTATGCCAAGTTCCATTTCACAATGGAACGAAAAATGAAAGCTCTCTACAAACAAATTGAGCAATTGGCGGAGCTGGTGACTTATCAGCATCAAGTGACTCGTCAGCTAATCAGCCAAGAGCATGCCAGTCTCCTGCCCATTGTCATGAATATTCCCTCTTCACTTTCAAAAAATGAAATGCTGGAAGACAAAGTGACGAAGAGAGCAAATGCCAAGGCCCGTCGGGATTACGCCAACAAAAGGGAATTCACCTATTTGGGTCAACCTATGGAGGAGATACTTCACATATTAATCAATGAAGGAAGAATCAGTTCCCTTCTACCTCCAATCAACCCCCATTCGGGATGGTACAATTCTGAGGGAGTATGTCAATATCATTCCCAATCTCGTGGTCACAGCACATAAGAATGCTGGGCACTCCGCCACCTTATTCAGAACCTAATTGACAGTGGTGTACTGCACCTGGCAGATGACGACACTGTGCTATGAGCCAGTGAGAATGTAGGTCCCACAAAATGGAAGAGTGTGGTAGCCGTCATATCTTCTGAAGCTGATCAATCACTCGTCATGCCAATAATTCAACTCAAAGGAAGTAACAATCCTTTGAAAATGGCCGCTCTCGAGCCAATCAACTTGCCGTGCAGAGCACAATATCATATTGTTAGCTTGCATAAAGTTCCGTGGAATTATGGAGAAGGTGAAGGATCCACCTCACATACCACTTCTGCAGTGTCGAAAGAAAATCCACTGTACTTTCCCCAACGGGTGAGGAAATCTGCCGTCAAATCAAAGGGAAAAATACCCACGGAGAAGATTGAAAAATTCCTCCGCACTATGGGTCATAACGAAGCTACGATGGTTTTAAGCTTGAAAGAAGCTCCACAACAGATATCAATTTTGGACTTGGTCCTCACTTCCGAGAATCACCGGAAGATCTTGTTAAAGGTTTTAGAAGAAGCTTATCTCCCGACATCCATGGATGAGGAAAAATTTCAACATCTGGTTGATCACATTTTCAATGACAATGTGATATCCTTCACTGATGATGGCATTCCGCCTGAAGGGATCTTTCATTGCAAACTGTTGCACATCGCAGTCTTGTCCTCCGGATATATGGTGGCTGGAGTCCTGATAGATGGAGGCTCATCCCTAAATATCTGCCCATATGCTACCTTGGTGAAGATGAATATCAATCCTAATCGAATCCGGAGTAGCCATACTATCATCAAAGCTTTTGATGGAGCCCATCGGCATTCGGTTGGAGTAATTGAGCTGCCAATTGAGATTGGTCCTCATACATTCTACGTATCCTTCCATGTGCTCAAGATAGAGTCGGGATACAACCTGCTCTTGGGACGACCATGGATCCATATGGCTGGGGCAGTCCCCTCCACTCTTCATCAACAATTAAAATATATTGTCAATAATAGCCTGGTCACGGTCAACGCTGAACCAGAGTGTCCTCAATACGGGGATTTACCGGTCATCAATGCTAATACGGACGTTGAACCAGTCAGTTTTTATGCTTTGGAAATAAGCAATACCCAATACCATGCTATTGGAGCACCACTGCCCGAACCCCAGATTTCTACCGAAGTGATGTCAGCCACTCAAGAAATGATGTCGTTGGGTCATAAGCTAGGACAAGGGTTGGGTAAAGATTGTCAGGGTATCAAGTACCCTATTCGCTTAACCAAGCACACTGGAACAGCTGGACTAGGCTATTCGGCCAGCTCTAATCACAGGAACCCTCATAAACATCCACAGGTTCCTTCAGCTTCAACTATGTGGCGTTTATCTTCGCCTTCAAGTGCTGAGTCCGCACAACCTCCTGTAAAGGTGTCAGCCAATGTCATGGCTATGTTATTTCCTAAGCCGAAACCGGTGGAGGAAAACAAAATCGTTATTCCAGATCCCGCAATCGAAGAAGAGGAGCGGAGAATCAAGGAGAACGTTGTCCGAATAATGTCGGGCATGCGTATCATTGTCCATGATGAACATACCAACCGATACACCCCAGACGATGATTGCCCAGACATAATGGCCATCATTCAGGACAGGGAGGATGATGGCAGTCCCTCCATCACTGCGGTTCACCCAAACTTTACTCTTGCCAATTGGAACAGCATTCCTTGCATTGGTCGTCAAGGGTAAAGCGGGCAGAAGTTCTTTCTGCCCTATAGATATTATAATTGCTTACTTTTATGTACAGTATTAGCAGTTTATTTTGCCAGTATATGCTAACACTGTGTATGATCAAACACATTTCATATATACTAAGTGAAAGCATATTTTGTTTCAGGACTCTGAATTTAGATGTGTCTGTACTTGCTGATACGATGCCTCTCCTATACAGGGATTGTACCTTTGATGTAGAGATGAATTCAGCCTTGATGGATACACAGGATGACATTGAGGTGCCTCCAGAAATTCAAGAGTGGGTCAAAGATACACCTAAACCCAACCTTGATCAAACCACTTCTTTCAATCTCGGAACCTTAGAAAGCCCTAAGTTAATCCAGATTGGTTCAAGCCTTACCCCAAACCAACAGAATGACATGGTTACACTATTAACCCAATTCTAGGATGTGTTTGCATGGTCTCATGAAGACATGGTGGGTTTGTCCACTGACATTGTCCTTCATCGCCTTCCCATTAAAGAGGGATTTAAGCCAGTCAAACAGAAACTCAGGCGATTGAAATCTGAGTAGAGTTTAAAGGTGAAAGAGGAAATTGTGAAACAATTTCAGGCTGGCATCATCATGGTGTCCACATATCCTGAGTGGATATCCAATATCGTGCCCGTGCCTAAACTGGAGGGAAGGTGCGAGTTTACGTGGATTACCAGGACTTGAATAAAGCTTGCCTAAAAGACAGCTTTCCCGTGCCATTTATCCACATTCTCATTGATAATACTGCGCAATACGACATGTACTCCTTTGCTGATTGCTTTGCGGGGTATCATCAAATCATGGTTGCCGAGGAAGATTGTGAGAAGACTGCCTTCATCACTCCTTGGGAAACTTTTTGTTATAGACGGTTGTCATTCGGCCTCATCAATGCCAGAGCTACCTATCAACGAGCTATGATGGCTCTTTTCCACGACTTAATGCATAAAGAGATTGAGATCTACGTGGATGACATCATTATCAAGTCCCAGAAGGATGATCACCATATAGACCATCTCAGAAAGCTATTCAACAGGTTGCGTAAGTACAACTTGAAGTTGAATCCAGCCAAATGCGCCTTTGGCGTTAAATCAGGCAAGTTGCTAGGATTCCTAGTCAGCCACAAAGGGATTGAGCTGGATCCTGCCAAAATCCAAGCCATCACGGAAATGCCCATTCCTCAGATAGTAAAGGAAATCTGGAGATTTTTGGAAAGAATCAACTTCATTAGCAGGTTCATCTCCCAACTCACAGCAACCTGTGAACCAATCTTCAAACTATTAAGGAAGAACTCCTCCATGAAATGGAATGATGAGTGTCAGAATGCCTTCCTTACAATCAAGAAACAGCTAGTCAAAGCTCCTATGTTGGTACCACCCAGGGATGGTGTTCCCCTGTTTATGTACCTGTCCGTAAGTGACAATGTTATGGGCTGCATGCTGGGGCAGAAGGATGATAGAGGCCAAGAACGAGTTATCTATTACCTCAGTAAAAGGTTCAGCAGTAGTGAACACAAGTACACTCTGATCGAAAAGACGTGTTGTGCTTTAGCATGGGCTTCCATGAGGTTACAACATTACCTCCATGGTCACACAACCCATCTTATATCCCGCGTGGATCCTCTCAAGTACGTGTTCAACAAACCTATGTTAAATTATCGGCTGTCCAAATGGCAGTTGATCCTACAACAATTTGACATCGTATATGTGACTCAAAAGTCCATCAAAGGTCAAGGAATCGCGGATCAACTGGCCGCCGCACCTTCAGGGGATTTCAAACCCTTAGAAACATATTTCCCTGATGAAGGAGTAATGACAGTACAGCAACACCATCTATATGATACGCGCCAATCATGGAAGATGTATTTTGATGGAGCTGTTAATATGGAAGGTTCTGGAGCTGGAGCAGTTCTTGTATCTGATACGGGAGAGCAGTATCTCGTCGCCGTCAAATTATAGTTTGACAGCACCAATAATACGGCTGAGTATAAAGGCTGTCTCATGGGGCTAAAACTTGCCCGTTTAATGGGCATCAGACGGTTAACTATCCTTGGAGATTCAGAGTTGGTAATCTGACAATCCACCGAAATCTATCAAACCAAGGAACTACATTTGCTGCCTTGCCATCGACAGGTTTTAAAGATGGCTTTGGAGTTTGAAGAAATCTCCTTTCTACATGTTCCTCGTAATAGGAATGATTTTGTGGACGCATTAGCAACTTTGGCCTCCTTGGTTCATATATCAGACAAGGAGCAATTGCCAAGCGTCATAATTTCTCTGAACAAGGCCCCAGCCTACGGGAATTATGTTGGAGAAGTATCGGATGAGCTACCACCCATCCCACAGCCTTGGTATCAGCATATCAAGGAATATCTGCGAGATGGATCTACACCCGCTGAGGTGAGCCCGACCGAGAAAAGGCAGATCCATCGACTTGCAATGAAATTCTACCTGAGTGGAGATGCGCTCTAAGAAAGAGATGCAGGATTAGGCCTCCTCCGGTGTTTAGACAAAGATCAAGCCCAAAGGCTCATGGATGAAATCCATGGCGGAGTCTGTGGCCCCCACATGAGTGGCCCCCTCCTTGTCAAGAAAATCCTCAGAACGGGACATTATTGGCTATCTCTCAAAGTTGATTGCCATGACCACGTCAAAAGATGCTATCAGTGCCAGATTCATGGGAATGCTATACACGCCCCTCCACGGGAACTCCACAATATGAGTTCACCTTGGCCCTTCTCAATGTGGGGAATGGACGTTATCGGGCCCATTGAACCTAAAGCCAGTAATGGACATCGGTTTATATTCACCATGATCGACTACTTCACCAAGTGGGTAGAGGCAGCCTCCTTCCCCAGGGTCACTAAAGAAGTCGTCATTGCTTTCATTAGAAACAATGTTGTTTATCGATATGGACAACCAGAGGTTGTAAGACCCCAAATTTTATGAAATAAAAGTATTCAATTTTTCTTATAATTACTATTCAGTAAATGGTTAAATTGATAAATGTTAAAGTTACGGGTGATATATGAATTTTTTTCAAAATACACAAGTGGTTATAAAATATTCATTTTTGTCGGGGAATATTCGTTTGGTCATGGAATATTCTTTTTGTCGGGGAATATTCATACGACGGCGCAACCATTTGTGGGCCCCATAACAGAATAACTGTCGGATGAAAAAAACGACAAATTTGAGTTTTTACAAATAACGGCGTAGTTGTTACCGTTAACACTGTTGGAATACCCGATGGTTAAAATACAGTAATACGCGTTATTGCACAGTAGCACACGGTATTGCACAGTATTTTTGAAATTATTGATTCTTACGTAAGAAGGCACTACTCAATAATTGTTACAGTAATTACTGTTTAATATTTTATTTTATTGATTCAATAATTGCTACGTTGAAATTTTATATTATTGTTGTTCAATAATTGTCACTGCACATTATTTCCCATTATCAGATCAATAATTCATATTATTTAAATAATATTATTAGATAACATTATTGGCAATGTCTAGAAAGTTCTGTCTAAAGAGAGGTTTGGTCACCTAATTACGCACCAGTAAGGAGAAATTCTTATTGGAAAACCCCCTCTTTCCTGGGAACGGCCTGGTTGTCATAAATGTGATTCTGTAATATTATTTGCGAATAATTAATTATTGATTCATATGATAAAGAAATATTTATTTTATATGGATATAAATGAGGGATATATTTTTGTGGTTAAAAATGAAGGAGTTAATGTTGAGGTTTTTATCAGTATTTTTGTCGGAATGGAGGAATTAAAAATCAGGATTTTTGAGATATTTTGCGAGGGTTATAATTTTTAATCCGACCGTTGGATCGTGGTAATATTTGGATATGTTATACATATATAAGTTGATTATATGTCCACAAAGTTTGAACCGTTAAAAATGAACGTATGATTTGTTATGAATTTTACGAGATGACTGATTCAGAAATTATTGAATTTTCGGAGTTAATCATTTTGGTAGAAAATTCTAGAATTGGTGGGACCCACTCTTGGTTGGTGAATAAATGTGCTGAGATTTTTATTCAAATGTGATGGGTGGGAATAGTAGCAGGTAAAGCCATCAGGTTGCAGGTTAAGTCTGCTTCGGCGTGTTAACATTTTCCTATAAATAGATGGCTAAATTAGAATTGAAAATTACACCAGAAACAAGTTTTCTTTCTCTTTATATTGTCAAGCATATTCTAGTGAGTATTTAGATACTTTGAGAGTTGTTATTCAGTGCAAGTTTCTTTCAGCTTTATACCGATCAGTAATACTGCTCTTTTGAGGTAAGGGATTTTAAGGGTTATTATGTTTTTTAGTTCGTACTGCTTCTGACCTTCAAAAAATTTTGGAAAAATTTGAAATGATATTTTGATGAGTTTTCTTGATTGTGTACAAAAATGGTGATTTTTGGATGTATAGATTAAGAGTTATGAATTTTATAAGAAAAGACTATTTTAAAAGTAACCGCTTATAACTCCTTGTGGTTAACTCCAAAATTGATGAAATTTTTATTGGGAGTATATCTATATTATATCAGTATACTCTGTGAATTTTGGAATTTTTGAATAAAAGTACAAATTATGATAAATGTCAAAATATTTGGTGGTTTTGACCATATGAAAAATAGTAAATAAGTTTTAAAAATTATGAGAAAAATATATGTTCAATATGGGACTATATTCTGCTAAATCCCAGAAAAGAAATATTTTTGGAACTGATTTGGTATTTTTCATGAAAATAGACTAGTTATGAGTAAATAAATTAAATATGTTATGTGAAGTAAGAAAATTGAAAAATAGGATTTTATGGTTTGAGAATCCTATATGAGGTATATGTAGATTTTTGATGAGGGTTTTGATTATTGGTAATAAAATCTTATGAGTTTGGCATTTTACGATGATTAAATGGATTATTTAGTAAAGTGTAAACAATTAAAATAAATTGTTTATAAGCTTAAGAAATATTATTCTTTCAATATCATTATACCGAAATATTGGTATGTATTTTATTGTGGAATTTCTACCTTTTTGTGTCGGGTTTACTATTCATGAGTTACTATTTATGAGTTACTATTCACGAGTTACTATTTATGAGTTACTATTCACGATAAAATTAGTTTCTTTTTCTGACCAAATTATAGTTGATTTATGAATATTACTCTTGAGATTAAATCTATATGTTGATTATATTGATTTTATTATCATATATAACATTTTTATAACCCTAATGGTGATATTTCTCTTTGACTTGAGTGTAAAGATGGGTAGATTTTTGGTATGATCATGACTATGGGTTCCCTTTGGGCAGTAGTGCAAAGTTGAATTGTTGACTGGTATGATCATGACCATTGAATTTATAATTGAATATCTTTAACTGAAGTGCAAAGGTGAAATGATCAACATGGTTATAATTATTGTTTATATAAATTCTGAAATGATTATATATTTCTTTGAGATATGAATATATTTGGCCTGTAGTGCAAATATGAACTGTTGTTGAATATCTTTGGCCTGTAGTGCAAAGATGAACTGGTGATGAATATCTTTGGCCCATAGTGCAAAGATGACCTGTGGTTGAATATCTTTGGCCAGTAGTGCAAAGATGAATTGTTGATGAATATCTTTGGCCCGTAGTGCAAAGATGACATGTTATTGAATATCTTTGGCCAGTAGTGCAAAGATGAACATGTGTTGAGATGAACATGACCAACTGGTGATACAAATGAATATCTTTGGCCGTAGTGCAAAGATGAAGTTATTAGTATGATTATGAACAGGATATGTGATTTGGTGTAACCATGATCTTTGATGTTTCAGGTAAAGATAGGTGATGAAAATTATCTTCGTCCTGGATGAGAAGAGAAATTTAGAACTACAACTATGATTATGAGTTATTCATACGATCGTGGACCAGAATTGTTAATTGATGTTACAGGGATAAAACATTGTTGGTGGATTTTTAACATGTAGAAGATAATAGACTTTGTAGTCTATTTGACTCTTCTAATGGATTGCTCGTTCCGCTGCAACTATGGTTGAAATTTTTATCATCTACCATATGTTCTAAATCTCTGATTTAATTCTGTTGAAGGCTATGGATAACTTATTTATCTTTAGTCATGATATTCTTTACTGGGCTAGTTGTGCTCACCCTTCTGTTTCACAATTCCTTTCAGGTAATAAGAGTGTAGCTGGGTCGAGCGGGGGTAACAGGGGAATAGAACGGTGGTCATCATATAGTAGTTATATTTGGTGAATCATCTAGGGTGAAGCGAACCCAACGTTGGAAGGGTGTTTTGCCACTATCATACAAGATGTCTAATGACATACAACCTCATGTCATCATAAGACAGGATTGTGCTCATCCACTTGCTGAGTATATTTACGAGCACTACCTATATAATATTGGTGTTTGTTTGAAGTATAATTCTCAATTAGAGACAGTGGAGATAATGATAAGTCAAGAGAAGACTCACCATTGGGAAGAATATGATAGTAATCTTCTCGTTTTTCTTTGGGGTATATTGGGTCAACCAAGGATAATTCTGTGGCCATATGATATCTATCACAACCTAGAAGCATTGCCTCCCATGTACAAAGGTTTCCTTGAGCACTTTCCAAAGATTCTAATTTCTAAAACAGTTTTTGACTATACATTTATGTAAGGTGTCATTGTGAGGTGTTGTCCATGGTTGGGACATAAGTCACATTTGGTATATATTTGTATCCAAACTCACATCATATGTGTTGTTGTATTTTGCACGACAATTGTTGTAATAAAGTTGTAGTTATTTTCTGTACCATGTATTTGGCGACTTAGAATAGGTTGGATGGAATGGACCTGTTTTGGGGTTGTCACAGAGGTGATTGTGTCAGACAATGCCAAAAACCTTAACAATAAGATTATGGAGGAATTGTGCAGTAAATTCCACATCAAACATCTCAACTCAGTCATCTATCGTCCAAAGATGAACGGTGCTGTTGAAGCGGCTAACAAAAACATCAAGAAGATTATGCAAAAGATGTCCGCTAACCACAAAGATTTGCCTGATGTATTGCCTCTGACTCTGTTAGCTTACAGAACATCCACGCGTACTTCAACCGGGGCAACCCCCTACGCACTAACCTATGGGATGGAAGCAGTGCTCCCCATAGAAGTTGAGATGGAATCTCTCATAGTGTTGATAGACGCTCAGCTGGACGAAGATCAATGGGTACAAGACAGGTATCACCAATTGTGTCTAATAGACGAAAGGCGAACCGCAGCTATCTTCCATGGTCAGTTATATCAGCAAAGGATCGCCCAATCCTACAACAAAAAAGTCTGGCTACGACAATTTAAACAATATGACTTGGTTTTGAAGAAAATCCAGGACAATCAAGATCAATCTAAGGGAAAATTCGCTCCTAACTAGGAAGTCCCGTTTATTGTCAAAGAAGTATTGACGGGAGGCGCTCTCAGATTGCAAGAAATGGATGGCGATGAATTTTCACAACTCATCAACTCAGACGCGGTGAAACGGTACTATGTCTGAAGTAACTTGCAAACACCCTGGTGTCAAACCATCAGATCACCAGTCATTCCGGTTTTTTAACCCTTTACCACATACAACTTTTCTGCACTTTGCCCCTCAGGGAAACATACTTTTCAAGCCAGCAGCCTGGCTTTCCTTTGCGCTCATACAACTTAGGTCATCCCACCGTGGATCGAACCTCTTACTTTTATAATTTGGCTACCCATACCTGGGATCAAACTTTTCCTCTGCAGTTTATCCTCAACTTAGGATTAAACTTTCTCATCCCCGCACTCTGACCTGCACATGGGATTACGCTTTCTCTTCTCGCCCTGAGGGGTGAACTACGTCGACCTGATCTCCTCTTCAATAGGAGTACGTAGGCAACCATTTCATATGGCCCGGTCGCAATAAAACAAAAATGACAAAAACATTTCTACCCTTTTCTCCTCACAAAAAACAACAAAAATATTCCTACACCATTTCTGCCGCATACAGCGTTGAACCTCTTACACCAGGTTCGAACTACGCAGACCTGATCTCCTCTTCAATAGGAGTACGTAGGTAGCCATTCATGGTGCGGTCTCACCCCCTACCAAAACACAAACCCTTGTCAGTTGGTACTGGGATCAAACATCAATACACTACGTTTCATTCGGCTTCAGACCAAAGGGATGGAATTACCCAACCTCTCCTCCCAAATAAGAGATTCGGCGACCATCTAAGCTGCGGTCATTCCTTGAAGAGTAACGCCAATCCATAAGAGATGGAATTAACTAGGCTTCTCCTGAATAGAAGTACTGGCGACCATCTGTGGTGCGGTCAATCTCAGAGAGGAAAGCCACACTCCTCTCCACATTTCCATACAGAAACCAGTCCCAAGACACCAAAAGATGGTAGGGATACACAGATCGATGATCCATTCTAAACTATCCAGAGACAACTCAATGTCCATCCACCCAGGAGGAATTCAGAATACATCAAGATCACAAGCCCTGAAGCAGCAGGCAAAATATCAAACAAATAGCAAGGTGTATCTAAAAGGGAAGTGATCCAAAAATATATTTCCATGTCATATATAATGTTGTTTGATATATATGATGTAAACTGTACATGACAAAATGGCTAAGCTAGTCTGTGCAGGTAAGTACAAGCTAATCTATGAGTCAGGATACACGCGAGCTAGCAAGCCCAACATAGCATCCCTCTCAGAAGAAGGAGGTAAAGCTGTGGTCTCCTGTATGAGAGTATCCACACGACCCAATAGATCAGAAGCCGTCTGCATGATGACCATATGCTCATCAATATATACACTTATCTCTGCGATTATGTCAGTGGTAAGGGACCTCGCTGCAGTACTGTCTATGACGGCTACATCCCGGGCAGATATGGCACTATTCCGCTCAACTATCACTGCATCTCTGGCTAATCTGGCCTCATCCCGCTCAACAATAGCGGCATCCCTGCGAGCTAAGGCCTCATCTCTCTCCAACAGAGCGGCCTCCCTCACATCCAGAGCAGTCGACATCATAGATCGAACCTGATCTCTCTCAAAGGTCATCAGCTGAAGACTCTGCTCTAAGTACTGTGCCGAGTGCTGAATCGCAACAGTGCTGGTACTAGGAGAATCTGGAAGAAATGTTGGCAACCCAGCCGCGGGCTCCTCCTTGAAGTAGGTATCAATGTCCTCCACAGGCTCCACACCCTCTGCATCACTATCCGGTACTGCAGATACTGCTGCAGCCGATAAAACCTCCATCTCCATCCAGGCGAAATACTCTACGGAATAACCTGGACTGCTCACTGAAAAAGCAACTACCTCACGATGATCCCAACAAGCGTATACATGAGATCAGTCCTCTGCTGAGAGGTATCGGGCAGCTGAACGCTGACCTGTCGCCCCTGTGAAAGGATGAAAATTCTGAAACTGGTCGAACAGCGACATCACGACTAATGGGTGATAAGTAGTCACACCCCTCAAGCCGGCCAGAGGGAGGAAATCCATGCCTGGAACATGAGTAATAAAGCTGTATGGTGAGCTAAGCCCCGAGCACAGCAATATGCTAAATGGGTCTCTGATGTCTGCCAAAAATGCGGACCAGGACTGAGCATCTATACACTCCGATGGCTGAAAGGAGTATGACATGGCCACATCGTGGGTAAACCAATATCCTTGCCGTCTAAGGGTACCAATCATTCTCAAGTGTGACATGAACCACACATACAGAAGGACTGAGCTCCCACTAAACACTCCTGATGGATAAGTACTGCAATAGGATGCTGACCGCAAAGTCTCTGCCAAGATCATAGGCACAATGGTATGACCCTCCCTGAGAGCTCTCACGGCCATGATAACGCCTATATCTATCTCATTCATATACCGCGGCATGTACACATATGATAGTACACATAACATCAGTACGTCAACTCTGGCTAAACGCCAATGATCCTCCGGTGCGGTGAAATCCCCGGAATGTCGTGAGTAACTGTCCTCTGAGCCAAATCTGTCGTACAGAAAATGCTGAGAGATCACATGGCCATATGTCAGCTCATCCTACACTACTCTACGCCTCAATCCTATGAGAGTCATGAATCGTCTACACATGTCTCCCAGAGCCATATGCACGCAAGGTCTGTCCAAGGGCAGCATCGTCAAACGTGCATACTCCTCCAGTGTAGGAGTCGACTCATGGGTGCCAAAGTGGAATACCTGCCTATCAGGTCGCCAATGCTCTAGCATCCCATCTACGAATCCTACAGGAACCTGAAATACCAAAGGAGTCATGGTATGCTGCAGTAATATATCTACGGTCACCCTGTCTGGTGGTGACATACTATCATACCACGATCGCATACCCGATGCCACCACTGACGGTGGGGTATGATCTATACGGCTAACTGTCGAAGAAGACATCTGTGAGGGCCGTGTCATAAGACCATCCAGGGGTCAATGCCGAATATCTCTGGACATACATACATATGCATAACATGATACATGCATAACAGATAATGGATGACAATATGATATAGGGAATGGAAAAGACTGTGCATACATTCCTAAGTATATCATCATCTAATACATCAGCTCTGTACAGCTACAAATACAGGGAAATGGGGCACAGACGCCCTACTACTAACAGAGGCCTATCAAAAGATATAGCGAGAATGGGGAACAGCCACCCAATATCTAACAGAGGCCTATCAAAAGATATAACGAGAATACATCAAAAGAAGACAATGGTGTCGATATCCACATCATCAATCCTGTCCACCTGATGTAACTCCTCCTGAGTCACTGGATCTCTATCAACAGGGATGTCAGGCCTATAAAGAGGAGGATCTCCGCCGGCAAAACCAAATGGGTTGTCCAAGGGGCCAGCGCTTGAGCTGAAAGGAACAAATGACTCCACCTCTGCTGGATCTCTGCCCAAGTGCCAAATAAATATATGTGTCTGGTCAACAGACGGGTCAAGCTATCAATCTGGGTCATATGAGTCGGATCTCGGACACAAGCTATCCAATCCATCATCATCAAGGATCCAGGAACCATGTCCCCCATAAACTGTGTGGCGCGAGACTGGGCTCCAATAGTACGAGCAAGCCACCAACGCTGGAATATATCCTGAGTACATGGACCCTCTGATAATGCAAATCCGTCAACACCCAACAATGAGATATCAATGGCGGGTGACTGCGATATAGGCCAGTGACGCCTGACAGGAGGTAAGATCGGTATACGAATCTCCCCTGTGGTGTTCCAGATAGCACGCTCTCCTAGATAGAGCTCCCAACCGCCATCTGTGAAGAGTGGAACTCTCCTTGTGGAAATCAAATACTCAACCCCAGTCGGGTATCCATCCTCAAAACCCACTGTCAAGTGTTCCCCAGAATAGGGAAGCCAGGTGATGGTGTCGGCCGTCAGCAACTCCAGCTACATACGGCAATGAGTGAATCCCTCCGCTACAGGGACCTCGGGCAGAATCGAATGATGCCATCTTCGTCCTCGTGGATAGGTATCTAAACCTAACACACTCACGGGACGCAAACAGGGAAGCCTCTCATAGGCCCAAAACTGCCAACACAATGGCCAGACATCTGCTATCAGTAAACACTCTTAACCTATAAATGGGAAAAGACAAGAGAAATACTCACCAGCAGAAACGGGTAAAATCCTAGTCAAGCCTCAGTCAAACCCTGTGAGCGCATACGCATGCCCCGGAGGAAATAGGCAAAGGTATAGGAGCCCTAATCGTACTCTCCAATACGGTCCACGTCACGCGTAGCGCTGACCAAAGCAAAAGATACCGTGGAAGAGTTATCTACTATGAAGCAGCCTCGAATGATCATCAAGAACAATCGCCGTAGAACGTGATCCCTGATCCTGACATCATCAGGCATGGGCTCACTCAATAGCCCACTCACAGCATCCACGCTCAAAGGACCTGGATGGATGGTCCTGCCTTTGAGCGCCGCCGCCGGAACTCCTAACAAGGATCTGACGGCAGTAGGGGTAATATTTGCCATGCAAGGTACTGGCTCCCCTCCAAACTCTACGCCTGTAATAAATTGCCAATCCATCAGCGTCATCATCACCTCGCAATCCAGCAGGTGGAGTGACTGAGTCTGGTGAAACCACCGCTCAGATAATGCCCTGAGGCTAGGGACAACGACGGGGAAGGATGGAGAAGAATGCCCCAAATCCCCACTCATGGACTACTGCTCTATAATCAGGATGAAGCGCCTGGTACATGGAATGGATGCTAAACCAGTTCCCTCGAGGCTGTGTAAAACTTGGAACCTGTATGAAATGCAAATCTATGTCAGAACCCTTTAATCCTCATCAATAGGAAAGAAGGAAAAGCCAAATCTAATGCCATACCTCGTTAGCATGTAAGTACATCGATGGATGTCTGCCTAAATCACCCAGCAACTATGGGTTTGCCACCTTAATGCTCGGAAGCTCCCTACGAGGGACAGGTGCAGCAGGAGCGGGATCCTCTATCGGAATATCCGCCTCCTCGTCCTCAACGTCTAGAACACCTACCTGGATAGGACGTATCACGGCCTCCACCAACCGTCGAGGCTGTCTGACAGAACGGGGATGAGGCACTTCAGAAGCCCTCCGCCGTACGCCAGAAGCGGTCCTATAGGAACTGCTCGGCTGATCCGGATCCATAATATCTGGACAACAAGTCTCCAAATCACCTCAGAAAGGGTGTGGTATTTCCTTACCTAGAGCTTTCTCTAATGCATTTATGATTATATGCATGCATGCATTTACTTTAACAAACAATAGAGTTAAAATGCATGACTACCCAATGCCTACCTTTTGAAAAATTTTGTCATAGTCCCCTTTGAAAATAGGACTATCCACATGTAGTCAGGCATGTTTAGGTGGCCATTCAGTAGCACACCTGCCCCAAAGTCATATACACAATATATGTATTAAAAATCAAAAGCATCATTCATAAGGCCAACCTCAATGCTAGGAGTACTTTGTCTTTCTACCTTTTGCTCATTGGACCTCAAATAGGACAAAAAATAGTAGAAAAAGGTGCCAATTTGACTGTCTCAAAAGTCAAATTTTTTCACATCATTATGTTCAGCATGGTTTAATACTAACATTTACTATGTTGAATATTTTTTATCAAGTCATTTGTGCATACATAACCACTACTATGTGTTTAGATGCATTTCGTGCGATAACTCACAATCTAACGGACAGAAACTAGAGAAAACACAGGCATACGTTACCAGGATAGTGTGGAACACTTGCACGGTGATAGAATTTGCAGAAAGTAGCCGGAACTCAGCAGATCTGAAGATGGCTCGCGGTTTTCTCTAAGCGAAACAAGTTGAAAGTAACTTGTGAATGCTGATGGCTGATGGATATATGATCCACGCCTGGCCGCAGGCCTATCGACGGCTGTAGCAGGTACACCTGCGACACCCCCATGTGGGTCCCATCCCTCCGGCTCGGTCCAGTTCAAGTTGCAAAGGAGGTCTTACGAATTAAAAAGGTCAAATCGAGAATAAAAATGCCACGCGATTGAGCAAAACTGCATACAATCCTGGTCTTCTCTGATGAGACTTTGACTTGGTACATCACGCATTGGTATTCGCCCGCACACAAGGTACACTATACCAGTGATCTCAAATGATCTCAGTCAAGCTCGGCAATACCGTACGCAGGTCCAATGCCGCTTTCTCAGGATCATCATCTGTGTCAACCTAGGTCCCCGACGGGGGTTACAACGTGAGTCCCCGACGGGGGTTATAACGTAGATACCCGGCGGGGGTTACAACGCGTGTTCAACCATTGACACACAAATCAACGAAGGTCAAGCAGCCTTGACATTATCTCAGCCGATGGCAAGTAAACCCATCAGAGCATACACAGTTGTTCGATCAATGCATACGTCCCCAGTAGATCTCCCGAGGGTTTGCAATGTGAATTCACGGCAGGGGATTACCACGTACATTCAAGCTGTTGACACACATATCAACGAAGGTCAAGCAGCCTTGACATCATTCCAGCCGATAGAGGGTTAAACCTATCAGAGCTCTGGAGCCATTCGGGGTTCTTACCACCCGATTACCCATATTCCCCGGCCGGGGGGGTCACAACGCAATGTTCCATTGATCTACACGACAACAGAAGTCAAGCAACCTTGACAATATATCCCACAAGATTTTTCAGCCGTTGATTCACATATCGATGAAATACACGTCAACGAAGGTTAGGCATCCCTGACAGCATTTGCTATTGGTAGTAACTCCAACAGAACCCTGACATGTCCTAACGATACAAACCAGGAGATTGTCATCAAGGAGGATGAATGATGGAATATGTTATACACATCCTCAAACAGATCAAGCTTTATCCCCACAGATCTCTTACACATAAAAGGCACCTCTTTATGATCCAGTTCTTATCCAGGAATTTGATGATAACTCCAACATCAACATCCTGACAGACTCAGATTATACATCAAATCTGGTCATCATTGCCAATCCCCGGTTGAAGCAACAGGGAGCCAGCAATTATCCTCAGCGTGTTGGGCTACAACCCCGTACACATGCATCATACATCTACATCATGTTGCTATCCATAGTACCATGTTTGTCTTATTACGTTTCAAGTGTCTAGGATTCTTTATCCTACCCATGCATCGCCAGGCATGAGTATGATAAAGAGGGGCATCTGTAGACACTCGAAATTTTCTGTACTACTAACACTAACATTGCAGGAAGGCAGATTTGTCTTTTATGAGAGAACCCTGAAAGACAATCCACAACTATATCGGATACTACCGGAGGTTCAGCATCAACCCCAGATCGCAATCTGGGAGTAACCGTTTCAATCTTGGAGAACCCCGAGGCATGCAGATCAATATCGGAACATACACCGAAGAAGACCGATTAATCTCGAAGATAACCCCGAGGTATACAGTCTCAGCCCTAAACATGGGAATAGCCTCTAACCTTGGTGATAGCCCCAAGGAAAGCAATTTCGGCATTAACCCCGGAAATGCTTGTTACAAGTGCAACCAGCTTCAATCTCGGTGCTCATAACGAGATACACTGTATTAGCCCGGCGATGACATCGGTAAGACAGACACACCTCAAAGATGACAATGAGGACTTTCAACCAATTACAGTAGTCCAATCCCAGCGAAGCTGAGCAACGTCTGCTTTATCGACCCAACCCGGCAATAACACCGGTAAGGGACAACATCGTCATCTGACCAACACGATGCCACACCAAGTCATCTCAACACATCTACGCAATAACGGCCCACAAGGCTAACCAATCCCGAGTTGCTATTGTGCGGGGTAACGGATGAAAGTTGAAGCTTGAAGACCGGAGGGCACCGTCCTATCTTCAAAGACTTCGTACAAACTCTAATCCCATGCCATCGTACAAACTCTCGAGAACGGCAGTCCGAAATAGGTCCTGTATACCTCAAACGGATGCCCAGATTGCACTTTAGAATAATCGAATGGACATTACAGTGCCCGCGTGCACGTACTTCGAGACGACCCGACCCGACCCGACCAAACTGGGCTGACCCGACCCGCCTCTGGTACACCTACGGCTGAGCTGCAGGTACACCTGCGGCACCTTTTGCCTATAAATAAGAGGCTTGGGGTGCTGATTTTTAAGAGAAAAAAGACGGGGAAACCCTGCAGAATTCGCTTTACACTTGCCATACAGTGTATTTTCCCACTTTAAACACATGTGAGCTCATATACAGCCCTCTTTTGTACCTACAAAAGCCAGTGTTTACTCACTCTAAAGATATAGAAGTCTTCTTTGGCAGCCCACTGTAAGCCTTCTCACACACTTTAGAGTCTTTCTCTTCATTTTTGCACACACCCGTCTACATGTTGAGAGTCGTGTTGCTTGTTTTTGCCCGGACTTCGGTCCGTGGTTTCATTTCAGTCTATATAAATATATATATATATATATATATATATATATATATATATATATATATATATATATATATATATATATATATTTACATATATATTGACTAACATTACCGAGTTATGCCTCGGTTGAGCCTAGACTTCGGTCTGGAGCGTTTATTTGCTTTTCTATATATATATATTTTTATATATATGAACTGTGTATCGGACTTTGTTCGATTGAGCCTAAACTTCGGTTTGGTGCGTTTATTATTTATATATATATATATATATATATATATATATATATATATATATATATATATATATACACACACACACACACACTTATATATATTAACTGTGTGTCGGACTTTGTTCGATGAGCCTAAACTTCGATTTGGTGCGTTTAATTGCTTTCTTATATATATATATATATATATATATATATATATATATATATATATATATATATATATATATACTTATATATATAAACTGTGGTCAAAATCCATTCGATGATCCTGGGTTTTACATCCGGTGCGTTTACTCGCTTTTATATATATATATACTTATATATATGAACTGCTATCGAACTCTGTTCGGTGAGCTTGGATTTTATATCCGGTGCGTTTACATGCTTTTATATATATATATATATATATATATATATATATATATATATATATATATATATATATATATATATATATATATATATTTACATTTCGTCCCACCTGGAGTTTACTTCGTGGTGGTTGACCGTTTTTACATCTTTATCTACGTTTTGTCCCGCCTGGAGTTTCCTCCGTGGCGGTTGATGGCTTTTAACAGCTTCTTTACATTTCTGATCCTCCATGGAGGTTCTTCGTGGTTGGTGATCATGTCTGTATATATATATTTACGGCTTTTATATATATACTTACTTACTGCTTTCATACAAATTGTGGTATCATGTGAGCCTAGGAATCATGTGATCACAGATTCATCCCATTGGATCTAGATTCGGTTCCCGTGATGGACATTTTCAGCTGTAAGCAGCTTGTAAATTATTCTACGGTGTCTGAATTTCCTCAGATGGTTTACATACCCACGAGGAAGTCGGCATTATTTTGTGCATTATTTTTGTATGGATGCTTCGCAGCCGTCAAATAAAATCAACCAAGTCATGCATTTAATAAAATGGGAGTGCAAATGGCCTCAATTACTATTGAGCGTCAGGGTTTGAAAAATTTCTTTTATAAAACATCACTGTCATATCTTGCTAAAATTGAATTTTTACAAAAATTCAAACCCTGCGTATATAGGTGCGAACGAGGCCACGTACCACTTTCAAATAACAGCACATTGACTCACACACACACACACATTCAGATAATAGTTTCTTAAAAAGAGGCGGTCACCGTGGTAACACGGATGTCGGGGGGTGCCTAACACCTTCCCTTCGCATAACCAAGTCCCCGGACCCTAAATGAATCTCGGTTTCACCGACCCGTATAGCAGTGTCACATCACTGGGTCAATGTGCAAACCTTTTCTCGGTTGTGTTGGTACAACCATTTAAAAAACCAACTGGCGATTCTTAACAGTCCATCGTCGACATTATACATGTCGAACCTTTTTCACTTGTTTTTTCAAACAAATCTCACCTAAAATGAGAACACCAAAGAACAAGTAACGGAAAGGGACATCTAAAAATCCCGACGTCGACAGTATGACCCTCCCTGAGAGCTCTCACCGCCATGATAACTCCTATGTCCAACTCATCCATATACCGTGGCATATAGACTTATGATAGTACGCACAATAGCAGTACATCAACCCTAGCCAGAGTCCAATGATCCGTCGGTGTGGTAAAATCCCGGGAATGTTGTCTATAACTATCCTCAGAGCCAAATCTGTCAAACAAAAAATGCTGGGATATAACGTTGCCAGATGTTAGCTCATCCTGCACCACCCTACGCCTTAATCTAGTGAGGGTCATGAACCGTCGACTCATGTCCCCCAAAGCTATATGTATGCAAGGTCTGTCCAGTGGTAGCATCGTCAACCGTGTATACTCCACTAGAGTGGGAGTTAACTCCTGGATCCCAAACCAGAAAACCTGTCTCTCCGGTATCCAGTGCTCCAGCATGCCCTCCATGAATCCTATGGGAACCTAAAACATCAAAAGGGTCATGGTATGCTGCAACAGCTGATCTATGGTCACCCTATCTAAGGGTGACATGCTATCATACCAATATCTCATACGGGATGCCACCAATAATGGCGGGGTGTGATCTATGCGGCTGAATATCGAAGAAGACATCTGTGTGGGTCTCATCATAATACCATCCAGGGGTCAACGCTGAATATCTCTGGATATACATACATATGCATAACATGATACATGCATAACAGATAATAGATGGCAATATGATATAGGGAATGAAAAACTGTACATACATTCCTAAGTATATCATCATCTAATAGATCATCTCTGTATAACTAAAAATATAGGGAAATGGGGCAAAGATGCCCTACTACTAACAGAGGCCTATCAAAAGATATAGCGAGAATGGGGCACAGTCACCCAGTAGCTAACAGAGGCCTATCAAAAGAGATAACGAGAATACACATCAGAAGAAGATAATGGTGTCAATATCTACATCATCAATCTTGTCTACCTGATGTAACTCCTCCTGAGTCACTGGATCTCTATTAACAGTGATGTCAGGCCTATACAAAGGAGGATCTGCGCTGGCAAAGCAAAATGGGTTATCTGAGGGGCCAACTCCTGCGCTGGAAGGATCAAACAAATCTGCCTCTGCCGGATCTCTGCCCAAATGCCGGATAACGAAATGTGCCCGGTCCAGTCGCTAGGTCAAGCTATCAATCTGTGTCATATGAGTCAGATCTCGGACACAGGCTAGCCAATTCGTCATCATCATGGATCCTGGAACCATATCCCCCATGAACTAAGTGGCGTGGGTCTGGGCTCCAATGGTACGAGGGATCCACCAATGCTGGAATACATCCTGAGTGCAAGGACCCTCTGACAATACAAAACCGTCAACACCCTACAATGGGATATCAGTGACGAGTGACTGCATCATAGGCCAATAACGCCTAGTAGGAGGCAAGATCGGTATGCGGATCTCTCCTGTAGTGTTCCTAATAGCACGCTCTCCTAAATAGAGCTCCCATCCTCCATCTGTGAAGAGAGGAACCCTGCGGGTGAAAATCACGTACTCGATACCAGTCGGGTACCCATCCTCAAATCCAACGGCCAAATGCTCCCCGAAATATGGAAACCATATGATGACATTCGCTGTCAACAACTCCAACTGTAGGCGACAATGAGTGAAACCCTCAGCTACAGGGACCTCCGCCAGTATAGAATGATGCCATCGCCATCCTCGTGGGTAGGTATCCAATCCTAATACACTCACATGACGTAAATATGGGAGCCTCTCATAGGCCTAAAACTGCAAACACAAAGGCAAACATCTATTGTCGGTTAACACTCTTAACCTATACATGGTAAATGATAAGAGAAATATTTACCAGCAAAAATGGGTAAAATCCTAACCAAGCCTCGGTCAAGCCCTGCGAGCGCATACGCATGCCCTGGAGGAAATAGGAAAAGGTATAGGAACCCCAATCGTACTCTCCTATACGGTCCACATGTCGAGTGGTGCTAACCAAAGCAAACGACACCGTAGAAGAGTTATATTCCATGAAGTAGCCCCTAATGATCATCAGGAACAATTGCCAAAGAATCAGATCCCTAACTCTGACATCATCTGGTATGGGCTCACTCAATAGCCCACTCATAGCATCTACGCTTAAAGGACCTGCACGGACAGTCCTGCCTTTGAGCGCCTCTGTCGAAACTCCTAACAAGGGTCTAACGGTAGTCAGGATAATATCAGTCGTGCAAGGCAATGGCGTCCCTCCAAACTCCATACCTGTGATAAATCGCCAATCCATCGGCATCATCATCATCTCACAATCCAATAAATGGAGAGACTGGGTCTGGTGAAACCAGCGCTCAGACAATCTCCAGTCATGTACAATCGCTCTATAGTCATGGTGAAGCACTTGGTACATGGAGTGAATGCTAAACCAGTTCCCTCGAGGCTGTGTAAAGCCGGGAACCTACAAGATGTAGATCGACATCAAAATCCTTTACTCCTCATCAATAGGATAGAAGGAAGATTAAGATCTAATGTTATACCTCGTTGGCATGCAAATACTTCAAAGGATGTCTGCTCAAATCACCCAGAAGCTCTATGTTTTCCACCTAAATACTCGGGAGGTCCCTACGGGGAACATACGCAGTAGGAGCGGGGTCTGCAACTGGAACATCCTCCTCCTCATCCTCAACGTCTGGTACATCAACCCGAACTAGACGTATCATTGCCTCAACTAACCGACGAGGCTGTCTAACGGAACGGGATCGAGGCACTTCAGAAGCCCTCCTCCGTACACCAGAAGTGGTCCTGCGGGAACTACTCGGCTGATCCAGATCCATAATATTCGGACAACAAGTCTCCAAATCACCTCAAAAAGTGTGTGGTATTTTTTAACCTGGAACTTTTCAAAATACATTTAATGACTACATGCATGCATGCATTATTTTAACATACGTGTACAGTAGAGTTAAAATGCATGACTACTCAATGCTTACATTTTGGAAAAATTTTACCATAGTTTCCTCTATAAATAGGACTATCCACATGCACATAGGCATGACTAGGTGACCATTCAGTAGCACACCTGCCCACAGTCATATACATACTATATGCATTAAATGTCAAAGTCATCAATCCATATGGGTAGCCTAATTACAAGGATAACTTTGCTTTTTCACCTTTGCTCATTTGTCCTCAAATAGGATAAGAAATATCAGAAAAAAGTTGTCAATTTGACTGTCTCAAAAGTTAAATTTTTTCACATCATTGTGTTCAATATGGTTTAATACTAAGATTTACTATGCTGAATATTTTTTATCAAGTCATTTGAGCATACATATGCTCTACTATGTGTTTAGATGCATTTCATATGATAAGTCATTTTCCAACAGATAAAAACTGGAAAAAAGTACATGCATACGTTACCAGGACAGTGTAGAACACTTGTACGGTGACAGAATTTGCAGAAAGACGTCCGAACTCAGCAGATCTGAAGAAGAGCTGTCGAATTTCCTTCGCGGCGCAACTTGAGAATGACTTATGAAAGCAACCTATAGGATTTTAACATCCATGGTTGGCCGCAGGTCCATCTGTGGCTGCAACAGGTGTACCTGCGACACCCCTATATGGGTCCCACGCCTTCGGCTCGGTCCAGTTCGAGTTGCAAAGGAGTTCTTACAAGCTGAAAAGGCCAAATCAAGGATAAAAATGCTACGCGATTGAGCAGAATAGCCTGAAATCCTGGTTCTTCTGGGCCCGACTATGGCTTTAATATCATTCATTGGTATTCGCCCGAGCACAGGGTATACTATACCAATGATCCAATTCATTGCAGATCACATTCGGCAATACCGCACAAAGGTCAAATGCCGTAAATTCAGGGTAATCGTCCTAATCTCAAAAAAGAGATCCCCGGCGGGGGGTTACAACGCATGGTTATCTGTCCACAAACAGATCCCCGGTGGGGGTTACAACACAATCTCAAAAAAGAGATCCCCGGCGGGGGTTACAACGCATGGTTATCTGCCCACAAACAGATCCCCAGTGGGGGTCACAACGTATATCATACGTTGACACACACATCAGTGATGATTAAAGAGATCCCCGGCGGGGGCTACTACGTATATTTTCCGTTGATACACATGTCAGCGAAGGTCAAGCAACCTTGGCGTCAGTTCAGCTGTTGGCAAGTAAACCCAACGTCGCATCGGAAGCCATCCGATGATTGCATCAGTTGATACACACATCAACAAAGGTCAAGCAGCCTTGACATCCATCCTAAGCAGGGAGTTCATCCATTGATATACACGTCAACAGAGGATCAAATGGATCCCCAGCTGAGGTTACAACGCGTGGTCAACCGTTAGTTCACATGTGACAACCCCAAAATAGGTCCATTCCATCCAACCCATTCTGAGTCGTCAAATACATGGTACAGAAAATAACTACAACTCTATTACAACAATTGTCGTACAAAATACAACAACACATATGCTGTGAGTTTGAATACAAATATATACCAAATGTGACACATGTCCCAACCGTGGACAGCACCTCATAGTAACACCTTACATAAAGGAATAGTCAAAAACTGTTTTAGAAATTAGAATCTTTGGGAAGTGCTCAAGGAAACCTTCGTACATGGGAGGTCATGCTTCTAGGTTATGATAGATATCATATGGCCACAGAATTATCCTTGGTTGACCCAATAGACCCCAAAGAAAAATGAGAAGATTAATATCATATTCTTCCCAATGGTGAGTCTTCTCTTGACTTATCATTATCTCCACTGTATCTAACTGAGAATTATACTTCAAACAAACACCAAAATTATATAGGTAGTGCTTGTAGATATACTCGGCAAACGGATGTGCACAATCCTGTCTTATGATGACACGAGGTTTTATGTCGTTAGACATCTTGTATGATAGTGGTAAAAACACCCTTCCAACGTTGGATACACCTTACCCTATTGGATTCACCAAATAAAACTACTAAATGAACTTTTTTATATTGCTTCGGGAGAACCTCCACAGCTAGAGACCACCGTTCTATTTCCTCGTTACCCTCGCTCGACTCAGCTACACTCTTATTACCTGAAAGGAATTGTGAAGCAAAAGGGTGAGCACAACTAGCTCAGTAAAGAATATCATGACTAAAGATAATTAAATTATCAATAGCCTTTATCAATAATAAATCAGAGATTTAGAACATATGGTAAATGATAAAAATTTCAACCATAGTTGCAGCGGAACGAGCAATCCATTAGAAGAGTCAAATAGACCATAAAGTCTATTATCTCCTCCATGTTAAAAATCCACCAACAATGTTTTATCCATGTAACATCACTCAACAGTTCCTTTCCACAATCATATGAATAACTCATAATCATAATTGTGACTCTAAATTTTTCTTCGCACCCAGGACGAAGAATATTTTCATCACCTGTCTTTACTTGAAACATCAAAGATCATGGTTATACCAAATCACAGTTTCTGTTCATAATCATACTAATAACTTCATCTTTGCACTACGGCCAAAGATATTCATTTGTACAAGTTGGTCATGTTCATCTCAACACCTGTTCATCTTTGCACTACTGGCCAAAGATATTCAACAACATGTCATCTTTGCACTACAGGCCAAATATATTCATCAACAATTCATCTTTACACTACTACAGGCCAAAGATATTCATCAACAGTTCATATTTGCACTACAGGCCAAATATATCCATATCTCAAAGAAATATATAATCATTTCAGAATTTATATAAACAATAATTACAACCATGTTGATCATTTCACCTTTGCACTTAAGCTAAAGATATTCACTTATAAATTCAATGTTCATGATCATACCAGTTACCAATTCAACTTTGCACAACTGGCTAAAGAGAACCCTAGTCATGATCATACCAATAATCTACCCATCTTTACACTCAAGTGAAAGAGAATATCATCATTAGGGTTATAAAAATGTTATATATGATAATAAAAATAATATGATCAACATATAGTTTTAATCTCAAGAGTAATATTCATAAATCAACTATAATTTGGTCAGAAAAAGAAACCAATTTTGTCGTGAATAGTACCCATAAATAGTAACTCGTGAATAGTAACTCGTGAATAGTAACTCATGAATAGTAATCTCGACACAAAAAGGTAGAAATTCCACAATAAAATCTATACCAATATTTCGGTATAATGATATTGAAAGAATAACATTTCTTAAACTTATAAATAATTTATTTTAATTGTTTACACTTTACTAAATAATGCATTTAATCATTCTAAAATGCCAAACTAATAAGATTTCATCACCAATAACCAAAACCCTCATCAAAAATCTGCATATACCTCATATAGGATTCTCAAGCCATAAAATCCTATTTTCTAATTTTCTTACTTCACAAAACATATTTAATTCATTTACTCATAACTAGACCATTTTCATGAAAAATACCAAATCAGTTCCAAAAATATTTCTTTTCTAGTATTTAGCATAATATAGTCTCATAGTGAACATATATTTTTCTCAGAATTTTTAAAACTCATTTACTATTTTTCATATGGCCAAAACAGCCGAATATTTAGATATTTATCAAAAATTATACTTTTATCCAAAAATTCCGAAATTTACAGAGTATACTTCTATCATATACATGTACTCCCAATAAAAATTTAATCAATTTTGGAGTTAACCACAAGGAATTATAAGCGGTTACTTTTAAAATAGTCTTTTCTCATAAAATTCATAACTCTCAATCTATACATCCAAAAATCACCATTTTTGGACACAATCAAGAAAACTCATAAAAATATCATTTCAAATTTTTTCAGAATTTTTGAAGGTCAGAAAAATTACGAAACTGGAAAATATAACAACCCTTAAAATCTCTTACTATCCCTTACCTCAAAATAGCAGCACTTCTGACCGAATATCAAATATGACGCTGAAGAAAACTTGCACTGATGAATAGCAACTCACCAAGTATCTAAATACTCACAAAATATGCTTCATAATATAGAGAGAGAAAGAGAGAAAACTTATGAATTCTGGTGTGATTTTTAATTCTAACTTAGCCCTCTATTTATAGGAAAATGTTAGCACGCCGAAGCAGACTTAACCTGCAACCTGATCGCTTTACCTGCTACTATTCCCATCCACCACATTTGAATAAAAATCTCAGTACATTTCTTTACCAACCAAGAGTGGGCCCACCAATTCTAGAATTTTCCACCAAAATTATTTATAAACATAATTTCCGAATCAGTCACCTCTTAAAATTCATATCAAATCATTCGTTCATTTTTAACGGTTCAAAATTTGTGAACATATACTTAACTTATATATGTATAACATATCCAAAAATTACCATGATCCAGCGGTCGAATTAAAAATTATAACCCTCGCAAAATATCTCAAAAACCCTAATTTGATTTTTAATTCCTCCGTTCCGATAAAAATACAGATAAAATACTTCAACATTAACTCCTTCATTTTTAACCACAAAAATATATCCCTCATTTATATCCACATAAAATAAATATTTCCTTATCATATGAATCAATAATTAATTATTTATAAATAATATTACAGAGTCACATTTATGACAACCAGGCCGTTTCCAGAAAAGAGGGGGCTTTCCAATAGGAATTTCTCCTTACTGGCGCGCAATTAAGTGACCAAACCTCTCCTTAGACAGAACTTTCTAGACATTACCAATAATATTATCTAATAATATTATTCAAATAATATGAATTATTAATCTGATAATGGGAAATACTGTGCAGTGACAATTATTGAACAACAATAATATAAAATTTCAACGTAGCAATTATTGAATCAATAAAATAAAATAAACAGTAATTACTGTAACAATTATTAAGTAGTACCTTCTTACGTAAGAATCAATAATTTCAAAAATACTGTGCAATACCGTGTGCTACTGTGCAATAACGTGTATTACTGTATTTTAACCACCGGGTATTCCAACAGTGTTAACGGTAACAACTACGCCGTTATTTGTAAAAACTCAAATTTATCGTTTTCTTCATCCAACAGTTATTCTGTTATGGGGGCCACAAATGTTTGCGCCGTCGTACGAATATTCCCCGACAGAAAGAATATTCCACGACCAAACGAATATTCCCCGACAACAATGAATATTTTATAACCACTTGCGTATTTTGAAAAGTTTTCACATTTCACCCATAACTTTAACTTTTTATCAATTTAAACATTTACTGAATTGTAATTATAAGAAAAATTGAATACTTTTATTTCATAAAATTCGGGGTCTTACAATCTCCCCTCCTTATGAAATTTCGTCCCCGAAATTTACGTACCTGGTATTTCGAAGAGTTAAGAATACCTTGCTTTCATTTCAGATTCCATCTTCCCTGTCATCATGATTTCTCCATTGCTCATTTCCTGTATTTCAGATATCATTCTAGAATACAGCTTCAAAAAAAAGGTTAACTGAACAAATTAACATACATAATATCCCGATATTATAACTGACCAATAAATAAGCTTAGGTAGGACACACTAGCGAAGGATTTACTCGTCTCTCCCCTCCTAGTTGTATTCCCCGATCTCCGCCAGAGATCATATCCCTAAGCTCTAATACCAAATGTGACTCTGGACACCAACTTGTGTCAGCACCTTACATTGATACCTATCAGTTTGCCACCGCAGAACGGCGTCCCCTACGGAGAGTCTGGCTTCGGTGCATCCCTAATCAACAGGAAGTCACCAGCGAGAGGCTCGGGGCTCTTTACTTATAGCTCTGATATCACATATGACAACCCCAAAATAGGTCCATTCCATCCAACCCATTTTGAGTCGTCAAATATATGGTACAGAAAACAACTACAACTCTATTACAACAATTGTCGTACAAAATACAACAATACATATGTTGTGAGTTTGAATACAAATATATACCAAATGTGACACATGTCCCAACCGTGGACAGCACCTCACAGTAACACCTTACATAAAGGTATAGTCAAAAACTGTTTTGGAAATTAGAATCTTTGGGAAGTACTCAAGGAAACCTTCGTACATGGGAGGCCATGCTTCTAGGTTATGATAGATATCATATGGCCACAGAATTATCCTTGGTTGACCCAATAGATCCCAAAGAAAAACGAGAAGATTACTATCATATTCTTCCCAATGATGAGTCTTCTCTTGACTTATCATTATCTCCACTGTATCTAACTGAGAATTATACTTCAAACAAACACCAAAATTATATAGGTAGTGCTTGTAGATATACTCAGCAAACGGATGTGCACAATCCTGTCTTATGATGACACGAGGTTTTATGTCGTTAGACATCTTGTATGATAGTGGCAAAAACACCCTTCCAACGTTGGATACACCTTACCCTATTGGATTCACCAAATAAAACTACTAAATGAACTTTTTTATATTGCTTCGGGAGAACCTCCACAGCTAGAGACCACCGTTCTATTTCTCCGTTACCCTCGCTCGACTCAGCTACACTCTTATTACCTGAAAGGAATTGTGAAGCAAAAGGGTGAGCACAACTAGCTCAGTAAAGAATATCATGACTAAAGATAATTAAATTATCAATAGCCTTTATCAATAATAAATCAGAGATTTAGAACATATGGTAAATGATAAAAATTTCAACCATAGTTGCAGCAGAACGAGCAATCCATTAGAAGAGTCAAATAGACCATAAAGTCTATTATCTCCTCCATATTAAAAATCCACCAACAATGTTTTATCCATGTAACATCACTCAACAGTTCCTTTCCACAATCATATGAATAACTCATAATCATAATTGTGACTCTAAATTTTTTCTTCGCACCCAGGACGAAGAATATTTTCATCACATGTCTTTACCTGAAACATCAAAGATCATGGTTATACCAAATCACAGTTCATGTTCATAATCATACTAATAACTTCATCTTTGCACTACGGCCAAAGATATTCATTTGTACCAGTTGGTCATGTTCATCTCAACACCTGTTCATCTTTGCACTACTGGCCAAAGATATTCAACAATATGTCATCTTTGCACTACAGGTCAAAGATATTCATCAACAATTCATCTTTGCACTATAGGCCAAAGATATTCATCAACAGTTCATATTTGCACTACAGGCCAAATATATTCATATCTCAAAGAAATATATAATCATTTCAGAATTTATATAAATAATAATTATAACCATATTGATCATTTCACCTTTGCACTTAAGCTAAAGATATTCATTTATAAATTCAATGGTCATGATCATACCAGTCACCAATTCAACTTTGCACAACTGGCCAAAGAGAACCCTAGTCATGATCATACCAATAATCTACCCATCTTTACACTCAAGTGAAAGAGAATATCATCATTAGGGTTATAAAAATGTTATATATGATAATAAAAATAATATGATCAACATATAATTTTAATCTCAAGAGTAATATTCATAAATCAACTATAATTTGGTCAGAAAAAGAAACCAATTTTGTCGTGAATAGTACCCGTGAATAGTAACTCGTGAATAGTAACTCATGAATAGTAATCCCGACACAAAAAGGTAGAAATTCCACAATAAAATCTATACCAATATTTCGGTATAATGATATTGAAAGAATAACATTTCTTAAACTTATAAATAATTTATTTTAATTGTTTACACTTTACTAAATAATACATTTAATCATTCTAAAATGCCAAACTAATAAGATTTTATCACCAATAACCAAAACCCTCATCAAAAATCTGCATATACCTCATATAGGATTCTCAAGCCATAAAATCCTATTTTCTAATTTTCTTACTTCACAAAACATATTTAATTCATTTACTCATAACTAGATCATTTTCATGAAAAATACCAAATCAGTTCCAAAAATATTTCTTTTATGGTATTTAGCATAATATAGTCTCATAGTGAACATATATTTTTCTCAGAATTTTTAAAACTCATTTACTATTTTTCATATGGCCAAAACAGCCGAATATTTAGATATTTATCAAAAATTGTACTTTTATCCAAAAATTTCGAAATTTACAGAGTATACTTCTATCATATACATGTACTCCCAATAAAAATTTAATCAATTTTGGAGTTAACCACAAGGAATTATAAGCGGTTACTTTTAAAATAGTCTTTTCTCATAAAATTCATAACTCTCAATCTATACATCCAAAAATCACCATTTTTGGACACAATCAAGAAAACTCATAAAAATATCATTTCAAATTTTTTTAAAATTTTTGAAGGTCAAAAAAATTACGAAACTGAAAAATATAACAACCCTTAAAATCCCTTACCTCAAAATAGCAGCACTTCTGACCGAATATCGGATATGACGTTGAAGGAAACTTGCACTGATCAATAGCAACTCACCAAGTATCTAAATACTCACAAAATATGCTTCATAATATAGAGTGAGAAAGAGAGAAAACTTATGAATTCTGGTGTGATTTTCAATTCTAACCTAGCCCTCTATTTATAGGAAAATGTTAGCACGCCGAAGCAGACTTAACCTGCAACCTGATGGCTTTACCTGCTACTATTCCCACCCACCACATTTGAATAAAAATTTCAGCACATTTCTTCACCAACCAAGAGTGGAGCCCACCAATTCTTGAATTTTCCACCAAAATCATTTATAAACCTAATTTCTGAATCAGTCACCTCTTAAAATTCATAACAAATCATTCGTTTATTTTTAACGGTTCAAAATTTGTGAACATATACTTAACTTATATATGTATAACATATCCAAAAATTACCATGATCCAGCGGTCGAATTAAAAATTATAACCCTCGCAAAATATCTCAAAAACCCTAATTTGATTTTTAATTCCTCCGTTCCGATAAAAATACAGATAAAATACTTCAACATTAACTCCTTCATTTTTAACCACAAAAATATATCCCTCATTTATATCCACATAAAATAAATATTTTCTTATCATATGAATCAATAATTAATTATTTACAAATAATATTACAAAATCACATTTATGACAACCAGGCCGTTCCCAGGAAAGAGGGGGCTTTCCAATAAGAATTTCTCCTTACTGGCGCGCAATTAGGTGACCAAACATCTCCTTAGACAGAACTTTCTAGACATTGCCAATAATGTTATCTAATAATATTATTCAAATAATATGAATTATTGATCTGATAATGGGAAATACTGTGCAGTGACAATTATTGAACAACAATAATATAAAATTTTAACGTAGCAATTATTGAATCAATAAAATAAAATATTGAACATTAATTACTGTAACAATTATTAAGTAGTGCCTTCTTACGTAAGAATCAATAATTTCAAAAATATTGTGCAATAGCGTGAGCTACTGTGCAATAACGCGTATTACTGTATTTTAACCACCGGGTATTCCAACAGTGTTAACGGTAACAACTACGCCGTTATTTGTAAAAACTCAAATTTGTCGTTTTCTTCATCCAACAGTTATTCTATTATGGGGCCCACAAATGTCTGCGCCGTCGTACGAATATTCTCCAACAGAAAGAATATTCCACGACCAAACGAATATTCCCCGACAACAATTAATATTTTATAACCACTTACGTATTTTGAAAAGTTTTTACATTTCACCAATAACTTTAACTTTTTATCAATTTAACCATTTACTGAATTGTAATTATAAGAAAAATTGAATATTTTTATTTCATAAAATTCGGGGTCTTACATCACACGTCAATGAAGGTCGGGCAGCCCTGACAACATCTGCTGTTGGCAGTAAATCCAGCAGAACATTGATGTGTCCTAGCGATACAAACCAGGAAAGATCAACACCATCGAGGAGGATCGACGATGGAATATGTTATACACATCCTCAAACAGACAAAGTTTTATCCCCACAGATCTCTTGTACACGAAAGGCACATCTTTGGAGTAAAGTATGTATCTAGGATTAAGGACTTTGGTGATAGCCCCAAAGTTAACATCCTGATAGGTTTGGATCACACCTCGAAGCTTACCATCATTACCATCACCGGTAGAAGCAACAGGGAGCCCGCAATCATCCCCAGCATATTGGAAAGCAATTCATATGCATCATACACTTGCATCATATTGCTCTATATTGCATCTTGTTCATCTTGTTGCATTTCAAGTGTCTAGGATTCTTTATCTTATCCATGCCATTGCATTGCATGAATATGATAAAGAGGGGCATCTGTAGACACTCTAAATTTTCTACACACCTGTTACTGACATTACAGGAGAGCAGATTAGTTTTTTAAAGATAACCTTGGAAGACAGCTCACATCCAGTCCGGATACCACCAGAAGCTCAGTTTCAACCCCGGAACACACACCGGGAGTATCAATTTCAACCCCGAAACACACACCGGGAACCTCGGTGATAACCCCGAGGCCAGCAGTTCCAATACCAGAAATTCCACCGGAGAAGACCGATTCATCCCGAAGATAACCCCGAGATGTTCAGTCTTAGTCCCAACACTGGGAATAGCAGATCCCAACCTTGGAGATAACCCCAAGGAAGGCAATTGTAGTTCCGAAGATAACCCCAGAAATTCTTGTTTTAAATGCATTCAATCAGCTTTAACCTCAGCGCTTACACCGAGGCACTCAGTACAAGACCTGGCAATAACACCAGGAAGACATGAATACCTCAGAGATGACACTGAGGACCTTCAACACTTGCAGCAGTCCAATATCAGTGATAACCCTAAGCAACGTCTGCTTTATCAGCCCAAACTAGAGATAACCCCAGTGAGGGGAAAAGTCATCATCTTACCACCTTGACGCCACATCACGCCGTCTCAACATTTTAGACATACATTTCTACACAGCAATGTCCCACAATAGCCGAGAAAAACCAATCCTGAGTGACTATTAAGCAGGATAACGAATAGAATTTGATGCTAAAGACTGGAGGGTATCGTCCCATCTTCATGACTTCGTACAACCTCTAATCCCATGTTATTGCGTAACTCTCGACAACGACGGTCTGAAATAGGTCTTACATACCTCAGTCAGATGCCCGAATTGTAATTCTGAAAGTTTGAGCGGACATCACGTTACATGCATGAACGTACTTCGAGACGGTGGGACCCGCAAAGCCTGGGGCATCCCGGTCAGCCTCAGGTACACCTGCGGTGTGACGCCCCTAAAATTAGGTATTCATCACCCATCTTGAGTCACCAAATAAATGGTACAAAATACAAATACAAACTTAATTATACAAATATCGTGTAACATACGACAATACATAAACTGAGAGTTCTAATAGGAATATTGTCATCTAGACAATATCCATACTCAAGGAGTCCTCATTATATTTATTGTCGCACTATTTAACAGAATAGTGAGGACTACTAATGCTATCTTCTAGACCATCACTCCTTTCCCTGACTCGTCGCAGCTATATTCTCATTTCCTGAAGAGAACGTTGAAAGAAAGGGTGAGCTCAACTAGCCCAGTAAGAAATATTATGACTAAGATAATGAAGAATAAATTATCAATAGTCTTTAACAATGTTAAACTGATAAAATACAATAGACATCAAGTTTAACTGCAGCGGAATAAGCAATCTATTGGAAGAGTCAAGTAGAGAATAAAACCTACTATCTTCTATGATTTAAAAATGTTTTCATCAACTTTTATCACTGAGACTCAGCTTAATAAATAAACCACATCTTCTAATCATCCATGTATTACGGGCCAAGGATATTCATTAAATCATCAATGGTCATGACTATACCGAAAAATCTCTGGTCATAATCATACCAAAAACTGTCTATCAATGCATTACAGGCCACTGAGGACTTTTACCACACCATTTATAACATCACAGTTCATGATTATACCGAATGATCCCTAGTCATAATCATACTAAGTCCATCTATGCACGTAAGCCAAAGATGACTTTCAACATAAAATAAATATGAGGATGATGACAATGTTATAGGAATTCAATTAAACAAGTTCAAGAATTAGTTTATCCAGGAACTAATAATATCCAAATTGTCAACATGATACTTCTTTGTAAAGTAACAGTCAAGAATGCTCAGAAGAATATTTCCATGAAAAGATACTGGATGAAACACAAATATCAAGGATATTCCACTAATTTCATGGAGTATAGAAATCAAAATTTTAACCAAATGAGTATAATAAAGAATATATGAAACTGCAAATGGATTTTCACCAGCCATGCGATAATCCACGTATACAGATCATTTCCACAATTTAATAAGGAATGAATATAAAGGATCATTCACCATGTATGTGGCAATCCACATAGATAGGTTATTTCAACAGAATAATAAAGAATGGAATAACATAAGGATTCACCATGCATGCGATAGAGACCGCACAGACAGGTTATTCCCAACAGAATAATAAATGCGGAATAATAAATATGGAACCAGGTCAGGTGAAATTCACACCGACAGGATATTCCGACGGAATAATAAATGCGGAATAATAAATGATGGAACCAGGTCAGGTGAAATTCACACCGACAGGATATTCCGATAGAATCGTAAAGAACGGAATAATGAAAGAGTTTCACCAAGTATGCGGTACTTCGCATAAACAGGTTATTCCAACATAATAATAAAGAATGGAATAACAGAAGAAGATCACCAAGTATTGGGTAAACCGCATATACAGGTCATTCCACCAAGTATAGGGTAAACCACGCATACAGGTTATTCCAACAAAATAATAAAGAATAGAATAACATAAGGAATTCACCAAGTATAGGGTATGCCGCGTATACAGGTCATGTATAGGGTATGCCACTTTTACAGGTTATTCCAACAGAATAATAAAGAATGGAATAACAGAAGTTCTCTTCATGAATAAGAAATAATAACACCCCTTACCGTTTTAAAGAAGAACTGAAATAAAGAAGTAGTTAAGTGGCAGAATACTCTTCTTCTTTCTCTCTATAGTTTCTCTCTCTAGAGTTGAGTGAATTCGTAAGAAAATAATGAAAGAATGAGCTTCTATTTATAGGAAAATGGAATGCATAGTAACTAATCCATGAACGGTCCAGATTGATTTACTTTAATCTGACGGTCCATATTTAAAGCAAAATCTTTTAAATAAAATATAATATATTCTAAGTATTGCCTAATAAAACAAACAACTTTAATAAAGTATTCTGTTTTATATAAAAAGATGTTTCTGTTTTATTACGTTAATAATACGAATAAAACAAAACTTCATTATCACTAAATAATTCATATTATTAATTGACAATAATTGAATCAAACTGAGTGACTTCTCACATAAGGATTAATAATCAATACCGTATGCTACTATGTAACCACACGTATTACTGTAATTTTACTACCGAGTAGTTCAACAGTATCAACGGTAAAACTTCCGCCGTTATTTTTAATAAAATATTTTTGTTATTTTCTCAATCCGACAATAATTCTGTTGTGGGGTCCACCAATGATTGTACCGTCGTACAAATATTCCTCGACTAATCGAATATTCCCCGTAAATAGTAACTCGTGAATAGTAACTCGTGAATAGTAACTCGTGAATAGTAACTCGTGAATAGTAACTCATGAATAGTAACTCATGAATAGTACTTCGACACAAAAAGTACCCCAAAAACTCGAGTGACCAATACTAGAGTGAATAGTAATCGGGTATTTTATGACAACTTGTCTACTTTGAAAAATTTTCACATATCACCTTTAACTTTAACCTTTTATCAATTTAACCATTTACCAAAATAGAAAATTTTAATACTTTTATTTCATAAAATTCGGGGTCTCACATGCGGCCCAGCCGCAGGTACACCTGTGACTCCACCCTCTATAAATAGAGGGCTTGCAGTGGCCATTTTAAAAGAGAAAAAGGCGAGGAAGCCCTATCCAATTTGCTCTGTATACACCCTAAATTGAGTGCTTTCCCATTTTAAACACTTGTAAGCTCATATATCACTACAAAAAAATGGGCCTTTAGCAACGATTTTTTTGGCAACGACTTTATAAGTCGTTGCTAAAAGTATATGTTTAGCAATAAAATTTGTCCTTTGTTGCAGATTGTGTCATGCTTTCACTTTTTGCAATGAAATTCAGAAATCGTTGCAAAATTTCGTTGCTAATTCATTGGCAGGAAAAAATTTCGTTACAAATTCGTTGCAAACTTTTTGACCACCTGCTTTCCCGTCATTGTGGGCAACGAAAGTTTTTTTATTGCTAAAAATGGGGCTTTAGCAACAATTTTTCAGGTAACGACTTTATAACTACTGCCACGGGAGTTACCGTTGGTCACAGTAGTTGAAGATGAGGAGAATGATGTGGAGACAGATGAGGAGGATGAGGAAGAAAAGATTCCACTTAACTCGATAGCAGGCCGTAATTACGATGAGGTGCATGACCGCAACGTGGAACTTCAGGATACAGTTGAGGAATTGCAAGAGATAGTAGCTGAACAACAGACTGCAATGACACAGAAGGACGATGAGATCCTGGATCGTGAAGAACGACTGACTAACGCCGAGGAGAAATTAATACAGACTGAAGGAGAGAAAGAACAATTGATCGAGATGGTTGCTGAACTGGAGAGCAAGCTGAGAGAAGAAGCTGCTAAGAGGGCAAGAGCTGAAGATGCATACGAGGAAGCTTATCAACGAACTGGAAGAGCAGCGAGAGACTCGCAGGCAAAGAGGATGAAGATGGAAGAGATGGATAAAGTATTTAACACCGCAATTAATCGAGCTCAAGATCGGGTTATGGGATATCCGATTCAGTTCGAGACGCTGCCATCATTCGTGTTAGATCACAGAACAATGTTTCGAGTCATGGAGGAAGAACGTGATAGGGCTACGAAGTACCTTAATAGATCATCGTAGAAAATGTGTCGGTAATGTACGTAATAAGTATTAAATAATGTGTAAGTCCCTAGTGTTAGGTAACCATGGGATATGATAATAATGATGCTGTCCTGAAACTTTTGTAGTTCAGGAAAGGAATGTAGATAGCAGAGATGCTATTGTGTTATGTTTTCAGAAAGTTTATGAATAAATAAATGTTATTATTTTGTTCAAAGTGTTATGTGCTATGTGGGTATTTCTTTTATAGAAGCAAGTTAATTAGAAATACTTAAAGAAGTGAGTAATGGTCTAATAGGTGTTTTATTTTAACAGAAAATGCCTCCAAGACGTCAGCCAACACGACAGAGAACCACTGAAGGAACTAATAATAACGACAATTTTGGTGCGAATCCCGTTCAACAACTAGTAACACTACTGACAGGAGCGTTGCAGAATCAACCTCAAAACTATGGTACAACGTTTAAGGAGTTTAAGGCGGTTGGACCACCTGAATTCCGTGGGTCCATGAATCCAGTCGAAGCACAAACCTGGATTATAGAGATAGAGAAGGTGTTCGATGTCGCTAGGGTAGGGGATGACCAGAAGACGACTTTCGCAACTTTCATGTTGAAAGCAGAAACTAGTTATTGGTGGCAGGCCAATAAAACTCGTGAAGGGCCAGAAGTGATGACTTGGGATAGGTTCAAGGAGTTATTTTTCGAGACCTATTTCCCGGAGAGTTCGAAGAGTTAGCTGGAGGTACAGTTTCTGGAGCTGAAGCAAGGGACGATGTCGGTATCCGAGTATGCCGTAAAATTCAATGAATTGGCGAGGTTTGCGCCATATCAGGTTAGCACAGATGAGCGTAAGGCAAAAAGGTTTGAACAGGGACTGAAGCCATGGTTGTACAGTAGGGTTTTCCTGTTCCAATTGAAGACGTTTACAGCAGTGATGGAGAAAGCAATACTCGCTGAAGGTGGAGGCGAGGCAGTGACAAAATTTAACCAGGAACAAAAGAAGAAGAAGAATGAAAATGAGATGAAGAGTGGAGGTGGTAGCGGTGGAAACAACAACAACAACAACAACAACAACAACTTGAAGAGAAAGTGGAATGGAAGTATGGTTACTGGAAACCAGCAGGGTAACCAGCAGAATAAGAAGTTTGAAGCGTGTGCGACATGTGGGAAGTTTCACAAGGGAGCGTGTTTGATGGGGAAACGAGTTTGCTACAACTGTGGCCAAGAAGGTCACATCACCCCAAATTGCACTCAATCAAAGAAGAATGTGTGCTTCACGTGCGGATCTAAGGATCACTTTGCTCGTGAATGTCCTAAGAAGAAGGAGGGAGTGACAACCAGAAACAATGGAGGAGGTAACAATGGAGGTACGTGGACTATTACAGGACCTGCAGCATCAAACAAACCCACAACCAGAACCTTCAACATGACTGTGCAAGATGCTGTGCAATCAAAGGATGTGGTGTCAGGTATTATCCCAATCAATGATATTGATGCATATGTATTATTTGATTCAGGTGCTACTTGCTCGTTTATATCTGATGAATTTGCTAAGAGGTTAGAATTGCCTAGAGAAGAACTGAACTTTCCTTTGAACATAGAAATTGCGAATAAGGAAATAATCCCTGTTAGGTTCGTTTACAAGAACTGTAGGGTGAACATTAAGGAGAATATCTTGTTAGTAGATTTGATTCCGATTAGACTCGGGGAATTTGATGTAATTTTGGGAATGGATTGGTTGTTCAATTATGGAGCAATGATTGACTGCCAAAAGAAGTGCGTAAACCTTATGACTCCGTCAAAGGTAGTATTTTATGGTAGCAAGTCGCCAAGACAAATGAAATGTCTGACGACTATGCAGGCCAAGAAGTTGTTGAGTCAAGGTTGTGTGGGCTATTTAGCTTACGTAGTCGATACTTAGAAGAAAGGTGTGAAATTAGAAGAAATACCGGTAGTGAGAGAATTCGAAGACGTGTTTCCAGAAGATTTGCCAGGACTTCCTCCAGACAGAGAAATTGAATTCGTGATCGACTTAGTGCCGGGAATAGCATCGATATCGAAGGCCCCGTACAGAATGGCTCCGGTAGAAATGAAGGAACTAATGGTTCAGTTGCAAGAGCTGCTGGACAAAAAATATATTCAACCAAGCGTATCGCCGTGGGGAGCACCAGTTTTATTTGTGAAGAAGAAGGAAGGGTCAATGCGTCTTTGCATTGATTATAGGGAGTTAAACAAAGTCACTATTAAAAACAAATACCCGTTGCCAAGAATAGATGACTTGTTTGATCAACTGAAGGGTGCTAAGTACTTTTCAAAAATAGATTTGAGAAGTGGTTATCACCAATTGAAGGTAAGAAAGGAGGATATACCACGAACGACATTCAGAACTCGGTATGGACATTACGAGTTTCTGGTGATGTCTTTTGGTTTAACCAATGCACCTGCTGCGTTCATGGATTTGATGAACAGGGTGTTTAAACCATTCCTAGACAAGTTTGTAGTGGTATTCATTGATGACATTCTAGTGTATTCCAAAACTCAAGAAGAACACGTGGAACACTTACGTCTGACATTGGAGACACTAAGAAAGGAAAAATTGTACGCGAAGTTCTCTAAGTGCGAATTTTGGCTCGATCGTGTACAATTTTTGGGGCATGTGATTGACAAAGATGGGATCTCAGTGGATCCGTCGAAAGTGGAAGCAGTAGTCAATTGGGAACAACCAAAAACACCGTCGGAAGTGAGGAGTTTCTTGGGACTGGCTGGTTATTATAGAAGATTTATTCAAGATTTTTCTAAGATAGCCACTCCGCTAACAAATTTGACAAGGAAAGCTGTAAAATTCGTGTGGACGGAGAAATGTGAAGAAAGTTTTCAAGATTTGAAGAAGAAGCTAAGTGTAGCACCTGTGTTGACGTTACCAGACAATACAGGAAATTTTGTGGTGTATAGTGATGCCTCACACAAGGGGTTGGGTTGTGTTCTTATGCAGAATGGGAAAGTTATTGCGTATGCATCAAGATAATTGAAAGATTATGAGAAAGGGTATTCGACTCATGATTTGGAATTGGCTGCAGTTGTGTTTGCTCTGAAGATATGGAGACACTATCTTTATGGAGAGAAATGTGAGATCTACACAGACCACAAAAGTCTGAAGTATATTTTCACTCAGAAAGATTTGAACATGCGTCAGAGAAGGTGGATGGAACTGATAAAAGATTACGATAGTGAGATCTTTTATCATCCGGGCAAAGCGAATGTGGTAGCTGATGCTTTAAGCAGGAAAGGTAGGGAGAAGTTGATGCTGATTACAACTCAGGAGGAGCTCATTTCAGCAATGACAAAACTGGAGTTGGAGATCAAATTTCCAAAGGAATCTGACGAACAATTATTTCAGATAGAAGCTGGTCCAACTTTAATGGACAAAGTGAAGAGTGCACAACTATAAGACGAAGAGTGTGCGAAAATCAAAGAGAATTTGATTGAAGGCGGTGATGTAAAATACAAGATCGACACCGAAGGGTTACTACGGTTTGAGGGAAGGATCTGGGTTCCAGCAACACCAGAACTGAAAGAAGAAATTTTGATCGAAGCTCATAGCTCAAAATATTCAATTCATCCAGGGAGCACGAAAATGTATCAAGATTTGCGCCGACATTTTTGGTGGCCAAATATGAAAAGGGACGTCACAGAATGTGTAGCGAAGTGCTTAACATGTCAGAGAGTAAAGGCCGAACATCAAAGACCCAACGGGTTACTTCAACCGTTGGAAATACCAGAATGGAAGTGGGAACACATCACGATGGATTTTGTGGTGGGTCTTCCAACTACTCAGAGAGGATGCGATACGATTTGGGTGATAGTGGACAGACTGACGAAGTCAGCGCACTTTTTACCAATAAAGATTAGGTTTAGTCTTGATCAGTTGGCAAGATTGTACATTAAGGAAATCATTTCGAGACATGGGGTGCCAGTATCAATAGTGTCTGATAGAGATCCGCGGTTTACATCGAATTTCTGGAAGAGACTACAAGAATGCATGGGGACTCAATTGCGAATGAGTACGGCTTATCATCCACAAACAGATGGCCAAAGAGAAAGAACGATTCAGACATTGGAGGATATGCTGAGAGCATGCGTCATGGATTTTAAAGGAAGCTGGGAAGATCAACTACCATTGGTGGAATTTGCTTACAACAACAGTTATCACGCGAGCATCGGCATGCCACCTTACGAAGCATTGTACGGCAGAAAGTGAAGAACTCCACTGTGCTGGGATGAAGTCGGTGAACGCTAACTGTTAGGACCAGAACTGGTACAACAAACTGCTGAAGTTATCAAACTCATCAGAACAAGGTTGGTAGCAGCTCAAGACAGACAGAAAAAGTATGCTGATCAACACAGACAAGATCGTGCATTTGACGTAGGAACTTTTGTATTCCTAAAAGTTTCTCCCTGGAAGAAAAAAATTCATTTCGGTAAGAAGGAAAAACTAAGCCCGAGGTTTATTGAACCATTTGAAGTGCTGCGAAGAGTGGGAGAAGTGGCTTACGAGGTAGCTCTACCTCCAAGGTTGGAAAACATTCATAATATTTTTCACATTTCTGTGTTACGACAATATAAACCCGACTACAAGCATGTGATCGAGTATGAACCGTTGCAGTTCGAGAAAGATTTATCTTATGAAGAGGTTCCTATCCAGATAGTAGACATGAAAGAACAAGTGCTCAGGAATAAGGTGATACCTTCTGTGAAGGTGATTTGGAGGAACCACAACGCTGAAGAGGCTACGTGGGAACTCGAAGGGAAAATGATGAAAGATTACCCTGAGTTATTTGTTTAATCCGTGTCTTCGATTCTGGGGACAGAATCTTTGTAAGTAGGGAAAAATGTAACGAATGATTTGTTTGAATTGTGATTCTGAGGACAGAATCCTTGTAAGGAGGGAATGATGTAACATTCTATAATTTTAAATTATTATAATAAATATTTATTGATTTATATAAATATTTAATGGATAGGTTTATTGATTGAATAATTAAATGTTTAATTTGAGTGATGTAGTTTATTTAATTATTTGTTGAATAAATAATTAAATAGTAGATATTAAATATTTATTGGCAATATTAAATATTTATCGAATTATGGCAATTGGAATTGATGTGATTTAATTAATTATTTGTTGTGTAATTAATTAAGGAGCTAAATAAATTAGTTGTTATGAGATTTATAATAATTAATTTAATTAATAAGCTAGAGAGCTTATAGTGGTTTTAAATAAATAATAATATTTTAAATGAGAAATTGTAGTTTAAAACATTAGTTGGTTAAATGAAATTATAATTATAAAAGAAATTATAATTATTTATGTGTTAAAGTAATTTAATAGATTAATGTTTTAATTGATTTATTTAATTAAATGAATGTGTGATTAATAACCTTATTATAAAGGAGTTATTAAAATAAATTAAAAGAGTTTTTTTGCCAAACATGCCTTATGGCATAATAAGTCTTTAATATAATAGTATTTTAATTGGATTTTACCAAACAAGGAGTAAGTAATAATGAGTTATTTTATTAAGCTTAACCAAACAAGTCTTATGGCTTTTGATTTTCAAAATAAAAATAACTGATGTCAGTTATGTGAGAGTTATATTATATATTTAATATATACATTATATCTTATACGTTATATTATAATACGTAAGATAGAGGAGAGAGGTTAGAGAGAAAGAAAGAAAAACTTAGAGGAAGAAAAGAGAAGAAGAAGAAGAAAAGAGAAAAGGGAAATAAAACTTGAGAGAATTCCTTGAAGGTTTGAGAAAGGAATTGGAGAAAAGTAATTGATAGTCAAAAGTAGCCATCAACTTTTCAATCAAAGGTAGGAGCTTAACCTTTTTCTTTAAAAGTCTAGTTCTCTGTAAATATTTATGGATGATGAATTTCTTATGTATATAGCTTTAGATGATGATTGTTGTTGTAAAACTATTTTTCTTGAATGTATGTATGATTATAATCAATTTCTTTATGTATGTATGCAAATTATGAAGAAAATTTATCACAGTGTTCATATGAAATATATATATAAGTATGGCTATTTTAAAATAGAAATTAAGGTTTTAATTGTTGTTAAATTGATAAATTGATTATAAGAATTGCTAGAGTATGAAAAATCATAATCATGATGCTTAGAAATTTCTGTTTTGATTGAATAACAAAATCACAGTGTTGAATTTCATGAAAAATATCAAAAATGGTGTTTTTGCCAAAAACATTAAAATTGGGTGTTGTATAATTGATGTTTGTGCTAATTGATGGATAGAAACATATTAGGAGTACTCACAATATGTTTATATGATGTCTATATGCAATTTTCATAATAATCAGTCTATTAGATTCGAGCTTTTTGGCCAATTTAGCTTTTTCTTTCATGGTTGCCGAAGCTGTCAGTCGACGCTGACAGTTTGCGCCGCGGCGCGGTCCAGCAGTTCATTGCTGGCGCCGCAGCGCCATCACCATGACGTAAGCGCGGTCTGTTGCACAATCACTACGCCGCAGCGCCAGCTCATAGTATAATCGCTGCGCTGCAGCGCCGACTCAGCGCCGCAGCGCGAGCCACAGTACAAACTGTGGCGCCGCGGCGCGGCTTGGCAGAACTGTCTGACAGTTTTGTTTAAATGTACAAAACTTGAAAATAAATGTTATGTGTTTATCATAATAATGTTAAATGATAATTTCAGTATGATTAGACTATGAACTATCATGTTATTAAGTATTATCTACTTGAAAAATAATTGATTATGTGAATGGGTAATTCAACCCATATGATAAATGTAATTGTTTATATAAATGTACAATGTTGGTTAGGACTAATTATGTCAATATGACATATGTTTAGGGTATTAATTCAAGTGGTAAAAGTGTAGCTTGTGCTAAAGGCAAGTTTCCTAAACCTACTTTTTACATTGAGCAAGTTCCTAAGCCTTAACTTTTGATATTTAGCAAGTTCTTTATTGTATAAGTTTTCTAATCATTGGTGTTATTGAACTAATTATTGTTTCAATTTTGATTATCATATAATGGTGTAAATTTATTTGGAACAAGTTATTCTTGTACTTAACTTGTGGTTTAGCATGTACAATTATATACATGTTGTAGATGTTTATTATTCAATTAACCTTGTCTTATTATTGTTCAAGCAAGGTAGGTTGTAATTATTCAACTTGTATGCTATTAGATTATCCCTAAAGCATGATGTCAATTTATAAACATCAATTAAACTATGATTATTCCATAGTATACAGTTATGTCGTTTGTAATCAACTAAACTCTAGTTGATTACCGTTGAATTCTAAATTATCCCATGATGTATCCAAACCAAACTCACTTTGGTACGGACTTGTATTCTAAATACTGAGAAGAACAACTCTTTTATAAGAGGTTACGCTTAGCGTTGAAATGGTTGTGCACAATACATTGTACGAAGGGTTGATCCCCCTAAGTACGTGAAGTCCTTATAGTCTTATGACTGTTAAAATTTAAGTTGAAAAATTACTTATAACTGTGGACATGGTTCGTGGTCATTAGACCCTCAGTAAAGGTTAAAGCTTTCCAAAAGTTAATAGAATATATTGTTAAATTCTATTGAGCTTAATGTTGACAACTGATGTAAAAGTTTAATGATTTAATTATTGTTATTTCAAGTGGGCCTTGTTTGCTCACTCTTGCCTGTAAAATTTCTTACAGCTAAGGTTGAAACTGGTGATGTACCTAGTACCAGTAAAGTGAAAGGAAAGACGAAACAATGCTGAAGACTTGTAATAGTTGAATAGTTTATTTTCAGACTTGGGTTAAAGATTGTAATGAAGTTTATTTTAATTTTCCGCATGAATGAATGAATGTTTGTAAAGGTTAGATAACCTGGGGAGATTTATTTAAATTTAATCCTGTATGGGCAGGTTTTATTTATTCAATTTTATTATAATTGGGTAGTTAGAAATGAATGTTTTGATTACGTGAACACAAAATCTTGAGGAAATGAAGTACCGGGATTTGGGGGTGTCACAAATATTCGCGTACACTCACCCCTTACGACGGCTAAAGTGGTTAACGCTTACTTTCATTCTATCCTTCTTTATCCGACTTACATCGGACTTTCATTACTCTTATTACCGTTTGCTATGGCTTTCTTGATAATTTCATATCTTACTTACTACCTTCGTCAATGTCTAAGTCATACAACCAATGTATACTTAGAACGTTTGTAAGACCCCAACTTTTATGAATAAAGATTAATTTGTCTCGAAATATATTTTTGAATATTATGGTGTGAATTTGTTATATTATTATAGTTGTGGGTAATATTTATAAATTTTGCAAAGTAAGCAAGTTGTTATAAAATATTCAATTGGTCGGGGAATATTCGTTTTAGCAGGAAATATTCGTACGACGACACAATCATTGGTGGACCCCACAACAAAAGTATTGTCGTAGTTAGAAAACGACAGAAATATCTTTTTATAAAAATAACAGCGAAAGTTTTACCGTTAACTGGTGAACTACCCGGTGGAAAAAGTACAGTAATACTCGTGGTTGCATAGTAGCACACGGTATTTGTAAGACCCCAAATTTTATGAAATGAAAGTATTCAATTTTCTTATAATTATTTTTCTATTTAATAAATGGTTAAATTGATGAAAGGTTAAAGTTAATGGTGATATGTGAAATTTTTTCAAAGTAAGCAAGTTGATATAAAATATTAGTTTGGTAGGAGAATATTCTTTTTGTCAGCGAATATCCGTACGACGACACCGTCATTGGTGAACCCCACAACGGAATAACTGTCAGAGTTAAAAAATGACATAATTATCTTTTTATAAAAATAACGGCGAAAATTTTACCGTTAAACTGTTGAAATATCCGGTGGTAAAAGTACAGTAATACGTGTGGTTGCATAGTAGCACACGGTATTGATTATTGATGCTTACGTAAGAAGCCACTCAGTTTATTCAATATTTCCTACAGTAGTTGCTGCATAATATTTCTCATATTATTGATTTAATTATTCTGACAGTATTTGTATAATATTTATTATTATTAAATCAATAATTGAGACGACAAAGTTATTTATATTATCATTTGCAATATTGACAATGTTTAGAAAGTTCTGTCGAGGAAAGGTTTGGTCACCTAATTGCACGCCAATAGGGAGAAATCCTTATCGAAAAACCCCCCCTTTCCTAGAAATGATATGGTTGTTAAATATTGTGAGTTATAATATTAATGATGAATAATTGTTAATAGATTAAAAATGTGTTTATCAAAAATAAGTGATTTGTGGTAAATATTTATTTAATTTTTGATATAAATAGAGGGGTTTGTTATGAGGTGTTTGTTATAAGTTTGACTTATTATTCCATGAGGAGATGTGCTAACTTTTCATACCATTGGTTGAAGTTATAATAGTAAATCAATATGGACCACTGGTGAAAAGTTATAATAGTAAATCAATATGGATTGCTGGTTTAAAGTAAATCAATATGGACCGTTGCTTTAAGTTTTAATAGTAAATCAATATGGACCGTCCGTTTAAAAGTAAATTAATTTGGGCCGTTCATGAATTAGTTACTATTCAGTCCTTTTTCCTATAAATAGAAGCTCATTCCTTCATTATTTCTTATGAATTCACTGAAACTCTAGAGAGAGAAACTATAGAGAGAAAGAAGAGGAGTATTCTGCTACTACACTACTTCAGTATTGAATCTTCAACTAAGGTAAGGGGTATTATTTCTTTCGTATTCGTAAGTGATATTATTATTTTTCAGTATTCATAAGGAATAATATTTTCTTACATACTCTGTAGTATGTGAGCAATATTATTTCGTCTCATATTCCTGATTATACCCTCATTTGTTTAATGTATTGCTTCTATACTCCGTGAAATTAGTAGAATATCCTTCATATTTGCACTTCATCTAGTATCTTTTTATAAAACTATTATTTTGAGCTTTCTTGATAATTATTAATCTTTTCATGCCAGAATACTATTCATGAGTTACTATTTACGGGTTACTATTCACCCAGATATTATTCACTCGAATATATTCACTCGGATATTCGGGGCACTTTTCATGTCAAAGTACTATTCACGAGTTACTGTTTATAAGTTACGATTCACCTAGTTACTATTCACTCAGGTATTTGGAGTACTTTTTATGTCGAGGTACTATTCTCGAAGTACTATTCATAGAGTACTATTTATGGGATACTATTCACCAGAAAAATATATTTCTTTTCTCTCCAAATCATTTTTGATACATGAATATTATTCTTGAATTTTACTCCACAAAGCTGTATCATGTTGACAATTTGGATTTTTTAAACACTGTATAAATTTAAAGTCTTTAATATTTATCCTTGATTTCGTTTGATTAATGCTTATATCATTGTCATCATCCTCATGCTTATATTGTAATGAAAGTCATCTTTGGTCTACGTGCATAGATGGACTGTTGATTGGTATGATTATGACCAGGGATCATTCGGTATAATCACGACCCGTAATATTACAAATGATGTGGTAAAAGTCCTCATTGGCCCGTAGTGCATTGATGGACAGTTGTTGGTATGATTATGACTAGGGATTATTCAGTATAATCATGACCATTGATGATTATATGAATAACTTTGGCCCGAAGTGCAGGGATGATTCGATGATGTGGTTTATTTATTAAGTCGAGTCTCAGAGATAAAGTGGATGAAAAAGTTATTAAATCATAGAAGATAGTAGATATCATGCTCTACTTAACTCTTCTAATGAATTGCTTGTTCCACTGCAGTTAAACTTGATGTTTATTGTATTTTATCAGTTTAACACTATTGAAGGCTAATGATAATTTATTCTGCATTATCTTAGTCATAATATTTCTTACTGGTCTAGTTGAGCTCACCCTTTGGCTTTCATTATTCTCTTCAGAAAATGAGAACGTAGTCGGGACTAGTCGGGGAATGGCGTGACGGTCCGAGATGGTTATTTTAGTAGTCCTCACTACTTAGTGTGATAATAAATGTAATGAGGATTGAATTTGAGTTTGGATATTGTCTATAAGACAATATCCATGTAAAAACTCAGCTATGTTTCGTCGTATATTTACACGACAGTTGTATTAAAGAAGTTCGTATTTGATTTCTATTCCATGTATACCTATTTTGGGGGCATCACAGTTGCTATCAAAGCTTAGGGATATGATCCCTGGCTGAGATGTGAGACAAGAACTAGGAGGGGAGAGACGGGGAATTCCTTCGCTAATATGACTTACCTAAGTTTATTTGGTATTTAATTTGTTGGTCAGAGTATAGGGATAATATGTGACATGTCAATTAACCCTTATTTTGTGGCAGTGTTTGAAAATGGCATCTGAAAATGTTGAGATCAGTAATGAAGCACATGAGACCGTTGAGTCACCAATGATCAATACCCATGATAATGTACAACATGAAGATAATAATCCTCAGGTAAACAACAATACCGATCAGATGGTGAACGATGGGATGTTTAGAGGCTTTATGTAATTCATGCAACATCGGGCGAGAGAGACTCCTGTTCAAAATGTAGGTGGAAACACTGACAACTTTAGGACGGTCAACGCTAAACAGTTCAAGGAGCTGGGACCACCAGAGTTTTGGGAGAGCCATAGCCACTTAAGGCGGAGACATGGATAAAGCAGATCACCAAGATATTTGGTGTCTTGGGATGCTCCGAGGAGAAAAAAGTTCCCTTTGCCACCTTTATGTTGTGAGGAGAGACAGATTACTAGTGAGAATAAGTAAAACGTACTCAGCCTGCCGCACTCAAAATATCTTGGGAAATGTTCCAAGAACTATTCAACGACAAGTACTTTCCTGAAAGTATTCGTCACATGAAGGAGGTTGAATTCATCAAGCTAGAGCAAAACAATATGACCGTATCGCAGTTCGAGGCTAAATTTACGAAGTTATCCCGGTTTGCATCCCATTTGGTAGATAATGAGGAGAGAATAAATGAATGTTTTTGTGAGGTTTGAAACCCGAAATACGTCAATACATCATTTCTCACAAACTTTGTTTATATTTAGATGTTATGAATATGACTCAGTTATTGGAGCACGATAATGAGCCAGCCCAACCAAAAGATAACGATCAATAACACGATAATAGTCGTACCGGTGGCAACGACCATCGGAACAACGATAATCATCGTGGAGGAAATTATTAGGCAAGAAATGGTAACCACTTTGGTGGTAATCATGCCCAAGATAATAGAATAAATGATTTAAGTGGAAAATTCAAGAAGAGAAGATTTAATTATGATGGGAAGACGTCGGCAGCAGTACCAACACCAGCAACAAATTCCAGGGGAGGAGAACGACCGCCAGTTAGATGCGGAGAGGAGGGACACATATGTCCAAAGTGTTCATAGTCTTCCAAGGTATATTTTAGTTGTGGAAAAGATGGTCACATAGCTTGATTTTATCCTGTAGTGAAATTAAATCTAGCTGGGACGGTGGCACCAAAGGCGGATACGGACAAAATAAAGTCGGCGGTTTCAGGAAGAACGTTTTTTGTGACTTCTCAAAAAGCGAGTAACCCGAATGAAGTTATCACGAGTTAGTTAATCATAAACTCTAGCAAAGTCTATACCTTATTTGATACCGGTTCTACACATTCTTTTATTTCTCCTACTTGTGCTCAGCGTTTAAATTTAACTCCAGAGAAATTAGACTTTGATTTATCTATTGAAACTCAGTTAGGAGAAACCTTCATTACATGTGCTATCCAAGTCTTGGATGAGAGTCACCGTTTTTAAATGATATTTCTATCGTTAATAAATTTCCTGACGTATTCTTAAAGAACTCCCTGGCCTACCCCCAGAGCGTGAAATCGAATTTTGTATTGACCACAGTACAAAACCCATTTCTAAAACTCTCAAATATTTCTTCACCGAAAATGAACGTAACATGTGCCGAAGACGTTGGCTCGAGCTGTTAAAGATTACGACCATACCATTCAATATCATTGTGGAAAAGCGAACGTGGTAGCTGACGAGTTGAGTAGAAGATTGAATGCGGTTATGAGTGTGACATTGTTAACACAAAGACCCATTTCGTAGGACTTACAAAAGATGGAGATAGAGTTAAAGAATTAAAGAACCTACATGAAGATAGCGAAAATACGATTAGAACCGACTTTAATCGATAAAGTTAAAGTTGCTCGAGCTATAGACTTAGAGCCGATGAATGTGAAGAAGACGGTGTAAGAAGGCATTATTCTAGAAACAAGAATCGACGAAGAGAGGGAAAGTTAATCCTCGATTCATTGGCCCATTTGTAATCCTCGATTGAGTAGGAACTGTGGTATATAGACTCACTTTACCGCCAAGTATGTCTCGTGTTCATAACGTTTGTACATGTCTATGTTACGTAATTATGGGAAATACTCGAACCACATTATTGAATTAGAACCGGACGAGATAGCGGAAGATTTAACGTATTAAGAGGTACCTGTTAAAATCATAGATAAGAAGGATCATATTCTACGCTCTAAGGTTATACCTCAAGTCAAAGTTTTGTGAAAAAACCACGATGTTGAGGAAATAGCCTGGGGGTTAGAATCTGAGATAAAGTCAAGGTATCCTCACCTCTTCGACATTCCAGGTACGTACCCTAATTTCGAGGACGAAATTTCCTAAGAAGGGGAGATTGTAAGACCCCAACTTTTATAAATAAAGATTAATTTGTCTCGAAAAATATTTTTGAATATTGTGGTGTAGATTTGTTATATTATTATAGTTGTGAGTAAAATTTATAAATTTTACAAAGTAAGCAAGTTGTTATAAAATATTTGATTGGTCGGGGAATATTCGTTTTAGTAGGAAATATTCGTACGACGGCACAATCATTGGTGGACCCCACAATGGAAGTATTGTCATAGTTAGAAAATGACAGAATTATATTTTTATAAAAATAACGGCGAAAGTTTTACCGTTAAACTGTTGAAATACCCGGTGATAAAAGTACAGTAATACGTGTGGTTACATAGTAGTACACGGTATTGATTATTGATGCTTACGTAAGAATCCACTCAGTTTATCCAATTATTGCTACAGTAGTTGCTGCATAATATTTATCATATTATTGATTCAATTATTGTCACAATATCATTTACATAATAATTATTATTATTAAATCAATAATTGAGATGACAAAGTTATTCATACTATTATTTGTAATATTGACAATGCCTAGAAAGTTCTGTTGAGGAGAGATTTGGTCACCTAATTGCACACCAATAGGGAAAAATTCTTATTGGAAAGACCCCTCGTTCCTGAGAATGATCTGGTTGTTAAATATTGTGAGTTATAATAATAATGATGAATAATTGTTAATAGATTAAAAATGTGTTTATTAAAAATAAGTGATTTGTGGTAAATATTTATTCAATTTTTGATATTAATAGAGGGGTTTGTTATGAGGTGTTTGTTATAAATTTGACTTATTATTCCATGAGAAGATGCGCTAATTTTTCAGACCGTTGGTTGAAGTTATAATAGTAAATCAATATATATCGTTGGTTAAAGATATAATAGTAAATCAATATGGATCGCTGGTTTAAAGTAAATCAGTATGGACCGTTGCTTTAAGTTGTAATAGTAAATCATTATGGACCGTCCGTTTAAAAGTAAATTAATTTGGACCGTTCATGAATTAGTTACTATTAAGTCTTTTTTCCTATAAATAGAAGCTCATTCCTTCATTATTTCTTACGAATTCACTTAAATTCTAGAGAGAGAAACTATAAATAGAAAGAAGAGGAGTATTCTGCTACTACAATACTTCAGTATTTAATCTTCTACTAAGGTAAGGGGTATTATTTCTTTCGTATTCGTAAGGGATATTATTGTTGTTCAGTATTCATAAGTAATAATATTTTCTTCCATACTCTGTAGTATGTGAGTAATATTATTTCATCTCATATTCTTGATTATACCCTCATTCTGTTAAACTATTGCTTCTATACTCCGTGAAATTAGTAGAATATCCTTGATATTTGTACTTCATCCAATATCTTTTCATGAAAATATTATTCTGAGCTTTCTTGATAATTATTGATCTTTTCATACTGAAATACTATTCATGAGTTACTATTTACGGGTTACTATTTATCTAGTTATTATTCACTCGAATATTATTCACTCGGGTATCCGGGACACTTTTCATGCCGGAGTACTATTCACGAGTTACTATTCACCCAGTTATTATTCACTAGGGTATTTGGGACACTTTTTATGCCGGGTACTATTCATGAGGTACTATTCTCGAAGTACTATTTATGGGGTACTATTCACCCAAAAAATATATATCTTTTCTGTCCAAATCATTTTTGATACATAAATATTATTCTTGAATTTTACTCTACAAAGTAGTATCATGCTGACAATTTGGATATTTTTAAACTCTGAATAAATTTATAGTCTTTAATATTTATTCTTGATTTCATTTGATTAATGCTTATATCATTGTCATCATCATCATGCTTATATTGTGATGAAAGTCATCTTTGGCTTACGTACATAGATGGATTGTTGATTGGTATGATTATGACCAAGGATCATTCGGTATAATCACGACCTGTAATGTTACAAATGATGTGGTAAAAGTCCTTATTGGCCCGTAGTGCATTGATGGAGAGTTGTTGGTATGATTATGACCAGGGATTATTCGGTATAATCATGACCATTGATGATTACATGAATATCCTTGGCCCGAAGTGCAGGGATGATTCGATGATGTGGTTTATTTATTAAGTTGAGTCTCAGCGATAAAGTGAATGAAAAACTTTTTAAATCATAGAAGATAGTAGATATCATGCTTTACTTGACTCTTCTAATGGATTACTTGTTCCGCTGCAGTTAAACTTGATGTTTATTGTATTTTATCAGTTTAACACTATTGAAGGCTACGGATAATTTATTCTGCATTATCTTAGTCATAATATTTCTTACTGGGCTAGTTGTGCTCACCCTTTTGCTTTCATTGTTCTCTTCAGGAAATGAGAACGTAATCGGGACTAGTCGGAGAATGGAGTGACGGTCCGAGATGGTTATTTTAGTAGTTCTCACTACTTAGTGTGATAATAAATGTAATGAGGATTAAATTTGAGTTTGGATATTGTCTATAAGACAATATTCATGTAAAAACTCAACTATGTTTTGTCGTATTTTTACACGACAGTTGTATTAAAGAAGTTTGTATTTGATTTCTGTACCATGTATTTGGTGACTCAAGATGAGTGATGTATACCTATTTTGGGGGCGTCACAACGTTCGTTCGACACGAATATGTTTCACGAGGATCGTTTACGTATTCAATATTTACGTTGTTCGTCTCTTAATCTCTCATTCAACCTTTACCCAAGGTTTTAATATCTTTCATTCATTAACCCTTACATGAACCCCATGTTCATTATTCTTTCTTAATTTCTAAGCTATACGGTTTGTTTTATGCTAAGACCGATCGTTCATCGCAACTACGTTGCATTCCCAGCGTCTATACGCTTTACACTTAACTCTCATTAGGACATCATAACATCGAAATGTTATACATCATCCTCGTCACTCAACGTCTAAGGAATCACAATTATAGCAATCCCACACGTTCGTTTTATCGCGACTACGGTCCCCGGATATCGATTACGTAATCTAGCTGTTACAGTCTTTGTGTTTTAATCCCGTTCAATCTTTTCGTTCAACCATCATTAAAGGTTTAAATTCACTTGTTTAAGTGTTATGTTACATGAAATTTATGTTCTGAATCTTTCATTACACTCCCCCTGTGAATTGAGCAATAAAACTCTCTTCACTGGGTTTCATCCTGCACTGGCGCTGCGGCGCCGGATCCTTCCTTCTTCCTCATGCTGCAGCGCCACTAAGCAGTACCTAGTTACCCGGGCTGGCGCTGTGCCGCTGCCTCCTAAGGCTTATCTGGCGCTGCGGCGCCAAGCATGAAACCTTGAAATTTTTCTAAGACTTTAGACTGATTTGAGACGCTTACTTTACGATTTCATAACATCTTCGTTATAACTCGGAACGAGGTTGTTCCAAAGCCATTCTCTTCCTTATCTTACATACTTTAACTTCCCTAGGACATAAATATATTTTGAATCCGTTAACATGCCATTCAATTAGCTTAATCATCATCCTTCGTTCATTTTATGTTATTAACGTTCTTCGTCCATTCGTCCGTAATTCGGTCATTCGAACTCGGAACTCGTTCGTTCATGAGTCCATGACTCACGTTTTCTACGTTCTCTTACATTCTTATGAAACCCTACACACTCAAGTTCATTTACATACTTTGTATTTCTCGCTTATTTTTTACAAAATTTTTTGCCATAACTTCGTTATAGCTTAGTTTAATCCATCCTTCATGAACGTTTCTACCGTTCCTAACCAAGCAATAAGTAACTAACTTATATTCGATGGTTTTAAACTTGTCCATCAACAACAAGTTATACTATGATGGTTTTAAAATTGTCCATCAACAACGTTCTTCGTGTTCTTCACGTTCTTCGTTCGTTCTTCATTTTTAATCGATATTTTGATTACAGTTTTAGTTTTTATTGGAATTTGATGTTATAAAATACCATTCCTTATTTCTTTCACCGAATCATTCATATGATTCATTTGGATCATTCAAATTCAATACGAATCTTTTACTTCCTTAAGAAATTTATAAACTAAATTTCTAATTCTTATATCTTCGTTTTCTCATGATTTCAATTATATGAAATCATTCTTAACATGCTTTACTTCTTATTCTCATTAAGCTACATTTTAAACATAGAAACTTAAAGAAAAATTACTTAGAAGGTAGGTTTCAGATTACTTTTCTTCTTTAATCTTCCTTCATTGGACAAAACTTGCACTCGGGCTAGCTTTTTCTCTTCCTTTCTCATCTCATCCGAACTCTCTCTCTCTCTCTCAAGTGTTGGAGAATTTTTCATTAACCAACAAATGAGCTTAAGCTTCTCTTATATAGAAAACTAAGGCTAGGGGCATTTTGGTCAATTGGTAAACCGCCTTACTATTCACACCTCCTTACTATTTACACCTCCTTATTATTCACGAAGCTTCCCCTGGAAGCTTCATGCTTCTGTCTTGCGGAATTCGTCCGACAGTTTTAAAAACTGCGATTCTCGGGATCTAAATATTTTTGGATATTTCTTCTTTCCTTTACAGTTTAACTTTTACGCATTCTTCAGAACTTCGAAAATCTAAAAAACACTTTTTGATGTTAAGCGTTTTCTTCACGTTTTTCCCTAACGTAGTTAAACGAATAAAAAGTACATAACAATACTTTTCGTCATTTTTATTTCGTCCGATTTTTACACGTTTTTTTGAGAAAACTTTTATTAGCTTACTTAACTTGTCACGATATATTATCGTCAAATCTTTCGACGAAATGTTATTTCAACATACCGAACTCTCGAAAAGGCTTAGGTTATTCAAACCCTAACCCTTAGGTTTCGTCAGGTGAATAGTGCCTATTTTGTCTCTTTGTCAGAAAATATTTTTATTCCCGGAAAAATTTTATTTTCGTCTTAAACATTCTTACTCGTTCAGTCTAGCTCGTAGCCAGGATCCTCCCGACTTATAATCATCCTAGGTTCTAGAAATATTAATAAACACACAACACAAAATATTATTAATAAAAATTCATTTTATTAATAACTAATTCTTTAAACTTAAATTCTGGATAATCCGATTTTACTCGGGCAATTACAGCTAGCTCGGGGAGAAAGCTACTGATAAGTGGCGCTGCAGCGCGAGAAATAGTAAAGGAACCGGCACCGCAGCGCCGGTGCAGGGAAAAACCTAAAGAAGAGCTTTTAATTGCTCAACTCCTGGGGGTAGTATAAGGAAAGATAATGAACATATAGTTCACATAATGTAATACTTAATCAAGTGATTTAAACCTTTAATAAAGGTTGAACGAAAATATTGAATGGGATTAAAAGACAAAGAATGTAAATGCAAAATATGTAACCAATATTTGAGGACCGTGGTCTCGATAAAATGAACGTGTGGGATTGGTATGATTATGATTCCTTAAACGCTGAGTGACGAGGGTGATGTATAACATTTCGATGTTATGATGTCGTAATGAAAGATAAGTGTTAAGCGTATAAATGTTGTAAACGCAATGTGGTTGCGATGAACGATCGGTCTTAGCATACGACGAATAGTATGACTTCGACATTAAGAAAGAATGATGAATGTGGGGTTCATGTAATGGATAACAAATGAAAGCGATTAAAACCTTGGGCAAAGGTTGAATTATAGATTAAGAGATGGACAACGTGAACACAGAATACGTAAACGATCCTCGTGAATCGTATTCACGTTAGACGAAAGTTCTAAGTATGCAATGGTTGTATGACCTAGACGTTGACGAAGATAGTAAGTAAGAGATGAAATTATCAAGAAAGCCTTAACGAACGGTAATAAGAATAATAAAAGTCTGAGGGTAAGTTAGATAGAGAATGTTAGAATGAAATGTAAGCGTTAAACACTTTAGCCGACGTGAGGGTTGAGTGTACACGAATATTAAATGGGCAGAACCTAAACCCCGTGTATGGTTTGACCGTAAGATAATGAAGAATAATGATTAAAACTATGAACGGTAAAGAAACTGAATTAAAGACAATGACGTATAACGTTAAGAAGCCGAGTTAATAATTATAACTTGGATAACGTTTTGAGTCGAATGAACCAGACGTTATAAGATATGAATAAGGTAGCATAAAATGCTTAACGCTATGGATGCGTAGAATTGACATTGAATGATCGTTATAAGTATACAAAAGACTGTATAACTTAGACGATAAAGAATGAATCCTGAGGTATGGCATTTAGTTGCCAGAAAGCCAAGAGGAATAATAAATCAACTTAACGAACGTTATAGTTTTAATGGTTCGGCTAAGTTAAGTTAAGTTTAGGTTGTGGTACAATCGTAATCTTTAATTGTTAACATATGGGAGCTGGGCTAAACAATTCCTTCAGAGAGCAGAGGTATATACGAAACTGGCAACTGTTCTAACTCGCTGTGAAAGACAGTGCAGACGAGATGGGAAACTAGTTTGTAGGTTGTTTGTGGGAAATCACTCAAAGTACCATATGGAATATTAGTAGAGATTCGATGTGTGCTAAGTCTTAGAAAGGTTATAAGAAGAAGATAAGAATGTAAATCATCAAAGATGATGATCGTGCGAATTAAGACATCTCCGTATGTCGTAACGCCGTAAAACAGTAAAAAAAGTTGGTCGGATAAACTTAGATTGTAAGAATGCGAACCCTAAAAAGTCAAATCAAGTTTAAACCAATGCATAAGTCAAGTATATGCCTAATTGTTGTATGTGTTATTTTATTATGTGTTATATAGGAATTTCGATAAACAGTTCAGCGTAAACTTTAAGTAGTAGTTGTACGTAAGGCAAGTTTCCTAACTTCATTCATATTCTACATGAATACTAGTTTCTTAAACTTTCTTAGATGATGAACATGAGAAGTTTTACTTATGTGAAAATGTGTGATATTTGCACTAGGTGGTAGAATATATGAGGCCTTGTGCCACTATTTTAACACTTCGGTATTTCTATGAGAATGTAACTACTGAGAAAATCAAATTAATTATAAAATAATTTTATTTAATTAAATAATAAATAAAATTATATTATATGTTATTATTATGTGATAGTAAGATGAAGGTTGTTCTATAACCTAAATGTATTGAAATATCGTAGTATTCTGGCTATGTGGAGGAATTAAAGTGTTTGAATTTCCAAGATGAAAATAAAAGCTCTCCGAGAAATTTTTTGAAAAACGATATTCACCAATTTATGCTCGGGAATTATTTTTGAACTTCCGAGAAATACGTAACGATAGAATATTAAGTAAGGATGGAATACGCAATAATATTTCAGTTATGACAAACGCAGTTTTTCACCTGCGTACTAAGTTGAGAATGTTAAGGAACGTAAAGATTTGGATAAATGATAATCGTATAATAGCAAGTATTATACGAAGAAAGGAGTACGAGTATGATATGAAGTATCGTACGAGTATATACGAAAGATAACATATCGTATATGAAGAATGATTATACGAACTAGAACACGTGTAGAATACGAGGATTTTACGTTAAACACTTAAATCCTATTTCAATGGACTTGTTAGATTTGTTTAGTTATTGGCAAGCCCAAGTGCAAACTTGTTAAGGCCCAATGATGTGAAATATAAGCCTAACGTTAGGCCCAAAGTTAGTTAAACTAAAGCCTAAACTAAGAATCAGATCCGTGGATCGAACCGATGGGTAAACGGGTAAGAAAACCCATGGAGCAACCCATGTGGGCCCCATAGGTGAGTCATGGCTGACCATGTGTGGTGGCCAAGCAAAGGATAAGTTGTGTGATGACCAATGAAGGAATAGTAAGGAGGTGGGATGGCTTTTTGACTAAAATGCCCTCACTTCGCAATTCCTATAAATAGAAGCTTTGGAGTTGCATTTGTTGCTTGTTCAAAAACACCAACATCTTAGATTATATTTGAGAGAGAAAAGTAAGAGCTAAAACTTGTCATATCAAGAAGAAAGAAGAGGAACCAAGCTTAATTATCAAGGGTATGAACCTCTAGATTATTAATCTTCCATCTCTTCAGTTGTAGCTTGATAGAGAAGTGTTGATTAGTTAAGCATGTATGATAAGAAATGATAAAGATGGCTAATCAATGGACTTAACCCTTAATAAGTCACGTTCAAGTAATTCATACTTATATAATTTATGGACTAATGAAGAACTTGTAAGAATTGGTTATGTAAATGATTTAATGAAATATGTTTGGTTAGGATGTTAGAATGATGGAAAGAATCCATTTTGATCTATGTAAAAATCTCAAGTAACGAAATTATGATGAAATTTACGAGATTAGACGATAATCGTCGAAATCGTTAAATTCTTAGAATGAAAGTCAAAAGTTAGCATTGAACTCAGAAACGTTGGTTTTCGACAGAGAATAGTCTCAATTTGAATTTTAGAGTTACGGACTCAAAAATGACCAAATTCTGACTTAGAACGAAGAAACGAGCTTTGAACATTCACGAACGTTTAACGTTTTTGTAATAATGAACTAATCGGTGAATTCCAAGTTAAAAGATTTGAAAATGAAATATGTTCTAATGAAATCATAGAACATGTTATTTGTGAGCTAATGACTTTTGAATGAGCCAATTCAGACTTAGAATGAAAAATTTATGAGGCCGGAAAGTTCATAGAAAAAGAAAAGTTGTCAAAACTTTTCTCTAAGGTATGGTCGGCGCTGCAGCGCGACCCAAGAAGGGAAAGCCAGCGCCGCAGCTCCAGGACAGAATCTCAACCACTGTGAAGTGGCGCTGCAGCGCGACTTTAGTGTATTAGTTTGGCACCGCAGCACCAAGGCCGAGTAACACATACTGTGAACTCGCGCTGCAGCGCGAGAATTATAAATGGAGACGGCGCCGTAGCACCAGCACTGGTGAAGAGGTAGAGAAGAATAGTAATGCATGTAAAGGAAATGGTAGTTGATTAAAAAGAAATTATAAGTTTAATTGACTTAATATAACATCCTTTAAGGATAAGTAAACCTTAAGAATGATAACTAAAGGTTGACGAACGATTACGTAAATGTAAATACAATGTAATACGATAAACCATAACGAATGTTAAATAATCTAATGAATGATTAGATTGAGAAGAAGGGTAAGATATAGTAGTGACCTTATATGATTATATATGAAATAATGTGGTATGTTATGTGATCATGTATTGTAGAATCCTTAAAGACTCAAACGAAAAGTGTAGAAATTGTAAAAGACGCTGAAGGCAAGTATTCTGACCCTTGTCTATATTCTTTTGGACAAGTGATGTAATTCATGTACTTTATGCATGAATTGTAGTATAGTGAAGTCGAAGGCAATTCCTTCGGCTAGACTTAATATGTTTTGGTGGATTTCCTTATAGTTTATCCAAATATTATCAATGTTGGTATCTTTTGCCAAACTGCTTTGGTATTGATTTCAAATAAAAACTGAGTATGATAAACAAAGGTTTTGTCGTCAAACGACAGGCACATGAGGTTGCCAAAACTTAAACGTAAATACGCTTAAAGAAAGTAGTATTGTACAACATAGAGTACTATAGGTTGATCACCCAGACGTGTTCGTAAGATATATCGAACTTACGGACTTGGTTTCAGGTTGTCTTTTTCAAAGAAAGAATGAAATGCTCAAGGTCTTAGACCGAAATTTATGTTTAATGAATGTTGCTCATTGTGAAACGTTTTAAAGAAAAGAGAAGTGTTATTTTGAATTATCGATAATACTTCATAAGTATTGATTCAATTATTGAAGATATGTGATTTATATGATTCAAGCCTCTTGTTTAAATTGAAATTGTCATACTTGCTGAGCTAGTTATGCTCACTCTTGCTTGAACCATATGAATGCAGCTAAGACCGAACGGACTGAAGGATCCGGTAAGGATAAATGAAAGGCTAAGGCGAACCAATAGGTTGCCTTTGTAATAGTATAGGATGAATGTTGTTATTATTTATTATGACAACGAATCTATGTAATGGTTATAAAGAACCTGGGAATGGGAATATTGTTTTAGAATATATAGAAGACATTTTCACTCTTTTGAGGTATTTCAATTGAATGAATGGGAGAACTGTAGCACCGTGTAGTACCATGTGTCGGGTTGGAAGATACCCAGATTTGGGGGCATCACAGGTTGGTATCAAAGCTGTAGGTTATAAAATTTAAGGTGGGTGGGAGTTAAAGGACCTTAAGCTATAACCTTAAGAAAAGTTAAAGAATTAAAAGATGAAGTTAACCCTAAAAATGCATTAAAATGTGATATGTGTTTTTTATTATTTTTACTGACGTGTACTAATCAAACTAAATTATTTTGTCATAGATGTCAGGAAATAATGAGATGTATAGGGATATACATGTTGTTAGCGAGGAGTCAGTAAATCAAGTAGAGATCTTACCGACCCCTATAGCAGAAGAACCCGAAGTGGTTGTGATCGAGTCTGGAGACTCGAAAGACTTAGACCTCATCTCTTTGTTTGATGGCATGTCGGAGGAGGAGGTGGAGGCGGTGTCATTTAACATCGTAGCAATTGTAGAAGAGATGACTCCAGGGGAGTCAATGAAGGTACTGTTCATGGCCTTATTGGATAGAAATATCTAGTTGGGGAAGGATGTAAGGGAGCTGAAGGAGGAGGTCCAGGAAATCCTGGAGGACAAGAAGGGTATGGAATCAATGTGGGAGGAGGAGCATGATGAGTGAGTTTTGGCAAAGGACAAGGTCCATGAGTTAAAATGAGTGACCTTTGAGCTCAGGAAGGAGCTAAAGGTCAAGAAGCAAAAGATTGGAAGGATGGCTTATATACATAAGAGTTCTCATGTGGATTTTCAGCAGCAAGTGGTTGGGTATCCGATAAAGACAGGGCAGACTCGACATATTATCAACCGAGATATTATAGCCGATCTTGCCAACGAGGATTTGAGAATGCCATATGGCAGATGTAACTTAGTTAGTAGTTAGAGTGGAGTTAGATATGTAAATATGAAGTATCTAGTAGTGACGTAAAACACTCTTTTGTATATCAAAGGGTAGTCTTTTGTAAATTCCAATTTTTGAAAAGCAATTACGGGATAGTAATGTAATCAGCTAAGGTTGTGTAATGACGAATGTTGTAGTATTATACTACAAGTAAGAAGTAAATCAGTATAAGCCTTTTTATGGAACATATTGTGCAATGAGTTAAAGTTATTATTTAATAATGAATAAAAACTAACTAACAAGGAAGAAAGTAATAATGATGTGTTATTTAACTTAACAGAAAATGCCACCAAGAAGGAGACAACGAAACCAAGATGCCAATGTAAATCAACCGAAAGGAGGTCCTGTTAACCTGATGCAGGAGTTCGTTAATTTATTAACGGCTGCGTTTAATAGGAATGGGGCTAATATACCCGTAAATCCTGGGGTAGTACGAGCTAGTATGTGACGCCCCCAAAATTAGGTATACATCACCCATCTTGGGTCGTTAGATGCATGGTACAGAATACAAATATAACTCACTAATACAACTGTCGTGTACAATACGACAAAACATAACTGTGAGTTTGAATATAATTATTGTCTACTAGAGAGTATTCATACTCAAAAGGAGTCCTCATTACAATTATTATCACACTATTTCACAGAATAGTGAGGACTACTAATGCTATCCTCTGGACCATCACTCCATTTTTCGACTCGTCCTAACTATATTCTCATTTCCTGAAGAGAACAGTGAAAGAAAGAGTGAGCTCAACTAGCCCAGTAAGAAATATTATGACTAAGATAATGCAGAATAAATTATCATTAGTCTCCAACAATGTTAAACTGATAAAATATAATAGACATCAAGTTTAACTGCAGCGGAACAAGTAATCCATTAAAAGAGTCAAGTAGAGAATAAAATCTACTATCTTCTATGATTTAAAATGTTTTTCAACACTGTTATCGCTGGGACTCAGCTTAATAAAATAATTCATATTATCGAATCATCCATGCACTACGGCCAAGGATATTCTTTAGTATCACGACCATAATTATCTATGCACTACGGGCCAAGAATATTTGTGTACTCATTAATGGTCATGATCATGCCAACAACTGTCCATCAATGCACCACGGGCCAATGAGGACTTTTACCACATCATTTGTAACATTACGGTCATGATTATACCGAATAATCCCTGGTCATAATCATACCAAGTCCATCTATGCACTACAGGCCACAGATAACTTTCAACATTTTATAAACATGAGGATGATGACAATGATATAAGAATTCAATAAAACAAGTTCAAGAATTAATTTATCCAAGAATTAACAACGTCCAAATTGTCAACATGATACTGCTTTGTGGAGTAAAATTCAAGAATGCTTAGAAGAATATTTTCATGAAAAGATACTGGATGAACCGCAATTATCAAGGATATTCCACTAATTTCATGGAGTATAGAAGTTAAAACTTAACCAACTGAGTATAATAAAGAATGGAATAACAAAAGAAATCACCCGGCATGCGATAGACCGCACCGACAGGTTATTCTAACAGAATAATAAATAATGGAACCAGGTCCGGTGCAAAAGCACAGACAGGATATTCTGACAGAATAATAAACAATGGAACCAGGTCCGGCGTAAATGCAAAGACAGGATATTCCGACAGAATAATAAATAATGGAACCAGGTCCGGTGTAAAACACACAGACATGATGTTCTAACAGAATAATAACAAGACGAAACCAGGTCCGGTGTAAAACACACAGACAAGATGTTCCAACAGAATAATAATAAAAACGGAACCAGGTCCGGTGTAAAACACACAGACATGATGTTCCAACAGAATAATAGAAGAATGTCACCAAGTATAGGGTAGACCGCGTATACAGGTTATTCCAACAGAATAATAAGAAATGGAATAACAACAGTTCTCTTCATGAATAAGAAAGAATAACACCCCTTACTGTTTTAAAGAAGAACTGAAATAAGGAAGTAGTTAAGTAGCAGAATACTTTTCTTCTCTCTCTCTCTATAGTTTCTCTCTATAGTTTCTCTCTCTAGAGTTCAGTGAATTCGTAAGAAATAATGAAGGAATGAGCTGCTATTTATAGAAAAATAGAATGCATAGTAACTAATCCATGAACGGTCCAGATTGATTACTTTAATCTGACGGTCCATATTTAAAGAAAAATCTTTTAAATAAAATATAATATATTCTATTTACAGAATAACTTTAATAAAGTATTATGTTTTATATCAAAAAAGATGTTTATGTTTTATTACGTTAATAATACGAATAAAACAAAACTTCATTATCGCTAAATAATTCATATTATTAACTGACAATAATTGAATCAAACTGAGTGACTTCTCACATAAACATTAATAATCAATACCGTGTGCTACTATGCAACCACACGTATTACTGTACTTTTACTACCGAGTAGTTCAATAGTATCAATGGTAAAACTTTCGCCGTTATTTTGAATAAAATATTTTTGTCGTTTTCTCAATTCAACAATAATTCCGTTGTGGGGTCCACCAATGATTGTGCCGTTTTACGAATATTCCCTATTAAAACGAATATTCCCCGACCAATCGAATATTATATAACAACTTGCGTACTTTGCAAAATTTATAAATATTACCCACAACTATTATATCAAATTAACTCCATAATATTCAAAAATGATATTTATAGAAAATTCATCTTTATTTATAAAAGTTGGGGTCTTACAACCTCCCCTTCTTATGAAATTTTGCCCTCGAAATTAGGGTACGTACCTGGTATGTCGAAGAGGTAAGGATACCTTGATTTCATTTTAGATTCCAACTCCCAAGTCATTTCCTCAACATCGTGGTTTCTCCACAAAGCTTTGACTTGAGGTATAACCTTGGAGCGTAGAATATGTTCCTTCTTATCCAAGATTTGAACATGAACTTCTTCATACGTCAAATCTTCTGCTATTTCGTCCGGTTCTAACTCAATAATGTGGTTCGGGTCTTCCACATATTTACGTAACATGAATATGTGAAAAACATTATGAACACGAGACATACTTGGCGGTAAAGCGAGTCTATAAGCCACAGTTCCTACTCGATCGAGGATTAAAAATGGACCAATGAATCGAGGATTGAGCTTTCCTCTCTTTCCAAATCTCGTAACTCCTTTCCATGGAGCAACACGTAAGAACACATGATCTCCTATATCAAATTCCACGTCCTTTCGATGAAGATCAGCATAACTCTTTTGTCGATCTTGTGAGGTTTTTATACGTTGTCGGATCGTTTGAATCTTTTCTATAGTCATACGTACCAACTCCGGTCCGAACAACGTTGCTTCACCCACCTCATCCCAGCATACTGGAGAACGACATTTTCTTCCATACAATGCTTCGAATGGAGCCATGCTAATACTTGCTTGATAACTGTTGTTGTAGGAAAACTCCACCAATGGTAAGAACTTGTCCCAACTTCCCTTGAAATCAAGGACACAGAGTTTTAATAGATCTTCAAGAGTTTGAATAGTCCTCTCTGATTGTCCGTCCGTCTGAGGATGATATACCGAACTAAATCGTAAATCTGTGCCCATAGCTTTTTGTAAACTAACCCAAAATCGTGAAGTGAATCTTGGGTCTCGATCAGAAACTATGGATATTGGCATACCATGCAGTCTTACAATCTCGTTTATGTACATACGAGCAAGACGTTCAAGTGTATAAGTTTCTCGTATCGATAAGAAATGAGCAGACTTGGTCAATCTATCAACAATGACCCAAATCGCATCTATACCTTGAGAAACCTTAGGAAGACCGATAACGAAATCCATGGTAATGTGCTCCCACTTCCATTCTGGAATTTCAAGTGGTTGCAATGGACCTTTTGGTACTTGATGCTCCGCTTTGACTCGTTGACAAGTTAGACACCTTGAGATAAACATCACTATCTCTCTCTTCATATTGCTCCACCAAAATGTATGACGAATATCATGATACATTTTGGTACTTCCAGGATGGATTGCAAACAGTGTGTTGTGCGCCTCCATCATGATTTCATACTTTAAATCAGGGTTGTTAGGAACACAAAGTTTGGAGTTGACTCGAAGTATTCCTTCTTCATCGATTCTTGCTTCCGGCATAGCACCGTCTTGCACTTTCTTCCTCATACGCATCACCTCCAGGTCTATAGCTTGAGCAGCTTTAACTTTATCGATTAAAGTTGGTTCTACTCGTATATTCGCCATCATCACATGGGTTCGTAGAGTCTTTAACTCTATCTCCATCCTTTGCAAGTCACATAAAATGGGCCTTTGTGTTGACAATATCACACTCGTACTTGCATATGATCTTCTACTCAATGCGTCAGCTACCACATTCACTTTTCTAGGATGGTATTGATAGGTATGATCATAATCTTTCAACAGTTCAAGCCAACGTCGTTGTCGCATGTTGAGTTCCTTTTGAATGAAGAAATATTTGAGGCTTTTATGATCCGTAAAGATCTCCACCTTCTCCACATACAAGTAATGCCTCCAAATTTTAAGTGCAAAGACAACAGCTGCCAACTCTAGATCATGAGTAGGATAATTCCTCTCATATTCCTTGAGTTATCTTGATGCATAGGCTATGACTTTTCTATGTTGCATGAGAACGCATCCCAACCCTTTGCTCGAAGCATCACTGTAGATGACAAATCCCTCCGAGCCAGATGGTATTTTTAGAACAGGTGCTGAAATGAGTCTCCTCTTGAGTTCTTGAAAACTCTTCTCACATTCTTTGCTCCAACCGAACTTTGTATCTTTTCGAGTCAGCTGAGTTAATGGAGTAGCGATTCGAGAAAATTCTTCCACGAATCTCCGATAATAACCAGCTAAACCAAGAAAGCTACGTACTTCGGTCACTAATTTTGGTTGCTCCCAGCTTTGAATAGCTTCAATCTTTGCCGGGTCAACAGATATTTCACGACTTGATACTACGTGCCCAAGGAATGCTACCTCCTCCAGCCAGAACTCGCACTTCTTCAACTTGGCATAAAGCTTGTATTCATGAAGCTTTTGGAGTACCAGCCTCAAGTGTTGCTCATGATCTTCACGGCTTTTGGAATAAATAAGGATGTCATCAATAAAGACGACCACAAAGTGATCCAAATATTCCTTGAATACCGGTTCATCATATCCATGAAGGAAGCAGGAGCATTAGTCAATCCAAATGACATGACTAGGAATTCATAATGCTCGTACCGAGTTATGAAAGTCGTCTTTGGAATATCCTCAGTTCTAACCTTCAGCTGATGATATCCAGAACGAAGATCGATCTTTGAAAAGAATTTTGCTCCTTGCAACTGGTCAAACAGGTCATCAATACGTGGCAATGGGTACCTATTTTTGATGGTGACATGATTCAACTCCCGATAACAATACAAAGTCGTATACTTCCATCTTTCTTCTTCACGAATAGCACATGAGCACCCCAAGGAGAAGTACTAGGACGAATAAAACCAATGTCTAACAATTCCTGTAGTTGGATCTTTAACTCCTGAAGTTCAATAGGAGCCATTCGATATGGGGCTTTGGAAATAGGTTTTGTACCGGGTTCAAGATCGATACAAAATTTAATTTCACGCTTTGGGGGTAGGCCAGGAAGTTCTTCAGGGAATACGTCAGGGAATTTATTAACAATAGAAATATCATTCAAAACTGACGTATTTTTGTTTAGATCCGTGACATGAGCTAAGAAAGCTTGACATCCGTTTTTCAATAAACGACTAGCTTTATGGCTTAAGATGACAGCGATTGATTTTAATGGTTTGGTTGCTTGAATTCGCATAATAGGTCGATTAGAAATATGAAAACTAACAACCTTACGAAAACATTTAATTTTTGCATGATGAGTAGTTAACCAATCAATCCCTAGAATCACGTCAAATGCAAGTATTTTTAATGAAATAAGATCGACAGGTAAAGTGTGGGTACCAACTTGAACCAAATAAGACTTATAAACCGTGGATGTAATTAAGGTTTCTCCCAATGGAGTTTCAACAGATAAGTCAAAGTCTAATTTCTCCGGAGTTAAATTTAATCGATGAGCGCACGTAGGAGAAATAAAAGAATGGGTAGAACCGGTATCAAATAAAGTATAGACTTCGTTAGAGTTTATAATAAGCTTACCCGTGATGACCTCATTCGGGTTCCTTGCTTTCTCGGAGGTCACAACAAACGCTCTCCCTTGCACTACCGATTTTGACTTTTTTGGGATGGCCTTTGGTGTCTCCATCCTGGCTGAACTTATTTTTGGTAAACGACAAAATCGAGCTAAATGACCTTCTCTTCCACAATTATAACATGCTTTAGATGGCATCGCGCAGTTTGAACTGATGTGCCCCTCCCCTCCGCATTTGAAACATATGATAGGTGGTCGTTCTCCTTCCTTAACAACGGGTGTTGGTGCTGACGTCTTTCCATCATTATTGAATCTCCTCTTCTTGAAATGACCTTTCTTATTATTTTGGCCCTGATTACCACCGAAGTGGTTACTATTTTTGGCCTGTTGATTCCCTCCACGCTTGTTGTCACCGCTTCGATGACTACTCTCACTGGTATTATCATTTTGCCGACTGCTCTCTTTTGGTTGCGTTGACTCGTTATCGCGCTCCACTAACTGAGTCCTATTCACAACATCTGAATACAAACACAGTTTATGAGAAATAAGATGTTGACGTATCTTAGGTTTCAAATCTCGCAAAAACATTCGCGTCATTCGCTCTTCATTATCCACCAAGTGGGACGCAAACCAGGACAACTCAGCAAATTTAGCCTCATACTGCGACACGGTCATATTTTTCTGCTCCAATTTGATGAACTCCACCTCCTTCATGTGACGAACACTTTCGGGAAAGTATTTTTCATTGAACAGCTCTTGGAACTTCTCCCAAGACATCCTCAGTGCGGCAGGTTGAGTAAGCTTAATCGATTCCCACCAGTAATCTGCCTCTCCTCGCAACATAAAGGCGGCAAAGGGAACCTTTTGCTCCTCGGAGCATCCCAAGACATCAAATATCTTGGTGATCTGCTTTATCCATGTTTCTGCTATAAGTGGTTTTGGCTCTCCCTTAAACTCCGGTGGTCCCAGCTCCTTGAACTGCTTAGCGGTGACCGTCTAAGAGTTTTCAGTGTTTCCACCTACTTTTTGGACAGGAGCCGCTATCGCCTGCTGTTGCATGAACTGCATAAATCTTCTGAACATTCCATCATTCATCATCTAGTCAGTGTTGTTGTTTGCATGAGGATTGTCACCTTCCTGATGCACATTATCCTGATTATTGATATGTGGTGAATCAACAGTCGTCTGTGCTCCATTGCTATTCTCAACATTCTCAGATGCCATTTTCAGATACTGCCACAAAACAAAAGTTAATTGATATGTCATATATTATCCTTATATTCTGACCGACCAATTAAATACCATGCAAATAAACTTAGGTAGGTCATACTAGCGAAGGAATTCCCCGTCTCTCACCTCCTAGTTCTATTCTCACATCTTAGCCAGGGATCATATCCCTAAGCTTTGATACCAACTGTGACGCCCCCAAAATTAGGTATACATCACCCATCTTAGGTCGTCAGATACATAGTACAGAATACAAATACAACTTACTAATACAACTGTCGTGTACAATACGACAAAATATAACTGTGAGTTTGAATACAATTATTGTCTACTAGAGAGTATTCATACTCAAAAGGAGTCCTCATTACAATTATTATCACACTATTTCACAGAATAGTGAGGACTACTAATGCTATCCTCTGGACCATCACTCCGTTTCCCGACTCGTCCCATCTATATTCTCATTTCCTGAAGAGAACAATGAAAGAAATGGTGAGCTTAACTAGCCCAGTAAGAAATATTATGACAAAGATAATGCAGAATAAATTATCATTAGTCTCCAACAATGTCAAATTGATAAAATATAATAGACACCAAGTTTAACTGCAGCGGAACAAGTAATCCATTTAAAGAGTCAAGTAGAGAATAAAATCTACTATCTTCTATGATTTAAAAGGTTTTTCAACACTGTTATCGCTGGGACTCAGCTTAATAAAATAATCCACATCATCGAATCACCCCTGCACTACGGCCAAAATATTCTTTAGTATCACGACCATAATTATCCATGCACTACGGGCCAAGAATATTTGTGTACTCATTAATGGTCATGATCATGCCAACAACTGTCCATCAATGCACTGCGGGCCAATGAGGACTTTTACCACATTATTTGTAACATTACGGTCATGATTATACCGAATAATCCCTGGTCATAATCATACCAAGTCCATCTATGCACTACAGGCCACAGATGACTTTCAAACTTTTATAAACATGAGGATGATGACAATGATATAAGAATACAATAAAACAAGTTCAATAATTAATTTATCCAAGAATTAACAACGTCCAAATTGTCAACATGATACTGCTTTGTGGAGTAAAATTCAAGAATGCTTAGAAGAATATTTTCATGAAAAGATACTGGATGAACCGCAATTATCAAGGATATTCCACTAATTTCATGGAGTATAGAAGTTAAAACTTAACCAACTGAGTATAATAAAGAATGGAATAACAAAAGAAATCACCCGGCATGCGATAGACCGCACCGACAGGTTATTCTAACAGAATAATAAATAATGGAACCAGGTCCGGCGCAAAAGCACAGACAGGATATTCCGACAGAATAATAAATAATGGAACCAGGTCCGGCGTAAACGCACAGACAAGATATTCAGACAGAATAACAAATAATGGAACCAGGTCCGGTGTAAAACACACAGACAGGATGTTCTAACAGATTAATAACAAGACGGAACCAGGTCCGGTGTAAAACACACAGACAGGATGTTCCAACAGAATAATAGAAGAATGTCACCAAGTATAGGGTAGACCGCGTATACAGGTTATTCCAACAGAATAATAAAAAATGGAATAACAACAGCTCTCTTCGTGAATAAGAAAGAATAACACCCCTTACCGTTTTAAAGAAGAACTGAAATAAGGAAGTAGTTAAGTAGCAGAATACTTTTTTTCTCTCTCTCTATAGTTTCTCTCTCTAGAGTTCAGTGAATTCGTAAGAAATAATGAAGGAATGAGCTGCTATTTATAAAAAAATGGAATGCATAGTAACTAATCCATGAACGGTCCAAATTGATTACTTTAATCTGACGGTCCATATTTAAAGAAAAATCTTTTAAATAAAATATAATATATTCTATTTATAGAATAACTTTAATAATGTATTCTGTTTTATATAAAAAGATGCTTCTGTTTTATTACGTTAATAATACGAATAAAACAAAACTTCATTATCGCTAAATAATTCATATTATTAACTGACAATAATTGAATCAAACTGAGTGACTTCTCACATAACCATTAATAATCAATACCGTGTGCTACTATGCAACCACACGTATTATTGTACTTTTACTACCGAGTAGTTCAACAGTATCAATGGTAAAACTTTCGCCGTTATTTTTAATAAAATATTTTTGTCGTTTTCTCAATCCGACAATAATTCCGTTATGGGGTCCACCAATGATTGCGTCGTTGTACGAATATTCCCCGTTAAAACGAATATTCCCCGACCAATCGAATATTATATAACAACTTACGTACTTTGCAAAATTTATAAATATTACCCACAACTATTATATCAAATTAACTCCATAATATTCAAAAAATGATATTTATAGAAAATTCATCTTTATTTATAAAAGTTGTGGTCTTACATAGTACGTTTAAGGAAATAGAGAAGGCGTTTGTTATTGCAAATGTCGATGAGGGGCAAAAGGTTGCTTTTGCTACCTATATGATGAAAGGAGAGGCCAACTTCTCGTGGTAGGCAAACCAGGCTAGGGCCGGTATAGAAAACCTTACGTTGACGCGTATCAAGGTGATTTTCTTCGAGAACTACTTTTTCACGAGTATGTAGGGGAGGATGGAGATGCAGTTTCTGGAGTTGAAACAAGGGGAGATGACAGTTCTCCAATACGCTGCTAAGTTTAATGAACTGGCGAGGTTTGCTCCACATCAGGTGGACACGGAGGTGAGGAAGGCTAGAAGGTTTTGTAACGCCCCCAAATTTAGGTACTTAATACCCGAACTCGGTACTTTACAATACCATTTCTATGAGTGAAAAAATACTAATAATAATAACAATAATATAAATATCAAACTTAATTTACATATATCAGAGTCTAATCCCAAGTACGCAACATTTACTACATTACATGATAGATAATAAATATCATTATCTTAATACTGTCTAACTATTACAAAAGATAACATAAGATTATTCTGATTTCTTTCCTTGTCCCTTGTTCTGGCCTGAACATTCCGGTTGATCATGCTTAGCCCAAAACATTTAAATTTAAAGTAAGAATGAGCATTTGATTGCCCAGCAAGTAATAGCAACAACAAATATAAGCTGAAAGAATTAAATATTTTCTTTAAATAACACTTCTACAACGAATCAACAGTTGTGAAGTAAGCTGAACCAATAATAACAACATATCAAATCTATCTCAAATTTTTGAAACTACGTACTGACTATAAATGGAGAGTATAAAATAGACTATGAACTTTGTTTTTAATTTTCGCTAAGGTTTAGCAGAACTTCATCCGTAAACCGTCATAACTTACGGGCACGACGGTGATCATCCCAATACGCCCTGTATTGATCAATACTGCATGCCAGAAAGATATTATCGTTCACTCTATCCACCTTAGTTGCACAAAAGTTTTCCCATGTTTGGGATGTTCATACTTAGTCGGGAATCCGAACCAAAATAATCTGGTTGGATACAATAACGTTCTATTTTGTTTAACAATATTTTTATGTCTAGCTGAATCAAATAGCTTAGACGGCTTTTTATGTCAACATATGCATACTCGAAATCAATAAGTATGTATCAACATGTGATTAAATACAATGATTGTCCAAGTGGGGACACTTGTCTAACCCTATATAGAAATAGAATAAATATCTGAATGATATAGTAATACAATGATCATATAATTTAAGAACTTGTATGAATACAAAGATTAGATATGTAATCAATAACAATAGAGTTAATAATCTGACACAATAATATGATTCTGAAACTTTCTTACTCATGTCCATTGCATAAAGGAAATGCAAAGTTAGGATAATTACATAATGTAAAGAATAGTTCAGATACTTGCCTGAGCTGCTGCTTACAGTTACACAACTTAGATTAATCTTTTATATCGAAACCTATCATTAATAAGATCATTCGTTCGATTAGAATAATGCATCATAACACATAGTACTGCTATTTGCAGTCAGCACATAACCTAATTACTTTATCACATATTTTAGCAGTCATTGGTTCACAACACAAACACTTATCGGGTCCAAATATATAAGTCTAGATCAATTTTTAAAATATTTCGATGTACCAACGGCTTTATCAGGTAATTATCGAGTCTAAAACTCTATCCTGTAGTTCAGTAACTGAAAATATCAGTCATACTATTTTATTTGACTTATAATAATTTTTAAATAATTATTACAATTTATCATGATTTTTCAAACATCAGAATCATTATTAAATGATTTAAATATTAACTAATTCTATTGTCATTAATATTAAATTATTAATGAAACCATTCCAAAATATTGAAGTTATTTATAATAACTCAAAGTATTTTTAAAACATTAATATTACCCTTAAATAATTTTTAAAACATTAAAAATCATTTTTAAATAATTACTATTAACATTAGAATATTAATTTATTATTTATCAAATTATTAAAAGTCATTTATTATAACTTAAAATATTTTTAATTCATATATTTCCTTTTTAAATGATTTTAAATCAATAAAACCATTTTAAACTATTTATTTAATATAATTATTAAATAACTCTAATATCATTTAACATTAAATTATTAATGATTTTTTTTTAAATATTAAAAGTTATATTTTATAACTTAAAATATTTTTAAACTATTTATTTCCATTTAAAATAATTTTTATAATATTAAAATTATTTTTAATTAATTTATTTAATATAATTACCAAATAAATCTAATATCATTAATATTTAATAATTAATGAAACTTATCTTAAAATATTAAAAGTTATGTTTTACAACTTAAAATATTATTAAATACATTATTATTATTATTTAAAATGATTTTTAATGCAATAAATTATTTTTAATTAATTTATTTAATGCATTTATTAAATAAATTAAATACCAAAAATATCCAAATAAATATTAATATTTATGAAAAATATGTCAAATCATTAAAAGTTAATTTTTCTAACTTAAAATAATTTTTATAATTTTTAGAATTTATTTACTATTTTTAAATGATTTTAAGAAATTAAATTAATTAAAATTCATAGAACTGTCGCTATTGGTCTTTAGCGCCAGAAAATGTAGTCTAATGTGTTCTTGATCCTTTAAAGTCAGTTTTCGAGTTGGGTAGTTTGACCATTAATAAATTCCAATATATGAGGTTTCTGGGCAAGCTAAAACATTGTTCTTGTATTACTAGTGTAACACTACATGTAACAACCAATAACCAGGTCATATATCATCCCAATCAAAAGTTATTAAGCTTTGAACTAGCTGTCAGAACGTGTTCATCAGATTCTGGGCTGCCCAGAATTTTCAGTCATGGCCGGTTAACGCTATTGATGGCCTTATATAAACAAATTAGTTGATGATATGGGTGGTCTAGATGTCGGGCTGTGTAGACAAACTAACATAGTACATGATTGACACGGTATCCAAGTCTAGACATAATAAGTTAGAAAGATCTAAGCTATTCAAAAAGTTGTCAGAACTGTTCTTCATTTTCTAGGTTACCCAGAATGAAGAACAGTTCGTGCAAGCATATTTGGGCTTCCACAACTTTCAATCAATGTGATGTTTTTGTGTTCTTAAAATTTCAGTTTGTAGACAACATGTCAAGGAACAGATCTATTACCTAACATCATCATAACAACAACACCATCTCAAGATATATGCCGGTCAAAGCCTGTCAGAGAAGTTACTCAAACGTTTTCTGGGTTACCCAGAAAACAGATTTCGTATTCTACTAAGCTACTTTGACTGGCCACTAAATCCACCCAGTTTAATGTTTAGGAGATATTAAGGCATAAATATGTAGTCCATATGACTTATTACAACTTAGATACAACAACCATAACAAACCGTAAAACACAAGCATGATCTGAGCTCATGAATATGCTGTCAGAATGATCTAGGAAAAATCTGGGTTACCCAGATTAGTTCTTCAAGCAATTTGGTCAACCTACCATGATCGTCATTAATTTTGATTCAGTGTGAGATCTGGGGGTTCTAGAGGCATAATTATGTAGTCCTTATGTTAGACTACAACATCAAAAGAACAACATGGACTAACTATAACAGATCAGCAAAATCAGAAGCTTTAAAGTTGCTTGTCAGAAAATCTGGAAAATTTCTTGGTTTTCCAAAACAGTTTCCATGAGTGGTCAACGTACTTTGACCCTTTATATCTGGAGATCTAGACATGGTATGGAGGTGATTCGACTTCTAGTCTACTCTCCTTATATCAAGGAACAAGTTCATAACATAAAACACACATAACACTAAACGCAGAAAGATCTAGAGGCTTTGACATTCGTTGTCAGACCACAGTTTTAAACATTTTCCAGATTTTGTAAATCATCAAATCCGAGCCTATAGGTGTTATGGATATAACATCTATAAACCCAGATCATTGATTAACACCTTATACACCATGATTAAACATAAAAACACCAAATCTAACATAGCATACATGATTAAAATTTTGGCTTAGGGTTTATACCTTTCTTTGCTAAATCTTGAATCTGGGCTTCTAGATCTGTTATGGAGATAGTGGGACTTTATTTTGGGACTGATCTAGTAATAGAATTCGTGGGTTTTAGATGGAGAGAGAGAGAGTTTTGGATGCGTATAAGTGCACAAATGAGGTAAAATATGAGACTTTCTCTTTATTGATCTGTATCTATAACATGTATGCCATGTATGTGGATGTGTTATGGCTGATAGTTGTAGCTTGTAGGCTCATAGCTTAGACTAGGGTGGCTTGCCAAGATATGGTAGGATTTTGTTATCAATAATTCACCAAATGGGACAAAAAGGGTATAATGGTAATTTGATTATCAATTTAATGGTATTCTTGTCCATGACACTTGAATCTAGGGTTTAATCACTAGACTTTAAACCATAAAGTTTCCCAAAAAATTTATAGGGTTTGAAAATTTAAAATTAAAGTATAAATTTTTTTTATTAAAACACACTAATTAAAATTAGGGTTTTTAATAGAAATTTGGATTTAAATAATTAGGGTTCCTTAATTTCATTAAGGTTCCCAAATTAACAATTCAATTTACTAAAATAATAAATAGGGTTTCTAAAATTTGCAATTAAGGTTCCTAATTAGCAAATTAGGGTTTTTAATTTTAATTAGGGTTTTTAAATATTAGTTAGGGTTTTCTTAATTAACAAAAATTATATAATACGCAATATAATTCATATAACACCATTTCTGACCGACCTTAAACTATAGTTTTGAGTTTTAATTTATGGTTTATGACCGTAATACTAACGTTTGTCGTGATACATCATAATTGACTAAACAATATAAGTCTACACATGTACAGTATATATTTATAACACTGAAAAATAATATAATAACTAATATAATATTATTATTCTCATTCATTACTCAAAATCCAAAATTAGGGTTTAGATTTCATATTTGATTTATCTTTCATATATAATATCATTAACTAAGTTAAAATAATTAACTTAATAATCTGAACTAAAATTCATATAATAAAATAGTAATTATAATAATTCCAATAATCCTTTCATATATTATTTATATAATATAAAAATCATATTTTCATAGAAAATAAATAATAAAGACATTTCTACTATAAAGTTAATTATTATAAGTATATACTTTATAATGATTAATAATTCTAAAATAAAATTATTTGAAATTGTTTATGTAATAAATAAATTTTATTTATTACATATACATACACATTACTTGACACATATTTTCATCTTTAAAAAAAATTATATGCAAAATTTCTCATTTATTTATATAGAAAATATCGGGTTTTTACATTCACCCTCCCTTATAAAGATTCCGTCATCGAAATCACCGTTTTAAAACTCATAACTATTAGGGTACATAGCATACACATTCATTTCAAATAGATCTCGATCAGATTCGATCGAACCGATGTTTAACTATTCATCATAAAGCTTGTCTATCTGATTAAACAGAAATTTGATTTCCAAAAAAAGTCAAATTCCTCCTTCAAAATTTCTTTATAAAATAATTTATTATATATAGGAAATCATATATATCGAAATATACAAGTTATATGAATAATACCTGAAGTTGCATTCCCAGCGGCCACCGAATCCTGAACAGTCACGTTTAAGGCTCTTGCGATTGGTTCTGTTGGTTTGTTTGTTGAAGTAGGTTCCGTTGTCACCAATGTCCTGCTGATTTTCCCCGTAGTCATATTCCCTGCATCCATTCTCTTTTTTAGATAGTCCTTCACCTTATGTTATGTTGATCCACACCTGAAACACCCCTTGTTCATCCTTGGATTGGGGCAGTTAGGAGAGATATGTACCTCCTGCCCACACTTGTAACACACAGACTTACCATTAAGACATTCTCCCGAGTGATTCTTTCCGTAATTCTCACACTGCGCAACCTGTTTCTTTCCACCTCCCGGCCTATTTCTGGTATTTCCGAAATTATCTCCTTTCCTTTTTCCAGTCCGACTACCACTATTTTCTTCTCCGGCTCTAGCTTGATTTGCTTCCCACCAAAAATTCACCTCCACTTTCATCGTATAGGTGACAAAGGCTGTCTTTTGCCCCTCCGCTACCCTCGCTGTCATAAACACCTCTACAGGGTCAGTTGATCCTCTAAATCCTGGCGGTTTGATTGCCTTGAAGTCTTTGAAGTTTGTCGATCGATTATCTGGTTGATTTCCCGCGGCTGGTAATCCATTCTGCATAGCTTGACCATCCATATTCGCCAAATTTTGTGTCGGGTTTGGTTGTCCTCCAGCTTTGTTGACAGGTTCTTCTGCCTTTTGGTTTCGTTTACGTCTTGGCGGCATTATCTGATTAAATAAAATCATGTTCATCTAACTAATTTCATAATACTTTACACCGTATAGCGTATCACATACTGCTTTAAACATCTGATATCCCCTTTGTGACATAAAAGTTAAGAATCGCTGCCACAACTTATACAAAAGTTGAGAATATTATATTACACGGACATACTTATCATATACGCATCATGGCATCATACATATTCAAATAACACTAATACTACTTATTTCATACGTCTTCACTAAGGATCAATTGCTTAGTATTACATATATTTCTATTATCCTCAATCATTCATTCACACATAACTATACCTAGTTCGTCAAACCTTCCACTCATTATGAGTTCAAAGAACTCGAGCTTAACTTTATATTTTCTAATTATACTCTACCTATCAGTTATACTATCACTTCTGGGTCCAGTACTATATTTTTCAACATAATCACCTCATTAGGGTTGCTTTCAAAGTGAGCCTTTATTTCATTTATTTACTTTGATATTGGCTCAGTTATGGAGATCGGCTCCTGCTTATGATCTGAGGGTATACTAATTCTTTTTCACCTGACATCTACACAAAAACCATCTTGATTAACACGTAGTATATACACACAATAATTAATAATTTTAAACATGTTATCTTTTATTTTGTTTAACGATGAATTTATTCAATTCATCTCCTTTTAAACTCTAAATGAGTTATTTTTAATTTTTTTTAACGTTTCCCTCTGTTCTAAGGTTATAGCCTAAGGCCTATCCCACCTAAGGTTTCTAATCCCAAAGCTCTGATACTAACCTGTAACGCCCCCAAATTCAGGTACTTGAAACCCGAACTCAGTGCTTTACGATACCATTTTTATGAGCGGAATAATACTAATAATAATAACAATAATATAAATATGAAACTTAATTTACATATATCAGAGTCTAATACCAAGTATGCAACCTTTACTACATTACATGATAGATAATAAATATCATTGTCTTAATACTGTCTAACTATTACAAAAGATAACATAAGATTATTCTGATTGCTTTCCTTGTCCCTTGTTCTAGCATGAACATTCCGGTTAATCATTCTTAGTTGAAAACATTTAAATTTAAAGCAATAATGAGCATTTGATTGCCCAACAAGTAATAGAAACAACAAATATAAGCTGAAAGAATTAAATATTTTCTTTAAATAACACTTCGACAACAAATCAACAGTTGTGAAGTAAGCTGAACCAACAATAATAACATATCAAATCTATCCCAAATTTTTGAAACTACGTGCTGACTATAAATGGAGAGCATTCGACAAACTATGAACTTTATTTTTAATTTTCACTAAGGTTTAACAAAACTTCATTCGTAAATCGTCATAACTTAAGGGCACGAGGGTGATCATCCCAATGCGCCCTGTATTGATCAATACTACATGCAAGAACGATATTATCGTTCACTCTATCCACCTTAGGTTCACAAAAGTTTCCTATGTTCGGGATGTTCATACTTAGTCGGGAATCCGAACCAAAAGAATCTAGTTGGATACAATAACGTTCTATCTTGTTCAACAATATTTTTATGTCTAGCTGAATCAAATAGCTTAGACAGCTTTTTATGTCAACGTATATATACTCGAAATCAATAAGTATGTAACAACATGTGATTAAATACAATAATTATCCAAGTGGGGACACTTGTCTAACCGTATATAGGAACATAATAAATATCTGAATGATATAGTAATACAATGATCAGATAATTTAAGAACTTGTATGAATACAAAGATTAGATACGTAATCAATAACAATAGAGTTAATAATCTGGCATAATAATATGGTTCTGAAACTTTCTTACTCATGTCCAGTGCATAAAGGAAATGCAAAGTTAGGATAATTACACAATGTAAAGAATAGTTCAGATACTTGCCTGAGCTGCTGCTTACAGTTACGCAACTTAGATTAATCTTTTATATCAAAACCTATCATTAATAAGATCATTCATTCGATTACAATAATACATCATAACACATAGTACTGCTATTTGCAGTCAGCACATAACCTAATTACATTGTCACTGTAACGATCCCAAAATTCATACAATTTAATTCTCAACTTCGGTCGTTAATAAAACATCTACCTTCGGATTTTACATCATTATTTGATGTTAAACTTTATAAAATGCAGAATAATTTAAACTTTTATGTCTTTTTACTTTAATTTCCTGAACCAAAATCTTTATCATCTACATGTCTTTGAATCAATCTTATTTTATGATTCACTTTATCACTGTTATTATATAAAATTTTACATTTCAATCCGATAACCTTTACATATCAGATAACTCTAACTTTAGCTTTACAACTCAACATAAAACTATACATCATAAAACATCTAATACATCTCATGAATCTTAAGCATGATATAAATAAATAACAACTTTAGCTAAAATATTCATCTTCGTGTATTACTTCTGATCCACGTCATTCAAGTAGCACATAGTGTTACCTTCAATTCTTAACCTGCAAAAATGGTTATTTGCAAAGTTGAACTCGACAGGCCAGCAAAATCTAACAATTTTCATGCATCACGTAGCACATAATAAAATGCTCAACATATATCTCGTAAACATTGGACTAACATAGCATACATGCTACAGTTCATATAACAAGTATAAAGATTGAGTTCCTTACTCAATCAGCATGCTTTACTCAATCAACGTAGTCATAAGTTGACTTTAACATTTCATACATTCAACATATATATAACACATCATAATCTTTGCAATAAAGATTTAAAAAAGTTAATCACCAAGTTCACATAGCAAATAGGAACGGAAAGACTTGCCTAATTCATAGTTTATGAACTACGACTTAACTACTTAACACTTATCTGCACTTCGTGTATTCCTACACAGTTATATAATCATTCACATTAACTAGTAGTCACATAGAAACACGTAGTAGTTGTAATGTAAACTTTACTCTACGACTCATAACCCTTCCTATCATAAATACATAATGTTCAATTTGATTGTGTTAACTTTCAACTTATATCTCACTGTATTTCATATTTGAAGTTCGTTCAGGTGTTTAAGTCTTGCTAAGAATCATTATTGGTTTTATATTAAAACCATTTCATACCTTATAATGTTCATTTCATTTGACTTAAAGCACTTTTTATGTTCATTAACATTTATTACGTTGTTTCGACGTTTATTGGTCACACGCCCAATTTGTCTCTCTTGTGTGTGCTTAGTATGCATATACAACTTATCTAATACATTATTTATTAATGGTAAACATCATTATACTTCATAATATTCATAGTCTATAACTTAGAACAACATCTTTTATCGTCAAGAGCACTACACTTGCATACATGCATGCCCGACGCCCTTCGGTTGCCTCTAAAAACACAACAGTCCTAAAAATAACCATTTTGACCCTTTATAAAGACCTCAAATTAAAAAACTTAAAAGAAAAAAGTTGTAGGTCTATTCGTCCTCGTTTCGGATCATCTTGAATAACCTCAATTGGAGTTCGTATAAAAAAAGTTATGACCATTTTCCCAAAACAGGTCAAAGTAGTCACACCTTGCACACTAGGCGCGCGGCCGCGCCCAAATCCTTCATAGATTCAGTGCACCCGCGTGACTTGGCAGTGCCCAGTTGTTCGCCCGCGCTCCTGGGATACGCGACCATGCTTGGCTACGCCCAGATTATAGTGTTCTCAATGTATAAACTTCAAACCTTCATAACTTCTTCATTTTAAGTCGGAATTAGTTGGTTTTTGATTCTATAAACTCGTGAAACACTGAACTACTGATCTACAAAGTAATTTCAACATTTCAAAAACTTTTACAAAACAATTTAAGGGTTCCAATTCAATGTTCATGCCATATTTTAATGTTTTAAACACATTTAGCGAATTCATTCACTACGAATTCGTTTTACATCCGTTTTTGTTCATTCCAATTGGGTTGTTTTCATTTTTCCAAGTACCATCAGAATAAATCATCAATTTAAGGTTTTCATCATGATTTCATAACTAAACTTTAACTCCAACTAAGCCATAACATACATATTTCATTAAGAACACAAGTTATTTATCCTTAGATAGTTTCATGAATTCAATTACGTAAAAATTACTTATAGATGATATATAACAGATTATATATACCCATAAACACAATCAAACTATGTGAGACCCTGAATTTTATGAAATAAAAGTATTCAATTTTTCTATTTTGGTAAATGGTTAAATTGATAAAAGGTTAAAGTTAAAGGTGATATGTGAAAATTTTTCAAAGTAGACAAGTTGTCATAAAATACCCGGTTACTATTCACTCTAGTATTGTTCACTTGAGTTTTTGGGGTACTTTTTGTGTCGAAGTACTATTCATGAGTTACTATTCACGAGTTACTATTCACGAGTTACTATTCATGAGTTACTATTCACGAGTTACTATTTTATTAAAAATAATGGCGAAAGTTTTACCGTTGATACTGTTGAACTACTCGATAGTAAAAGTACAGTAATACATGTGATTGCATAGTAGCACACGATATTGATTATTAATGCTTATGTGAGAAGTCACTCAGTTTGATTCAATTATTGTCAATTAATAATATGAATTATTTAGCAGTAATAAAGTTTTGTTTTATTCGTATTATTAACGTAATAAAACAGAAACATCTTTTTATATAAAACAGAATACTTTATTAAAGTTGTTTGTTTTATTAGGTAATAATTAGAATATATTATATTTTATTTAAAAGATTTTACTTTAAATATGGACCGTCAGATTAAAGTAAATCAATCTGGACCGTTTATGGATTAGTTACTATGCATTCCATTTTTCTATAAATAGAAGCTCATTCCTTCATTATTTTCTTACGAATTCACTAAACTCTAGAGAGAGAAACTATACAGAGAAAGAAGAAGAGTATTCTGCCACTTAACTACTTCTTTATTTCAGTTCTTCTTTAAAACTGTAAGGGGTGTTATTCTTTCTTATTCATGAAGAGAACTTCTGTTATTTCATTCTGTATTATTCTGTTGGAATAACCTGTAAAAGTGGCATACCCTATACATGACCTGTATACGCGGTATACCCTATACTTGGTGAAATCCTTATGTTATTCCATTCTTTATTATTCTGTTGGAATAACCTGTGTGCGTGGTTTACCCTATACTTGGTGGAATGACCTGTATATGCGGTTTACCCAATACTTGGTGATCTTCTTCTGTTATTCCATTCTTTATTATTATGTTGGAATAACCTGTTTATACGAAGTACCGCATACTTGGTGAAATTTTTTCATTATTCCGTTCTTTACGATTCTGTCGGAATATCCTGTTGGTGTGAATTTCACCTGACCTAGTCCCATCATTTCTTATTCCGCATTTATTATTCTGTCGAAATATCCTGTCAGTGTGAATTTCACCTGACCCGGTTCCATATTTATTATTCCGCATTTATTATTCTGTTGGGAATAACCTGTATGTGCGGTCTCTATAGCATGCATGGTGAATCCTTCTGTTATTCCATTCTTTATTATTCTGTTGGAATAACTTGTCTATGTGGATTGCCACATGCATGGTGAATGACCCTTTATATTCATTCCTTATTAAATTGTGGAAATGATCAGTATACGTGGATTACCGCATGGCTGGTGAAAATCCATTTACAATTTCATATATTCTTTATTATACTCATTTGGTTAAAGTTTTGATTTCTATACTCCATGAAATTAGTGGAATATCCTTGATATTTGTACTTCATCCGGTATCTTTTAATGGAAATATTCTTCTGAGCATTCTTGACTGTTACTTTACAAAGAAGTATAATGTTGACAATTTGGATATTATTAGTTCCTGGATAAACTAATTCTTGAACTTGTTTAATTGAATTCCTATAACATTGTCATCATCCTCATGTTTATTTTATGTTGAAAGTCATCTTTGGCTTACGTGCATAGATGGACTTAGTATGATTATGACCAGGGATCATTCGGTATAATCATGAACTGTGATGTTATAAGTGGTGTGGTAAAAGTCCTCAGTGGCCTGTAATGCATTGATAGACAGTTTTTGGTATGCTTATGACCAGGGATTTTTCGGTATAGTCATGACCATTGATGATTTAATGAATATCCTTGGCCCGTAATACAAGGATGATTAGAAGATGTGGTTTATTTATTAAGCTGAGTCTCAGTGATAAAAGTTGATGAAAACATTTTTAAATCCTAGAAGATAGTAGGTTTTATTCTCTACTTGACTCTTCTAATTGATTGCTTATTCCGCTGCAGTTAAACTTGATGTCTATTGTATTTTATCAGTTTAACATTGTTGAAGACTATTGATAATTTATTCTTCATTATCTTAGTCATAATATTTCTTACTGGGCTAGTTGAGGTCACCCTTTCTTTTAATGTTCTCTTCAGGAAATGAGAATATAGCTGGGACGAGTCAGGAAAAAAGGAGTGATGGTCCAGAAGATAGCATTAGTAGTCCTCACTATTCTGTTAAATAGTGCGACAATAAATGTAATGAGGACTCCTTGAGTATGGATATTGTCTAGATGACAATATTCCTATTAGAACTCTCCGTTTATGTATTGTCGTATTGTACACGACAATTGTATTAGTAAGTTGTATTTGTATTCTGTAACATGTATCTGACGACCCAAGATGACTGATGTATACCTAATTTTGAGGGCGTCACAGTTGGTATCAAAGCTTAGGGATATGATCCCTGGCTGAGATATGAGATAAGAACTAGGAGGGGAGAGACGGGAAATTCCTTCGCTAGTATGACCTACCTAAGTTTATTTGGTATTTAATTGGTCGGTCTGAGTATAGGGATAAAATGTGATATGTTAATTAACCCTTATTTTGTGTTAGTGTTTGAGAATGACATCTGAAAATGCTGAGATAAGCAATGAAGCACATGAGAGTGTTGATTCAGCTCAAGCAAAAGGTAACGACCAATAACACGATAATAATCATACTGGTGGCAACGACTATCAGAACAATGATAACCATCGCGGGGGAAATTATCATGCTAAGAATTGTAACCACTTCGGTGGTAATCTTGGCAAAGATAATAGAAGTGGAAATTGCAAGAAGAGAAGGTCATTTAGCACGATTTTGTCATGCACCAAAGTCAAGTCCAGCTGGGACGGTGGCAGCAAAGGCGGATACGGACAAAACAAAGTCACCTGTGGCTTACGTGCATAGATGGACTTGATATGATTATGACCAGGGATTGTTCGGTATAATCATTACCGTAATTGAAAACACGATTATCTTTGGCACGTAGTGCATGGATAATTCGTGGTCGTGATACTAAAGAATATCCTTGGCCTGTAGTGCAGGGATGATTCGATGATGTGGATTAATTATTGAGCTGAGTCTCAGTAATGAAATATTAATTCATAGATATGGTAAAAGTCATCTGTGGCTTACGTGCATAGATGGACTTGGTATGATTATGACCAGGGATTGTTCGGTATAATCATTACCGTAATTGAAAATACGATTATCTTTGGCACGTAGTGCATGGATAATTCGTGGTCATGATACTATTAAGCTGAGTCTCAGTATTATTGATTTTAAAGTTGTATATCTTTGACCTGTAGTGTAAAGATGAACTGTTGATTATTAGTTATATAGTTGGCATGTAGTGCAAAAATGAATTTTTAATAAATATCTTTGGCCGTATTGCAAAGATGAATTTAATGTTTTCAACGATAAAGGTATTCAAGGTATCCTCACCTCTTCGTCATACCAGGTACGTACGTAAATTTCGAGGGCAAAATTTCATAAGGAGGGTAGATTGTGAGACCCCAAATTTTATGAAATAAAAGTATTCAATTTTTCTATTTTGGTAAATGGTTAAATTGATAAAAGGTTAAAGTTAAAGGTGATATGTGAAAAATTTTCAAAGTAGACAAGTTGTCATAAAATACCCAGTTACTATTCACTCTAGTATTGTTCACTCGAGTTTTTGGGGTACTTTTTGTATCGAAGTACTATTCACGAGTTATTATTCACGAGTTACTATTCACGAGTTACTATTCACGAGTTACTATTTACGGAAAATATTCGATTAGTCGGGAAATATTTGTACGATGGTACAATCATTGGTGGACCCCACAACAGAATTATTGTCGGATTGATAAAACGACAAAAATATTTTATTAAAAATAACGGCGAAATTTATCGTTGATACTGTTGAACTACTCAATAGTAAAAGTACAGTAATATGTGTGGTTGAATTGTAGCACACGGTATTGATTATAAATACTTATATGAGAAGTCACTCAGTTTGATTCAATTATTGTCAATTAATAATATGAATTATTTAGCGATAATGAAGTTTTGTTTTATTCGTATTATTAACGTAATAAAACAAAAACATCATTTTATATAAAACAGAATACTTTATTAAAGTTGTTTGTTTTATTAGGCAATAATTAGAATATATAATATTTTATTTAAAAGATTTTTCTTTAAATATGGACCGTCAGATTAAAGTAAATCAATGTGGACCGTTCATGGATTAGTTACTATGCATTCTATTTTCCTATAAATAGAAGCTCATTCCTTCATTATTTTCTTACGAATTCACTGAACTCTAGAGAGAGAAACTATAGAGAGAAAGAAGAAGTGTATTATGCCACTTAACTACTTCTTTATTTCAGTTCTTCTTTAAAACGGTAAGGGGTGTTATTCTTTCTTATTCATGAAGAGAACTTCAATTATTCCATTCTTTATTATTCTGTTGGAATAACCTGTAAAAGTGGCATACCCTATACATGACCTATATACGCGACATACCCTATACTTGGTGAAATCCTTATGTTATTCCATTCTTTATTCTTCTGTTGGAATAACTTGTATGCGTGGTTTACCCTATACTTGGTGTAATGACCTGTATATGCGGTTTACCCAATACTTGGTGATCTTCTTCTGTTATTCCATTCTTTATTATTATGTTGGAATAACCTGTTTATGCGAAGTACCGCATACTTGGTGAAACTCTTTCATTATTCCGTTCTTTACGATTCTGTCGGAATATCCTGTCGGTGTGAATTTCAATTGACCCGGTTCCATATTTATTATTCCGCATTTATTATTCTGTTCGGAATAACCTGTCTGTGCGGTCTCTATCGCATGCATGGTGAATCCTTCTGTTATTCCATTCTTTATTATTCTGTTGGAATAACCTGTCTATGTGGATTGCCACATGCATGGTGAATGATCCTTTATATTCATTCCTTATTAAATTGTGGAAATGATCTGTATACGTGGATTACCGCATGGCAGGTGAAAATCCATTTGCAGTTTCATATATTCTTTATTATACTCATTTGGTTAAAGTTTTGATTTCTATACTCCATGAAATTAGTGGAATATCCTTGATATTTGTGCTTCATCCAGTATCTTTTCATGGAAATATTCTTCTAAGCATTCTTGACTGTTACTTTACAAAGAAGTATCATATTGACAATTTAGATATTATTAGTTCCTGGATAAACTAATTCTTGAACTTGTTTAATTGAATTCCTATAACATTGTCATCATCCTTATGTTTATTTTATGTTGACAGTCATCTTTGGCTTACGTGCATAGATGGACTTAGTATGATTATGACCAGGGATCATTCGGTATAATCATGAACTGTGATGTTATAAGTGGTGTGGTAAAAGTCCTCAGTGGCCTGTAATGCATTGATAGACAGTTTTTGGTATGATTATGGCCAGGGATTTTTCGGTATAGTCATGACCATTGATGATTTAATGAATATCCTTGGCCCGTAATAAAGGGATGATTAGAAGATGTGGTTTATTTATTAAGCTGAGTCTCAGTGATAAAAGTTGATGAAAACATTTTTAAATCATAGAAGATAGTAGGTTTTATTCTCTACTTGATTCTTCTAATGGATTGCTTATTCCGCTGTAGTTAAACTTGATGTCTATTGTATTTTATCAGTTTAATATTGTTGAAGACTATTGATAATTTATTCTTCATTATCTTAGTCATAATAGTTCTTACTGGGCTAGTTGAGCTCACCCTTTCTTTCAATGTTCTCTTCAGGAAATGAGAATATAGCTGGGACGAGTCAGAGAAAGGAGTGATGGTCCAGAAGATAGCATTAGTAGTCCTCACTATTCTGTTAAATAGTGCGACAATAAATGTAATGAGGACTCCTTGAGTATGGATATTTTCTAGATGACAATATTCTTATTAGAACTCTCAGTTTACGTATTGTCGTATTGTACACGACAGTTGTATTAGTAAGTTGTATTTATATTCTGTACCATGTATCTGACGACCTTAGATGGGTAATGTATACCTAATTTTGGGGGCGTCACAGTTGGTATCAAAGCTTAGGGATATGATCCCTGGCTGAGATGTGAGATAAGAACTAGGAGGGGAGAGACGGGAAATTCCTTCGCTAGTATGACCTACCTAAGTTTATTTGGTATTTAATTGGTCGGTCAGAGTATAGGGATAAAATATGATATGTTAATTAACCCTTGTTTTGTGTTAGTGTTTGAGAATGACATCTGAAAATGCTGAGATAAGCAATGAAGCACATGAGAGTGTTGATTCAGCTCAAGCAAAAGGTAACGACCAATAACACGATAATAATCATACTGGTGGCAACGACTATCAGAACAATGATAACCATCGCGGGGGAAATTATCATGCTAAGAATTGTAACCACTTCGGTGGTAATCTTGGCAAAGATAATAGAAGTGGAAATTGCAAGAAGAGAAGGTCATTTAGCACGATTTTGTCATGCACCAAAGTCAAGTCCAGCTGGGACGGTGGCAGCAAAGGCGGATACGGACAAAACAAAGTCATATGTGGCTTACGTGCATAGATGGACTTGGTATGATTATGACCAGGGATTGTTCGGTATAATCATTACCGTAATTGAAAACATGATTATCTTTGACACGTGGTGCATGGATAATTCGTGGTCGTGATACTAAAGAATATCCTTGGTGTAAGATGTAAGACCCCGAATTTTATGAAATAAAAGTATTCAATTTTTCTTATAATTACTATTCAGTAAATGGTTAAATTGATAAAAGTTTAAAGTTATGGGTGAAATATGAATTTTTTTTCAAAATAAGCAAGTGGTTATAAAATAATTATTGTTGTCGGGGAATATTCGTTTGGTCGTGGAATATTCTTTCTTTCGGTGAATATTCGTACGACGGAACAGCTATTTGTGGGCCCCATAACGAATAACTGTCGGGTGAAGGAAAACGACAAATTTGAGTTTTTACAAATAACGGCGTAGTTGTTACCGTTAACACTGTTGGAATACCCGGTGGTTAAAATACAGTAATACGCGTTATTGCACAGTAGCACACGGTATTGCATAGTATTTTTGAAATTATTGATTCTTACGGAGGAAGGCACTACTCAATAATTGTTACAGTAATTACTGTTCAATATTTTATTTTATTGATTCAATAATTGCTGCGTTGATATTTTATATTATTGTTGTTTCAATAATTGTTGATGCACAGTATTTTCTATTATCAGATCAATAATTCATATTATTTGAATAATATTATTAGATAACATTATTGGCAATGTCTAGAAAGTTCTGTCTAAGGAGAGGTTTGGTCATCTAATTGCGCGCCAGTAAGGAGAAATTCTTATTGGAAAGCCCCCTCTTTCCTGGGAACGGCCTGGTTGTCATAAATGTGATTCTGTAATATTATTTGTGAATAATTAATTATTGATTCATATGATAAGGAAATATTTATTTTATGTGGATATAAATGAGGGATATATTTTTGTGGTTAAAAATGAAGGAGTTAATGTTGAGGTGTTTTATCAGTATTTTTATCGGAATGGAGGTATTAAAAAATCAAATCAGGGTTTTTGAGAAATATTGCGGGTGTTATAATTTTTAATCCGACCGTTGGATCGTGGTAATTTTTGGATATGTTATACATATATAAGTTGAGTATATGTCCACAAATTTTGAACCGTTAAAAATGAACGTATGATTTATTATGAATTTTACAAGATGACTGGTTCAGAAATTGTTGAATTTTTGGAGTTTATCATTTTGATGGAAAATTCTAGAATTGGTGGGCCCCACTTGTGGTTGGTGAAGAAATGTGCTGAATTATATTTCAAATGTGGTAGGTGGGAATAGTAGCAGGTAAAGCCATCAGGTTGCAGGTCAAACCTACCAAAATTTTCCTATAAATAGAGGGCTAAGTTAGAATTGAAAATCACACCAGAAATATAAGCTTTCTCTCTTTCTCTCTCTATATTATGAAGCATATTTTGTGAGTATTTAGATACTTTGAGAGTTGCTATTCAGTGCAAGTTTCCTTCGGCTTTGCATTCCAGTCAGAAATACTGCTCTTTTGAGGTAAGGGATTGTAAGGGATTGTAAGGGATAGTAAGGGATAGTAAGGGATATTAAGGGATTTTAAGGGTTGTTATGATTTTCAGTTTCGTAATTTTTCTGATCTTCAAAAATTCTGGAAAAATTTGAAATGATATTTTGATGAGTTTTCTTGATTGTGTCCAAAAATGGTGATTTTTGGATGTATAGATTGAGAGTTATGAGTTTTATGAGAAAAGACTATTTTAAAAGTAACCGCTTATAATTCCTTGTGGTTAACTCCAAAATTGATGAAATTTTTATTGGGAGTACATGTATATGATAGAAGTATACTCTGTAAATTTCAGAATTTTTAGACAAAAGTACAATTTTTGATAAATGTCTAAATATTCGGCTATTTTGGCCATATGAAAAATAGTAAATGACTTTTAAAAATTCTGAGAAAAATATATGTTCACTATGGGACTATATTATGCTAAATCCCAGAAAAGAAATATTTTTGGAACTAATTTGGTATTTTTCATGAAAATGGTCTAGTTATGAGTAAATGAATTAAATATGTTTTGTGAAGAAAGAAAATTGGAAAATAGGATTTTATGGCTTGAGAATCCTATATGAGGTATATGCAGATTTTTGATGAGGGTTTTGGTTATTGATGATGAAATTGTAAGAGTTGGCATTTTATGATGATTAAATGCATTAATTAGTAAAGTGTAAACAATTAAAATAAATTGTTTATAAATTTAAGTAATGTTATTCTTTCAATATCATTATACCGAAATATTGGTATGAATTTTATTGTAGAATTTCTATCTTTTGTGTCGGGGTTACTATTCATGAGTTACGAATATTACTCTTGAGATTAAAACTATATGTTGATCATATTATTTTTATCATCATATATAACATTTTTATAACCCTGATGTTGAAATTCTCTTTCACTGGAGTGTAAAGATGGGTAGATTATTGGTATGATCATGACTAGGGTTCTCTTTGGCCTGTAGTGCAAAGTTGAATTGTGACTGGTATGATCATGACCATTGAATTTATAATTGAATATCTTAAGCTTAAGTGCAAAGGTGAATTGATCAACATGGTTATAATTATTGTTTATATAAATTCTGAAATGATTATATATTTCTTTGAGATATGAATATATTTGGCCTGTAGTGCAAATATGAATTGTTGATGAATATCTTTGGCATGTAGTGCAAAGATGGCCTGTTGATGAATATCTTTGGCCTGTAGTGCAAAGATGAACTGTTGTTGAATATCTTTGGCCCGTAGTGCAAAGATGGTTTGTTGATGAATATCTTTGGCCCGTAGTGCAAAGATGGATTTTTTAGTATGATTATAAACATGAACTGTGATTTGGTATAACCATGATCTTTGATGTTTCAGGTAAAGACAGGTGATGAAAATATTCTTCGTCCTGGGTGCGAAGAAAAATTTATAGTCACAATTATGATTATGAGTTATTCATATGATTGTGGAAAGGAACTGTTGAGTGATGTTACATGGATAAAACATTGTTGATGGATTTTTAACATGGAGAAGATAATAGACTTTATAGTCTATTTGACTCTTCTAATGGATTGCTCGTTCCGCTGCAACTATGGTTGAAATTTTATCATTTACCATATGTTCTAAATCTCTGATTTATTGTTAATGAAGGCTATTGATAATTGAATTATCTTTAGTCATGATATTCTTTACTGAGCTAGTTGTGCTCACCCTTTTGCTTCACAATTCCTTTCAGGTAATAAGAGTGTAGCTGGGTCGAGCGGGGGTAACAAGGGAATAGAACGGTGGTCATCATTTAGTAGTTATATTTGGTGAAGAAAATAGGGTGAGGCGAACCCAACGTTGGAAGGGTGTTTTGTCACTATCATACAAGATGTCTAATGACATACAACCTCGTGTCATCATAAGACAGGGTTGTGCTCATCCACTTGCTGAGTATATCTATGGGCACTACCTATATAATCTTGGTGTTTGTTTGAAGTATAATTCTCAATTAGAGACAGTGGAGATAATGATAAGTCAAGAGAAGACTCACCATTGGGAAGAATATGATAGTAATCTTCTCGTTTTTCTTTGGGGTCTATTGGGTCAACCAAGGATAATTCTGTGGCCATATGATATCTATCATAACCTAGATGCGTGGCCTCCCATGTACGAAGGTTTCCTTGAGCACTTCCCAAAGATTCTAATTTCTAAAACAGTTTTTGACTATACCTTTATGTAAGGTGTTATTGTGAGGTGATGTCCACGGTTGGAACATAAGTCACATTTGGTATATATTTGTATCCAAACTCACAGCATATGTGTTGTTGTATTTTGCACGACAATTGTTGTAATAAAGTTGTAGTTGTTTTCTGTACCATGTATTTGACGACTCAGAATGGGTTGGGTGGAATGGACCTATTTTGGGGGGCGTCACAGGTGGTATCAGAGCTTAGGGATATGGTCTTTGGTGGAGATCAGAGAATAGGACTAGGAGGGGAGAGATGAGTAAATCCTTCGCTAGTGTGTCCTGCCTAAGCTTATTGTTGGTCAGTCATAATATCGGGATATTATGTGATATGTTAATTTGTTAAATTAACCCTTGTTTTGAAGCTGTATTCTAGAATGATATTTGAAATACAGGAGATGAGCAATGGAGAAATCATGATGACAGGAAAGATGGAATCTGAAATGAAAGCAAGGTATTCTCAACTCTTTGAAATACCAGGTACGTAAATTTCGGGGACGAAATTTCATAAGGAGGGGAGATTGTAAGACCCCGAATTTTATGAAATAAAAGTATTCAATTTTTCTTATAATTACTATTCAGTAAATGGTTAAATTGATAAAAGTTTAAAGTTATGGGTGAAATATGAATTTTTTTTCAAAATAAGCAAGTGGTTATAAAATAATCATTGTTGTCGGGGAATATTCGTTTGGTCGTGAAATATTCTTTCTGTCGGGGAATATTCGTACGACGGCGCAGCTATTTGTGGGCCCCATAACGAATAACTGTCGGGTGAAGAAAAACGACAAATTTGAGTTTTTACAAATAACGGCGTAGTTGTTACCGTTAACACTGTTGGAATACCCGGTGGTTAAAATACAGTAATACGCGTTATTGCACAGTAGCACACGGTATTGCATAGTATTTTTGAAATTATTGATTCTTACGTAAGAAGGCACTACTCAATAATTGTTACAGTAATTACTGTTCAATATTTTATTTTATTGATTCAATAATTGCTGCGTTGATATTTTATATTATTGTTGTTTCAATAATTGTTGCTGCACAGTATTTTCTATTATCAGATCAATAATTCATATTATTTGAATAATATTATTAGATAACATTATTGGCAATGTCTAGAAAGTTCTGTCTAAGGAGAGGTTTGGTCATCTAATTGCGCGCCAGTAAGGAGAAATTCTTATTGGAAAGCCCCCTCTTTCCTGGGAACGGCCTGGTTGTCATAAATGTGATTCTGTAATATTATTTGTGAATAATTAATTATTGATTCATATGATAAGGAAATATTTATTTTATGTGGATATAAATGAGGGATATATTTTTGTGGTTAAAAATGAAGGAGTTAATGTTGAGGTTTTTATCAGTATTTTTGTCGGAATGGAGGTATTAAAAAAAATCAGGGTTTTTGAGATATTTTGCGGGGGTTATAATTTTTAATCCGACCGTTGGATCGTGGTAATTTTTGGATATGTTATACATATATAAGTTGAGTATATGTCCACAAATTTTGAACCGTTAAAAATGAACGTATGATTTATTATGAATTTTACGAGATGACTGGTTCAGAAATTGTTGAATTTTTGGAGTTTATCATTTTGGTGGAAAATTCTAGAATTGGTGGGCCCCACTTGTGGTTGGTGAAGAAATGTGCTGAATTATATTTCAAATGTGGTGGGTGGGAATAGTAGCAGGTAAAGCCATCAGGTTGCAGGTCAAACCTACCAAAATTTTCCTATAAATAGAGGGCTAAGTTAGAATTGAAAATCACACCAGAAACATAAGCTTTCTCTCTTTCTCTCTCTATATTATGAAGCATATTTTGTGAGTATTTAGATACTTTGAGAGTTGCTATTCAGTGCAAGTTTCCTTCGGCTTTGCATTCCAGTCAGAAATACTGCTCTTTTGAGGTAAGGGATTGTAAGGGATTGTAAGGGATAGTAAGGGATTGTAAGGGATAGTAATGGATTTTAAGGGTTGTTATGATTTTCAGTTTCGTAATTTTTCTGATCTTCAAAAATTCTGGAAAAATTTGAAATGATATTTTGATGAGTTTTCTTGATTGTGTCCAAAAATGGTGATTTTTGGATGTATAGATTGAGAGTTATGAATTTTATGAGAAAAGACTATTTTAAAAGTAACAGCTTATAATTCCTTGTGGTTAACTCCAAAATTGATGAAATTTTTATTGGGAGTACATGTATATGATAGAAGTATACTCTGTAAATTTCAGAATTTTTAGACAAAAGTACAATTTTTGATAAATGTCTAAATATTCGGCTATTTTGGCCATATGAAAAATAGTAAATGACTTTTAAAAATTCTGAGAAAAATATATGTTCACTATGGGACTATATTATGCTAAATCCCAGAAAAGAAATATTTTTGGAACTGATTTGGTATTTTTCATGAAAATGGTCTAGTTATGAGTAAATGAATTAAATATGTTTTGTGAAGAAAGAAAATTGGAAAATAGGATTTTATGGCTTGAGAATCCTATATGAGGTATATGCAGATTTTTGATGAGGGTTTTGGTTATTGATGATGAAATTGTAAGAGTTGGCATTTTATGATGATTAAATGCATTAATTAGTAAAGTGTAAACAATTAAAATAAATTGTTTATAAATTTAAGTAATGTTATTCTTTCAATATCATTATACCGAAATATTGGTATGAATTTTATTGTAGAATTTCTATCTTTTGTGTCGGGGTTACTATTCATGAGTTACGAATATTACTCTTGAGATTAAAACTATATGTTGATCATATTATTTTTATCATCATATATAACATTTTTATAACCCTGATGTTGAAATTCTCTTTCACTGGAGTGTAAAGATGGGTAGATTATTGGTATGATCATGACTAGGGTTCTCTTTGGCCTGTAGTGCAAAGTTGAATTGTGACTGGTATGATCATGACCATTGAATTTATAATTGAATATCTTAAGCTTAAGTGCAAAGGTGAATTGATCAACATGGTTATAATTATTGTTTATATAAATTCTGAAATGATTATATATTTCTTTGAGATATGAATATATTTGGCCTGTAGTGCAAATATGAATTGTTGATGAATATCTTTGGCATGTAGTGCAAAGATGGCCTGTTGATGAATATCTTTGGCCTGTAGTGCAAAGATGAACTGTTGTTGAATATCTTTGGCCCGTAGTGCAAAGATGGTTTGTTGATGAATATCTTTGGCCCGTAGTGCAAAGATGGATTTTTTAGTATGATTATAAACATGAACTGTGATTTGGTATAACCATGATCTTTGATGTTTCAGGTAAAGACAGGTGATGAAAATATTCTTCGTCCTGGGTGCGAAGAAAAATTTATAGTCACAATTATGATTATGAGTTATTCATATGATTGTGGAAAGGAACTGTTGAGTGATGTTACATGGATAAAACATTGTTGATGGATTTTTAACATGGAGAAGATAATAGACTTTATAGTCTATTTGACTCTTCTAATGGATTGCTCGTTCCGCTGCAACTATGGTTGAAATTTTATCATTTACCATATGTTCTAAATCTCTGATTTATTGTTGATGAAGGCTATTGATAATTGAATTATCTTTAGTCATGATATTCTTTACTGAGCTAGTTGTGCTCACCCTTTTGCTTCACAATTCCTTTCAGGTAATAAGAGTGTAGCTGGGTCGAGCGGGGGTAACAAGGGAATAGAACGGTGGTCATCATTTAGTAGTTATATTTGGTGAAGAAAATAGGGTGAGGCGAACCCAACGTTGGAAGGGTGTTTTGTCACTATCATACAAGATGTCTAATGACATACAACCTCGTGTCATCATAAGACAGGGTTGTGCTCATCCACTTGCTGAGTATATCTATGGGCACTACCTATATAATCTTGGTGTTTGTTTGAAGTATAATTCTCAATTAGAGACAGTGGAGATAATGATAAGTCAAGAGAAGACTCACCATTGGGAAGAATATGATAGTAATCTTCTCGTTTTTCTTTGGGGTCTATTGGGTCAACCAAGGATAATTCTGTGGCCATATGATATCTATCATAACCTAGATGCGTGGCCTCCCATGTACGAAGGTTTCCTTGAGCACTTCCCAAAGATTCTAATTTCTAAAACAGTTTTTGACTATACCTTTATGTAAGGTGTTATTGTGAGGTGATGTCCACGGTTGGAACATAAGTCACATTTGGTATATATTTGTATCCAAACTCACAGCATATGTGTTGTTGTATTTTGCACGACAATTGTTGTAATAAAGTTGTAGTTGTTTTCTGTACCATGTATTTGACGACTCAGAATGGGTTGGGTGGAATGGACCTATTTTGGGGGGCGTCACAGGTGGTATCAGAGCTTAGGGATATGGTCTTTGGTGGAGATCAGAGAATAGGACTAGGAGGGGAGAGATGAGTAAATCCTTCGCTAGTGTGTCCTACCTAAGCTTATTGTTGGTCAGTCATAATATCGGGATATTATGTGATATGTTAATTTGTTAAATTAACCCTTGTTTTGAAGCTGTATTCTAGAATGATATTTGAAATACAGGAGATGAGCAATGGAGAAATCATGATGACAGGAAAGATGGAATCTGAAATGAAAGCAAGGTATTCTCAACTCTTTGAAATACCAGGTACGTAAATTTCGGGGACGAAATTTCATAAGGAGGGGAGATTGTAAGACCCCGAATTTTATGAAATAAAAGTATTCAATTTTTCTTATAATTACTATTCAGTAAATGGTTAAATTGATAAAAGTTTAAAGTTATGGGTGAAATATGAATTTTTTTTCAAAATAAGCAAGTGGTTATAAAATAATTATTGTTGTCGGGGAATATTCGTTTTGTCGTGGAATATTCTTTCTGTCGGGGAATATTCGTACGACGGCGCAGCTATTTGTGGGCCCCATAACGAATAACTGTCGGGTGAAGAAAAACGACAAATTTGAGTTTTTACAAATAACGGCGTAGTTGTTACCGTTAACACTGTTGGAATACCCGGTGGTTAAAATACAGTAATACGCGTTATTGCACAGTAGCACACGGTATTGCATAGTATTTTTGAAATTATTGATTCTTACGTAAGAAGGCACTACTCAATAATTGTTACAGTAATTACTGTTCAATATTTTATTTTATTGATTCAATAATTGCTGCGTTGATATTTTATATTATTGTTGTTTCAATAATTGTTGATGCACAGTATTTTCTATTATCAGATCAATAATTCATATTATTTGAATAATATTATTAGATAACATTATTGGCAATGTCTAGAAAGTTCTGTCTAAGGAGAGGTTTGGTCATCTAATTGCGCGCCAGTAAGGAGAAATTCTTATTGGAAAGCCCCCTCTTTCCTGGGAACGGCCTGGTTGTCATAAATGTGATTCTGTAATATTATTTGTGAATAATTAATTATTGATTCATATGATAAGGAAATATTTATTTTATGTGGATATAAATGAGGGATATATTTTTGTGGTTAAAAATGAAGGAGTTAATGTTGAGGTTTTTATCAGTATTTTTATCGGAATGGAGGTATTAAAAAATCAAATCAGGGTTTTTGAGATATTTTGCGGGGTTATAATTTTTAATCCGACCGTTGGATCGTGGTAATTTTTGGATATGTTATACATATATAAGTTGAGTATATGTCCACAAATTTTGAACCGTTAAAAATGAACGTATGATTTATTATGAATTTTACAAGATGACTGGTTCAGAAATTGTTGAATTTTTGGAGTTTATCATTTTGATGGAAAATTCTAGAATTGGTGGGCCCCACTTGTGGTTGGTGAAGAAATGTGCTGAATTATATTTCAAATGTGGTAGGTGGGAATAGTAGCAGGTAAAGCCATCAGGTTGCAGGTCAAACCTACCAAAATTTTCCTATAAATAGAGGGCTAAGTTAGAATTGAAAATCACACCAGAAACATAAGCTTTCTCTCTTTCTCTCTCTATATTATGAAGCATATTTTGTGAGTATTTAGATACTTTGAGAGTTGCTATTCAGTGCAAGTTTCCTTCGGCTTTGTATTCCAGTCAGAAATACTGCTCTTTTGAGGTAAGGGATTGTAAGGGATTGTAAGGGATAGTAAGGGATAGTAAGGGATATTAAGGGATTTTAAGGGTTGTTATGATTTTCAGTTTCGTAATTTTTCTGATCTTCAAAAATTCTGGAAAAATTTGAAATGATATTTTGATGAGTTTTCTTGATTGTGTCCAAAAATGGTGATTTTTGGATGTATAGATTGAGAGTTATGAATTTTATGAGAAAAGACTATTTTAAAAGTAACCGCTTATAATTCCTTGTGGTTAACTCCAAAATTGATGAAATTTTTATTGGGAGTACATGTATATGATAGAAGTATACTCTGTAAATTTCAGAATTTTTAGACAAAAGTACAATTTTTGATAAATGTCTAAATATTCGGCTATTTTGGCCATATGAAAAATAGTAAATGACTTTTAAAAATTCTGAGAAAAATATATGTTCACTATGGGACTATATTATGCTAAATCCCAGAAAAGAAATATTTTTGGAACTAATTTGGTATTTTTCATGAAAATGGTCTAGTTATGAGTAAATGAATTAAATATGTTTTGTGAAGAAAGAAAATTGGAAAATAGGATTTTATGGCTTGAGAATCCTATATGAGGTATATGCAGATTTTTGATGAGGGTTTTGGTTATTGATGATGAAATTGTAAGAGTTGGCATTTTATGATGATTAAATGCATTAATTAGTAAAGTGTAAACAATTAAAATAAATTGTTTATAAATTTAAGTAATGTTATTCTTTCAATATCATTATACCGAAATATTGGTATGAATTTTATTGTAGAATTTCTATCTTTTGTGTCGGGGTTACTATTCATGAGTTACGAATATTACTCTTGAGATTAAAACTATATGTTGATCATATTATTTTTATCATCATATATAACATTTTTATAACCCTGATGTTGAAATTCTCTTTCACTGGAGTGTAAAGATGGGTAGATTATTGGTATGATCATGACTAGGGTTCTCTTTGGCCTGTAGTGCAAAGTTGAATTGTGACTGGTATGATCATGACCATTGAATTTATAATTGAATATCTTAAGCTTAAGTGCAAAGGTGAATTGATCAACATGGTTATAATTATTGTTTATATAAATTCTGAAATGATTATATATTTCTTTGAGATATGAATATATTTGGCCTGTAGTGCAAATATGAATTGTTGATGAATATCTTTGGCATGTAGTGCAAAGATGGCCTGTTGATGAATATCTTTGGCCTGTAGTGCAAAGATGAACTGTTGTTGAATATCTTTGGCCCGTAGTGCAAAGATGGTTTGTTGATGAATATCTTTGGCCCGTAGTGCAAAGATGGATTTTTTAGTATGATTATAAACATGAACTGTGATTTGGTATAACCATGATCTTTGATGTTTCAGGTAAAGACAGGTGATGAAAATATTCTTCGTCCTGGGTGCGAAGAAAAATTTATAGTCACAATTATGATTATGAGTTATTCATATGATTGTGGAAAGGAACTGTTGAGTGATGTTACATGGATAAAACATTGTTGATGGATTTTTAACATGGAGAAGATAATAGACTTTATAGTCTATTTGACTCTTCTAATGGATTGCTCGTTCCGCTGCAACTATGGTTGAAATTTTATCATTTACCATATGTTCTAAATCTCTGATTTATTGTTAATGAAGGCTATTGATAATTGAATTATCTTTAGTCATGATATTCTTTACTGAGCTAGTTGTGCTCACCCTTTTGCTTCACAATTCCTTTCAGGTAATAAGAGTGTAGCTGGGTCGAGCGGGGGTAACAAGGGAATAGAACGGTGGTCATCATTTAGTAGTTATATTTGGTGAAGAAAATAGGGTGAGGCGAACCCAACGTTGGAAGGGTGTTTTGTCACTATCATACAAGATGTCTAATGACATACAACCTCGTATCACCATAAGACAGGGTTGTGCTCATCCACTTGCTGAGTATATCTATGGGCACTACCTATATAATCTTGGTGTTTGTTTGAAGTATAATTCTCAATTAGAGACAGTGGAGATAATGATAAGTCAAGAGAAGACTCACCATTGGGAAGAATATGATAGTAATCTTCTCGTTTTTCTTTGGGGTCTATTGGGTCAACCAAGGATAATTCTGTGGCCATATGATATCTATCATAACCTAGATGCGTGGCCTCCCATGTACGAAGGTTTCCTTGAGCACTTCCCAAAGATTCTAATTTCTAAAACAGTTTTTGACTATACCTTTATGTAAGGTGTTATTGTGGGGTGATGTCCACGGTTGGAACATAAGTCACATTTGGTATATATTTGTATCCAAACTCACAGCATATGTGTTGTTGTATTTTGCACGACAATTGTTGTAATAAAGTTGTAGTTGTTTTCTGTACCATGTATTTGACGACTCAGAATGGGTTGGGTGGAATGGACCTATTTTGGGGGGCGTCACATAAGACCCCGAATTTTATGAAATAAAAGTATTCAATTTTTCATATAATTACTATTCAGTAAATGGTTAAATTGATAAATGTTAAAGTTAAGGGTGATATATGAATTTTTTTTCAAAATACACAAGTGGTTATAAAATATTCATCGTTGTCGGGGAATATTCGTTTGGTCGTGGAATATTCTTTTTGTCGGGGAATATTCGTACGACGGCGCAGCCATTTGTGGGCCCCATAACAAAATAACTGTCAGATGAAGATAACGATAAAAATTGAGTTTTTATAATTAATGGCGTAGTTGTTACCGTTAACACTGTTGGAATACCCGGTGGTTAAAGTACAGTAATACGCGTTATTACACAGTAGCACACGGTATTGCACAGTATTTTTGAAATTTTTGATTTTTACGTAAGAAGGCACTACTGAATAATTATCACAGTAATTACTGTTCAATATTTTATTTTATTAATTCAATAATTGCTGCGTTGATATTTTATATTATTGTTGTTTCAATAATTGTCACTGCACAGTATTTCCCATTATCAGATCAATAATTCATATTATTTGAATAATATTATTAGATAACATTATTTGTAATGTCTAGAAAGTTCTGTCTAAGGAGAGGTTTGGTCACCTAATTGCGCGCCAGTAAGGAGAAATTCTTATTGGAAAGCTCCCTCTTTCCTGGGAACGGCCTGGTTGTCATAAATGTGATTCTGTAATATTATTTGTGAATAATTAATTATTGATTCATATGATAAGAAAATATTTATTTTATGTGGATATAAATGAGGGATATATTTTTGTGGTTAAAAATGAAGGAGTTAATGTTGAGGTGTTTTATTTGTATTTTTGTTGGAATGGAGGTATTGAAAATCAAATTAGGGTTTTTGAGATATTTTGCGAGGGTTATAATTTTTAATCCGACCGTTGGATCGTGGTAATATTTGGATATGTTATACATATATAAGTTGAGTATATGTCCACAAATTTGGAACCGTTAAAAATGAACGTATGATTTATTATGAATTTTACGAAATGACTGGTTCAGAAATTGTTGAATTTTCGGAGTTTATCATTTTGGTGAAAAATTCTAGAATTGGTGGGCCCCACTCTTGGTTGGTGAAGAAATGTGCTGAAATTTTTATTCAAATGTGGTGGGTGGGAATAATAGCAGGTAAAGTCATCAGGTTGCAGGTTAAGTCTGCTTCGGCGTGCTAACATTTTCCTATAAATTGAGGGTTAAGTTAGAATTGAAAATCACACCAGAATTCATAAGTTTTCTCTCTTTCTCTCTCTATATTATGAATCATATTTTGTGAGTATTTAGATACTTGGTGAGTTGCTATTCATCAGTGCAAGTTTTCTTCAGCGTCATATCCGATATCCAGTCAGAAGTACAGCTCTTTTGAGGTAAGAGATTGTAAGGGATAGTAAGGGGTGTTATATTATTCTTAAAATGATATTTTCTTTAATATCATTATACTAAAATGTTGGTATAAACTTGTTATCAAATTTGGAACTTTTTGAGTCGGAGTTACTATTCACGTATATGGCACTATTCACGTATACGACACTATTCATGTATATGGCACTATTTACGTATATGACATTATTTACGTATACGGTACTATGTACGAATACGGAATACTATTCACGAGTTACTATTCACGAGTTACTATTCACGGGTACTATTCACGACAAAAAATTAGTTTCTTTTTCTGACCAAATTATCATTGATTTATGATTGTTGCTCTCGAAAATAAATCCAGTTGTTGATCATATTGTTTTTATTATCATATATAACATTTTTATAACCATGATGTTGAATTTCTCTTTCACTTGAGTGTAAAGATTGGTAAATAATTGGTATGATCGTGACTGAGAAATGTCTTTGGCCTGTAGTGCAAAGATGAATTGTTAACTGGTATGATCATGACCATTGAATTTATAATTGAATATCTTTAGTTTAAGTGTAAAGATGAATTGATTAACATGGTTATAATTATGGTGTATATAAATTCTGAAATGATTATATATTTCTTTGAGATATGAATATATTTGGCCTGTAGTGCAAATATGAACTGTTCAGGAATATCTTTGGCCTGTAGTTCAAAGATGAATTGTTGATGAATATCTTTGGCTCGTAATGCAAAGATGACCTATTGTTGAATATCTTTGGCATGTAGTGCAAAGATGGTTTATTGATGAATATCTTTGGTCGTAGTGCAAAGATGGATTTATTAGCATGATTATGAACAGGAACTGTGATTTGGTATAACCATGATCTTTGATTTTTCAGGTAAAGACATGTGATGAAAATATTCTTCGTCCTGGGTGCGAAGAAAAATTTAGAACTACAATTATGATTATGAGTTATTTATATAATTGTGAAAAGGAACTGTTGATTAATGTTACAGGGATAAAACATAATTGGTGGACTTTTAATGTGGAGAAGATAATAGACTTTATAGTCTATTTAACTCTTCTAATGGTTTGCTCGTTCCGCTGCAACGATGGTTGAAAATTTTTATCATCTACCATATGTTCTAAATCTCTGATTTAATTCTGTTAAAGGCTATTGATAACTTATGTATCTTTAGTCATGATATTCTTTACTGGGCTAGTTGTGCTCACCCTTCTGTTTCACAATTCCTTTCAGGTAATAAGAGTGTAGATGGGTCGAGCAGGGGTAACAGGAGAATAGAACGGTGGTCATCATTTAGTAGTTATATTTGGTGAATCATCTAGGGTGAAGCGAACCCAATGTTGGAAGGGTGTTTTGTCACTATCATACAAGATGTCTAATGACATACAACCTCGTGCCATCATAAGACAGGGTTGTTCTCATCCACTTGCTGAGTATCTTTACGAGCACTACCTATATAATCTTGGTGTTTATTTGAAGTATAATTCTTAATTAGAGATAGTGGAGATAATGATAAGTCAAGAGAAGACTCACCATTGGAAATAATATGATAGTAAACTTCTCGATTTTCTTTGGGGTCTATTGGGTCAACCAAGGATAATTCTGTGGCCATATGATATCTATCACAACCTAGATGCATGGCCTCCCATGTACAAAGGTTTCCTTGAGCACTTCCCAAAGATTCAAATTTATAAAATAATTTTTGACTATACCTTTATGAAAGGTGTCATTGTGACGTGCTGTCCACGATTGGGACATGAGTCACATTTGGTATATATTTGTATCCAAACTCACAGCATATGTGTTGTTGTATTTTGCACGACAATTGTTGTAATAAAGTTGTAGTTATTTTCTGTACCATGTATTTGGCGACTCAGAATAGGTTGGATGTAATGGGCTTATTTTGGGGTCGTTACATTTTGGTATCAGAGCTATAAGTAAAGAGCCCTGAGCCTCTTGCTGGTGACTTCCTGTTGACGAGGGATGCACCGAAGCCAGACTCTCCGTAGGGGACGCCGTTCTGCGGTGGCAAACTGATAGGTATCAATGTAAGGTGCTGACATAGGTTGGTGTCCAAAGTTACATTTTGGTATCAGAGCTTAGGGATATGGTCTCTGGCAGAGATCGGGAAATATAACTAGGAGGGGAGAGATGAGTAAATCCTTCGTTAGTGTGTCCTACCTAAGCTTATTTGTTGGTCAGTCATAATATCAAGATATTATGTGATATGTTAATTTGTTAAATTAACCCTTGTTTTGAAGCTGTATTCTAGAATGATAATTGAAATACAGGAGATGAGCAATGGAGAAATTATGATGACAGGGAAGATGGAATTTGAAATGAAAGGAATGTATTCTCAACTCTTTGAAATATCAGGTACGTAAATTTCGGGGACAAAATTTTATAAGGAGGGGAGATTGTAAGACCCCGAATTTTATGAAATAAAAATATTCAATTTTTCTTATAATTACTATTCAGTAAATGGTTAAATTGATAAATGTTAAAGTTAAGGGTGATATATGATTTTTTTTTTCAAAATACACAAGTGGTTATAAAATATTCATTGTTGTCGGAGAATATTCGTTTGGTCGTGGAATATTCTTTCTGTCGGAGAATATTCGTACGACGGCGTAGCTATTTGTGGGCCCCATAACAGAATAACTGTCGGATGAAGATAACGGTAAAAATTGAGTTTTTATAATTAACGGCGTAGTTGTTACCGTTAACACTGTTGGAATACCCGGTGGTTAAAATGCAGTAATACGCGTTATTGTACAGTAGCACACGGTATTACACAGTATTTTTGAAATTTTTGATTCTTACGTAAGAAGGCACTACTGAATAATTGTCACAGTACTTATTGTTCAATATTTTATTTTATTGATTCAATAATTACTGCGTTGATATTTTATATTATTGTTGTTTCAATAATTGTCACTGCACAGTATTTCCCATTATCAGATCAATAATTCATATTATTTGAATAATATTATTAGATAACATTATTTGTAATGTCTAGAAAGTTCTGTCTAAGGAGAGGTTTGGTCACCTAATTGCGCCAGTAAGGAGAAATTCTTATTGGAAAGTCCCCTCTTTTCTGGGAACGACCTGGTTGTCATAAATGTGATTCTGTAATATTATTTGTGAATAATTAATTATTGATTCATATGATAAGGAAATATTTATTTTATGTGGATATAAATGAGGGATATATTTTTGTGGTTAAAAATGAAGGAGTTAATGTTGAGGTGTTTTATCTGTATTTTTGTCGGAACGGAGGTATTGAAAATCAAATTAGGGTTTTTGAGATATTTTGCGAGGGTTATAATTTTTAATCCGACCGTTGGATTGTGGTAATGTTTGGATATGTTATACATATATAAGTTGAGTATATGTCCACAAATTTTGAACCGTTAAAAATGAACGTATGATTTATTATGAATTTTACGAGATGACTGGTTTAGAAATTGTTAAATTTTCGGAGTTTATCATTTTGGTGAAAAATTCTAGAATTGGTGGGCCCCACTCTTGGTTGGTGAAGAAATGTGCTGAAATTTTTAGTCAAATGTGGTGGGTGGGAATAGCAGCAGGTAATGCCATCAGGTTGCAGGTTAAGTCTGCTTCGGCGTGCTAACATTTTCCTATAAATTGAGGGTTAAGTTAGAATTGAAAATCACACCAGAATTCATAAGTTTTCTCTCTTTCTCTCTCTATATTATGAATCATATTTTGTGAGTATTTAGATACTTGGTGAGTTGCTATTCATCAGTGCAAGTTTTCTTCAGCGTCATATCCGATATCCAGTCAGAAGTACAGCTCTTTTGAGGTAAGAGATTGTAAGGGATAGTAAGGGGTGTTATATTATTCTTAAAATGATATTTTCTTTAATATCATTATACCGAAATGTTGGTATGAACTTTTTATCAAATTTGAAACTTTTTGAGTCGGGGTTACTATTCACGTATACGGCACTATTCGCGTATACGGCACTATTCATGTATATGGCACTATTTACGTATATGACATTATTTACGTATACGGTACTATGTACGAATACGGAATACTATTCATGAGTTACTATTCACGAGTTACTATTCATGAGTTACTATTCACGAGTTACTATTCACGGGTACTATTCTGGACAAAAAATTGGTTTCTTTTTCTGACCAAATTATCGTTGATTTATGACTGTTGCTCTCGAAAATAAATACAGTTGTTGATCATATTATTTTTATTATCATATATAACATTTTTATAACCCTGATGTTAAATTTCTCTTTCACTTGAGTGTAAAGATGGGTAAATTATTGGTATGATCGTGACTGAGGAATGTCTTTGGCCTGTAGTGCAAAGATGAATTGTTAACTGATATGATCATAACCATTAAATTTATAATTGAATATCTTTAGCTTAAGTGTAAAGATGAATTGATTAACATGGTTATAATTATGGTGTATATAAATTCTGAAATGATTATATATTTCTTTGAGATATGAATATATTTGGCCTGTAGTGCAAATATGAACTGTCGAGGAATATCTTTGGCCTGTAGTGCAAAGATGAATTGTTGATGAATATCTTTGACTCGTAATGCAAAGATGACCTATTGTTGAATATCTTTATCATGTAGTGCAAAGATGGTTTGTTGATGAATATCTTTGGTCGTAGTGCAAAGATAGATTTATTAGCATGATTATGAACATGAACTTTGATTTGGTATAACCATGATCTTTGATTTTTCAGGTGAAGACAGGTGATGAAAATATTCTTCGTCCTGGGTGCGAAGAAAAATTTAGAACTACAATTATGATTATGCGTTATTCATATAATTGTGAAAAGGAACTGTTGATTAATGTTACAGGGATAAAACATTATTGGGGGACTTTTAATGTGGAGAAGATAATAGACTTTATAGTCTATTTGACTCTTCTAATGGTTTGCTCGTTCCGCTGTAACTATGGTTGAAAATTTTTATCATCTACCATATGTTCTAAATCTCTGATTTAATTCTATTGAAGGCTATTGATAACTTATGTATCTTTAGTAATGATATTCTTTACTGGGCTAGTTGTGCTCACCCTTCTGTTTCACAATTCCTTTCAGGTAATAAGAGTGTAGCTGGGTCGAGCAAGAGTAATAGGGGAATAGAACGGTGGTCATCATTTAGTAGTTATATTTGGTGAATCATCTAGGGTGAAGCAAACCCAACGTTGGAAGGGTGTTTTGTCACTATAATACAAGATGTCTAATGACATACAACCTCGTGTCATCATAAGACAGGGTTGTGCTCATCCACTTGCTGAGTATCTTTACGAGCACTACCTATATAATCTTGGTATTTGTTTGAAGTCTAATTCTCAATTAGAGATAGTGGAGATAATGATAAGTCAAGAGAAGACTCACCATTGGGAAGAATATGATAGTAAACTTCTCGTTTTTCTTTGGGGTCTATTGGGTCAACCAAGAATAATTCTGTGGCCATATGATTTCTATCATAATCTAGATGCATGGCCTCCCATGTACAAAGATTTTCTTGAGCACTTCCCAAAGATTCTAATTTCTAAAACAATTTTTGACTATACCTTTATGTAAGGTGTCATTGTGACGTTCTGTCCACGATTGGGACATGAGTCACATTTGGTATATATTTGTATCCAAACTCACAGCATATGTGTTATTGTATTTTGCACGACAATTGTTGTAATAAAGTTGTAGTTATTTTCTGTATCATGTATTTGGCGACTCAGAATAGGTTGGATGGAATGGACTTATTTTGGGGTCGTTACACTTGGCCTATAGTGCAGGGATGATTCGATGATGTGGATTAATTATTGAGCTGAGTCTCAGCAATGAAATATTAATTCATAGATATGGTAAAAGTCATCAGTGGCTTACGTGCATAGATGAACTTGGTATGATTATGACTATGGATTGTTTGGTATAATCATGACTGTAATTGAAAATACGATTATCTTTAGCATGTAGTGCATGGAAAATTCGTGGTCGTGATACTATTAAGCTGAGTCTCAGTATTATTGATTTTACAGTTGTATATCTTTGACCTGTAGTGCAAAGATGAACTGTTGATTATTGGTTATACAGTTGGCATGTAGTGCAACAAAGAATTGTTAATAAATATCTTTGGCCGTATTGCAAAGATGAATTTAATGTTTTCAACGATAAAGGTATTCAAGCTATCCTCACCTCTTCGTCATACCAGGTACGTAAGTAAATTTCGAGGGCGAAATTTCATAAGGAGGGTAGATTGTGAGACCCCGAATTTTATGAAATAAAAGTATTCAATTTTTCTATTTTGGTAAATGGTTAAATTGATAAAAGGTTAAAGTTAAAGGTGATATGTGAAAATTTTTAAAGTAGACAAGTTGTCATAAAATACCCGGTAACTATTCACTCTAGTATTGTTCACTCGAATTTTTGGGATACTTTTTGGGTCAGAATACTATTCACGAGTTACTATTCACGAGTTACTATTCACGAGTTACTATTCACGAGTTACTATTCATGAGTTACTATTCACGAGTTACTATTCACGAGTTACTATTTATGGGGAATAATTAGAATATATTATATTTTATTTAAAAGATTTTTCTTTAAATATGGACCGTCAGATTAAAGTAAATCAATCTGGACCGTTCATGCATTAGTTACTATGCATTCCATTTTCCTATAAATAGAAGCTCATTCCTTCATTATTTTCTTACGAATTCACTGAACTCTAGAGAGAGAAACTATAGATAACAAGAAGAAGAGTATTCTGCCACTTAACTACTTCTTTATTTCAGTTCTTATTTAAAACGGTAAGGGGTGTTATTCTTTCTTATTCATGAAGAGAACTTCTGTTATTCCATTCTTTATTATTCTGTTGGAATAACCTGTAAAAGTGGAATACCCTATACATGACCTGTATTCGCGGCATACCCTATACTTGGTGAAATCCTTATGTTATTCCATTCTTTATTATTCTGTTGGAATAACCTGTATGCGTGGTTTACCATATACTTGGTGGAATGACCTGTATATGCGGTTTACCCAATACTTGGTGATCTTCTTCTGTTATTCCATTCTTTATTATTATGTTGGAATAACCTGTTTATGCGAAGTACCGCATACTTGGTGAAACTCTTTCATTATTCCGTTCTTTACGATTCTGTCGGAATATCCTGTCGGTGTGAATTTCACCTGACCTGGTTCCATATTAATTATTTCGTATTTATTATTCTGTTGGGAATAACCTGTATGTGCGGTCTCTATAGCATGCATGGTGAATCCTTCTGTTATTCCATTCTTTATTATTCTGTTGGAATAACATGTCTATATGGATTGCCACATGCATGGTGAATGATCTTTTATATTCATTCCTTATTAAATTGTGGAAATGATCTGTATACGTGGATTATCTCATGGCTGGTGAAAATCCATTTGCAGTTTCATATATTCTTTATTATACTCATTTGGTTAATGTTTTGATTTCTATACTCCATGAAATTAGTGGAATATCCTTGATATTTGCGCTTTATCCAGTATCTTTTCATGGAAATATTCTTCTGAGCATTCTTGACTGTTACTTTACAAAGAAGTATCATGTTGACAATTTGGATATTATTAGTTCATGGATAAACTAATTCTTGAACTTGTTTAATTGAATTCCTATAACATTGTCATCATCCTCATGTTTATTTTATGTTGAAATTCATCTTTGGCTTACGTGCATAGATGGACTTAGTATGATTATGAACAGGGATCATTCGGTATAATCATGAACTGTGATGTTATAAGTGGTGTGGTAAAAGTCCTCAGTGGCCTGTAATGCATTGATATACAGTTTTTGGTATGATTATGGCCAGGGATTTTTCGGTATAGTCATGACCATTGATGATTTAATGAATATCCTTGGCCCGTAATACAGGGATGATTAGAAGATGTGGTTTATTTATTAAGTTGAGTCTCAGTGATAAAAGTTGATGAAAACATTTTTAAATCATAGAAGATAGTAGGTTTTATTCTCTACTTTACTCTTCTAATAGATTTCTTAGTCCGCTGCAGTTAAACTTGATGTCTATTGTAGTTTATCAGTTTAACATTGTTGAAGACTATTGATAATTTATTCTTCATTATCTTAGTCATAATATTTCTTATTAGGCTAGTTGGGCTCACCCTTTCTTTCAATGTTCTCTTCAGGAAATGAGAATATAGCTGGGACGATTCAGGGAAAGGAGTGATGGTCCAGAAGATAACATTAATAGTCCTCACTATTCTGTTAAATAGTGCGACAATAAATGTAATGAGGACTCCTTGAGTATGGATATTGTCTAGATGATAATATTCCTATTAGAACTCTCAGTTTATGTATTGTCGTATTGTACACGACAGTTGTATTAGTAAGTTATATTTGTATTCTGTACCATGTATATGGCGACCCAAGATGGGTGATGTATACCTAATTTTGGGGGTGTCACAGTTGGTATCAAAGCTTAGGGATATGATCCCTGGCTGAGATGTCAGATAAGAACTAGGAGGGGAGAGACGGGAAATTCCTTCGCTAGTATGACCTACCTAAGTTTATTTGGTATTTAATTGGTCGGTCAGAGTATAGGGATAAAATGTGATATGTTAATTAACCCTTGTTTTGTGTTAGTGTTTGAGAATGACATCTGAAAATGCTGAGATAAGCAATGAAGCACATGAGAGTGTTGATTCAGCTCAAGCAAATGGTAACGACCAATAACACGATAATAATCATACTGGTGGCAACGACTATCGGAACAATGATAACCATCGTGAGGGAAATTATCATGCCAAGAATGGTAACCACTTCAGTGGTAATCTTGGCAAAGATAATAGAAGTGGAAATTACATGAAGAGAAGGTCATTTAGCCCGATTTTATCGTGCACCAAAGTCAAGTCCAGCTGGGACGGTGGCACCAAAGGCGGATACAGACAAAATAAAGTCATCTGTGGCTTACGTGCATAGATGGACTTGGTATGATTATGACCAGGGATTGTTCGGTATAATCATTACCGTAATTGAAAACACAATTATCTTTGGCACGTAGTGCATGGATAATTTGTGGTCGTGATACTAAAAAATATCATTGGCCTGTAGTGCAGGGATGATTCGATGATATGGATTAATTATTGAGCTGAGTCTCAACAATGAAATATTAATTCATAGATGTAGTAAAAGTCATCTGTGGCTTACGTGCATAGATGGACTTGGTATGATTATGACTAGGGATTGTTCGGTATAATCATGACCGTAATTGAAAATACGATTATCTTTGGCACGTAGTGCATGGATAATTCGTGGTCGTGATACTATTAAGCTGAGTCTCAGTATTATTGATTTTATAGTTGTATATCTTTGACTTGTAGTGCAAAGATGAACTGTTGATTATTGGTTATATAGTTGGCATGTAGTGCAAAAATGAATTGTTAATAAATATCTTTGGCCGTATTGCAAAGATGATTTTAATGTTTTCAACGATAAAGGTATTCAAGGTATCCACACCTCTTCGTCATACTAGGTACGTACGTAAATTTGAAGGGCGAAATTTCATAAGGCGGGTAGATTGTGAGACCCCGAATTTTATGAAATAAAAGTATTCAATTTTTCTATTTTGGTAAATGGTTAAATTGATAAAAGGTTAAAGTTAAAGGTGATATGTGAAAATTTTTCAAAGTAGACAAGTTGTCATAAAATACCCGGTTACTATTCACTCTAGTATTGTTCACTTGAGTTTTTGGGGTACTTTTTGTGTCGAAGTACTATTCATGAGTTACTATTCACGAGTTACTATTTATGAGTTACTATTCACGAGTTACTATTTATGGGGAATATTCGATTAGTCGGGGAATATTCGATTAGTCGGGGAATATTTGTACGATGGTGCAATCATTGGTGGACCCTACAACAGAATTATTGTCGGATTGAGAAAACGACAAAAATATTTTATTAAAAATAACGGCGAAAGTTTTACCGTTGATACTGTTGAACTACTCGATAGTAAAAGTACAGTAATACATGTGATTGCATAGTAGCACACGGTATTGATTATTAATGCTTATGTGAGAAGTCACTCAGTTTGATTCAATTATTGTCAATTAATAATATGAATTATTTAGCGGTAATGAAGTTTTGTTTTATTCGTATTATTAACGTAATAAAACAGAAACATCTTTTTATATAAAACAGAATAATTTATTAAAGTTGTTTGTTTTATTAGGCAATAATTAGAATATATTATATTTTATTTAAAAGATTTTTCTTTAAATATGGACCGTCAGATTAAAGTAAATCAATGTGGACCGTTCATGGATTAGTTACTATGAATTCTATTTTCCTATAAATAGAAGCTCATTCCTTCATTATTTTCTTACGAATTTACTGAACTCTAGAGAGAGAAACTATAGAGAGAAAGAAGAAGAGTATTTTGCCACTTAACTACTTCTTTATTTCAGTTCTTCTTTAAAACGGTAAGGGGTGTTATTCTTTCTTATTCATGAAGAGAACTTCTGTTATTCCATTCTTTATTATTCTGTTGGAATAACCTGTAAAAGTGGCATACCCTATACATGACATGTATACGCGGCATACCCTATACTTGGTGAAATCCTTATGTTATTCCATTCTTTATTATTCTGTTGGAATAACCTGTATGCGTGGTTTACCTTATACTTGGTGGAACGACCTGTATATGCGGTTTACCCAATACTTTGTGATCTTCTTCTGTTATTCTATTCTTTATTATTATGTTGGAATAACCTGTTTATGCGAAGTACCGCATACTTGGTGAAACTCTTTAATTATTCCGTTCTTTACGATTCTGTCGGAATATCCTGTCGTTGTGAATTTCACCTAACCTGGTTCCATCATTTATTATTCCGTATTTATTATTCTTTCGGAATATCCTGTCGGTGTGAATTAAATCTGACCTGGTTCTGTATTTATTATTTTGTTGGGAATAACCTGTATGTGCGGTCTCTATCGCATGCATGGTGAATCCGTCTGTTATTCCATTCTTTATTATTCTGTTGGAATAACCTGTCTACGTGGATTGCCACATGCATGGTGAATGATCCTTTATATTCATTCCTTATTAAATTGTGGAAATGATCTGTACACGTGAATTACCGCATGGCTGGTGAAAATCCATTTGCAGTTTCATATATTCTTTATTATACTCATTTGGTTAAAGTTTTGATTTCTATACTCCATGAAATTAGTGGAATATCCTTGATATTTGCGCTTTATCCAGTATCTTTTCATGGAAATATTCTTCTGAGCATTCTTGACTGTTACTTTACAAAGAAGTATCATGTTGACAATTTGGATATTATTAGTTCCTGGATAAACTAATTCTTGAACTTGTTTAATTGAATTCTATAACATTGTCATCATCCTCATGTTTTTTTATGTTGACAGTCATCTTTGGCTTACGTGCATAGATGGACTTAGTATGATTATGACCAGGGATCATTCGGTATAATCATGAACTGTGATGTTATAAGTGGCGTGGTAAAAGTCCTCAGTGGCCTGTAATGCATTGATAGACAGTTTTTGGTATGATTATGGCCAGGGATTGTTTGGTATAGTCATGACCATTGATGATTTAATGAATATCCTTGGCCCGTAATACAGGGATGATTAGAAGATGTGGTTTATTTATTAAACTGAGTCTTAGTGATAAAAGTTGATGAAAACATTTTTAAATCATAGAAGATAGTAGGTTTTATTCTCTACTTTACTCTTCTAATAGATTGCTTAGTCCGCTGCAGTTAAACTTGATGTCTATTGTAGTTTATCAGTTTAACATTGTTGAAGACTATTGATAATTTATTTTTCATTATCTTAGTCATAATATTTCTTACTAGGCTAGTTGGGCTCACCCTTTCTTTCAATGTTCTCTTCAGGAAATGAGAATATAGCTGGGACGAGTCAGGGAAAGGAGTGATGGTTAGCATTAGTAGTCCTCACTATTCTGTTAAATAGTGCGATAATAAATGTAATGAGGACTCCTTGAGTATGGATATTGTCTAGATGACAATATTCCTATTAGAACTCTCTGTTTATGTATTGTCGTATTGTACACGATAGTTGTATTAGTAAGTTGTATTTGTATTCTGTACCATGTATCTGACGACCCAAGATGGGTGATGTATACCTAATTTTGGGGGCATCACAGTTGGTATCAAAGCTTAGGGATATGATCCCTGGCTGAGATGTCAGATAAGAACTAGGAGGGGAGAGACGGGAAATTCTTTCGCTAGTATGACCTACCTAAGTTTATTTGGTATTTAATTGGTCGGTCAGAGTATAGGGATAAAATGTGATATGTTAATTAACCCTTGTTTTTGTGTTAGTGTTTGAGAATGACATCTGAAAATGCTGAGATAAGCAATGAGGCACATGAGAGTGTTGATTCAGCTCAAGCAAAAGGTAACGACCAATAACACGATAATAATCATACTGGTGGCAACGGCTATCAGAACAATGATAACCATCGTGGGGGAAATTATCAAGCCAAGAATGGTAACCACTTCGGTGGTAATCTTGGCAAAGATAATAGAAGTGGAAATTGCAAGAAGAGAAGGTCATTTATCCCGATTTTGTCGTGCACCAAAGTCAAGTCCAGCTGGAACGGTGGCACCAAAGGCGGATACAGACAAAACAAAGTCATCTGTGGCTTACGTGCATTGATGGACTTGGTATGATTATGACCAGGGATTGTTCGGTATAATCATTATCGTAATTGAAAACACGAATATCTTTGGCACGTAGTGCATGGATAATTCGTGGTCGTGATACTAAAGAATATCCTTGGACTGTAGTGCTGGGATGATTAGATGATGTGGATTAATTATTGAGCTGAGTCTCAATAATGAAATATTAATTCATAGATGTGGTAAAAGTCAGCTGTGGCTTACGTGCGTAGATGGACTTGGTATGATTATGACCAGGGATTATTCGGTATAATCATTACCGTAATTAAAAATACGATTATCTTTGGCACGTAGTGCATGGATAATTCATGGTCGTGATACTATTAAGCTGAGTCTCAGTATTATTGATTTTACAGTTGTATATCTTTGACCTGTAGTGCAAAGATGAACTGTTGATTATTGGTTATATAGTTGGCATGCAGTGCAAAATTGAATTGTTAATAAATATCTTTGGTCGTGTTGCAAAGATGAATTTAATGTTTTCAACGATAAAGGTATTCAAGGTATCCTCACCTCTTCGTCATACCAGGTACGTACGTAAATTTCGATGGCGAAATTTCATAAGGAGGGTAGATTGTGAGACCCCAAATTTTATGAAATAAAAGTATTCAGTTTTTCTATTTTGGTAAATGGTTAAATTGATAAAAGGTTAAAGTTAAAGGTGATATGTGAAAATTTTTTAAAGTAGACAAGTTGTCATAAAATACCCAGTTACTATTCACTCTAGTATTGTTCACTCGAGTTTTTGGGGTACTTTTTGTGTCGGAGTACTATTCATGAGTTACTATTCATGAGTTACTATTCACGAGTTATTATTCACGAGTTACTATTCATGAGTTACTATTCACGAGTTACTATTCACGAGTTATTATTCACGAGTTACTATTTACGGAGAATATTCGATTAGTCGGGGAATATTTGTACGATGGTACAATCATTGGTGGACCCCACAACAGAATTATTGTCGGATTGAGAAAACAACAAAAATATTTTATTAAAAATAATGGCGAAAGTTTTACCGTTGATACTGTTGAACTACTCGATAGTAAAAATACAGTAATACTTGTGGTTGCATAGTAGCACACGGTATTGATTATTAATGCTTATGTGAGAAGTCACTCAGTTTGATTCAATTATTGTCAATTAATAATATGAATTATTTAGCGATAATGAAGTTTTATTTTATTCGTATTATTAACGTAATAAAACAGAAATACCTTTTCATATAAAACAGAATACTTTATTAAAGTTGTTTGTTTTATTAGGCAATAATTAGAATATATTATATTTTATTTAAAAGATTTTGCTTTAAATATGGACCGTCAGATTAAAGTAAATCAATCTAGACCGTTCATGGATTAGTTACTATGCATTCCATTTTCCTATAAATAGAAGCTCATTCCTTCATTATTTTCTTACAAATTCACTGAACTATAGAGATAGAAACTATAGAGAGAAAGAAGAAGAGTATTATTCCACTTAACTACTTCTTTATTTCAGTTCTTCTTTAAAACGGTAAGGGATGTTATTCTTTCTTATTCATGAAGAGAACTTCTGTTATTCCATTCTTTATTATTCTGTTGGAATAACCTGTAAAAGTGGCATACCCTATACATGACATGTATACGCGGCATACCCTATACTTGGTGAAATCCTTATGTTATTCCATTCTTTATTATTCTGTTGGAATAACCTGTAAGCGTGGTTTACCCTATACTTGGTGGAATGACCTGTATATGCGGTTTACCCATTACTTGGTGATCTTCTTCTGTTATTCCATTCTTTATTATTATATTGGAATAACCTGTTTATGCGAAGTACCGCATACTTGGTGAAATTCTTTCATAATTCCGTTCTTTACGATTCTGTCGGAATATCCTGTCGGTGTGAATTTCACCTGACTTGGTTCCATCATTTATTATTCCGCCTTAATTATTCTGTCCAAATATCTTGTCGGTGTAAATTTCACCTGACCTGGTTCCATATTTATTATTCCGCATTTATTATTCTGTTGGGAATAACCTGTCTGTGCGGTCTCTATCGCATGCATGGTGAATCCTTCTGTTATTCCATTCTTTATTATTCTGTTGGAATAACCTGCCTACATGGATTGCCACATGCATGGTGAATGATCATTTATATTCATTCCTTATTAAATTGTGGAAATGATCTGTATACGTGGATTACCGCATGGCTGGTGAAAATCCATTTGCAGTTTCATATATTATTTATTATACTCATTTGGTTAAAGTTTTGATTTCTATACTCCATGAAATTAGTGGAATATCCTTGATATTTGCGCTTCATCCAGTATCTTTTCATGGAAATATTCTTCTGAGCATTCTTGACTGTTACTTTACAAAGAAGTATCATGTTGACAATTTGGATATTATTAGTTCCTGGATAAACTAATTCTTGAACTTGTTTAATTGAATTCTATAACATTGTCATCATCCTCATGTTTTTTTTATGTTGACAGTCATCTTTGGCTTACGTGCATAGATGGACTTAGTATGATTATGACCAGGGATCATTCGGTATAATCATGAACTGTGATGTTATAAGTGGCGTGGTAAAAGTCCTCAGTGGCCTGTAATGCATTGATAGACAGTTTTTGGTATGATTATGGCCAGGGATTGTTTGGTATAGTCATGACCATTGATGATTTAATGAATATCCTTGGCCCGTAATACAGGGATGATTAGAAGATGTGGTTTATTTATTAAACTGAGTCTCAGTGATAAAAGTTGATGAAAATATTTTTAAATCATAGAATATAGTAGGTTTTATTCTCTACTTGACTCTTCTAATGGATTGCTTATTCCGCTGCAGTTAAACTTGATGTCTATTGTATTTTATAATTTTAACATTGTTGAAGACTATTGATAATTTATTCTTCATTATCTTAGTCATAATATTTCTTACTGGCTAGTTGAGATCACCCTTTCTTTCAATGTTCTCTTCAGAAAATGAGAATATAGCTGGGACGAGTCAGGGAAAGGAGTGATGGTCCAGAAGATAGTATTAGTAGTCCTCACTATTCTGTTAAATAGTGCGACAATAAATGTAATGAGGACTCCTTCAGTATGGATATTGTCTAGATGACAATATTCCTATTAGAACTCTCAGTTTATGTATTATCGTAGTGTACACGACAGTTGTATTAGTAAGTTATATTTGTATTCTGTACAATGTATCTGACGACCCAAGATGGGTGATGTATACCTAATTTTGAGGGCGTCACAAACTATACTTCAACAAATTCAATCACCAAAAACCTAATTACAAAGACTTTAGAAAACAAAAATAAAAAACTAGAAACTTAAGAATTTACCTTTGATTCTTCTAAGCTCTAGTTAGATAATTGGAAATCCTTGTTTAATCCTATTTTTCCTCTTAATTCTTAGAGTGTCTCTTCCCTCTTCTCAATTTCTCTCTAAGCTCCATCTTTCCATCTGTGTTTTCTCTTAGGCTTAACAACTAGAATGCGTAAAAAGAAATATGCACAGTAATTGGGATATCAGTTACCCCTTAACGTATATGTTATAATTATATTATATTTATTATTTTTATTTACTTTTATTTATTTTATTTATATTAATTAAAATTCAAAAATTAAAAACTCAAAAGCCATAAGGCTTTGTTTTGCAAAACCCTTTAAATTTTAAAAAATTAATATATTTAAGCCTTATTTTGCAAAACTAAATCAAACCCCTTTAATTTATTTTTAATAAACAATTTAGTTTATAATTTATAATCACATATTATTTATTTGGATCTCCATATTCAACAATAATCAAATAAATCAATCACATAATATATTTTAAATAAATATTACACTTTAACAAATATCACAAATTATAATTTCATTATAATTTTATTTAATAATTTAATATATCACCTTAAAGTATTAAATTAAAACAGCAATATAACATCTCATGTTATATTACAACTCTCTAAATTATAAATTAACTTAATTTAGAATATTATCTAATGAATTTAGATTCATAAATATTTACTAGCAACCATTACATCAATAAAATATTTATCTCATCAATTTCAACAATAAACACATCAAATAAATATTTATATTTTAATAAATATTTAATATTACAATTTGAAATTCTGGATCGTTATATCATTCCCTCCTTGCAAGGATTATGTCCCCAAAATCACAACTCAAACAATCAAATCGTCACATTCTTCACTCTTTTATCTTAATTAAGTTAATTTCTATAACTTATGGATTATTTACTTACTAATAAATAATCCAACAAATATCTACTAAATAACAAACACATCAATTAAAAAAAATTATTTAATTCAATATATATTTGAAATTATAAATAAAATTTTTGATTGTTACATTCTTCCCACCTTATCAGGATTCCGTCCTCGGAATCACTGAAACCCTACCTTCCTCAGGTTTCTTACCAAATCTCTTCGTTGAATAACTTCAACACATTATCTTAATATATGTTTTATATTTCCTACTCCCATCATTCTTCATAAAAAATTATTGTAAATTTTATTTTATAACCTTTACTTAGACTCAATTATATTTGAGTATTACATATTCTTTGACCCCGTTCATTGTCTTTCTCCAAGGATCATTATCATACACTATATTCTCAAACTCTCGGGACATTACATTCACCTCTTCTTCTAAGAATTTCGTCCTCGAAATTTTACCTATTAATCTTTATTCATTCAATCTATTAAAATAGATTTTACGTTAAAACTTTATTCATTCATTGGGTTCTATAACCACTTTTTCTCATAAAGATCTTTCTACAATTATTAAACTTCTCTATTAGAAGTTTTATATTATTCTTTAATAACTCATCTGCTTCTCATTTAAAAATTTCTTTTCTCACTTATTCAATATATTCATCATTCAGTGTCGCATTCTATGACTTACTTCTTTCTAAGGAATATCATCCTTAACACATTCACCTTTTAGAATAACAAGAATCTTCCACAATTGCTCAATAATTGGGAAGCGATATGAATAACAGGAAATTTAAAAGATTCAAAATCATGCTGAGGGTCATAAGACCTTGAACTATGTCCACGGTTATAAGTACTCTTTCAACTTAAACCTTAACAGTTATTAGACTATAGGGACTCCCGTACTTAGGGTGTTAAGCCCTTCGTACGATGTATTGTGCACAATACATTGTACGAAGGATTAATCCCCCTAAGTACATGGAGTCCTTATAGTCATATGACTGTTAAAGTTAAAGTTGAAATATTACTTATAACTGTAACATTCTATAATTTTAAATTATTATAATAAATATTTATTGATTTATATAAATATTTAATGGATATGTTTATTGATTGAATAATTAATTGTTTAATTTGAGTGATGTAGTTTATTTAATTATTTGTTGAATAAATAATTAAATAGTAGATATTAAATATTTATTGGCAATATTAAATATTTATCGAATTATGGCAATTGGAATTGATGTGATTTAATTAATTATTTGTTGTGTAATTAATTAAGGAGCTAAATAAATTAGTTGTTATGAGATTTATAATAATTAATTTAATTAATAAGCTAGAGAGCTTATAGTGGTTTTAAATAAATAATAATATTTTAAATGAGAAATTGTAGTTTAAAACATTAGTTGGTTAAATGAAATTATAATTATAAAAGAAATTATAATTATTTATGTGTTAAAGTAATTTAATAGATTAATGTTTAATTGATTTATTAATTTAATAAAGGTGTGACTAATATCCTTGCTATAAAGGAGTTATTAAAATAAATTAAAAATGGTTTAATTTAGTTTTGTCAAACATGCCTTATTGTACAATAAGTCTTTAATCTAATAGTGTTTTAGCAATCAAGGTATAAGGATTAATCCATTTGTTTTAATTCAATTTACCAAACAAGGAGTAAGGATTAATGGGTTATTTTATTAAGCTTAACCAAACAAGCCTTATGGCTTTTGATTTTCAAAATAAAAATAACTGATGTCAGTTATGTGAGAGTTATATTATATATTTAATATATACATTATATCTTATACGTTATATTATAATACGTAAGATAGAGGAGAGAGGTTAGAGAGAAAGAAAGAAAAACTCAGAGGAAGAAGAGAGAAGAAGAAGAAGAACTAGAGAGAATTGAGAGATATTTTAACAGGTTTTGGAGAAAAGCTTGACAATCAAAGAAGATAATATCATCATCTTCCTAATCCAAGGTAGGAGCTCCATCTTTTTCTTTAAAAATTTTAGTTTTCTTCTTCTAAAAAGTTCTCTGTGATTTTTATAAAAGATAAATTGATGTTATGATTATAATTTGGCATGATTATTGATTATATGGTTGTTTTATGAGTTATATATGATTATAAGATATATTAGTTCATGTATGTATGTATTTTATGAAGAAATTATTTTACAGAGAGTTTTTATGAATGAGTATGGCTTTAGTTAAAATGGAAATTAAGGTGTAATTAGTTGTTGTATTGATAAATTGATTATAAGAATTGCTAGAGTATGTAACATCATAGTCATGATGCTTAGAATCTACTGTTTTGGTTGAATAACAAAATCACAGTACTGATTTTCATGGAAGATATCAAAAATAGAGTTTTTGACAAAAATATTGAAATTGGGTGTTGAATATTTGATGTTTGTGTTAATTTATGAGTAAAAACATGTTAGAAGTCTTTACTATATGTTTATATGTAGTTTATATATAAAATAGAGTGTAATCAGTCTATTAGATTCGAGCTTTTTGGCCAATTTGGCTTTTTCTTTCATGGTTGCCGAAGCTGTCAGTCGACGTTGACAGTTCGCGGTGCGGCGCGGCCCAGTAGTTCATTGCTGGCGCCGCAGCGCCATCACCATGACGTAAGCACACAGTCACTGCGCCGCAGCGCCGACACGTAGTATAATCGCTGCGCCGCAGCGCCGACTCAGCGCCGCAGCGCGAGCCACAGTACAAACTGTGGCGCCGCGGCGCGGTTTGGCAGAACTGTCTGACAGTTTTGTTTAAATGTACAAAACTTAAAAATAAATGTTATGTGTTTATCATAATAATGTTAAATGATAATTTCAGTATTATTAGACTATGAAATATCATGTTATTAAGTATTATCTACTTGAAAAATAATTGATTATGTGAATGGGTAATTCAACCCATATGATAAATGTAATTGTTTATATAAATGTACAATGTTGGTTAGGACTAATTATGTCAATATGACATATGTTTAGGATATCAATTCAAGTGGTAAAAGTGTAGCTTGTGCTAAAGGCAAGTTTCCTAAACCTACCTTTTACATTGAGCAAGTTTCTAAGCCTTAACTTTTGATATTTAGCAAGTTCTTTATTGTATAAGTTTTCTAATCATTGGTGTTATTGAACTAATTATTGTTTCAATTTCGATTATCATATAATGGTGTAAATTTATTTGGAGCAAGTTATTCTTGTAATTAACTTGTGGTTTAGCATGTACAATTATATACATGTTGTGGATGTTTATTATTCAATTAACCTTGTCTTATTATTGTTCAAGCAAGGTAGGTTATAATTATTCAAATTGTATGCTATTAGATTATCCCTAAAGCATGATGTCAATTTATAAACATCAATTAAACTATGATTATTCCATAGTCTACAGTTATGTCGTTTGTAATCAACTAAACCTTAGTTGATTACCGTTGAACTCTAAATTACCCCATGATGTATCCAAACCAAACTCACTTTGGTACGGACTTGTATTCTAAATACTGAGAAGAACAACTCTTTTATAAGTGGTTACGCTTAGCGTTGAAATGATTGTGCACAATACATTGTATGAAGGGTTGATCCCCCTAAGTACGTGAAGTCCTTATAGTCTTATGACTGTTAAAGTTTAAGTTGAAAGATTACTTATAACTGTGGACATGATTCGTGGTCATTAGACTCTCAGTAAATGTTAAAGTTTTCAGAAAGTAATAGAATTTATTATTTAGTTCTATTAAACCTAATATTGGCAAATGATGTAAAGTTAAATGATTTATCTATTATTATTTCAAGTGGGCTTTGTTCGCTCACTCTTGCCTGTAAATTTTTTTACAGCTAAGGTTGAAACTGGTGATGTACCTAGTACCAGTAAAGTGAAAGGAAAGACGAAACAATGCTGAAGACTAGTAATAGTTGAATAGTTTATTTTCAGACTTGGGTTAAAGATTGTAATGAAGTTTATTTTAATTTTCTGCATGAATGAATGAATGTTTGTAAAGGTTAGATAACCTGGGGAGATTTATTTAAATTTAATCCTGTATGGGCAGGTTTTGTTTATTCAATTTTATTATAATTGGGTAGTTAGAAATGAATGTTTTGATTACGTGAACACCAAATCTTGAGGAAATGAAGTACCGGGATTTGGGGGTGTCACAATAACTGTGAACATGGTTCATGGTCATTTTGACTTATCTAAAAATGATACTGTGATTTTAAATTCAATCTTATTATCATTAATATTTATCATTTATTTCAATAAATATTTAAAATTATAAATAAAATTCTGGATTGTTACATTCTTCCCACCTTATCAGGATTCCGTCCTCGGAATTACCGAAACCCTACCTTCCTCAGGTTTCTTACCAAATCTCTTCGTTGAATAACTTCAACACATTACCTTAATATAGGTTTTATATTTCCTACTCCCAGCATTCTTCATAACAAATTATTGTATGTTTTATTTTATAACCTTTACTTAGACTCAATTATATTTGAGTATTACATATTCTTTGACCCGTTCATTATCTTTCTCTAAGGATCATTATCATACACTATATTCTCAAACTCTCGGGACATTACATTCACCCCTTCTTCTAAGAGTTTTGTCCTCGAAATTTTACCTATTAATCTTTATTCATTCAATCTATCAAAATAGATTTTACGTTAAAACTTTATTCATTCATTGGGTTCTATAACCACTTTTTCTCACAAAGATCTTTCTACAATTATTAAACTTTTCTATTAGAAGTTTTACATTATTCTTTAATAACTCATCTGCTTCTCATTTAAAAATTTCGTTTCTAACTTATTCAATATATTCATCATTCAGTGTCGCATTCTACATCTTACTTCTTTCTAAGGAATATCATCCTTAACACATTCACCTTTTAGAATAACAAGAATCTTCCACAATTGCTCAATAATTGGGAAGCGATATGAATAACAGGAATTTAAAAGATTCCAAATTATGATGAGGGTCATAAGACCTTGAACTACGTCCACAGTTATAAGTACTCTTTTAACTTAAACCTTAACAGTCATTAGAATATAGAGACTCCCGCACTTAGGGTGTTAAGCCCTTCGTACGATGTATTGTGCACAATACATTATACGAAGGATTAATCCCCCTAAGTACGTGGAGTCCTTATAGTCATATGACTGTTAAAGTTAAAGTTGAAAGATTACTTATAACTGTAACATTCTATAATTTTAAATTATTATAATAAATATTTATTGATTTATATAAATATTTAATGGATAGGCTTATTGATTGAATAATTAATTGTTTAATTTGAGTGATGTAGTTTATTTAATTATTTGTTGAATAAATAATTAAATAGTAGATATTAAATATTTATTGGCAATATTAAATATTTATCGAATTATGGCAATTGGAATTGATGTGATTTAATTAATTATTTGTTGTGTAATTAATTAAGGAGCTAAATAAATTAGTTGTTATGAGATTTATAATAATTAATTTAATTAATAAGCTAGAGAGCTTATAGTGGTTTTAAATAAATAATAATATTTTAAATGAGAAATTGTAGTTTAAAACATTAGTTGGTTAAATGAAATTATAATTATAAAAGAAATTATAATTATTTATGTGTTAAAGTAATTTAATAGATTAATGTTTAATTGATTTATTAATTTAATAAAGGTGTGACTAATATCCTTGCTATAAAGGAGTTATTAAAATAAATTAAAAATGGTTTAATTTAGTTTTGTCAAACATGCCTTATTGTACAATAAGTCTTTAATCTAATAGTGTTTTAGCAATCAAGGTATAAGGATTAATCCATTTGTTTTAATTCAATTTACCAAACAAGGAGTAAGGATTAATGGGTTATTTTATTAAGCTTAACCAAACAAGCCTTATGGCTTTTGATTTTCAAAATAAAAATAACTGATGTCAGTTATGTGAGAGTTATATTATATATTTAATATATACATTATATCTTATACGTTATATTATAATACGTAAGATAGAGGAGAGAGGTTAGAGAGAAAGAAAGAAAAACTCAGAGGAAGAAGAGAGAAGAAGAAGAAGAACTAGAGAGAATTGAGAGATATTTTAACAGGTTTTGGAGAAAAGCTTGACAATCAAAGAAGATAATATCATCATCTTCCTAATCCAAGGTAGGAGCTCCATCTTTTTCTTTAAAAATTTTAGTTTTCTTCTTCTAAAAAGTTCTCTGTGATTTTTATAAAAGATAAATTGATGTTATGTTTATAATTTGGCATGATTATTGATTATATGGTTGTTTTATGAGTTATATATGATTATAAGATATATTAGTTCATGTATGTATGTATTTTATGAAGAAATTATTTTACAGAGAGTTTTTATGAATGAGTATGACTTTAGTTAAAATGGAAATTAAGGTGTAATTAGTTGTTGTATTGATAAATTGATTATAAGAATTGCTAGAGTATGTAACATCATAGTCATGATGCTTAGAATCTACTGTTTTGGTTGAATAATAAAATCACAGTATTGATTTTCATGGAAGATATCAAAAATAGAGTTTTTGACAAAAATATTGAAATTGGGTGTTGAATATTTGATGTTTGTGTTAATTTATGAGTATAAACATGTTAGAAGTCTGTACTATATGTTTATATGTAGTTTATATATAAAATAGAGTGTAATCAGTCTATTAGATTCGAGCTTTTTGGCCAATTTGGCTTTTTCTTTCATGGTTGCCGAAGCTGTCAGTCGACGCTGACAGTTCGCGGCGCGGCGCGGCCCAGTAGTTCATTGCTGGCGCCGCAGCGCCATCACCATGACGTAAGCACACAGTCACTGCGCCGCAGCGCCGACACGTAGTATAATCGCTGCGCCGCAGCGCTGACTCAGCGCCGCAGCGCGAGCCACAGTACAAACTGTGGCGCCGCGGCGCGGTTTGGCAGAACTGTCTGACAGTTTTATTTAAATGTACAAAACTTAAAAATAAATGTTATGTGTTTATCATAATAATGTTAAATGATAATTTCAGTATTATTAGACTATGAAATATCATGTTATTAAGTATTATCTACTTGAAAAATAATTGATTATGTGAATGGGTAATTCAACCCATATGATAAATGTAATTATTTATATAAATGTACAATGTTGGTTAGGACTAATTATGTCAATATGACATATGTTTAGGATATCAATTCAAGTGGTAAAAGTGTAGCTTGTGCTAAAGGCAAGTTTCCTAAACCTACCTTTTACATTGAGCAAGTTTCTAAGCCTTAACTTTTGATATTTAGCAAGTTCTTTATTGTATAAGTTTTCTAATCATTGGTGTTATTGAACTAATTATTGTTTCAATTTCGATTATCATATAATGGTGTAAATTTATTTGGAGCAAGTTATTCTTGTAATTAACTTGTGGTTTAGCATGTACAATTATATACATGTTGTGGATGTTTATTATTCAATTAACCTTGTCTTATTATTGTTCAAGCAAGGTAGGTTATAATTATTCAAATTGTATGCTATTAGATTATCCCTAAAGCATGATGTCAATTTATAAACATCAATTAAACTATGATTATTCCATAGTATACAGTTATGTCGTTTGTAATCAACTAAGCCTTAGTTGATTACCGTTGAACTCTAAATTACCCCATGATGTATCCAAACCAAACTCACTTTGGTACGGACTTGTATTCTAAATACTAAGAAGAACAACTCTTTTATAAGATGTTACGCTTAGCGTTGAAATGATTGTGCACAATACATTGTATGAAGGGTTGATCCCCCTAAGTACGTGAAGTCCTTATAGTCTTATGACTGTTAAAGTTTAAGTTGAAAGATTACTTATAACTGTGGACATGATTCGTGGTCATTAGACTCTCAGTAAATGTTAAAGTTTTCAGAAAGTAATAGAATTTATTATTTAGTTCTATTAAACCTAATATTGGCAAATGATGTAAAGTTAAATGATTTATCTATTATTATTTCAAGTGGGCTTTGTTCGCTCACTCTTGCCTGTAAATTTTTTTACAGCTAAGGTTGAAACTGGTGATGTACCTAGTACCAGTAAAGTGAAAGGAAAGACGAAACAATGCTGAAGACTGGTAATAGTTGAATAGTTTATTTTCAGACTTGGGTTAAAGATTGTAATGAAGTTTATTTTAATTTTCCGCATGAATGAATGAATGTTTGTAAAGGTTAGATAACCTGGGGAGATTTATTTAAATTTAATCCTGTATGGGCATGTTTTATTTATTCAATTTTATTATAATTGGGTAGTTAGAAATGAATGTTTTGATTACGTGAACACAAAATCTTGAGGAAATGAAGTACCGGGATTTGGGGGTGTCACAATAACTGTGAACATGGTTCATGGTCATTTTGACTTATCTAAAAATGATTTAACAACGAAATACTGTGATTTTAAATTCAATCTTATTATCATTAATATTTATCATTTATTTCAATAAATATTTGAAATTATAAATAAAATTCTGGATTGTTACATTCTTCCCACCTTATCAGGATTCCGTCCTCGGAATTACCGAAACCCTACCTTCCTCAGGTTTCTTACCAAATCTCTTCGTTGAATAACTTCAACACATTACCTTAATATAAGTTTTATATTTCCTACTCCCACCATTCTTCATAACAAATTATTGTATGTTTTATTTTATAACCTTTACTTAGACTCAATTATATTTGAGTATTACATATTCTTTGACCCGTTCATTATCTTTCTCTAAGGATCATTATCATACACTATATTCTCAAACTCACGGGACATTACATTCACCCCTTCTTCTAAGAGTTTCGTCCTCGAAATTTTACCTATTAATCTTTATTCATTCAATCTATCAAAATAGATTTTACGTTAAAACTTTATTCATTCATTGGGTTCTATAACCACTTTTTTCACAAAGATCTTTCTACAATTATTAAACTTTTCTATTAGAAGTTTTACATTATTCTTTAATAACTCATCTGCTTCTCATTTAAAAATTTCTTTTCTAACTTATTCAATATATTCATCATTCAGTGTCGCATTCTACATCTTACTTCTTTCTAAGGAATATCATCCTTAACACATTCACCTTTTAGAATAACAAGAATCTTCCACAATTGCTCAATAATTGGGAAGCGATATGAATAACAGGAATTTAAAAGATTCCAAATTATGATGAGGGTCATAAGACCTTGAACTACGTCCACGGTTATAAGTACTCTTTTAACTTAAACCTTAACAGTCATTAGACTATAGAGACTCCCGTACTTAGGGTGTTAAGCCCTTCGTACGATGTATTGTGCACAAATATTTAAACGCTATGCGTATGTCCATAGTTATAAGTAATCTTTCAACTTAAACTTTAACAGTCATAAGACTATAGGGACTCCTCGTACTTAGGGTGATCAACCCTTCGTACAATGTATTGTACACAAACATCTTAACGCCTCCGCGTAATCCCCTATAGAAAGGTTGTTCATCTCAACTTTTCAACATCTGAATCCGTACCAAAATAATTTGGTTTGGCATAGTTTGACAAAGAACGCTTGACTTTTACATAGTTTCAACATTCGTCTAGCTGAATCAAATAGCATAGACTTTTACAACCATTCAGACATCAATCGAAATATACATACATATATATATATATATTCTTATATCTTAAAGAAATCTCAAAAATATTTTTATGACGTCATGATACCGCACTGTATTTACAGTCCATTGAGGATTCCGTCATTTGGTGATTTTTATCATACTACATCATACCATAGTGGGCTGACGATCCTTAGATCACATCCAACACTAAGTAATACTGCATTGATGACTCCATCGTTTTTATCATCTCTGCCCCAGGTTGCATGATGCATTGATGATATAAAAAAAATACATTTTGATATATTTCAAATCATTTTTATCTAGCCAAAGCAATTAGCATAGATATACGAATAATAGCACTATTTTTAAAAATTCTTTGGTTCACAAGTGTGACCCAACATTATTTTTCCCGCAAAAATCAAAAGTATAACCATCGGCACAAAGTCAATTAATTTCGAAAGTTTAGCATAGCTAGTAGATTTAGAATATCCAAGCATCCATCAACTTCAATCATTACTCCATTACTTCATTACTTAACCATTTTATTAGTCTTCAACTTCATCAATTCTCTCTATACTATAACCATTTTCTACCCAATATAGTTCATCAAACTAACCGCATATTGGAAGTTCAGGAACTTGCCCCAATAATATGAGTTTAAGAACTTGTCCTAGTCATACTATAGGCGTCCATTCGCTGAGGGGTTCAAAACATACCATATTATTATGAGTCACGAACATACCATATGCATTAGTTTTAAGAACCGCACCTAATCCTAATAATATCTCACTAATCTTAATAGTTACTAACTATCAAATATACACATGTGAAAAGAATCACCTTTTCACCACATATACGTTGATAGCGCGACACCAACATTCTAATGATTATCAATGTGATAAACTGAGTGCAAGCACAAAACCCTCGCCCATACAAAGATTTGTACAACTCAGCCATCACATGAGTCCTCAATTGAAATCTCACCTAACTCTATCTTACCCTTAACTTGCTCTTTGCTCGATACGAATTCCTCGTACCACATCTTCTATAACTCCTCGTGAGTTATCTCATACTATTTCATAGTACATCAACTTCATAGCATCAAGCTATAATTATTCAAACATTACAGACCATCTTTCCTGTAATGCCCCGAAAAATCGAACCTTTTGTAAATACTTTTTAATAATGAATAAATAAATATTATTTGTTATTATTTGTTAGTAAGATGAATGTCGTTCTATAACCTAGAAACGCCGATACGTCGTAGTATTTTAACTATGGGAGAGAATTAAAGTGTTTGAATTTTCAAGACGAAAGTAAAAGTTTTTTGAGAATTTTTTTGAAAAACACTATTCATCGTTTTCCGCTCGAGAATTATTTTTGAACTTCCGAGAAATACGTAATGTTATAATATCGAGGTGATATGGATTATGTAATAATAATTCAAGTATGGAAAACACAAATTTTCATATGCTGACGTAATTTGAGAGCGATAAGAATTAAAGTCTAAATAAAATAAATTTGTGTAATATTGTAGGAAGCAAGTCCAATAAATATTAAGGGGAAAGCCCAAGATGGAATAATGATTAAGCCCAAAGTGTTTATTAATGTAAAGGCCAAATGGTTATTAATGAAAAGTCCAAGTAAATTGGTATTATAAGCGAAAGCTAAGATAAGTAATTAAATCCAAGCCCAATTAATGATCTATGGGTAAAGCTAGATCCATGGGGGCAACCATTGGGTGAACTTGGAGAGCAATACCTTTATGTGATACCAAGTATATGATGTAGGGAGTAAGTTTACTTAGTGTGCAAGTAGTGAATAGTAAGGAGGTTAGTGAGGAGGCGGGATGTCTTAATGACCAAAGTGCCCTAAGCTTAGAAAGTCTATAAATACTAAGCCTTTGAATTCATTTGTTGTTTGTTAGTTCATCCAACACAAAAGTAACTTATTTGTTAGAGAAGATAAGCACTTAGAAGTCCAACTTTCTATTATTAGATTTTCCAAAGAAGAAGGAGTTAGTCTTCAAAGGTAATGATCTTATATCTTCCATCTCTCTCATAGTAGGGTGATAAGAAAAGTGTATTCTAATGAACTTAGATGCTAAGAACATATGAGAAGTGGATAAGTAATAGACTTAAGCCGATTAAGTCGTAAATAAGTAACTTAAACTTAAATAAGTTATGAACTTATGAAGAATAAGTCTTGACCTAATTTAATGATAAGTTGTTGTATCATGTAAGTTGAGATGTCTAGATAATGAAATGAATTTATTTGGAATGTTGAACCAATCACTAGTAATGAAGTTTGCCGGAATTCACACGATTAGACGATAATCGTCGAATTCGTGAAATTCTCGGAATAAAAGTCAGATTTTGTGTTTGAACTTGAAAACGTTGGTTTTCGATAGAGACAAGTCGTATTTGGCATTATAGAGTTGCGGACTTGAAAATGGCCGAATTCCGACTTAGAACGAAGAAACGAGCGTTGAACGTTCACGAACGTTTATCATTTTCGTTAAAAATGGACTAATAGGAGAATTTTTAGTTAACCTAGTCAAATAGATAAAATTCTTGCAAGAATACGTAGAGTATGCGATTTGTTAACCGTAGGCTCTTAAACGAGCCAATTCAGACTTATAACGAAGAAGTTATGCATCCGGGAATTTCGCAAAGTTGAAAATCAGTAAAATCTACCTGAGGCACAGAGTTGGGGCCGCGGCGCCAACCCCATGCTTATTGATGGCGCTGCAGTGCCAGGCACATGGTCATAACCTTATATAGTTTCATGTCACGGCGCGGCTGTTAGCACATAAACTCACGCCGCAGCTCCGTGTCCGGTCCTTAGCCACAGCAGAGTGGCGCCGCTGCGCTGCATAGAGAAGAAAAGGTTGCACCGCAGTGCCAGCCCTAGGGTTTTGATAGAGAATAAAGTTTACAAGTATAACAAGACTGGTAACTCATTAGTAATGAACTAAGGAACTTAATGAAGCATTGTAAGGTATTGTTAAACCTTAATTATATTGTCTAAAGGTTGAAGATAAGTAGTCAAACATGAACATAATGTAAAGGTAAGATAGATGTAACGAAAAGTCGGAACCAATAATAACAAATCTAAGTTATAGTTAGATTGAGAAGAAGGGTAAAATTCATTAGGAACCATGCATGTTCATTCATGACCTAATGTGTTATGTGATGTTATCATTTATTGTAGAGACTTAAGGACTTAAATGAGAACGTGTTATAACTGTAGCAGCTACTAAAGGCAAGTACTCTAACCCTTATTCCAGTTTAATCTAAACAAGCTTTGTGATTCATGTATTCTTAAGCATGAACTAATGTCTGATGAAGTCAAAGCCAATTCTTTTGGCTAGACTTACGATATGTGGATTTCTTATAATCTATCAAGTATTGACAAGGATTTACCTAACTAATATTATTGTGGTTTTCAAAAGGAGACTGAGTATGCAAAATTGTTTTGTAGTCGAACGATAGGCACGTGAGGTTGCCACAACTTAAACGTATACACATTTAATGAATGTATTGTTGATCAAGATAGAGTACTATAGGCTGATCACCTAGACGTGCTCATAAGATATGCCAGACTTACGGACTTAGTGTCGGGATGTCCTTTTCAAAAGAACTTATGAGATGCTCATGGTCTTGGACCAGAATTGATGTTTTATTGAATATTGTTCTTGTAAAACATTTTGAATTAAAAGAAGTGCTATTTTGAATTATCGATAGTACTTCATAACTATTTTTCAGTTATTAAAGATATATGATTCCTATGTTTCAAGCATGCTAGCTTTATTAGAATTGTTGTACTTGATGAGCTAGTTAGGCTCATTCTTGCTTGAACCATATGAACACAGCTAAGATTGATCGGGTTGAAGGCTTCGGCAAGGATAATGGCAAAGCGATGATGAACCCGTAGAGTACTTATGTAATAGTATAGGGTGAATGATTGTAATATATTTGATATTATGATAAGAACAAATGTATTGGTTATCGAGAACCTGGAGAAATGTTAATATTATTTTGATTATATAGAAGACATATTCGTTCTGTCAAGGCTTTTCAATGGAATGTATGTGTGAATGGTAGTACCGTGTAGCACCATCTGTCGGGTTGGAAGATACCCGGATTTGGGGGTGTCACAGGTTGGTATCAAAATATTATGTTATAAAACTTAAGGGGGGATTTAAACCTTAAGTTATAACCTTAAGAAAAGTCAAAGAAATAAAAGATGGAAATTAACCTTATGAAACTGCATTATATATGTTATGTGTTTTATTATTCTTCTGACATGTACTAATCAAACTTATTTGTGTTGTTGTAGATGTCAGGAGAAAATAGAGATGTACATGTAGTCAGCGAAGGGTCGGTTAATCAGATAGAGATTATACCAAACCCCATAGCAGCAGAGCCTGAAATAATGGTGGTTGAGTCTGGAGACTCAGAGAGCCAAGACTATATGTTCGTGTTTGATGGCATTTTGGAGGAAGAAGTGGAGGCAGTGTCCTTCAACCCGGTAGCTATAGCAGCAGAGATGGCTCCGGGGGAGTCAATGATGTCCCTTTTCATGACAGTGTTGGATAGAAATATTCACTACTGTCAGGAGGTTAAGCAGCTGAAAGCAGAGCTCCAGGCGGTGATAGAAGACAAGACGGACGTGGAGTCCATGTGGGAACAGGAGCATGATGAGAGAATTTTGGCTAAGGACAAAGTCCACGAGTTGAAACAGGAGGTCTTTGAGCTCAAAAGTGAGCTAAAGACCAAAAAATAAAAGGTAGGGAGAATGTCCTATATCCATAGGAGTTCTCATGCGGACTTTCAGCTGCAGGTAGCTTCTTATCCCGTAGAAGCAGGGCAGACGCGGCATACTATCAGCCATGATATTATTGTCGGTCTTGCTAAAGCGGATTTTGAGAATACCTTAAGGCAGATGTGATCTAGTAGTGGCTAGAGTAGTTAGATATGTAAATATTTAGTATCTAGTAGTGACATAAAACCCACTTTTGCATAACAAAGGGTAGTCTTTTGTAAATCCTAATTTTTAGAAAGTAATTATAGGAAAGTAATGTAATCAGCTTAGGCTGTGTAATGTAACCGATGTAGTATTATACTATAATGAATTAATATAAGTTTTATTTTTCGAAAAATGTTGAGTAATAAGTTATTGTTTAAAATTGAATAATAACTAACTAACATGAAATGAATAATAACGAAATGTGTTGTTTATTGTAACAGCAAAATGCCACCAAGAAGAGTACCATGTAATCAAGGCGGGAACGTAAATCAACCAGAGGGAGGTCCAGTTAATCCCATGCAGGAGTTTGTAAACCTTTTTACCGCAGTGTTTAATAGAACCGGGGCTAACATCCCCGTAAATCCTAGAGTAGTATGAGCTACTACATTTAAGGATTTTAAAAGCGTGGGTCCATCGGAGTTCAAGGGAACTACAGACCCTATCAAAGCCCAAACGTGGGCGAAGGAAATTAAAAAGGCATTTGTCATAGCAAATGTCTGCTTCGGCGTGCTAACATTTTCCTATAAATAGAGGGCTAAGTTAGAATTAAAAATCACACCAGAAACAAGTTTTCTCTCTTTCTCTCTCTAGATTATTGAGTGTATTTTGTGAGTATCTACGAAAATACTAATTTTCAACCTAGGCACCTCAACAGAATGGTATAGCTAAAACAAATATTTTGAATACCAATGGACATAGCAGAGCAAATTGATAGATCCAAATACAGCAAAAAAACCAACGTCCTTTAACCAATAAATCCAAATAAAATCATCCCAAAACACTTTTCATGTTATCATAGTTATGAAATACAACAAAAAAACCAATAGATCCAAATAAAATCATCATTTAACCCCAATCGATCCAAGAAAACCATCCCAAGATATAGCAGTTAGAACAGAACTGTAAAAGAAACTCGCGATTTAGACCTTACCTTTCCAACGTGAGTAAAAGAAAGTAAGAAACTCGTTGTGACTGCACAACGTCCGGCGATCGTCACAAAGATTCCAGATCAATTTCGTTGTCTGCTTTGTATAGAAGAGAGAAACTTTTGATTTAGGAAAAACGCGAACAAGAGATGAGTTCGCCGTTGTTGATTCCAGATTTCGCTGTGAGCTCCTAAATCGATTTAGGAAAAACGAGAAGAAGAGAGCTTCAATTCCAGATTTCACGTTATTCGATTCATGATTTAGTCTTTTTGACCCGACATAAGTCATTTTACCCGTAAAGGATCCGCGTGTTTTTTCCCCTCCCTGATCTAGGCCGTTGTTTCTCTTCCCATGGCTGAGATAAGAAATTCGTATTTTATTTAAAATAAGGGAGCCCTGACTAGATCAGTTTCGTATATATATATATATATATATATATACACGGTCCGCTTCTCCAGCGAACTGGAAGGAGCGAACTAAGAACAAACCGGTTATAGCGACGATTTTTTTCTTCGCTATTGTGACGCCCCTAAAATAGGTATACAACACCCATTCTGAGTCGCCAAATATATGGTACAAAAAGCAAACTACAACTTTAATAATACAATTGTCGTACAAAATACGACAACACATACTGTGAGTTTAAATACAAATATTGTCTTCTAGACAATATCCATACTCAAAATAAGTCCTCATTACAATTATTCAAACACTATTTTACAGAAATAGTGAGAACTGCTAAAACATCTTTCTGGAACCATCACTCCATACCCTTAGGTTAATCGCTTCTTCATCTGGTCACACTCATCAGTTTTGAGCTGCACCTCCTTGACTCTCTCTACGATGGTAGATTGGATCTCCATTGCAAATAGTCTTTGTCCCGCTTCTCTTGGAAATTCCACGTCTAACTCCATTCTAGTCATCTCTGTTATTAACTCAGTTTGAGCCGTTAACATAGATAACTTTTCCCGACCCTTTCTACTTAAGGCGTCGGCCACTACATTAGCTTTTCCAGGATGATACAGGATTTCACAGTCGTAATCCTTTATCCACTCCAGCCATCTCCTCTGTCTCATATTCAACTCCTTCTATGTGAAGATATATTTTAGACTCTTGTGGTCCGTGTATATCTCACATTTTTCCCGTAAAGATAATGTAGCCATATCTTTAAGGCAAAAACTACAGCGGCCAGTTCCAGATCATGAGTAGGGTAAACTTTATCATAATCCTTCAATTGCCTAGATGCATACGCAATGACCTTGCCATGCTGCATGAGCACACAATGAAGTCCTCTATGCGAAGCATCGCTATAAACTACGAAATTTCCTGTGTCATTGGGTAATGACAAACAGGCGCTTTACTCAATCTCTTCTTCAGTTCTTGAAAACTGTCCTTGCACTTCTTGGTCCACTCATATTTCACCGTCTTCCTTGTCAAGTTCGTCAATGGAGTAGCTATCTTCAAAAAATCATGGATGAATCTCCGATAGTAACCCGTTAAACCTAGGAAACTCCGCACCTCAGTCGGCATTTTCGGTTGTCCCCAATTTATCACGGCTTCCACTTTTGCTGGATATACTGAAATTCCCTCATGGTCAATGACATGTCCTAAAAATTGTACCCTCTATAGCCAAAATTCACACTTAGTGCATTTCGCATATAACTTCTCCTTCCTTAGTGTTTCCAACACTATCCTTAGGTGTTCAACATGATCTTCTGGCGTCTTAGAATAGACTAGAATATCATCGATAAACACCACGATAAACTTGTCCAAATATTATTTGAACACCCTGTTCATCATATCCATAAATACAGCTGGTGCATTCCCAAATGGCATCACCAGAAACTCGTAATGACCATAACGAGTCCTGACTGCTGTCTTTGGCACGTCTTCATTCCTAACCTTTAGCTGATGATACCCCATTCGCAAATTTATTTTAAAAAAATACTTTGCCCCTTTCAATTGATCAAATAGATCATCGATCCTGGGCAATGGATACCTATTCTTTATTGTTAACTTATTCAACTCTCGGTAGTTGATACAAAGTCTTAACGATCCGTCCTTCTTCTTGACAAACAGTACCGATTCTCCCCACGGCGAAACACTCGGTTGTATGTACTTCCTGTCCAACAGTTCTTGCAACTGCACCATCAACTCCTTCATTTCCACTGGCGCCATACGATACGGTGCCCCGAAAACTGGTGCTGCTCCTGACATAATGTCTATTACGAGCTCGGTCTCCCTATCAGGCGAAAGACCCGACAACTCACTTGGAAATACATCTATGAATCCATTCACTATATGTATTTGTTCCATGGTCACTCCCACTCTCTGGGTATCAACTACATGAAAAAAATAACCTACACACCCCTTCCTTAATAGTTTCCTAGTTTGTGTTATGGTAAGACAACACGAACTTCCCGACGATTTATTTCCGTAAAATATTACATGAGGTTGTCTTAAGGTTCTAATATTTACGCATTTCTTTTGGCAATCTATAATTGCCCCATGATTAACCAACCAATCCATTCCGAGAATTACGTTGAATTCTCCTAACTTTATCGGTATCAAATCTACCGATAACTTAAAACCTCGTAAGTCTACACAACAACTCCTATGAATATCGTCAACAGGAATTATCTCTTCGTTTGATACCTTAATATTTAAAGGTATTGGCAACTTTTTGGAAAGTAATCCTAATCATCTCGCAAAATCACATGCGATAAACGAACAAGTAGCACCCAAGTCAGACAACACGTTTGCATTTAGGCCGTTGATCGGAATAATACCTGCGACTACGTCCCCTAAGGCTATCGCGTCATGGACGGTCATATTAAAGGTTTGGGCCATCAGCCTAACCGGCTGCGCTGGACCCCCAATAGTTAACTTACCACTATTGGCGCCCTTATTCCCTTCCGTCCCCTTCTTTGGGAAGTTCTTTACCATGTGGTCAGTTGATCCATATATAAAGCATCCATGATTTTTCTTTGGACTTGGACAGTTAGGCGCAATGTGGCCCTCCTATCCACAATTATAACACACGACCTTACCCTTGAGACAGATTTCGAAGTGAGTCTTCCTACAGGTCTTGCAAGCCTCCATCCTCTTCTTTAGGTCTCTTAATTTCACTCCGGTATTCCCAGAGCTGAACGTTTTCCTCTTTTATCCTTCGCCACTACCACTGGCACCTTCAACCTTCACTCCCCCATCCATCTTCCCCTTATTCTTTTTATCCTTGTGGTATTGGCTTTACCTGCTACTATTCTCACCCACCACATTTGAATAAAAATCTCAGTACATTTCTTCACCAACCAAGAGTGGGGCCCACCAATTCTAGAATTTTCTACTAAAATGATTTACTCTGAAAATTCAACAATTTCTGAACCAGTCATCTCGTAAAATTCATAATAAATCATACGTTCATTTTTAACGGTTCAAAATTTGTAGACATATCTCAACTTATATATGTATAACATAGCCAAAAAATACCACGATCCAACGGTCGGATTAAAAATTATAACCCCCGCAAAATATCTCAAAAACTCTGATTTTTAATACCTCCACTCCGACAAAAATACTGATAAAAACCTCAACATTAACTCCTTCATTTTTAACCACAAAAATATATCTCTCATTTATATCCACATAAAATAAATATTTCCTTATCATATGAATCAATAATTAATTATTCACAAATAATATTACAGAATCACATTTACGACAACCAGGCCGTTCCCAGGAAAGAGGGGGCTTTCCAATAAGGATTTCTCCTTACTGGCGCGCAATTAGATGACCAAACCTCTCCTTAGACAGAACTTTCTAGACATTGCCGATAATGTTATCTAATAATATTATTCAAATAATATGAATTATTGATCTGATAAAGGAAAATACTGTGTAGCAATAATTATTGAAACAACAATAATATAAAATATCAACGCAGCAATTATTGAAACAATAAAATAAAATATTGAATAATAACTACTGTAACAATTATTGAGTAGTGCCTTCTTACGTAAGAATCAATAATTGGTGCAATACCGTGTGCTACTGTATTTTAACCATCGGGTATTCCAACAGTATTAACGGTAACAACTACGCCGTTATTTATAAATAACTTATACTTGTCGTTTTCTTCATCCAATCGCTTTCCGTTATGGGGCCCACACAAGGCTGCGTCGTCGTATGAATATTCCCCGACAGCAAGAATATTCCACGACCAAACGAATATTCTCCGACAAAATGAATATTTTATAACCACTTGCTTATTTTGCAAAATTTACACATTTCACCCATAATCAAAGTATTATATCAAATTAACCCCTTATTATTCACAATAATATTTAGAGAAAATTTATTTTATTCATTAATAAGCTGGGGTCTTACAACCTCCCCTCCTTATGAAATTTCGTCCTCGAAATTGACGTACGTACCTGATATTTCAAAAAGGTGAGGATACCTCGCTTTCATTTCTGATTCCAACTCCCAGGTCATTTCTTTAATAGCATGGTTTCTCCACAAAACCTTAACTTGTGGTATAACCTTTGTGCGTAGGACATGCTCTTTTCTATCCAAGATCTTAACAGGTACTTCCTCGTACGTTAAATCTTCAGCTATCTCGTCTGGTTCTAACTCAATAATGTGGTTCGGGTCTTTAACATATTTACGAAGCATAGATATGTGAAAAACATTATGAACACGAGACATGCTTGGAGGTAATGCGAGTTTATATGCCACATTTCCTATTCGCTCAAGAATCTCAAATGGACCAACAAATCTTGGATTGAGCTTTCCTCTCTTCCCAAATCTTGTAACTCCCTTCCATGGTGCAACACGTAACAATACATGATCCCCAATATTAAATTCCACGTCCTTCCGATGAAGATCCGCATAACTCTTTTGTCGATCCTGTGCCATTTGTATACGTTGTCGAATCGTTTGGATTTTCTCTGTAGTCATGCGTACCAACTCTGGTCCCAACAATGTTGCTTCACCCACTTCGTCCCAGCATACTGGAGAACGACATTTTCTTCCATACAACGCCTCGAATGGAGCCACACCTATGCTCGCTTGATAACTGTTGTTGTAGGAGAATTCCACCAATGGTAGGTACTTATCCCAACTCCCTTTGAGATCTAGGATACAGAGTCTTAATAGATCTTCAAGAGTTTGAATAGCCCTCTCTGATTATCCGTCCGTTTAAGGATGGTATGCCGAACTGAATCGTAAATCCGTGCCTATAGCTTTCTGCAAGCTAACCCAAAATCGTGAAGTGAATCTTGGGTCACGATCCGAAACTATGGATACTGGCATGCCATGTAATCTCAAAATCTCATTCACATACATACTAGCAAGACGTTCAAGGGAATAAGTCTCACGTATCGGTAAGAAATGAGCAGACTTGGTTAATCTATCAACAATAACCCAAATCGCATCTATGCCTTGAGAAACCTTGGAAGACCTGTAACGAAATCCATGGTAATGTGTTCCCACTTCCATTTTGGGATCTCAAGTGTTTGCAATGGACCCTTTGGCACTTGATGCTCTGTCTTTACACGTTGACAAGTTAAACACCTCGAGATAAACTCCGCGATCTCTCTTTTCATATTTCTCCACCAAAATATGTGTCGAAGATCGTGATACATTTTAGTACTCCCAGGATGGATTGCAAACGGTGTGTTGTGTGCCTCCATCATTATTCTATGCTTCAAGTCAAAATCGTTAGGAACACAAAGTCTGGAGTTGACTCGAAGTATTCCTTCTTCATCGATTCTTGCTTCTGGAATAGCACCTTCTTGCACTTTCTTTTTCATACGCATCAGTTCTATGTCCGTAGCTTGAGCAGCTTTAACTTTATCGATTAAAGTCGGTTCTACTCGTATATTTGATATCATCATGTGGGTACTTAGAGCCTTCATCTCTATCTCCATCCTTTGCAAGTCATACAAAATAGGCCTTTGTGTTAACAACATTGCACTCGTACCCGCATATGATCTTCTACTCAATGTGTCAGCTACTACGTTTGCTTTTCCAGGATGATATTGGATGGTATGATCGTAATCTTTCAACAGCTCGAGCCAACGTCGCTGCCGCATGTTGAGTTCCTTTTGGGTGAAAAAATATTTGAGGCTTTTATGATCTGTATAGAACTCCACTTTCTCCCCATACAGGTAGTGTCTCCAGATCTTCAACGCGAAAACGACTGCTGCCAACTCCAAATCATGAGTAGGATAATTCCTCTCATATTCTTTGAGTTGTCGCGAGACATAGGCTATGACTTTCCCATATTGCATGAGAACACATCCTAACCCTTTGCCTGAAGCATCGCTGTAGATAACAAATCTATCCGAACCAGATGGTATTGTCAGAACAGGTGCCGAAATGAGTCTCCTCTTGAGTTCTTGGAAACTCTTCTCGCATTCCTCACTCCATACGAATTTTGAATCTTTCCGAGTCATCTGAGTTAACGGAGTAGCGATTCGAGAAAATCCTTCCATAAATCTCCCATAATAACCAGCTAAGCCCAAAAAGCTACGTACTTCGGTTACCGACTTCTGTTGCTCCCAACTTTGTATGACTTCAATCTTCGTCGGGTCGACAGATACTCCATGTTTTGACACCACGTGTCCAAGGAATGCTACTTCCTCAAGCCAGAACTCGCATTTCTTCAGTTTGGCATATAGCTTATTTTCACGAAGCCTTTGTAATATCAGCTTCAAATGGCGCTCATGATCTTCACGGTTTTTCGAATAGATGAGGATGTCATCAATAAAGACAACAACGAACTGCTCCAAATATTCTTTGAATACACGGTTTATCATATCCATGAAGGCAGCAGGAGCATTAGTCAATCCAAAAGACATGACTAAAAATTCATAATGCCCGTACCGAGTTCTGAAGGCAGTCTTTGGAATATCCTCAGTTTTAATCTTCAGCTGATGATATCTAGAACGAAGATCGATCTTTGAAAAGAATTGTGCTCCTTGCAACTGGTCAAACAGTCATCAATGCGAGGTAGCGGATACCTATTCTTGATAGTGACATGATTCAATTCTCGATAGTCGATACAAAGTCGCATACTCCCGTCTTTCTTCTTTACGAATAACACAGGAGCACCCCAAGGAGATGTACTAGGACGAATAAAACCGATGTCCAACAACTCCTGTAGTTGGACTTTTAACTCCTGAAGTTCAATAGGAGCCATTCGATATGGGGTTTTAGAAATGGGCTTTGTACCGGGTTCAAGGTCAATAAAGAATTCAACTTCACGTTCTGGGGGTAGACCAGGAAGTTCTTCAGGAAATACATCGGGAAATTCTCTAACAATAGAAATATTATTCAAATCTGACTTGTCTTTGTTCAAATCCATAACATGGGCTAAGAAAGCTTGACATCCGTTTTTAATAAACGAATAGCTTTGTGGCTTGATATGACAGTGACTGATTTTAGTGGTTTAGTAGTTTGAATTCGTATGACAGGTTGGTTAGGAATATGAAAACTAACAACCTTACAAAAACAATCAATTTTAGCATGATGAGTGGTTAACCAATCAATTCCTAAAATCACATCAAAAGCAAGTATCTTTAAAGAGATAAGATCAACAGGTAATGTGATAGTGCCAACTTGGATTAAGCAAGATTTATAAACTGTAGATGTAACAAAGGTTTCACCCAACGGAGTTTCAACAGATAAGTTAAAGGTCAATTTCTCCGGAGTCAAGTTTAAACGTTGAGCACAAGCAGGAGAGATAAAAGAATGGGTAGAACCGGTATCTAGTAAGTATAAACTTCGCAAGAATTCAAGATTAGCTTACCCGTGATCACCTCGTTCGGGTTTCTCGTGTTTTGGCCAGTCACGACAAACGCTCTTTCAGAACCGCTGATTTTGACTTATCCGGGACAGCTTTTGGAGTCACCATCCCCGCTGAATTTGGTTTTGCTACAGAACACTCTCGAGCTATATGACCCTCCTTTCCACAGTTATAACATACCTAGGATTGTTGTGGCCAGTTTGGGCTGATATGTCCCTCTTTCCCACATGTGTAACATACGACCGGTGGTCGTTCTCCTCCCCTAGAAACAGTTGATGTTTGTGCTGACGTCTTCACGTTATCATTGTTGTACCTTCTCTTCTTGAAATCTTTTCCCGACTCGCTCCTTTTATTATCACGACCACGATTACCGCCAGAGTGGTTACCGCTTTTGTCCGAATATTTTCCTCCCTGCTTGTTTTCATTGCTTCGATGACTGCCGCCACCAGTATGACCCTGGTTGTGGTCCCTCAGTTGCACATACTCATTATCTCACTCTAATAATTGAGCCCTGTTTACAACATCTGAATATAAAGAAAATTTATGAGAGATAAGATATTGTCGAATCTCAGGTTTTAGACCTCTCAGAAACATTCTTGTCATACGTTCCTCATTTTTGACCAAATGAGGTGCAAACCTAGATAACTCTGCAAACTTCGCCTCGTACTGGGACACCGTCATGTTGTTTTGTTCCAGTCTGATAAACTCCACCTCCTTCATATGACGAATACTTTCAGGAAAGTACTTGTCATTGAACAGTTTTTGAAATATTTCCCAGGACATGTTGAGTGCGTCAGGCTGGGTACGCTTCACAGACTCCCACCAGTAGTTTGCCTCACCGCGGAACATAAAGGTAGCGAATGGAACTTTTTGTTCCTCCGTGCATCCCAAGACATCGAATATCTTGGTAATTTGCTTGACCCACGTTTCCGCCATGATCGGATCAGGCTTTCCCTAAAATTCTGGTGGTCCCAATTCTTTGAACTGCTTGGCTGTGACAAACCGCGCGTTGTTATCATTTCCACCTGTATTCTGCACACGAGTCTACCTCGTCTGATTTTGCATGAACTGCAAAAAGCTCCTAAACATTTCATCATTCATCGTTTGCTCGGTAACGTTGTTTACAGGAGGAATATTGCCTTCCTGTTGCACGTTCCCCTGGGTGGTGATCAAAGGTGTCTCCACGGTCTGATTTGCTCCATTATTAACGTTCGCAGCTGCCATTCTTAAATACTGCCATAAAACAAGGGTTAATAGTCATGTCATATATTATCCCTATACTCTGACCGACCAAATAAACACCAAATAAACTTAGTCAGGTCATACTAGCGAAAGAATTCCCCGTCTCTCCCCTCCTAGTTCTTGTCTCACATCTCAGCCAGGGATCATATCCCTAAGCTCTGATACCAACTGTGACGCCCCCAAAATAGGTATACAACACCCATTCTGAGTCGCCAAATACATGGTACAGAAAGCAAACTACAACTTCAATAATACAATTGTCGTGCAAAATACGACAACACATACTGTGAGTTTAAATACAAATATTGTCTTCTAGACAATATCCACACTCAAATAAGTCCTCAATAAAATTATTCAAACACTATTTTACAGAAATAGTGAGGACTGCTAAAACATCTTTCTAGAACCATCACTCCATACCCCGACTAGATCCTGCTATGTTCTCACCTCCTGAGAAGAAAAATGGAACAAAAAGGAAAAGGGTGAGCTCAACTAGCCAAGTAAAGAATATTATGACTAAGACAATATACAACAAATTATCATTAGTATTCAACAGGGAAAAATCTGATAGAATATAATCGACAACAAGTTTTAGATCAACAACTGCAGCGGAAACAGCAAACCATTAGAAGAGTCAAGTAGAGAATGAATTCTACTATCTTCTAAGATTTAAAAGTCCATCATCAATATTTATCCCTGTAACATCAATTAATAATCATCTTTATCCAAATATTCATCTTTGCACTACAGGCCAAAGATATTCATTTGTATCACCTGTCAGTCATGTTCATCTCAACACCTGTTCATCTTTGCACTACAGGCCAAAGATATTCATCAAGTAATCATACATCTTTGCACTACAGGCCAAAGATATTCAGTAATATCATCATTTAGGACTGAGGATGATGAAAAATATCTTAAAGAGAACGAATCCAGTGAGACAGAAGGACAAATAGTAGGGATTCGTATAACAGTTTATCCAAGATCAATAATACTTCATAATAATCAATTGTGAAGCAGAATTCAAAAATAAAGATCAAAACATGGATACAATCAAAGATAGTAACCATAATAGACATCTTGGACAAAAAGGGAAAATTTTATTTTTCGGTGAATAGTGCCGTATTCGTGAATAGTGCCGTATACGTGAATAGTAACGTATACGTGAATAGTAACCCCGACACAAAAAGTTTCAAATTTGATAAAAACTCATATCAATATTTCAGCATAATGATATTGAAGAAAATAATATCATTAAGAAGAAAATAATATCCCTTACCTCAAAATATCAGTACTTCTGGTCGGAATACCGGTATAAGGCTGAAAGAAACTTGCTCTGATGAATAAAAACTCTCAAAGTATCTAAATACTCACAAAATACACTCAATAATCTAGAGAGAGAAAGAGAGAAAACTTGTTTCTGGTGTCATTTTTAATTCTAACTTAGCCCTCTATTTATAGAAAAATGTTAGCACGCCGAAGCAGACTTAACCTACAACCTGATGGCTTTACCTGCTACTATTCCCACCCACCATATTTGAATAAAAATTTCAGCACATTTCTTCACCAACCAAGAGTGGGGCCCACCAATTCTAAAATTTTCTACCAAAATGATTAACTCCGAAAATTAAACAATTTCTGAACCAGTCATCTCGTAAAATTCATAATAAATTATACGTTCATTTTTAACGGTTCAAAATTTATGGACATATACTCAACTTATATATGTATAACATATCAAAAAATTACCACGATCCAACGGTCAGATTAAAAATTATAACCCCCGCAAAATATCTCAAAAACACTGATTTTTAATACCTCCATTCCGACAAAAATACTGATAAAAACCTCAACATTAACTCCTTCATTTTTAACCACAAAAATATATCTCTCATTTATATCCACATAAAATAAATATTTCCTTATCATATGAATCAATAATTAATTATTCACAAATAATATTACAGAATCACATTTATGACAACCAGGCCGTTCCCAGGAAAGAGGGGGCTTTCCAATAAGGATTTCTCCTTACTGGCGCGCAATTAGATGACCAAACCTCTCCTTAGACAGAACTTTCTAGACATTGCCAATAATGTTATCTAATAATATTATTCAAATAATATGAATTATTGATCTGATAAAGGAAAATACTGTGTAGCAACAATTATTGAAACAACAATAATATAAAATATCAACGCAGCAATTATTGAATCAATAAAATAAAATATTGAATAATAACTACTGTAACAATTATTGAGTAGTGCCTTCTTACGTAAGAATCAATAATTGGTGCAATACCGTGTGCTACTGTATTTTAACCACCGGGTATTCCAACAGTATTAACGGTAACAACTACGCCGTTATTTATAAACAACTTATACTTGTCGTTTTCTTCATCCAATCGCTTTCCGTTATGGGGCCCACACAAGGCTGCGTCGTCGTACGAATATTCCCCGACAGCAAGAATATTCCACGACCAAACGAATATTCCCCGACAAAATGAATATTTTATAACCACTTGCTTATTTTGCAAAATTTGCACATTTCACCCATAACCAAAGTATTATATCAAATTAACCCCTTATTATTCACAATAATATTTAGAGAAAATTTGATTTTATTCATTAATAAGTTGGGGTCTTACAACCTCCCCTCCTTATGAAATTTCGTCCTCGAAATTGACGTACGTACCTGATATTTCAAAAAGGTGAGGATACCTCGCTTTCATTTCTGATTCCAACTCCCAGGTCATTTCTTCAATAGCATGGTTTCTCCACAAAACCTTAACTTGTGGTATAACCTTGTGCGTAGGACATGCTCTTTTCTATCCAAGATCTTAACAGGTACCTCCTCGTACGTTAAATCTTCAGCTATCTCGTCTGGTTCTAACTCAATAATGTGGTTCGGGTCTTTAACATATTTACGAAGCATAGATATGTGAAAAACATTATGAACACGAGAAATGCTTGGAGGTAATGCGAGTTTATATGCCACATTTCCTATTCGCTCAAGAATCTCAAATGGACCAACAAATCTTGGATTGAGCTTTCCTCTCTTCCCAAATCTTGTAACTCCCTTCCATGGTGCAACACGTAACAATACATGATCCCCAATATTAAATTCCACGTCCTTCCGATGAAGATCCGCATAACTCTTTTGTCGATCCTGTGCCATTTGTATACGTTGTCGAATCGTTTGGATCTTCTCTATAGTCATGCGTACCAACTCTGGTCCCAACAATGTTGCTTCACCCACCTCGTCCCAGCATACTGGAGAACGACATTTTCTTCCATACAACGCCTCGAATGGAGCCACACCTATGCTCGCCTGATAACTGTTGTTGTAGGAGAATTCCACCAATGGTAGGTACTTATCCCAACTCCCTTTGAGATCTAGGACACAAAGTCTTAATAGATCTTCAAGAGTTTGAATAGTCCTCTCTGATTGTCCGTCCGTTTGAGGATGGTATGCCGAACTGAATCGTAAATCCGTGCCCATAGCTTTCTGCAAGCTAACCCAAAATCGTGAAGTGAATCTTGGGTCACGATCCGAAACTATGGATACTGGCATGCCATGCAATCTCACAATCTCGTTCACATACATACTAGCAAGACGTTCAAGGGAATAAGTCTCACGTATCGGTAAGAAATGAGCAGACTTGGTTAATCTATCAACAATAACCCAAATCGCATCTATGCCTTGAGAAACCTTGGGAAGACCTGTAACAAAATCCATAGTAATGTGTTCCCACTTCCATTTCGGGATCTCAAGTGGTTGCAATGGACCCTTTGGCACTTTATGCTCCGCCTTTACACGTTGACAAGTTAAACACCTCGAGATAAACTCCGCGATCTCTCTTTTCATATTGCTCCACCAAAATGTGTGTCGAAGATCGTGATACATTTTGGTACTCCCAGGATGGATTGCAAACGGTGTGTTGTGTGCCTCCATCATTATTCTATGCTTCAAGTCAAAATCGTTAGGAACACAAAGTCTGGAGTTGACTCAAAGTATTCTTTCTTCATCGATTCTTGCTTCTGGAATAGCACCTTCTTGCACTTTCTTCTTCATACGCATCAGTTCTATGTCCGTAGCTTGAGCAGCTTTAACTTTATCGATTAAAGTCGGTTCTACTCGTATATTTGATATCATCATGTGGGTACTTGGAGCCTTCATCTCTATCTCCATCCTTTGCAAGTCATACAAAATGGGCCTTTGTGTTAACAACATTGCACTCGTACCCGCATATGATCTTCTACTCAATGCGTCAGCTACTACGTTTGCTTTTCCAGGATGATATTGGATGGTATGATCGTAATCTTTCAACAGCTCGAGCCAACGTCGCTGCTGCATGTTGAGTTCCTTTTGGGTGAAGAAATATTTGAGGTTTTTATGATCTGTATAGATCTCCACTTTCTCCCCATACAGGTAGTGTCTCCAGATCTTCAACGCGAAAACGACTGCTGCCAACTCTAAATCATGAGTAGGATAATTCCTCTCATATTCTTTGAGTTGTCGCGAGGCATAGGCTATGACTTTCCCATATTGCATGAGAACACATCCTAACCCTTTGCCTAAAGCATCGCTGTAGATAACAAATCCATCCGAACCAGATGGTATTGTCAGAACAGGTGCCGAAATGAGTCTCCTCTTGAGTTCTTGGAAACTCTTCTCGCATTCCTCACTCCATACGAATTTTGTATCTTTCCGAGTCAGCTGAGTTAACGGAGTAGCGATTCGAGAAAATCCTTCCACAAATCTCCGATAATAACCAGCTAAGCCCAGAAAGCTACATACTTCGGTTACCGACTTCGGTTGCTCCCAACTTTGTATGGCTTCAATCTTCGCCGGGTCGACAGATACTCCATGTTTTGACACCACGTACCCAAGGAATGTTACTTCCTCAAGCCAGAACTAGCATTTCTTCAGTTTGGCATATAGCTTGTTTTCACGAAGCCTTTGCAATATCAGCTTCAAATGGGGCTCATGATCTTCACGGCTTTTGGAATAGATGAGGATGTCATCAATAAAGACAACAACGAACTGATCTAAATATTCTGTGAATACACAGTTCATCATATCCATGAAGGCAGCAGGAGCATTAGTCAATCCAAAAGACATGACTAAAAATTCATAATGCCCGTACCGAGTTCTGAAGGCAATCTTTGGAATATCCTCAGTTTTAATCTTCAGCTGATGATATCCAGAACGAAGATCGATCTTTGAAAAGAATTGTGCTCCTTGCAACTGGTCAAACAGGTCATCAATGCGAGGTAGCGGATACCTATTCTTGATAGTGACATGATTCAATTCTCGATAGTCGATCAAAGTCGCATACTCCCGTCTTTCTTCTTTACGAATAACACAGGAGCACCCTAAGGAGATGTACTAGGATGAATAATACCGATGTCCAACAACTCCTGTAGTTAGACTTTTAACTCCTGAAGTTCAATAGGAGCCATTCGATATGGGGTTTTAGAAATGGGCTTTGTACCGGGTTCAAGGTCAATAAAGAATTCAACTTCACGTTCTGGGGGTAGACCAGGAAGTTCTTCAGGAAATACATAGGGAAATTCTCTAACAATAGAAATATTATTCAAATCTGACTTGTCTTTGTTCAAATCCATAACATGGGCTAAGAAAACTTGACATCCGTTTTTTAATAAACGAATAGCTTTGTGGCTTGATATGACAGTGACTGATTTTAGTGGTTTAGTAGTTTGAATTCGTATGACAGGTTGGTTAGGAATATGAAAACTAACAACCTTACGAAAACAATCAATTTTAGCATGATGAGTGGTTAACCAATCAATTCCTAAAATCACATCAAAAGCAAGTATCTTTAAAGAGATAAGATCAACAGGTAATGTGATAGTGCCAACTTGGATTAAGCAAGATTTATAAACTGTAGATGTAACAAAGGTTTCACCCAACGGAGTTTCAACAGATAAGTTAAAGGTCAATTTCTCCGGAGTCAAGTTTAAACGTTGAGCACAAGCAGGAGAGATAAAAGAATGGGTAGAACCGGTATCTAGTAAGTATAAACTTCGCAAGAATTCAAGATTAGCTTACCCGTGATCACCTCGTTCAGGTTTCTCGTGTTTTGGCCAGTCACGACAAACGCTCTTTCAAGAACCGCTGATTTTGACTTATCCGGGACAGCTTTTGGAGTCACCATCCCCGCTGAATTTGGTTTTGCTACAGAACACTCTCGAGCTATATGACCCTCCTTTCCACAGTTATAACATACCTAGGATTGTTGTGGCCAGTTTGGGCTGATATGTCCCTCTTTCCCACATGTGTAACATACGACCGGTGGTCGTTCTCCTCCCCTAGAAACAGTTGATGTTTGTGCTGACGTCTTCACGTTATCATTGTTGTACATTCTCTTCTTGAAATCTCCTCCCGACTCACTCCTTTTATTATCACGGCCACGATTACCGCCAGAGTGGTTACCGCTTTTGTCCGAATGTTTTTCTCCCTGCTGGTTTCCATTGCTTCGATGACTGCCGCCACCGATATGACCCTGGTTGTGGTCCCTCGGTTGCACATACTCATTATCTCGCTCTAATAATTGAGCCCTGTTTACAACATCTGAATATAAAGAAAATTTATAAGAGATAAGATATTGTCGAATCTCGGGTTTTAGACCTCTCAGAAATATCCTTGTCATTCGTTCCTCATTTTCGACCAAATGAGGTGCAAACATGGATAACTCTGCAAACTTCGCCTCGTACTGGGGCACCGCCATGTTGTTTTATTCCAGTCTGATAAACTCCACCTCCTTCATATGACGAATACTTTCAGGAAATTACTTGTCATTGAACAGTTTTTGAAATGTTTCCCAGGACATGTTGAGTGCGTCAGGCTGGGTACGCTTCAATGAATCCCACCAGTAGTCTGCCTCACCGCGGAACATAAAGGTGGCGAATGGAACTTTCTATTCCTCCGTGCATCCCAAGACATCGAATATCTTGTTAATTTGCTTGACCCATGTTTCCGCCATGATCGGATCCAGCTTTCCCTTAAATTTTGGTGGTCCCAATTCTTTGAACTGCTTGGCTGTGACAAACCGCGCGTTGTTATCATTTCCACCTGTATTCTGCACACGAGTCTCCCTCGTCTGATTTTGCTCGGTAAACATTCCACGGTCTGATTTACTCGGTAACATTGTTTACAGGAGTCTCCCTCCTAAACATTCCATCAATCATCGTTTGCTCGGTAACGTTGTTTACAGGAGGAATATTGTCTTCCTGTTGCACGTTCCCCTGGGTGGTGATCAAAGGTGTCTCCACGGTCTGATTTACTCCATTATTAACGTTCTCAGCTGCCATTCTTAATTACTGCCATAAAATAAGGGTTAATAGTCATGTCATATATTATCCCTATACTTTGACCGATCAAATAAATACCAAATAAACTTAGTCAGGTCATACTAGCGAAGGAATTCCCCGTCTCTCCCCTCCTAGTTCTTCTCTCACATCTCAGCCATGGATCATATCCCTAAGCTCTGATACCAACTGTGACGCCCCCAAAATAGGTATACAACACCCATTCTGAGTCGCCAAATATATGGTACAGAAAGTAAACTACAACTTCAATAATACAATTGTCGTGCAAAATACGACAACACATACTGTGAGTTTAAATACAAATATTGTCTTCTAGACAATATCCATACTCAAATAAGTCCTCAATACAATTATTCAAACACTATTTTACAGAAATAGTGAGGACTGCTAAAACATCTTTCTAGAACCATCACTCCATACCCCGACTAGATCCTGCTATGTTCTCACCTCCTGAGAAGAAAAATGGAACAAAAAGGAAAAGGGTGAGCTCAACTAGCCAGTAAAGAATATTATGACTAAGATAATATACAACAAATTATCATTAGTATTCAACAGGGAAAAATCTGATAGAATATAATCGACAACAAGTTTTAGATCAACAACTGCAGCGGAAACAGCAAACCATTAGAAGAGTCAAGTAGAGAATGAATTCTACTATCTTCTAAGATTTAAAAGTCCATCATCAATTATTTATCCCTGTAACATCAATTAATAATCATCTTTATCCAAATATTCATCTTTGCACTACAGGCCAAAGATATTCATTTGTATCACCTGTCAGTCATGTTCATCTCAACACCTGTTCATCTTTGCACTATAGGCCAAAGATATTCATCAAGTAATCATACATCTTTGCACTACAGGCCAAAGATATTCAGTAATATCATCATTTAGGACTGAGGATGATGAAAAATATCTTAAAGAGAACGAATCCAGTGAGACAGAAGGACAAATAGTAGGGATTCGTATAACAGTTTATCCAAGATCAATAATACTTCATAATAATCAATTGTGAAGCAGAATTCAAAAATAAAGATCAAAACATGGATACAATCAAAGATAGTAACCATAATAGACATCTTGGACAAAAAGGGAAAATTTTATTTTTCGGTGAATAGTGTCGTATTCGTGAATAGTGCCGTATACGTGAATAGTAACGTATACGTGAATAGTAACGTATACGTGAATAGTAACCCCGACACAAAAAGTTCCAAATTTGATAAAAACTCATGTTGATATTTCAGCATAATGATATTGAAGAAAATAATATCATTAAGAGGAAAATAATATCCCTTACCTCAAAATATCAGTACTTCTGGTCGGAATACCGGTATAAGGCTGAAAGAAACTTGCTCTGATGAATAGAAACTCTCAAAGTATCTAAATACTCACAAATTACACTCAATAATCTAGAGAGAGAAAGAGAGAAAACTTGTTTCTGGTATGATTTTCAATTCTAACTTAGCCCTCTATTTATATGAAAATGTTAGCACGCCGAAGCAGACTTAACCTGCAACCTGATGGCTTTACCTGCTACTATTCCCACCCACCATATTTGAATAAAAATCTCAGCACATTTCTTCACCAACCATGAGTGGGGCCCACCAATTCTAGAATTTTTCACCAAAATGACTAACTCCGAAAATTCAACAATTTCTAAACCAGTCATCTCGTAAAATTTATAATAAATCATACGTTCATTTTTAACGGTTCAAAATTTGTGGACATATACTCAACTTACATATGTATAACATATCCAAAAATTACCACGATCCAACGGTCGGATTAAAAATTATAACCCCCGCAAAATATCTCAAAAACCCTAATTTTTAATACCTCCATTCCGACAAAAATACTGATAAAAATCTCAACATTAACTCCTTTATTTTTAACAACAAAAATATATCCCTCATTTATATCCACATAAAATAAATATTTCCTTATCATATGAATCAATAATTAATTATTCACAAATAATATTACAGAATCACATTTATGACAACCAGGCCGTTCCCAGGAAAGAGGGGGCTTTCCAATAAGGATTTCTCCTTACGGCGCGCAATTAGATAACCAAACCTCTCCTTAGACAGAACTTTCTACACATTGCCGATAATGTTATCTAATAATATTATTCAAATAATATGAATTATTGATCTGATAAAGAAAAATACTGTGCAGCAACAATTATTGAAACAACAATAATATAAAATATCAACGCAGCAATTATTGAATCAATAAAATAAAATATTAAAGAATAACTACTGTAACAATTATTGAGTAGTGCCTTCTTACGTAAGAATCAATAATTGGTGCAATACCGTGTGCTACTGTATTTTAACCACCGGGTATTCCAACAGTATTAACGGTAACAACTACGTTGTTATTTATAAACAACTTATACTTGTCGTTTTCTTCATCCAATCGCTTTCCGTTATGTGGCCCACACAAAGCTGCGCCGTCGTACGAATATTTCCTGACAGCAAGAATATTCCACGACCAAACGAATATTCCACGACAAAATGAATATTTTATAACCACTTGCTTATTTTGCAAAATTTGCACATTTCACCCATAACCAAAGTATTATATCAAATTAACCCCTTATTATTCACAATAATATTTAGAGAAAATTTAATTTTATTCATTAATAAGCTGGGGTCTTACAAATAAACCCTAATATTAATTTGTTTAACCCTATTTTGAAACTTAAATGAGAGATTCAAGAATGTGTAGTAATTGTGTTATATGAATTATGTTGCGTATTATAGAATTTTTGTTAATTAGGAAAACCCTAATTAATATTTTAAAACCCTAATTGTTAGAAACCCTAATTTTTTATAATTAGCAACCCTAATTGTTAAAATTAGAAACCCTAATTATAATTTAGTAAATTGAAATGTTAATTTGGGAACCCTAATAATATTAAGAAACCCTAATTATTTAAAACCCTAATTTTCTATTAAAAACCCTAATTTTAATTAGTGTGTTCTAATTAAAATTTTGTTAAACTTTAAACTTAATTTTTCAAACCCTAGAAATTATTTGGGAAACCTTAAGGTTTAAAATCTATTGATTAAACCCTAGATTCAAGTACCATGGACAAGAATACCCTTAAAATGCTTTGTTAGTTTACTAAAATAGTATTTTTGGATTTATTTAAATGAGATAACTTACAAATCTTGCCATATCTTGGCAAATCACCAACCCTAGTCTAGCTATGTGCTAAAAAACTCCAGCTCTCAGCCATTACCCCATCCAAACACATTGCATCCAAGTAATATATAAGATCAAGAGAGAGAAAATGTCATATTCAAGCTCATTTTGCTTATTCACTCAACCTAACTCTCTCAAGCTCAAAACCCACGAAATTTCTTGCTAGCCCAGTTCCAAACCAAGCCCCACTAAAACCATAACAAAAATCAGATGTCAGAATCAAGCATTAATCAAAGTGAGGTATAAAATCTAAAACAAAAATCTGATCATTGATCCATTGTTAAATGTTATGCTTGAGTGTTAAAACATATTGTTTGTAGTCTATATAGATGATCTGGATTGATAGATGTTAGATCCATAACATCTATAGGCTCGGATTTGATATTTTTCAAAATCTAGAAAACTGGAAATTTGTGTCTGACAACCGAATGTCAGACCATGTAGATCTTTCTCTGTTTATGTTTTTGGTTGTTTAAATGTTTAAAGTTGTAGTATGTCATGAGTTCTTTGATGTGGAACTTGAATCAGGTCCATATCTGTTATAAATTAAAAGTTATATGTGGTCAAAGGCCGTTGACCGGCCATGACTAGACAAATCTGGGCAGCCCAGAACTTGCCCAGATCGGTCTAACAAGATGTTTAGAGACTCGGATCTTGCACATGTTTGATGATTTGTTTTGTTGGTTGTAACTAAGTTGTAGTCTGGTAGATGAACTTTAGATTCATGCCTTTAAATCACTAAAACATCAAGTAGGTTGATCACAGTGGCTGGTCAAAGTAGATGAAAATATCTTGAGGGTTGTTTTCTAGGTAACCTAGAAAACGTTTGAGCCTTATTTCTGACAAGGTTTGACCGGCATGGATCTGATGATTAGGTTGTTGTTAGACTAGTTTTATGCGATAGATCTATACTCTGACATGTTGTCTACACACTGGAATCACTAAATCACAAAATCATCACACGGATAGCAAGTTGTGGAAGCCCAAATGTGCTTGCACGAACTGTTCTTCATTTCTGGGTAACCCAGAAAATGATGAACAACTCTGACAACCTTTTTAATGGTTTAGAACTTTCTGATTAATGATGTTTAAACTTGACCATTGTTTCAAGCATGTACTTTGTTAGTTTGTCTACAAAGCTCGACGTTTAGAACACCTTTACCATGAACATATTTCACGATAGAAGGCCACCGGTCGTTGATCGGCCATGACTTGATTTTCTGGGCAGCCCAGAAACGTGATGAACAACTCTGACAATATGTTCTGAACCTTAGATCTTGCTTGTGTGTTATGTTATGGTCCAGAACTTACTTGATAATTGTAGTATTACACTAGTACTACAAGATCTGATCAATAGCTAGCCCAGAAACATCATACACAGTAAATTATTCATGGTCAAAATAGCTAGCTCGAAACTGACTTTGAATGTTCTGGGTTTCTCAAGAACACCTAAAGCGACGCTTTCTGTCGCTAAAGGCTATAGCGACAGATTTAATAATTTGATTTAATTTATTTTTTAAAAATCGTTTAAAAATAGAAATTAATTATAAAAAATTCCAATAATAGTTTTAAAAATTATTTTAAGTTATAAAAATTAACTTTTAATAATTTGACATATTTTTCATAAATATTAATATTTATTTGGATATTATTGATATTTAATTTATTTAATAAATGTATTAAATAAATTAATTAAAAATGATTTTATTATATTAAAAATCATTTTAAATAATAATAAGGTATTTAATAATATTTTAAGTTATAAAACATAACTTTTAATATTTTAAGATAAATTTCATTAATTATTTAATATTAATGATATTAGATTTATTTAGTTATTATATTGAATTAATTAATTAAACATAATTTTAATATTAAAAAAATTATTTTAAATAAAAATAAATAGTTTAAAAATATTTTAAGTCATAAAATATAATTTTTAATATTTAAAGGAAAATTTTATTAATAATTTAATATTAAATGATATTAGAGTTATTTAATAATAATATTAAATAAATAGTTTTAAAATAATTTTATTAATTTAAAAATTATTTAAAAAGGATATAAATGAATTAAAAATATTTTAAGTTATAATTAATGACTTTTAGCATTTTGATAAATAAGACATTAATAATTAAATATTAATGGTAATTATTTAAAAATAATTTTAATTGTTTTAAAAATATTTTGAGTTATTATAAATAACTTTAATATTTTGGTAATAGTTTCATTAATAATTTAATATTAATGATAATAGAATTATTTAATATTTAAATCATTTAAAAATGATTCCAGTGTTTTAAAAATCATGATAAATTATAATAATTTTTTAAAAATTATTATAAGGCTATGAAAAATAATTCGACTGATATTTAAAATATCTAAACGAATATTGAACTACACGATAGAGTCTTAGACTCGATAATTACCCGAGAAAGTCGTCGGTACACCGAAATATTTCAGAAATTGATATAGACTTAGACAATTTGATTAGATACGTATTTGTTTATGATCAAATGGTTGCTAAACATATGTGACAATGTGATTTGGTTATGTTCCGACTGCAAATAGCAGTACTATGTGATATGATATATTATTCTAATAGAACGAATAATCTTATTAATGATAGGCCTCAGTATAAAAGATAAAACTAAATTGTTTAAGCAGCAGCTCAGGCAAATATCCTAACTTTGCATTTAGTTTATACAATGGACATGAGTAAGGAAGTTTCAGAACTGTATTATCGTTATGTCAGTTTATTAACTCTATTGTTATTGATTATATATCCAAATATTTGTATTCATACAAGTTCTTAAATTATTCGATCATTGTTTATCAACACAGTATTATTGTATAATCCAGATATTTATTCTGTTCGTTAATTTCTAAATATGGTTAGACAAGTGTCCTCACTTGGATAATCATTGTATTTAATCACATGTTTGATACATACTTGTTCATTTCTAGTATGCATACGTTAACTTAAAAGTCGTCTAGGCTATTTGATTCGGCTAGACAGAAACTTAAAAATATTGTTGAACAAGATAGAACTTTATTATATCACACCAGATTATTTTAGTTCGGATTCCCGACTAAGTATGAACATCCCGTACATAGGAAACTTTTGTGCGCCAAAGGTGGATAAGATGAACGATTATCTCATTCTTGCATGTAGTATTAATCAATACAGGGCATAACGGGTTGATCACCCCTCGTGCCTGTAAGTTATGACGGTTTACAGGTGAAGTTCTGTTTAACCTTTTCGAAACTAGAAAACCATGTTTATAGTATGTTGACTGATCACCATTTATAGTCAATACGTAGTTTCAAAAATTTGATATAGAATTGATATGTTGTTAGTATTGGTTCAGCTTACTTCACAACTATTGATTCATTGTAGAAGTGTTATTCAAAGAAAATATTTAATCATTTTAGCTAATATTTATTGTTGCTATTACTTGCTGGGCACCCAAATGCTCATTCTTACTTAATTTAAATATTTTCAGTTAAGTGTGATCAACCAGAAAGCTCTGCCAGGAAAAAAGAAAAAGGAAAGGTTGCAGAATAAGTTCTACGCTATCCTATGTAATAATTAGACTTTATTAAGACGATGATACTTATTAATTATCATGTAATGAATGTTTAAAGGTCGCGTACCTGAGAATTTAGACTCTGATATATAAATTAAGTTTGATATTTATATTATTGTTATTATTATTAATATTAGTCCACTCATAGAAATGGTATCGTGAAGTATCGATTTCGGGTTTCAAGTACCTGAATTTTGGGGCGTCATAATAGGCTGATCACCTAGAAGTGCTCGTAAGATATGTCAGACTTACGGACTTAGTGCGGGGTCCTTTTCAAAGAAATTATGAAATGTTCATGGTATTGGACCAGAGTTGATGTTTTACTGAATATTGTCATTGTAAAATGTTTTGAAGGAAAAGAAGTGTTATTTTGAATTATTGATAGTACTTCGTAAATCTTGTTCAGTTGTCAAAGATATATGATTCCTATGTTTCAAGCATGTCCTTTAAATGAAATTGTTGTACTTGTTGAGCTTGTTATGCTCACTCTTGCTTGAACCATATGAATGCAGCTAAGACCGAATGGACCAAAGGATCTGGCAAGGATAAAGAGAAGGCTAAGACGAACTTGTAGATTACCTATGTAATAGTATAGGTTTGTAATGATAATATTTGATATTATGACAATAACAAATGTAATGGTTATAAAGAACCTGGGGAATGGTAATATTGTTGTAGAATATATATAAGATATATTCGTTTATTTGAGGATTTTTAATTGAATATATGTGTGAACTGTAGCACCGTGTAGCACCATATGTCAGGTTGGAAGATACCCGAATTTAAGGGCGTCACAGGTTGGTATCAAAGCATTAAGTTAATTATAAAACTTAAGGGGGGAAGAACCTTAGTCTAATAACCTCATTAAGGAAGGAAAAGTCTGAAGGAAGGAAACTCGAGCTTTACCTAAGTTGAATGAGTTAATAAGGTATTGAGGAAACTCAGTACCGAAAGATTTAAAACGATGCAAATTAACGTTAAATAAATTAAATGTGATTTGTGCTTATACTATTGTGTGTTATGTACTAATCAACATGTTATGTGGTATTATAGGATGTCGATCGATAGCTTGTGGTATAGAGATATACACGCGGTGAATGAAGAGTTTGTGAACATAGTAGAGCTTGTATCCATGCCAGTGGCGGAGGTACCATTAGTGATTCTAGTGTTAGGTTTTGTGAAAATCAAAGTAGCAATCAAATTGCAAAAATAACGGAAGCAAAATAAAATCAGATTTTAAAATTTTTCACAAACTAATTACCCGGATCATCCTTTATGCATAGTATTAATTAAAATGAAGAACAAGAAGTTATGGAATCATACCCTTGTAGATACAATCTTCCATAAGTACGAGTTCACCTTCTACTTCTCCGCGATCTCCTTGAATCTCCGGGAAGATTCCGTCCTTTGATCAATCTTAGCCGCCCAAGTGTATGGCTTCTAGAGGTAATCCACCAGGGAAGAAGAATTTTCGAGAAGAAGGGTGTATTGGCTCAAACCCTAGTTTTTCCTATCTCTATAGAAAAGGGGGCGTACTCTCTAACAATTGGAATTGCGTATTATTTGATATCTGATATAAGACTCCTCTTATAAAGTTATCATGTAACCCTATTTAATTAAAATAAGGTATTATTTATTTAATTAAACTATTTTAATTAAATGGGCTCCCTAATCTTATTAGGAATAATTAATTAAACTCCTTTAACTAATTTTTTCTCCTAATCCTATTAGGAATAAATGAGAGTACTTATATTAAATTAATTCTTAAACTCTTTTAGAAATGAAAATAATAATAATTATAATAATATTAATAAGACTCCTCTTATTAATTTATATTTAATATTTCTAAAATATTAAATAATAAATATTAAGCTATTTAATTTATTCTATCATCATAGATTAAATTTAAAATACTTAATATATTATTACGATTATGTCATTAACTTCTTAAATAATTATTGTTCTTTTTATGGTGTGACCCTTTAGGTTCTCCATATTAAATCGGTTGTGAATAAATCAATTAGAACAATTCTAATCTTATTTAAATAAATAAATTAAAAGGTTAATTTATTTAAATAAATAATATTTATTCTACAATAGGGATAAACCTCCCTAGTGATCAACGACTTTCCCGATAATATAGATTTCAACATTAATCATAAAAGAACCTTTGGGTTAATAGTTACTGCACAATTCAATCCTTCTACCATGCAATATCTCAATCAAATATAAGACATGAAATTACTGTTAAGTCTTATTTTATTTAATTATATGTATTTCGATTCCTAAATGCACAACTCCTAATGAATGCAAATTAGAAACTACTTTCTAATTTTATTCCACCTAGGCCGAGGATTCCTGGGTTGTTATTTATCGAATCACATAGGACATTTCTCTTCTTTTACTAGAAGTGATAGATTCTTTATTGATCATTCATTATCTCCATATATAATTTATTACACCCAAGCATACCCTTTGATATACTATAAGAGTCTTAAGGAATAAGTCAAAGTGTAATTCATTATATATAAGATACTGTGATGATCTCAAGTCTAAGGATCATTTGTACTACTATCACTACAGGAATTCTTATTGACAGGAAAGTAAAACTCCATTAGGTATTCCTTAGCGAGTCACGTTCAGTGAACTTATTCTCTAATAAGCACCTACATACTTGCTTTAGTGTCTCCACACAAATGATCGTTGTAGCTTACAAACTTGATTTGTTCCAACCTTTGAAACAAATCCCTCTAGCTGTGTCATATACACATCCTCCTTAAGTTTCCCATTGAGGAAGGTTGTTTTCACGTCCATCTGCCAGATTTTGTAGTCATGGTAAGCTGCAATCGCAAGCAAAATCCGAATGGACTTGAGCATTGCTACTGGTGAGAAGGTTTCGTCATAGTCTACTCCTTGTCTTTGTTTGAAACATTTTGCGACCAGTCAGACCTTATAGGTCTCTACCTTACCGTCTGCTCCAGTCTTTCTTTTAAAGACCCATTTACACCTAATAGGCTTAATGCCTTCAGGTGGTGAAACCAAAGTCCATACTTGGTTTTCATACATGGAGTCTATCTCGAATTTCATGGCTTCTTGCCACTTCTTTGAGTCTTTATTACTCATAGCCTATTCGTAATTCAATGGATCATCATCATCTATGATGCGTACCTCATCGTCATCCTCTATGACAAGTCCATACCTATCAGGTATCTTTGGTACTCTTCCAGATTTACGAATAGGGTGTGGTATAGAAGGAATCTCTACTTGGTTAGGTACCTGACTTTGATCTATAGTATTTTGTGGTTCTTGAACCTCTTCAAGATATATCTTACTCCCACTGACCCCTTCAAGGTTAAACTCCTTTTCCAAGAAGGCAGCATGTTTCATATCAAACACCTTTTGATCAGTTGGATGATAGAAATAATACCCTGATATTTCTTTAGGGTATCCCACAAATCTACATTTGTCAGATCTAGTCTATATCTTATCGTTTTCAAACTTTTTGACATAAGTTGGACAACCCCAAGTCTTAACATGCTTAAGATTTGGTTTCCTCCCTGTCCATAACTCATATGGGATCTTGGGGACGGATTTTGTAGGTACCTTGTTAAGTAGGTATGTAGCCGATTCTAGGGCATATTCCCAGAAGGAAACTGGAAGTTCGGTAAAGCTCATCACGGATCGAACCAAGTCCAACAATGTTCGATTTCTCCTTTCAGATACACCATTCATCTGTGGCGTCCGTGGTGGAGTCTATTATGAGATTATACCAATTTCTTTGAGACAATTAAGAAACTCACCACTTAAGTATTCTCATCCTCGATCAAATCGAAGAATCTTAATACTCTTACCAGTTTGCTTCTCTACTTCACTTCTGAACTCTTTAAAATTTTCAAATGATTCAGATTTGTATTTCATTAAATACACATATCCAAATCTTGAGTGATCGTCAGTGAATGTAATAAAATAAGAATACCCTCCTCGTGCAGTCATTGTCATAGGTCCACACACATCTGTGTTTACCAACGCTAACAACTCTGTAACTCTTTCTCCTTTTCCACTAAAAAGAGATTTAGTCATTTTGCCCATGAGACAAGATTCACAAGTTGGATATGATTCATAATTCAATAGCTCTAGGAGCCCATCTTTATGCAACTTGGATAATCTTGTTTCATTAATATAACCGGGTCTATAGTGCCATATGAAGATATAATTAACATCATCTCTTTTTTTTTCTTAGTTTGTTCAATTTGAAGTATATTTTTATGCAAGTCAAGTATATAAAGTCCATTTCGCAAATTACCAATACCATATAAAATATTATCATTATAAATAGAACAACTGTTGTTCTTTATTATAATGTTAAAACCATCCATATCCAATACAAAGATAGAAATAATGTTTCTAATGATATTTGGAATAAAATAATAATTATTTAAATTATTGAACTTGCCCGTAGGCAGTGCTAAACAATAAGTCCCTACAGCTAATGCAGTAACCTTTGCTCTATTTCCCACTCGTAGGACGACCTCATCCTTACTTAGCTTTCTACTTCTGACCAGTCCCTGCATATTATTACATATGTGAGAACCACAGCCGGTATCCAATACCCAAGTAGAAGATTGACTTTCAAAAAAATTAATTTCAATCATAAACAAACGTTGATTAGGATTCAAAGCTTCTCCAAGCTTTTTCTGCTTTTGTTCCACAAGATGATCCTTGCAGTTCCTCTTCCAGTGACCCGACTTATTGCAATGGAAGTAAATTCCTTTGCTAGCTGGATCAGGTTTCTTTTGATCCTTCACTTTCATCTTTCCCTTAGCCTTCTTGGATTTCTTCTTTTTAGAAGATACCTTGGCCCTCTTCCTTTTCTTGGAAGAATCATCCACCAGTAAGATATGGTTCTTCTTGGATGGGAAGTGACCTTCAACAGTTTTCAACATGTTAAGTAATTCAGGCAAGCTGACATCTAACTTATTCATGTGAAAATTCACAACAAATTGTGAGAATGTGTTCGGGAGTGACTGCAAGACTAAATTTTGACTCAACTCCCCATCCATGACGGTCTCAAGCTGTCTAAGACGTTCAATCAGATTGATCATCTTTAAGACATGAGTCTCAACGGTAGTACCCTCGGTCATCCGAGATATTTCATATCTAGCAGTCCTACTTTGCTCACCATACAACTTTTGAAGGTGCAGTAGCATAGTAGCAGCATCCATGGTTTCATGCTGACGCTGAAGCTCGTTACTCATGGATGTGAGCAAGATCCACAGATGCATCATCTTACCACTTTTTAAAAGTAGCAATCTCTTCCTCAGAGGCTGTCTCTGCAACTTTTGCAGGTACGAGCGAATTTAGGACATAAGAAATCTTTTCAGTAGTGAGAACAATTCTCAGATTCCTTAACCACTCCGTGTAATTCGGTCTGGTCAGTTTGTTAGCATCAAGTATGCTACGCAGTGAAATTAGTGAATGTGATATTTTCAAAATTCTGCATGTAAAAAGACAATATTTTAGCAAATATTCATTTAATTAATTACCAAAATAAATTAGGTCTTATTTTATATTAGTATCTCCCACTATTTTCTTCAAAACTATATTACCCTCGTTTATATAGTTCGGCAAAATCTAATTAAAGTTTTTGCTAGTGAGAATAAGAATCTCATTTCAAATATATATAGCCTTGTGGTGACACAACAAACTATATATAAATAAATAGGTAGACAACTCCTTGTCAATTACATCATCATGTAACTCCTTATGTTTTACGTCTTAGATTATTTTGATCAAGTGGTGGTACATCCGAATCAAAATTATCTAAGTTAAGTCCAACCTAGCACTTCCATATATTAAAAAAAAATATTGTCCTTGTGGTGACACAACAAAATAATATTGTTCAATTTTCTTTAAAAGCATTAAATGTGATAAATTAACATCTTAAATATTTAATACTTGCCTTGTGGTGACACAAAAAACTCATATTAAATATTTAATACTCTATTAATTTTATCATGCTAGAAGGCGACGTTCGATATTCTAAATATCTTTGAACGTTTAAGACTTAATATAATTTTATTGAGGGGTTTGTTATTATTAGTCTCATCTTGTTTAGCGCGCATACAAATATATATATAAAATACGCGTCATATTATTAAACATGTGAAGCATGTTTACATAATATATAATATATATAATACTAGTATGCACATATAGAATACTATATTCTACCCGAATTGATTATAGACTTTTATTCTAGTTTGGTTCACTAGAGCCACCAAGTGAACCAAAAGGTCAAACCCTAGAGTGCAAGAATAAACATTTAAATATAACTATTACATTTAAACCTAGGCTCCATTACAAACGGGTCTTCGAGCGCTCCTTGCTCCTTGATCTCCGATTCTTCAAAAAATTCTAACTAATCCTATACAATTAAACTATTTAATTTAAATAGAAACCTTGATCAGCAGTCAAGGGAAAGTACATAAGAGAGAGATAGAATTTACATCAAAAAGAAAACCAGAAAAGACGAGGTACGCAGACCCCATTTAATAAAACTCATTCATTCAAACATCCAACCAAAATAAATCCAATCACATTGGTCAATAGTCCATAATCAATCCCATTTATTATCATACGTATCACCATATGTATCAATAAATAAAATCATTTCATATATATATATATATATATATATATATATATATATATATATATATATATATATATATATATATATATATGAATATCATTTAATGGGTAATTTTATGTTGCATGAAATCCAATTTCAAGATTAAAATAAACTCTTTATTCTAATTATAAAATTATTACTATATATATATATATATATATATATATATATATATATATATATATATATATAATCAGAAACACGCCATGGACTCGACGGAAAAATTCGCAAATCCCTTTATAAAAATCGCGAACAGATTTTGTTTTTCATAAAAACTAATTTTATACAACAAATTATGCCCAATAAATTATTCAAAATACATATTCATACATATATGGAATCAAAATAACTAATAATTCACATAAAGTTTGGCTCTGATGCCACTATTAGGTTTTGTGAAAATCAAAGTAGCAATCAAATTGCAAAAATAGCGAAAGCAAAATAAAATCAGATTTTAAAATTTTTCACAAACCAATTACCCGGATCATCCTTTATGCATATTATTAATTAAAAAGAAGAACAAGAAGTTATGGAATCATACCCTTGTAGATACGAGCTTCTACATGTACGAATTCACCTCCTACTTCTCCGCGATCTCCTTGAATCTCCGGGTAGATTCCTTCCTTTGATCAATGTTAGCCACCCAAGTGTATGCCCTCTAGAGGTGATCCACCAGGGAAGAAGAATTTTCAAGAAGAAGTGTGTATTGGCTCAAACCCTAGTTTTTCCTATCTCTATAGAAAAGGGGGCGCACTCTCCAACAATTAGAATTGCGTATTATTTGATATTTGATATAAGACTCCTCTTATAAAGATATCATGTAACCCTATTTAATTAAAATAAGGTATTATTTATTTAATTAAATGGGTTCCTTAATCTTATTAGGGATAATTAATGAAATTCATTTAACTAATTTTCCCTCCTAATCCTATTAGGAATAAATGAGAGTACTTATATTAAATTAATTCTTAAACTCATTTAGAATTTAAAATAATAATAATTATAATAATATTAATAAGACTCCTCTTATTAATTTATATTTAATATTTCTAAAATATTAAATAATATATATTAAGCTATTTAATTTATTCTATCACCATAGATTAAATTAAAAATACTTAACATATTATTACGATCATGAGATCAATCATTCTCATCCAATGAGCAAGCAACGTACGTATCAATCTATCCGGATTCGCTAATCCCCTTTTTAGTAATCCATAGATTGAGAACATTTTAGTTTTAAGTTATCTAAGAATTTAGATCTCATTAGCATGATCTCATCATGATTCTAAAAGCATTGCTTAAAACTATGGGATTATCACATATTATTAAAACAACACCATGTAAATAATTAAATTCCTTCAATAAATAATTCTTTTATTAATAAATAAATAAGATTGATTACAAAGTATATGCTTTATCATCATATATGATTGGCTTGTATGCATATTACTTTCATCTAGAGGAGTCGGAGACAGTGGAATATTTTTCTGAGGAGGACTACTCCGAGGGAGATATGGATATAGCGTCATACCTTAATATGATGGTCTGTGAGGAGGAGGAAATGGGGGTAACATCAATTAATATGGTGGCACCTACACTAGAGTCAACACCTCCAGATGCAATGAGAGCATTGTATATGGCAGTGCTTGACAGGAATGTGCAACTGAGTACAGTTATGCAAAATCAGAATGAAGAGTTTAATTATCTCCATGAAGCTAAGGTGTTTGCAGAAGCAGATTTCGAGTCAGAGCACGATAAACAGGTGCTTATGACAGAGAAGGCTAGGGACTATACGGAAGAGGCTGATGAGCTTTGTAAAAAACCGGTTGAGAAAGACCAGAAGATAGCACGGATGTCTTACATCCATGAGAATGCCCATAAGGATTTCAAGCTGAAAGTTGCTTGTTATTCCATTGAGTCGGGATAGACTCGACATACTATTAGTCAGGATACTGTAGCGATAACTGCGAATGAGAAACACGAGGACGCTATTATGCATTATTAGAAGTCTAGATTTATAAATATGTGTGTAGTGACGTAAAACCCACTTTTGTATAAAAGGGTAGTCTTTTTGTAAATCCCAACTTTTGTGAAGTTCAATTGCGGGATAGAAATGTAATAGTTTTTGGCTATGAAAGCAAATTGTAAATAGTTTCAAACTATGAAAAAACATATGAATATAATGAAGTTTTCATTTAATATGCTTTGTATAGTATGACTTGTAGTGTGACGAATAATAACGAAGTAAGTAAATAGATAATAATGAAATTTTATTTATTAAATCAGAAAATGCCGCCACGGAGAAGACAACGTAATCAGGAAGCGGAATCACGTAATGATAACCAAGGGGGTCAAAATAACCTTATGCAAGAGTTCATTAATTTATTAACTGCTGCATTTAACCAAACAGGGGGTGATGTACCCGCGAGACCTAGGGTAGCCAGAATGACTACCTTTAAAGAATTTAAAAGTGTAGGTCCGCCGGAGTTCAAAGGAATAACGAACCCAATAGAGGCTCAGACATGGGTGAAAGAAATAAAGAAGGCGTTTGTTATTACAAACGTAGGTGAGGCGCAAAAGACTTCTTTTGTGACTTACATGATGAAGGGAGGAGTCAACTTTTGGTGGGAGGCTCACCAGGGTGGGGCTAGAATAGATGGGGTAACGTGGGAACAATTCAAGAAGGTTTTCTTCGAGAATTATTTTCCTACAAGCATGCAAGGGAGGATGGAGATTAAGTTCCTAGAACTTAAACAAGGGGACATGACGGTTCCCCAATACGCGACCAAATTCATTAAATTGGCAAGGTTTACTCCACACCAAGTGGACACAGAGGAGAGTAAGGTTTATAGGTTTGAGCAGGGCCTGAAACCTTGACTCTATATTAGAATTCCTGTGTTCTAGAGTATTTCCTATGGGACCATTCTGGAAAAGGCGATTATAGCATAAGGTGGTAGTGAGGCATTGACCCAATACCACAAAGAGAGAAAGAATAAGAGCAAGGGAGAGGGAGGAACCAAGGCTGAGAGTGCCAGTGGTAGTGGCCGTATGCCAAAAAGAAAGAATTTCAACTCTGGGAATACTAGAGTAGGACAAGGGGATCCTAAACGTAGGATCGAAGCATGTAAGATATGTGAAAAGACTCATCTAAGAGTCTGTCTGAAAGGCAAATTGGGTTATTATAACTGTGGACAGGAGGGTCATATATCATCCAATTGTCCTAATCCTAAGAAAAACTATGGCTATTTTGTATGTGGGTCGTTGGGCCACATGACAAGAAATTGCCTAAAGAAGGGGTCGAAAGAGAGTAAGGGTGTTAGTAGTGGTATGTTAGCCATTACTGGACCACCATCGTCGGGTAGCCCTATGGTTCGTACTTTTAATATGATGGTCCAAGATGCGGTTGCATCAATGAATTTAGTAGCAGGTGTCATTCCAGTCAATACAATGAATGCTTATGTGCTGTTTGATTGGAGTGCTACTTGATCTTTTATAGCATGTGAATTTGCTAAGTGATTAAGTTCATTCCCAAAAGGAATTATAAATACCTTTAAACGTTAAGGTAGAGAATGAGAAAATAACTTTCGTTGATTATATTCGTGGAAATTGGTTCATGAATAAGAAAGGTAAGTAAGTATCGGTAGATAAGTACCGATAAAGTTGAGAGAATTTGAAGTAATTCTTGGTATGAATGGGTTGATTCACCATAGAACTTTAACAAATTGTCTAAGGAAAAGTATGAATCTTCGATTTTCTAAGAAAACCCAAGGTAGTAATTTACGGTAATAAATTACCAGAACTTTCTTGTTGTCTAATCATGACACAATCTAGAAGGATGTTAAGATAAGTTTAGGTTGTGCTACAATCGTAACCTTTGATGGTTGACATATGGGAGCTGAGCTAAACAATTCCTTCAGAGAACGAAGGTATATACGAAACTGGCAATCGATCTAACTCACTGTGATGGCAGTGTAGATGAGACGGAAACTTGTTTGTTGGTTATTTGTGGGAAACCACTCAGAATACCATATGGACTACTAGAAGGGAAGCGAAGAAGATAAGAATGTAAATCATCAAAGATGATGAACGTTTTAAGTAAGACATCTCCGTATGTTATGAAGCTGTAAGCCGGTACTGAAAGTAGGTCGCGTAAACTTAGGTTGAAAGAATGCGAGCCCTAAGAAGTAAAGTTAAGTAAACCAATGCATAAGTCAAATATATGACTAATTGGTTAGCGGTTAAGAATAAATACCCATTACCCAGGATCGATGATCTATTTGATCACTTGGAAGGGGCAAAGAATTTTTTCAAGATAGATTTGTGTATAGGGTATCGTCAGTTGAAAGTACCATTAGCGTCACAGAGTGTTCGAACAATATTTGGACGAGGTTGTCGTAATGATAATTGATGATATTCTAATCTATTCCAAGACGCCAGAAGATCATGATGAACATGTGAAGATAGTGTTGGAATCACTACGGAAGGAGAAGTTGGATACGAAATTCACTAAGTGTGAATTTTAGCTTAAAAGATAGACAGATTTGTTATTGATAAGTACGTTGGAAATGAGAAATAAGAAAAAAAAAGTTTTCAAGAATTAAAAAGGACGGTTAAGTGAGGCACCTGTATAATCTTTATCAGATGATACGAGAAATTTTGTGGTGTATCTCGATGCTTCACTTGGATGACGAGATTGCGTGCTTATGTAGCGTAGCAAGGTCATTGTGTATGCATCACGCCAGTTAAAGGATTATGAGAAGGTTTATCCTAATTGTGATCTAAAATTTCCAGCTGTAGTTTTTGGATTTAAAAAAAAATCTGAAGATAGTATTTATACGGGAAAAAGTGTGAGGTATACACGGACTTTAAGATTCTGAAATATATTTAGCACTGAATAATTTGAATTTAGGTAGGGAAGGTGTTTAGAATTGATAAAGTATTACGATTATGATATGTTGTATCATTCAGGAAAGGTAAACGTAGTAGTCGATGCGTTATGTAGGAAGGATAGAGAAAAGCTATCGATGTTAACGACTCAGAATGAGTTAATAACGGAGATGGCGAGAATGGAGTTAGAAGTTAAATTACGGAATGAAGTGGTAGAAATATTATCCACAATGTAGATTCAATCCACGAAAACGGAACGAGTAAAGTAAGTACAAATAAGTAACGAGGAGTGCAAGCAAATAAAGAAGTCTGGGGAAATAAGATAATACCTTCGGTAAAGGTGAATGTGAGGAACCACAATGTCAAAGAAGCATTGTGGGAACTCAAGATTAAAATGATGGAGAAATTTTCCTCATTTGGTTATGAAATTGTAGCGGGATTCTGGGGATAGAATCCTTATAAGGGGGGAAGAGTGTAATTCCCCAAAAAAATCAAATTTTTATGAGAATTAAATTTTTATTTAATTATGTGGATTAAATAAATTTAATTGATTATTTATGGGAGTAAGCTAATTGAAGTTCGTTTTATGACCTAGATATGTCGGAACGTCATAGTATTTTGGCTACGTGATAGAATTAAGGTGTTAGAATTTCCAAGACGAAAATAAAAGCTTTCCGAGAAATTTTTCAAAAAATACTATTCACGCATTTCAGCTCGGGAATTATTTTTGAACTTCTAAAAAATACGTAATGATAGAATATCGAGATAAGATGGAATATCCAATAATATTTCAGTTATGGCAAACGCAATTTTTTGCCTGCGGACTTAAAACCTAACGGTTAGGGAAAGTGATTTTCGAGAAGGAAATGAAATGCGTATAATGAACGAAACGATAATCGTATGATGTGTAGGTATTGTACGAGGTAATAAATACGAGTATGATACGAGGTATTATACGAGTATGTATGAATGCTAGTATGTCGTACATGTTGAATAAGTATACAGGTGGAATACGAGAATAATACGTAAACAATACGTTTTAAGGCTTTAATCCAAATGTAATGGACGTGTAGGATTGTGTAAGAAATTGTAATATCCAATTGGATTAATGAACAAACCCAATGTTTGTTTAATTGCAAGCCCAATGTATAAGTTAAGATTAGTTAAGCTAAAAGGCCAATGTAAGAACCAATGGGCTATTGGATGGTTAAAACCCATGGGGCAACCCATGGGTGATCCAAAGTAATGAGTAAGTAACTTAATGGCTAAGTAAATGCGGGGAGCAAGCAAGAGATATAAGTTGTGGAGGCCAAGTTAACTTAGTGCTTAAGTTAGGAATAGTAAGGAGGTGGAGTGACTTTATGACCATTATACCCTCACTTTGAGATTCCTATAAATAGAAGAGGTGCTAGCTCATTTGTTGGTTGTTTTCATTTCATCCAACACATTACAACTTATTGGTTAGAGAGAAAAAAGCTAGAAAAGCTAGAAAAGTTAGAAAATTTAGATCTTTGTAAATCAAGAAGCAAGAAGAAGAACAAGGCATAGTCAAGTGATCTTCAAGGGTAAGAACTTAAACCATGAATATCTTTCTCTTCATTTGCTAGAGAAGTGAGTAGTGGTAGGATTTGTATGCTAAGAAGAAGTAGGAATGATGAATTAAAGGACTTAAGTCTTAACAAGCCGTGAATAAGCACTTTGTTCATATATAAGTTATGAACCAAGAAAGAACTTGTAGGAACTTGTCATATGTTTACATGAATGAAGGAGATGTGAGAATGGTGGTTAGAAGACTTAATCAATAATAAGTCATGTGAAATGAAGACATAAGTAGTCTATACTTTTATAAGTTATAAACTTATGAAGAATAAGTAAGAACTTATCATGTAAATAAGTTAATATAATATGTATGTTAAGATGTTGGTGGGATGGATAGAAACCATTTAAAACAATGAACAAATCATAAGAAATGAAGTTAAGGCGGAATTCACAAGTTTGGACGATAATCGTCGAATTCGTCTCGGAATGGAAGTGGAATTTTGATATTAAACTTTGGAATGTTGGTTTTCAATGGAGAATAGTCTCATTTGGCATTATAGAGTTTCGGACTCAAAAATGACCGAATTCCGACTTAGAACGAATTTGAAATTGTAAAATTCTTACATGAACACGTAGAGTATGTAATTTGTGAACTAACAGCTTTTGAACGAGCCAATTCGGACTTATAACGAAGAAGTTATGAGTCCGGGAAATTCGTTTATGTAATAAAATTGTCAAAACTGTCTGGTACTGACGTCTGGCACCGTAGCGCCAAACAAAGCTCAATAAGTGGCGTCGTAATGCCAAGAATGCCCCTTAGCCACTGAAGTCTAATGTCGCAGCGTGGCCTTTTGAATTGCAGTTGGCGCCGCAGTGCCAGGTCCGGTTGAAAGCTACTGTAGAGTGGCGCCGCGGCGTGGAATGAGGAAGGAAATCTGGCGTCGCAGCGTCAGCATTAGGAGAAGCCCAGAGAGGAAGGGTTATGAATATAAAGGGGAAAACAAGTTAATGATAATGAATCATATCAATGCTAAACCTAATGTAACATCATTAGGGATGTTATAAATGTTAAGTATAATACTAAATGTTGGAGATAAGTCAATTGAATGTGAACATGAGCGGTATGCAATAAGTATACTTAACTAATGATGATTGAGTTTCAATTAATAACGTACGAATGTTAGTAAGCCGTGAGGAAGGATGATTAACTCTAAACGAGTTGTATTAATGAAATAATTTCAGTTAATACATAAAAGAGAAAGAAGTTGGTAAGAACGATGTAAATTATAACGACAAGCCGGAACCAATAATAACAAATCTAATACATGATTAGATTGAGAAGAAGGGTAAGATTCATTAGGAACCATGTATGTTCATTCATAACCTAATGTGGTATGTTATGTGGTTATGTGTTGTAGAGACTATAAAGACTTAAAGGGAAAGTAATTTTTACTGTAGCAGACGCTGAAGGCAAGTTTTCTTATCGCTTGTCTAACCTTCGTGTTAGCCAGGTTTTCAGTGATTCATGTTATGAGACGCATGAATGGTTTTAAAGAAAGGGTCGATGCCAGTTTTAACTCTGCTCGACCAATCTTGAAGAGTTGATTGATTTATTTACAAGTCTTTTAATATAGAATTGATAACGCTATCCTACGCCAATTATTTGGTACTGATTTAAGGTAAGCCTGAGTATGAATAAGCAAATGTATTTTACATCGATTATTCGATGGGCATGCGAGGTTGCCAAAACTTAAACGTACATACGTTTAAAGGATGTAGTATTGATCAACATAGAGTACTGTAGGCTGATCACCTAGAAGTGCTCGTAAGATATGCCAGACTTATGGACTTAGTGTCGGGTTGTCCTTTGCAAAGAAATTATGAAATGCTCATGGTCTTGGACCAGAGTTGATGTTTTACTGAATGTTGTCATTGTAAAACGTTTTGAAGGAAAAGAAGTGTTATTTTGAATTATTGATAGTACTTCGTAACTCTTATTCAGTTATCGAAGATATATGATTCCTATGTTTCAAGCATGTCGTTTAAATGAAATTGTTGTACTTGCTGAGCTTATTATGATCATTCTTGCTTGAACCATATGAATGCAGCTAAGACCGAACGAACCAAAGGATCCGGCAAGGATAATGGGAAGGCTAAGGCGAACTTGTAGATTACCTATGTAATAGTATAGGTTTGTAATGATAATATTTAATATTATGACAAGAACAAATGTAATGGTTATAAAGAACCTAGGGAATGGTAATATTGTTTTAGAATATATATAAGACATATTCGTTCTTTTGAGGATTTTCAATTGAATGTATGTGTGAACTGTAGCACCATATGTCGGGTTGGAAGATACCCAGATTTGGGGGCGTCACACTAGATGAATTTTGACTACAAGCGTATTAGAATACAAAGTTGTACAAAGAGAAAGTCAAAAGATGGCACGATAACAAGATCATCGATAGGAAGTTCGAGCCGGACCAAGCTGCTCTCTTGTTCAATTCTAGATTGAAATTGTTTCCTAGAAAGCTCAAGTCTCGGTGGTCAGACCCGTTTATTGTCAAACAAGTGTTTCCACATGACGTAGTTGAATTAGTTGGTCAAAATCTGGATGAATCATTCAAGGTCATTGGACAACGCATAAAGCATTATTGGGGTGGTGACTGAGATTGATAGAAATCCTTAACTGTCCTCGCCGATCCAGCTTAAAACAAGGAGTAGTCAGGCTGAAAGACTCTAAATCAAACGTTTGATGGGAGACAACCCAATTATTGCTCTAGTTTTCATTAGTTAGATTTCAATTTTTCCATTTAGTAGTGTAGTAGTAAGTTTTAGGATAATATTTCTATAATAATGGTTTTCACATTCATTCTCCAAAGTGTTTGATCTAATCCTTGTTAAATGTCATATTGCAGGTATTGTGGTTACATAATGTCAGGTTAGAAGAATGAGGAAGCAATTTGGCATGATTCGAGGTGGTACTGTACATTTAGGGAGTAATGGATAGGGGAGCTAACTGAGAATGCACAGAAAAAGCAAGGAATTTTATTTTTTTTTTAGAAAAGGGTAACTCCACTCCGGTGGATTAAAATGGCTTGGAGAATCCACCTCAGCAGATATCTGCTTGAATGCACCCCCAGTGGACTTCCAAGAACAATTAAACCCGCCCCAACTAAATTAGCAAAAATCAGATTTAAAAATAATCCTTTTAGCAGTCGATCGAGCACTTCTTCTTTTTCCATCTCGATTTCTACCTGCCTTTACAATCAAAAACAACCAACAACCCCATCTCCCAACCACTTTCTTCCAAATTTCTTTTCTAAATCAATATTTCATTCGGATTTAAGGTTATTCACTTCCCAATTTATGGATTCATCTTGGACTCTACCTATATTAGGTCTCCAAACTTCTCTCGTCCATACTATCGGCTAGCATCAATCCCACACAAAATTGGACAGGTTCTCCAGTACTTTAAGTTCTACTTCAAACAAACGTCAAGATTCATAATCAATTTGGGTAAGTACACATGAACTGGATAATTAGTCAAGTGTTCATGTGAAATTGTGTATGTGGTGATTGGGCTAAATGTTGTCATTCCTAAATTTGTCATTTGGGCTTATATGTGGGTAATGTTATTGTTGAATTTTAAGAAATTATTCGTGTTAAGCCAATTTGGTTTGTGTTGATTCAAAATTTTTGGTTGTTGATTACTGTTATTACATTGAGAATAAGGTCTTACACTGAGATTAGGGATAATTTTGACAACTTCTTTTCTGGGGCACCTACTGTAAGAATAAGTCAAGTGTGGACAGTTTTGATAGTTTCTATACTCATGAGGGTTGGCTCCACGTGGCACCGAAAAGACAAAGAGGAGAAGGACCTTCCACCCCCAATACGACCTTTTGACAGACAAAAATTTGTGAGCAGCAGCAGCAAATAAATTTGATAACTATTTGGCTGGTAAAGTTCTAACTCCCGAGCGTGGGCTTCGCTCAAATGAATTTGATGGTGAGATGGGTCACCAAATTCTTGAACAAGGTTGGGAAACCTTCACTGATCAGCCAAAACAAGCTGTTATAGCTATTATGAAGGAGTGTAATGCGAACGTGGAGGATAAAGCACCATTTTTAGCCTTTGTTCAGGGAAAGATGGTACCCTATAGCGCCCAAGCAATCAACAAATATTACAATCTAAGGTCCCCAGCAATTTGTCAGTATGCTGCGTACATGGAGAGCAGCCCAGATTACGAGAAAATAGTAAAGGAGCTATGCAAACCTTAAAAGTAGTATGCACACAATCTAATCGTATTTGATGATAAAGCATATACTTTGTAACAATCTTATTTATTTATTAATAAAAGAATTGTTTAATTAAAGGCTTTTAATTTATCTGCATGGTGTTGTTTTATAATATGTGATAAACCCATAGTTTTGAGTAATACTTTTAGAATCATGATGATGATCATGCTAATGAGATCTAAATTCTTAAATAGCTCACAAACTAAAATTGTTCCCAATCATTGGATTACTAAAAAGGAGATTAGTGAATCTGGACAGATTGATACATACGTTACTTGCTCATTGGATGAGGATGATTGATCTCATAATTATTTGTGTGGAGACAGTAAAGCAAGTTGTAGGCACTCGAAATTTTTTGCACACCTGTTACTGATATTGTAGGAGGGCAGATTGGTCTTTCAGAGATAACCCTAGAAGATAGCTCACATCCAGTCCGGATACTACCGAAAGTTCAGTCTCAACCCCGGAACACACACCGGGAGTAATAGTTCCAACCTCGGCGATAACCCCGAGGCCTGCAGTTTCAATACCGAAAATTCCACCGGAGAAGACCGATTCATCCCGGAGATAACCCCGAGATATTCAGTCTCAGTCCCAACACTGGGAATAGCAAATTCCAACCTTGGAGATAACCCCAAGGAAGACAGTTGTAGTTCTGGAGATAACTCCGGAAATGCTCGTTTCAAATGCATGCAATCAGCTTCAACCTTGGCGCTTACAATGAGGCATTCAGTACAAGACCTGGCAATAACACCAGGAAGACAGGCACACCTCAGAGATGACACTGAGGACCTTCAACACTTGCAGCAGTCCAATCTCAGAGATAACCCTGAGCAACGTCTGCTTTATCAACCCAAACTGGAGATAACCCCGGTGAGGGGAAAAGTCGTCATCTTTCCACCTTGACGCCACATCACGCCGTCTCAACATTTCAAACATACATTTCTACACAATAATGTCCCACAAGAGCCAAGGAAAATCAATCCCGAGTGACTATTACGCAGGGTAATAGATAGAATTTGAAGCTTAAAGATCGGAGGGCATCGTCCTATCTTCCTGACTTCGTACAACCTCTAATCCCATGTCATTGTGTAACTCTCGACAACGGCGATCCGAAATAGGTCTTACATACCTCAGTCGGATGCTCGAATTGCAATTCTGAAAGCTCGAACGGATATCACGTTGCATGCGTGCACGTACTTCTAGACGAAGGGACCCGCAAAGCCTGGGGCACCACGGGCCTGCGGGTCCCCCTTCTATAAATAGAGGGCTTGGGGTGGCCATTTTGAAAAAGAAAAAAAGGCGTGGAAGCCCTGTCCAATTTGCTCTATACACACCCTAAACTGAGTGCTTTCTCATTTTAAACACTTGTAAGCTCATATATAGCTACTTTTTACCGGTGGGAGCCGAGTATTCATCCATTTCAAGTTATTGAAGTCTTCTTTAGCAGCCCACTATAAGCCTTCTTACACACTTTAAAGTCTTTCGCTTCATCTTTGCACACACTATTCTTCACGTTGAGAGTTGTGTTGCGTGTGTAGGCCCGAACTTCGGTCCGTGGTTTCATTTTAGTTTGTATATATATACTTATATATATATATATATATATATATATATATATATATATTTATATTTTCATATATGAACTAACATTATCGAGTTATGCCTCGATTGAGCCTAGACTTATGTCTGGAGCGTTTAATGGCTTTCGTATATATATACTTATATATATAAACTGTGTGTCGAACTCTGTTCGATGAGCCTAGACTTACGTCTGGTGCGTTTAAATGCTTTCGTATATATATATATATATATATATATATATATATATATATATATATATATATATATATATATGAACTGTGTGTCAAACTTTGTTCGATGGGCCTGGATTTTACATCCGGTGCGTTTACTGCTTTAATATATATATACTTATATATATTAACTATTGTTGAACTTTGTCCGATGAGCCTGTATTTTATATCCGGTGCATTTACACGCTTTATATATATATATATATATATATATATATATATATATATATATATATATATATATATATATATATATATATATATTTACTTTTCGTCCCGCTTGGAGTTTACTTCGTGGCGGTTAACCGTTTTTACAGTTTTCTGTACATTTCATCCCGCCTGGAGTTTCCTTCGTGGCGGTTGATCGCTTTTACAGCTTTATTTATATTTTTGATCCCCCATGGAGGTGCTTCGTGGTGGTCGATCATGTCTGTATATATATATTTATAGCTTTTATATATATATACCTGCTTACTGCGTTTATATCAATTGCGGCATCATGTGAGCCTAGGAATCATGTGATCACAGATTCAGTCCACTAAATCAAGATTCGGTTCCTGTGATGGACCTTTTCAGCTATAAACAGCTTGTAAATTTATTCCAAGTGTTCAGATTTCCTCCGATGGTTTCCATACCCATGAAGAGTTCGGCACTGCTTTGTACATTATTTTCTTAAAGATGCTTCGCATCTCGAAAATAAAAGTAATCAAGCCGAACATTGAATAAAATGGAAGTTTCAAAGGCCTCAATTACTATTGAGCACATGGTTTGAAAAAATCTCTTTTTACAAAACATCACTGCTATATCTTCTTTAAAACTAAATTTTTATACAAATTCAAATCCTATGTATATAGGTGCGAACGAGGCATAGCACTACTTCCAAATAACAGGACATTAACCCACACACACACACACACATATTCATATAATAGTTTATTGAAAAGTGGCGGTCACCGTGGCAACACGGATGTCAGGGAGTGCCTAACACCTTCCCTCCGCATAAGCAAGTCTCCAGACCCTAATAAATCTCGGTTTCACAGACCCGTTTAGCAGTGTCACATCACTGGGTCAATGTGCAAACCTTTTCTCGGTTGTGTTGGTACAACCAGTTAAAAAACCAACTGGCGACTCTTAACAGTCCATCGTCGATATTATACATGTCGGACCTTTTTCACTTATTTTTTCAAACAAATCTCACCTAAAATGAGAACACAAAAAACAGGTAACGAAAAGGGACAAATAAAAATCCCGACGTCGACACAAGTGTATATGTGCTTATTCGAGAATAAGTTCACTGAACGTGGCTCACTAAGGAATACCTAATGGAGCTTTACTTGCTTGTCAATAGAAATTCATGTAGTGATAGTAGTACAAGTGATCCTTAGACTTGAGATCATCATAGTATCTTATGTATATTGAATTATACTTTGACTTATTCCCCTTAGGGTATATCAAAGTGTGTGCTTGGGTGTAATAATTTATATATGGAGATAATGAATGATCAACAAATAATCTACCGCTTTTAGTAAAAGAAAAGAAATGTCCTATGTGATTCGATAAATAACAACCTAGTAGTCCTTGGCCAAGGCAGAATGAAATTAGAAAAGAGTTTCTAATTTACATTATTTGGAGTTGTACATTTAAGAATTGAAATACATATAATTAAATAAAATAAGACTTGATAGTAATTCCATGTCTTATATTTAACTGGGACATTGTATGGTGGAAGGATTGAATTGTATGATAACTATTTACTCAAAGATTCTTTTATGATTAATGTTAAAATCTATATTATCTTGAAAGTCATTGATCGCTAAGGAGGTTTATCCTTATTGTAGAATAATTATTATTTATTTAAATAAATTAATAGATTAATTTATTTATTTAAATAAGATTAGAATTGTTATAATTGATTTATTCACAACCGGTTTAATATGGAGAACCTAAAAGGTCATACCATAAAAGGAAGAATATTTATTTAAGAAGTAAATGACATATCGTAATAATAAGTTAAGTGTATTTAATTTAATCTATGGTGATAGAATAAATTAAATAGCTTAATATTTATTATTTAATATTTTGAAAATATTAAATATAAATTAATAAGAGGAGTCTTATTATTATTATTACTATTATTATTATTTATTTTCTAAAGGAGTTTGAGAATTAATTAATAAAAGGTACTCTCATATATTCCTAAAAAAATTAGGAGGCTAATTAATTAAAAGAGTTTAATTACTTATTCCTACTAAAATTAGGAGCCTAATTAATTAAAGGAGTTTAATTAATTATTCCTAATAAAATCAGGAGCGTAATTAATTAAAGGAGTTTAATTAATTAAAATAAAACTCAATTCTTAAATTTTTTTAGGAGGGTTGCCTACATCTATAAATAAGATAAGTCTTATTATTGGTGAAGGTTGATATTTTTCACAACACATTTTATTCCAAGAGTTGGGAGAGTACACCTTTTACTATAGAGATAGAAAACTAGGGTTTTGTCAAACACTCATCTTCTTGAATACTTGTTCTTCTTGGTGGATCACCTCTAGAGGCCAAACACTTGGGTGGCTAACGTTGATCAAAGGAAGGAATCAAACTCGATGGATTCAAGTTAAACGTGAAAAGAAATTGGAGGTAAACTTGTACTTGAGGAAGCTCGTTTCTACAAGGGTATGAATTTAATCTTCATCTTTTTTCATCTAATTAATAATTGCGCATAAAGGATGATCCGGGTAATTGGTTTGTAAAATTTTAAAACTCTGTTTTTTACGCTTTCGCTTTAATTTGATGCAATTTGATTGTGTAAATGGATCTTACAAACCTAACAAACCTGACACTACTTGGTTGAAGGGAGAAAGGGGTGGTACTTTATTTAATAGCAAGGATTTGAGCAGATAAGGCAAGATCATCTCCTTCCTCTGCTCGAAGCTCTTACCTTTTTCAGCATGTCAGTGAAATCACGAATGAAGAAGCTCCTTTACTCTATGTCATAGTTAAAGATTTCAAGATCAATGTGGGGGCATTTATTGAGTTTTCTATTTGATGGTGTCTGGGGGGTCCTATTCAGGTAGGATTGCCTCATCCATCATCCCTTATTTGTGGATTGTGCCATCAAGCTGGAGTTAGATGAGCGACTGATGAACCTGTGTATGTAATGACCCAGAATTTTATATAATGAATTAATTAATGGAAGTGAGTAATTATTTGAAAATGTTGTGTGCACTTATGTGTGTGTGAATTTATGTGATAAGAAGATATGAAAATAGTACATTCCATAAATAAGAATTGAGAATGAATTAAATATGAAATTATAAATAATGAGAATGTGTGACAAGTTTAAGTTAGGAATTAACTAAGCTTGGGAGAATAAGTCTTATGTGACTTAATGAATAATTAAGATAATGGATTAATCAGGTGTGTGATTAATTCATGGAAGATGATGGGAAATAAATCCAAGATGTTAGTTAATTAATGAATTAAGTTTATAATAAAGAATGCTCAAGTTCTATTGATTATGTGTATTGGCCCAATGTGAATTAATATTGGGTGAACTAGTAAATGCATGCTTGTATGGGAATTAAGAAGCTCAAAGCATTAGTTACTAATAAATTTGGTAGGAGGATAGTGGAAGTTTATTTTAGGCCCAATGATTTAATCCTACACTTATGTGTGGGAGACCTAATAAAGAAATTGTTATGGCCCAAATTATGACCCAATAAGGAGTCTATTTTCTAGAAATATCCATGTGAGAAAATGAAAATAATATAGTACTGCCTCCTCCCCAATTTCCATCCAAGAGGCCTTAAAGAGGCCTTAGAAGAGCAATGAAGACTTTATTTTTTTTAGGTCATGAGGCCTTAGGGTAGCCATGATGTCTTAAATTTAGCCAAGAAGCCTTAGGTAGCATGAGGTGTCAATTGCTGGTTGGTTAGCCATGTGATGGAGGTGATGGGCTGGGAGGTAGCCCAAGTAGCTAGCCAAGATGATCAAATATTGTATTTGATTTTGGCATGTGTTGGAATAGGGTGAAATGATGAAGCATAATGATAGCCTAGGTTAGCCTTTTTCCTAATTTTGTCTAACCATTGGACAAAGCAATCTCATGGCGGTTAAATGTGTATTATACATGTCTGTGGATATTGTATGTATAGGAATTCTCCTATAAATAGGATCTCCCAATTCATTAAGCAAAATTGCTAGAATTTACTAAGTATTGCTAGAGAGAGAATAGTGAGGAAGTGAGAGAGAAAAACAAAATCCAAAGGAGGTTCTTGCAAGTTGGTGATTCAGGAGGAAATTTGGAAGAGAAAGAAAGTGGAGCTTTTCAGTAAGTTCATCTTCAAGAGAAAAAGAGCTCATAGAAGGTATGATATTTCTCACTAGAATTGTTACGCCCCCAAATTCGGGTATCTTCCAACCCGACAGATGGTGCTACAGTTCACATAAGCATTCAATTGAAATGCTTCAAAAGAACGGATATATCTTATATATATATTAAAAGAATATTTACATTCCCCAGGTTCTTTACAACCAATACATTGTCTTTGTCATAATATCAATATTATTCCTTACAAAACCTATACTATTACATATGTAATCTACGAGTTTGCCTTTGCCTTCCCTTTATCCTTGCCGGATCCATCGGTTCGTTTGGTCTTAGCTGCATTCATATAGTTCAAGCAAGAATGAGCCTAACTAGCTCAGCAAGTACAACAATTCTAGGAAAATGGCATGCTTGAGACATAGGAATCGTATATCTTCAATACCGGAACAATAGTTACGAAGTACTATTGATGATTCAAAATAGCACTTCTTTTCATTCAAAACATTTTACAACAACAATATTCAGTAAAACATCAATTCCGGTTCAAGACTGTAAGCATTTCATAAGTACTTTGAAAAGGACATCCCGGCACGAAGTCCGTAAGTCCGACATAGCTTACGAGCACGTCTAGGTGATCAGCCTATAGCACTCTATGTTGATCAACACTACATTCATTAAACGTGTATACGTTTAAGTGGGGGCAACCTCACGTGCATGTCGTTTGACGACAAAACAATTTAGCATACTTAGTCTTCTTTTGAAAACCACAACAATATTAGTTTGGTAAATCATTGTCAATAATTGATAGACTAACATGGCATAAGTCTAGCCGAAGGAATTGGTTTTGACTTCATCATGCGAAGAACATAAATCACAAAGACTTGTCCAGATCGAACTGAAAAAAGGGTTAGTGTACTTGCCTTTAACGTCTGCGTATAGATATAACACGCGTACTGTAGGTCTTTAAGGTCTCTACAGTAGATGATAATATCATATAGCACATTAGGTCATGAATAAACATACATGGTTCCTAAAGAATCTTACCCTTCTTCTCAATCTAATTCTGTATTAGATTTGTTATTTATTGGTTCTATCTTTCCGTTACGTCGTTCTTACGTTCATATGTAATTGACTTTCTTTAACCCTAAGTGAGCATGTTTAAGGCTCAAATATGTCTTAACAAAGTTACATTAAGATCTTTAGTTAGGTGTTCATCATTTACTCTTCATGCTCAACATGTAAACAATTTTTATTGTCTATGTTTTAGAACTGGCGTTGCGGCTTCACATGTTATGCCTAGAAACTGGACTCGGCGCTGCGGCGTGAGTCCCTTCATTATGGGTCGCGCTGCAGCGCCAATTAGCAGAAGCTGAGCCTCACTTTGGCGCTGCGGCGCCGGGATTTTGGCTTGGAGTCGCGCCGCGGCGCGGACTCTGTGCCACAGATAATTTTGACAGTTTTTTTGAAATTTTGTGAAACTCTTGGACTCGTAACTTCTTCGTTATAAATCCTAATTGGCTCGTTCAAGAGCCTACGGTTCACAAATTACGTGCTCTATGCTTTCATGCAAGAATTTTATCTATTTTACTTCATTTGCTAAAATTTTACCTATTAGTTCATTTTAACAAAAACGATAAACGTTCGTGAACGTTCAACGCTCGTTTCTTCGATCTAAGTCGGAATCCGGCCATTTTCGAGTTCGCAACTCTATAATGCCAAACATGACTTGTCTCCATCGAAAATCAACGTTTACGACATCAAACACAAAATACGACTTCCATTCCGAGAATTTCACGAAATCGACGATTATCGTCCAATCGTGTAAATTCCGGCTAAACCTCATTACTAATCATTCTAGGTGGATTTTAATCAACATATAGACATTTCAAGTTACTTATTACACCAACTTATTATCAAAGTAGGTTTTAACCTATTCCCACAAGTCAATGACTTATTCAACTTATTAACTACAAATTCTCATGCTTATGACCTACTATGAACTTAAATCCATCAACTTAAATTAGATTCAAGTTGCTTATTCAACTTATTCGGCTTAAGTTCATTCATCAATAACTTATTACATGTTATCATCAAACCATCCCACTTCTCTATCAATTCTATCATAGAAGAGATGAAGATAATAGATATGAGTCTTACCCTTGAAGACTATTACTTCACTTCACTTTGGAAAATCTAGCAAAAGTTGAAATGGCTTATAAGTGCTTATGTGTCTTATTCTCTCTACCAAGTAAGTTATTTATCTTGAGAGGAGTTGGATGAATTTTGAACAACCAACTTATGAAATGAAGCTTGGTATTTATAGGCAACTCAAAGTGAGGGCAACTTAGTCATTTGGACCTTCCACCTCCTTATTACACCTCCTTATTATTCATTACTTACCAACCAAGACTACTTGCTAACCACTTCTATTACTTGGGCATCACAACACTTGGTCATCACACAAAATATTTGCCCATCAAGTCTACCCACCCACACTTGGATTGCCCCATGAATCATGTCCAATTCATTGGGCTTGCTAATTAATCTAGCTAATTTCCTTGTTGGGCTTGCATTATAATAAATCACTTGGGCTTATCATAAATCCCACATAGGTTCACACCTTTAAGCTTATGGACTTATATTTTATACCAAGTTACATTAATTCATTTCATTAGATTTTAATACATACATTCTCAATTTAAGTCCGCATGCAAATTATTGCGTTTTTCATACTTAGATCATTATTACATAATCCATCTCGCTTTGATATTCTAATGTTACATATTTCTCGGAAGTTCAAAAATAATTCCCGAGCGATAAACGATGAATAGTATTTTTCAGAAAATTTCTCGAAAAACTTTTATTTTCATCTTGGAAATTCAAACACTTTAATTCCTTCACATAGTCAAAAGACTACGATGTTTCGACCTTTCTAGGTCATAGAACAACATACATCTTATTAACACATATAATAACAAATAATATTATTTTATTCATTATTTAATTCTTTCAAGTATTTTTACAAAGGATATGAATTTCTCGGTCGTTACATTCTTCCCCCTTATAAAGATTCTGTCCCCGGAATCTCACCCTACATTACTCAAACAAAAGAGGGTAATCCTTCTTTATCTTCTCTTCGAATTCCCACGTTGCTTCCTCGGCATCGTGGTTCTTCCATAATACCTTTACCGACGCTATAACCTTGTTTCGCAGAACTTGCTCTTTTCTATCGATGATTTGAATCAGCATCCCTTCATATGTTAAATCCTTCTCGATTTGAATAGGCTCAAATTCTATCACATATTTGTAATCTGGTTTGTAAGGACGTAGCACTGAAACGTGAAATACATTATGTATTCGCTCTAGGTCTGGAGGTAATGCTACTCTATACGCTTCTTCACCTACCCGTTCTAATACCTCAAAAGGCCCTATAAACCTTAGGCTTAGTTTTCCCTTCTTTCCAAAGCATATCTTTCCTTTCCAGGGAGATACCTTTAGAAATACGTACGAGCCTACCTCAAACTCCCTATTCTCTCGATGTATGTCTGCGTATTTCTTCTGTCTATCTTGAGCTGCTACGAGATGCATTCGAATCAACTTCACCACTTCCGCTGTTTGCTGCACCAATTCTGGTCCTAGCATTCGGCGTTCTCCCACTTCATCCCAATACAATGGTGTTCTGCATTTTCTTCCATACAAAGCTTCATACGGTGCCATACCTATGCTTGCATGATAACTGTTATACACAAATTCTACTAATGGTAGATGATCATCCCAACTACCCTTGAAATCCATGACGCAAGATCTCAACATATCTTCTAACGTCTAAATTGTCCTCTCACTCTGTCCATCGGTTTGTGGATGATATGTCGTACTCAACTTCAACTGCGTCCCCAACTGCTTTTGAAGACTTCTCTAAAAGTTCGATGTAAATCGTGGGTCACAATTTGATACTATCGACACAGGTGCTCCATGTCTGGAAATAATTTCCTTAACATAGAGTGTAACTAACTGATCTAGGTTATACTTAACTCGAATTGGCAAAAAGTGAGCCGACTTTGTCAACCGGTCCACTATTACCCAAATCGCATCATATCCCTTCTGAGTTGTCGGAAGTCCCACCACAAAGTCCATCGTGATATGCTCCCACTTCTATTCCGGAATCTCTAGTGACTGTAACAAACCACTTGGTCGTTGATGTTCGGCTTTAACTCTTTGACAAGTCAAGCACTTACTCACATACTCGGCTATTTCTCTTTTCATGTTCGGCCACCAAAAACTCTGTCGAAGGTCTTGATACATCTTAGTGCTACCAGGATGAATTAAGTACCTTGAACTGTGAGCCTCTTGTAAAATTTATTTCTTTAATTCAGTCTCATTTGGAACCCAAATTCTTCCCTCAAATCTTAATAATCCCTCATTACCAAGACTAAACTTAATATCTTTTTTAGTGGTAAACCGCTTCTTCATTTGGTCACACTCATCAATTTTAAGCTGCACTTCCTTCACTCTCTCTACAATGGTAGATTGTATCTCCGTTGCGAACAGTCTCTGATCCACTTCTCTCTGCAACTTCACCTCTAACTCCATCCTAGCCATCTGTGTTATTAACTCAGCTTGAGCCGTTAACATAGAGAACTCCTCTTGACCCTTTCTACTTAAGGCATCAGCAACTACATTGGCTTTTCTGGGGTGATACAAGATTTCACAGTTGTAATCCTTTATCAACTCCAGCCATCTCCTCTGTCTCATATTCAACTCCTTCTGTGTGAAGATATATTTTAGACTCTTATGGTCCGTGTATATCTCACACTTTTCCCCATAAAGATAATGTCGCCATATCTTTAAGGCAAACACCACCGCAGCCAGTTCCAGATCATGAGTAGGGTAAACTTTGTCATAATCCTTCAACTACCTAAATGCATACGCAATAACCTTGCCATGCTGCATGAGCACGCAACTAAGTCCTCTATGCGAAGCATCGCTATAAACTACGAAATTTCCTGTGTCATCGGGTATTGACAAAACAGGCGCTTCACTCAACCTTTTCTTCAGTTCTTGAAAACAGTCCTCGCACTTCTCAGTCCACGCATATTTCACCGTCTTTCTTGTCAAATTAGTCAACGGAGTAGCTATCTTTGAAAAATCCTGGATGAATCTTCGATAGTAACCCGCTAACCCTAGGAAACTTCGCACCTCAGTCGGCATTTTCGGTTGTTCCCAATTCATCATGGCTTCAACCTTCGCTGGATCTACTGAAATTCCCTCGTGGTCAATGACATGTCCTAAAAATTGTACCCTCTCTAGCCAAAATTCACACTTAGTGAACTTCGCATATAACTTCTCCTTCCTTAGTGTCTCCAACACTATTCTTAGGTGTTCAGCATGATCTTCCAGCGTCTTAGAATAGACTAAAATATCATCAATAAACACCATGACAAACTTGTTCAAATATTATTTGAACACTCTGTTCATCATATCCATAAATGCAGCAGGTGCATTAGTCAACCCAAATGACATCACTAGAAACTCATAATGACCATAACGAGACATGAATGCTGTCTTTGGCACGTCTTCACTCCTAACCTTCAGCTGATGATACCCCGTCCGTAAATCTATTTTAGAAAAATATTTTTCCCCTTTCAACTGGTCAAAAGGATCATCGATCTTGGGCAATGGATACTTATTCTTTATTGTTAACTTATTCTACTCTCGGTAGTTGATACAAAGTCTTAACGATCCGTCCTTCTTCTTGACAAACAGTACGGATGCTCCCCACGGCGAAACACTCAGTTGTATGTACTTCCTGTCCAACAGTTCTTGCAACTGCACCATCAACTCCTTCATCTCCACAGGCGCCATACGATACGGTGCCCTAGAAACTGGTGCCGCTCCTGGCACAAGGTCTATCACGAAGTCGGTCTCTCTATCCGGTGGAAGACCCGACAATTCATTCGAAAATACATCCATGAATTCACTCACTATAGGTCTTTGTTCTATGGTCGCTCCCACTCTCTGGGTATCGACAATATGGCACAAATAACCTACACACCCCTTCCTCAATAGTTTTCTAGTTTGTGTCATGGTAAGACAACACGAACGTCCTGGCGATTTATTATCGTAAAATACTACCTGAGGTTGTCTTAACGTTTTAATATTTACGCATTTCTTTTGACAATCTATTATCGCCCCATGGTTAACCAACCAATTCATTTCGAGGATTACGTTGAATTCCCCTAACTTTATCGGTATCAAATCTACCGATAATTTACAACCTCGAATGTCTACGCAACAACTCTTATGAATATCTTCAACAGGAATTATCTCTTCATTTGCTACCTTAATGTTTAAAGGTATGGGCAATTTTTTGGGAAGTAATCTTAATCGTCTAGCAAAATCACATGCGATAAACGAACAAGTAGCACCCGAGTCAAACAGCACGTATGCATTAAGATCGTTGATCGGAATAATACCTGTAACTACGTCCCCCGAGGCCATCGCGTCTTGGATAGTCATATTGAAGGTATGGGCCATCGGCCTACCCAGCTGCGCTGGACCCCCAATAGTTAACTTACCACTATTGGTGCCCTTATTCCCATCCATCCCCTTCTTCGGGCAGTTCTTTGCCATGTGGGTAGTTGACCCACACACAAAGCATCTATGATTTTTCTTCAGACTCGGACAGTTAGGCGCAATATGCCCCTCCTGTCCGCAGTATAACACACGGCCTTAGCCTTGAGACAAACTCCTAAGTGAGTCTTCCCGCAGGTTTTGCAGGCCTCCATCCTCCTCTTAGGGTGTCCTTGTTTCACTCCGGTATTTCCAGAGCTAACTACCTTCCTCTTATAACCCTCGCCACTCCCACTGGCACCTTCAATCTTTACTCCTCCATCCACCTTCCCTTTGTTTTTCTTATCCTTTTGGTATTGGCTCAATGCCTCGCTACCACCTTTGGCAATTATTGCCTTCTCTAAAACGACTCCAAAGGAAGTACTTTGGAATATAGAAATACGATTATAGAGTCAGGGTTTCAAGCCCTGCTTACCGTCGAGCTTTTCTCACCTCAGTATCCACTTGGTGTGAAGCGAACCTTGCCAGTTCATTAAACTTGGCGGCGTATTGGGGAACCATTATGTCCCCTTATTTCAACTCTAGAAACGACATTTCCATCCTTCCTTGCATGCTCGTGGGAAAGTTGTTCTCATAGAATATTTCCTTGAACCTCACCCACGTTATCACATCTATTCCGGCCCTAGCCTGATTGGCCTCCCACCAAAAGTTGGCCTCTCCCTTCATCATGTAGGTTGCAATTGCAACCTTTTGGGCCTCATCGACATTTGCTATCACAAATTCCTTCTCGATTTTCTTTACCCATGTCTGGGCTTCAATAGGGTCCGTAGTTCCTTTGAACTCCGACTGACCCACACTTTTAAAGTCCTTGAATGTAGTAGCTCGTACCACACCAAGATTTACGGGGATATTAGCCCCAGTTTGATTAAACGCTGCGGTAAAAAGGTTCAAAAATTCCTTCATGGGTTAACCGGCCCTCCCTCCGGTTGATTTACGTTTGCTTGATTCCGCGGTACTCTTCTTGGCGGTATTTTACTGTTACAATAAACACACATTTCATTATTATTTATTTTCTGTTAATTAGTTATTATTCAATTTTAAACAATAACTCAATCATTCATTATTCCACATGTTCCGAAAATAAAAGCTTATATTGATTTCTTGTAGTATAATACTACATCGGTTACATTACACAGCCTACGCTGATTATAATACTTTCCCACAATTACTTCCAAAAATTAGAATTTACAAAAGACTACCTTTGGTTATACAAAAGAGGGTTTTACGTCACTACTAGATACAAAATATTTATATATCTAAATTACTCTAGCTACTACTAGATCACATCTGCCTTAAGGCATTCTTAAAATCTGCCTTAGCAATACCGACAATAATATCATGGTTGATAGTATGCCGCATCTGCCCTGCCTCTGCGGGATAACCAGCTACCTGCAACTGGAAGTCCTCATGAGAACTCCTATGAATATAGGACATTCTCCCTATTTTCTGCTTTTTGGTCTTTAGCTCACTTCTGAGCTCAAAGACCTTCTGTTTTAACTCGTGGACTTTGTCCTTAGCTAAAATCCTCTCATCATGCTCTTGCTCCCACATAGACTCCACGTCCGTCTTGTCTTCTATCATCGCCTGGAGCTCCGCCTTCAGCTCCTTAACCTCCTGACAGTAGTGAATATTTCTATCCAACAATGTCATGAAAAGGGACATCATTGACTCCCCCGGAGCCATCTCTGCTGCTATTGCTACTGGGTTAAAGGATACTGCCTCCACCTCTTCCTCCAGCATGCCATCAAACACGGACATATAGTCCAGGCTCTTTGAGTCTCCAGACTCAACCACTACTATCTCAGGCTCTGCTGCTATGGGGTTCAGTATGATCTCTATCTGATTCACCGACCCTTCACTGACTACCTGTACGTCTCTATTTTCTCCTGACATCTACAACAACATAAAAAGTTTGATTAGTACACGTCAGTAGACTAATAAAAACACATAACATATATAATGCATTTTTATAAGGTTAATTTTCATCTTTTATTCTTTGACTTTTCTTAAGGTTATGACTTAAGGTTTTATTTCCCCCCTTAAGTTTTATAACCTAACGCTCTGATACCAACCTGTGACGCCCCCAGATCCGGATATCTTCAAACCCGACAGATGGTGCTACATGGTGCTACAGTTCACATAAACATTCAATTGAAATGCCTCAAAAGAACGGATATGTCTTATATATATATATATATATATATATATATATATATATATATATATATATATATATCAAAAGAATATTTACATTCCTCAGGTTCTTTACAACCAATACATTGTCTTTGTCATAATATCAATATTATTCCTTACAAAACCTATACTATTACATATGTAATCTACGGGTTAGCCTTTGCCTTCCCTTTATCCTTGTCGGATCCATCAGTCCGTTCGGTCTTAGGTGCATTCATATGGTTCAAGCAAGAATGAGCCTAACTAGCTCAGCAAGTACAACAATTCTAGAAAAATAGCATGCTTAAGACATAGGAATCATATATCTTCAATAACTGAACAATAGTTACGAAGTACTATTGATGATTCAAAATAGCACTTCTTTTCATTCAAAACGTTTTACAACAACAATATTCAGTAAAACATCAATTCCGGTTCAAGACTGTAAGCATTTCATAAGTACTTTGAAAAGGACATCCCGGCACGAAGTCCGTAAGTCTGGCATAGCTTACGAGCACGTCTAGGTGATCAGCCTATAGTACTCTATGTTGATCAATACTACATTCATTAAACGTGTATACGTTTAAGTGGTGGCAACCTCACGTGCCTGTCGTTTGACGACAAAACAATTTAGCATACTCAGTCTTCTTTTGAAAACCACAACAATATTAGTTTGGTAAATCATTGTCAACACTTAATAGACTAACATGGCATAAGTCTAGCCGAAGGAATTGGTTTTTACTTCATCATGCGAAGAATACATAAATCACAAAGACTTGTCTAGATCGAACTGAAACAAGGGTTAGAGTACTTGCCTTTAACGGCTGCTTATAGATATATAACGCGCACTGTAGGTCTTTAAGGTCTCTACAGTAGATGATAACATCATATAGCACATTAGGTCATGAATAAACATACATGGTTCCTAAAGAATCTTACCCTTCTTCTCAATCTAATTCTGTATTAGATTTGTTATTTATTGGTTTCGTCTTTCCGTTACGTCATTCTTACGTTCATATGTAATTGACATCGTGTTTAAGGCTCAAATATGTCTTAACAAAGTTACATTAAGATCTTTAGTTAGGTGTTCATCATTTACTCTTCATGCTCAACATGTAAACAATTTTTATTGTCTATGTTTTAGAACTGGCGCTGCGGCGCCGGCTTTTACACTCTGTGTCTCACTGCGGCGTCACATGTTATGCCTAAAAATCGGACTCGGCGCGAGTCCCTTCGTTATGGGTCGCGCTGCGGCACCAATTGGCAAAAATTGAGCCTCACTTTGGCGCTGCAGCGCTTAGATTTTGGCTTGGAGTCGCACCGCGGCGCGGACTCTGTGCCACAGATAATTGTCGACGTCGGAATTTTTAATTGTCCATTTCCGTTACTTGTTCTTTGGTGAGATTTGTTTGAAAAAACAAGTGAAAAAGGTCCGACATCTATAATGTCGACGATTGGACTGTTAAGAGTCGCCAGTTCGTTCGCACCTATATACACAGGGTTTGAATTTTATGTAAAAATTCAATTTTAAGCAAGATATGGCAGTGATGTTTTATAAAAGAGGTTTTTCAAACCCTGATGCTCAATAGTAATTGAGACCTTTTACACTCCCATTTTATTAAGTGTTCGGCTTGATTGATTTTATTTTACAGATGCGAGGCATCTGTATGAAAATAAATGTACAAAAAGGTGCTGAATTCCTCGTGGGTATGAAAACCATCTGAGGAAATCCAAACATCACAGATAAATTTACAAGCTGCGTACAGCTGAAAAGGTCCATCACGGGAACCGAATCTAGATTCAGGAGACTGAATCTGTGATCACATGATTCCTAGGCTCACATGATACCGCAATTAATATAAACGCAGTAAGCAGGTATATATATAAAAGCTGTAAATATATATATATATATATATATATATATATATATATATATATATATATATATATATATATATACATACATGATCACGAACCACGAAGCACATCCATGGGGGATCAGAAATATAAATAAAGCTGTAAAAGCTATCAACCGCCACGAAGGAAACTCCAGGCGGGACGAAATGTACAGAAAATTGTAAAAAACGGTCAACCACCACGAAGTAAACTCCAAGTGGGACGAAATGTATATATATATATATATATATATATATATATATATATATATAAGCATATAAGCGCACCGGATATAAAATCCAGGCTCATCGGACGGAGTCCAACAACAGTTAATGTGACGCCCCCAAAATAAGTATACAACACCCATTCTGAGTCGCCAAATACATGGTACAGAAAGCAAACTACAACTTCAATAATACAATTGTCGTGCAAAATACGAAAACACATACTCTGAGTTGAAATACAAATATTGTCTTCTAGACAATATTCACACTCAAATAAGTCCTCAATACAATTATTCAAACACTATTTTACAGAAATAGTGAGGACTGCTAAAACATCTTTCTTGAACCATCACTCCATACCCTGACTGGATCCTGCTATGTTCTCACCTCCTAAGAAGAAAAACGGAACAAAAAGGAAAAGGGTGAGCGCAACTAGCCTAGTAAAGAATATTATGACTAAGATAATATACAACAAATTATCATTAGTGTGACGCCCCCAAAATAGGTCCATTCCATCCAACCTATTCTGAGTCGCCAAATACATGGTACAGAAAATAACTACAACTTTATTACAACAATTGTCGTGCAAAATACAACAACACATATGCTGTGAGTTTGGATACAAATATATACCAAATGTGACTCATGTCCCAACCGTGGACAGCACCTCACAATGACACCTTACATAAAGGTATAGTCAAAAACTATTTTAGAAATTAAAACCTTTGGGAAGTGCTCAAGAAAACCTTCGTACATGGGAGGTCATGCGTCTAGGTTATGATAGATATCATATGGCCACAGAATTATCCTTAGTTGACCCAATAGACATCTTGTATGATAGTGGCAAAACACCCTTCCAACGTTTGGTTTGCCTCACCCTAGTTGATTCACCAAATATAACTACTAAATGATGACCACCATTCTATTCCCCTGTTATCCCCCGCTCGACTCAGCTACACTTTTATTACCTGAAAGAAATTGTAAAGCAAAGGGGTGAGCACAACTAGCTCAGTAAAGAATATTATTACTAAAGATAAATAAATTATCGATAGTCTTCATCAGTAATAAATCAGAGATTTAGAACATATGGTAGATGATAAAACTTTTCAACCATAGTTGCAGCGGAACGAGCAATCCATTAGAAGAGTCAAATAAACCATAAAGTTTATTATCTTCTCCATGTTAAAAGTCCACCAACAACGTTTTAACCCTGTAACATCAATCAACAGTTTCTGTCCACAATCATGTGAATAACTCATAATCATAATTATAGTTCTAAATTCCTTTTCTCATCCAGGACGAAGATAATTTTCATCACATGTCTTTACCTGAAACATCAAAGATCATGGTTATACCAAATCACAGTTTCTATTCATAATCATACAAATAAATTCATCTTTGCACTACGGGCCAAAGATATTCATCAACAGTTCATCTTTGCACTACATGCCAAAGATATTCATCAATAATTCTTCTTTGCACTACGGGCCAAAGATATTCATATCTCAAAGAAATATATAATCATTTCAGAATTTATATAAACAATAATTATAACCATGTTGATCAATTCACCTTTGCACTTAGCTGAAGATATTCAATTATAAATTCAATGGTCATGATCATACCAGTCACAATTCAACTTTTCACTACTGGACAAAGAGAACCCTAGTCATGATCATACCAATAATCTACCCATATTTACACTCTAGTGAAAGAGAATTTCAACATCAGGGTTATAAAAATGTTATATATGATAATAAAATCAATATAATTAATACATAGTTTTAATCTCCAGAGTAATATTCATAAATCAACGATAATTTGGTTAGAAAAAGAAACTAAATTTGTAGTGAATAGTACCCGTGAATAGTAACTCGTGAATAGTAACTCGTAAATAGTAACTCATGAATAGTAACTCATGAATAGTACTCTGTATTCGTACATAGTACCATATACGTAAATAATGTCATATACGTAAATAGTGCCATATACATGAATAGTGCCGTATACGTGAATAGTGTCGTATACGTGAATAGTAACCCCGACTCAAAAAGTTCCAAATTTGATAAAAAATTCCAACCAATATTTTGGCATAATGATACTGAAGAAATAATACCATTTTCGAATAAAATAACATCCATTACTATCCCTTACCTCAAAAGAGCAGCACTTCTGACTGGATATCGGATATGACGCTGAAGGAAACTTGCACTGATGAATAGCAACTCACCAAGTATCTAAATACTCACAAAATACACTCAATAATCTAGAGAGAGAAAGAGAGAAAACTTATTTCTGGTGTGATTTTCAATTCTAACTTAGCCCTCTATTTATAGGAAAATGTGAGCACGCCGAAGCTGACTTAACCTGCAACCTGATGGCTTTACCTGCTACTATTTTCACCCACCACATTTGAATAAAAATCTCAGCACATTTTTTCACCAACCAAGAGTGGGGCCCACCAATTCTAGAATTTTCTAACAAAATGATTAACTCCAAAAATTCAACAATTTCTGAACCAGTCATCTCGTAAAATTCATAACAAATCATACGTTCATTTTTAACGGTTCAAAATTTGTGGACATATACTCAACTTATATATGTATAACATATCCAAAAATTACCACGATCCAACGGTCAGATTAAAAATTATAACCCCCGCAAAATATCTCAAAAACCCTAATTTGATTTTCAATACCTCCGTTCCGACAAAAATACAAATAAAATACCTCAACATTAACTCCTTCTTTTTTTAACCACAAAAATATATCCCTCATCATATCCACATAAAATAAATATTTCCTTATCATATGAATCAATAATTAATTATTCACAAATAATATTACAGAATCACAGTACTGACAACCAGGCCGTTCCCAGGAAAGAGGGGGCTTTCCAATAAAAATTTCTCCTTACTGGCGCGCAATTAGGTGACCAAACCTCTCCTTAGACAGAACTTTCTAGACATTGCCAATAATGTTATCTAATAATATTATTCAAATAATATGAATTATTGATCTGATAATGGGAAATACTATGCAGTGACAATTATTGAATAATAATAATATAAAATTTTAACGTAGCAATTATTGAATCAATAAAATAAAATATTGAACAGTAATTACTGTAACAATTATTAAGTAATGCATTCTTACGTAAGAATCAATAATTTCAAAAATACTGTGCAATACCGTGTGCTAGTGTGCAATAACGCGTATTACTGTATTTTAACCATCGGGTATTCCAACAGTGTTAACGGTAACAACTACGCCGTTATTTATTAAAACTCAATTTTATTGTTATCTTCATCCGACAGTTATTCTGTTATGGGGCCCACAAATGACTGCGTCGTCGTACGGATATTCCCGATAAAAAAAATATTCCACGACCAAACGAATATTCTCCGACAACAATGAATATTTTATAGCCACTTGCGTATTTTATAAAATTTGCATATTTCACCCATAACTTTAAACTTTTATCAATTTAACCATTTACCGAATAATAATTATAAGAAAAATTAAATAATTTTATTTCATAAAATTCGGGGTCTTACAATCTCCCCTCCTTATGAAATTTCGTCCCCGAAATTTACGTACCTGGTATTTCGAAGAGTTGAGAATACCTTACTTTCATTTCAGATTTCATCTTCCCTGTCGTCATGATTTCTCCATTGTTCATCTCCTGTATTTCAGATAGCATTCTAGAATACAGCTTCAAAACAAAGGTTAATTGAACAAATTAACATATCACATAATATCCCGATATTATGACTGACCAACAAATAAGCTTAGGTAGGACACACTAGCGAAGGATTTACACACTAGCGAAGGATTTACTCATCTCTCCCCTCCTAGTTTTATTCCCCGATCTCCGCCAGAGACCATATCCCTAAGCTCTGATACCAACTGTAACTCTGGAAACCAACCTATGTCAACACCTTACATTGACACCTATCAGTTTGCCATCGCAGAACGGCGTCCCCTACGGAGAGTCTGGCTTTGGTGCATCCCCCATCAACAGGAAGTCACCAGCGAGAGGCTCGGGGCTCTTTACTTATAGCTCTGATACCAACTGTGACGCCCCCAAAATAGGTCCAATCCATCCAACCTATTCTGAGTCGCCAAATACATGGTACAGAAAATAACTACAACTTTATTACAATAATTGTCGTGCAAAATACAACAACACATATACTGTGAGTTTAGATACAAATATATACCAAATGTGACTCATGTCCCAACCGTGGACCTCACAATGACACCTTACATAAAGGTATAGTCAAAAACTGTTTTAGAAATTAAAACCTTTGGGAAGTGCTCAAGGAAACCTTCGTACATGGGAGGTCATGCGTCTAGGTTATGATAGATATCATATGGCCACAGAATTATCCTTGATTGACCCAATAGACATCTTGTATGATAGTGGCAAAACACCCTTCCAACATTGGGTTCGCCTCATCCTAGTTGATTCACCAAATATAACTACTAAATGATGACCACCGTTCTATTCCCCTGTTATCCCCCGCTCGACTCAGCTACACTTTTATTACCTGAAAGAAATTGTAAAGCAAAGGGGTGAGCACAACTAGCTCAGTAAAGAATATTATGACTAAAGATAAATAAATTATCAATAGTCTTCATCAGTAATAAATCAGAGATTTAGAACATATGGTAGATGATAAAACTTTTCAACCATAGTTGCAGCGGAACGAGCAATCCATTAGAAGAGTCAAATAAACCATAAAGTCTATTATCTTCTTCATGTTAAAAGTCCACCAACAACGTTTTAACCCTGTAACATCAATCAACAGTTCCTGTCCACAATCATGTGAATAACTCATAATCATAATTATAGTTCTAAATTCCTTTTCTCATCCAGGACGAAGATAATTTTCATCACATGTCTTTACCTGAAACATCAAAGATCATGGTTATACCAAATCACAGTTTCTATTCATAATCATACAAATAAATTCATCTTTGCACTACGGGCCAAAGATATTCATCAACAGTTCATCTTTGCACTACATGCCAAAGATATTCATCAATAATTCTTCTTTGCACTACGGGCCAAAGATATTCATATCTCAAAGAAATATATAATCATTTCAGAATTTATATAAACAATAATTATAACCATGTTGATCAATTCACCTTTGCACTTAGCTAAAGATATTCAATTATAAATTCAATGGTCATGATCATACCAGTCACAATTCAACTTTTCACTACTGGACAAAGAGAACCCTAGTCATGATCATACCAATAATCTACCCATCTTTACACTCCAGTGAAAGAGAATTTCAACATCAGGATTATAAAAATATTATATATGATAATAAAATCAATATAATTAATACATAGTTTTAATCTCCAGAGTAATATTCATAAATCAACGATAATTTGGTTAGAAAAAGAAACCAAATTTGTAGTGAATAGTACCCGTGAATAGTAATTTATGAATAGTAACTCGTGAATAGTAAGTCATGAATAGTACTCCATATTCGTACATAGTATCGTATACGTAAATAATGTCATATACGTAAATAGTGCCATATACATGAATAGTGCCGTATACGTGAATAGTGTCGTATACGTGAATAGTAACCCCGACTCAAAAAGTTCCAAATTTGATAAAAAATTCCAACCAATATTTCGGCATAATGATATTGAAAAAATAATATCATTTTCGAATAAAATAACATCCCTTACTATCCCTTACCTCAAAAGAGCAGACTTTTGACTGGATATCGGATATGACGCTGAAGGAAACTTGCACTGATGAATAGCAACTCACCAAGTATCTAAATACTCACAAAATACAGTCAATAATCTAGAGAGAGAAAGAGAGAAAACTTGTTTCTGGTGTGATTTTCAATTCTAACTTAGCCCTCTATTTATAGGAAAATGTTAGCACGCCGAAGCAGACTTAACCTGCAACCTGATGGCTTTACCTGCTACTATTCTCACCCACCATATTTGAATAAAAATCTCAGCACATTTCTTCACCAACCAAGAGTGGGGCCCACCAATTCTAGAATTTTCCAACAAAATGATTAACTCCGAAAATTCAACAATTTCTGAACCAGTCATCTCGTAAAATTCATAACAAATCATACGTTCATTTTTAACGGTTCAAAATTTGTGGACATAAACTCAACTTATATATGTATAACATATCCAAAAATTACAATGATCCAACGGTCGGATTAAAAATGAACGTATGATTTATTATGAATTTTACGAGATGACTGGTTCAGAAATTGTTGAATTTTCGGAGTTTATCATTTTGGTGGAAAATTCCAGAATTGGTGGGCCTCACTCTTGGTTGGTGAAGAAATGTGCTAAGATTTTTATTCAAATGTGGTAGGCTTGAATAGTAGCAGGTTAAGCCATCAGGTTGCAGGTTAAGTCTGCTTCGGCGTGCTAACATTTTCCTATAAATAGAGGGCTAAGTTAGAATTAAAAATCACACCAGAAACAAGTTTTCTCTCTTTCTCTCTCTAGATTATTGAGTGTATTTTGTGAGTATTTATATACTTTGAGAGTTTCTATTCATCAGAGTAAGTTTCTTTCAGCCTTATACCGGTATTCTGACCAGAAGTACTGATATTTTGAGGTAAGGGATATTATCTTCTTCTTAAATGATATTTTCTTCAATATCATTATGCCGAAATATTGATATGAACTTTTTATTAAATTTGGAACTTTTTGTGTCGGGGTTACTATTCACGTATACGTTACTATTCACGTATACGGCACTATTCACGAATACGACACTATTCACCGAAAAATAAAATTTTTCCTTTTTGTCCAAGATATCTATTATGGTTACTATCTTCGATTGTATCCATATTTTGATCTTTATTTTTGAATTTTGCTTCACAATTAATTATTATGAAGTATTATTGATCTTGGATAAACTGTTATACGAATCCCTACTATTTGTCCTTCTGTCTCATTGGATTCATTTTCTTTAAGATATTTTTCATCATCCTCAGTCCTAAATGATGATATTACTGAATATCTTTGGCCTGTAGTGCAAAGATGAATGATTAACTGATGAATATCTTTGGCCCGTAGTGCAAAGATGAACAGGTGTTGAGATGAACATGACCGACTGGTGATACAAATGAATATCTTTGGCCTGTAGTGCAAAGATGATTATTAATTGATGTTACAGGGATAAAATATTGATGATGGACTTTTAAATCTTAGAAGATAGTAGAATTCATTCTCTACTTGACTCTTCTAATGGTTTGTTGTTTCCACTGCAGTTGTTGATCTAAAACTTGTTGTCGATTATATTCTATCAGATTCCCTGTTGAATACTAATGATAATTTGTTGTTTATTATCTTAGTCATAATATTCTTTACTGGGCTAGTTGAGCTCACCCTTTTCCTTTTTGTTCCATTTTTCTTCTCAGGAGGTGAGAACATAGCAGGATCTAGTCGGGGTATGGAGTGATGGTTCTAAAAAGATGTTTTAGCAGTCCTCACTATTTCTGTAAAGTAGTGTTTGAATAATTGTAATGAGGACTTATTTGAGTGTGGATATTGTCTAGAAGACAATATTTGTATGTAAACTCACAGTAATTGTGTTGTCGTATTTTGCACGATAATTATTATAATGAAGTTGTATTTATTTCTGTACCATGTATTTGGCGACTCAGAATGGGTGATGTATACCTATTTTGGGGGCGTCACAGTTGGTATCAAAGCTTAGGGATATGATCCCTGGCTGAGATGTGAGACAAGAACTAGGAGGGGAGAGACGGGGAATTCCTTCGCTAGTATGACCTGACTAAGTTTATTTGGTGTTTATTTGGTCGGTCAGAGTATAGGGATAATATATGACATGACTATTAACCCTTGTTTTATGGCAGTATTTAAGAATGGCAGCTGAGAACGTTAATAATGGAGTAAATCAGACCGTGGAGACACCTTTGATCACCACCCAGGGGAACGTGCAACAGGGAGGCAATATTCCTCCTGTAAACAACGTTACCGAGCAAACTATGAATGATGGAATGTTTAGGAGCTTTTTGCAGTTCATGCAAAATCAGACGAGTGAGACTCGTGTGCAGAATACGGGTGGAAATGATAACAATGCGCGGTTTGTCACAGCCAAGCAGTTCAAAGAATTGGGACCACCAGAATTTAAGGGAAAGCCGGATCCGATCATGGTGGAAACGTGGGTCAAGCAAATTACCAAGATATTCGATGTCTTGGGATGCACGGAGGAACAGAAGGTTCCATTCTCCACCTTTATGTTCCGCGGTGAGGCAGACTACTGGTGGGAGTCTGTGAAGCTTACCCAGCCTGACGCACTCAACATGTCCTGGGAAACATTTCAAAAACTGTTCAATGACAAGTACTTTCCTGAAAGTATTCGTCATATGAAGGAGGTGGAGTTTATCAGACTAGAACAAAACAACATGACGGTGTCCCAGTGCGAGGCGAAGTTTGCAGAGTTATCCAGGTTTGAACCTCATTTGGTCGAAAATGAGGAACGAATGACAAGGATGTTTCTAAGAGGTCTAAAACCCGAGATTCGGCAATATCTTATCTCTCATAAATTTTCTTTATATTCAGATGTTGTAAACAGGGCTCAATTATTAGAGCGAGATAATGAGTATGTGCAACCGAGGGACCACAATCAGGGTCATATCAGTGACAGCAGTCATCAGAGCGATGATAACCAACGAGGAGGGAAAAATACGAACAAAGGCGGTAACCACTTGGGTGGTCATCGTGGCCATGATAATAGGAGAGGTGAGTCAAGTGGAAATTTCAGAAGAGGAGATTCAACAATGACGGGAAGACATCAGCAGCTGCACCAGCACCAACAATAAATTCTAGGGGAGGAGAACGACCGCCAGTTAGATGTTACAAATGCGGGAAAGAGGGACATATCAGCCCAAACTGTCCACAACAATCCAAGGTATGTTACAACTGTGAAAAGGAAGGCCACATAGCTCGGGATTGTTCTGTAGCAAAACCAAGTTCAACGGGGATGGTGACTCCAAGGGCTGTCCCGGATAAGTCGAAATCAGCGGTTCCTAGAAGAGCGTTTGTCGTGACTGGCCAAAACGTGAGAAACCCGAACAAGGTGATCACGGGTAAGCTAATCATAAACTCTTGCGAAGTTTATACCTTATTAGATACCGGTTCTACCCATTCTTTTATCTCTCCTGCTTGTGCTCAACGTTTAAACTTGACTCCGGAGAAATTGGACTTTGACTTATCTGTTGAAACTCCGTTGGGTGAAACCTTCGTTACATCTACAGTTTATAAATCTTGCATGATCCAACTTGGCACTATCACATTACCTGTTTATCTTATCTCTTTAAAGATACTTGCTTTTGATGTGATTTTAGGAATTGATTGGTTAACCACTCATCATACTAAAATTGATTGTTTTCGTAAGGTTGTTAGTTTTTATATTCCTAACCAACCTGTCATACGAATTCAAACTACTAAACCACTAAAATCAGTCACTGTCATATCAAGCCACAAAGCTATTCGTTTATTGAAAAACGGATGTCAAGCTTTCTTAGCCCATGTTATGGATTTGAACAAAGACAAGTCAGATTTGAATAATATTTCTATTGTTAGAGAATTTCTCGATGTATTTCCTGAAGAACTTCCTGGTTTACCCCCAGAACGTGAAGTTGAATTCTTTATTGACCTAAGCACATTTCTAAAACCCCATATCGAATGGCTCCTATTGAACTTCAGGAGTTAAAAGTCCAATTACAGGAGTTATTAGACATCGGTTTTATTCATCCTAGTACATCTCCTTGGGGTGCTCCTGTTTTATTCGTAAAGAAGAAAGACGGGAGTATGCGACTTTGTATCGACTATAGGGAATTGAACCATATCACCATCAAGAATAGGTATCCGCTACCTCGCATTGATGACCTGTTTGACCAGTTGCAAGGAGCACAATTCTTTTCAAAGATCGATCTTCGTTCTGGATATCATCAGCTGAAGATTAAAACTGAGGATATTCCAAAGACTGCCTTCAAAACTCGGTACATGCATTATGAATTCTTAGTCATGTCTTTTGGATTGACTAATACTCCTGCTGCTTTCATGGATATGATGAACCGTGTATTCAAAGAATATTTAGATCAGTTTGTTGTTGTCTTTATTGATGACATCCTCATCTATTCCAAAAGCCGTGAAGATCATGAGCGCCATTTGAAGCTGGTACTGCAAAGGCTTCGTGAAAACAAGATATATGCCAAATTGAAGAAATGCGAGTTCTGGCTTGAGGAAGTAGCATTCCTTGGGCACGTGGTGTCAAAACATGGAGTATCTGTCGACCCGGCGAAGATTGAAGCCATACAAAGTTGGGAGCAACCGAAGTCGGTGACCGAAGTATGTAGCTTTCTGGGCTTAGCTGGGTATTATCGAAGATTCGTGGAAGGATTTTCTAGAATCGCTACTCCGTTAACTAAGCTGACTCGGAAGGATACAAATTTGGTTGGAGCAAGGATTGTGAGAAGAGTTTTCAAGAACTCAAGAGGAGACTCATTTCGGCACCTGTTCTGACAATACCATCTGGTTCGGATGGATTTGTTATCTATAGCGATGCTTCAGGCAAAGGGTTAGGATGTGTTCTCATGCAACATGGGAAAGTCATAGCCTATGCCTCGCGACAACTCAAAGAATATGAGAGGAATTATCCTACTCATGATTTGGAGTTGGCAACAGTCGTTTTTGCGTTGAAGATTTGGAGACACTACCTGTATGGGGAGAAAGTGGAGATCTATACGGATCATAAAAGCCTCAAATATTTCTTCACCCAAAAGGAACTCAACATGCGGCAACGACGTTGGCTTGAGCTGTTGAAAGATTACGATCATACCATCCAATATTATCCTAGAAAAGCGAACGTAGTAGCTGACGCATTGAGTAGAAGATCATACGCGGGTACGAGTGCAATGGTGTTAACACAAAGGCCCATTTTGTATGATTTACAAAGGATGGAGATAGAGATGAAGACTCCAAGTACCCACATGATGATATCAAATATACGAGTAGAACCGACTTTAATTGATAAAGTTAAAGCCGCTCAAGCTACGGACATAGAGCTGATGCGTATGAAGAAGAAAGTGCAAGAATGTGCTATTCCAGATGCAAGAATCGATGAAGAAGGAATACTTCGAGTCAACTCCAGACTTTGTGTTCCTAACGATTTTGACTTGAAGCATAGAATAATGATGGAGGCACACAACACACCGTTTGCAATCCATCCTGGGAGTACCAAAATGTATCACGATCTTCGACATACATTTTGGTGGAGCAATATGAAAAGAGAGATCGTGGAGTTTATCTCGAGGTGTTTAACTTGTCAACGTGTAAAGGCGGAGCATCAAGTGCCAAAGGGTCCATTACAACCACTTGAGATCCTGAAATGGAAGTGGGAACACATTACCATAGATTTCGTTACAGGTCTTCCTAAGGTTTCTGAAGGCATAGATGCGATTTGGGTCATTGTTGATAGATTAACCAAGTCTGCCCATTTCTTGCCTATACGTGAGACTTATTCCCTTGAACGTCTTGCTAGTATGTACGTGAATGAGATTATGAGATTGCATGGCATGCCAGTATCCATAGTTTCGGATTGTGACCCAAGATTCACTTCACGATTTTGGGTTAGCTTGCAGAAAGCTATGGGCACGGATTTACGATTTAGTTCAGCATACCATCCTCAAACGAACGGGAAATCAGATAGGACTATTCAAACCCTTGAAGATCTATTAAGACTCTGTGTTCTAGATTTCAAAGGAAGTTGGGATAAGTACTTGCCACTGGTGGAATTCTCCTACAACAACAGTTATCAGGCAAGTGTAGGTATGGCTCCATTTGAAGCCTTATATGGACGAAAGTGTCGTTCTCCAGTATGCTGGGACGAGGTGGGTGAAGCAACATTGTTGGGACCAGAATTGGTACGCATAACTACAGAGAAGATCCAAATAATTCGACAACGTATACAAACGGCACAGGATCGACAAAAGAGTTATGCGGATCTTCATCGACAGGATGTAGAATTCAATATTGGGGATCATATATTATTACGTGTTGCACCATGGAAAGGAGTTACAAGATTTGGGAAGAGAGGAAAGCTCAATCCACGATTTGTCGGTCCATTTAAGATTCTTAACCGAATAGGAAATGTGGCCTATAGACTAGCATTACCTCCAAGCATGTCTCGTGTTCATAATATTTTTCACATATCTGTGCTTCATAAATATGTGAAAGACCCGAACCACATAATTGAGTTAGAACTAGACGAGATAGCCGAAGATTTAACGTACGAGGAGGTACCTATTAAGATCTTGGATAGGAAAGAGCATGTTCTACGCACGAAGGTTATACCACAAGTTAAGATTTTGTGGAGAAACTGTGTGGGCCCCGAATCCAAGGTCCCAAATCACCTCAGATCCGGTTCGATCATTCTACAACTGTTGCGGAAGATATAAACATAAATTGTTTATACATTAAACTTTACACACTATTCCCCAAAATCGAGTAACCTTAACTAATACACAAATCATAAACTATACTATTACAAACTATACCATTACACTCTAGCTGCACATTCTATCCCAAGCTGAACTTGGCATTATTCTTTTCTTGTATCTGGCCGTATTCGCCTTATCTGCAATGTTTTATCATGATATAGCAAGGGTGAGCATTAAGGTTGCCCAGCAAGTTTTAAAACAATGTAAAGATATATCATGATTGAAAGAGTCTGAATAATAAGCTGGCTATCCTTCACAATGTATTTATGAATTAGCATGAACAAAACTTTGACTGAACAAGTATTGAACAGGAATAATTATGTCTGAACTGAATGGTAATGAAGGTGATCAGCCTTTCATACCTGATGAATACATGCAATATGTACAAAGTACAATTCATAAGCATATCTGTCTGAACTATTAAATTTTCTCTATTTATTATTTTGAAATAGAAATGGTTGATTTGATTAATGTGGTTAGTTATGGGTAAAATGCGCAAATATTTCAAATAAGCAAGTGGTTATAAAATATTCATTTTTGGTCGGTGAATATTCGTTTGGTCGTTGAATATTCTTGCTGTCGGGGAATATCCGTACGACGGCGCAGCCTTGTGTGGGCCCCATAACGAAAAGCGATTGGATGAAGAAAACGACAAGTATATGTTGTTTATAATTAACGGTGTAGTTGTTACCGTTAATACTGTTGGAATACCTGGTGGTTAAAATACAGTAGCACACGGTATTGCACCAATTATTGATTCTTACGAAGGAAGGCACTACTCAATAATTGTTACAGTAGTTACTGTTCAATATTTTATTTTATTGATTCAATAATTACTGCATTGATATTTTATATTATTGTTATTTCAATAATTGTCACTGCACATTATTTCCCATTATCAGATCAATAATTCATATTATTTGAATAATATTATAAGATAACATTATTGGCAATGTCTAGAAAGTTCAGTCTAAGGAGAGGTTTGGTCATCTAATTGCGCGCCAGTAAGGAGAAATCTTTATTGGAAAGCCCCCTCTTTCCTGGGAACGGCCTGGTTGTCATAAATGTGATTCTGTAATATTATTTGTGAATAATTAATTATTGATTCATATGATAAGGAAATATTTATTTTATGCGGATATAAATGAGGGATATATTTTTGTGGTTAAAAATGAAGGAGTTAATGCTGAGGTTTTTATCAGTATTTTTATCGGAATGGAGATATTAAAAATCAGGGTTTTTGAGGTATTTTGCGGGGGTTATAATTTTTAATCCGACCGTTGGATCGTGGTAATTTTTAGATATGTTATACATATATAAGTTGAGTATATTTCCTCAAATTTTGAACCGTTAAAAATGAACGTATGATTTATTATGAATTTTACGAGATGACTGGTTCAGAAATTGTTGAATTTTCGGAGTTTATCATTTTGGTGGAAAATTCTAGAATTGGTGGGCCCCACTCTTGGTTGGTGAAGAAATGTGCTGAGATTTTTATTCAAATGTGGTAGGCTTGAATAGTAGCAGATAAAGCCATCATGTTGTAGGTTAAGTCTGCTTCGGCGTGCTAACATTTTCTTATAAATAGAGGGCTAAGTTAGAATTAAAAATCACACCAGAAACAAGTTTTCTCTCTTTCTCTCTCTAGATTATTGAGTATATTTTGTGAGTATTTAGATATTTTGAGAGTTTCTATTCATCAGAGCAAGTTTCTTTCAGCCTTATACTGGTATTCTGACCAGAATTACTGATATTTTGAGGTAAGGGATATTATCTTCTTCTTAAATGATATTTTCTTCAATATCATTATGCCGAAATATTGATATGAACTTTTTATCAAATTTGAAACTTTTTGTGTTGGGGTTACTATTCATGTATACGTTACTATTCACGTATACAGCACTATTCACGAATACGACACTATTCACCGAAAATAAAATTTTCCCTTTTTGTCCAAGATATCTATTATGGTTACTATCTTTGATTGTATCTATGTTTTGATCTTTATTTTTGAATTCTGCTTCGCAATTGATTATTATGAAGTATTATTGATCTTGGATAAACTGTTATACGAATCTCTACTATTTGTCCTTCTGTCTCACTGGATTCATTTTCTTTAAGATTTTTTTCATCATCCTCAGTCCTAAATGATGATATTACTGAATATCTTTGGCCTGTAGTGCAAAGATGAATGATTAACTGATGAATATCTTTGGCCCGTAGTGCAAAGATGAACAGGTGTTGAGATGAACATGACCGACTGGTGATACAAATGAATATCTTTGGCCTGTAGTGCAAAGATGAATATTTGGTTAAAGATGATTATTAATTGATTTTACAGGGATAAAATATTGATGATGGACTTTTAAATCTTAGAAGATAGTAGAATTCATTCTCTACTTGACTCTTCTAATGGTTTGTTGTTTCCGCTGCAGTTGTTGATCTAAAAGTTGTTCTCGATTATATTCTATCAGATTTTTTCCTGTTGAATACTAATGACAATTTGTTGTATATTATCTTAGTCATAATATTCTTTACAGGGCTAGTAGAGCTCACCCTTTTCCTTTTTGTTCCATTTTTCTTCTCAGGAGGTGAGAACATAGCAGGATCTAGTCGGGGTATGGAGTGATGGTTCTAGAAAGATGTTTTAGCAGTCCTCACTATTTTTGTAAAATAGTGTTTGAATAATTGTAATGAGGACTTAGTTGAGTGTGGATATTGTCTAGAAGACAATATTTGTATTTAAATTCACAGTAATTGTGTTGTCGTATTTTGCACGACAATTATTATAATGAAATTGTATTTGTTTCTGTACCATGTATTTGACGACTCAGAATGGGTGATGTATACTTATTTTGGGGGCGTCACACTACACAACATATCACCATGCATATCAACTCTCAGACATATAACAATGCTGAGTTAATTGTTTAAGTAACTCTACTTTACGATCCATAATCATTTTCTTTAGGTTTGTTTAAGTCATGTTAGGGCTTCTCATTGTTCTTGATGTGTTTACGTTAAACTTCATTTTCATTCTCATTACGTTTCTCTTTAATTAACACTTAACATTTAGTTAAATCTTAAACCTTGCCTTTACATCACATTAGATGTATCATGTTTGTTAACATTAATTAAGTTAACCTTCGTCTCATATTTCTTTATATTTCTCTTTTAGTTGACACTTATCGTTTGCTTAAGTCGTTATAGTTGTCATTACATCAAATTAGAGGTATCCCATTTAAATAATCATTCTTAGGTTCCCTTAGGTTCCTTTACAACTATCACTCAACATTTAGTTAAGTAATTAAAGTTTACCTTCACATTGGATTAGGTTAATCAACTAATTAAATTAACCTTTAATCCATTCTTTAAAATTTCATTTTATACTTTCAAAGTATTTCTTTCAATTGATACTTAACAATCGGTTAAGTTCTTAACTTATGCCTCTACACCATCGTGGATGTTTATTAGGTTAATCTAGAATAATTAAATTAACCTTTATATTATTAATACTTAACATCAAGTTAAGTATTTAAAGTCTCTCATTATACATTATTAAGCGTGTATAATACTCATTAGAATGACCAATATCAAGTTTCCATTGAACATGAAATTAAAAGCTCTTGTCTTCGCCTAACTGCCTACTGACGTTGCAGAGCCCGTTCCCTTTATATTATCGGCGTTGCGACGCCGAGTCTAGAAATCAGTTGATGGGTCGGGCAGCGCTGTGGCACCCTGTTTAGCCTTAAGACCGGCGTTGCAGTGCCAAGTCCTGATTTCCGTTGACTGCCACGTCAACACTACAGTGCTCGAACTTAGTTCATAAGCGGCGCTGCGGCGCCTCTTAGCAGAACTCAGCCATTATACAACCAATTGAGTCCGTTTGGACTCTTGGACTCATAATTCATAGAACTACCACAAATTTAACATCTTCTAAGAACTAACAAAATATTCCAAAATATCAACTTTAACTAACAAACTAAATATAATATTTAAAATAATAACAATACTAAAAAATTAAATAAGAAACATACCCGAAAATATGAGTTTCACAAATTGCCTACGCACTCGACGCTAAAATTTAACTAAGGAGGTCTTCATAAAAAGTCCTCATACAACAAAGTCTTTCTCAAAATTGGAGGCCTTATTGTTGGTGAATGAAACAAAGGGTCAAGCCCTTCTATTTATAGATTTAGAAAAGAGGTAAAGTTCTCAATTTAGTCGATGTGGGACTTGGGTTACTATTTTAAAGTTTATACTAATTTTTCATATTTTTAACATGTTTAGCGTAATCATTCACAACGAATTCGTTTCTTAACTAATTCGATCTGTTCAAGTTGCGTTGTTTTCATTTTACAGAGGAGAACAACAATCATCCATCAATTTAAAGTTTCCAACACGAATTCATCATCAATTTTAGTCTCAAAGTACACCAAAACACACATTACCATCAAAACCCAAATTCCACTTCTTTAGCATAAATACATGAATTTGATTTCTAAAAAATTATTTCTAGATGACCATTATCAAATTATAAATATCTAATAACATATATAATATCATAACCCACAAATTCATTAACCAAAACTCCAATTTTAAAAGAAACTCAAGAACAAATAAACTAAAAATATAAACTAGATTATGTACCTTTAATGCATGTAGACATTCAAAAATATATGTATTCCTGTTACTAACCTTGCAGGAGGGCAAAGTCGTCTTCCAGAGATAACCCTGGAAGTCAAAGCAGAACTGTTCTAGAGACAACCTCGGGATACTCAGTCTTTACCATCTCGGAGACAACCCCGAGATATTCAGTTCCAGTCCCGGAGATAACCCCGGGAGCTTCAATTTCAACCTCAGAGACAACTCCGAGGAATGCAGTTCCAGTTCCACAGGCAACCCCAGAATCCTCAATTCCATCTCGGAGACAACCCCGAGATCTTCAATTTCAATCCCAGAGACAACCCCGGGAGATACAGTTCAAACCTCGGAGACAACCCTGAGGCATGCAGTTGCAGTTCTGGAGATAACACTAGAAATGCTTGTTTTAAACCCCTACGATCAGCTTCAACACTCGGTGATAACCCCGAGGCACTCAGTTCCAAACCCGAAGACGACCCCGAGAGGATAGGCACACCTCAGAGATAACCCTGAGGACATTCAGCCCTTGCAGTAGCCCAATCTCATAGATAACCCTGAGCAACGACTGCTAAATCATCCCAGAACCAGAGATAACCCCGGTGAGGGGCAAAATTATCATTTTGCAACCTCGATCCCACATGAACGCCGTCTCAACATTTCAACATAGATGCTATACAAAAGTGTCCTACAAGAACTAGAGCTCCAATCTCGAGTGACTAATGCATAGGACAGCACACCGGATAGAATTTGAAGCTTGAAGACCTGGGCATGGACCCATCTTCTTGACTTTGTACAACCTCTTATCCCATGTCCTTGTTTATCTCTCGACAACAGCATGCCGTAAAAGGTTTTATACACCTCGATCGAATGCCTGGATTGAAGTTTTGAAGGTTCGAGCGGACAACACGTTGCACGAATGAACGTACTTTGAGACAATGGGGCCCTCGGAGCCCGGGGCACCTCGGGCAGCCGCAGGTACATCTGCAGCTATCGCAGGTGTTAAGCCCTCTAGTTTTAATTTAGACCCACCATGAATATGATCACATCCTTAGTGCCGGTTAAGTACTTTAAGATGTTTTTCACTGACTCATAGTGAACTTCTCCAGAATATGACTGATCTACATTAGGTCTCGTATATTTCATTGCATACATGATAGTTACTCATGTGATCTCTCTTTATTAGTCTATGGGAACTATTAAGAGAGATACACTCTATGGCTCATCAATATGAGACATCTCTTGGAGTTTGCCATGCTAAACGACTTTAGCATCAAATGAATAAACGTTCCTTGGGTTAAGTCGAGTATCCTCTTAAATCGATATTTATAGATTTGTATCCCCAATTTACGATACTCTTCCCAAATCATTCATGGAGGAATGTTTAGACAACTTTATATTTACTGATTGTAGCATTAGTATGTCATTCCTTATCCATAGTATATCAACATATAATATTAGGAATGTCACGGCGCTCCCACTGACCCTTTTGTACACACTAGAACTCTTACTTCATCGTATGTAACTGGATCATCATCTTCTATGATGTGTACCTCATCATCATCATCTATGATGAATCCATACCTCCTAGGTATCTTCGGTACTATTCCAGATTTACGATTCGGTTATAGTACAATAGGTCTATATACAGGTTTCTCTTATTTGACTTATAGTGTTTTATGGTTCTTGAACTCTTCAAGATCTATTATCCTCCACTAGCCCCTTCAATGATAAACACATTTATCTTAGAAGGCAGAGTGTTTCTCAACAAACACCTTTTGCTAAGTAGGATTATAGAACATATACCCTAAACTTACTTTAGGATGTCCCACAAATCTGTACTTGTCAAATCTTGTCCCAAGCTTATCTTTTGAAATCTTTTCACATAAGTTGGACAACCCCTTATCTTAACATACTTAAGATTAGGAATCCTCCCTGTTCATAACTTTCATGAAGTCTTGGGGCTGGATTTTGAGGTTACCTTTTCGTAGATATGCAACCATTTCTATGGTATGACCTCAGAGGGATATTGGAGTGTCGGTAAAATCATTATGGGCCGCACCATATCCAACAAGGTATGATTTTTTCTTTCAGATACATCAATCAATTATTGCGTATCAGGAGGCGTCCATTATGAGAAAATCATTTGAGATGATCTAGAAACTCATTGCACAAGTATTTATTCCTTGATCTGATCAAAGAATCCTAATACTTTGCCAATTTATTTCACTACTGAATTCTTTGAACCTTTCAAATAATTCACACTTGTATTTCATCAAATACATACGTTCAACTCTTTGAATGATCATCTCATTTTCTTATACTAATTTGTTCAATATGTAAAATTATTTTCATGTAAGTCAAGTATACAAATTCTATTAAGTAATATTCCAGTTCTATACAAAATATTATTATTATAAATAGAACAATAATTATTCTTAAATATAATACCAAAGATTTCATTGTCCAACAACAAAATGGAAATAATATTTCTAACAAGAACTGGAATACAATAACAACTTATTGACATAATTAATAGATTTGCCCGTAGGCATTGCTAAATTATAAGTTTCTATGGCTAATGTAGCAACCTTTGCTTCATTTCCCACACATAGGATTACTTATCTTTGTTTAGCTTTCTACTTCTGCTTGGTTCCTTCATAAATCTATATTTATGATAACCAAAGTCGGTATCCAATACCCAAGTAGAACCTTGACTTACATAAAAACTTATTTTAAATCATGAACAAAATTATTTTTATAACCGAAACTTCATTAAGCTTCTTCTGGTTAGCTCAGCAAGATGCTTCTTGTAGTTTCATTCCAATGTTCAGGCTTATTGCAGTGAAAGCAAACTCCTTTGCTATCCGTATCAGTTTTGTTCTTATTATCCTTTGTTTTTGCCTTCTCTATTTACCTTCTTAGAATCGATCTTCTTTTCAGAAGATCATTTGGCCCCTACCAGTAAGACTTGGTCTTTCTTGGTTGGAAAGTGACTCAATATTTTTTAACATGTTAAGCAAATCAGCGAAGCTGATATCTAGCTTGTTCATATGAAAAATTCACAACAATTGTGAAAGGAGTTCGGGAGTGAGTGCAAGATCAAATCTTGGCTCAACTCTCCATCCATGACAAAACCTGTTGTCCTAATTAATCAATCAAATTGATAATGTTAAGGACTTTTATCTGTACTGTAGTGTCATTAGTCATTCTAGATCGGAAGAGCTCCTTAGATATCTCATATCTATCAGTCCTACTTTCCTCACCATCAACTACTTGATATGAAAGAATATAGTAGGAGCATCCATAGTTTCATGCTGACGCTGAAGCACATTACTCATGGATGCGAGCATGATGCATTGAGCCAACTGTGCATTATCTTGCCACTTTCTAAAAGTAACAATCTTTCCTCAGAGCCATTGTCTGCAACCATTGCAGGGATAGGCGTATTAAGGACATAAGATAGTTTTTCAGCCAAAAGAACTATTCTCAAATTCCTTAACCAATCCGAATAATTTGGTCCGATTAATTTAGCATCTAATATGCTTCGCAGTGATAGTAATTTAGAAATTGTAAAATTCTATAAATGAATTTGTAATAAACAACATTTTAGCCAACATTCTTTTATTAATTACCAAAATAAATTAGGTCTTATTTTAAATTGGTATCTCCCACTATTTTTATCAAACTATATTATCCTCACTTATATAGTTCGACAAAATCTAATTAAAGATATGCTAGTGAGAATAAAGATCCAATTTTAAATGTATGCCTTGTGGTGACATAACAAACTATATATAAATAAATAGGTAGACAACTCTTGTCAATTACATCCTTGTATTTTGCCTCTTAAATCATAATGGTCAAGTGTGTGCACATCCAAACTAAAATAATTTAAGTTAAGTCCAACCTAGCACTCCATATATTCAAAAAAGAAAAATATTGTCCTTGTGGTGACACAACAAAACAATATTGTTCAATTTTCTTTATAAGTATCAAATGTGATAAAATTAACATCTCACAGAATTAAGATAAGCCTTGTGGTGACACAACAAACTTATAATAATTAATTGATACTCTATTATTTTTATCATACTAGAAGGCGACGTTCGATATTCCAAATATCTTTGAACGTTTAGGACTTAATATAAAAAAAATTAAGGGGTTTGTTATTAATTTGTCTCATCTTGTTTAACGTGCATGCACATATATATATATATATATATATATATATATATATATATATATATATATATATATATATATATATATATATAAAATACGCATCATATTAATTAACATGCGAAACATGTTTGCATAATATATAATATATATTGTAAGACCCCAGCTTATTAATGAATAAAATTAAATTTTCTCTAAATATTATTGTGAATAATAAGGGATTAATTTGATATAATACTTTGGTTATGGGTGAAATGTGCAAATTTTACAAAATAAGCAAGTAGTTATAAAATATTCATTTTGTCGGGGAATATTCGTTTGGTCGTTGTAAGACCCCAACTTTTATAAATAAAGATAAATTTTCTATAAATATCATTTTTGAATATTATGGAGTTAATTTGATATAATGTTATAGTTGTGGGTAATATTTATAAATTTTGCAAAGTACGCAAGTTGTTATATAATATTCGATTGGTCGGGAAATATTCGTTTTAGCAGGGAATATTCGTACAACGGCACAATCATTAGTGGACCCCACAACGGAATTATTGTCGGATTGAGAAAATGACAAAAATATTTTATTAAAAATAATGGCGGAAGTTTTACCATTGTTACTGTTGAACTACTCGGTAGTAAAAGTACAGTAATACGTGTGGTTGCATAGTAACACACGGTATTGATTATTAATGCTTATGTGAGAAGTCACTCAGTTTGATTCAATTATTGTCAGTTAATAATATGAATTATTTAGCGATAATGAAGTTTTGTTTTATTCGTATTATTAACGTAATAAAACAGAAATATCTTTTTATATAAAACAGAATACTTTATTAAAGTTATTCTATAAATAGAATATATTATATTTTATTTAAAAGATTTTTCTTTAAATATGGACCGTCAGATTAAAGTAATCAACTGGACCGTTCATGGATTAGTTACTATGTATTCTATTTTTCTATAAATAGCAGCTCATTCCTTCATTATTTCTTACGAATTCACTGAACTCTAGAGAGAGAAACTATAGAGAGAAAGAGAAGAAAAGTATTCTGCTACTTAACTACTTCCTTATTTTAGCTCTTCTTTAAAACGGTAAGAGGTGTTATTCTTTCTTATTCATGAAGAGAACTGTTGTTATTCCATTTCTTATTATTCTGTTGGAATAACCTGTATACGCGGTCTACCCTATACTTGGTGACATTCTTCTATTATTCTGTTGGAACATCCTGTCTGTGTATTTTACACCGGACCTGGTTCCGTTTTTATTATTATTCTGTTGGAACATCCTGTCTGTGTGTTTTACACCGGACCTGGTTCCGTTTTTATTATTATTCTGTTGGAACATCCTGTCTGTGTGTTTTACACCGGACCTGGTTCCGTTTTTATTATTATTGTGTTGGAACATCCTGTCTGTGTGTTTTACACCGGACATGGTTCCGTCTTTATTATTATTCTGTTGGAATATCCTGTGTGTGCGTTTTACGCCGGACCTGGTTCTATTATTTATTATTATGTTGGAATAATCTGTCTGTGCGGTCTATCGCATGCATGGTGATTTCTTTTGTTATTCCATTCTTTATTATACTCAATTGGTTAAGTTTTGACTTCTATACTCCATAAAATTTGTGGAATATCCTTGATAATTGCGGTTCATCCAGTATCTTTTCATGAAAATATTCTTCTAAGCATTCTTGAATTTTACTCCACAAAGCAGTATCATGTTGACAATTTGGACGTTGTTAATTCTTGGATAGATTAATTCTTGAACTTGTTTTATTGAATTCTTATATCATTGTCATCATCCTTATGTTTATAAAATGTTGAAAGTCATCTGTGGCCTGTAGTGCATAGATGGACTTGGTATGATTATGACCAGGGATTATTCGGTATAATCATGACCATAATGTTACAAATGATGTGGTAAAAGTCCTAATTGGCCCGTAGTGCATTGATGGACAGTTGTTGGCATGATCATGACCATTAATGAATACACGAATATCCTTGGCCGTAGTGCAGGGGTGATTCGATGATGTGGATTATTTTATTAAGCTGAGTCCCAGCGATAACAGTGTTGAAAAACCTTTTAAATCATAAAAGATAGTAGAGTTTATTTTCTACTTGACTCTTTTAATGGATTGCTTGTTCCGCTCCAGTTAAACTTGATGTCTATTATATTTTATCAGTTTAACATTACTGAAGGCTAATGATAATTTATTCTGCATTATCTTAGTCATAATATTTCTTACTGGGCTAGTTGAGCTCACCCTTTCTTTCGCTGTTCTCTTCAGAAAATGAGAACGTAGCTGGGGCAAGTCGGGGAACGGAGTGATGGTCTGAATGATAGTATTAGTTAGTAGTCCTCACTATTCTATGTAATAGTGTGTTAATAAATGTAATGAGGACTTCTTTTGAGTATGGATACTCTCTAGAAGATAATATTTGTATTTAAACTCACAGTTTATGTTTTGTCGTATTGTACACGACAGTTGTATTTATATTCTGTACTATGTATCTGACGACCCAAGATGGGTGATGTATACCTAATTTTGGGGGCGTCACAGTCGTGGAATATTCTTACTGTCGGGGAATATTCGTACGACGGCGCAGCCTTGTGTGGGCCCCATAACAGAAAGCGATTGGATGAAGAAAACGACAAGTATAAGTTGTTTATAAATAACAGCGTAGTTGTTACCGTTAATATTGTTGGAATACCCGGTGGTTAAAATATAGTAGCACACAGTATTGCACCAATTATTGATTCTTACGTAAGAAGGCACTTCTCAATAATTGTTACAGTAGTTATTATTCAATATTTTATTTTATTGATTCAATAATTGATGCGTTGATATTTTATATTATTGTTATTTCAATAATTGTTGCTTCACAGTATTTTCCTTTATCAGATCAATAATTCATATTATTTGAATAATATTATTAGATAACATTATTGGCAATGTCTAGAAAGTTCTGTCTAAGGAGAGGTTTGGTCATCTAATTGTGCGCTAGTAAGGAGAAATCCTTATTGGAAAGCCCCCTCTTTCCTGGGAACGGCCTGGTTGTCATAAATGTAATTCTGTAATATTATTTGTGAATAATTAATTATTGATTCATATGATAAGGAAATATTTATTTTATGTGGATATAAATGAGGGATATATTTTTGTGGTTAAAAATAAAGGAGTTAATGTTGAGGTTTTTATCAGTATTTTTGTCGGAATGGAGGTATTAAAAATCAGGGTTTTTGAGATATTTTGCGGGGGTTATAATTTTTAATCCGACCGTTGGATCGTGGTAATTTTTAGATATGTTATACATATATAAGTTGAGTATATGTCCACATATTTTGAACCGTTAAAAATGAACGTATGATTTATTATGAATTTTACGAGATGACTGGTTCAGAAATTGTTGAATTTTCAGAGTTAATCATTTTGGTAGAAAATTCTAGAATTGGTGGGCCCCACTCTTGGTTGGTGAAGAAATGTGCTAAGATTTTTATTCAAATATGGTGGGTGGGAATAGTAGCAGGTAAAGCCATCAGGTTGCAGGTTAAGTCTGCTTCGGCGTGCTAATATTTTCCTATAAATAGAGGGCTAAGTTAGAATTGAAAATCACACCAGAAACAAGTTTTCTCTCTTTCTCTCTCTAGATTATTGAGTGTATTTTATGAGTATTTATATACTTTGAGAGTTTCTATTCATCAGAGCAAGTTTCTTTCAGCCTTATACCGGTATTCCGACCAGAAGTACTGATATTTTGAGGTAAGGAATATTATTTTCTTCTTAATGATATTATTTTCTTCAATATCATTACGCTGAAATATTGATATGAACCTTTTATCAAATTTGGAACTTTTTGTGTCGGGGTTACTATTCACGTATACGTTACTATTCACATATACGGCACTATTCACGAATACGACACTATTCACCAAAAAAATAAAATTTTTCCCTTTTTGTCCAAGATGTCTATTATGGTTACTATCTTTGATTGTATCCATATTTTGATCTTTATTTTTGAATTCTGCTTCACAATTGATTATTATGAAGTATTATTGATCTTGGATAAACTGTTATACAAATCCCTACTATTTGTCCTTCTGTCTCACTGGATTCGTTCTCTTTAAGATACTTTTCATCAGTCTCAGTCCTAAATGATGATATTACTAAATATCTTTGGCCTGTAGTGCAAAGATGTATGATTACTTGATGAATATCTTTGGCCTGTAGTGCAAAGATGAACAGGTGTTGAGATGAACATGACTGACAGGTGATACAAATGAATATCTTTGGCCTGTAGTGCAAAGATGAATATTTGGATAAAGATGATTATTAATTGATGTTACAGGGATAAAATATTGATGATGGACTTTTAAATCTTAGTAGATAGTAGAATTTATTCTCTACTTGACTCTTCTAATGGTTTGCTGTTTCCGTTGCAGTTGTTGATCTAAAACTTGTTGTCGATTATATTCTATCAGATTTTTTCCTGTTGAATACTAATGATAATTTGTTGTATATTATCTTAGTCATAATATTCTTTACTGGGCTAGTTGAGCTCACCCTTTTCCTTTTTGTTCTATTTTTCTTCTCAGAAGGTGAGAACATAGCAGAATCTAGTCGGGGTATGGAGTGATGGTTCTAGAAAGATGTTTTAGCAGTCCTCACTATTTCTGTAAAATAGTGTTTGAATAATTGTATTGTGGACTTATTTGAGTGTGGATATTGTCTAAAAGACAATATTTGTATTTAAACTCACAGTATGTGTTGTCGTATTTTGCACGACAATTGTATTATTTAAGTTGTAGTTTATTTTCTGTACCATATATTTGGCGACTCAGAATGAGTGTTGTATACCTATTTTGGGGGCGTCACATATATATAGTATAAGCGTGCACATATAGAATACAATATTCTGCCAGGATTGATTATGGACTTTTATTCTAGTTTGGTTCACTATAGCCACCAAGTTTACCAAAAGGTCAAACCCTAGGGATGCAAGAATTAATATTTAAATATAACTATTATATTTAAACTCGGGCTTCATTACAAACGGGTCTTCAAGCGCTCCTTGATTCTTGATCTCCAAGTTCTTCAAAATTAATTCTAACTATTTCTATTACAAATCTATTTAAAATAAATAGAAATCTTGATCAGCAGTCAAGGAGAAGTACATAGGAGGAAGATAGAATTTACATTAAGAAAAATTAGAGAACACGAGGTACGCAGACCCCATTAAATAAAACTCATACATTCATGCATCCAACAAAAATAAAATCCAATCACATTGGTCAAATAGTCCATAATCAATCCCATTTATTATCATACACATCACCATATGCATCAATAAATAACATTTATCTCATGAATAATAAACATTCAATATATATATTGATATCATTTAATGGGCAAATTTAGTTAGTATAAAATCTAATTTTGAATCAAAATAAACTCCTTTATTTTAATCCAAATTTAAATTAAAATAAGCCTCTTTATTTTAATTTATCCAATTTTGAATAAAATAAACTATTTTATTTTAATCAAAATTTTTAATCAAAATAAACTCCTTTATTTTAATTAATTATGAAATCCAATTCCAAGTAAAAAATAAAAATAAAATAAACTCCTTTAATAAAGGAAACACAGATTCTCTTTCCCTATTCACCTATAAACTCTTTATTTTGAATAATATGAAATCCTATTTCATATCTAAATAAACTCCTTTATTTAAGAAAATACGGATTCTCTTTCCTATTCACAAATAAACTCCTTTATTTTGAATAATATGAAATCTTATTTCATATCTAAATAAACTCATTTATTTAAGAAAACACGGAATTCAATTTCAACTCCAATTAGTTAGCATGAAATTTAATTTTAAAATTAAAATAAACTTTTTATTTTAATATTAAAATAATTTTTTTATTTTAAGATTAAAATAAAAAATTTTTTATTTTAATTGTAAAATAATAGAAATGCTTGTTTCAAACCCCTGCGATTAGCTTCAACACTCGGTGATAGCCCCGAGGCACTCAGTTCCAAACCCGAAGACGACCCCGGGAGGACAGGCACACCTCAGAGACAACCCTGAGGACATTCAGCCCTTGCAGTAGCCCAATCTCAGAGATAACCCTGAGCAACGACTGCTAAACCTCGATCCCACATTCACGCCGTCTCAACATTTCAACATAGATGCTATACAAAAGTGTTCTACAAGAACTAGAGCTCCAATCTCGAGTGACTAATACACAGGACAGCACACCGGATAGAATTTGAAGCTTGAAGACTTGGGCATGGACCCATCTTCTTGACTTCGTACAAACTCTTATCCCATGTCCTTGTGTATCTCTCGATAACAGCATGCCGTAAAAGGTTTTATACATCTCGATCGGATGCCTGGATTGAAGTTTTGAATGTTCGAGCGGATAACACGTTGCACGAGTGAACGTACTTCGAGACAATGGGGCCCTCGGATCCCGGGGAACCCCGGGCAGCCACAGGTACATCTACGGCTGCCGCAGGTACATCTGCAGCTGTCGCAGGTGCACCTACGGCTCTCCCCTCTATAAATAGAGGGCTTGGGATAGCCATTTTCAAAGGAGAAAAGGCGAGGAAGCCCTGTCCAATTTGCTCTGTACACACTATAAATTGAATGCTTTCTCATTTCAAACACTTATGAGCTTATATTTGGCTACTTTTTACTGGTGGGAATCGAGTGTTCATCCATTTAAAGCTATTGAAGTCTTCTTTGGTAGTCCACTGTAAGCATTCTTACATTATCTAAAGCCTTCTCCTCACTTCTTGCACACACTTTTATTCACATTGAGAGTCGTGTGTGTGTATGCCCGGACCGTCAGTCCATGGTTTATTACTTTTTTATATATATGTAAATACTTATATATATATATATATATATATTATCGAGTTATCTCGATTGAGTCTGAATATAATATTCGGAGCGTTTATTGCTTTTATTTATATATGTAAATACTTATGTATATATCTCCTATCATCAAACTCTGTTTGATTGAGCCTGAATTTTACATCCGGAGCGTTTACTGCTTTTATATATATAAATACTTATACAGGGAGGATCTAAAGCGGACCAAAAGAACGGACCAATGAGCGGACCAAGGTAAAAGCACGCGGGTTTTAGGGTCTGGGTCTCAAAAACACGCGGGTTGACCCTGAAACCCGCGTGTTTTTGCCGTGGTCCGCTCTTTGGTCCGTTCTTTTGGTCCGCTTTAGATCCTCCTTAAATACTTATATATATATATATATATATATATATATATATATGTATATATATATATATATATATATATATATATATATATATATATTTTTTTTTCTGTCTGGCCTGGAGTTCACTTCGTGGCCATTTAGTGCTTTCATTTACATTTCGTCCCACCTGGAGTTTACTTCGAGGCGGTTGATCGTTTATATATATATATATATATATATATATATATATATATATATATATATATATATATATTTACAACATTTATATAACGCCCCCAAAATAGGTATACATAACCCATTCTGAGTCGCCAAATACATGGTATAGAATACAAATACAAACTTAAATATACAACATGAGCTGTGAGTTTTAATACAAATATTGTCTTCTAGACAGTATTCAAACTCAAAATAAGTCCTCAATATATTTATTATCACACTATTTCACAGAATAGTGAGGACTACTAATGCAACATCTGGGCCGTCACTCCGTTCCCCGACTAGTCCCAGCTATATTCTCATTTCCTGAAGAGAATAATGAAAGAAAAGGGGTGAGCTCAACTAGCCCAGTAAGAAATATTATGACTAAGATAATGCAAAATAAATTATCGTTAGCCTTCAACAGTGTTAAACTGATAAAATACAATAGACATCAAGCTTAACTGCAGCGAAACAAGCAATCCATTAGAAGAGTCATGTAGAGCATGATATCTACTATCTTCTATGATTTAAAAGAATTTATCATCAATTTTATCGCTGAGACTCAGCTTAATAAATAATTCACATCATCCCTGCACTACGGCCAAGAATATTCATTAGTATCACGACCACAAATTATCCATGCACTACGGGCCAAGGATATTCGTGTTTTCATCAATTATCATGATCATGCCAACAACTGTCCATCAATGCATTACGGGTCAATGAGAACTCTTACCACATTATTTGTAACATTACGGTCATGATTATATCGAATAATTCCTGGTCATAATCATACCAAGTCCATCTATGCACTACGGGCCACAGATGACTTTCATCATAATATAAGCATGAGGATAATGACAATGATATAATAATTTAATTAAAAGAAAGCAAATGATAAATTTTTAAATATTTATAATTTAATTTATCCAGATTTCAAAAACGTCCAAATTGTCAACATGATACTTTTTTGTGGAGTAAAATTCAAAAATAATATTGTATCAAAAATGATTTGGACCAAAAAGAAATCAATTTTTGTCATAAATAGTACCACGGGTGAATAGTACTTCGTGAATAGTATCCCGTGAATAGTACTCCGGCATAAAAATGTTAAAACTTATCAAGAATGCTCCGAATAATATTTTCATAAAAAGATACTGGATGAAGCGCAAATATCAAGGATATTCTACTAATTTTATGGAGTATAGAAGCCAAAATATAACAAAATGAGTATAGAATTCAAAATCTAAAACGAAATAATATTACTTACATACTACAGAGTATAGAAAAAAATATTATTTTATACGAATACTGAACAAAAATAATATCCCTTACCTTGAAAAGAAGAGTATTCCAACTGGTATAACGGAGATATTCTTGAAGAAAACTTGAACTGTTTTCTACGCTCAAAACTTCCTTAAACTCTAAAGACATACGCTCAAGATTATAGAAGAAGAATTCTCTGATTCTAGTGTAATTTTCAATTATAACTAAGCATCCTATTTATATGAGAATGGAAAGGATACTATTTAGAATTTTCACGGACTGCACAGTAGGAAATCAGACGAAATCATTTGTAAGATCACGGGCGAGGAAAAAAAAAACTTCTGACTCTCCTTTTCAAATTAATAATATAATATTCAATAAAATATAATATATTATATTTTTCATATAAAACAAAACTTATTATAATAATAATAATATTACAACTCCCTCCCATCCACCGCGTATTTATAAAAATGCCACCGCGTCCCTCCAAAATGACGTCGTTTTAATAAAAGAATGTTATTTAAAGAGGAATGCTATTTAAGGAGAATGCTCTTGATCCTGACCGTATATATATATATATATATATATATATATATATATATATATATATATATATATATAAAACTGAGATAACTTCTCCTGACTATTTTGAAAAAATGGGTAAGTGGGGGTCCAAATGATGCGCCAAACTTAAAACAAATACTTCATAAAATTCTTTCAATTTTTGTAACAACATTTATTCATCAGTTTTATTATTCGCAATATTTAACAACCAGATCGTTCCCAAGAAAGAGGGGGCTTTCCGATAAGGATTTTTTCCTATTGGCGCGCAATTAGGTGACCAAACATCTCCTCGACAGAACTTTTTAGACATCGTCAGTATTACAAATAATAATATAAATAATTGTATCGTCTCAATTATTGATTTAATAATATATAAAATATCGACAATAATTGAATCAAATAACTTGAGATACTATGCAGCAATTACTGTAACAACCCCAAAATAGGTCCATTCCATCCAACCTATTCTGAGTCGCCAAATACATGGTACAGAAAATAACTACAACTTTATTACAACAATTGTCGTGCAAAATACAACAACACATATGCTGTGAGTTTGGATATAAATATATACCAAATGTGACTCATATCCCAACCGTGGATAGCACCTCATAATGACACCTTACATAAAGGTATAGTCAAAAACTGTTTTAGAAATTAGAATCTTTGGGAAGTACTCAAGGAAACCTTCGTACATGGGAGGCCATGCGTCTAGGTTATGATAGATATCATATGGCCACAGAATTATCCTTGGTTGACCCAATAGACCCCAAAGAAAAACGAGAAGATTACTATCATATTCTTCCCAATGATGAGTCTTCTCTTGACTTATCATTATCTCCACTGTCTCTAATTGAGAATTATACTTCAAACAAACACCAAGATTATATAGGTAGTGCTCGTAGATATACTCAGTAAGTGGACGAGCACAACCCTGTCTTATGATGACACGAGGTTATATGTCATTAGACATCTTGTATGATAGTGACAAAACACCCTTCCAACGTTGGGTTTGCCTCACCCTATTTTCTTCACCAAATATAACTACTAAATGATGACCACCGTTCTATTCCCTTGTTACCCCTGCTCGACCCAGCTACACTCTTATTACCTGAAAGGAATTGTTAAGCAAAAGGGTGAGCACAACTAGCTCAGTAAGAATATCATGACTAAAGATAATTAAATTATCAATAGCCTTCATCAATAATAAATCAGAGATTTAGATTATATGGTAAATGATAAAAAAATTCAACCATAGTTGTAGCTAAACGAGCAATCCATTAGAAGAGTCAAATAGACTATAAAGTCTATTATCTTCTCCATGTTAAAAATCCACCAACAATATTTTATCCCTGTAACATCAATCAACAATTCTGGTCCACAATCATATGAATAACTCATAATCATAACTGTAGTTCTAAATTCCTCTTCTCATCTAGGACGAAGATAATTTTCATCACCTATCTTTACCTGAAACATCAAAGATCATGGTTACACCAAATCACATTTCCTGTTCATAATCATACTAATAACTTCATCTTTGCACCACGGCCAAAGATATTCATTTGTATCACCAGTTGGTCTTGTTCATCTCAACACCTGTTCATCTTTGCACTACTGGCCAAAGATATTCAACAACATGTCATCTTTGCACTACGGGCCAAAGATATTCATCAACAATTCATCTTTGCACTACAGGCCAAAGATATTTATCAACAATTTATATTTGCACTACGGCCAAATATATTCATCAACAGTTCATATTTGCACTACAGGCCAAATATATTAATATCTCAAAGAAATATATAATCATTTCAGAATTTATATAAACAATAATTATAACCATGTTGATTAATTCACCTTTGCACTTAAGCTAAAGATATTCACTTATAAATTCAATGGTCATGATCATACCAGTTAACAATTCAACTTTGCACTACTGGCCAAAGAGAACCCATAGTCATGATCATACCAAAAATCTACCCATCTTTACACTCAAGTCAAAGAGAAATATCATCATTAGGGTTATAAAAATATTATATATGATAATAAAATCAATATAATCAACATATAAATTTAATCTCAAGAGTAATATTCGCAAACCAACTATAATTTGGTCAGAAAAAGAAACTAATTTTGTCGTGAATAGTAACTCGTAAATAGTAACTCGTGAATAGTAACTCATGAATAGTAACTCATGAATAGTAAACTCGACACAAAAAGGTAGAAATTCCATAATAAAATACATACCAATATTTCGGTATAATGATATTGAAAGAATAATATTTCCTAAGCTTATAAACAATTTATTTTAATTGTTTATACTTTACTAAATAATACATTTAATCATCCTAAAATGCCAAACTCATAAGATTTTATCACCAATAACCAATAACCCTCATCAAAAATCTGCATATACCTCATATAGGATTCTCAAGCCATAAAATCGTATTTTCTAATTTTCTTACTTCACAAAGCATATTTAATTCATTTACTCAAAACTAGACCATTTTCATGAAAAAAATACCAAATCAGTTCCAAAAATATTTCTTTTCTGAGATTTAGCATAATATAGTCCCATAGTGAACATATATTTTTCTCAAAATTTTTAAAAGTCATTTACTATTTTTCATATGGCCAAAACAGTCGAATATTTAGACATTTATCAAAAATTGTACTTTTATCTAAAAATTTTGAAATTCACAGAATATACTCCTATCATATACATGTACTCCCAATAAAATTTTTATCAATTTTGGAGTTAACCACAAGAAGTTATAAGCGGTTACTTTTAAAATAGTCTTTTCTCATAAAATTCATAACTCTTAATCTATACATCCAAAAATTACCATTTTTGGAAACAATCAAGAAAACTCATCAAAATATCATTTTAAATTTTTTCAGAATTTTTGAAGGTCAGAAAAATTACAAAACTGAAAAACATAACAACCCTTAAAATCCCTTACTATCTCTTACCTCAACATAGCAGCACTTCTGACCGGTATAAGGCTGAAGAAAACTTGCACTGATGAATAGAAACTCACAAAGTATCTAAATACTCACAAAATATGCTTCATAATATATAGAGAGAAAGAGAGAAAACTTATGTTTCTGGTGTGATTTTCAATTCTAACTTAGCCCTCTATTTATAGGAAAATGTTAGCACGCCGAAGCAGACTTAACCTGCAACCTGATGGTTTTACCTGCTACTATTCTCACCCACCACATTTGAATAAAAATCTCAGTACATTTCTTCACCAACCAAGAGTGCGGCCCACAAATTCTAGAATTTTCCATCAAAATGATAAACTCCAAAAATTCAACAATTTCTGAACCAGTCATCTTGTAAAATTCATAATAAATCATGCGTTCATTTTTAACGGTTCAAAATTTGTGGACATATACTCAACTTATATATGTATAATATATCCAAAAATTACGACGATCCAACGGTCGGATTAAAAATTTTAACCCCCGCAAAATATCTCAAAAACCCTGATTTTTAATACCTCCATTCCGACAAAAATACTGATAAAAACCTCAACATTAACTCCTTCATTTTCAACCACAAAAATATATCCCTCATTTATATCCACATAAAATAAATATTTCCTTATCATATGAATCAATAATTAATTATTCACAATTAATATTACAGAATCACATTTATGACAACTAGGCCGTTCCCAGGAAAGGGGGGCTTTCCAATAAGAATTTCTCCTTACTGGCGCGCAATTAGGTGACCAAACCTCTCCTTAGGCAGAACTTTCTAGACATTGCCAATAATACTATCTAATAATATTATTCAAATAATATGAATTATTGATCTGATAATGGAAAATACTGTGCAGCAATAATTATTGAAACAACAATAATATAAAATATCAACGCAGCAATTATTGAATCAATAAAATAAAATATTGAACAGTAACTACTGTAATAATTATTGAGTAGTGGCTTCTTACGTAAAAATTAATAATTTCAAAAATACTCTGCAATACCGTGTGCTACTGTGCAATAACGCGTATTACTGTATTTTAACCACCGGGTATTCCAACAGTGTTAACGGTAACAACTACGGCGTTATTTGTAAAAACTCAATTTTTTGTCATTTTCTTCATCCGACAGTTATTCTGTTATGAGGCCCACAAATGGCTGCGCCGTCGTACGAATATTTCCCGACAGAAAGAATATTCCACGACCAAACGAATATTCCCCGACAACAATGAATATTTTATTACCACTTATATATTTTGAAAAAAAATTTATATATCACCCTTAACTTTAACATTTATCAATTTAACTATTTACTGAATAGGAAAATTGAATACTTTTATTTCATAAAATTTGGGGTCTTACAATTACTGTAGCAATAATTGAACAAAACTGAGTGACTTCTCACGTAAGCATCAATAATCAATACTGCGTGCTACTATGCAACCACGCATATTTGTAACAACTCGATATTTTCTATATAAATAAATCAAAAATTTTACGTATAAATTTTTTATTATTTTAAGGATGAGAATTTGTACAAGATATTGTGTATATGTATTTATGTGGTAAATAAAAATATATTTATTACATGAATATTTACAAATAATTTTATTTTAGAATTATTGATTATTATAAAGTATATTCTTATAATAATTACTTTTATGGTAGAAATGTTTTATTCATTATTTTCAATGAAAGTATAATCATATATTTTTTAAATAATATATGGAGTAATTTTTAGAATAATTATAATAATTATTTTATTATATGAATTTTAGTACAGATTATTAAGTTAATTATTTTACCTTAATTATTAAGGATAAATATGAGGAATAAATCAGATATGGAATCCAAACCCTAATTTTGGATTATTGTCAAGATATGAGAATAATAATATAATATTAATTATATTTTAATTTTTCAGTGCTATAAATATGTACTATATGTCAGTATTGATAATGGTTGGTCAATTATGGTGTATAATTTTAAAACCCTAACATTAATTAGTTAAACCCTAGTTTTACTGGGGAAAACCCTAATATGAAAATCAATTGTGAGTTTAAGGCTGTTATATAACTGTGTTATATATTTTATGTTGTGTATTATATAATGCTTTGATTAATTAGGTAAACCCTAATTAATTTTAGAAAATCCTAATTAATATTTCTAAAACCCTAATTTCTAAAATGAGGAACCCTAATTTAAAATTTAAATTAGTGTTCGAGATTGGTTGAAATTATGATTAATTAACAAGTATTATAATTACAATTGTTAATTTTGGAAACCCTAAATTTTTTAAACCCTAATTTGATAATTAAAAAATCCTAATTATATTTTGGTAACCCTAATTATCAAAATCTTAAACCCTAATTGCTATTTTAGCAAGGTTAATGATAATTATATGATCTAAACCCTAATGTTCCTGTATAGTGTAATTAGAAAATTTATCATAATTAGAAAACCCTAATTACAAATTTTTGGAAACTAAAATTATTTATTTATTTATTTTTTAAACCCTAGTTGCTAAATCCTAGAAATGCTATGTACTAAACCTTAGGGTTAAACCCTAAGGGTCAAACCCTAAGAATTTGCATGATTACAAGAATGCCCTTAAGATTACAAGCATAATGACCATAATGCCCTTTTGTATTCTTTAATAACCAACTTGTAAAATTTTGCCAAGTGTGGGAGTGGGTGACCAACTAAAGCTTAGTCTTTGACTTAAAACTCCAGCAAATTAATCTATATCATCAGATCTAAGCAACATACAATGCATCTATCTATTATATATAGTTTGGGAGAGAGAGAGATGTCTTTACTTGGCCCATTTTTGCTCCAACACTTTACCAATACTCTCTCTCACTAAAACCCACGAAAATCATAAGAGATTCAGTCTCAAATACCAGCCCCACGAATACCACTAACAGATCAGAGGCCAGAAATTAGAAATTAATCATAGAAGGTATAACCCTAATTTCAAAATCTGACTTTTGATGATGTGTTAAAAGTTATGATTAAGTGTTAAAATGTGTGGTTAGTAGTGTCTAGTGATGATCTGGGTTGCTAGATGTTGAATCCATAACATCTAGAGGCTCGGATTTGAAGATTTCCCAAATCTGAAAAAAGGTTGAACTGTGGTCTGACAATGAATGTCAGTGGCCACAGATCTTTGTTCGTTTTTGATTTTTGTTGTTTGTAAGTTTTTACGTGTAGTTTGTAATGTGGTCTTTGATCTGGATCAAGAATCAGGCCTAGATCAGTAGTAGATTGTAAGATATTCGTGGTCAAACCACGTTGACCGACATTGACTGGCTGAAATCTGGGCAGCCATGAACTTGCCCAGAAAGCTCTGACAGCAAGTTCATGGGCCCAGATCTTTCTATTGTTAGTTGTTTTGTTTTTGTTGTTGTAATTATGTTGTAGTCTGGTAGGTGAACCTTACATTCATACCTTTATATCACCAAAACATCAAACCTGTTGCTCGCAGTGACTGGTCAAAGTTGGTCAGATGTTCACGGATTGAGTTTTCTGGGTAACCCAGAAAATTCAAGAGCGTGATTTCTGACAAACGTTGACCGGCATGGATATGCTTATTATGTTGTTGTAATATGTGTTTTATGTGTTAACTTTGAACCTTGTCATGCTGGCTACATATTGAATTCATTACATCACATAAACATTACATGGATTGCAAGTTGTGGAGGCCCAAATATGAACAGTCGAACTGTTCTTCATTTCTGGGTAACCCAGAAATGAAGAACAACATCTGACAGCTTATTTAGGCCCTTAGATCTCTTTGTTTGTGCATTATTTGATGATGTTAATGGTTGGATCGTGTAGTCTTGTGCTTGTACTACATTATCTGACCATTAACATGGCCTGAAACATCATGATCAGATCAGAAATCATGGTCAAATGAGGAACCTCGAAACTGCCTTATGAATGCTCAAGAACATGAAGAACACCTATAGCGACAGTTTTGTCACTATAGGTGGCCTTTAGCGACTGACAATTTATTATTTTTTGGAAATTAATTAATAAATAGAAAAAATAGTTTTTAATTATTAAAAATACAAAATAAATTATTAAAAATTATTTTAAATTCCAAAAATTAGTTTTTAATTATTTTAAATATATTTCATAAATATTTAATATTTTTGGAATATTAAAAATATTTAATTTATTTAATTATAATATTAAATAAATTATTTAAAAATAATTTTAATACTCAAAAAATCATTTAAAATTATATTATGGTATAAGAAAATATTTTAAAATTTTTTTAATGACTTTTAATATTTTGTAATAAATTTCATTAATAAATAAATATTAATGATAATTAAGTAATTTACTAAATGAATTAAATAAATTAATTAAAAATAATTTTATTATATTAAAAATTATTTTAAATAATAATAAGGTATTTAAAAATATTTTAAGTTATAAAATATAACTTTTAATATTTAAAGATAAATTTTATTATTAAGTTATTATTAATGATATTAAGGTTATTTAAAAATTATATTAAATAATTAGTTTAAAAATGATTTTTATATTATAATAATCATTTTAAATGAAAATAAAGTGTTTAAAGATATTTTAAGTTATAAAACATAACTTTTAATATTTAAGGAATAATTTCATTAATAATTTAATATTAATGATTATTAAGTTATTATTAATGATATTACATTTATTTAATAATTATATTAAATAAATAGTTTATAAATGGTTTTATTAATTTAAAAATCATGAAAAAGGGATATAAATGAATTAAAAATATTTTAAGTTATACTTAATGACTTTTAATATTTTGATAAATAAAACATTAATACTTTAATAGTAATGATAATTATTTAAAAAATAATTTTAAATGTTTTAAAAATCATTTAAGGGTAATATTAATACTTTAAAAGTATTTTAAGTTATTATACATAACTTTAACATTTTGAAAATAATTTCATTAATAGTTTAATACTAATTAATGATGATAGAATTATTTAATATTTAAATCATTTAAATATGATTCCGATGTTTGAAAATTCATGATAAATCATAATAAATGTTTTAAAATTATACTAAGTCATTTAAAAATAATATGACTGATACTAAGTTACAGTACAGAGTCTTAGACTCGATAATTACCAGATAAAGTTATCGGTACACCGACACATTTCAGAAATTGATCTGGACATAGATAAATTGATTAGATAAATGATTATTTGTGATTCAATGGTTATTAAACATGTGTGCCAATGTGATTAGGGTATGTGCTGACTGCAATAAGCAGTGTCATGTGTTATAGTATGTTATTCTAATCGAACAAACGATCTTATTAATGATAGGTTGTGAGATAAGCGATAAATCTAAATTACAAATTGTAAGCAGCGCATCAGGCAAGTATCTTACCTTTGCATTTTCTTTATGCAATGGACATGAGTAAGAATATTTACGAATTATATTATTACTGTACAAATTATTAACCTTATATTATATAAGCTTATTGATTATCAACATGTTAGTATATGATAATTTAGATATATATATTCTGTTTGTTAATTTCTATAAATGGTTATACAAGTGTCCCCACTTAGATAATCATTATATTTAATCACATGTTGATATACCTTTGTCAATTACCAGTATATATATATGTTGAATTATATATTATTGTTGAACAAGATAAAACCTTTGATTTGGAACCCAGACTAGTATGAACATCCCTACACGGGAAAACTTTTTATGCACCCAAGGTGGACAGAGTGAACGATACCCTCGTTCTTGCACGTAGTATTGATCAATGCAGGGCATAACGGGCTGATCACTCCCCGTGCCCATAAGTTATGACGGTTTACAGATGAATTTCTGTTTAACCTTTTCGAAAATGAAAACAATGTTCATAGTATGTGACCATAACCCCAGTTACAGTCAATATGTAGTTTCAAAAAATTTGAAAGAGAGTTGTATGTTATTATAATCGGTACAGATTACTTCACAACTATTGAAATCGTTGTAGAAGGATATTATAAAGAAAATATTTAAATTCTTTCAGCTTATATACATATAATTGCTATTACTTTCTGGGCACTCAAATGCTCATCCTTGCTTAATTTAAATATTTTCAGCTAAGTGTGAACCACCAGAGAGCTCTGCTAGGAATAAAGGGAAATGGAAGGTTGTAGATTAAGTTGGTGTTATCTTATGTAATAGTTAATTTTAGTAAGACAATGATATTAATTTATCTATCACGTATTGTAATGAATGTTTAAAGGTCTCGCACCTGGGGATTTAGACTCTGATGATATGTAAATTAAGTTTGACTTTTATATTATTGTTATTATTATTAGTATTATTCCGCTCATAGAAATGGTATCGTAAAGCACCGAGTTCGGGTTTCAAGTACCCGGATTAGGGGGCCTTACAGTATTACTGTACTTTTATCACCGGGTATTTCAACAGTTAACGGTAAAACTTCCGCCGTTATTTTTATAAAAAGATATTTTTATCGTTTTCTCATTTAGATAATAATTCCGTTGTGGGGTCCACCAATGATTGTGCCGTCGTACGAATATTTTCTGTTAAAATGAATATTCTCCGACCAATCGAATATACTATAACAACTTGCGTACTTTGCAAAATTTATAAATATTACCCACAATTATAACATTATAACAAATTCACTCCTTAATATTCAAAAATAATATTTATAGAAAATTCATCTTTATTCATAAAAGTTGGGGTTTTACAACCTCCCATTCTTATGAAATTTCGCCCTTGAAATTAGGGTACATACCTGGTATGACGAAGAAGTGAGGATACCTTGATCTCATTTCAGATTTTAACTCCCAGGTCATTTCCTCAACATCGTGGTTTCTCCACAAAACTTTAACTTGAGGTATAACTTTGGAGCGTAGAATATGTTCCTTCTTATCCAAGATTTTAACAGGAACCTCTTCATACGTTAAATCTTCTGCTATTTTGTCCGGTTCTAACTCAATAATGTGGTTTGGGTCTTTCACATATTTACGTAACATGGATATGTAAAAAATATTATGAACACGAGACATACTTGGCAGTAAAGGGAGTCTATAGGCCACAGTTCCTACGGATTTTAAATGGGCCAATGAATCGAGGATTGAGCTTTCCTCTCTTTTCAAATGTTGTAACTCCCTTCCATGGAGCAACACGTAACAACACATGTTCTCCAACATTAAATTTCACGTCCTTCCGATGAAGATCAGCAGTCGATCTTGTGAGGTTTTTATATGTTGTCGGATTATTTAAATTTTTTTCGTAGTCATACGTACCAATTCCAGTCCTGACAATGTTGCTTCACCCACCTCATCCCAGCATACTGAAGAATGATACTTACGTCCATACAACGCCTCAAATGGAGCCATGCCGATGCTTGCTTGATAACTGTTGTTGTAGGAAAATTCCACCAATGGTAAGAACTTGTCCCCACTTCCCTTGAAGTCAAGGACACAGTGTCTTAATAGATCGTCAAGAGTTTAAATAGTCATCTCCGACTATCCGTCCGTTTGAGGATGATATGCCGAACTAAATCATAAATCCGTGCCCATAGCTTTGTACAAACTAACCCAAAATCATGAAGTGAATCTTGGGTCTCGATCAGAAACTATGGATACTGACATACCATGCAATCTTATAATCTTATTTATGTATATACGAGCAAGACGTTCAAGTGTATAAGTTTCTTATATAGGTAAGAAATGAGCTGACTTGGTCAATTAATCAATAATGACCCAAAATGCATTAATGCTTTGAGAAACCTTGGGAACACCAGTAACAAAATTCATGGTAATGTGCTCCCACTTTCATTCTGAAATTTCAAGTGGTTGCAATGGACCTTTTGGCACTTGATGTTCTGTCTTGACTCATTAACAAATTAGACACCTTGAGATAAACTCCGCTATCTCTCTCTTCATATTTCTCCACCAAAATGTATGTCGAAGATCACGATACATTTTGGTACTCCCAGGATGGATTACAAACGGTGTGTTGTGCGCCTCCATCATGATTTTATACTTTAAATCAGGGTCGTTAGGAACACAAAGTCTGGAGTTGACTCTAAGTATTCCTTCTTTATCGATTCTTACTTCCGGGATAGCACCTTCTTACACTTTGTTTTTCATATGCATCAGCTCCAGGTCTGTAGCTTGAGCAGCTTTAACTTTATCGATTAAAGTTGGTTCTACTCGTATATTTGTCATCGTCATGTGGGTCCCTGGAGTCTTTAACTCTATCTCTATCCTTTGCAAGTCATATAAAATGAGCCTTTGCATTGATAACATCGCACTCGTACCCGCATATGATCTTCTACTCAATGCGTCAGCTACTACGTTTGCTTTTCAAGGATGGTATTTAATAGTATGATCATAATCTTTCAACAATTCGAGCCAACGTCGTTGCCGCATGTTGAGTTCCTTTTGAGTGAATAAATTTTTGAGACTTATATGATCTGTATAGGTCTCCACTTTCTCCACATACAGGTAATGCCTCCAAATTTTAAGTGCAAAGACAACAGCTGCCAACTCTAGATCATGAGTAGGATAATTTCTCTCATATTCTTTGAGTTATCGAGAGGCATAGGCTATGACGTTCCCATGTTGTATGAGAACACATCCTAACCCTTTGCCCGAAGCATCACTATAGATGACAAATCCCTCCGAGCCAGATGGTATTGTCAGAATAGGTGCTAAAATGAGTCTTCTCTTGAGTTCTTGAAAATTCTTCTCACATTCCTCGCTCCTACCGAATTTTGTATCTTTCTGAGTCAACTGAGTTAATGGAGTAGCAATTCTAGAAAACCCTTCTACGAATCTCCGATAATAACTAGCTAAGCCGAGAAAGCTACGTACTTCGGTCATTGATTTAGGTTGCTCCCAGCTTTGTATTGGTTCAATCTTTGCCGGGTCCACAGATATTCCATGACTTGATACTACGTGCCCAAGGAATGCTACTTCCTCAAGCCAGAACTCACATTTTTTTACTTGGCATATAACCTGTTCTCACGAAGCTTTTAGAGTATCAGCCTCAAGTGTTGCTCATGATCTTCATGGATTTTGGAGTAAATGAGGATGTCATCAATAAAGACGACTACAAAGTGATCCAAATATTCCTTGAATACTCCGTTCATCATATCTATGAAGGCAGCAGGAGCATTAGTCAATCCAAAAGATATGACTAGGAATTTGTAATGTCCGTACCGAGTTCTGAAAGCTGTCTTTGGAATGTCATCGGTTTTAATCTTCAATTGGTGATATCCGGAATGAAGATCAATCTTTAAAAAGAATTTGACACCTTGCAATTGGTCAAATAGGTCATCAATGCGAGGCAACAGGTATTTATTTTTGACAGTGACATAGTTCAACTCCCAATAATCAATACAAAGTCACATACTCCCATCTTTCTTCTTCACAAATAGAACAGGAGCACCCCAAGGAGACGTACTAGGACGAATGAAACCGATGTCTAACAATTTCTGCAGTTGGGTCTTTAACTCCTGAAGTTAAATAGGAGCCATTCGATATGGGACTTTGGAAATGGATTTTGTACCGGGTTCAAGGTCGATACAAAATTTAATTTCATGCTCTGGGGGTAAACCAGGAAGTTCTTCAGGGAATACGTCAGGAAATTTATTAACAATAGAAATATCATTCAAAACTGACGTATATCCGTGACATGAGCTAAGAAAGCTTGACATCCGTTTTTCAATAAACGAATAACTTTATGACTTGAGATGACCGTGATTGATTTTAATGGTTTGGTCGCTTGAATTCGCATAATAGGTTGATTAGGAATATGAAAGCTAACCACCTTACGAAAATAATCAATTTTAGCATGATGAGTAGTTAACCAATCAATTCCTAGAATTACGTCAAATGCAAGTATTTTCAAAGAAATAAGATCGATAGGTAACGTGCGAGTGCCGATTTGAACCAAACAAGACTTATAAACTGTGGATGTAATGAAGGTTTCTCCCAACGAAGTTTCAGCAGATAAGTCAAAGTCTAATTTCTCCAGAGTCAAATTTAAACGTTGAGCGCAAGTAGGAGAAATAAAAGAATGGGTAGAACCAGTATCAAATAAGGTATAGACTTCGCTAGAGTTTATGATTGGCTTACCCGTGATGACCTCGTTTGGGTTCCTTGCTTTCTGGGAGGTCACGACAAACGCTCTCCCTTGAACTACTGGTTTTAACTTGTCTGGGATGACATTTGGTGTCACCGTTCCAACTAGACTTCGCTTCCCTGTACGATAAAATCTAGCTAGGTGACCTTCTCTTCCATAATTGTAACACGTTTTGGACTACCGCGCACAGTTTGGACTGATGTGTCCCTCCCTTCCGCATTTGAAGCATATGATAGGTGGTCGTTCTCCTTCCTTAACAGCGGGTGTTGGTGCTGACGTCTTTCCATCATTGTTGAATCTCCTCTTCTTGAAATGTTCACTTTTATTGTCTTGGCCATGATTATCACTGAAGTGGTTACCATTTTGGGCATGTTGATTCCCTCCACGTTTGTTGTCACCGCTTCGATGACTACTACCACTGGTATTATCATTTTGCCGGCCGCTTTCTCTTGGTTGGGTTGACTCGTTATCGCGCTCCAATAACTGAGCCCTATTTACAACATCTGAATACAAACACAGTTTGTGAGAAATTAGGTATTGACGTATCTCGGGTTTCAAACCTCTTAGAAACATCCGCGTCATTCTCTCCTCTTTATCAACCAAGTGGGACAAAAACCGAGACAACCCAGCAAAGTTGCTTCATACTGCGACACGGTCATATTGTTCTGCTCCAACTTAATGAACTCTACTTCATTCATGTGACGAATACTTTCGGGAAAGTACTTGTCATTAAACAGTTCTTGGAACTTCTCTCAAGACATCTTCAGTACGGCAGGTTGAGTACGCTTTACAAATTCCCACCAATAATCTGCCTCTCCTCGCAACATGAAGGTGGCAAAAGGAACCTTTTGCTCCTCAGAGTATCCCATGACATCAAATATCTTAGTGATTTGCTTTATCCATGCCTCCTCCTTAAGTGGTTTTGGATCTCCAATAAACTATGGTGGTCCCAGCTCCTTGAACTATTTAGCGGTGACCGTCCGAGAGTTGCCAGTGTTTCCACCTGCATTTTGAACAGGAGCCACTTTCGCCTGATGTTGCATGAATTGCATAAAGCCTCTGAACATCCCATCGTTCATCATTTGATCGGTGTTGTTGTTTACCTGAGGATTATTGTCTTCTTATTGCACATTATTTTGGGTATTGATCGTTGGTGACTTAACGGTCTCCTGTGCTCCATTGCTATTCTCAACATTCTCGGATGTCATTTTCAAATACTGCCACAAAACAAGGGTTAATTGACACACCACATATTATCCCTATATTCTGACCGACCAATTAAATAACAAATAAACTTAGGTAGGTCATACTAGCGAGGAATTCCCTGTCTCTCCCCTCCTAGTTCTTGTCTCACATCTCAGTCAGGGATCATATCCCTAAGCTTTGATACCAACTGTGACGCCCCCAAAATAGGTATACATCACCCATTCTGAGTCGCCAAATACATGATATAGAATACAAGTACAAACTTAAATATACAACATGAGCTATGAGTTTTAATACAAAAATTATCTTCTAGACAGTATTCAAACTCAAAATAAGTCCTCAATATATTTATTATCACACTATTTCACATAATAGTGAGGACTACTAATGCAACATCTGGATCGTCACTCCGTTCCCCGACTAGTCCCAGCTATATTCTCATTTCCTAAAGAGAACAATGAAAGAAAAAGGGTGAGCTCAACTAGCTCAGTAAAAAATATTATGACTAAGATAATGCAGAATAAATTATCGTTAGCCTTCAACAGTGTTAAACTGATAAAATACAATAGACATCAAGTTTAACTGCATCGGAACAAGCAATCCATTAGAAGAGTCATGTAGAGCATGATATCTACTATCTTCTGTGATTTAAAATAATTTTTCATCAATTTTATCGTTGAGACTCAGCTTAATAAATAATCCACATCATCCCTGCACTACGGCCAAGGATATTCATTAGTATCATGACCATATATTATCCATGCACTACGGGCCAAGGATATTCATGTTTACATCAATGATCATGATTATGCCAACAACTGTCCATTAATGCACTACGGGTCAATGAGGACTCTTACCACATCATTTGTAACATTACGGTCATGATTATACCGAATAATTCCCTGGTCATAATCATACCAAGTCCATCTATGCACTATGGGCCACAGATGACTTTCATCATAATATAAGCATGAGGATGATGATAATGATATAAGAATTCAATTAAAAGAAAGCAAATGATAAATTTTTAAATATTTATAATTTAATTTATCCAGAATTCAAAAACTTCTAAATTGTCAACATGATACTGCTTTGTGGAGTAAAATTCAAGAATAATATTGTATCAAAAATAATTTGGACCGAAAAGAAATCAATTTTTGTCATAAATAGTACCACGGGTGAATAGTACTCGAGTGAATAGTATCCCGTGAATAGTACTTTATGAATAGTATCCCGTGAATAGTACTCTGGCATAAAAAGATTAAAACTTATCAAGAATGCTCATAATAATATTTCCATGAAAAGATACTGGATGAAGCGCAAATATCAAGGATATTCTACTAATTTCATGAAGTATAGAAGCCAAAACATAACAAAATGAGTATAGAATTCGAAATCTAAAATGAAATAATATTACTTACATACTACAGAGTATAGAAGAAAATATTATTTTATACGAATACTGAACAAAAATAATATCCCTTACCTTGATAAGAAGAGTATTCCAACTGGTATAGCGGGAATATTCTGGAAGAAAACTTGAACTGTTTTCTACGCTTAAAGCTTCCTTAAACTCTAAAGAAATACGCTTAAGATTATAGAAGAAGAATTCTCTGATTCTGGTGTGATTTTCAATTCTAACTAAGCATCCTATTTATATGAGAATGGAAATGATACTATTTAGAATTTTCACGGACTGCACAGTAGGAAATCTGACGAAATCATTTGTAAGATCACGGGCGAGGAAAAAAAAAATTTTTGACGCTTTTTTTCAAATTAATAATATAATATTCAATAAAATATAATATATATATTCTATTTTTCGTATAAAACAAAACTTATAATAATAATAATAAAATAATAATAATAATAATAATATATATTATAACTCCCTCCCATCCACGTTTATATATATATATATATATATATATATATATATATATATATATATATAATATATATATAATACAAAACTGAGATAACTTCTCCCGACTATTTTGAAAAAATGGGTGAGTGGGGGTCCAAATGATACGCCAAACTTACAACAAATACTTCATAAAATTCCTTCAATATTTTTAACAACATTTATTCATCACTATTATTATTTGCAATATTTAACAACCAGATCGTTCCCAGGAAACAGGGGGCTTTCCGATAAGGAATTTCTTCCTATTGGCGCGCAATTAGGTGACCAAACCTCTCCTCGACAGAACTTTCTAGACATCGTCAATATTAAAAATAATAATATGAATAATTGTATCGTCTCAATTATTGATTTAATAATATATAAAATACCGACAATAATTGAATCAAATAACGTGAGATACTATGCAGCAATTACTGTAGCAATAATTGAACAAAACTGAGTGACTTCTCACGTAAGCATCAATAATCAATACCGTGTGCTACTATGCAACCACGCGTATTACTGTACTTTTATCACCGGGTATTTCAACAGTTAACGGTAAAACTTCCGCCGTTATTTTCATAAAAAAATATTTATGTCGTTTTCTCATTCCGACAATAATTCCGTTGTGGGGTCCACCAATGATTGTGCCGTCATACGAATATTCCCTGTTAAAACGAATATTCTCCGACCAATCGAATATAATATAACAACTTGCATACTTTGCAAAATTTATAAATATTACTCACAATTATAACATTATAACAAATTTAGTCTACTGAATCTAGATTCGGTTCCCGTGATGGACATTTTCAACTGTACATGGCTTGTAAATTATTCACGGTATTTGAATTTCCTTAGAAGGCTCTCATGCCCACAAGGAATTCGATTATGCTTTTTATCTTGTTTTCTCGAAGGTGATTCGCATCTCGAAAATAAAAGTAATTAAGTCGAACACATACTAAAATGAAAGTATCAAATGCCTCAATTACTATTGAGCACAAGGGTTTGAAAAAACCTTTTTTACAAAACATCACTGCTATATCTTTTTAAAACTAAACTTTTATACAAAATTCAAACCCTTTGTATATAGGTTCAAACGAGGCATAGCACTACTTCCAGATAATTGCACATTGATCTACACACACACACATTCAGATAATGGTTTAAATTAAAAAGTGGCGGTCACTGTGGTAACACAGATGTCGGGGGGGTTGCCTAACACCTTCCCTCTGCATAATCAAGCTCCCGGACCCTAACGAATCTCGATTTCACAGACCTGTTAAATAGTGTCACATCACTAGGTCAATGTGCAAATCTTTTCTCAATTGAGTTGGTGCAACCATTTAAAAATACCAACTGACGACTCTTACAGTCCCAATCGTCGACATATACATGTCAGAACTTTTCACAACTTGTTTTTTCAAACAAATATCACCTAACATGAGAACACCAAAAGACAAGAACAGAAAAAGGACAAATAAAAATCCCAACGTCGACATGTGACGACTCTGCTGGGGACATCTAGTAAGAGGGCTTAAGGCGCTATTACAAACTTTTCAAAACCTTTATCTGCTTGTGTGTGGATGTTGCATTTACATTTGAATGAATGTGTACGAATGCATTTACTTATTGCACTTAGTGCATCGCACCATATCTGCTTGTGATATTAGTGCTTCGCATATGTCACCATTTCCATACGGTGAGACATGTTGTATATGAATGTATGTGGTTTGGTTCCTCCACCAGGAGGTTATCCTGTCGGTGTTTGATTACTGGACTCGTAGGAAGACTAATTCCAACGAGGCTCAGGAAAGGCACCACCCAAATTCGCTCTAGTTGAAAGACCAGATTAACTTTCCATCAAGTAAATTGGAATGATTTAGGAACCTTCATGCCAAAAAGTCGCGAGAGTAGCCTAAGATAGGTAAGCCTCTAATTAACCAAACACGGAGGAAAGTCTCTTCATGCTTTCACATTCTAAATTACTTGTAAATTCAATTACTTGTAATTTCATTTCCATGTCAATCTCAATGTAATGGAAAATATGAGGAAAATGTGTACATGCATTCCCTTTATATCAAAACTTGACATACTATCTTGTCAACTAATTATCTGTTTCGTAGGACAATACTCCTAAACGGACACATCATGTAATATTTCTACATTCACTAAGACTAAACTATATAAGTCTTTTTGTAGGGATATAATTGGTCCTGTTACCCGTTTAAAATCTAAAAAGGTAACGAGCCTACAGCCAAGTATGGCTTCATCTGGCCAGTCTAGTCCTGCTCCCGTCTCTCTCGAGGAGTTCAAATGACTAAGCAACCAAATTACAGAGTTGGCTATTCTGTTTAAGGAACTACACAAGTCCACTCAGGGTCCACGAATGCCCGTACATACAAAATCCTCTGCATATGGAGGAACCCAGGGATCAGATAAAGAAATTCCTATACCTGAATCTCAATTGGACAAAACCAACAACACTCCTGAAACCACCCATCTCAAAGAAGATCTAGACACCGGTGATATTAGGAAGAAAGTCTTACAAATAGAAGAGACCATTAGGTCTATCAAAGGGACTGGACCACATGGGAGTGTTTCGTATTCAGACCTTTGTATCTTCCCTGGGGTTCATTATCCAGAGAAATTTAAGACTCTCGATTTTAAAAAGTATGATGGATTGGGAGATCCTTACACATATTTAAAAGTCTTCATTGGGGAACTCGGATCTTATGTCGAGGATGAAAAGCTCAGAATGTTGTTATTTCAGAAGAGTATGATTGGTGAAGCTAGATCATGGTATACCAGATTGGACAACTAAAAAATTCATAGCTGGGAGGAGCTAGCTCATGCTTTCCTCAGTCAGTACAGTTTCCAAACTCAAATGGCTCCTGACCGGTACCAAATTACCAAGGTCAAGAAACAAGCTAATGAGTCTTTTAGAGAGTATGCCCAAAGATGGAGGCGTCTGGCTGCTCAAGTTATTCCTTCTATGACTGAGTCTGAGATGGTGATGACCTTCATAGACATTCAAGAAGCTCCCTTCTATGGGAGAGTTTTAGTTGGCATTGGCAAACCATTCTCCAAGATGATCAAACATGGAGAAATGGTCGAGATGTGATTGAAGTCAGGAAAGATTGAAGACCTTGCCGCTCTCAAAGCTGTAGCTGAGCACATCCAGTCTGGAAGTTATGGAAATAACCCCCGAGAGGTCCATAAGAAGAAAGAGGAAGATGTTTCCTTAATACTACAAGGGCAAAAAGGCAGTCAAAACCTGCCTATTCAGAGGAGAAACTACTCTTCTTTTCTAGCTCAGTCTTCAAACCCTCCATTGCCAAAAGGTGGAGAAGTCAGACGCACTCGAGTGTTCACACCCTTAGGGGACTCGCTCGAGAATATTCTCAATCTTCTGACAACTCAGAAGAAAATTACCCATCTTCTTCCACCAGCCAACCCGAGTGGGAAAGGTTTCAATGCTAGCCGAAAATGTGCTTATCGTGCTGGAGCTCCAGGCCATAATACTCAGGATTGCTGGGCCTTGAAGCACAAGATCTAGGATTTGATTGACAATGGTGAGATCGTGGTGACTAAACCCGACCAACCCCATGTGCAAGACAACCCTCTTCCTCAACACAAAGAAGAGGAGGTTAATATGATTAATTGGAGTAGTGGACAGACTTCCCATTCCATTGGTGGATCTTCCCAAACCAATAAGGATAGTACTGAAAAGTGGGATTATGCACAGTTCCAGTTTATAATGGAACGAAAAATGAAGGCTCTACACGAGCAAGTTAACCAATTGGCAGAACTGGTGGTCCATCAGCAGCAAGTTACACGTCAATTATTTAGCCATGAGCATGCTAGCCTCCTTCCTCTTGTTACAAAAACTCCACCGCGTACTCCTAAAAATAAAACGCTAGAGGATAAAATTGCAAAAAGAGTAAATGCCAAAGCCTGTCGGACTTAGCTAATAAAAGGGAATTTACATACCTAGGCCAACCGATGTAAGAGATATTACAGATGTTGATCAATGAAGGAAGAATCGCAGCTCTGCTGCCTCCAATCAGCACGCGTTTGAGATGGTTTGATTTCAATGGAGTGTGCCAATATCACTCCCACTCTCGCGGTCACAACACTGAAGAATGATGGGCACTCCGCCACCTTATTCAGAACCTAATTGACAGTGGTGTCCTACAATTGGCAGATAATGACACTGTTTTACTGGAGAGTGGGGACATATTTCCTACAAAGTGGAAGGAAGTCATAGCGGTTATATCTTCTGAGACAGATTCAGCTACCCCTTCACATACAATTCAACCTATTCAGCTCAAGGGTATTGAAACTCCTTTGAAAGTGGCTGAGCCAGAGCCAATCATCTTACTATTCAGACCACAATATCCTATTGTCTTCCTACAAAAAGTACCATGGAATTATAGAGAGGTTGAAGGATCCACATCCCACACAACTGCTACAGTGTCGAAAGAAAATCCACTGTATCTTCCCCAACGGGTGATGAAGTCCGCCATCAAATCAAAGGGGAAAGTTCCCATGAAGAAGATTAAAAAATTCCTCCGTACTATGGGACATAATGAAGCCAAGGTGGTTTTAAGCTTAAAATAAGCTCCACAATAGGTTTCCATACTGGACTTGGTATTCTCCTCAGAGGATCACCTGAAGGTATTACTAATAGTTTTAGAAGAAGCTCATTTACCAAAATCAGTGGATGTCAAAAAGTTCCATCACCTGGTTGATCACATTCTTAACAACAATGTGATATCTTTCATTAATGATGATATACCTCCCGAAGGGACTGGTCATTGTATGTCGTTGCACATAGTGGTTATGTCCTCCAGATACGTGGTCGCAAGAGTATTGATAGATGGAGGGTCCTCCTTGAATATCTGCCCGTATGCCACCTTAGAGAAGATGAATATCAATCTCAATAGAATCCGAAGAAGCCATACAATTATCAAAGTTTTCGATGGATCCCGACGAAATGTTGTCGGGGAGATTGGATTACCTGTGGAGATTGGTCCACATACATTCTGTGTATCCTTTCATGTGCTCAAAATAGCTATAGGATACAACCTGCTCTTGGGAAGACTATGGATTCATATGGTTGGAGCCGTCCCGTCCACCCTTCATCAGCAGCTTAAATACATCATTAACAACAACCTAGTCACTGTTAATGCTGAGCTAGAATGTTCGGAACAAGGTGACATCCTGCTCATCAGTTTTAATTCAGAAGTTAAGCCTGTCAGCTTCCATGCCCTGGAGGTGAGCAACACTCACTACCATCCCATTGGGGCACCACCTCTGATACCCAGAGTTTCCGTCGAGGTAATGTCGGCGAGTCAAGAAATGTTATCTTTGGGTTATCAACCTGGACAAGGGTTGGGCAAATACCATTAGGGCATTAAGCGTCCAATTCAAGTTCCCAGTCAAACGGGGACAGTCGTACTAGGCTATTCTGCTAGTTCCAGCAACAGGGATCCTCATCAACACAAACAGGTTCCTTCATCTTCAGCCATACGGCGATTGCCACAACCTATAGGAGCTGAATCTATACAGACTTCAGTAAAGGTTCCTGCACATATGATGACCATGTTATTTCCGAAGTCGATACCGGTTAAAGGGAAAGAAGTTTTGATACCGAATCCAGAGGCAGAGGAAAAGGATCGGAAGCGTAAGCAGGACATTACAAGATGCTTATCAAACATACGCATCATAGTCCACACGGACAGTACAAATAGAGTCACCCCAAACGATGATTGTCCAGATATCATGGTCATCATTCCGGAGAAGGAGGACGACAACAACCCCTTCCTCACAGCCGTCCACCAGGACTTCACCCTGGGCAATTGGAGCAGCACTCCTTGCATTTGCCGACAAGGGTAAAAAGGCAGAAACTCCCTCTGCCTTGTTGATAACATTAACTACTTACTTTTCTATACAGTATTAGTAGTTACTTTTGTCATTACATGCTAACACTTTGTATGATTAAACAGTTTCATATATTAAGTGAAAGCATTTTGTTTCAGGACTCTAAAGTTAGATGTGCCTAAACTTGCTGATGAGGTGCCTATTCTCCATGCGGACTGTAACTTTGATGTAAAGTTGGACTCAGACTTGATGGAAATACAAGAGGATTTTGAGATACCTCAGGAGATCAAAGAATGGGTCAAAGACAAACCCAAGCCAAATTTTGATCAAACCACCTCTTTTAACCTCGGAACCTTAAAAAACCCCAAATAAATCTAGATTGGTATGGACCTCACTCTAAACCAAAGGAATGACATGGTTACTCTATTGACCCAATTCCAGGATATGTTTGCATGGTCTTATGAAGATAAGGTCGATTTGTCTACTGACATTGTTATTCATCGCCTCCCCATCAAAGAGGGATTCAAGCCAGTTAGGCAGAAGCTTAGGCGATTAAAACCTGAGTGGAGTTTAAAAGTTAAAGAAGAAATTGTGAAACAATTTTAAGCAGGCATCATCATGTTGTCAACATACCCTAAATGACTATCCAACATAGTCCCCGTGCCTAAATTGAGAGGAAAGGTGCGAGTTTGCGTGGATTACCGGGACCTGAACAAAGTTTGCCTCAAGGATTGTTTCCCGTACCATTCATCCACATACTCATTGACAATACAGCTCAATACGACATGTACTCCTTTGCTGATTGCTTTGCGGGGTACCATCAAATCATGGTTGTTGAAAAGGATCGTTAGAAAACTTCTTTCATCACTTCTTGGGGAACCTTTTGCTACAGACGGTTGTCATTCGACCTCATCAATGTCGGAGCTACCTACCAGCGAGCCTTGATGGCTCTCTTCCATGATTTAATGCTCAAGGAGATAGATATTTATGTGGATGACATCATTGTCAAATCCCGAAGGGAGGAAGACCACCTAGACCATCATAGAAAGCTCTTTAACAGGTTGTGTAAGTACAACTTGAAGTTGAATCCAGCCAAGTATGCCTTTGGCGTCAAATCAGGCAAGTTGCTAGGATTCCTAGTCAGCCACAAGGGGATTGAGCTGGATTCCACCAAAATCTAGGCCATCACGAAAATACCCATTCCTCAGACAAAGAAGGAAATACGGGGATTTTTGGGAAGAATCAATTTCATTAGCCGATTCATCTCTCAACTCACAGCAACTTGTGAGCCTATCTTTAAGTAGTTAAGGAAGAACTCCTCCACAAAATGGAATGATGAGTGTCAGAAAGCCTTCCTTACAATCAAAGAGCAGCTAGTCAATGCTCCTATTTTGGTACCTCCTAGGGATGATGTTTCCCTGTTTATGTACATGTCCACCAAAGACAATGCCATGGACTGCATGCTGGGACTGAAAGACAATACAGGCTAAGAGCGAGCTATCAACTACCTCAGCAAAAGATTCAGTAGTAGTGAACATAAGTACACTCTGATTGAGAAAACTGTTGTGCTTTAGCATGGGCTTCCATGAGGTTACATCATTACCTCCATGGTCACACAACCCATTTAATATTCCGTGTGGATCCTCTCAAGTACGTGTTTAGTAAACCCATGTTGAATTGCCGACTGTCCAGATGGCAGTTGATCTTACAACAATTTGACATAGTCAATGTAACGTAAAAGTCTATCAAAGGTCAAGGAATTGCGAATCAACTGACCGCTGCACCTTCAGGGGATTTCAAACCCTTGGAAACATACTTCCCCGATGAAGGGGTAATGACAGTTCAGCAACACCATCAGTACGATGCACACCAAACATGGAGGATGTATTTTGGTGGAGCTGTAAACATGGAAGGTTCTGGGGCTGGAGCAGTTCTAGTATCCATTACAGGGGAGCAACATTCCGTCACCGTCAAATTGTAGTTTGCCAACACCAATAACACAACTGAGTATGAAGGTTGTATCATGGGCTAAAACTTGCCCGATTAATGGGCATCAGACGGTTAACTGTCTTTGGGGATTCCAAATTGGTAATCAGACAAACCACATGAATCTATCACACCAAAGAACTACATTTGTTGCCTTACCATCGGCAGGTTCTACAGATGGCTTCGGAGTTTGAAGAAATATCATTCCTCCACATTCCTCAGAATAAGTTTGACTTTGCGGATGTGCTAGCAACCTTGGCCTCTTTGATCAATATACTTGACAAGGAAAACAAGCCAACCATCACATTTGCCCGACAAGAGGCTCCAACCTATGGGAATTACATTGGAGAAATATCGGATGAGCTACCTCCAATCGAACGCCTTTGGTACCTACATATCAAGGAGTACTTACAAGGTGGATCTACACCCATTGAGGCAAGCCTGACTGAATGAAGGCGGATCCATCGACTGGCTATAAAACTCTACCTGAGCGGAGACGCACTCTACAAAAGAGATGCAGGACTAGGTCTCCTCAAATGTCTGGACAAGGACCAAGCTCAGAGGATCATGGATGAAATCCATGGTGGAGTATGTGGCCCACACATGAGCGGCCCCCTACTTGTAAAGAAGATCCTAAGAATAGGGCATTACTGGCTCTCTCTCAAAGCTGACTGTGATGATCACGTCAAGAGATGTTACCAATGCCAAATTCATGCGAATGCTATCCACGCCCCTCCAAGGGAGCTCCACAATATGAGTTCACCCTGGCCCTTCTTAATGTGGAAAATGGACGTGATCAGGACCGTCGAGCCCAAAGCCAGTAATGGGCATCGATTTATCTTCACCATGACCGACTACTTCACCAAATGGGTAGAAGCAGCCTCCTTCCCCAGAGTTACAGAAGAAGTTATCATTGCTTTCATAAAAAACAATGTCATTTGTTGATATGGACAACCAGAGGTAATTGTATCAGACAATGCTAAGAACCTTAATAACAAGATGATTAAGGAGTTATGCAGTAAATTTCACATCAAATATCTCAACTCCATCATCTATCGTCCAAAGATGAATGGTGTTGTTGAAGCGACTAACAAAAACATCAAGAAGATCATGCAAAAGATGTCCGCTAGTCACAAAGGATGGCCTGACTTATTGCTTCTGACTCTGTTAGCCTATATAACATCAATGCGCACTTCCACTGAGGCAACCCCCTACTCATTAACCTATGGGATGGAAGCAGTGTTCCCCATAGAGGTGGAAATGGAATCCCTCAGAGTATTGATAGACGCTTAGCTGGATGAAGATCAGTGGGTACAAGATAGGTATCACCAATTGTCTTTAATAGATGAAAGGCGAGCCACTGCTATCTTCCATGGTCAGTTATACCAACAAAGGATCGCCATATCCTACAACAGAAAAGTCCATCTACGATAGTTTAAACAACATGACCTGGTCTTAAAGAAGGTTCTTGACAACCAAGATCAGTCCAAAGGAAAATTCGCCCCGAACTGGGAAGGCCCATTTGTTGTCAAGGAGGTATTGACAGGAGGTGCTCTCAGATTATAGGAGATGGATAGCGGTGAATTTTCCCAACTCATTAACTCAGACACCGTGAATGGTACTATGTCTGAAGTTGCCATCAAGCAAACATCCTGGTTATGGATCACCAAATTCCCAGTCAATTCAGGTTTTCTAAACCTTAACTACATAAAACTTTCCTCACACCCATTTGCCCCATCAGGGACAAACACACTTTCCAACCAGTAGCCTAGTTTTGGATCACCAGTTCCTTCACTCCTCACAGGTTTTCAAAACCTTTCACATCTTCAGGTTATCCCACCAGGGATTAAACCCTTCACACTTTTAGTTTATCCCATACATGGGATTAAACTTTTTGGCTGTAAACCGCCCTGTACATGGGGCGAACTACGCCGACCTGATCTCCCCAATACACGGGAGTACGTAGGCAGCCATTTTATATTGTCCGGTCACAATAAAACAAAAATAACAAAAATATTTCTATACCCTTCTCACTACAAAAACAAAAAAAACAAAAAAATCTCTACACCACTTCGCCACATACAGCGTTGAACCTCTACACCAGGTTCGAACTATGCAAACCTGATCTCCTCTTCAATAGGAGTACGTAAGCAACCATTCATGGTTCGGTCTTACCCCCTACCAAAACATAAAAACTTGTCAGCGGTACTGAGATCATCTTTCAATCCATCACACTTCATCGGCTTCTGACCAAAGGGATGGAACTAACTGACCTCCCCACACAAATGGGAGAATCGGCGACCATTTAAGCTGCGGTTGATTCCTAAAAAAAACACCAATCTATAAGAGATGGAACTAACTGGGCTCCCCCATACAAAGGAGTACTGACGACCATCTGTGGTGCGGTCAACCTCAGAGAGGAAAGCCACACTCCTCTCCACATCTACATATAGAAACCAGTCCCAAGACACTAAAGAAGGTAGGGAATACACACAGATCAACGATCCATTCTTAAAGATCTTGAGATATCTCAATGCCCGTCCATCAAGGAGGAGTTTAGAATACATCAAGATCACAAGCCCTGGAGAAACAGACAAATATCAAGCAAGTAATAAGGCATAACTAAAAGGAAAGTGATCAAAATATGTTTCCTTGCTATATATAATATTGTTTGACATATACAATGTGTACTGTACATGACAAAATGGCTACGCTAGTCTGTACAGAAAAATACAAATCCATCTACAAGTCGGTGTGTAAACAAACTATCAAGTCTAACATCGCATCCCTTTCAGAAGAAGTGGGGTAAAGCTGTGATGTTCTGCCCAAGGGTCTATACGCGAGTCAACAGATCTATAGCCAACTATATGGTGGCACTATACTCATCAATATACGTGCTCATCTCTGCAATGATGCAAGCAGTAAGTGACCTCACTACAGTACTATCTGTAACAGTGATATCTCAAGCAGATATAGCATTATCCCGCTCCACAATCACTGCATCTCTAGATGATCTGGCATCAGCATGCTCAGTAACAACGACATCTCTATAAGCTAATGCCTCATCTCTTGATGACAGAGCAACGTCTCTCCCATCAAGAGCTGTCAACATCAAGGCCCTAACCTGATCTCTCTTAAAGGTCATCAGATGAAGACTTTACTCTAGATACTATACTAAATAATGGATCACAGTAGCACTCGTCCTGGGAGAATCTACAAGAGCTGCTGGCAACCCAGTGAATGGTTCCTCCTCGGTGGTAGCATTAATGTCCTCCATGGGCGCTCTACCATCTGAATCAATCCCCAGCACTGTGGATACTACCGCAATCGATGCAGTCTCTGTCTCCATCCATGAAGAATACTCAATCAAATAGCCCGAATGGCTAACAAAAAACTCAGCACTCTCACGCTGATCTCAACAGGCATACACCATGGATCTGTCCTCTGGTGACAAATGGCGAGATGACAAACGCTGACGTAAGGCCCCCTTAAAAAGATGAACATCCTAAAACTAGTCAAACTGTGACATCACGGCCAGTGGGTGATATGTGGTCATGCCCCTCAAACCAGCCAGAGGGAGATAATCCATGCTTGGTGCATGAGTAATGAAGCTATATGGTGAACTAAGCCCTGAACACGGCAGAATGTTAAATAAATCTCCAATCTCTGCCAAGAACACCGACTAGGATGTAGCGTCTACAAACTCCAATGGCTAAAAGGAGTAAGACATGTCTATCTCATGGGAAAAACAATATCCATGTCGTATGAACGTGCCAATCGGTCTCAAGTGCAACATGAACCACACGTATAACATGACCGATCTGCCTATAAACACCCCTACAGGATAGGTGTGACAATACGTGGCTGACCTCAGTGTCTCTGCCACAATCATCGGAATAATGGTATGACCCTCCTTGAGAGCTCTAACCGCCATGACAACACCGATGTCCAGCTCATCCATATACAGTGGCATGTACAAATAAGCCACTACGCACATCACGAGCACATCTACTCTGGCCACATGCCACTAATCCTCTAGCATGGTGAAATCCCCAGTGTATTGTGTATAACTGTCCACTGAGCCAAATCTGTCTATCAAAAAACGCTGGGACACTACATGATCAGATGTAATCTCATCCTGCACTACTCTACGCCCAACCCGGTGAGGGTCATGAACTGTCGGCGCATATCTCTGACAGCCATCCGAGCGCAAGGCCTGTCTAAGGGCAAAGCCGTCAACCGCTCATACTCCTCTAAGGTAGGAGTCAACTCATGGGTCCCAAACCGAAAAACCTGCCTCTCCGGTACCTGTAATATTCCCAAATTCGGTATCAAACACCATGAATCTGGTATATTAATTCTATAACTATTGCAGAAGATATAAACATAAATTATTTATACATTAAACTTACACACTAACCCCAAGGTCGAGAACCTTTACGTAATACCTTTATTCCATATTCTATCCGACATACAATGTCACTTATTCTCCTGTATCCAACGTAATCGTTTTAATCTGCAATGTTTATCATGATATGACAAGGGTGAGCAACAAGTTTGCCCAGCAAGTTTAAGTTTAATAAAGGATATATCATGATTGAAAGAATTGAACAATAAGCTGGCTAACGTTCAACAATATAATAATTGAGAACTAGCATGAATCAAATTTTAATAGCTAAACGACCAAAACAATAAGAATGACTAGTCAAGAAAGAACATGAACAAATCAACTGAACCAGATGGTAATGAAGGTGATCAGCTATTCATACCTGATGAACACATGCAATATGCATAAAGTGCGAATCAATAATTTATAGACGTGATAATTAGCAATGATTAACCACAAGCATAATTGAAGAATCATAACTCAGGGTTGAGTTAGAGAGAACTTACTTGTTCGGTTGATTACTATTACGCAATCTATCTTAGCTTCATCCAAAGACCTAATATTGATAATATAGATATTTCAATATTAGAATAATATTATCACAATAAATTACTATTATAAAATAACCTAAACACATAACCACATAATCCTATAGGTCTATAAAACACATAAGACCTAATCTCAAGTCAAACTATTTCAGTCTGAGTTGAGTTCGGTACTATTTCGACATCCCGATTGCCTAATCGAATAATTCTCGAGCCTCTTACCAATTAAGACTCTGCCTAAACATTTCACAATTATCTTAGATAATTTATTTATCAGTCAAAATATTTTTTAATAACTCATAATAATTTTTAAATAATTATTATCATTTATTATGATTTTTCAATCATTAATATCATATTTATATGATTTAAATACTTTAATCTTATATATTATAAGTTCTTCTTTAACATCTAACAAGTCAAATACTAATCCAGCAACCTCGATTATCAAAACATACCAATCCAGCAAACCAAATTGTAATCCAGCAAACTAGATTCCAAATCCAACAACTAGATGGCCAATCCACCAAACCAAATTATAATCCAGAAAATTGGATTCCAGATATAGCAACCAGATTGCAATCCAGCAAGCTGGATTCAACATATTTTCAATTCAGTAAACTGTTTTTCAATCCAGTAAGTTGGATTCATCAGATTTTTCAATCCAGCAAGCTGGATTCATTATCCTTTTCATGAAAAATACCAAATCAATTTATTATTTTTCTATCTTTTGTCCAAACATATATACATATATTTCATACACAAAAAGTATTTTTTCGTAATTTTTCAACTTCCTTTAGTATTTTTAAAAATCATTTTTAGTGCGTAGCTTAAGAAATTAGCCCTAATATGCTTAACTCCAGAAATTCCCATCTCTTGACATAATCTTATACATCTTAATGTGAGCCTCCAGTTAAAATTTCGTGGCCATCAGAGTTATAGAACTCCGGTTATAGCCGTTTTCGTCAAAAAATCCTAAAAATAGAAATTGTCATAACTTGGTCATTTTAAGTCAGAATGAGCTCATTTTTGGACAGAAACTACTTTATATCATATATTTTCATGTCCCAAAAGGCCGGAATTTATTTCATAAATTAAGTGGCCGAAACTGCCCTTGCAAAATCTAGAACAATAACTATTTTGGAAAAATGACTTTTTCGTACTTTGCTAAAATCAGTCCATACAGAAATCTACAACTCCTTTTTCAGTGATTCCACTTGTAGATATTATAAAACTTATCATATTATCATCCCAAATTTTTCCAAAATTTTTGAACAACCAAAAAATGACCAAACTACACCTACCCTTGACTAGACCAAAACAGTCTGTTTTCCTTTATAAGACACGAAACTGTTTTTGTTAAAACCGTCACTACGGACTATATACTCAACATTTTTGAGTGATACCACTTGAGTTTAGTAGTTAACTTACATATCTAGTACCTCTCTTTGACGGATCGCAAAAAGAAGGTGTAGATCAAAAATGGTGGAAATTCAAAGTACATAAAAATTTTATGGTTTATAAACTAGAAAATCACTTTTCTTTACTTTTGATTTCCAAACAAATTAACACCCAATATGAGTATATCTAAAAAATAAACACACATTAACACGTATATTCATGATTTTTGAGTTTAGAAATATATATTTAAGTTTTGATTTACAATAATAAAAAATACATAACAAAAGGTATTTATACCTTTGATTTTCATGCTCTTGTTCTTCTTCTTCCATGAATGAACCTTCTCCCTCCTCTTCTCTCTTCTTCCTTCAACCGTCCCTCTCCTCTCTCTCTCTTTCTAGTTTAGGTTGGTTAAGAGAATAAAATGAAAGAGATGGGACCTTAGATATTTTTCTTTTTGTTGAAGTAAAAAAATGTATAGATATATTATGTGTAAGTAATTAAATTTTCCCCAACCACTTATCTCCTTCTCTCTCATTAATCATCATTTAGATATGTGGAAGATTAGTTAATAATGTGGCTCCTTAAAATTAATGCCACCTAGCTTGAATTGGGTAATTATCTTGTGCACAAATTGTGGCTAGAAGTGATGACATGCAATCTTCTTTCTCTCGTTGTATATCCGGCCACTTGGCCTCTCTTTCCCCCACATTTAAGTTTACTTGTGGCCATTTCCTCTACCACTCATTAGCTAGCCATGTGGCCTACTTATTCTCCCACCATTTGGTTTAATTTCTTTGTCCAAAAATGTCCCTCCTTTGCCTTTCCTTGTCCAAAAATGCCCCCCATACTTGGATCAAATCTTGGGCTTTTTAAATTTTTTGATTGGGCCTCTAAATAATTTGATTGGGCCAAAACTTGGGCCACCATATTTAATCTCTTTGGACTTTTAATTTAATTTCTTTGGGCCATAACAAAATATCATATTTTCATACTTTTAATATTATCATTCCCTAATTATTTAATTAGAGTTTTCATTTACCAAATTATAATTTAAAACCTTACTTACATACACTTAATTTCTTAACCCAACTAGACTTGCTATAATTAGGTTATAGAATTAATTAATTGAGATGTATAAAATAAATATCTTGGAATTAATATATATTTTAAATACTATTATTCCCTCATACCATAACCCTAAACCACAAACGGTACACATATACAATCACTGTACATAAAACATATAAGTTTTATCACAAAAATTTCTAAATCCTTACAAATTCTTCACAGAATTTCAAATCCACACACTGTTTCCAGTCTAGGTCTTAATATTTAACCTTTAATCAATCAATTAAGATTTTTAATAATTGTCTAAATTCTTAGGTTGTCATAGTACCCAATGCTCTAGCATACCATCTACAGAGACCAATGGAACCTGGAACGTCAAGAGGGTCACAGAATGCTGCAATAGCTGATCTACAATCACCCTGTCTGAAGGGGATACACTATCATACCAAGATCTCAGACGAGAGGCCACCAATACTGGTGGGGTGTGATCAATACGGCTAACTGTCGAAGAAGACATCTATGTGGGTCGTATCATAAGACCATCCAGGGGTCAATGCTAAATATCTCTGGACATACATATGCATAACATAATACATGCATAACAAATAATAGATGGCAATATGATGTAGGGAATGGAAAACAATACATACATTCCTAAGTACATCATCTCTGTACAACTAAAAAATATAAGGAAATGGGGCACAAACGCCCTACGGCTAACAGAGGCCTATCAAAAGATATAACGAGAATGGGGCACAGCCACCCAGAGTCTAAAAGAGGCCTATCAAAAGATATAGCGAGAATACACATCAGAAGAAGACAATGGTGTCTATATCTACATCATTAATCATGTCCTCCTGAGTCACTGGATCCCCGCCAAGAGGGGTGTCAGGCCTATACAAGGGAGGATCTGCACCGGCAAAGCCATATGGGTCATCTGAAGGGCCAGCCCCCGAGCTGGAAGGATCAAAAGTATCCGTCTCTGAAGGATCTCTGCCCAAATATCGGATAAAAAAATGTGCCTGGTCCAACTGCCGGGTCAAACTGTCAATCTGTGTCAAATGAGTCGGATCTCGGACACAGGTCATCCAATCCGTCATCATCACGGATCCATAAACCATATCCCCCATGAACTTAGTGGCCCAGGTCTGGGCTCCGATGGTATGAGGGGACCACCAGTGGTATAATGCCTCATGAGTAAACGGACCCTCTGACAAGTTAAAGCCTTCAATGCCCATCAACGGGATATCACTGACAGGCGACTATGATATAGTCCAATAACGCCTGGCAGGAGGCAAGATCAGTACACGAATCTATCCTCTGGTGCTCCTAATAGCACTCTCTCCTAAATAGAGCTCCCATCCTCCATCTGTGAAGAGAGGAATCCGGCGGGAGGACATCACATGCTCGACACCAGTTGGGTATCCATCCTCAAAGTCGATAGTCAAATAGTACCCAAAATAGGGAACCCAAGTGATGGCATCAGCTGTCAACAACTCCAACTGTAAGCGACAATGGGTGAAACCCTCAACTACAGGAACCTCTGCCAGAATGGAGTGATGCCATCGTCATCCTCGTGGATAGGTATCTAAACCTAACACACTAATAGGATGCAAACATGGAAGCCTCTCATAGGCCCAAAATTGCCAACACAAAGGCAAACATCTGCTGTCAGTTAACACTCTTAACCTGTACATGGGAAATCATAAGAGAAATACTCACCAACAAAAATGGGTAAAATCCTAGCCAAGCCTCTGTCAAGCCCTGTGAACACATGCGCATTCCGTTGAGGAAATAGGCAAAGGTATAGGAACCCCAATCATACTCTCCAATACGGTCCACTTCTCGCGTGGCGCTGATCAAAGCGAATGACACCGTGGAAGAGTTGTCTAATATGAAACAACCCCTGATAATAACCGGGAACAATCGCCGAAGAATGCGATCCCTGACTCTCACATCAGCGGCCATGGGCTCACTCAACAGCCCACTCATAGCATCTATGCTCAAAGGACCCGTACGGACGGTCCTACCCTTGAGCGCCTCAGCTGAAACTCCTACCAAGGATTTAACGACAGTATGGGTAATGTTCACCGTATATGGCACTGTCGCCCCTCCAAACTCCATACCGGTGATAAACCGCCAATCCATCGATGTCATCATCACCTCGCAATCCAACAAATGGAGAGACTGAGTCTAGTGAAATCAGCGCTCAAACAATGCCCTGAGATAACCCCAAGGACAACTGTAATAACCGTGAATTTTAAGTCGCTATATATGTATGTACATTATTGATGTTTAAAACTTTGTGTTATGTAGTGATTCAATATGTGACAACATATGTGAAGTGGTGCATGGATCAATTAACATATATACTATAGTTATGGATATGTATATACATGTGTAGATTTCATTAAGAATGGAAGCTTTGTAACCTAATTATACATTAGGTAAGATAATTAAATAACCTAAGGGTTATGGTAATAAGGAGAGGTTAGTATTTAAATTGTATACTAACTTAAGTGGATAATCTTATTATTTCAAGTGACTAATAATTTTAAACCTAATTCTTGTGAACCTAATTAGGTTATGAACTAAAGTCACGTGTATAGGTAATTAAATTTCATAAGATTAGGAATGAAAACCCTAAATAATCAAATTGGGTAACATATATTAAAATTACTAGACTATATTTATTACATGGCCCAAAACAATTAAAGGAGAAGCCCAAAAGAAATAAAATACAAGCCCAAACTTAGTCCACTTGATTAAGGGTATTTTAGACCTTTGATTTATCTAATTTATGCATTAAAATAAAAGCTAAATAAAGGAATTAGTGGGCATGTATATGGCTGGCCACATTAGCCTTTTTAAGGCAAGAATATTAAGCTAATCATGTTCCATAAGTAGAAATCTTACACACAAGGACAAGTGTGTCATGCTTCCATTGGTAGAAAATCTACTTATCACCCTTAATCACATGATTAGGCTTAATTGGAAGAGATAAGGTGAAGTCTTTTATCTATGGGACAACCAAAGTATGGGGGACAATAGTTTTATCACACATTCATTTCCTAGACATTTTCATTTCTCTCATTCTTCTTCTTCTAATTTTTCTCCCAAGCTAGCAACTTCAAGAGAGAGAAAAGAGAGAGAGAGGTTCAGCCATATAGAGAGAGAGAGAGAGAGGAGTGCTAGTTTGTTCATGCATCCTAAGTTAATCACTTACTTTGGTAAATCAAGGAAGGTTGTCATTAAATCAAGGTATAACCTAACCTTCATCTTCTTCTTCTACTTTGTTTTATAGCTTGAGTTTTGTTGGGGTTATGATCAGATACTCAAGATACCCTAGTTCTACATATCATCATGTATGGAAATAAGTATCTTGAGTGTTAGATCAAAGGTTTAAAGGAAGGAAATGAGAATATATTCTCCAAGGGGTGAAACCCTTGTTTTTCTTCCACTAAATCTTGTGTAACTCAAGTTTTACAACTTGGATTTGTGATCCGTCGAAGGGGGATGCTAGATACATGAGTTATCTAGTAAACCCAAGCTGTAGAACACAAATCTAGCAAGTTTTGAAACCTTTGGGGCTATTTTCCCCAAAACAGTCCACTTTGATTGTTAAGGGTTCAAAACCCTAAAATAGTTATTATTCTTGTTTTTCTTGGGACTGTTTTGGATAGTTTCATGTCTTTTAAAAATCTGGGAAAAATCACAGAGGTACCTTGAGAAGTTATATACATGTAGGAAAAAGAACGGACGCGTTTCGATTTATAGGTTGTGCGTAATGGCTATTTCTGTCAAGGACTCCAAAATATTAACCTTCGAATATCTCACTGTGTATGCACTGGAAAATTCCAAAATTTTTACAGTAGGTTCATATATGTTATGAGAGTATACCGTGAAAATTTCAAATTTTTCTGAGCAGAACTCAATTTATGAAAAAATGAAGCAGGATCCGAGTGTTTTGGGCACTTTAAAATTAGTAAATCATTTTCTAAAATTCCAGAAAAATTTGGGAATCATTGTTGGTTCATATACTGCCCAAATCCAAAAAATGAGAATTTTTGGAATCAGTTTGCTATTTTTCATTAAAATGATTAAGTTATGAATAAAAGGAAATAAATAGTTAAATGATGTCTTAAATAAGAAAAATATGATTTTAATGCTTGAATACTCCTAATATATAATATTATGACTATTTTAGGGCATTTTGATAATTTATAATAAGAAATATTATTTATGACATTTTATGGATATTAAATAAGATGTTTAATAAAGGGTGAGTAATTAGAATAAATTGTTTATTAATCCAATAAATTATTAAAAATATTATTATGATATTAATAATATTAGAATATGATATTGTTAAGTAAATAAAAATATTAAGATTAAAACTTCATTAACATATTATTAAATGGTTAATAATATTTGATTTAAGCATTAATAAATGATTAATGTATTATTAAATTAGATTAAAATATTATTAAGTAAATAATAATATTCGAAATTAAATAAAATGTTATTAAAAATATAATAACATTAGTAAAGGAATAAAATATTATTAAATAATTAATAATATTAGTAAATAAATAAAATATTATTAAAATATTAATACTATTAGTAAATGAATAAAGTTTTATTGATTGATTAATGATACTAAAGCATAAGTAAGATAATAATATTAATGCATAATTAAAATATTATTAAGAGGATTAATAATATTAGTAAAGTATTAAAATATTATTAAGATATTAATAATATTAGTAAGCGAGTAAAAGTATTATTAGTGAACTAATAATACTAAGAGGTGAATTAAATATTATCAAGATTAATAATATTAGGTGAATTAAAGGTATTGTTATTTAATAGTAACATTATCGAAGCGTGATAATATTTCTAAGAACTAAATGTAATATATAATATCTATGTGATTACATAGTCTAATGTTATGCTATGACTAATTGAAAGATTAACTATATGTCTCTCAAAGGAAGATAATTAAACTGCCTAGCGGATAGAATTTAATTATGTAGCCGTAACCTACAAATGAGGCAAGTCCCCTAACTTAAACTCGAGTTATTATTTTCAAAGCATGTTAGCGAATAATTATTGATGATTATTCACCTCTATATTGATTATTGAGATTCGTACTTGGTGCAATTGAATTCATGTTCTATTATTATTGAACTGTGAATTAAATTAATGTTCTTCATTCATGAACTGTTTATGAGATAGATCTATGCTAATTGTATCAGCTAGATCAAGCATATTTAAATTTGTTAAATCAAATGTGTTTTAAAAAGCTGTTCTTATTAAATTGATATGATAAGAACTCTTGACTGAGAAAAAGGAAGAATTTGATTAAGGCATGATATCGATGCTGGATTATTAAGTGTTTATGCTTAAATTACGGGGTATGAAAGGCTGATCCCCTACCAAAACTTATTAAGAGGTCCAGTTTAAATGACTGAGAACCTTGGCAAATGTTCATGGTTATTTCAAAACCACTCAGTACACGTTATTTAATTATTCGAATATTCAATTATTGATTATTAATTCATGTTCCTTCACAATCTTATACTATTGTAGAACATTGAAAACAAAACATCTTTCTAGTCATGATATATCTCCCTTGTATATAAACTTGCTAAGAAAATTAGTTGCTTACCCTTGCTATATCATGACATTTATTTCAGTTAAGCCCGAGGGATCCAATGCGAAAGACAAAGGCAAGGGAAAAATCCATGAATAGTTTAGAATGAGTGATTAGTTATTATTATCTAATGGAATTTCTTATGTAAACCTTTTGTAATATGAATGGTGTATTTAAGTTAAGGTTAAGAAGACCTTGGGACTATGTTATGAAACTTTATTATAATGAACAATGTATGTTTATTATTCCGTAATAGTTTATAGAATGCTTATGATGATGATAGATCGTGAGCACCAAATTTGAGGTTAGAGAACCTGAATTTGGGGGCGTCACAACAACAGCGGGGGAGGATAGAGAAGAACGGCCCAAAACCCCAACCATGCACGATCTCTCGGTAATCTGGGAGCAGAGCCTGATACAGGGAGTATATGCTGAACCAGTTCCCTCGAGGCTACGTAAAGCTGGAAACCTACATCAATGCAAATAAACATCAGAATCCTTGCTCCTCATCAATAGGAAAAAGGAAGATCAAACCCAGGTTTTACCTCGTTTGTCTGTAAGTAAACTGAGGGGTGGCGACTCAAATCACCTAGAAGATCTGGAATCATCACATTAATGCCTAGAAGATCCCTGCGGGTAGCATGAGCAACAGGAGTTAAAGCCGCAACCGGTACATCTTCCTCCTCGTCCTCAACATCCGGTACATCAACCCGGATAGGACGTATCACCGCCTCTGCCAAACGACAAGGTTTCTGACTGAACGGGGTCGAGGCACTTCAGAAGCCCTCCTCCGCATACCTGAAGTGGTCCTGCAGGAACTACTCGGCTGATCCAGATCCATATATATATGGACACAAGTCTCCAAATCACCTCAGAAAGGGTGTGGTAAATTCGAACTTGGAGCTTTTCAAATACATTTTATGACTACATGCATGCATGCATTACTTTAGTATACGCCTACAGTAGAGTTAAAAATGCATGGCTACCCAATGCTTAGACTTATGGGAAAATTTTTCCAGAGTCTCCTTTGTAAACAGGACTATCCACATGCACATAGGCATAACTAGGTGGCCATTCAGTAGCACACCTACCCACAGTCATAAACATCCTATATGCATACACTTGTCAAAGTCACAATCCATGATGATAGACTAATTACCCGAATTACTTTACTTTACTACCTGTGCTCATTTGTCCTTTAAATAGGATAAGAAATAGCAGAAAAAGATACCAATTTGACTATTTCAAAAGTTAATTTTTTTCACATCATTATGTTCAACATGGTTTAATACTAATATTTATTATGTTGAATATTTTTTATCAAGTCATATGAGCATGCATATTCACTACTATGTGTTTGGACGCATTTTATATGATAATTCATTTTTCAACGGACAAAAACTGGAAAAGAAGACATGCATACGTTACCAGGATAGTGTGAAACACTTGTACGGTGATAGAATTTGCAGAAAGACGGCCCAACTCAGCAGATCTGAAGAAGAGCTCTCGGATTTCCTGTGTGGTGCAGTATGAAATTAACTTTTGAAAGCAACAGGCCACTTAAAACCACCCACAGTTGGCCGCAGGTGTACCTGTGGCTCCCCTAAGTGGGTCCCACCACTTTGGCTCGGTCCAATTCGAGTTGCAAAGGAGGTCTCACAAGTTGAAACAGTCAAATAATGAGAAAAGATGCTACGCGATGGAGCGGAAAAGCCTAAAATCCTGGTTTTCAAGACCAAACTGCTGGTCTTTCTATCACTCATTGGTATTCGCCCATACATAGGGTTCACAATACCGATGATCATAATTGTTGCAAAAAATAATCGGCAATACCTCATCAAGGTCTGACGCCATCAGTTAGGAGTAGTAACTCCAAAGTAACTCCCCAGCAGGAATTTCATGCGTCTTCAGTCGTTGATGCACATGTCAACGAAGGTCAAGCAGCCTTGACGTTATCTTCAGCCGTTGGCAAATAAATCCAATGAAGTGTCAGAATCTGTCTAATGATTTCAGCCGTTGATGCACATGTCAACGAAGGCCAAGCAGCCTTGACATTATCCCTAGCAGGGATCTTGGCCTTTGAAGAACATTTTAGCGAGGGTCAGGCAACCCTGACAAACACAAACTATTGGCAGTAAATTCGACAGATCACTAGGAAGACTTGGCGATACAAACCAGGAAAGAACATCCTCATTGGGGAGGACCAATGATGGAATTTGTTATACACAATTTGAATCAGATAAATGCTCAGTTCCCCAGAGTCTCTTGTACATTAGAGGAACATATATGGTGGAAAGGCTGCGCCAAGGATTAAAGACTTTGGTGATAACCCAAAAGTTAACATCCTGGTATTTCCTGGGAACTTTGGAGCACACAGCCAAGCAATTCTTCAGAGACCTCACTGATCACTCCAGTCCCCATCAGAAGTCATGGGAGCATATAGTCATCACATCCCATTGGAAAACAGTCTAACAAACCACATACATTTGCATCATGCTGCAGGACATTGCATCATGAATATCTTGTCATATTTCAAGTGTCTAGTGTTCTTTATCCTATCCATGCCATTACATTGCATGAATATGATAAAGAGGGGCATCTGTAGACACTCAAAAATTTCTGCATTCCTGTTTCTAACCTTACAAGAGGGCAAAGTTGTCTTCCAAAGATAACCCTGGAAGTCAAAGCAGAATCGTCCCAGAGACAACCCCGGGATACTCAGTCTTTACCATCTCAGAGATAACCCCGAGATATTCAGTTCCAGTCCTGGAGACAACCACGGGAGCTTCAGTTTTAACCTCAGAGGTAACCCTGAGGAATGCAGTTCCAGTTCTGGAGACAACCCCAAAATCCTCAATTTCATCTCGGAGATAACCTCGAGATCTTCAGTTTTAATCCCAGAGATAACCCCGGGAGATACAGTTCAAACCTCAGACACAACCCCGAGGCATGCAGTTATAGTTCCGGAGATAACCTTGGAAATGCTTGTTTCAAACCCCTGCGATCAGCTTCAACACTCGGTGATAGCCCCGAGGCACTCAGTTCCAAACTCAGAGACGACCATAGGAGGACAGGCACACCTTAGAGACAACCCTGAGGACATTCAGCCCTTGCAGCAGTCCAATCTCAAAGATAACCCTGAGCAATGACTGCTAAATCATTCCAAAATCGGAGATAACTCGGTGAGGGAAAAAATTGTCATTTTGCCACCTCGATCCCACATTCACGTCGTCTCAACATTTCAACATACATGCTACACAAAAGTGTCCTACAAGAACCAGAGCTCCAATCCCGAGTGACTAATACACAAGACAGCACACTTGATAGAATTTGAAGCTTGAAGACCTGGGCATGGACCCATCTTCCTGACTTCGTACAACCTTTTATCCCATGTGCTTATGTATCTCTCGACAACAGCATGCCATAAAAGGTCTTATAGACCTCGATCGAATGCCTGGATTGAAATTTTGAAGGTTCGAGCGGACAACACGTTGCACGAGTGCACATACTTCGAGACGACGGGGTCCGTAGAGCCTGGGTCACCCCGAGCAGCCACAGGTACACCTGCGGCTCCCCCCTCTATAAATAGAGGGCTTGGGGCAGTCATTTTCAAAGGGGAAAAGGCGAGGAAGGCCTATCCAATTTACTCTATACACACTATAAATTGAGTGCTTTCTCATTTCAAACACTTGTGAGCTTATATTTGGCTACTTTTTACTGGTGGGAACCGAGTGTTCATCCATTTAAAGCTATTGAAGTCTTCTTTGGCAGTCCACTATAAGCCTTCTTACATTATCTAAAGCCTTCTCCTCACTTCTTGCACACACTTATATTCACATTGAGAGTCGTGTGTGTGTGTATGCCCGGATCGTCAGTCCGTGGTTTATTGCTTATATATATATATATATATATATATATATATATATATATATATATATATATATATATATATATATATATATATGTGTGTGTGTAAATACTTGTATATATATATTATTATTATTATTATCGAGTTATCTCGATTGAGCCTGAATATAATATTCGGAGCGTTTATTACTTTTATATATATATATATATATATATATATATATATATATATATATATATAAATACTTATATATATCTCCTGTCATCAAACTCTATTTGATTGAGCCTGGATTTTACATCCGGAGTGTTTACTGCTTTTATATATATATATATATATATATATATATATATATATATATATATATATATATATATATTCCTGTCTGGCTTGGAGTTCACTTCGTGGCCATTTATTGCTTTCATTTACATTTCGTCCCGCCTAGAGTTTACTTCGAGGCGGTTGATCGTTTATATATATATATATATATATATATATATATATATATATATATATATATATATATATATATATATATATACAGCTTTTATATATGTATAACTGTTTACAGCTTTCATACAAACTGCTACATCATATGAGCCTAGGAATCATGTGATCACAGATTCAGTCTACTAAATCTAAATTCGCTTCCCGTGATGGACATTTTCAGATGTACATGACTTGTAAATTATTCACGGTATTTGAATTTCCTTAGAAAGCTCTCATACCCACAAGGAATTCGGCACTGCTTTTTATCTTGTTTTCTTGAAGCTGCTTCGCATCTCGAAAATAAAAGCAATTAAGCTAAACACATACTAAAATGGAAGTATCAAAGGCCTCAATTACTATTGAGCCCAATGGTTTAAAAAAACATTTTTTACAAAACATAACTGCTATATCTTGTTAAAACTTAACTTTTATACAAAATTCAAACCCTTTGTATATAGGTGCAAACGAGGCATAGCACCACTTCCAGATAATTGCACATTGATCTATACACACATACACACACACATTCAGATAATGGTTTAAATTGAAAAGGGCCGGTCACCGTGGTAACACGGATGTCGGGGGGTGCCTAACACCTTCCATCCGCATAATCAAGCTCCCAGACCCTAACGAATCTCGGTTTCACAGACCTGTTAAATAGTGTCACATCACTAGGTTAATGTGCAAACCTTTTCTCGGTTGTGTTGGTGCAACCATTTAAAAATACCAACTGGTGACTCTTACAGTCCCAATCATCGACATATACATATCGGACCTTTTCACAACTTATTTTTTCAAACAAATCTCACCTAACATGAGAACACCAAAAGGCAAGAACAGAAAAGGGATAAATAAAAATCCCGACGTCGACAATGCCTTAAGAAATAAAATTTACATTATCAGTTAAATTATAATTTCTACTCTACCATTATAATCATAACTTTACTTAACAAATTCTCACTCCTCTAACTTAATTATGTAATTAAATTATAATATTACCATTATGCTTGCGTAATAAAATACACATAAATCCCATCAGTTTTATCACACTTAAATAAATTATCCCATAACAATTTCCATTAAATATTTATTTAAAACCATAAATATTCCAACTAAGATATTGTAAGACCCCAACTTATTAATGAATAAAATCAAATTTTCTCTAAATATTATTGTGAATAATAAGGGGTTAATTTGATATAATACTTTGGTTATGGGTGAAATGTGCAAATTTTGCAAAATAAGCAAGTGGTTATAAAATATTTATTTTTGGTCGGTGAATATTCGGTTGGTCGTGGAATATTCTTGCTGTCGGGGAATATTCGTACGACGACGCAGCCTTGTGTGGGCCCCATAACGGAAAGCGATTGGATGAAGAAAACGACAAGTATAAGTTGTTTATAAATAACGGCGTAGTTGTTACCATTAATACTGTTGGAATACCCGGTGGTTAAAATACAGTAGCACACGGTATTGCACCAATTATTGATTCTTACGTAAGAAGGCACTACTCAATAATTGTTACAGTAGTTATTATTCAATATTTTATTTTATTGATTCAATAATTGCTGCGTTGATATTTTATATTATTGTTGTTTCAATAATTGTTGCTGCACAGTATTTTCATTTATCAGATCAATAATTCATATTATTTGAATAATATTATTAGATAACATTATTGGCAATGTCTAGAAAGTTCTATCTAAGGAGAGGTTTGGTCATCTAATTGCGCGCCAGTAAGGAGAAATCCTTATTGGAAAGCCCCCTCTTTCCAAGGAACGGCCTGGTTGTCATAAATGTGATTCTGTAATATTATTTGTGAATAATTAATTATTGATTCATATGATAAGGAAATATTTATTTTATGTGGATATAAATGAGGGATATATTTTTGTGGTTAAAAATGAAGGAGTTAATGTTGAGGTTTTTGTCAGTATTTTTGTCGGAATGGAGGTATTAAAAATCAGGATTTTTGAGATAGTTTGCGGGGGTTATAATTTTTAATCCGACCGTTGGATCGTGGTAATTTTTGGATATGTTATACATATATAAGTTGAGTATATGTCCACAAATTTTGAACCGTTAAAAATGAACGTATGATTTATTACGAATTTTACAAGATGACTGGTTCAGAAATTGTTGAATTTTCGGAGTTTATCATTTTGGTGGAAAATTCTAGAATTGGTGGGCCCCACTTGTGGTTGGTGAAGAAATGTGCTGAATTATATTTCAAATGTGGTGGGTGGGAATAGTAGCAGGTAAAGCCATCAGGTTGCAGGTCAAACCTACCAAAATTTTCCTATAAATAGAGGGCTAAGTTAGAATTGAAAATCACACCAGAAACAAGTTTTCTCTCTTTCTCTCTCTAGATTATTGAGTGTATTTTGTGAGTATTTAGATACTTTGAGAGTTTCTATTCATCAGAGCAAGTTTCTTTCAGCCTTATACCGGTATTCCGACCAGAAGTACTGATATTTTGAGGTAAGGGATATTATTTTCTTCTTAAATGATATTATTTTCTTCAATATCATTATGCTGAAATATTGATATGAGTTTTTATCAAATTTGGAACTTTTTGTGTCGGGGGTTACTATTCACGTATACGGCACTATTCACGTATACGGTACTATTCACGAATACGGCACTATTCACCGAAAAATAAATTTTTTCCTTTTTGTCCAAGATGTCTATTATGGTTACTATCTTTGATTGTATCCATGTTTTGATCTTTATTTTTGAATTCTGCTTCACAATTGATTATTATGAAGTATTATTGATCTTGGATAAACTGTTATACGAATCCCTAATATTTGTCCTTCTGTCTCACTGGATTCGTTCTCTTTAAGATATTTTTCATCATCCTCAGTCCTAAATGATGATATTACTGAATATCTTTGGCCTGTAGTGCAAAGATGTATGATTACTTGATGAATATCTTTGGCCTGTAGTGCAAAGATGAACAGGTGTTGAGATGAACATGACCGACTGATGATACAAATGAATATCTTTGGCCTGTAGTGCAAAGATGAATATTTGGATAAAGATGATTATTAATTGATGTTACAGGGATAAAATATTGATGATGGACTTTTAAATCTTAGAAGATAGTAGAATTCTTTCTCTACTTGACTCTTCTAATGGTTTGCTGTTTCCGCTGCAGTTGTTGATCTAAAACTTGTTGTCGATTATATTCTATCAGATTTTTCCCTGTTGAAGACTAACGATAATTTGTTTGTATATTATCTTAGTCATAATATTCTTTACTGGGCTAGTTGAGCTCACCCTTTTCCTTTTTGTTCCATTTTTCTTCTCAGGAGGTGAGAACATAGCAGGATCTAGTCGGGGTATGGAGTGATGGTTCTAGAAAGATGTATTAGCAGTCCTCACTATTTCTGTAAAATAGTGTTTGAATAATTGTAATGAGGATTTATTTGAGTGTGGATATTGTCTAGAAGACAATATTTGTATTTAAACTCACAGTATGTGTTGTCGTATTTTGCACGACATTTGTATTATTGAAGTTGTAGTTTGCTTTCTGTACCATGTATTTGGCGACTCAGAATGGGTGTTGTATACCTATTTTGGGGGCGTCACAGTTGGTATCAGAGCTTAGGGATATGATCCCTGGCTGAGATGTGAGACAAGAACTAGGAGGGGAGAGACGGGGAATTCCTTCGCTAGTATGACCTGACTAAGTTTATTTGGTGTTTATTTGGTCGGTCAGAGTATAGGGATAATATATGACATGACTATTAACCCTTGTTTTATGGCAGTATTTAAGAATGGCAGCTGAGAACGTTAATAATGGAGTAAATCAGACCGTGGAGACACCTTTGATCACTACCCAGGGGAACGTGCAACAGGAAGGCAATATTCCTCCTGTAAACAACGTTACCGAGCAAACGATGAATGATGGAATGTTTAGGAGCTTTTTGCAGTTCATGCAAAATCAGACGAGGGAGACTCGTGTGCAGAATACGGGTGGAAATGATAACAACGCGCGGTTTGTCACAGCTAAGCAGTTCAAAGAATTGGGACCACCAGAATTTAAGGGAAAGCCGGATCCGATCATGGCGGAAACGTGGGTCAAGCAAATTACCAAGATATTTGATGTCTTGGGATGCACGGAGGAACAGAAGGTTCCATTCGCCACATTTATGTTCCGCGGTGAGGCAGACTACTGGTGGGAGTCTGTGAAGCGTACCCAGCCTGACGCACTCAACATGTCCTGGGAAACATTTCAAAAACTGTTCAATGACAAGTACTTTCCTGAAAGTATTCGTCATATGAAGGAGGTAGAGTTTATTAGACTGGAACAAAACAACATGACGGTGTCCCAGTACGAGGCGAAGTTTGCAGAGTTATCCAGGTTTGCACCTCATTTGGTCGAAAATGAGGAACGAATGACAAGGATGTTTCTGAGAGGTCTAAAACCCGAGATTCGGCAATATCTTATCTCTCATAAATTTTCTTTATATTCAGATGTTGTAAACAGGGCTCAATTATTAGAGCGAGATAATGAGTATGTGCAACCGAGGGACCACAACCAGGGTCATACCGGTGGCGGCAGTCATCGAAACAATGAAAACCAGCAGGGAGGAAAACATTCGGACAAAAGCGGTAACCACTCTGGTGGTAATCGTGGTCGTGATAATAGAAGGAGCGAGTCGGGAGGAGATTTCAAGAAGAGAAGGTACAACAATGATAATGTGAAGACGTCAGCACAAACATCAACTGTTTCTAGGGGAGGAGAACGACCACCGGTCGTATGTTACAAATGTGGGAAAGAGGGACATATCAGCCCAAACTGCCCACAACAATCCAAGGTATGTTATAACTGTGGAAAGGAAGGTCATATAGCTCGAGAGTGTTCTGTAGCAAAACCAAGTTCAGCGGGGATGGTGACTCCAAAAGTTATCCCGGATAAGTCGAAATCAGCGGTTCCTGGAAGGGCGTTTGTCGTGACTGGCCAAAACGCGAGAAACCCGAACGAGGTGATCACGGGTAAGCTAATCTTGAATTCTTGCGAAGTTTATACTTTACTAGATACCGGTTCTACCCATTCTTTTATCTCTCCTGCTTGTGCTCAACGTTTAAACTTGACTCCGGAGAAATTGGACTTTAACTTATCTGTTGAAACTCCGTTGGGTGAAACCTTCGTTACATCTACAGTTTATAAATCTTGCATGATCCAAGTTGGCACTATCACATTACCTGTTGATCTTATCTCTTTAAAGATACTTGCTTTTGATGTGATTTTAGGAATTGATTGGTTAACCACTCATCATGCTAAAATTGATTGTTTTCGTAAGGTTGTTAGTTTTCATATTCCTAACCAACCTGTCATACGAATTCAAACTACTAAACCACTAAAATCAGTCACTGTCATATCAAGCCACAAAGCTATTCGTTTATTGAAAAACGGATGTCAAGCTTTCTTAGCCCATGTTATGGATTTGAACAAAGACAAGTCAGATTTGAATAATATTTCTATTGTTAGAGAATTTCCCGATGTATTTCCTGAAGAACTTCCCGGTCTACCCCCGGAACGAGAAATTGAATTCTTTATTGACCTTGAACCCGGTACAAAGCCCATTTCTAAAACCCCATATCGAATGGCTCCTATTGAACTTCAGGAGTTAAAAGTCCAACTACAGGAGTTGTTGGACATCGGTTTTATTCGTCCTAGTACGTCTCCTTGGGGTGCTCCTGTTTTATTCGTAAAGAAGAAAGACGGGAGTATGCGACTTTGTATTGACTATCGAGAATTGAACCATGTCACCATCAAGAATAGGTATCCGCTACCTCGCATTGATGACCTGTTTGACCAGTTGCAAGGAGCACAATTCTTTTCAAAGATCGATCTTCGTTCTGGATATCATCAGCTGAAGATTAAAACTGAGGATATTCCAAAGACTGCCTTCAGAACTCGGTACGGGCATTATGAATTCTTAGTAATGTCTTTTGGATTGACTAATGCTCCTGCTGCCTTCATGGATATGATGAACCGTGTATTCAAAGAATATTTGGATCAGTTCGTTGTTGTCTTTATTGATGACATCCTCATCTATTCCAAAAGCCGTGAAGATCATGAGCGCCATTTGAAGCTGGTACTGCAAAGGCTTCGTGAAAACAAGCTATATGCCAAACTGAAGAAATGCGAGTTCTGGCTTGAGGAAGTAGCATTCCTTGGGCACGTGGTGTCAAAACATGGAGTATCTGTCGACCCGGCGAAGATTGAAGCCATACAAAGTTGGGAGCAACCGAAGTCGGTAACCGAAGTACGTAGCTTTCTGGGCTTAGCTGGTTATTATCGGAGATTTGTGGAAGGATTTTCTCGAATCGCTACTCCGTTAACTCAGCTGACTCGGAAAGATACAAAATTCGTATGGAGTGAGGAATGCGAGAAGAGTTTCCAAGAACTCAAGAGGAGACTCATTTCGGCACCTGTTCTGACAATACCATCTGGTTCGGATGGATTTGTTATCTACAGCGATGCTTCAGGCAAAGGGTTAGGATGTGTTCTCATGCAACATGGGAAAGTCATAGCCTATGCCTCACGACAACTCAAAGAATATGAGAGGAATTATCCTACTCATGATTTGGAGTTGGCAGCAGTCGTTTTTGCGTTGAAGATCTGGAGACACTACCTGTATGGGGAGAAAGTGGAGATCTATACAGATCATAAAAGCCTCAAATATTTCTTCACCCAAAAGGAACTCAACATGCGGCAGCGACGTTGGCTCGAGCTGTTGAAAGATTACGATCATACCATCCAATATCATCCTGGAAAAGCAAACGTAGTAGCTGACGCATTGAGTAGAAGATCATATGCGGGTACGAGTGCAATGTTTTTAACACAAAGGCCCATTTTGTATGACTTGCAAAGGATGGAGATAGAGATGAAGGCTCCAAGTACCCACATGATGATATCAAATATACGAGTAGAACCGACTTTAATCGATAAAGTTAAAGCTGCTCAAGCTACGGATATAGAGCTGATGCGTATGAAGAAGAAAGTGCAAGAAGGTGCTATTCCAGAAGCAAGAATCGATGAAGAAGGAATACTTCGAGTCAACTCCAGACTTTGTGTTCCTAACGATTTTGACTTGAAGCATAGAATAATGATGGAGGCACACAACACACCGTTTGCAATCCATCCTGGGAGTACCAAAATGTATCACGATCTTCGACATACATTTTGGTGGAGCAATATGAAAAGAGAGATCGCGGAGTTTATCTCGAGATGTTTAACTTGTCAACGTGTAAAAGCGGAGCATCAAGTACCAAAGGGTCCATTGCAACCACTTGAGATTCCGAAATGGAAGTGGGAACACATTACTATGGATTTTGTTACAGGTCTTCCCAAGGTTTCTCAAGGCATAGATGCGATTTGGGTTATTGTTGATAGATTAACCAAGTCCGCTCATTTCTTGCCGATACGTGAGACTTATTCCCTTGAACGTCTTGCTAGTATGTACGTGAACGAGATTGTGAGATTGCATGGCATGCCAGTATCCATAGTTTCGGATCGTGACCCAAGATTCACTTCACGATTTTGGGTTAGCTTGCAGAAAGCTATGGGCACGGATTTACGATTCAGTTCAGCATACCATCCTCAAACGGACGGACAATCAGAGAGGACTATTCAAACTCTTGAAGATCTATTAAGACTTTGTGTCCTAGATCTCAAAGGGAGTTGGGATAAGTACCTACCATTGGTGGAATTCTCCTACAACAACAGTTATCAGGCGAGCATAGGTGTGGCTCCATTTGAGGCGTTGTATGGAAGAAAATGTCGTTCTCCAGTATGCTGGGACGAGGTGGGTGAAGCAACATTGTTGGGACCAGAATTGGTACGCATTACTACAGAGAAGATCCAAACGATTCGACAACGTATACAAACGGCACAGGATCGACAAAAGAGTTATGCGGATCTTCATCGGAAGGACGTGGAATTTAATATTGGGGATCATGTATTGTTACGTGTTGCACCATGGAAGGGAGTTACAAGATTTGGGAAGAGAGGAAAGCTCAATCCAAGATTTGTTGGTCCATTTGAGATTCTTGAGCGAATAGGAAATGTGGCATATAGACTCGCATTACCTCCAAGCATGTCTCGTGTTCATAATGTTTTTCACATATCTATGCTTCGTAAATATGTTAAAGACCCGAACCACATTATTGAGTTAGAACCAGACGAGATAGCTGAAGATTTAACGTACGAGGAGGTACCTGTTAAGATCTTGGATAGGAAAGAGCATGTCCTACGCACGAAGGTTATACCACAAGTTAAGGTTTTGTGGAGAAACCATGCTATTGAAGAAATGACCTGGGAGTTGGAATCAGAAATGAAAGCGAGGTATCCTCACCTTTTTGAAACATCAGGTACGTACGTCAATTTCGAGGACGAAATTTCATAAGGAGGGGAGGTTGTAAGACCCCAACTTATTAATGAATAAAATCAAATTTTCTCTAAATATTATTGTGAATAATAAGGGGTTAATTTGATATAATACTTTGGTTATGGGTGAAATGTGCAAATTTTGCAAAATAAGCAAGTGGTTATAAAATATTTATTTTTGGTCGGTGAATATTCGGTTGGTCGTGGAATATTCTTGCTGTCGGGGAATATTCGTACGACGACGCAGCCTTGTGTGGGCCCCATAACGGAAAGCGATTGGATGAAGAAAACGACAAGTATAAGTTGTTTATAAATAACGGCGTAGTTGTTACCGTTAATACTGTTGGAATACCCGGTGGTTAAAATACAGTAGCACACGGTATTGCACCAATTATTGATTCTTACGTAAGAAGGCACTACTCAATAATTGTTACAGTAGTTATTATTCAATATTTTATTTTATTGATTCAATAATTGCTGCGTTGATATTTTATATTATTGTTGTTTCAATAATTGTTGCTGCACAGTATTTTCATTTATCAGATCAATAATTCATATTATTTGAATAATATTATTAGATAACATTATTGGCAATGTCTAGAAAGTTCTGTCTAAGGAGAGGTTTGGTCATCTAATTGCGCGCCAGTAAGGAGAAATCCTTATTGGAAAGCCCCCTCTTTCCTGGGAACGGCCTGGTTGTCATAAATGTGATTCTGTAATATTATTTGTGAATAATTAATTATTGATTCATATGATAAGGAAATATTTATTTTATGTGGATATAAATGAGGGATATATTTTTGTGGTTAAAAATGAAGGAGTTAATGTTGAGGTTTTTGTCAGTATTTTTGTCGGAATGGAGGTATTAAAAATCAGGGTTTTTGAGATAGTTTGCGGGGGTTATAATTTTTAATCCGACCGTTGGATCGTGGTAATTTTTGGATATGTTATACATATATAAGTTGAGTATATGTCCACAAATTTTGAACCGTTAAAAATGAACGTATGATTTATTACGAATTTTACAAGATGACTGGTTCAGAAATTGTTGAATTTTCGGAGTTTATCATTTTGGTGGAAAATTCTAGAATTGGTGGGCCCCACTTGTGGTTGGTGAAGAAATGTGCTGAATTATATTTCAAATGTGGTGGGTGGGAATAGTAGCAGGTAAAGCCATCAGGTTGCAGGTCAAACCTACCAAAATTTTCCTATAAATAGAGGGCTAAGTTAGAATTGAAAATCACACCAGAAACAAGTTTTCTCTCTTTCTCTCTCTAGATTATTGAGTGTATTTTGTGAGTATTTAGATACTTTGAGAGTTTCTATTCATCAGAGCAAGTTTCTTTCAGCCTTATACCGGTATTCCGACCAGAAGTACTGATATTTTGAGGTAAGGGATATTATTTTCTTCTTAAATGATATTATTTTCTTCAATATCATTATGCTGAAATATTGATATGAGTTTTTATCAAATTTGGAACTTTTTGTGTCGGGGGTTACTATTCACGTATACGGCACTATTCACGTATACGGTACTATTCACGAATACGGCACTATTCACCGAAAAATAAAATTTTTCCTTTTTGTCCAAGATGTCTATTATGGTTACTATCTTTGATTGTATCCATGTTTTGATCTTTATTTTTGAATTCTGCTTCACAATTGATTATTATGAAGTATTATTGATCTTGGATAAACTGTTATACGAATCCCTAATATTTGTCCTTCTGTCTCACTGGATTCGTTCTCTTTAAGATATTTTTCATCATCCTCAGTCCTAAATGATGATATTACTGAATATCTTTGGCCTGTAGTGCAAAGATGTATGATTACTTGATGAATATCTTTGGCCTGTAGTGCAAAGATGAACAGGTGTTGAGATGAACATGACCGACTGATGATACAAATGAATATCTTTGGCCTGTAGTGCAAAGATGAATATTTGGATAAAGATGATTATTAATTGATGTTACAGGGATAAAATATTGATGATGGACTTTTAAATCTTAGAAGATAGTAGAATTCTTTCTCTACTTGACTCTTCTAATGGTTTGCTGTTTCCGCTGCAGTTGTTGATCTAAAACTTGTTGTCGATTATATTCTATCAGATTTTTCCCTGTTGAAGACTAACGATAATTTGTTTGTATATTATCTTACTCATAATATTCTTTACTGGGCTAGTTGAGCTCACCCTTTTCCTTTTTGTTCCATTTTTCTTCTCAGGAGGTGAGAACATAGCAGGATCTAGTCGGGGTATGGAGTGATGGTTCTAGAAAGATGTATTAGCAGTCCTCACTATTTCTGTAAAATAGTGTTTGAATAATTGTAATGAGGATTTATTTGAGTGTGGATATTGTCTAGAAGACAATATTTGTATTTAAACTCACAGTATGTGTTGTCGTATTTTGCACGACATTTGTATTATTGAAGTTGTAGTTTGCTTTCTGTACCATGTATTTGGCGACTCAGAATGGGTGTTGTATACCTATTTTGGGGGCGTCACAGATATTTATTTTATTTGATAAATATTTTAACCATTTACAAGATTGACAATCGTATTACTTTAACATATTACACTCATATGTAATATATCACTTCCTCATTTATTAAAACAAATATGGTTACACTAATTCACTATTTTAATTAAGTGAATTACTCATATTATTTATAAAATTTAATTCACAACAATTCCATCGCAAATCAAGGCATGAAAATCAAATTATATTACTTCATAATATAGTTTTTAACTTAATTAAATTAACTAATATTATTCAGTTAATTTCCTTTCCGTAATAATTTCATTTAATTTCCTCAATAATTAAATTAATTACTACACCTCACTTTCCCAATATATGAACATATATTTTTCTTCTATATTCACACATAATATCTTTACACCAAATCACTTATTTCAAATTATATAACAAATATGTTTAATTACTCAATCTCAAAACATATCATAACAAGAATTTTATTTATTAAATTCTTATTTTAATAATTACTGAAAATCTGGGTTGTCACGTACTTGCCTTGATTGCTGCTTACTACTACGCAATTTAGTTTAATCTTTTATGAAAAGACCTATCATTGGGAGCTGTCGTTTAGCACTCCAAAGTTAAACTTTACTCCTATTATACTAACTCAAGAATTAGTATAGTAACAAGCAAAGATCGCTCCCACAGAGAGTGTAATGTTTTAGATTTATCCAATTATTTTCCAACGAATTGGGGGTTTTGGTTTGAAAAGCTAACTTATCAAAAGTGAATTTAAAAGAAGTATCAATGACAAAAAGCTTCAATTCTTTAGTTTAGTATCACATTTCACAATTTCAGAGTAATCAAGTTTTACAGTATTTATCCTTCAATGAGATTAATAACCCTAGATAATCGTGATCGCAAATTACCTGAAATTCTCCTTATGTGTAAATCTAATGCGGCAATCGCCAACAAAAGATCCTAACTATCATATAACCTAGAACTATCAGTCTAGATTTAATACAATAGAAGCATGATGTATGAGAATTAGATTATTCCAAGCAATAATTACACAATCATGAATTATTTAACTTATCTTCTAAAAACCTTAATAATACCCAAAAGCTTGACCACAATCAAGTATCATTAATTGCTACTCATGATTAGACATACATCGTTTACTTAATATATATCTTAATCTAGCAGATGATATCAATTCACTAATTTAATCCTGCAAAAACAAAATTAGGAGATTAAATAGCATACAAGAAGTTTATGTAGATAATCAGAATAAATATCATATACGAAGGAATAAATAAAGTAAACTTGATCAAAAAGTTATTTAGAATAAGGTTCAACATCCCTTCAGAATTGAATTAAGAAATTATTCGACATGCCTTGATTCTCCAAAACTAGGGTTTAGATGAATGTAGAAGATGATCCCATGATCTCCCCTTCATAATGGGTCTTACATGTCTTTATAAAGTCTAATACAATCCCTGAAATCCTAAAAATTCGCAATCTAACTCGTATTAGAATTTTGCCTAAAACTTGCCAAAAATAAGAAATTTGTGTTTTCTTGTTGACAATATCGTCGGGGTGCAAAATTCCTTCATAAAAACTCGTCGGGGTGCAGTATGGCAGAGAAGAACTAGCTGAGGCGAAGTCAGAGAGCGCTAGGGTGAGTTTCAACAGAGAGGTCCACGTTGGGGCGAGTTTTTAGCCTACCAAATCTCGCCTGTGCAAGTTTTCATTTTCTGTTGCGACATACTTTGGCAAAACGAGCATAATGTTTGATCTAGGAAGAGTTACGGGGCCTGCTACATGCCAAATTGAAGCCCTCGACGAGATCTAAAACTTTTATTCTTGAGAATTGACATATTCGGGTTGGATCAAGGTTGAAATCGGGCTCCAAATGACTTCTATGTAAATTGCAACTTCCAAACTTTGAGGTTTCAACTTCCGCTTGGTAAAAAGGTTATAACTTTTTCATATAAACTCCGATTGGGACAATTCAAGATGTTTTGAAAAGCTAAGGAATAAATCTAAAATAAAATTCAAGTCCTAGGCTAAGACCATGCATCCAACTTAGCATTAAAAACCCTACAATCTTCCCATTTTCCTCCTTTCAACTCCATTTTGACCTGAAATCCATTAACAAACCTATTAGGCCCTTGTTAACAACAAAACATGCAATGAACTACACATAAAGGATTTAAAATAGATTAATATTATGCACTCAAAAAATTCCCCCACAATTATCTTTTACATGTCCTTGTGTAAACCAAACCCAAGGTTATGCTATCATTCACAGGTTCTATTCAATCATAGTATCAAAAAGTTCAAGTTATAATTCATGAATATCAATGTTTATCAACTGAAACCTGATTAGTACTTCATCAATCAATTCATAACTAATAACCTTACCATCTTACCAATGAATGTCATCAAATTGGATCACATTCACATAAGTAACCACCCGATAATCCACACACTAATCTAACTCAGTTATCATGGAGCAAAATCCACACACACCAACTCATAATTCAAAACGAATTTTCCCTGCTTTTTATTTTCTTTTCATAGAACCTTTTTTTAGCACAACCGGTTATATTTTGATGTTTTTCTCATATTTTTCCTTTTTCTTGACATGTGCAATGTCTCCCTTTCTTAGGCTTTTCAGTGTTACCCATGTAGCGAACTTTCCACCAATGACTCCTAAACCAGACGGCTTTAGGGCGCTAGGTGTAGAGACACCCATAAGGCTTACTTATTCAAGTAACAAAGGCCACAAAAGTTGACTAGTCAAGCTTCTTTTATCCATCACACTTTTTAGAGTGAATACCGATGCTTCCTGAGGCTTGGATACCTAGTTAATTCGTACAATGGACATTGAAGCAGATTTTTTTTATATATTTTCCTCTTTTTCTTCTTTTTTTCCTTTTTTTTCTCATTCATCATCTTTCTTTTTTTCAAACTTTTCTCCACGTGGTTCTGCAATAATATAAGTAAGTAAAAAAATTTTAAGTCATGAAATCAGTCCACATAGACAACTCCACAAATAACTTTGTAAAATAAGCATGCTTCTCATATTTAAGTACTCATGTATCAACAAATCCAATTCAAATCAAGTACATTGGTTAATGACTTAGTTTTCATCATTCATTGATCAACTAAATACCAATAAATTTTGAAGTTAAGCATCGATTTTCAATCCTTGACGTTAACATTTTTAACATTTAGGTGAATAAAATCATGGAACCCAGCAAAAATTTCAACAAATTTTTAAATTTTCAGATTGTAGTGATTTTGGACTACTATTCCTAAAAAAACTAAAGCCCTAAATTTTGGACTACTATTCCTAAATAAAAAAACTAAAACCCTAAATCTCCTCCCCCACACTCAAACCTTATATTGTCCCCAATGTAAGAAAATCATGCAAAGCAAAAAATACTATAACTAACAAACTAAAAAGAAGAGGGATAGAAATATCAAATCTAAATTCTTGGGTTTCCTCCCAAGCAGCTGCCCTTGTTTAACGTCATTAGCTCGACTGCACTCCTCTCAATCATCCTTGTCCCGGATCCATCAACATCACCATCTCAAACTCCTCAATTTGATTACTATCCAAGAAGGGTTTCAACCGATGTCCGTTCACCTTGAACACACTCCCTGTCTTTGGATTTTGTATATATATGACACCATGAGAAAACACATTAGTAATAATAAATGTACCTTCCCAACGAGAACGTAATTTACGTGCAAATAATTTTAATCGTAAATTATAAAGAATAACTTTTTGCCCAATAGTGAAATTTTTCCTAAAAATCTGCTTGACATGGAAAGCTTTTGTCTTAGCCTTGTACAATTTAGAACTCTCATATGATTCATTAAGCAACTCCTCGAGTTCTTGTAACTGCAACTTCCTATGGACTCCAGCTTGATCCAAATTCATATTTCACTATTTGATCGCTCAGCAAGCTCTATGTTCTAGCTCCACAGGTAGATGGCATGGTTTTCCAAACACGAGTCTATAAGGTAACATACCAATAGGAGTTTTGTATGTCGTCCTATATGCTCAAAGTGCATCATTTAATCTCAGACTCCAATCTTTTCTACTTGGGTTGACTACCTTCTCCAAAATGATTTTGATCTCCTGGTTGGATACCTCATCTTAGCCATTACTTTCCGGATGGTAGGATGTAGAAACCTTGTGTAGTACATTGTATTTTCTAAACAAAGCCGCTAACACCCTACTGCAAAAGTGAGTTCCTCGATCACTAATCATGGCCCGTGGTGCTCCAAACCTGATTAGTCCTGAAAAAATCTACAACGACATTAGAATCTTCAGTTATGATGGCTTTAGCTTCCGCCCATTTGGAAACACAATCAACAGCCAATAGAATGTAAATATTACCAAAAGAAGCAGGAAAAGGTCCCATAAAATTAACACCCCAAACATCAAAGATTTCAACGATTAGAATATGGTTTTGTGACATTTGATGTCTATGTGATACACTTCCTGTTCTTTGACAATTTTCACACGATTTACAAAAGAGATATGAATCTTTAAAAATTAAAGGCCAAAAGAAACCACTTTCTAGAACCTTATGTGTTGTTCTTTTAGGTCCAAAATGACCTCCACAAGCATAAGAATGACAGAAAGCTAGAATAGTTTTGAACTCATTATCAGGTACACAACGTCTAACTATCTGATCGACACAAAATTTCCACAAATATGGGTCATCCCACACATAATGTTTTGCATCACTTTTAAGCTTTTCTTTTTGGAATTTTGAAAACTCACCCGGTAAATACGCACTTACCAAATAATTCACAATACATGCATACTAGGGGGTTGTATTGCCAATGTAAAGTATATCCTCATCTGGAAACATATCTTGTAATGGTAGTGCTTCTTCCTCCTTAAAAATTCTACTCAAGTGATCCGCCACTACTATAAAACTATAAAAAGACAACACTTAAAAGATGACATTTTATAAAAAATGTTGTGATATTTTTTTATAACATTTTTTAGCAAAACGTTGTAGATACATATAAAAAAACTTTATGTATTTATAAGGGCAATTTTTTGGTTTTAAATAGATAACGTTTTTTTAAAAAAAAGGTTATCTATCTTAAAAACACGGAAGAAAAAAAACGTTGAACTGAATTAAAATAAAACGCCAGAATAGATTTCCCAAAACCCTATAGCCTCTCTTCTCTCTCATTCCCTACCTCCACAACCATCAAAAATGGCCGCCGCGCGCCGCGCGCCGCGCGCCGCTGCTCTCTCTCTCTCTCTCTCCCCATTTCCTCTCTAAATCCTTCCCCCAACCCAACCTCTCACTTTCTCTCTCTCTCTAAAAAACACCCTATAGATCCCTACCCACTCTCTAAAACCCCAAATCCAAACCCCCCCTCTCCCGCATCATACATATACACTAATAATCTCTATTTTACTCTTACTTCTATTTAATCATTTTGTTATTCAGTCATTTCCAATCCAATGTTCGGAGCTCTAGCTTCAAACAGCTAGGCAGTGTCACCTCATCAGCCGCCATCTAACGGCGGCGGACAGATCCCACAGCCGATAAAGGGTCATATTCAGTTCGCGTCGATGAAGTCGCCGTTCGTTCCTCCCGAGGATTACCACCGCTTCTCTTCCGGAGATGCTAGAAGGGTTGCAGCCACCACCGATCACGAAGCTTAAGCCATAGTAGTCAAATCTATTGTGAGATTTTCCATACCACTTATTAATTATGATTTTTGTTGTTTTACTGATTATTGGTCTGGGTTAATTGTATTTTAATTATATTTACTGTGTGATTAGCTTTGAAATGATTCAAATGGCTATGTGATTGAAAATTGATTTCTGGAATTATTGGTTCAAGTGGTGTAGATTTTGTCAAAGTTGACCCCAGTATATTGTGTAAAAATTTTCTGGAATCAGTTTAATATTCCACATCCCATGGTGTATATTCGTACTTGTTTTTTCACTTGTCCTTGTGTTCCTTTCCTGGATTTGGTTGATCTACAAGTGTTTTGATAAATTATAATTCCTCTGGGACTGGAAAGGCAATCTTCCTATTTTCTTTAAATTTTCTAGCTGCTGATCATATGAGCTGCAATTGCTGCAAGATATTTTAGATTTGAGTTTAAACTTGTTTATTAGTGCTTCACGTTTCACAATTGCATTAGCAGATAGAAAAGAAATGTTGTTATGCCTTTTCCTGTTCAGCCAGCAGTTGGTTCTTTATTTCTTCTTATTAGGTTCCCCTCCACAATGTAATTGTGAAATTAATAGTAAAAAAATAAAATAAAAATAAAAAGAGTGTTAGCTTCTTTATCTTTTTAATAATAACTTATGGCACTTGTAACATGATATTGGTGTTTATTTTCTCTATTATAAAGAATAAATTGGTTTTCTTAAATGGCAGTATTAGTGGTCCTTTGTATCCATAGTAAAACTAGTTCAGTTGCACAACATTCACAGTGTGCGGGGTATTTCTTGACTGCTCAACATGACTGTGTGCAGGGCTCATAGTGCAAATTATGGCAGTTCTTGCATTACCTCCTAGAGAGTTTTGTAGTATGCGTGTCAGCTTGGAATTTCTGTAAGGTACATGTCCATTTTCTCCTTTGCTGCACCCAGACATAGCAATATACTCATAGTAAATAAATATAAACACTCCAAACAATATAGAGTTTGTGAGGTCATCAGGCCAAAAAAGTGAGTAATTGTGGTAAATAAAGGTACAACATGCTTACTTGTTGATATAACATGGATGAGTTTGTAAAAGTCCTCTTAGCTGAGATGTATGAAGAAGAGTAGTTTGAAAATCAATGATTCAGAAGAGTGTTCCCTTAAATAAAGTTGCTAAATAGTCTATCTATATATATATATATATATATATATATATATATATATATATATATATATGTATGTATGTATGTATCCAAAGTGATTATAATCTGTTGAAAGATGTATATCTGGAAACAAATTAATTTGAGCTTTAATTTGGGAATAAATTGTCTGGTCATTATGAAAACAATTCAGAAAACCATTTATTACTGTCACCTAAAATGATGACAGCATGCTAACGCGATTGGCCCTTATTTGATTCTACCATAACATCAGTTAAGAATTAATTGTCAAGCCTTTCTTTAAATCTATGGTTATGGAAAACCGTGTGTTAGTGGTTTATATATACATATAACGCATGATTGGGGAAATCATATAATATTTGTTAAGAGTAAAATATGTTAAGGGATAAATCAGTGTACCTGTTAGTGGGTAAATAGATATTGATACTTTTTTGAATGGGAAATCAATTATTTGTCTAAATTGAAGCGGTTATCAATCTTAATTGATATCCCTGCTCTATTAACAAACGGGTATATGCTAAAATCATAGGAGTGCTTTTGTGTGAATACTCAACGGGTGTGAATGTATAAATCTATAAAAGGGAATGTGTTGGCTCAATATCTTCCAACTGAAGCAATAGAAAATCAATGTTATACAAACAGTACCTACTGCCTTATTGATTTTCAAACTACTCTTCTTCATGCCTTGTTGAAGCTTAATGATTCAGAAGGGGCCAAATTGCATATTCAAACTCAATCAGCCTTTTTAAGAACTTTCCTAAAGGTTGGATTAGCTGGGGAAATTATTGTGACAAGGTACTCATTTTCTATTTTCTTATTAAACCATATATTTACTTGTAATATTAAAATTTTAATATCTAATCTGGTCTAGTGTTGTATCTATGTTTCAGGCTTACAAAGAAACCAATGATGAGATTTGGTTACAATATGCAGTGAGCTATTTTCTTCAAGGTATAAAATTTGGTATGCTTCTGAGTAGAGCTTGGGTAAACAATTATGACTGCTAACCTATATAGTTAAATTTTTATTACAGCTGCAAATGTCTGTCGTACCTTAGTAACTTGTGAAAAAATTTTTGTCTGGTCTATCTGTAATTATCACAGAATTTGATTTGCCACACTTGTTTCCTGCTTATGTATGACTAAGGTGCTTCTATCCTTGATGCAGAGAATTTTCCTTATCAAATTCTTGAGTGATAAGGTATTGAGCTCTGCCATCTTGCGTGACCACCTGGATCGGTGTGCCTCTGTGTCTGCGGATTTGCAGCAGAAACTCCGGTCGCTCACCTCTGAATGGAAGCCTGTGGTTTGCCCCAGTTCTTGATTGCCACACCTCTCACATTGTTGTCAAGTTTGCTGAGCTCTTGACCAAGATCGACAACTCAGGTAGTGCACCACAGCTTAGGTAGTGCTCCACAACTTAATTTTATGGATAGTTTGGTATATTTTGTGGATGTAGTAATTTGAAACTGTAAACGAATGATATTATTGGGATGTATTTTGAATGGTTGATACATTTTGGCTTTAAATTTAAATGAGAATTTAGACCTTTTAGCTATATATCATGACATTAGCATATTGCATGTGCATTGGTAATATAGGTGAATCACAACCTTTTTTTTTCTTTTTTTTTTCTTTATCTACAACATTTTAAAAATGTTGTATAAATTGGTTAAAAATGTTGTCTGATATATTAAACTATAACGTTTTTATCTAGAAAACGTTGTGGAATCATACATTCTACAATGTTTTTAAGCATCTGCTAATTTATGGAAAACAAATCTTCAACGTTTTTTTCTTTAAAAACGTTGTGTAATGTGCTTAACTACAACGTTTTAAAAACGTTATGTAAGGGTGTCAAATAGATGACACCCTTAATCACGACTTTTTTCTGACTGAAAACACAACGTTTTTTCTGCGTTATCTATTTACTATTTTGTAGTAGTGCGCTACCAAGTTATCTGCACCCTTTTTATCTTTAATTTCCAAATTGAATTCTTGCAGTAGCAAGATCCACCTTATGATTCTAGGTTTGGACTCCTTCTTAGTAAGCAAGTACTTGAGAGCAGCATGGTCAGAATAAACTATCACTTTAGTACCAAGAAAATATGATCCAAACTTATCTAAAGCAAACACAACAGATAAGAGTTCTTTTTCAGTTGTGGAATAGTTTATCTGTGACGCCCCCAAAATTAGGTATACATCACCCATCTTGGGTCGTCAGATACAAAGTACAGAATATAAATACAACTTACTAATACAACTGTCGTGTACAATACGACAAAACATAAACTGCGAGTTTGAATACAAATATTGTGACAACCCGAATTTTTATAAGTTATTAAAATAAGAATTTAATAATTAAAATTCTGATTATGAGGTGTATATATTTTGAATTATATGATTTGGTGTGAAGAGAATTATATATTCATATGTTGGAGAATGTGAGATTTAATAGGTAATTAAACTATTAAAGAAATTAAATAATATTAGTTAATTTAATTAAGTTGAAATTATGTTATGAGATAATATAATTTTAATTATTATGCCTTGTGGACAATAGAAATTATTATGAGTTAAGTTTCATAAATAGTGTGAATAATTCATTTAATTAAAATAGTGAATTAATACAAGTATAATTGATTTAATAAAGTGAGAAGGTAATATATTGCATGAAAATGTAAATATTAGTATAATGCGAGTAAAATATTTATTAAGTACATTAAATATTTTAGTTGGAAACTTTATGGAATTAGATGAATATTTATGATATTAAATAAATATTTGATGAAAATTGGTATGAGATAGTTTATTTAAGTGTGATAAAATAGATGAGATTTATACGTATTTTATTACGCGAGTATAATTGTGATATTCTAATTTAATTAAATAATTAAATTAGAGGAGTGAGAATTTGTTAAATAATGTTATGATTATAATGGTTGAATAGAAATTATAATTTTACTAATAAGGTTAATTTTATTTCTTAAGGAATTAAAGGTACATAATCTAGTTTATATTTCTAGTTTATGTGTTCTTGAGTTTCTTTTAAAATTAGAGTTTTGGTTAATGAAATTGTGGGTTACGATGTTATATATGTTATTGGATATTTATAATTTGATAGTGGTCATCTAGAAACAAATTTTTAGAAATCAAATTCATGTATTTATACTAAAGAAGAGGAATTTGGATTTTGATTGTAATGTGTGTTTTGGTGTACTTTGGGACTAAAGTTGATGATGAATTCATGATGAAAACTTTAAATTGATGGATGATTGTTGTTCTCCTCTATAAAACGAAAACAACGCAACTTGAACGGATCGAATTGGTTAAGAAACGAATTCTTGATGAATGAATACACTCAGTATGTTGAAAATAGGAAAAATTAATATAAACAAATTAGAATTAGTATAAACCAAGTCCCACATCAACTAAATTGAGAACTTTACCCTTTGCTAAACCTATAAATAGAAGGGCTTGATCCTTTGTTTCATTCACCAACAATAAGGCCTCCAATTTTGAGAAAGGATTTGTTATGGGAGGACTTTTTATAAAGATCTTCTCTTAGTTAAATTTTGGTCGAGTACGTATTCAGTTTATGGAATTCGTATTTTCGGGTATGTTTCTTATTTAATTTTTGGTAATGTTATTATTTTAAATATTGTATTTAGTTTGTTAGTTAAAGTTTATATTTTGGAAGTTTAGTTAGTTTTGTTAGAAAACTAGTTAGTTTACTATGTTTATTTTGGCTTGTAATTGATTATGTAAATGAGTTATAATGATTGTAATTAGAGATATGAAACCTTAACATCATCCAAGTGTAACCAAAACTCACAAAATAAAATATTTACAAAGAACCTTGTTGGGCAGTTTTTGGGACTGAGCTTGAGGACCCTTTGTGCTTTTGATTTATGTCTAAAAGCTTAATTTGATGATTGTATGTTATATCCCTCTAAGTTTTGAAGATTTCCTAACTTGAATGAACCAAAACGGAGTTAAAATGAATCCGTGATGAAGATTTTAGTAAACCATGTCTAGAAATGAAAATTGAATGAACAGTGACTATAGTGTCAAATTCTGGAATAGCTATGTTGCCTGAAAAATTCTGAGTTTCTGGGTAGTTGTAGTGCACTGAGTTAGGAAGCCATAGGCTTTGGAATGACCTCATTCCGACCTCGGATGAGGGAGTTACGGTGATTGGAAAGAAATATGTCGAATTTGTCAAACTGAAAGTCAGCAGCGGGATGTGCTATTCGGGACACTGTTTCAATCAGTTAATGTTTCCACAAGCATCTGGGCTTTTGGTATGTTATAGTACACTGAATTAGCTTTCCATAGACTCCGGAACGGACTAATTCTGACTTCGGAGCAAAGAGTTATGACCATTCAAAGTAGTCGCGTCAAAACTGTCTAACCAACTCGGGGCAGTCACCTTGAACGAATTTTTCGGAATTCTATGTTCTGAATTTGGAAATGGTCAAAAAATGAAAGTAGTAGCCTCGGAAATTAGCTTCGCGTGGGCTCAAGAATCGCTCAAAAATGTTTTGAAACGAATTAGTTATGACTATTTTAGCGGGAGAGGGTAAAGCTGGGAAAAAAATTGAAGACTGCTATGAACGTCAATTTTTGGCACGCTTTTTAGACTACTTAACAAACCTGAAATGAGAGGTTAGTATTTCTTAAAAATAGTCTTGTATGCCATGAAAAACATACTAAAAAAATGCCTTACGATTAGATAAGTAAATTGTAAGCTATTAAACCGCGAAATGGGTGTTAAAGGTGAGGGGCTGCTGCCTTGTGAAATTATATTGAACCTAGTAATATAAAACGAAGGGGATATAAATGGTTTATGTTTTGATACGTAAAATATTTACATACTAAATCCATGAGAGAACCTTTTGGACGTAAAAAGGTTATAACGGACAAAAGTTTCTAAAGAAACATAGAATGGTTTTAAGACAAGAACAAAATATTATAGTTAAATAAAATTAGTTTACATTGAGTACGTGAATTTTGTATGTGAAACTAATATGTACATGTATGTATCCTCAATTTGTGTAGGATCATCACAGCGCAGATAAGTTATAAACATTAAACAACATCCAAGGCAAGTTTTTCAGTTCTATTATGTTTGTGGATTAAATGTGATTATGTGGTGATTTACATACCATGCTTTATGAATTGTTAAAGTCAAAATATGACCAAGTTAATTGGACTATGAAACTCAATTTATATGTGATATGTGATAGCACATGCATGTTGTATAATGTAACTCAATAAATTAGAAATGTAGAATGCATGAATTGTGTGCTATGTGAAACATGATAGACTGTTAAATTTGCTGGGCTGTCGAGCTCAACCTTGCAAATAACCACTTTTGCAGGTTCAAAATTCAAGGTAAAGTTATGCGTTACTTGAAAGACATGAATCAGATATGATACTTGAAGATTTATATACTTTGGTTGTGTTATTATTTGAACCATGTTTAAGGTTTCGAATAATGTATTAATGTTGAATTGTAATATTGTTTTGCGAATGTAAACTATTGTAGTATTAAAATGATTCTGAGATATTTAGATGTAAAGGTTGAAGGTTTTGGGAACGAGGATAGTAAATTTTAATTATTCCGCAAATTTCAATGGTTGTATTATCGTTTAATGATGTAAAATTAGAGGTTGAATGTATTATTAACGACCGAAGTCGAGAATTAAATTGTATGAATTTTGGGATCGTTACAATTGGTATCAAAGCTGTAGGTTATAAACCTTAGGTAGGAGTACCTTAGGCTATAACCTTAGGGAAGGAAGGTGAAGATAATGAAAGAATAAGCTCAAATAGAGTTTGAACAATAAGAAGTAATGTAAGAAACGTATAAAGAAGGGATAAAACTTGCGTGAAATGATTCAAAGAAGAATCTCGCAGAGTTATAAAGAATATGAATGTGGGGTTACCCAACTCCAATAATAAGGATGTAAGGTGATAACAAATAGACAGTGTCTATAAGAAGAGAATGGTAAGGAAGTTAAGAATAGAGAGTTATAGTTAAGTATGGTACAGTTGTACTCTTTAGTAGTTGGTGTATGGTATCTGGGCTAAACGATTCTTTCATAGAGCTGAGGTATATACGAACTAGTAACTCGGAACCTAGTTTGTTGGTTGTTTGTGGAAAACCACTCAGCGTACCATATTGAAACTGTTAGAGACTCGATGTGTACCAAGTGTAGAAATGAATATGTATGATGAAAGTGTAGAACTCGAATGAAATTTTGAGCGATGTAAATGATGTTAGAAATTCTTAAAGGAAATTTTTTTTTTCTTTATATAAACAAGAAGATTCAAAGAAGAATCTAAGAGATATAAAGATAAGAATTGGGAGTTTCCTAACTCCAAAAGCCAGAATAACGAGTAATGTAGTAAATGATGAAAAAGAGAAAGAAAGAGGATCGTAAAACAAAACGATCACGCGTTAAGAAAAGAATTTTAGGGGAGATGATTATAGAATAAGATCACGACGTGGTCTGTTTAAGTTATAAAAGAAAGATGGTCTATAATGTTTGAATAATTATAGCTTAATGCTATGAAGATGGAGTACTATGAAATAGTACGAGATAACTCATGAGGAGTTATAGATGATGTGATACGAGGATTTCGTATCGAGCAAAGGGCAAGTTATAAGCAAGATAGAGTTAGGTGGGATTTCAATTGAGGTCTCATATGATGGCTGAGTTGTACAAACCTTTGTATGGGCGAGGGTTTTGTGCTTGCACTCAGTTTATCACATTGATAATCATTAGAATGTTTGTGTCGCGCTATTTGTTATATGCTTGTTGAGAAAGGTGATTCTTTTCTCATGTGTATAACAGATAGGTAGAGTATATTTAGTGAATATTATAAGGTTAAGTGCGAGTTCTTAAAACTCATACTTATGGTAGGTTCGTGACTCATAATTATATGGTATGATTTTGAACCCCTCAGCGAATGGACGCCTATGGTCTGACTAGGATAAGTTCTTAAACTCATATGATTGTGGAAAGTTCCTGAACTCATAATGTGTGGTAAGTTTGACGAACTGGGTATAGATAAGTGTAAATGGAGTATTGAGGATGATAGGAATAGATATACCTATTAAGCAATGGATCATTATAGAAAGTGAAGTTGATGGTGGAAGCATAGGTAATCTAAATCTACTAGCTATGCTAGACTTTCGAAATTTATTTTACTTCATGCTGATGTTTACACTTCTATTTTCTTGAAAAACATTAGATCAAATGATGGAACCAGTGAGTTTTAACAATAATACTGTTATTCGTATGTCTATGCTAATTGCTTCGGCTAGATAAAAATTATTTACAATATATCAAAATGTATTTTATATCATTAATGCATCATGTAACCTGGTGCAAGGATGATAAAAACGATGGAGTCATCAATGCAGTATTACCTAGTGTTGGATGTGATCTAAGGATCGTCAGCCCACTATGGTATGATGTAGTATGATAAAATCACCAAATGACGAAATCCTCAACGGACTGTAAATACAGTGCGGTATCATGACGTCATAAAAAGATTTTTGAGATTTCTTTGAGATATGAGAATTCATATGTATGTATGTATATGTATATTTCGGTTGATATTCGAATTGTTGTAGAGGTCTATGCTATTTGATTCAGCTAGACGAATATTGAAAGATATTCATGAAATTCAAGTGTTTATTAAAAAGTTATGCCAAACCAAATTGTTTTGGTGCGGATTCAGATGTTGAAAAGTTGAGGTGAACAACCCTATAAGGGGACATGTTTTTGGGGAAAATGGTTCCGAGCGTAACACATATAGTCGTTACAAAACACTACGTTGCGGCCCAACGTAGTGGTACAATAGGCTGGCCACCTAGTGTACGTAAAGAGGGTGTTTTCAGTCTTTGTGATTGATAAACACTCTGGTTTGCAGTGTGAAGGATTGAGTTGAAGCACTAGTAAACCCAGAATAGAGTTCACGGTCTTGTGACCCCTCAACATGATTTGAATCTTTTAAATTCTTGAGTTATTTATACTACTTCCTAATTATTGAGCAATTATGGAAGATTCTTGCTATTCTAAAAGGCGAATGTGGTAAGGATGATATTCCTTAGAAAGAAGTAAGTCGTAGAATGCGACACTGAATGATGAATATATTTAATAAGTGAGAAAAGAAGTGTTGATATGAGAAGGAGATGAGTTATCAAAGAATAATGTAAAACTTTTAATAGAAAAGTTAATAATTGTAGAAAGATCTTTGTGGAAAGAAAGTGATTATAGAACCCAATGATTGAATAAATTATTAACGTAAAATCTATTTTGATAGATTGAATGAATAAAGATTAATAGATAAAATTTCGAGGACGAAATTCTTAGAAGGGTGTATGTAATATTCCGAGTAAATTTTGAAAAAAGATTTGGTGAAAACCGAGTAAGGGAGGTTTCTTTGATTTCGAGGACGGAATCCTTATAAGGAGGGAAGGATGTGATAATCCGAATTTTTATAAGTTATTAAAATAAGAATTTAATAATTAAAATTCTTATTATGAGGTGTATATATTTTGAATTATATGATTTGGTGTGAAGAGAATTATATATTCATATGTTGGAGAATGTGAGATTTAATAGGTAATTAAACTATTAAAGAAATTAAATAATATTAGTTAATTTAATTAAGTTGAAATTATGTTATGAGATAATATAATTTTAATTATTATGCCTTGTGGACAATAGAAATTATTATGAGTTAAGTTTCATAAATAGTGTGAATAATTCATTTAATTAAAATAGTGAATTAATACAAGTATAATTGATTTAATAAAATGAGAAGGTAATATATTGCATGAAAATGTAAATATTAGTATAATGCGTGTAAAATATTTATTAAGTACATTAAATATTTTAGTTGGAAACTTTATGGAATTAGATGAATATTTATGATATTAAATAAATATTTGATGAAAATTGGTATGAGATAGTTTATTTAAGTGTGATAAAATAGATGAGATTTATACGTATTTTATTACGCGAGTATAATTGTGATATTCTAATTTAATTAAATAATTAAATTAGAGGAGTGAGAATTTGTTAAATAATATTATGATTATAATGGTTGAATAGAAATTATAATTTTACTAATAAGGTTAATTTTATTTCTTAAGGAATTAAAGGTACATAATCTAGTTTATATTTCTAGTTTATGTGTTCTTGAGTTTATTTTAAAATTGGAGTTTTGGTTAATGAAATTGTGGGTTACGATGTTATATATGTTATTAGATATTTATAATTTGATAGTGGTCATCTAGAAACAAATTTTTAGAAATCAAATTCATGTATTTATACTAAAGAAGAGGAATTTGGATTTTGATTGTAATGTGTGTTTTGGTGTACTTTGGGACTAAAGTTGATGATGAATTCATGATGAAAACTTTAAATTGATGGATGATTGTTGTTCTCCTCTATAAAACGAAAACAACGCAACTTGAACGGATCGAATTGGTTAAGAAACGAATTCTTGATGAATGAATACACTCAGTATGTTGAAAATAGGAAAAATTAGTATAAACAAATTAGAATTAGTATAAACCAAGTTCCACATCAACTAAATTGAGAACTTTACCCTTTGCTAAACCTATAAATAGAAGGGCTTGATCCTTTGTTTCATTCACCAACAATAAGGCCTCCAATTTTGAGAAAGGAATTGTTTTGGGAGGACTTTTTATAAAGATCTTCTCTTAGTTAAATTTTGGTCGAGTACGTATTCAGTTTGTGGAATTCGTATTTTCGGGTATGTTTCTTATTTAATTTTTGGTAATGTTATTATTTTAAATATTGTATTTAGTTTGTTAGTTAAAATTTATATTTTGGAAGTTTAGTTAGTTTTGTTAGAAAACTAGTTAGTTTACTATGTTTATTTTGGCTTGTAATTGATTATGTAAATGAGTTATAATGATTGTAATTAGAGATATGAAACCTTAACATCATCCAAGTGTAACCAAAACTCACAAAATAAAATATTTACAAAGAACCTTGTTGGGCAGTTTTTGGGACTGAGCTTGAGGACCCTTTGTGCTTTTAATTTATGTCTAAAAGCTTAATTTGATGATTGTATGTTATATCCCTCTAAGTTCTGAAGATTTCCTAACTTAAATGAACCAAAACGGAGTTAAAATGAATCCGTGGTGAAGATTTTAGTAAACCATGTCTAGAAATGAAAAATTGAATGAACAGTGACTATAGTGTCAAATTCTGGAATAGCTATGTTGCCTGAAAAATTCTGAGTTTCTGGGTAGTTGTAGTGAACTGAGTTAGGAAGCCATAGGCTTTGGAATGACCTCATTCCGACCTCGGATGAGGGAGTTACGGTGATTGGAAAGAAATATGTCGAATTTGTCAAACTGAAAGTCAGCAGCGGGATGTGCTATTCGGGACACTGTTTCGATCAGTTAATATTTTCACAAATATCTAGGCTTTTGGTTTGTTATAGTACACTGAATTAGCTTTCCATAGACTCCGGAACGGACTAATTCCGACTTCGGAGCAAAGAGTTATGACCATTCAAAGTAGTCGCGTCAAAACTGTCTAACCAACTCGGGGCAGTCACCTTGAACGAATTTTTCGGAATTCTGTGTTCTGAATTTGGAAATGGTCAAAAAATGAAAGTTGTAGCCTCGGAAGTTAGCTTCGCGTGGGCTCAAGAATCGCTCAAAAATATTTTGAAACGAATTAGTTATGACTGTTTTAGCGGGAGAGGGTAAAGCTGGGAAAAAAAATTGAAGACTGCTATGAACGTCAATTTTTGGCACGCTTTTTAGACTACTTAACAAACCCGAAATGAGAGGTTAGTATTTCGTAAAAATAGTCTTGTATGCCATGAAAAACATACTAAAAAAAAATGCCTTACGATTAGATAAGTAAATTGCAAGCTATTAAACCGCGAAATGGGTGTCAATGGTGAGGGGCTGCTGCCTTGTGAAATTATATTGAACCTAGTAATATAAAACGAAGGGGATATAAATGGTTTATGTTTTGATACGTAAAATATTTACATACTAAATCCATGAGAGAACCTTTTGGGCGTAAAAATGTTATAACGGACAAAAGTTTCTAAAGAAACATAGAATGGTTTTAAGACAAGAACAAAATATTATAGTTAAATAAAATTAGTTTACATTGAGTACGTGAATTTTGTATGTGAAACTAATATGTACATGTATGTATCCTCAATTTGTGTAGGATCATCACAGCGTAGATAAGTTATAAACATTAAACAACATCCAAGGCAAGTTTTTCAGTTCTATTATGTTTGTGGATTAAATGTGATTATGTGGTGATTTACATACCATGCTTTATGAATTGTGAAAGTCAAAATATGACCAAGTTAATTGGGTTATGGAACTCAATTTATATGTGATATGTGATAGCACATGCATGTTGTATAATGTAACTCAATAAATTAGAAATGTAGAATGCATGAATTGTGTGCTATGTGAAACATGATAGACTGTTAAATTTGCTGGGCTGTCGAGCTCAACCTTGCAAATAACCACTTTTGCAGGTTCAAGATTCAAGTTAAAGTTATGCGTTACTTGAAAGACATGAATCAGATGTGATACTTGAAGATTTATATACTTTGGTTGTGTTATTATTTGAACCATGTTTAAGGTTTCGAATAATGTATTAATGTTGAATTGTAATATTATTTTTCGAATGTAAACTATTGTAGTAATAAAATGATTCTGAGATATTTAGATGTAAAGGTTGAAGGTTTTGGGAACGAGGATAGTAAATTTTAATTATTCCGCAAATTTCAATGGTTGTATTATCGTTTAATGATGTAAAATTAGAGGTTGAATGTATTATTAACGACCGAAGTCGAGAATTAAATTGTATGAATTTTGGGATCGTTACAAATATTATCTTCTAGATAGTATTCATACTCAAAAGGAGTTCTCATTACATTTATTAACACACCATTACATAGAATAGTGAGGACTACTAACTAATACTATCATTCGAACCATCACTCCGTTTCCCAACTTGCCCCAGCTACGTTCTCATTTCCTGAAGAGAACAATGAAAGAAAGGGTGAGCTCAACTAGCCCAGTAAGAAATATTATGACTAAGATAATGCAGAATAAATTATCATTAGCCTTCAACAATGTTAAACTGATAAAATATAATAGACATCAAGTTTAACTGCAGCGAAATAAGCAATCCATTAAAAGAGTCAAGTAGAAAATAAACTCTACTATCTTTTATGATTTAAAAGGTTTTTCAACACTGTTATCGCTGTGACTCAGCTTAATAAAATAATCCACATCATCGAATCACCCCTGCACTACGGCCAAGGATATTCGTGTATTCATTAATGGTCATGATCATGCCAACAACTGTCCATCAACGCACTACGGCCAATGAGGACTTTTACCACACCATTTGTAACATTACGGTCATGATTATACCGAATAATTTCTGGTCATAATCATACCAAGTCCATCTATGCACTACAGGCCACAGATGACTTTCAACATTTTATAAACATGAGGATGATGACAATGATATAAGAATTCAATAAAACAATTTCAAGAATTAATTTATCCAAGAATTAACAACGTCCAAATTGTCAACATGATACTGCTTTGTGGAGTAAAATTCAAGAATACTTAGAAGAATATTTTCATGAAAAGATACTGGATGAACCGCAATTATCAAGGATATTCCACTAATTTCATGGAGTATAAAAGTCAAAACTTAACCAACTGAGTATAATAAAGAATGGAATAACAAAAGAAATCACCCGGCATGCGATAGACCGCACAGACAGGTTATTCCAACAGAATAATAAATAATGGAACCAGGTCCGGCGTAAACGCACAGACAGGATATTCCGACAGAATAATAAATAATGGAACCAGGTCCGGTGTAAAACACACAGACAGGATGTTCCAACAGAATAATAACAAGACGGAACCAGGTCCGGTGTAAAACACACAGACAGGATGTTCCAACAGAATAATAATAAAAACGGAACCAGGTCAGGTGTAAAACACACAGACAGGATGTTCCAACAGAATAATAGAAGAATGTCACCAAGTATAGGGTAGACCGCGTATACAGGTTATTCCAACAAAATAATAAGAAATGGAATAACAACAGTTCTCTTCATGAATAAAAAAGAATAACACCCCTTACCGTTTTAAAGAATAGCTGAAGTAAGGAAGTAGTTAAGTAGCAGAATACTCTTCTTCTCTCTCTCTATAGTTTCTCTCTATAGCTTCTCTCTCTAGAGTTCAGTGAATTCGTAAGAAATAATGAAGAAATGAGCTGCTATTTATAGAAAAATAGAATGCATAGTAACTAATCCATGAACGGTCCAGATTGATTACTTTAATCTGACGGTCCATATTTAAAGAAAAATCTTTTAAATAAAATATAATATATTCTATTTATAAAATAACTTTAATAAAGTATTCTGTTTTATATAAAAAGATGTTTCTGTTTTATTACGTTAATAATACGAATAAAACAAAACGTCATTATCGCTAAATAATTCATATTATTAACTGACAATAATTGAATCAAACTGAGTGACTTCTCACATAAGCATTAATAATCAATACCGTGTGCTACTATGCAACCACACGTATTACTGTACTTTTACTACCGAGTAGTTCAACAGTAACAATGGTAAAACTTCTGCCGTTATTTTTAATAAAATATTTTTGTCATTTTCTCAATCCGACAATAATTTCGTTGTGGGGTCCACCAATGATTGTGTCGTTGTACAAATATTCCCTGTTAAAACGAATATTCCCCGACCAATCGAATATTATATAACAACTTGCGTACTTTGCAAAATTTATAAATATTACCCACAACTATAACATTATATCAAATTAACTCCATAATATTCAAAAATGATATTTATAGAAAATTCATCTTTATTTATAAAAGTTGGGGTCTTACAACCTCCCCTTCTTATGAAATTTCGCCCTCGAAATTAGGGTACGTACCTGGTATGTCGAAGAGGTAAGGATACCTTGATTTTATTTCAGATTCTAACTCCCAAGTCATTTCCTCAACATCGTGGTTTCTCCACAAAACTTTGACTTGAGGTATAACCTTGGAGCGTAGAATATGTTCCTTCTTATCCAAGATTTGAACATGAACTTCTTCATACGTCAAATCCTCCGCTATTTCATCCGGTTCTAACTCAATAATGTGGTTCGGGTCTTCCATATATTTGCGTAACATGGATATGTGAAAAATGTTATGAACACGAGACATACTTGGCGGTAAAGCGAGTCTATAAGCCACAGTTCCTACTCGATCGAGGATTAAAAATAGACAGATGAATCGAGGATTGAGCTTTCCTCTCTTTCCAAATCTCGTAACTCCTTTACATGAAGCAACACGTAAGAACACATGATCTCCTACATCAAATTCCACGTCCTTTCGATGAAGATCAGCATAACTCTTTTGTCGATCTTGTGAGGTTTTTATACGTTGTCGGATCGTTTGAATCTTTTCTGTAGTCATACGTACCAACTCCGGTCCCAACAACGTTGCTTCACCCACCTCATCCCAGCATACTGGAGAACGACATTTTCTTCCATACAATGCTTCGAATGGAGCCATGCCAATACTTGCTTGATAACTGTTGTTGTAGGAAAACTCCACCAATGGTAAGAACTTGTCCCAACTTCCTTTGAAGTCAAAGACACAGAGTCTTAATAAATCTTCTAGAGTTTGAATAGTCCTCTCTGATTGTCCGTCCGTCTGAGGATAATATGCTGAACTAAATCGTAACTCCGTGCCCATAGCTTTTTGTAAACTAACCCAAAATCGTGAAGTGAATCTTGGGTCTCGGTCAGAAACTATGGATACTGGCATACCATGCAGTCTTACAATCTCGTTTATGTACATACGAGCAAGACGTTCAAGTGTATAAGTTTCTCGTATCGGTAAGAAATGATCAGACTTGGTCAATCTATCAACAATGACCCAAATCGCATCAATACCTTGAGAAACCCTAGGAAGACCGGTAACGAAATCCATGGTAATGTGCTCCCACTTCCATTCTGGAATTTCAAGTGGTTGCAATGGACCTTTTGGTACTTGATGCTCCGCTTTGACTCGTTGACAAGTTAGACACCTTGAGATAAACAACGCTATCTCTCTCTTCATATTGCTCCACCAAAATGTATGACGAAGATCATGATACATTTTGATACTTCCAGGATGGATTGCAAACGGTGTGTTGTGCGCCTCCATCATGATTTCATACTTTAAATCAGGGTTATTAGGAACACAAAGTCTGGAGTTGACTCGAAGTATTCCTTCTTCATCGATTTTTGCTTCCGGCATAGCACCTTCTTGCACTTTCTTCCTCATACGCATCAGCTCCAGGTCTGTAGCTTGAGCAGCTTTAACTTTATCGATTAAAGTCGGTTCTACTCGTATATTCGCCATCATCACATGGGTCCCTGGAGTCTTTAACTCTATCTCCATCCTTTGCAAGTCACACAAAATGGGCCTTTGTGTTGACAATATTGCACTCGTACTTGCATATGATCTTCTACTCAATGCGTCAGCTACCACGTTCGCTTTTCCAGGATGGTATTGAATGGTATGATCATAATCTTTCAACAGTTCAAGCCAACGTCGTTGTCGCATGTTGAGTTCCTTTTGAGTGAAGAAATATTTAAGGCTTTTATGATCCGTAAAGATCTCCACCTTCTCCCCATACAAGTAATGCCTCCAAATTTTAAGTGCAAAGACAACAACTGCCAACTCTAGATCATGAGTAGGATAATTCCTCTCATATTCTTTGAGTTGTCTTGATGCATAGGCTATGACTTTTTCATGTTGCATGAGAACGCATCCCAACCCTTTGCTCGAAGCATCACTGTAGATGACAAATCTCTCCGAGCCAGGTGGTATTGTTAGAACAGGTGCTGAAATGAGTCTCATCTTGAGTTCTTGAAAACTCTTCTCACATTCTTTGCTCCAACCGAACTTTGTATCTTTCCGAGTCAGCTGAGTTAATGGAGTAGCGATTCGAGAAAATCCTTCCACGAATCTCCGATAATAATCAGCTAAACCAAGAAAGCTACGTACTTCGGTCACTGATTTAGGTTGCTCCCAGCTTTGAATAGCTTCAATCTTTGCCGGGTCAACCGATATTCCACGACTTGATACTACGTGCCCAAGAAATGCTACCTCCTCCAACCAGAACTCGCATTTCTTCAACTTGGCATAAAGCTTGTATTCACGAAGCTTTTGGAGTACCAGCCTCAAGTGTTGCTCATGATCTTCACGGCTTTTGGAATAAATAAGGATGTCATCAATAAAGACGACCACAAAGTGATCCAAATATTCCTTGAATACCCGGTTCATCATATCCATGAAGGCAGCAGGAGCATTAGTCAATCCAAAGGACATGACTAGGAATTCATAATGCCCGTACCGAGTTCTAAAAGCCGTCTTTGAAATATCCTCAGTTCTAACCTTCAGCTGATGATATCCAGAACGAAGATCGATCTTTGAAAAGAATTGTGCTCCTTGCAACTGGTCAAACAGGTCATCAATACGTGGCAATGGGTACCTATTTTTGATGGTGACATGATTCAACTCCCGATAATCAATACAAAGTCGCATACTTCCATCTTTCTTCTTCACGAATAGAACAGGAGCACCCCAAGGAGAAGTACTAGGACGAATAAAGCCAATGTCTAACAATTCCTGCAGTTGGATCTTTAACTCCTGAAGTTCAATAGGAGCCATTCGATATAGGGCTTTGGAAATGGGTTTTATACCGGGTTCAAGGTCAATACAAAATTCAATTTCACGCTCTGGGGGTAGGCCAGGAAGTTCTTCAGGGAATACGTCAGGAAATTTATTAACAATAGAAATATCATTCAAAACTGACGTATTTTTGTTTAGATCCGTGACATGAGCTAAGAAAGCTTGACATCCGTTTTTCAATAAACGAATAGCTTTATGGCTTGAGATGACAGCGATTGATTTTAATGGTTTGGTTGCTTGAATTCGCATAATAGGTCGATTAGGAATATGAAAGCTAACAACCTTACGAAAACAATCAATTTTTGCATGATGAGTAGTTAACCAATCAATCCCTAGAATCACGTCAAATGCGAGTATTTTTAATGAAATCAGATCGACAGGTAATGTGTGGGTACCAACTTGAACCAAACAAGACTTATAAACCGTGGATGTAATGAAGGTTTCTCCCAATAGAGTTTCAACAGATAAATCAAAGTCTAATTTCTCCGGAATCAAATTTAATCGATGAGCGCAAGTAGGAGAAATAAAAGAATGGGTAGAATCGGTATCAAATAAAGTATAGACTTCGTTAGAGTTTATGATAAGCTTACCCGTGATGACCTCATTCGGGTTCCTTACTTTCTGGGAGGTCACAACAAACGCTCTCCCTTGCACTACCGGTTTTGACTTTTCTGGGACGGCCTTTGGTGTCTCCATCTTGCCTGAACTTGTTTTTGGTAAACGACAAAATCGAGCTAAATAACCTTCTCTTCCACAATTATAACATGCTTTAGACGGCATCGCGCAGTTTGGACTGATATGCCCCTCCCCTCCGCATTTGAAACATATGATAGGTGGTCGTTCTCCTTCCTTAACAACGGGTGTTGGTGCTGACGTCTTTCCATCATTGTTGAATCTCCTCTTCTTGAAATGACCATTCTTATTGTTTTGGCCCTGATTACCACCGAAGTGGTTACCATTTCTGGCCTGTTGATTCCCTCCACGCTTGTTGTCACCGCTTCGATGACCGCTCTCACTGGTATTATCATTTTGTCGACTGCTCTCTTTTGGTTGCGTTGACTCGTTATCGCGCTCCACTAACTAAGCCCTATTCACAACATCTGAATACAAACACAGTTTATGAGAAATAAGATGTTGACGTATCTCAGGTTTCAAACCTCGCAAAAACATTCGCGTCATTCGCTCTTCATTATCCACCAAGTGGGACGCAAACCGGGATAACTCAGCAAACTTGGCTTCGTACTGCGACATGGTCATGTTGTTTTGCTCCAACTTGATAAATTCCACCTCCTTCATGTGACGAATACTTTCAGGAAAGTATTTGTCGTTGAACAGCTCTTGGAACTTCTCCCAAGACATCTTCAGTGCGGCAGGTTGAGTACGCTTAATCGATTCCCACCAGTAATCTGCCTCTCCTCGCAACATAAAGGCGGCAAAGGGAACCTTTTGCTCCTCAGAGCATCCCAAGATATCAAATATCTTGGTAATCTGCTTTATCCATGTTTCCGCTATAAGTGGTTTTGGCTCTCCCTTAAACTCTGGTGGTCCCAGCTCCTTGAACTGTTTAGCGGTGACCGTCCGAGAGTTTTCAGTGTTTCCACCTATATTTTGGACAGGAGCCGCTCTCGCCTGCTGTTGCATGAACTGCATAAAGTTTCTCAACATTCCATCATTCATCATTTGGTCAGCGTTGTTGTTTGTATGAGGATTGTCACCTTCCTGATGCACATTATCCTGATTATTGATATGTGGTGAATCAACAGTCGCCTGTGCTCCATTGCTATTCTCAACATTCTCAGATGCCATTTTCAGATACTGCCACAAAATAAAAGTTAATTGATATGTCATATATTATCCTTATATTATGACCGACCAATTAAATACCATGCAAATAAACTTAGGTAGGTCATACTAGCGAAGGAATTCCCCGTCTCTCCCCTCCTAGTTCAATTCTCACATCTTAGCCAGGGATCATATCCTTAAGCTCTGATACCAACTGTGACGCCCCCAAAATTAGGTATACATCACCCATCTTGGGTCGTCAGATACAAAGTACAGAATACAAATACAACTTACTAATACAACTGTCGTGTACAATACGACAAAACATAAACTGCGAGTTTGAATACAAATATTATCTTCTAGAGAGTATTCATACTCAAAAAGAGTCCTCATTACATTTATTAACACACCATTACATAGAATAGTGAGGACTACTAACTAATACTATCATTCGAACCATCACTCCGTTCCCCGACTTGCCCCAGCTACGTTCTCATTTCCTGAAGAGAACAATGAAAGAAATGGTGAGCTCAACTAGCCCAGTAAGAAATATTATGACTAAGATAATGCAGAATAAATTATCATTAGCCTTCAACAATGTTAAACTGATAAAATATAATAGACATCAAGTTTAACTGCAGCGGAATAAGCAATCCATTAAAAGAGTCAAGTAGAAAATAAACTCTACTATCTTTTATGATTTAAAAGGTTTTTCAACACTGTTATCGCTGGGACTCAGCTTAATAAAATAATCCACATCATCGAATCACCCCTGCACTACGGCCAAGGATATTCGTGTATTCATTAATGGTCATGATCATGCCAACAACTGTTCATCAACGCACTACGGCCAATGAGGACTTTTACCACATCATTTGTAACATTACGGTCATGATTATACCGAATAATTTCTGGTCATATTCATACCAAGTCCATCTATGCACTACAGGCCACAGATGACTTTCAACATTTTATAAACATGAGGATGATGACAATGATATAAGAATTCAATAAAACAATTTCAAGAATTAATTTATCCAAGAATTAACAACGTCCAAATTGTCAACATGATACTGCTTTGTGGAGTAAAATTCAAGAATACTTAGAAGAATATTTTCATGAAAAGATACTGGATGAACCGCAATTATCAAGGATATTCCACTAATTTCATGGAGTATAAAAGTCAAAACTTAACCAACTGAGTATAATAAAGAATGGAATAACAAAAGAAATCACCCGGCATGCGATAGACCGCACAGACAGGTTATTCCAACAGAATAATAAATAATGGAACCAGGTCCGGCGTAAACGCACAGACAGGATATTCCGACAGAATAATAAATAATGGAACCAGGTCCGGTGTAAAACACACAGACAGGATGTTCCAACAGAATAATAACAAGACGGAACCAGGTCCGGTGTAAAACACACAGACAGGATGTTCCAACAGAATAATAATAAAAACGGAACCAGGTCCGGTGTAAAACACACAGACAGGATGTTCCAACAGAATAATAGAAGAATGTCACCAAGTATAGGGTAGACCGCGTATACAGGTTATTCCAACAAAATAATAAGAAATGGAATAACAACAGTTCTCTTCATGAATAAGAAAGAATAACACCCCTTACCGTTTTAAAGAAGAGCTGAAGTAAGGAAGTAGTTAAGTAGCAGAATACTCTTCTTCTCTCTCTATAGTTTCTCTCTATAGCTTCTCTCTCTAGAGTTCAGTGAATTCGTAAGAAATAATGAAGGAATGAGCTGCTATTTATAGAAAAATAGAATGCATAGTAACTAATCCATGAACGGTCCAGATTGATTACTTTAATCTGACGGTCCATATTTAAAGAAAAATCTTTTAAATAAAATATAATATATTCTATTTATAAAATAACTTTAATAAAGTATTCTGTTTTATATAAAAAGATGTTTCTGTTTTATTACGTTAATAATACGAATAAAACAAAACGTCATTATCGCTAAATAATTCATATTATTAACTGACAATAATTGAATCAAACTGAGTGACTTCTCACATAAGCATTAATAATCAATACCGTGTGCTACTATGCAACCACACGTATTACTGTACTTTTACTACCGAGTAGTTCAACAGTAACAATGGTAAAACTTTCGCCGTTATTTTTAATAAAATATTTTTGTCATTTTCTCAATCCGACAATACTTCCGTTGTGGGGTCCACCAATGATTGTGCCGTTGTACAAATATTCCCTGTTAAAACGAATATTCCCCGACCAATCGAATATTATATAACAACTTGCGTACTTTGCAAAATTTATAAATATTACCCACAACTATAACATTATATCAAATTAACTCCATAATATTCAAAAATGATATTTATAGAAAATTCATCTTTATTTATAAAAGTTGGGGTCTTACATTATCTGAGCCGCATTCAATGTTCTAGAAGCATAATAAATGTTATGGACAGCTTTATCAATCCTTTGGCCCAAGACGACGCCAACATCATAGTTGCTTGCATCACACATTATCTCAAATGGAAACTTCCAATTTAGTGATTGAATCACAAAGGCCGACGTCAATAATTTCTTTAAGGTATCAAAAGCCTCCTTACATTCATCATAAAACTGAAATTCCACATCTTTTTGTAACAACTTACATAAGGGCAATGCTATCTTGGAGAAATCCTTGATAAACCTTCGATAAAATCCTCCATGTCCAAGAAAAGAACGTATCTCCCGCACACTGACGGGGTAAGGCAATGTAGATATAATATAAATTTTAGCTTTATCGACTTCTAAACCATTAGTTGACACTATATGACGAAGTACAATTCCTTGTTCTACCATAAAATGACATTTTTTCCAATTTAGCACAAGGTTAGTTTCCAAACATCAATCCAAAACACGAGTCAAATTATCTAGGCATGCATCCAAAGAATTACCATGTACTGTGAAATCATCTATAAAGACCTCAATGCATTTTTCTAAATGATCTGAAAAATACTCACCATGCATCTTTGAAAAGTAACTGGGGCATTACATAGTCCAAAAGACATTCGACGATAAGCAAAAATAACAAAGGGACATGTGAATGTGGTCTTTCTTGGTCCTCGGGTGCAATCACAATCTAGTTATAACCTGAAAAACCATCTAGAAAGTAATAATAAGTATGCCCAACTAATCGTTCTAACATTTGATCAATAAAAGGAAGTGGAAAGTGACCTTTTCGTGTTACAACATTTCACTTTCTTTAATCAATGCATACTCTCCATCTTGTTGTGTTCGTGTGGGCACCAACTCATTATTGTCATTCTTGACAATTGTGACTCCTGATTTCTTCAGAACTACTTGTACTGAACTTACCCATTGACTGTCAGATATGGGGTAGATTATACATGCGTCAAGTAGTTTTATGACTTCCTTTTCACTACCTCCATTATTGGTGGGTTTAATCTTCTTTGCGCATCTCTCGTGGGTTTTACCTTGTTGGGTAAAATCTATATACGCTCACACGCAAGTGTACGTGGTTAACAAGTAATATAATGATAAGTCAAGTATCGTTCCCACAGAGACTAGTATGAAATTAATCCTAACAATTACAAACTTTATATTAATCCAAATTTTATTAAACTATCCAATTCAATGATTATAATTATTAACAACTAAAAACATAAAAATACTAAGCAATCAACAAACTCAAAAATTGTAATTTCAAGTAAATAATGAAGAATTAGGCTTACGACTTCTTTTTAAGTATCACTTTAATTACTATACCCTATTCCAGTTCAATTCACTATCCCAGTTTAATAATCAAGAACACTCAAGTAGAACTAGCCATCTCTCGATGCACTAATACCATATTAACTTAAATCCACAAATTAGATAAAATTAAGTTAAACACCTTAATAAACTAATTCACTATATCTCTATATGAATTACAGTCAAAGAAGGTTTAAATTCAAGTTCTCTATCTGATTACATGTGATGTCAAGCATATCTCTACCCTAACATTCATCAAGATTCCATTCAATTATAGAATTCAAGAACACATGCTAAAGTGACTAAGTCTATATTCATATTTCATCTCTCGAGTCCATACAATTTTCACACAAAATTGGTGATCAAGCAATTCATAAATTAAAGCACAAATCACAATAGATAAACTGAAAGATAGATTATTAAACTAAAATTTAAGGCTACATAATCATCGTTCAACCATAAGATCCGTCATAAGCCTAATAAGTAAATTAGTTCATCATAAACAAATTAAAAACTGAAATCATTAAAGTAATCATCATCCCAATTACAATTTTTGAATTAAAGAAAAAGAATGAATCCAGAACCACCCTTCTCCTTAGCTCCAATATGCAATTGCCGTGACTCAGACCCTCAATCCTTCCTCCAATGTTATCTCTCCAAATTAGCTTTCAAATGTTAAACGATTCTCTGATTAATTGTATCATGTTATCCCCCTTGTTGTTTCTTGTTAATCTCCAGCTTAGGACACATATTCTGACTATATTTCGACGCCAAATACAGTTCCAAGCCATGCCAGTCTCTATCCTTCACGCATCTGCAGCAATACAGTTCAGATAGGAGACTTGCTTTTCCCGTACGCCCGCCCCAGCATGGGTTTTCCTTCTTAAGGAGCCCTCCTGGCGGGGGTGCTACTGTCTTTGGTTAGGTACCCCCACCCCGGTGGGGGTCCATTCTGCAGAAGTCCATTGTTAGCTCCTTTTCTTGCCAAATTTCTCCATAAAACCATCTTTTAAGCCACCACACCTAAGCACAAAACAACATTAAACAAGTAAAAACGAACATAATTATACAAACTTAACACATTTTAAGCTCAACTTAGAGGCCGAATCGTAGGTATAAAACCCACTCATCAAACTCTCCCAAACTTAAATACGTGCTAGTCCTCGAGCACAAAACAACACAAAAATGTTATGCAATGCAATGCAATGAAATGTAATGTGTAACAACCCAATATTTTCTATAAAAATTAAATCATAAATTTTTCACATAAATTTTTTTTTATTTCAAGGATGAGGATTTGTACAAGATAATGTGTATATATAATTATGTGGTAAACAAAAAAATATTTATTACATAAATATTTACAAATAATTTTATTTTAGAATTATCGATTTTTATAAAGTATATTCCTATAATAATTAATTTATAGTAGAAATGCTTTAGTAACTATTTTTCATGAAAATATAATCATATATTATTTAAATAATATATGGAGTGATTTTAGAATAAATATAATAATTATTTTATTATATGAATTTTGGTACAGGTTATTAAGTTAATTATTTTACCTTAATTATTAAGGTTAAATATGAAGAATAAATCAGATATGGAATCCAAACCCTAATTTTGGATTATTGTCAAGGTATGAGAATAATAATATAATATTAATTATATTTTAATTTTTCAGTGCTATAATTATGTACTGTATATTTGTACACTGATAATGATTGGTCAATTATGGGGTATTATGATAAAACCCTAATTTTTCTAACAAACACTAATTTCGAAGTCAAATGAGACTTTAAAATATGTTAAGACAATATGTTATGTGATTCATGATAATAATAATTATTAATAATCAAGAGAAAACCCTAATTGTAAAGTAAGATCCTAATTTTGTAAATTAGAAACCTTAAATCAATAATTAACTTATTGATAAATGAAAACCCTAATTTAAAACTCAGGTTGAGTTTGACACTGTTATATAACTGTGTTATATGGTGCATGCATGTTATGTATTATATGACTTTTTGATTAATTAGGTATACCCTAATTAATATTTAGAAATATTAATTTCTAGAAACTCTAATATTTCTTTTATAAACCCTAATTTATTTAAATTGTAAACCCTAATTGTTGATTTGGAAAGCTTAATGCTAATTAGTGTATCTTAAACCTAATTAGTAAGGTGTTAAGTAAGTAAAAACCTAATTAATTAAGAAACCTTAATTTTGTATTGTAGAAACGAAAATTTTATTATTTTATTTTATTTTATATTTTTGTGCAAACCCTAAATTGTAAATTTTAGGAAATTATTTTTTAAACTCTAAAATGGTCCAAACCCTAGATTGCTCAAACCCTAAACCCTAAGGGTTTGCAACAAATAGAAATTCTAGAAATAAAAAGGAAATGACAAAAATGCCCTTATGTACAATTTTTATTTATTAAGCTTACTTGTGTATCTTGCCAAGATTGGAGTTGTTCACCAACTCTAGATTATCCCACATGGTCATATATCTCAGCAATCAGCCACTTTGTATTACAAATGCATTGTATCATTAGCATATATATAGATCAAGAGAGAGAAAGTCTTCTAACTTGGCTCATTTTTCTTACAAACACCCAACTCACTTTTCTCTCATCAAAACCCACGAAAAATATATGTATATTAGTCCCAAATCGCAGCCCCACGAGCACCAACAACAAATCAAAAGCCCAATTCCAGAAATCAAAGCATAAAGGTATAAACCCTAACCAAGAAATTTGATCTTTGACTCCATGTTAGATGTTAGTTTTTGTATGTTAAACATGTTGTTTGGAGTCCATATAGTTGATCTGGGTTGGTAGTTGATGGATCAATAACATCAAAGTGCACGAATTTAAAAATTTTTGAAATCTGGAAAATATTATTTTTGGGTCTAACAGTCAAATGTCAGACCTCATAAATCTTTTGTTGTTACGTGTTTTTGTTGTTTCAATGTTGGATCTTGTTGTATGCTGTGAGATCTGTATTCTAAAACTTTTAGCAAGGCCAGATCATGCATATATTGGAAGTTATTCACGGTCAAAGACCGTTGACCGGCATTGACCGGACATTTCTGGGTAACCCAGATTTGCCCAAAAAGGGCCTGACAAGAGTTTTAAGCGTCTAGATCTGTCAGTGTGTTGTTAATTTGTTGTTTTTGTTGCATCTATTTTGTAGTGGTTACTAGGATATACAATCTCATGCCATGATATTACATAAACATCAAACTTGGTGCACTCAGTGGCTGGTCAAAGTTGGCCAGATGTTCACGTATCCAGAAAACTCAAGAGCGTGATTTCTGACATCACTTTGACCGGCATGGATCTAGCTATTTTGATGTTGTTAGATCAAGTTTATGTATTAGATATGTTGTCTTGCATGTTATCTACGAACTGGAACCATCAGAGCACCAAAATGTTACAAGGATTGCATGTTATAGAGATCCAAAGTAGCCTGCGGGGACTGTTCTTCATTTCTGGAAAACCCAGAAATGAAGAGCAGCTTCTGACATAATTTTTGGAGGTTTAAATCTCTTTTGTTTTATGTTGTTTGATCGTGTTGTTTGTTGAAGCTTGTAATATTACACTATGTCTACAAGATCTGACCATTTTCTGTCCTAGAAACACAATACACTCAAATTTAATCTTGGTCAAAGTTGCTCACTTGGTCACGGACATGAAGGTTCTGGGAATGTTGATGAACACCAAGAACACCTATAGCGACGCTTCTGTTGCTATAGGCGGTCTTTAGCGACAGTTTCTAAATAAAAATTTTATTTTTATTAAATAATTAGTATTAATTAGTTTTTAATTACGAAAAATACAAAATAAATTATTAAAAATTATTTTAAATTCTAAAAATTAGTTTTTAATTATTTTGAATATATTTCATAAATATTTAATATTTTTGGTATATTAAAAGTATTTAATTTATTTAATTATAATATTAAATAAATTATTTAAAAATGATTTTAAAATTATATTATGGTATCAGAAAATAATTTAAGTTATTTTTGATAACTTTCAATATTTGGTGATGAAATTTCATTAATTAATTAATATTAATGGTAATTAAGTTATTTATTTAATGTATTAAATAAATTATGAAAAATAGTATTAATGATATAAAAATTATAGAAAAATGATTTAAAGGTTATTTAAGTTATGAAAAATGACTTTTGATATTTTGTCATGAAAAATATTAATATTTTAATATTAATGATATTAGATTTATTTAATAATTATATTAAATAAATTAGTTTAAAAATAATTTTAATATTAGAAAAATCATTTTAAATAAAAATAAATAGTTTAAAAATATTTTAAGTTATAAAATATAACTTTCAATATTTAAAGGTAAATTTCATTAATTATTTACTATTAATGATATTAGAATAAATTAGTTTAAAAATAATTTTAATATTATAAAAATTATTTAAAATGAAAATAAAGTGTTTAAAGATATTTTAAGTTATAAAATATAACTTTTAATATTTAAAGGATAATTTCATTAATAAATGATATTAATTTAATATTAAATTATATTAGATTTATTTAATAATTATATTAAATAAATAGTTTTAAAATGGTTTTATTTATTTAAAAATCATTTAAAAATGATATAAATGAATTAAAAATATTTCAAGTTATAATTAATGAATTTTAATATTTTGATAAATAATACATTAATACTTTAATATTAATGATAATTATTTAAAAATAATTTTAATTCTTTTAAAAATCATTTAAGTGTAATATTAATACTTTAAAAGTATTTTAAGTTATTATAAATAACTTTGACATTTTTGGCAATGGTTTCATTAATAGTTTAATATTAATTAAATATTAATGATAATAGAATTGTGTAATATTTAAATCATGTAATAATGATTCTGAGGTTTGAAAATTCATGATAAATTATAATAAATGTTTAAAAATTATTATAAGTCACTTAAAAATAATATGACTGATATGTACGAATATTGAGTTACAGGATAGAGTCTTAGACTCGATAATTACCCGATAAAGCCATCGGTACACCGACATGTTTCAGAAATTGATCTTTACTTAGATAATTTATTGAGATATGTGGTTATTTGTGATTCAATGGTTATTAAACATATGTGCCAATGTGATTAGGGTATGTGTTGACTGCAATAAGCAGTGTTATGTGTTATAGTATGTTATTCTAATCGAACGAACGATCTTATTAATGATAGGTCGTGAGATAAGCGATAAATCTAAATTTCAAACTGTAAGCAGCGCTTCAGGCAAGTATCTTACCTTTGCATTCTCTTTATGCAATGGACATGAGTAAGAATGTTTCTAAAATATATTATTACTATACAGATTATGAACCTTATATTATATAAGCTCATTGATTATCAACATGTTAGTATATGATAATTCAGATATATATATTATGTTCGTTAATTTTTAGAAATGGTTAAACAAGTGTCCCCACTTGGATAATCATTGTATTTCATCACATGTTGATATACCTTTGTCAATTATCCGTATACATATATGTTGAATTATAGATTATTGTTGAACAGGATAAAACCTTTGATTTAGAACCCAGACAAGTGTGAATATCCCTACACGGGAAAACTTTTATGCGCCTAAGGCGGAACAGAGTGAACGATCCTATCGTTGTGTAATGTAGTATTGATCAATACAGGGCCCATGGGAAGTACAACCTAACGCCCGTAAGTTATGACAGTTTATAGATGAATTTCTGTTTAACCTTTTCGAAAATGAAAATAATGTTCATGGCATGCCACCATAACCCCAGTTATAGTCATTATGTAGTTTCAAAAATTTGAAAGAGAGTTGTTATGTTATTATTATCTGTTCAGAATACTTCACAACTATTGACTTGTTGCAGAAGAATAGTACAAAGAAAATATTTAAATCCTTTCAGCTTATACATATATAATTGCTATTACTTACTGGGCACTCAAATGCTCATCCTTGCTTAATATAAATGTTTTCAGCTATGTATAAACGATCAGAGAGCTCTGCTAAGAACAAGAAAAAGGAAAAGGTTGCTGAATGAATGAATGAACGTTATCTTATGTAATAGTTTAATAATATTAAGACAAGTATGATATATATATATTATCTATCATGGTTTGTAATGAATGTTTAAAGGTTGCATACTTGGGATTAGACTCTGATAAATGTAAGTTAAGTTTGATATTTATATTATTATTATTATTATTATTAGTATTATTCCGCTCATAGAAATGGTATCGTGATGAACCGAGTTCGGGTTTCAAGTACCTGAGTTCGGGGTCCTCACAAGTTGGTATCAGAGCTATAAGGTTAGAAACCTTAAGTGGGTTAGACCTTAGGCTATAACCTTAGAACAGAGGGAAACGTTGAAAATATAAATAACTCATTTAGAGTTTACAAGGAGATGAATTGAATAAATTCATCGTGAAACAAAATAAAAGATAATTTATAAAACCATTATGTGCTGTGTGTATATATTATATGTTAGTCAAGATAAATTATGTGTATACCTGTTAGATAGAAAGAATTAGGATACCCTTAAGTCGTAAAGAATAAGTCAACCTCCATGACCGAGCTAATATCAAAGCCAATAGCTGAAATAGAGGCTCACATTGAAAGCTACCTCAAAGAGGTGGTTATTTTGGAAAGTATAGTACCAGACCCAAAAATGATAGGTATAGCGGATAGGTAGAATATAGTCAAAGAATATGTGGCCAATGTTAAGTTTTTAAACTCGTATGTTTGTGGTGAGTTCTTAAACTCATAATGTATGGTAAGTTGGACGAACTAGGTGTAGTTAGAGGTGAATGGATTATTGAGGATAATGAGAATAGACGAATTTCTAAGCAATTGATCCTTAGTGAAGGTCTAAGAAGATAAGTAGTATTACTATTATGTGAGTAGGTATGATTTTATGTTGTGTATATGATAGATATGTCTGTATAAGGTAATATTTTCAAATTTTGTATAAGTTATGGCAGCGAATCCGGACTTTTGAGTCACAAAGGGATATCGGATGTTTAAAGCAATATGTGCTAAGGTATGTCAAGTGATATGAGTATGAATTTATATGGATTAATGAAATAAGTTGGTATAAAGATAGTAGTTAATTAGATGAGTACTGGTTAATGCAGAAAACCAAAATTTCAAAATCTAATATTTTGAGTACATGATTATTCGAATAGAAAGACTTGTGTTATATGTTAAGCGTATACGATAAGGCTTAGAATAAAGAATAAATTGTGAAAATACTGCTAGGGAGACCAAAACAAAGTACCCGAACAGAAGAACCTGTCAACAAAGATGGAAGACAACTAGACCCGATACAGAATTTTACGAATATGGACGATCAAGCTATGCAGAACGGAATACCAGTCGCCGAAAGATCAGCCAGATAATCGATCGACGAAAGTTAAAGACTTCAAGGCCATCGTACTGCCAGAATTCGGAGGATCAACTGAACTGTAGTAACGTTTGTGATAGCTAAGATAATGAAGGGACAAAAGATAGTTTTGTCATCTATACGATAAAAGGAAAGGAGATAAAGGGCAAGTCTGCATGATTTAAGTGTGGATCAATGGAGTATAAAGTGGAAGAATGTCCAAGGAAGGAGAAAGAAGGCAAGGAATGCGAAAACGGAAAAAAACAGCAGGACATTGGCAACAACGGGACCAACATCAACAATCAAACCAACGAAATCAATCGCAAGCGTCTTCAACATGACCGCTCAAGAAACTGTAACACCCGGGGATGCAACTCCAGGTATTACTCGAACCAATTTTATTTTTTATATATTATTTTCTTATATATAGTAAATTAGTTTATAAAGAAATTTTGAGGGAGAAATTTGAGTTCTTTTAGAAATCAAATTTACGTTTAATCAGAAAGATAAGCTTTATGTGAATAGTTAAAGATCAGTTCGATCAATTTTGATCGAGATATACTCGCAATAATTGTGTATGATATGTACCCTGGTATGTATAGGTTTTTAAAACGGTGATTTCGGGGACGAAATCTTTATAAGGGAGGGTGAATGTAACAACCCAATATTTTCTATAAAAATTAAATCATAAATTTTGCGTATAAATTTTTTTTTATTTCAAGGATGAGGATTTGTACAAGATAATGTGTATATATAATTATGTGGTAAACAAAAATATATTTATTACATAAATATTTACAAATAATTTTATTTTAGAATTATCGATTTTTATAAAGTATATTCCTATAATAATTAATTTATAGTAGAAATGCTTTATTAACTATTTTTCATGAAAATATAATCATATATTATTTAAATAATATATGGAGTGATTTTAGAATAAATATAATAATTATTTTATTATATGAATTTTGGTACAGGTTATTAAGTTAATTATTTTACCTTAATTATTAAGGTTAAATATGAAGAATAAATCATATATGGAATCCAAACCTTAATTTTAGATTATTGTCAAGGTATGAGAGTAATAAAATAATATTAATTATATTTTAATTTTTCAGTGCTATAAATATGTACTGTATATTTGTACACTGATAATGATTGGTCAATTATGGAGTATTATGATAAAACCCTAATTTTTCTGACAAACACTAATTTCGAAGTCAAATGAGACTTTAAAATCTGTTAAGACAATATGTTACGTGATTCATGATAATTATAATTATTAATAATCAAGAGAAACCTTAATTGTAAAGTAAAATCCTAATTTTGTAAATTAGAAACCTTAAATCAATAATTAACTTATTGATAAATGAAAACCCTAATTTAAAACTCAGGTTGAGTTTGACACTGTTATATAACTGTGTTATATGGTGCATGCATGTTATGTATTATATGATTTTTTGATTAATTATGTATACCCTAATTAATATTTAGAAATATTAAATTCTAGAAACCCTAATATTTATTTTATAAACCCTAATTTATTTAAATTGTAAACCCTAATTGTTGATTTAGAAAGCTTAATGCTAATTAGTGTATCTTAAACCTAATTTGTAAGGTGTTAAGTAAGTAAAAACCTAATTAATTAAGAAACCTTAATTTTGTATTGTAGAAACTAAAATTTTATTATTTTATTTTATTTTATTTTTTTGTGCAACCCCTAAATTGTAAATTTTAGGAAATTATTTTTTAAACTCTAAAATGGTCCAAACCCTAGATTGCTCAAACCCTAAACCCTAAGGGTTTGTAACAAATGAAAATTCTAGAAATAAAAAGGAAATGACAAAAATGCCCTTATGTACAATTTTTATTTATTAAGCTTACTTGTGTATCTTGCCAAGATTGGAGTTGTTCACCAACTCTAGATTATCCCACATGGTCATATATCTCAGTAATCAGCCACTTTGTATTACAAATACATTGTATCATTAGCATATATATAGATCAAGAGAGAGAAAGTCTTCTAACTTGGCTCATTTTTCTTACAAACACCCAACTCACTTTTCTCTCATCAAAACCCACGAAAAATATATGTATATTAGTCCCAAATCGCAGCCCCACGATCACCAACAACAAATCAAAAGCCCAATTCCAGAAATCAAAACACAAAGGTATAAACCCTAACCAAGAAATTTGATCTTTGATTCCATGTTAGATGTTAGTTTTTGTATGTTAAACATGTTTTTTGGAGTCCATATAGTTGATCTGGGTTGGTAGTTGATGGATCAATAACATCAAAGTGCACGAATTTAAAAATTTTTGAAATCTGAAAAATATTATTTTTGGGTCTGACAGTCAAATGTCAGACCTCATAAATCTTTTGTTGTTACGTGTTTTTGTTGTTTCAATGTTGGATCTTGTTGTATGCTGTGAGATCTGTATTCTAAAACTTTTAGCAAGGCCAGATCATGCATATATTGGAAGTTATTCACGGTCAAAGACCGTTGACCGGCATTGACCGGACATTTCTGGGCAACCCAGATTTGCCCAGAAAGGGCCTGACAAGAGTTTTAAGCGTCTAGATCTGTCAGTGTGTTGTTAATTTGTTGTTTTTGTTGCATCTATGTTGTAATGGGTACTAGGATATACAATCTCATGCTTTGATATTACCTAAACATCAAACTTGGTGCACTTAGTGGCTGGTCAAAGTTGGTCAGATGTTCACGTATTGAGTTTTCTAGGTAACCCAAAAGACTCAAGAGCGTGATTTCTGACATCACTTTGACCGGCATGGATCTAGCTATTTTGATGTTGTTAGATCAAGTTTATGTATTAGATATGTTGTCTTGCATGTTATCTACGAACTGGAACCATCAGAGCACCAAAACGTTACAAGGATTGCATGTTATAGAGATCCAAAGTAGCCTGCTGGGACTGTTCTTCATTTCTGGAAAACCCAGAAATGAAGAACAGTTTCTGACATAATTTTTGGAGGTTTAAATCTCTTTTGTTTTATGTTGTTTGATCGTGTTGTTTGTTGAAGCTTGTAATATTACACTATGTCTACAAGATCTGACCATTTTCTGTCCTAGAAACACAATACACTGAAATTTAATCTTGGTTAAAGTTGCTCACTTGGTCACGGACATGAAGGTTCTGGGAATGTTGAAGAACACCAAGAAAACCTATAGCGACGCTTCTGTCGCTATAGGCGGTCTTTAGCGACAGTTTCTAAATAAAAATTTTATTTTTATTAAATAATTAGTATTAATTAGTTTTTAATTACGAAAAATACAAAATAAATTATTAAAAATTATTTTAAATTTTGAAAATTAGTTTTTAATTATTTTGAATATATTTCATAAATATTTAATATTTTTGGAATATTAAATAAATTATTTAAAAATGATTTTAAAATTATATTATGGTATAAGAAAATAATTTAAGTTATTTTTGATAACTTTCAATATTTGGTGATGAAATTTCATTAATTAATTAATATTAATGGTAATTAAGTTATTTATTTAATGTATTAAATAAATTATGGAAAATAGTATTAATGATATAAAAATTATAGAAAAATGATTTAAAGGTTATTTAAGTTATGAAAAATGACTTTTGATATTTTGTCATGAAAAATATTAATATTTTAATATTAATGATATTAGATTTGTTTAATAATTATATTAAATAAATTAGTTTAAAAATGATTTTAATATTAGAAAAATCATTTTAAATAAAAATAAATAGTTTAAAAATATTTTAAGTTATAAAATATAACTTTCAATATTTAAAGGTAAATTTCATTAATTATTTACTATTAATGATATTAGAATAAATTAGTTTAAAAATGATTTTAATATTATAAAAATTATTTAAAATAAAAATAAAGTGTTTAAAGATATTTTAAGTTATAAAATATAACTTTTAATATTTAAAGGATAATTTCATTAATAAATGATATTAATTTAATATTAAATGATATTAGATTTATTTAATAATTATATTAAATAAATAGTTTTAAAATGGTTTTATTTATTTAAAAATGATATAAATGAATTAAAAATATTTCAAGTTATAATTAATGACTTTTAATATTTTGATAAATAATACATTAATACTTTAATATTAATGATAATTATTTAAAAATAATTTTAATTCTTTTAAAAATCATTTAAGTGTAATATTAATACTTTAAAAGTATTTTAAGTTATTATAAATAACTTTAACATTTTTGGCAATGGTTTCATTAATAGTTTAATATTAATTAAATATTAATGATAATAGAATTGTGTAATATTTAAATCATTTAATAATGATTTTGAGGTTTAAAAATTTATGATAAATTATAATAAATGTTTAAAAATTATTATAAGTCACTTAAAAATAATATGACTGATATGTACGAATATTGAGTTACATGATAGAGTCTTAGACTCGATAATTACCCGATAAAGCCATCGGTACACCGACATATTTTAGAAATTGATCTGGACTTAGATAATTTAATAAGATATGTGGTTATTTGTGATTCAATGGTTATTAAACATATGTGCCAATGTGATTAGGGTATGTGCTGACTGCAATAAGCAGTGTTATGTGTTATAGTATGTTATTCTAATCGAACGAACGATCTTATTAATGATAGGTCGTGAGATAAGCGATAAATCTAAATTTCAAACTGTAAGTAGCACTTCAGGCAAGTATCTTACCTTTGCATTTTCTTTATGCAATGGACATGAGTAAGAATGTTTCTAAATTATATTATTACTGTACAGATTATAAACTTTATATTATATAAGCTCATTGATTATCAACATGTTAGTATATGATAATTCAGATATATATATTCTGTTCGTTAATTTCTAGAAATGGTTAAACAAGTGTCCCCACTTGGATAATCATTGTATTTCATCACATGTTGATATACCTTTGTCAATTACCCGTATACATATATGTTGAATTATAGATTATTATTGAACAAGATAAAACCTTTGATTTAGAACCCAGACAAGTATGAACATCCCTACACGGGAAAACTTTTATACGCCCAAGGCGGAACAGAGTGAACGATTCTATCTTTGTGTAATGTAGTATTGATCAATACAGGGCCCATGGGAAGTACAACCTAACGCCCGTAAGTTATGACGGTTTACAGATAAATTTCTGTTTAACCTTTTTGAAAATGAAAACAATGTTCATGGCATGTCACCATAACCCCAGTTATAATCATTATGTAGTTTCAAAAATTTGAAAGAGAGTTGTTATGTTATTATTATCGATTCAGAATACTTCACAACTATTGACTTATTGTTGAAGAATAGTACAAAGAAAATATTTAAATCCTTTCAGCTTATATATATAATTGCTATTACTTGTTGGACACTCAAATGCTCATCCTTGCTTAATTTAAATATTTTTAGCTATGTGTGAATGATCAGAGAGCTCTGCTAAGAACAAGGAAAAGGAAAAGGTTGCTGAATGAATGAATGAACATTATCTTATGTAATAGTTTAATACTATTAAGACAAGTATGATATATATTATCAATCATGGTTTGTAATGAATGTTTAAAGGTTGTGTACTTGGGATTAGACTCTGATAAATGTAAGTTAAGTTTGATATTTATATTATTATTATTATTAGTATTATTTCGCTCATAGAAATGGTATCGTGATGAACCGAGTTCGGGTTTCAAGTACCTGAGTTCGGGGTCCTCACATAATGCAACTAATCTATATGCCTACGAATCCAACAGTAGCGATAAAAATAAGTTTGTTCAACCAGCCTCAGAGAAATCAAGCAAACATGACAATACTTTATATCAAAACCAATCAATAATTTATATCAATCATCAAATCTTAAACTGTAATTACTGGTATAGTGCGTGTGTGCTCAACATCCATGTTCACTGATGCCAATTCAAATTTAATACATAACAAGTCTCTTAGAATGAGTCATACAGTATAAACTAAAAAATTTCACAAACAGACAAGATTAAACTAAAATCAAATAGTTACCAATATCAAGGGTCCAAATAGGGTATTTATGCTTTCTTATTCATTTACGGGGGCTTTTTGCTCTTATTTCTCATTTTATTCATTTTTTTAGATATACACATGACTATGCAATGTCTTATTCTCTTAGGCTTTTCAATGTTACCTTAACGAGCTTTCGACCAACGACTCCCAGACCATTAAGACCTTAGGGTGCTAGGTGTAAAGATAATCCCCTCGGGCTTACTTACTCAAGTAACAAAGGCTACAAAACTAGACAAGCATCCCACAGTGTTTATTTTTTTAAAAAAATTATTTTTTTCAGATATGAAGCTTATATACCCCAAATTTTCCCCCAAACTTAGGTTCTTGCCTAATTTTTGCCTTCACTGCCTATCCTTGTCTTTCTTTCACCTAACTCGCATTATCCTTTAGAGGTCTCTTTAGGTATCAATTTGAACAAAATCAATCCATATAGGTGTTATTATTGTGCTAGCTTTATTATACCATGTTCAAATAGGAAAAGATCCAATTCATAACCGAAAATCAAATCAAAGTTCTAATAGTCGGTACTGTACTTGTCCACTCAATCCCAATCTCATCATTGGCCATAATAAACTGAACTATATCAAACCGCTGGACTCATGCAAGATAACGCAATACTTAACTAATTTTTTTTTAGATATGGAATAAACATAATAGAATTACAAACTAAATAAAAACTATTACCAAACTATTCTACTATGCAACTATATGAATGCAAACATATAATGAACCTAAAACTAAAACATGAAACTAACTACTAAATTAAACATGCAAACATAACAATATTAAACTAAATTCCCCAAACTAAACAATTACAATGTCCTCATTGGAAAGATAAACCACTAGGTGTACGAGGACTTCCCTGTAATCGTCTAAGCTTGAGGTGGTGGTGGTTGTTGTTCTTCATTGTCAGAATCAGACGGTGGAAACCTTGGCATTGGGGCAGGTTGCTGGTATGGAAATTGTGCATTTGGATTGAAACTTTGAAGCATCGCGTTCAAGGAGGCAAAGGACATGTTCATGGCCTCGAACATGTGGTCTTGTCTGGGCGCGAGTCTCCTCATTTGTCTGCTGGCATCTTTGTTGTACCCATCCACTTGTCTCTGTAGGCTTTGATAGTTAGGGCTCTTCAATCGCCAGCTCTCCCGTAGTCTCATCCACCTAGAACTCGTCGTCGTCAAAGGTGTCCTCAGCATCAGCCTCATCCTCCGAGGCTGGTGGAAATATGAACCTGACTCCTCTTGGGTTCGACTCGCCCCTGGGCCACACTATATATCGTGCGATCATCCTTGTGTCTAAAGTCTGAAGCGGCATCTGTGTAGTCTCATCACCAGACCACCTCACTCCAGCCTCCTTGTACAGCCCATATATGAGGCATGGGTGTGGCAAGCTGCCGAAAAATGGCCCTCGTAGGCATCTTCGTATAGAGAAACTGATGATGGCACCTACGTCGATGAGGAAATCTTGCACAATCATAAACAACATAATTATATTCTCCTTTGTCTCCTTTGTCACCTTTGTCGTAAGTGAGGATGAGAATAACTTAGCTCACATGAACGCGTACCATATTTTACCATAGCAACTTAGGTCCTTACTGTAGAAGATGGTGCCCCCTTTTCGACCCTTGACACATGTGGTGCCCGACTTTGTTATTTCAGTTAAAATGGCCACATAGTCAGGATCGTGGTCACGCAAATAGGCATACTGGAATTCAATAAGAACTCGCAGTCGATAGTACTGTTTAATAGCGTTAGCACTGAAAGGTACTTGATTGCCCTTCACGAATGCTATAAATGGGGCCTTATCCTCTGCATTGGCATAGAATTCCTTCACCACATTAACAATCACTGGCTCTGGCTCGTCAGTGAACCTATCCCATCCTTTTTTATAGATTTGTCATTTTATTTCGCCATCCACGTTATCGAGTGTCAAGCCGTATTCTGGAGTTAATGCATTTGTCACTAAATAGTCATAGAGGTCGGCGGCGTTAGCACTGATGAACTTTCCTCTGTCAAAGGATCTAGTCGGTGGTGTAGTCTGGGAACTCTCGCCTCGCTGTTGTTTTAAAGCTGGTTTTAGTGCCATGGTACTAGAATGAATGAACTCAAGCTACAATCCCCACAAACTTTACTTAAGCAATTCATCGAACACGTGGTGTTTACGACTCACAATACCCCCCAAATTTGTAATAGCACTTCAAGTATGATGATAAGTGACGAGGAATTGTAAGAACTAATCTCTTACCCTCAGTGTATTTACTAGTTGGTTGAATTTCCCCTCTCTTTTTGCTATCCAAATTCACACTATAGGAACCCTAACTCTTGTATGACTAAACTTGTATGAATGGAGATGAAGTTGTGGTGTAGTTAGGGGTTTAATTTATAGAGAGGAGATAAAGTATGTATTTAGTGGGTTAATGTAGTGTAGAAGTGGGTATCAATTATGCTTCAAGGGGAAAGAAGTAGAGAAGATGGGTTACTCTGTGTAATTGCCGAATTTGTCTGGTCAACATCCCATACCCCCGGCCCGGCGGGGGGTAATTAACTATAAATGCCCACCCCGGTAGGGGGGGTAGTCTGATTTCAGTTCATTACCCCCGCCCCGATGAGGTTGTCCTTTGTTAATTGCCCGCCCCGGTGGGGGGGTCTACTGTTATTGGGTCAAGACCCCCGCTGAGGTGGGGGGTACACTGCAATTGCACTTGATTTTTCCAATTCATTGCATCCAACACTTATCTATGAGCTTTTTAAGTACCTGAAACACCATAAAATGATAAATTTAAGATAACAACATAAACATTGAACATTGAAGGTTGAATTCACTTAAATTCATGACTCACTAATTACCTAATAAATCAAAATAAACCAACTTAATTAGCATGCTTAAAAATACTGAAGTGAGAGTAAAAATTGGATTACCTCCCAATTAGCGCTTGATTTTTAGTCTTTTGCCTGACTACTCCCTGTGTTATCCTAGATCAGTTGGGCTATCTGCGGCATGCTGTTTGTTTATAGCACATAACCAACATCGTTGTATTAGATACCCATTCACTTGCATGTTTGAGAATGAAGTTGACTTACTATCCTCAATTAGTGCCTTAAGGCCACCACCCTATCTGCAATCCCCGAATTTGACACGTGTAGATTCCTCGAGTAACTCACACTCTTCCTTGTTAATCAGGATTGGGATTTCCTTCAACACTTTCACCTTCACTACCTGATCGAACACTTTCATTATCAGTTCTCTATTAGGCACGTCAATCAGTGTTTGTCCAGTCGCAAGGAATGGCCATCCCAAGATGATAGGGATGTTATTATCTTCTTTAAAATCTAGCACCACGAAATCAGCTGGAAAGATCAAAGAGCCAACCTTCACCAACACATCTTCGACTATCCCCAGTGGATATGTTAATGATCTATCTGCGAGCTGTAGACTGATGTTAGTTGGTTTTTCTTCTTTTAACCCCAGCTTTCGGTAAATGGACAGTGGCATAAGATTAATACTCGCTCCTAAATTGCATAGAGCTCTCCCCACATCTTGATTATCAATTGCGCATAGAATTGTGAAGCTTCCCGGATCTTTCAATATAGGAGGAAGCTTTTTCTGCAGTATTGCACTACATTCTTCAGTTAACGCCACTATTTTGAAGTCCTTGAGCTTGCATTTCTTTGAAAGTATTTCTTTCATGAATTTGACGTAATGTGGCATTTGCTCAAGTGCTTCGACGAACGGAATGTTTATGTGAAATTGCTTAAATATGTCCATAAACATTGAAAACTGATCCTTTAACTTTTGACTTTTAATCTTTGGCGAAAAGGTACCGGTGGTGTAGCTATCTTCTGTTTATCTTCCTTCGGCTTCTCCACAAATTTTTCCTCAGTTTTTCTTATTAAATCATTCTTTTCGTTCTCACAACCCTCTTCTGTACCTGGTTTCCCATCACAGTCGGCACCCAAGGCTTTACCACTTCTCAGTGTAATCGCATTACATTGTTCTTGATTTCCCCTTGGATTCTTTTTTGTATCGCTCGGCAAAGTCCCTTGAGGCCTGTTGTTCAAAGCCAATGCAAGCTGTCCCATTGATTCTTTAAGTTCTTTATCGATGTCGCTTGCGTTTTCATGGCCGCTTCATTTCCCGATATGTATTTCATCAAAAGCTCTTCTAATTTTGTTTTCTTTTCTTGATGTTGAGCTAATTGTTCATGCTGATTTTAGAACCCCGGGGGATAAGAAGGTCATGGAGCCTATGATTTTGATTGTTGCTCCATGAAAAATTGGGATGGTTCCTATTCCCCGGGTTGTAGGCATTTTGATACATGTTCTGTGAAATCCTATTATAGCTGCCCACAAACTAAATCGATGCTGGGTTGATGGCACACTGCTCTGTAAGATGTTCTCCTGCACATAACTCGCAAATATAAGCCATCTGATGTGGTTGGACACCCGTCAGAGTATCCATTTTCTTTGATAAGGCAAAAATCTATGCTGCCAATGCGGTTACTCTGTCTACCTCTAAAACCCCAGCTACCTTAGGTTGTGTCACCCTCGATGTAGGTCACTAGTAGTTATTAGCTGCCATAGTTTCAACTAACTCATATGCCTCCTCATAACTCTTGGCCATAAACGCTCCACCCGAAGCTGCATCTATACTCGTCCTGAGATTCCCATTCAACCCATTTCTGAGCAATTCCTTGTACCGTTCCCATGCCTCATATAAAGACTCTCCATGCTACTGCTCAAACATGGTGATCTCGTTTCTCATCTTTGCAGTTTTGGTGGGTGGAAAGAATTTAGCTAGGAACTTCTGAGCAAGGGCTTCCCAAGTAGTTATTGATCCCGACGATAGAGAGTGTAACCAACTCTTTACCTTGTCGCGCAGAGTGAATGGAAACAAGCGAAGTCTGACTGCTTCATCCGACACCCGATTGTATCTGAAGGTGTCACATATCTCCAAAAAACTGACCAAGTGTTCATTCGGATCATCTTTTACTAGTCCCCCAAACTGAAATGAATTCTGAATCATCTGAATATTCCCAGGCTTAGTCTAAAATTTATTTGCAGCAATCGTCTGCCTGGTGATACTCGGTTGAAGTTCAGTCACCTTAGGAGTAGCAAAATCCCTCTGCGCTTTTTGGTCTTTTGCGGCCACTATTTCTTCTGTCTCAGAATTCTCAAAGCTTTCCCTTGTGTATAACAGTTTCTCTAATAGACTCTCTATCCCCACATTTAAAGAATATATCAATAAATCAATATCCAACAGTTTCATTATCCTTATATAATTCTCTATTTTAATCCATATATATGATTTGACTTCTCAAGATGACGGAATCAAAAGAGCATTCTCTATTTATGTAAAATGACATTTCACACCCTATTTATTGCGATTTTATATTGGTTAAAGGATCTTATCTGACTTAATTACTGATTTGGGTATGCCTATCAAATTCACTCATTTTTATTTTTTAAACAGAGGATTTAAAGAAGAAAGAGAACTATAAAAAAATTAAAAATCAGTCAAATTTTGATTTTGATCATTTTTGTAAAAAAATATTACTACTAATTATAAATTTTATTAATTTATAATTGAAATAATGTTGTTTTAGTTCTCATAAACACATAATGATCGTTGCACATTTTGATTTCTAGTAATATCTATTTTTAAATTAAAATAATTGCAAATTTTAAATTCAAACAACAATTATTTTTAAATAAAAAATAGTTACAACGTTCAAAACATGATTTAACCGTTGGAACTTTCAAATTTTAACTTTTAAATTTCAAAATTTAATATTTAAGGAATCAATATAAGGAACCTGTTGGGTACATAGTGAAAAAATTGAATCCATATCCTATTGAATGACCCAATAGCACTGTAGAGTAGGGATAGAGATAAAAAAAACTGTTGTGAATGCTCTTAGCCTTTGAAACTGTTTCTCGATATCGTCCTCAAAAGGAAGCAAGTTTGGGTTTTTAGACTAAGTTTGCATAAACTGACTTCAAGAACCTGAAACAAGAAGGAACAAAACAAAAGAAAAATGTTTATGTAAAACTAGACTAATTAAACTGATATTGAAAAATATTAAAATCTATACCAATTCCCCGGCAGCGGCGCCAAAAACTTGTTAGGTAAAATCTATATACGCGCACACACAAGTGTACGTGATTAACAAGTAATATAATGATAAGTCAAGTATCGTTCCCACAGAGACTAGTATGAAACTAATCCTAACAATTACCAACTTTATATTAATCCAAATTTTATTAAACTATCCAATTCAATGATTATAATTATTAACAACTAAAAACATAAAAATACTAAGCAATCAACAAACTCAAAAACTGTAATTTCAAGCAAATTATGGAGAATTAGGCTTACAACTTCGCTTTAAGTATCACTCTAATTACTACACCCTATTCCAGTTCAATTCACTATCCCAGTATATTAATCAAGAACACTCAAGTAGAACTAGTCATCTCTCGATGCACTAATACCATATTAACTTAAATCCACAAATTAGATAGAATTAAGCTAAACATCTTAATCAACTAATTCACTATATCTCTATGTGAATTACAATCAAAGAAGGTTTAAATTCAAGTTCTCTATCCTATTACATGTGATGTCAAGCATATCTCTACCCTAACATTCATCAAGATTCCATTCAATTACAGAATTCAAGAACACATGCTAAAGTGACTAAGTCTAGATTCATACTTTATCTCTCGAGTCCATACAATTCCACACAAAATTGGTGATCAAGCAATTCATAAATTAAAGCACAAATCACAATAGATAAACTGAAAGGTAGATTATTAAACTGAAATTCAAGGCTACATAATCATCGTTCAATCATAAGCCTAATAAGTAAATTAGTTCATCATAAACAAATTAAAAACTAAAATCATTAAAGTAATCATCATCCCAATTACAATTATTGAAGTAAAGAAAAAGAATGAATCCAGAACCACCCTTCTCCTTAGCTCCAATATGCAATTGTCGTGACTCAGACCCTCAATCCCTCCTCCAATGTTATCTCTCCAAATTAGCTTTCAAATGTTAATCGATTCTCCAATTAATTGTATCATGTTATCTCCCTTATTGTTTCTTGTTAATCTCCAACTTATGACACGTATTCTGACCATACTTCGACGCCCAATACAGTTCCAAGTCATGTCAACCTCTATCCTTCATGCATCTGTAGCAATACAGTTCAGATAGGAGGCTTGCTTTTCCCGTACCCCCGCCTCAGCGGGGGTTTTCCTTCTTAATGAGCCCTCCCCAGTGGGGGTCCATTATGCAGAAGTCCATTGTTAGCTCCTTTTCTTGCCAAATTTCTCCACAAAACCATCTTTTAAGCCACAAATGTTAGCCACCACACCTAAGCACAAAACAACATTAAACAAGTAAAAACGAACATAATTATACAAACTTAACACATTTTAAGCTCGACTTAGAGGCCGAATCATAGGTATAAAACCCACTCATCACGCCCCATCATCTAATAGAATCCAATGCATGCACATTGCAAGACTAATACCTTTTAAGTCTGCTATAGTCCAACCAAAAACTGTAATATGGTCCCTAAGGACTCTCATCAACTTTTCTTCCTGCACTTTGGTTAAATTACTAGCAATAATCACAGGCAATGATTCATTATTCCCCAAATATGCATATTTTAAGTGTGCAGGTAATTGTTTTAATTCTAGAGTTGGAGCTTGCACAACAGATGGTAATAATATTTGATGAGAAATACGTAATAAAATTGAATGAATTGCATACTTATCTAAGAATTTTGGTAATGAGTGTAGTGCAGCCATAGTTTCATTCAATTCCTGATTTTGCTCAATTTTATATTCCATATCCATGCCCAAACTGCTGGAAATTGCAACCTTCAAGTTGTCCTTGTGAAATTGTTCAAAAGCTTCCTGCACTAAAGAGTCACACACATCAATGGCAAAAACTTGACTAATATCACTAGGGTACCTCATGGCATCATAGATATTAATTGGATCTTTTCGCCATCAAACTCCATTGTCAAGGTCCCATTGTGCACATTGATCATAGTTCTTGCTATTTTTAGGAAATGTCTCCCTAACAAGACGTGTGAGGGTTTGGTGATGTATCAACCTCCATATCCACTATGTAAAAATCTGCAGGAGAGATTAGTTAGTTCACATGCACCAAGACATCTTCAACTACCCCTCGAGGATAGGTGTTAGTATGATCTGCCAATTGAATAATCACACCAGTATTTTTAAAGGACCTAGATTTAGACATTTATAAACAGATAATGGCATCACATTAATTGAAGCACCTAAATCTAGCATGGCCTTTTCAAATCTAGTGTTTCCTATCTTGCATGGGATGGTGAACATGACTGTGTCTTTACATTTAGGGAGCATTTTTCTTTGAAGAACAACTGATACATTCTCCCCAACTGTGACTTTTTTTATCATTTTTCAATTTTTGTTTATTAGTGCACAATTCTTTTAAAAATTTCGCATACCGTGGCACTTATTTAATTGCATCAAGTAATGAAATATTCACTTCTACTTTCCTAAAAGTTTCTAGAATTTCTTTTTCTTATTCATCTTTCTTTGAAGTTCTAGAATTTATGGGAGGTGTAGACACTCGAAATTTTCTTTTCCTGTTACTAACTATGTGGGAGGGCAAAAGCGTCTGTTTCACACTCCAGAGATAACCCTGGAGGACCACAACATCAAGTTCAAAGCCCGGAGTCAACCCCTGATGGTCAAGGCAACCTCAGAGATAACCCTGAGGACATTCAGAGTCAACAAAATGACAATCTCAGAGATAACCCTGGGAAAAAATTGCTACAACTGTGCAAAAACTGGAGATAACCTCGGGAGGGGCAAAATGGTCATTTTGCCAACTCAACTTCATCTCAAATCAAATCAACACATGTCAACTCAAATTGCTTCAACAGAAGTCCCATAAGAACCATATCTTAACTTTCGAACGCAAACTACGCAAAACGGCTCAACGGACTGCCTGACGGAGACCTGAAAATGCTATTTTGATCATGGACCCATCTTCCCGAAATCAAAAATGGGCAAATCATATTTCATTTCATAGCTCTCGGAAAGAGCTTTTTAGAATGGTATGGCACGCTTCCATCGGACTCCCGGATTGAAAGTTATGAAGGTTCGAGCGAATAACGCGTTATCTGAGTGCACGTACTTCGAGACGGTGGGACCAACACTACTCGGGGCACCCCGGGCGGCCGCAGGTACACCTGCTGCTACTGCAGGTACACCTGCGGCTCCCCCTCTATAAATAAAGGGCTTGGGGCAGCCATTTTAGCAAGAGAAAAGGCGAGGAAGCCCTGTCCAATTTGCTTTGTACACACTATAAGCTGAGTACTTTCTCATTTTAAACACTTGTAAGCTCATATATAGCTACTTTTCTACCAGCGGGAGCCGAGTGTTCATCCACTTAAAGCTATAGAAGTCTTCTTTGGCAGCCCACTGTAAGCCTTCTTACACACTTTAAAGCCTTTCTCTTCATCTTTGCACACACCGTTCTTCACGTTGAGAGTCGTGTTGCGTGTGTTTGCCCGGACTTCGGTCCGTGGCTTTTATTTCTTTTGTGTGTGTGTGTGTGTATGTGTGTGTGTATATATATATATATATATATATATATATATATATATATATATATTATATATATGGACTAACATTATCGAGTTATGCCTCGATTGAGCCTGAACTCACGTCAGGCTTTACTTGCTTTTATATATATATATATATATATATATATATATATATAAAGCAATAAATATAAATCCATGCTCAACGAACAAAGTTCGACTACAGTTTATATATATAAGCATATATATATATATATATATATATATATATATATATATATATATATATATATATATATATATATATATATATATATTTACATTTCGTCCTGCCTGGAGTTTACTTCATGGCAGTTGACCGTTTTTACTGCTTTCTTTACATTTCGTCTCGCATGGAGTTTACTTCATGGTGGTTGACCGTTTTTACAGCTTTATTTACATTTTATCCTGTTTGGAGTTTACTTCAAGGTGGTTGATCGTTTTATTACTTTATTTACATTTGCAATCTCCCATGGAGGTGCTTCGTCGTGGTTGATTGTTTGCACATATATATATTTACCGCTTTTATATATTTACATTTCTGATCCCTCATGGAGGCGCTTCGTGGTGGTTGATCATGTCTATATATATTTACATCTTTTATATATATAATTGTTTACAGCTTTTCATATAAATTGCTACGTCATGTGAGCCTAGGAATCATGTGATCACAGATTCAGTCCCCTGAATCTAGATTCGGTTCACGTGATGGACATTTTCAGCTATACACGGCTTGTAAATTATGCACAGTATTCGAATATCATTAGATGGCTATCATACCCATGAGAAATTTGGCACTACTTTGTACATTATTTTTCTCGAAGATGCTTCGCATCTTGAAAATAAAAGCAATCAAGCCGAACATCTAATAAAATGGAAGTATCAAAGGCCTCAATTACTATTGAGCACAAGGGTTTGAAAAACCTCTTTTATAAAACATCACTGCCATATCTTGTTTAAAACTAAATTTTTACACAAATTCAAATCCTGTGTATATAGGTGCGAACGAGGCATTGCACTATTTCCAAATAATTGCACATTGACCCATACACACACACATTCATATAATAGTTTCTTAAAAAGTGGCGATCACCGTGGTAACACGGATGTTGGGGGGTGCCTAACACCTTCCCTCCGTATAAGCAAGTCCCCGGACACTAATGAATCTCGGTTTCACAGACCCGTTTAGCAGTGTCACATCATTGGGTCAATGTGCAAACCTTTTCTCGATTGTGTTGGTATAACCAGTTAAAAAACAAACTAGCGACCCTTATAGTCCAATCATCGACATATAAATGTCGGACCTTTTTCGCTTGTTTTTTCAAACAAATCTCACCTAACATGAGAACACAAAAGAACAAGTAACGAAAAGGGACAGCTAAAAATCCAGACGTCGACAGGTGGCGACTCTGCTGGGGATTCCAGTAAGAGGACTTAAGCCGCTATTACATGCTTTTCAAAATTGTTATATGCTTGTGTGTGGATGTTGCATTTACATTTGAATGAATGTGTACTAATGCATTTACTTACTGCACTTAGTGCTTCGCACCATATCTTCCTGTGATATTAGTGCTTCGCACATGTTATCATTTCCATACGGTGAGACGCGATGTATATGAATGTATGTTGTGTGTTCCCTCCACCAGGGGGCTATCCTGTCGGTGTTTGATTACTGGACTCGTAGGGAGACTAATTCTAACGAGACTCAGGAAAGGACCACCCAAATTCGCTCTAGTTAAAAGACCGGATTAACTTCCCGTCAAGTAAATTGCGATGATTTGGGAACCTGCATGCCGAAAAATTGCGAGAGTAACCTAAGATAGGTCAGCCTCTGATAAACCAAACGAGGAGGAAAATATCTTCATACTTTCACATTTCAATTACTTGTAAATTCAATTACATGTAATTTTATTTCCATGTAAATCTCAATGTAATGGAAAATATGAAGGAATATGTGTACATGCCTTCCCTTTATATCAAAACCTGACATCCTATCTTGTCAACTGACATACGTTTCGCAGGACGATACTCCTAAACGGACACATTACGTAATATTGCTACATTCACTAAGACTAAACTACATAAGTCTTTTTGTAGGGATATAATTAGTCCAGTAACCCGTTCAAAATCAAAAAAGGCAATTTCTCGCGAAGAATTCGACGAATTAAGTAAACAAATCACAGATTTGGCTGTTCTACTTAAAGAACTACACCAATCTACTCAGGGTACAAGGATACCCATACATGCTGAATCCTCCACACAAGAAGGAACCCAAGTTCCGGATACTGCTAGTTCCAGTCGCAGGAGTCCTTATAAGCACAGACAGATTCCTTCAGCTTCAGTCACACAACGATTATCTCCACATACAGTTCCTGAGCCTGTATGGTCTCCGATAAAGGTGCCTGCCTATGTAATGACTATGTTATTTCCTAAACTGTTACCGGTGAAGGAGAAAGAAATCCTAGTTCTAGATCTCGCATTGGAAGAAGAGGAACGAAGAATTAAACAAGACATCGTCAGAATGATGTCCAACGTACGCATCATTGTCCATGATGAACACACAAACAGATACACCTCAGACGATGATTGCCTAGACATAATGGTCATCATTCGGGAAAAGGAGCTCGATGACATCCCCTCCATCACTGCAGTCCACCAGGACTTTACCCTCGACAATTGGAGCAGCACTCCTTGCATTGGTCGACAAGGGTAAAACGGGAAAAAACTCATTCTGCCCTGTAGATAGCAATAACTTCTTACTTTTTCTGTACAATATTAGCAGTTACTTTTGTCATTACATGCTAACACTTTGTGTGATTGAACAATTTCATATATGAGGCGAAAGCATTTTGTTTCAGGACTCTAAAGTTAGATGTGCCTAGACTTGCTGATGAGGTGCCTATTCTCCACAAGGACTGTAACTTTGATGTAAAGTTGGACTCAGACTTGATGGAAATACAAGAGGACTATGAGATACCTAAGGAGATCAAAGAATGGGTCAAAGACAAACCTAAGCCAAATCTTGATCAAACCACCTCTTTTAAACCTCAGAACCTTAGAAAACCCCAAACAAATCCAGATTGGTACGGACCTCACTCCAAACCAAAGGAATGACATGGTTACTCTATTGACCCTATTCCAGGATGTCTTTGCATGGTCTCATGAAGACATGGTCGGTTTACCCACTGACATTGTCACTCATCGCCTTCCCATCAAAAGGGGATTCAAACCAGTCAGGCAGAAGCTCAGGTGATTAAAACCTGAGTGGAGGTTAAAATTTAAAGAAGAAATTGTGAAACAATTTCAAGTCGGCATCATCATGGTGTCAACGTACCCTGAATGGCTATCTAACATAGTCCCCGTGTTGAAACCCAGAGGAAAGGTGCGAGTTTGCGTGAATTACTACGATCTGAATAAAGCTTGCCTTAAAAATAGCTTTCATGTGCCATTTATCCACATTCTCATCGACAATACTGCTCAATACGACATGTACTCTTTTGCGGATTGCTTTGCGGGGTACCATCAAATCATGGTTGTTGAAAAGGATCGTGAGAAAATTGCATTCATCACTCCTTGGGGAACCTTTTGCTACAGACAATTGTCATTCGGCCTCATCAATGCCGGAGCTACCTATCAGTGAGCCATGTGGCTCTTTTCCACGATCTAATGCATAAAAATAAAAAAGAAAAAAAAGAAAAGAGGAAAAGAAAAAAGCTCTTCAACAGGTTCTACAGTTGCTGCCTTACCATCGGCAGATTCTACATATGGCTTTGAAGTTTGAAGAAAAATCCTTCCTCCACATTCCTCAGAATAGGAATGATTTTGCAGATGCGCTAGCAACATTGGCCTCCTTGATCAACATACATGACAAGGAAGACATGTCAACCCTCACATTTGCCCAACAAAAGGCTCCAGCCTATGGGAATTACATTGGAGAAGTATCGAATGACCTATCTCCCATTCAGCATCCTTGGTATCGGCACATCAAGGAGTACTTACGAGATGGATCTACACCCGCTGAGGCGAGCCCGACTGAGAAAAGGCGGATTCATCGACTTGCTATGAAATTCTACCTGAGCGGAGATGCAATCTACAAAAGAGATGCAGAACGAGGTCTTCTCAGATGTCTGAACGAGGACTAAGCTCAGAGGCTCATGAATGAAATCCATGGGGGAGTATGTGGCCCACACATGAACGACCCTCTACTTATAAAGAAGATCCTATAATAGAAAAGTCTGGTTATGGCAGTTTAAATAACATGACTTGGTTTTGAAGAAGATCTTTGACAACCAAGCTCAGTCTAAAGGAAAATTCGCTCCAAACTGGGAAGGCCCGTTTATTGTCAATGAGGTATTGACAAGAGGCACTATCAGATTACAGGAAATGGACGGCGATGAATTTTCGTAACTCATCAATTTGGACACCGTGAAATGGTACTATGTCTGAGGTTACCATCAAGCGAACATCCTAGTTTTGGATCATCAGATCACCAGTCATTTCGGTTCTTTAACCCTTCATTACATACAACTTCACTTCACACTCATCTGCCCCATTAGGGAAAAACACTTTTCTAACCAACAGCCTAGTTTCGGATAACCAGATCCTTCATTCCCCGTAGGTTTTCAAAACCTTTCACACTTTCAGTTTATCCCACAAGGGATTAAACCTTTCACCCCTTCAATTTATCCTGTACATAGGATTAAACTTTTCACCTACAATCCGCCCTATACATGGGACGAACTACGTCGACCTGATCTCCTTGATACACGAGAGTACATAGGAAACCATTTTATATAGCCCGGTCGCAATAAAATAAAAACAACAAAAACATTTCTACACCCTTCTCCTTACAAAAATAAAAACAACAAAAACACTCCTACACCCTTTCTGCCACATACAGCATTGAACCTCTTACACCAGGGGCGAACTACGTCGACCTGATCTCCCCAATACACGGGAGTACGTAGGCAGCCATCTTTATGGTCTAGTCTCACCATAGAAAAAACAAAAACAAACACACTCCTATCCATAACCACATACAGAAACCAGTCCCAAGACACCAAAGATGGTAGGGAATACACACAGATCGACGATCCATTCTGAAAATCCTGAGACATCTCACTATCCATCCATCAAGGAGGAGTTCAGAATACATCAAGATCACAAGCCCTGGAGGGCAGACAACTATCAAGCAAGTAACAAGGCATAACTAAAAGGGAAGTGAATCAAAATATATTTCCCTGCCATATAATAATGTTTGATATATACAATGTGTCATGTACATGATAAAAATGGCTAAGCTAGTCTATGCAGGAAAATTAAAGCTAATCTACAAACTAGTGGATAAGTGAATCACCAAATCTAACGTGGCATCCCTCTCGGAAGAAGGAGGTAACGCTGTGATCTCCTGCCCAAGGGTCTCTACACGAGCCAACAGATCCACCGCCAACTACATGCGATATCTTGGGCAGATATAACGCTATCCCATTCAACAATCACTGCATCTCTGGATGATCTGGCCTCATCCCGCTCAACAACAGCGATATCCCTATGAGTTAGAGCATCATCTCACTCAACTAGAGCGACATCTTTACCAAAAAAGCTGTCAACCTCAAAACCCACATCCACTACCTGTTCATCATATGGTACAGAGGTAAAAGCTTTTTGCGATCTCAGTATCTTATCAGCCCATCTGTTAAAGCAACTACCCCAGACAACAAGCTAGGTTGGGGTAATTTAAAAATTAGCGACAACTGGATATTGGGTCCCTTACAACAAAATTGGGGTAATCTCGGAAGCAGCGACAGATCAACACTAGGGCATTTATTAACCATCCTAAAGTGGAAAATACACCAGTCAGCACCATCACCATGGTCCATTATCATCTCAATGGCGATTCAGATATTATTCACTCGCGACTTGGTCAACAAAAAGAGTTTCTTGTATGAATCCCCGGCAATAACTTGTAGATGGTTTGGGGCATTTTGCGATTCCAAGGAATGGAAGGAGTTTAAGGCGGGATAAGCCTCTCATCAAAAGAAAGAGGAGAACTCCTGAAAGAAATCATGGCGACATAAGCGTGCCCCTACAAAAGAAGGGGAAAATTCTCAAAAAAGTCATTAACTCAAAAGTAAAGGCCCAATGACAAAAGGCCTAGCGAATGAAATCTACACCATCAAATGCGTCAACCTGCGTCAAGTCCTCATCAGTTGAGGCCTTTACACCAAAGTTCAAAGTTGGGTAGTGAAAGAATGAGTTGCATCCTCTAGGGACGTCAGCGGCATTCGGGTCATAAGTTCAGTCGGGTTGCGAATCAAATGCTTAAGAAAATGGGAAACAGGCACCCAACAGCGAAAGGAAACTCCAAATCACCTCAAAAAGGGTGAGCGTAATATCAGGCAGAGTCTGGCAAAGCAAACCGTTGAATATTACTTCAGCGAAAGTATCAGATGATCTAATATTCTAAACCATTGGCATCAATTCAGCGTAACATCAAAACAGTTCAGCGATGAAAGCTTCGTATACCACCATTCGAGTGGGAACCAAAATAGTTTGGCAATCAACAAGGTAGGCACCGTTGCAAACTACCAGCATATACATCGGGAAGGTCTGGTGATATCAGAACGTCATCCCCATCAGAGATGTAGAAAACATCTCAACTTATCTTCATCAAATAAGCATGAGCGATTAAATGCCAAACCATTGGAGTCAACACCAACATAGGCATCAACAATGATCGATAAAGGTAAAGCGATTTACAAAAGCATTTTAACATTCATCATAACATTCATTACATTGTAATTTGCGATTTGCGATTTACGATTTGCGATTTGTGATTTACGATTTGTGATTTACGATTTGTGATTTACGATGTTCGATTAGCCAAATGCGAAATGCGAAGTGCAAAATGCGATGTGCAATTTGCGAACTGCAATTTATGAAAACATTTTAAAATTCATCATGACATTCATTACATTGCGATTTGCATCATTAAAAATACCTTGTCATATTTCATGTGTCTACTAATATTTATCATGTTCATTCCATTGCATTGCATGAACATGATAAAAAGGGGCATCTGTAGACACTCAAAATTTTCTTTGCCTATTACTAACTATGTAGGAGGGCAAAAGCGTCTGTTTCACACTCTAGAGATAACCCTGGAGGACCACAACATCAAGTTCAAAGCCCGGAGTCAACCCCTGATGGTCAAGGTAACCTTAGAGATAACCCTGAGGACATTTAGAGTCAACAAAATGACAATCTCAGAGATAATCACGGGAAAAAAACTACTACAACTGTGCAAAAACTGGAGATAACCCTGGGAGGGGAAAAATGGTCATTTTACCAACTCAACTTCAACTCAAATCAAATCCACACATGTCAACTCAAATTGCTTCAATAGAAGTCCCATAAGAACTATATCTTAACTTTCGAACGCAAACTATGCAAAACGGCTCAACGGACTGCCTGACGGAGACCTGGAAATGCTATTTCAGTCATGGACCCATCTTCTCGAAATCAAAAAAGGGCAAATCCTATGTCATTGCATAGCTCTCGGAAAGAGCATTCCGAAATGGTATGGCATGCTTCCATCGAACTCCCGGATTGAAAGTTATGAAGGTTCGAGCAAATAGCGCATTATCCGAGTGCACGTACTTCGAGACGGTAGTAACCACACTTCCCGGGGAACCCCGGGTAGTCACAGGTACACTTGCTGGTACACCTACGGTTCCCCCCCCCCTCTATAAATAAAGGGCATGGGGCAGCCATTTTAGCAAGAGAAAAGGCGAGGAAGCCCTGTCCAATTTGTTTTGTACACATTATAAGCTGAGTGCTTTCTCATTTTAAACACTTGTAAGCTCATATATAGCTACTTTTCTACCGGCGGGAGCCGAGTGTTCATCCACTTAAAGCTATAGAAGTCTTCTTTGGCAGTCCACTGTAAGCCTTCTTACACACTTTAAAGCCTTTCTCTTCATCTTTGCACACACGGTTCTTCACGTTGAGAGTCATGTTGCATGTTTTTGCCCAAACTTTGGTCCGTGGCTTTTATTTCTTTGGTATATATATATATATATATATATATATATATATATATATATATATATATATATATATATATACTTATATATATGAACTGTTGTCGAACTCTGTTCGATGAGCCTGGATTTTACATCCGGTGTGTTTACCGCCCATATATATATATATATATATATATATATATATATATATATATTATATATTTCGTCCCGCCTGGAGTTTACTTCGTGGCGGTTGACCCCTTTTACTACTTTCTTTATATTTCGTCCCGCATGGAGTTTACTTCGTGGTGGTTGACCGTTTTTACAGCTTTATTTATATTTTATCCCGCCTGGAGTTTACTTCAAGGTAGTTGATCGTTTTATTGGTTTATTTACATTTGCAACCTCTCATGGAGGTGCTTCGTGGTGGTTGATTGTTTGCACATATATATATTTATCGCTTTTATATATTTACATTTCTGGTCCCCCATGGAGGCGCTTCGTGGTGGTTGATCATGTCTGTATATATATATTTACAACTTTTATATATATAACTGTTTACAGCTTTTAATATAAATTGCTACGTCGTGTGAGCCTAGGAATAATGTGATCACAGATTCAGTCCACTGAATCTAGATTCGGTTCCCGTGATGGACATTTTCAGCTGTACACGGCCTGTAAATTATGCACAGTGTTCGAATATCCTTAGATGGCTATCATGCCCACGAGGAATTCGGCACTGCTTTGTACATTATTTTTCTCGAAGATGCTTCGCATCTTGAAAATAAAAGCAATAAAGCCGAACATCTAATAAAATGGAAGTATCAAAGTCCTCAATTACTATTGAGCACAAGGGTTTAAAAAACCTCTTTTATAAAACATCACTGCCATATCTTGTTTAAAACTAAATTTTTACACAAATTCAAACCCTGTGTATATAGGTGCGAATGAGGCATAACACTACTTCCAAATAATTGCACATTGACCCACACACACACACATTCATATAACAGTTTCTTAAAAAGTGGCGGTCACCGTAGTAACACGGATGTCGGGGGGTGCCTAACACCTTCCCTCTGCATAAGCAAGTCCCCGGACCCTAATGAATCTCGATTTCACAGACCCGTTTAGCAGTATCACATCACTGGGTCAATGTGCAAACCTTTTCTCGATTGTGTTGGTACAACCAGTTAAAAAACCAACTAGCGACTCTTATAGTCCAATCGTCGACATATAAATGTCGGACCTTTTTTGCTTATTTTTTTAAACAAATCTCACCTAACATGAGAACACAAAAGAACAAGTAACAAAAAGGGAAAGCTAAAAATCCCGACGTAGACAAGGGGAAAGGGGAGAGGAATATTCTTAAGCTGACAAGGAGGGTTAGGGTTGACCTTAGATTTTCTGTTTCCTCTTTAGCTTTCTCTTTCTCAAACTCAACTGTAGTTGTAGGAGTATCCATCTGCTTTCCACTCCGTAAAGTTATAGCACTGGCATTCTCCTTGAGATTAACAACGGTTTTAGAGGGTAACTTTCTTGAACCTTGAGACTCCAATAACCCACTATAGTAGCTAATTGGTTCATTTGACTCTCCAAGCTATGGATGGAAGATCTCATCTCTTGTTGGAACTGTTGTGTTTGTGTCATGAATGCTTTGAACAAATCTTCTAAGGATGTTCCAAAATTTACCAGTGATGCTGGTTTGGGTTGGTACTATAGCTGAGTTGGCTAAAATAGTTGTTTGCTTGGGTAGAACTCTTGCGCTTGTAGCCTAGAACCCCCATAACTCAAATTTTGATGATCTCTCCATCATGGATTATAAGTATTGGAATAAGGGTCATACTTTCTCTGCGGTTGTGCCTAGTAATTACCCACTGCATTGACTTGTTGTGCATTCTCTTTCTCTTGTAATGTTGGGCATGAATCAGTGGTGTGCCCTGCCACTAAACATATCCCGCAAGCCTTTACAACCGGTAAATTACCTGTTGCTAATTATTTCACCACAGCAGTTAAGTCAAAAATCTATTGCTCTAAATGACTTGTGCTTACCTCACTTACCCTTTGTGTTGGAGATGATCATTTCGTGTTCCATATTGTTGCGCATTAGCAGCCATGTTTGTAATCAAATTCTTTGCAACCTTTGATGTTTTATCTACTAATGCTCCTCCACTAGCAGCATCGATCATACTCCTATCCAATGGTATAAGTCCCTCATAAAAGTATTTGATAAGGTGTTGATCATCAATCTGGTTGGGTGGGCAGCTGGAGCAAAGTTTTTTAAATCTCTCCCAATATTCATACAATGTTTCACCGCTGAATTGTCAGATTCTGCAAATTTCTTTCCGTATATTGGCCACCCTTGAAGCAGGAAATTACTTCTCCAAAAATAACCTTTTTCATGTCATTCCAAGATTGTATCGATCCTAAGGGGAGATAGTACAACCAATCTTTTGTTAAATCTACTAATGAGAATGGGAAAGCTTCAGCTTTATCTGCTCCTCTGTAATCCCGTGTGGCTTCATGGTTGATCACATCACATGGAACTTCTTTAAATGCTTGTACAAATTCTCACCTGTAAGACCACAAAAAGTAGCCAAAAGGTGAATTAGTCCATATTTCAATTCAAAAGCAACATTTAAAGTAGGATATTCAATGCATAGAGGTTTTTGAGTGAGATTAAGAGTAGACAACTCCTTTAACGTCCTGTTATATTATTTGGCACTGCCATTTTCTCTTCGTTAGATTCACTAGAGGAATGGTCTGAAAGTAGTGTGAGTGCGATGTTGAGGCCTAGGGATGAAGCTTCGTCAGAATCTGCAAGTGTACTTTGGGATTTTCGAGCTTCCTTCCTAAGCCTGCATGCAGTTCTCTCTATTTTTGGATCAAATTTCAAATCAAGAGAGTGAGAGGATCGAGGCATAAAAATAAAAGAAAATAATGAATAAACAAAAACAAATAACACTCCCCGGCGACGGCGCCAAAATTTGGGAGCTGTCATTTAGCACTCCAAAATTAAACCTTACTCCTAGTCTACTAACTCAAAAAATAGTATAGTAACAAGTAAGGATCGATTCCACAGAGACTGTAATGTTTTATATTTATCCAATTATTTTCCAATGAATTGGGGGTTTTGGTTTGAAAAGCTAACTTATCAAAAGTGAATTTAAAAAAAGTATCAATGAGGAAAAGCTTTACTTATTTAGATCAGTATCACTTTTTCACTATTACGGAATATTCAATTTTTACAGCATTTATCCTTCAATGAGATTAATAACCCTAGATAACCAAGATCACAAATTACCTGAAATTCTCTTTATGTGTAAATCTAATGCGATAATTGCCAACAAAAGATCCTAACTATCATATAACCTATAACTATCAGTCTAGATTTAATACAATAGAATCATGACGTATGAGAATTAGATTATTCCAAGTAATAATTACACAATCAGGAATTATTTAACTTGTCTTCTAAAAACCTTAATAATACCCAAAAGCTTGACCACAATCAAGTATCATTAATTTTTACTTATGATTAGACAAACATCGTTTGCTTAATATATATCTTAATCTAGCAGATGATATCAATTCACTAATTTAATCTTGTAGAAACCAAATTAGGAGATTGAATAGCATACAAGAAGTTTATATAGATAATCAGAATAAATCTCATATATGAAGGAATAAATAAAGTAAACATGATCAAAACGTTATTTAGAATAAGGTTCAACATCCCTTCAGAATTGAATTGAGAAATTAGTTCGACATGCCTTGATTCTCCAAAACTAGGGTTTAGATGAATGTAGAAGATCATCCCATGATCTCCCTTTCATAATGGGTCGTACATGTCTTTATAAAGTCTAATACAATCCTTGAAATCCCAAAAATTCGCAATCCAATTCGTATTAGAATTTTGCCTAAAACTTTCCAAAAATAAGATATTTGTGTTTCCTTGTCGACAATGTCGCCGAGGTGCAGAACTACACATAAAGGAATCAAAATAGATGAATATTATGTACTCGTCAATCATTAATAAGATTATTCTTTTAATCAGAACAACACATCATACCTCATAATACTATAATTTAAAGTCGTTACATCACCTAAATATATTACCACGTATTCATAACAGTCGTTAGAATATATATAAACAAGTATCAAGTCAAACTATATAAGTCTGGTTTGATTTTGGTATTAATTCGATGTCCCGATTATTTTATCGGATAATTATTGAGTTTATTTTTCAATAAAACTCTATTTAAAAGCTTCAATATTATTTTAGATAATTTACTTATCATTTATAATATTTTTTAGAAGCTCATAATAATTTTTAAATAATTATTATCATTTATAATGATTTTTCAAACATTAATTTCATTTTTAAATGATTTAATTACTAAATAATTTTATTATCATTAATACTTAAATAATTTTAAATATTAATAAAATTTATGTCAAAATATCAAAAGTTATTTATTATAACTTAAAATATTTTTAAAACCTTATTATCATTTTTAAAACATTACAATCTTTTTTAAATAATTTATTTAATAAAATTATTAAATAATATTATTATCAATAATATTAAATATTAATTAAATTTATGTCAAAAAATTAAAATTTATTTATTATAACTTATAATGATTTTTAAAACTTAATTATTAATTATTAATAATTATTTTCTATTGCTTTTTATTTATTTTAATTATTATAATTTTTTTATTTAAAATTGTTGTAAAGGCTTATAGCGACAGAAAGTGTCGCTATAGCTGTTCTTCAGCCCTTGAATAACATCTAAGTCAACGCTTTGAAGCCTACTTTGACCATCTTTAATTTCCATTTCATTAAGTTTCTGGGCATATAAGTGTATCATTGTTGTAGTATTGATGTAGTTGTAAGACCCCAATTTTTATGAATAAAAATTTAATTTTTTCTAAATGTTATTTTGAATAATAAGGTGTGAATTTAATATAATGTTATAGTTATGGGTAATATTTATAAATTTTGCAAAGTAAACAAGTTGTCATAAAATATTCGTTTGGTCGGGGAATATTCTTTTTATTGGGGAATAACAGTACGTCGGCACAATGATTGATGGACCCCACAAAGGAATTATTGTCGGATATAGAAAGCGACATAAATAACCTTTTTATAAAAATAACGGCAAAATTTTTACCATTAACTATTGAAATACCCGGTGAAAAAAGTACAGTAATACACGTGATTACATAGTAACACGCGGTATTGTACAGTATCTTTGATTATTGATGCCTACGTGAGAAGTCACTCAATTTTATTCAATTATTGCAACAGTAGTTGATGTATAGTATCTCATATTATTGATTCAATTATTGTCACAGTATCATCTGCACAATATTTTATATTATTAAATCAATAATTGAGACGACACAGTTATTCATATTATTATTATTTGTATTATTGACAATGTCTAGAAAGTTCTGTCGAGAAAAGGGATTTGGTCATCTAATTACGCGCCAATAAGGAGAAGTCCTTATCGGAAAGCCCCCTCTTTCCTGGGAATATTCTGGTTGTTAATATTGTGAGTTATAATTTTAATGATGAATAATTGTTAAAAGATTAAAAATGTGTTAAGTCAAGTGATTTGTGATAAATAGAGGGGTTTTTTATGAAGTATTTGTTGTAAGTTTGGCTTATTACATGGACCACCACTTACTCATTTTTCAAAATCGTCGGCAGAAAGTTATCTTAGTTTTTATTTTATTATTATTATAATAGTAATAAAACAGAAAATTTTTTATATAAAACAGAATACTTTTTATAAATAAAATATATTATATTTTATTATATTGCATAGTAATGCATAGTGTTTGCATAGTGCTGTATATTAAAATCAAAAAAATCAGCCGGTGTGTCCGTGATTCCTTACTGTGCAGTCCGCGATTTTTTTTCCTAAATAGTATCCTATCATTCTCCTATAAATAGGATGCTTAGTTTAGAAATGAAAATCACACCAGAATTAGAGAATTCTTCTTCTATAATATTGAGCGTATTTCTGTTGAGTTTAAGAAAGCTTTGAGTGTAGAAAACAGTACAAGTTTTTTTCAAGAATATCTCCGCTATACCTGTCGGAATTACTCTCCTACTAAGGTAAGGGATATTATTTTTGTTCAATATTCGTAAGAAATAATATTTTCTTCCATACTCTGTAGTATGTAAGTAATATTATTTCGTTTCATATTCCTAATTCTACATTTATGTTGATAAATATTGCTTCTATACTCCTTGAAATTAGTAGAATATCCTTGAAATTTACGCTTCATCTAGTATCATTTTACTGAAATATTTTTCTAAACATTCTTGTTAAATTTTAATCTTTTCATGCCAGGGTACTATTCACAGGGTACTATTCACGAAGTACTACTCATGGGGTACTATTCACTCAGGTACTATTCACCCGATGTACTATTCATGGCAAAAATTAATTTCTTTTCTGTCTAAATTATTTCTGATACATGAATATTATTCTTGAATTTTACTCCACAAAGTAGTTATCATGTTAAAAATTTGGACATTCTTAAACTCTGGATAAATTGAATTATAAATCTTTAATATTTATCATTAATCTCACTTGATTGATTTCTTATATCATTGTCATCATCCTCATGCTTATATTGTAGTGAAAATCATCTTTGGCCCGTAGTGCATAGATGGACTGTTGATTGGTATGATTATGACCATGAATTATGTATCGGTATAATCATGACCTGTAATGTTACAAATGATGTGGTAAAAGTCCTCATTGGCCCGTAGTGCATTGATGGACAGTTGGTTGGTGTGACACCCCCAAATCTCGGTACTTCATTACCTCAAGATTTGGTGTTCACGTAATCAAAACATTCATTTATAACTACCCAATCATAAATAAAATTGAATAATAAACATGTCCATACAGGAATTACATAAAATAATATCTCCCAGGTTATCTAACCTTTACATACAATCATTCATGCGAAAAATTTAAATAAACTTCATTACATTCTTTAAACCAAAGTCTGATAATAAAACTATCAAAACTATTACAAGTCTTCAGTACTTGTTCGTCTTTCCCTTTCCTTTACTGGTGCTAGGTACGTCACCCTTTCCATCTTTAGCTGTAAGGATTTTACAGGCAAGAGTGAGCAAACAAGGCTCACTTGAAATAACAATGAATAACTTTTACATTCTCTGCCCATTCAGGGGCTCAATAGAACTGAATAATAAGTTCTATTAACATCTTAAACATTCCTTGCCCATTCAGGGGCTCAATAGAACTGAACAATAAGTTCTATTAATACTTTAAACATTCACTGAGGGTCTAATGACCATGAACCTTGTCCACAGTTATAAGTAATCTTTCAACATAAATTTTTACGGTCATACGACCATAATGACTTTAAGGTACTTAGGGGGATCAACCCTTCGTACATGTATTGTATACAAACATTTCAGCGCAAAGTACAAAACTAAGCATAACCCCTATAAATAGGGTTGTTCATCTCAGTATTTTGAGTACAAGTCCGCCCCAAAGATAGTTTGGTTTGGATACACTTCAAGGTAATTTGGAGTTCAACAGACATCAACTAAGAATTAATTGAATACAAGATAATAACACTATGTTATTGAATGATCATACTGAATAAACATTTCGTTCTAAGTTCATGCTTTAGGAATAATCTAATAGCATAACAATTGAATAATTTATCATACCTTGCTTTGAACAACATTAAGCTAAGGTTACATCCTAGAATTTAATATCAAGCATGCACAACAAATAATAACTTGAACGATAAACTAAATGTACTTGCATGCTAATATAACAAGTTTAGAGTTAAGAAAACTTGCATAATCATAATAACTATCTCAACTAAAGTGTGGAGATGGGAAACTTGTATCATCATGAATAACTGGATACAATGAAGTTGCTTAATGGAAATACTTTACTCAATAAAGTATAGCATATGAATTTTGCATAACGAAGCTTTAGAATTAGAAAACTTGCTTAAGTATAACATAACAGTGAAAAGTAACATTGCTGAATAATAAAGTAGCAAAGGTTAGGGAACTTGCCTCGTGTGTAGGTTAAATAATTACTATTCACGTTCACCCCAAGTCCTACACATACCATATGTATTGACAATACACATTAGTTACACTAACATTACCTTTATGAGTTATATTAATACTCTTAGTATAGCTACTAACTAAGTTTAAGTTTAAACAACATCACATCTTTTCATGAACATTACTTTTTAGCTTTATTACAACTACTTAAGTGATCATGTCATTGCACCACATGTACATTACCAACTTGATACAACATCCTATTACATGTCCAACATGTTATCATTAAGTATACTAATACCCAAAGGGTTGCACTTGCATTCGTGCATCCCGACGCCCTCCGATTGGCTCCAAATACACAATAGTCCTAAATATGGCCATTTTGACTACTGTTACAGACCTCAAATTAAAAAACTTAAAGCATGAAAGTTGTAGGTCTATTCTTCCTCGTTCCGGATCATCTTGAATCAACTCAATCGGAGTTCGTATGAGAAAGTTATGGCTATTTTACTACAGGAGGTCAAAACTGTCTGACCCAGACCACTTTCCAGCGCTGGGGCGCGAACAGTGGCGCCGGGGCGCGAATTCCTGTGCCGGGGTGCGAATTCCAGCGCTGGGGCGCGAACTTCTGGCCTATTTTTGGCGCTGTGGCGTGAATTTTGACTCTGGGGCGTGAATTTTGATGCTGGGGCGCGAAATTTGGCGCTGGAGCGTGAATTTTGACACTGGGGTGCCGAAACTTACAGAACCAAAAAGAAGAACAGAGCCAAAGCTACTGTCTTAAATTTGTAACAACAATTTGCCCCAAACAAATTGTATAACTAATATAAACTACACATAAACTTCACCAAGCATACAAATACTAAATTAACACAACTTAAACCATAATTCTAGAAAAATTAAATACTAGAATAACATATTTTAAAACCAAAAACTCCATTGTTAACATAGTAAGCACTGTAATCATAGTTAGAAAACAATTTGATTTATTCTAACTATATTCTATTTAATTCTTACCCAATTCATATAATCACAGTTAAATTCCATGATTATCATACAATACAAGTATAAATTTTGGTACTCTGAAAAACATACATTCATACATGTTTATGTTCACAGTAAAACTATTTCTTTTTCTTTAACACATGATTAAAATACCACTCAAATATACATATACATATACATGCTAGTTATAACAATTATAACAACAAAACATGTAATACCAAAATAAATTCTAGAACAAGGTTTACAGACAAATTTGATAAAAACTTATACACGGTTATTTCAAGAAAAACAGAGACATACAATTTCTCAAAAAACTATATAGTGTAAACATATATGATAAGGTTTATACAACCTACCTTTAATTTGTTCCGATAACACTTGTTAATCACGGAGAATAGCTTTGACAAACTCAGAACGTATTTGAAAAACATAACCTTTTCTCTCTTAAACTTTCTCTGAAATTCTCTCTTAGTGTTCTTCTCTCTTTTCTCAGCAACTAGAATGTGTAAAAAGAAAACAACCGATAGCTATAACGCGTAAAATAAAACTGCTAACCTTAATACGTCTAATTTAATAACATATCCGTTACAAAACTAACGTATATATTATATTATTATTTTATTAATCATTTAAATTTCAAAATCCAAAAGCCGTAGGCTTTGTTTGGCCTATCCCTTTAAAATAAAATAGTTTATATCCTTAAGCTTTGTTTGGGTAAAACTAAATTAAAATTACTTTAATTTATTTTAATAACTCTTTATCACATAGTAATTAGTCACACCTTATGTAATAACAATTAAATAAATTACTTAATCACATAACTAAATCCACATAACACATTAATTGACTAATCACATTAATTATTTAGCAAATAAATAATTAACTAAATAAACTCAATCAAATTGAACAATTACTTATTCAATAATAAACACATCCAATAAATATTTATATAAATCAATAAATATTTATAACTTACATTTAAAAAATATGGAATGTTGCATCATTCTCCTCTTAAAAGGATTCTGTCCCCAGAATCACAACTCAAACAACACATTCGTTCGTTACATTCTTCCCTACTTATAAAGATTCTGTCCCCAGAATCGAAGACACAGATTAAACAAATAACTCAGGATACTCTTTCATCATTTTCTCTTCGAGTTTCCACGTTGCTTCTTCAGCATTGTGGTTTCTCCATATCACCTTCACAGAAGGTATCACTTTATTCCTGAGCACTTGTTCTTTCCTGTCGACTATCTGGATAGGAACCTCTTCATAAGACAAATCTTTCTCAAACTGCAACGGTTCGTACTCGATCACGTGATTGTAATCGGGTTTATATGGTCGTAACACCAAAATATGAAAAATATTATGAATGTTTTCCAACTCTGGAGGTAGAGCTACCTCTTAAGCTACCTCTCCAACTTTTCGCAGCACTTCAAAGGGTCCAATAAACCTCGGGCTTAGTTTTCCCTTCTTATCGAAACGAATTTTCCCCTTCCAAGGAGAAACATTTAGGAATACATAGCTTCCTACGTCAAATGCACGATCTTGCCTGTGTTGATCAGCATACTTCTTCTGTCGGTCTTGAGCTGCTACCAGTCTTATCCTGATGAGTTTGATAACCTCATCAGTTTGTTGCACTAATTCTGGTCCTAGTAGTTGACGTTCACCAACTTCATCCCAGCACAGTGGAGTTCTGCACTTTCTGCCGTATAACGCTTCGTAAGGCGGCATGCCGATTCTCGCGTGATAACTATTATTGTATGTGAATTCCACCAACGGTAATTGCTCTTCCCAACTTCCTTTGAAATCCATGATGCATGCTCTCAGCATATCTTCCGATGTCTGGATCGTTCGTTCACTTTGGCCATCTGTTTGTGGATGATAAGTTGTACTCATTCGTAATTGAGTTCCCATGCATTCTTGTAGTGTCTTCCAGAAGTTTGACGTGAATCGCGGGTCTCTATCAGACACAATTAACACTGGCACTCCATGTCTCGAAACAATCTCTTTGATGTACAATCTTGCCAACTGATCAATATTGAATCTAATCTTTATTGGAAAAAAGTGCGCTGATTTTGTCAGTCTGTCCACTATCACCCAAATTGCATCGTATCCTCTCTGAGTAGCTGGAAGACCCACCACAAAATCCATCGTGATATGCTCCCATTTCCATTCTGGTATTTCCAACGGTTGAAGTAATCCACTGGGTCTTTGATGTTCGACTTTTACTCTTTGACATGTCAAACATTTAGCCACGCATTCTGTAACATCCCTTTTCATATTCGGCCACCAAAAATGTCGGCGTAAATCTTGATACATCTTCGTGCTTCCTGGATGAATCGAATATCTTGAGCTATGAGCTTCGATCAAGATTTCGTTTTTCAATTCTGGTGTTGCTGGAACCCAGATTCTTCCCTCGTACCGTAGTAATCCTTCGGTATCGACCTTGTATTTCGTATCGCTACTATCAACCATATTCTCTTTTATCTTTCCACATTCTTCATCTTGTAACTGAGCGTTTTTCACCTTGTCCATTAAAGTTGGACCTGCTTCTAGCTGAAATAGTCGTTCGTCGGTTTCCTGTGGAAATTTGATTTCCAGTTCTAACTTTGTCATTGCTGAAATGAGCTCCTCCTGAGTTGTTATCAGCATTAATTTCTCCCGACCTTTCCTACTTAAAGCAACTGCAACCACATTCGCTTTGCCCGGATGATAAAATATCTCACAATCGAAATCCTTTATCAATTCCATCCATCTCCTCTGACGCATGTTCAGGTCCTTCTGAGTGAAAATATACTTCAGACTTTTGTGGTCTGTGTAGATCTCACATTTCTCTCCATACAGATAATGTCTTCATATCTTGAGAGTAAATACCACTACAGCCAATTCTAAATCATGAGTCGGATAACCTTTCTCATAATCCTTCAGTTGTCTTGATGCATAGGCAATAACTTTGCCTTTTTGCATAAGAACACAACCCAATCCTTTGTGTGAGGCATCATTATACACCATAAAATTTCCTGTATTATCCGGCGGGGTTAACACAGGTGCCATACTTAGCTTCTTCTTTAAATCTTGGAAGCTCTCTTCACACTTTTCCATCCAAACGAATTTCACAGCTTTCCGTGTCAAATTTGTTAACGGAGTGGCTATCTTAGAAAAATCTTGTATAAATCTTCTATAATAATCGGCCAGCCCCAAGAAACTCCTCACCTCCGAAGGTGTCCTTGGTTGTTCCCAATTGATTACAGCTTCCACTTTAAATGGATCTACTGAAATCCCATCCTTGTCAATCACATGACCCAAAAATTGTACACGATCGAGCCAAAATTCACACTTAGAGAATTTCGCGTATAACTTTTCCTTTCTTAGTGTCTCCAATGTCAGATGTAAATGTTCCACGTGTTCTTCTTGAGTTTTGGAATACACCAGAATGTCGTCGATAAACACCACTACGAACTTGTCTAAGAATGGTTTAAATACCCTGTTCATCAAATCCATGAACGCGGCAGAGGCATTTGTTAAACCAAAAGACATCACCAGAAACTCGTAATGTTCGTACCGAGTTCTGAATGCCATTCTAGGTATATCCTCCTTTCTTACCTTCAATTGGTGATACCCACTTCTCAAATCAATTTTCGAGAAGTATTTAGCACCCTTCAACTGATCAAACAAGTCATCTATTCTAGGTAACGAATACCTATTCTTAATAGTGACCTTGTTTAACTCCCTATAATCAATGCAAAGACGCATTGGTTGAATATACTTCTTGTCCAGCAGTTCTTGCAGTTGCACCATCAGTTCCTTTATTTCTACCGGAGCCGTTCTGTACGGGGCCTTCGATATCGGTGCAGTTCCTGGCACTAAATCGATTACGAACTCAATCTCTCTATCAGGTGGAAGTCCTGGCAAATCCTCCGAAAATACATCTACGAATTCTCTAACCACCGGTATCTCCTCTAGTTTTACACCCTTTTTCTGAGTATCGACTATGTAAGCCAAATAACCCACACAACCTTGACTCAACAACTTCTTGGCCTGCATAATCGTCAGACATTTCATTTGTCTAGGCGATTTGCTACCATGGAAAACTACCTTTGACGGAGTCATAAGGTTTACACACTTCTTGTGACAATTAATTACTGCTCCATATTTGAACAGCCAATCCATTCCCAAAATTACATCAAATTCCCCGAGTCTAATCGGAATTAAATCTATCATCAGGATATTCCCTTTAATGTTCACTCTACAGTTCTTGTATACAAACCTAACAGGAATCACCTCCCTATTCGTAATTTCTATGTTCAAAGGGAAATTCAGTTCTTCTCTAGGCAATTCTAACCTCTTAGCAAATTCATCAGATATAAACGAACAAGTAGCACCCAAATCAAATAATACATAAGCATTAATATCGTTGATTGGGAAAATACCTGACACCACATCTTTTGATTGCACAGCATCTTGCACATTCATGTTGAAAGTTCTGGCTGTGGGTTTGTTTGACGCTGTAGGTCCAGCAATGGTACCTCCACTGCTGCCTCCCTTACTTCTTACTGTTTCTCCGACCTTCTTCTGAGGGCATTCACGAGCAAAATGATCCTTGGATCCACATGTGAAACAGACATTCTTCTTGGGTTGGGTGCAATTTGAGGCGATGTGACCCTCCTGGCCACAGTTGTAACATGCACGTTTCCCCATCAAGCACACACCCTTATGAAACCTCCCGCATGTAGCACGTGCTTCAAACTTCCTAAACTGTTGGTTACTCTGCCAGTTTCCAGTACCCCCGTTTCCGTTCCACTTCCTCTTCAAGTTGTTGTTATTGCCATTTCCATTGCCTCCGCTACCATTATTCACTTCCACCTCATTTTTCTTTTTCTTCTGCTCTTGATTGAATTTTGTCACTGCCTCGCGTCCACCTTCAGCGAGTACAACCTTCTCCATCACTGCTGCAAATGTCTTCAATTGGAACAGGGAAACCCTACTGTAATGTCAGGGCTTCAGTCCCTGTTCGAACCTCTTTGCCTTACGCTCGTCTGTGCTGACTTTATATGGCGCAAACCTCGCCAATTCGTTGAATTTCACGGTATACTCAGACACCGTCATCGCTCCCTGCTTCAGTTCCAAAAATTGAACCTCTAACTGACACTTAGAACTCTCTGGGAAGTAGGTCTCGAAGAATAACTCCTTAAACCTATCCCAAGTCATCACTCCTGGTCCTTCCCGGGTTTTATTGGCCTGCCACCAATAACTAGCTTCTGCTTTCAACATGAATGTTGCAAAAGCAGTCTTCTGTTCATCCCCTACCCTAGCAACTTCAAATATCTTCTCAATCTCTATAATCCAGGTCTGTGCCTCGACCGGATTTATTGACCCACGGAATTCAGGTGGTCCGACCGCCTTAAACTCTTTAAACGTTGTGCCTTGGTTTTGAGGTTGATTCTGCAACGCTCCTGTTAGTAATGTCACTAGTTGTTGGACGGGATTATCCTCAACATCGTTATTGTTAGTTCTCGCATTGGTTCTCTGACGGGGTGGTTCACGTCTGGGAGGCATTTTCTGTTAGAAAAAAAACATCTATTAGACTATTACCCAACTTCTTTAAGTATTTTCTAATTAACTTGTCTCCATAAAAAAATAAACACATAACACTTTTGAATAAAATAATAACTTTTTATTTATTCATCATAACTTCGAAAAACATAACAATAATAGCATCACTGTCATTTACATTCCTTTCCTGAACTATAAAAGTTACAGGACAACATCATCATTCCCATATCCCATGGTTACTTAACACTCGGGATTTATACATTATTTAACACTTATTACTTGCAAAACAGACAGATTTCCTACGATGATCTATTAAGATAATCAGTAGCCTTTTGACACTCTTCTTCCATAACATGGAACATGGTTCGACGATCTAACACGTATGATGGCAGAGTCTCGAACTAAATTGGATAACCCATGACCCGATCTTAAGCTCGATTGATCACGGTATTGAATACTTTATTCATCTCTTCCATCTTCATCCTCTTTGCTTGTGCGTCCCTTACTGCTCTTCCAGTTGCGTCTTCAGCTCTCGCCCTCTTGGTAGCTTCTTCATTCAGCTTTTTCTTCAGTTCCACGACCATCTCGATCAGTTGTTCCTTCTCTCCTTCAGTCTGCATCAGCTTCTCTTCAACATTAGTTAAACCTTCATCTCGATCCTGGTTGTCGTCATCCTTCTGTGTCATTGCAGTCTGTTGTTCAGCTACTATCTCCTGCAACTCATCAACTGTGTCCTGAAGTTCCACGTTACGGTCGTAGACTTCATCATACATACGAGCAGCCATCGAGGTTAGTGGAGTCTCCTCCTCCTCGTCCTCGTTATCTTCATCCTCCTATGGTAACTCCACGGGATCCTCCTCATCCGTCTCCACATCATCATCCTCATCTTCAACCACTGTGACCAACGGGGCTGACTCCCGTGGCAGTAGTTATTCCCAAACTACCTGAATGTCGTGAGGCTCCTCCTCTATAGGCATTTGAGGTCCCTCCTCCCTAGCCTGACTGGATTCTCCGACATTAGTCATCCTGACAACAAAATTTTAAAGTTTTAGTTATTAATCATTCTACTCGACACTCACGAGCACATAAGTTATAAACACATAAGCATATAAGTGTTTTATTACCTCTTCCTTAAAAACTCGATAAGAGTTATCTCCACTATCTTTTCAAAGGTTACTTCCTAAGGCTTTTCCCCCCACCTAAGGTTCATAACCTAAAGCTTTGATACCAACCTATGACACCCCCAAATCTCGGTACTTCATTACCTCAAGATTTGGTGTTCACGTAATCAAAACATTCATTTATAACTACCCAATCATAAATAAAATTGAATAATAAACCTGCCCATACAGGAATTACATAAAATAATATCTCCCAGGTTATCTAACCTTTACATACAATCATTCATGCGGAAAATTTAAATAAACTTCATTACATTCTTTAAACCAAAGTCTGATAATAAAACTATCAAAACTATTACAAGTCTTCAGTACTTGTTCGTCTTTCCCTTTCCTTTACTGGTGCTAGGTACGTCACCCTTTCCATCTTTAGCTGTAAGGATTTTACAGGCAAGAGTGAGCAAACAAGGCTCACTTGAAATAACAATGAATAACTTTTACATTCTCTGCCCATTCAGGGGCTCAATAGAACTGAATAATAAGTTCTATTAACATCTTAAACATTCCTTGCCCATTCAGGGGTTCAATAGAACTGAACAATAAGTTCTATTAATACTTTAAACATTCACTGAGGGTCTAATGACCACGAACCCTGTCCACAGTTATAAGTAATCTTTCAACTTAAACTTTTACAGTCATACGACCATAATGACTTTAAGGTACTTAGGGGGATCAACCCTTCGTACATGTATTGTAGACAAACATTTCAGCGCAAAGTACAAAACTAAGCGTAACCCCTATAAATAGGGTTGTTCATCTCAGTATTTTGAGTACAAGTCCGCCCCAAAGATAGTTTGGTTTGGATACACTTCAAGGTAATTTGGAGTTCAACGGACATCAACTAAGGATTAGTTGAATACAAGATAATAACACTATGTTATTGAATGATCATACTAAATAAACATTTCGTTCTAAGTTCATGCTTTAGGAATAATCTAATAGCATAACAATTGAATAATTTATCATACCTTGCTTTGAACAACATTAAGCTAAGGTTACATCCTAGAATTTAATATCAAGCATGCACAACAAATAATAACTTGAACGATAGACTAAATGTACTTGCATGCTAATATAACAAGTTTAGAGTTAAGAAAACTTGCATAATCATAATAACTATCTCAACTAAAGTGTGGAGATGGGAAACTTGTATCATCATGAATAACTGGATACAATGAAGTTGCTTAATGGAAATACTTTACTCAATAAAGTATAGCATATGAATTTTGCATAACGAAGCTTTAGAATTAGAAAACTTGCTTAAGTATAACATAACAGTGAAAAGTAACCTTGCTGAATAATAAAGTAGCAAAGGTTAGGGAACTTGCCTCGTGTGTAGGTTAAACAATTACTATTCACGTTCACCCCACGTCCTACACATACCATATGTATTGACAATACACATTAGTTACACTAACATTACCTTTATGAGTTACATTAATACTCTTAGTATAGCTACTAACTAAGTTTAAGTTTAAACAACATCACATCTTTTCATGAACATTACTTTTTAGCTTTATTACAACTTCTTAAGTGATCATGTCATTGCACCACATGTACATTACCAACTTGATACAACATCCTATTACATGTCCAACATGTTATCATTAAGTTATACTAATACTCAAAGGGTTGCACTTGCAATCGTGCATCCCGACGCCCTCCGATTGGCACCAAATACACAACAGTCCTAAATATGGCCATTTTGACTACAGTTACAGACTTCAAATTAAAAAACTTAAAGCATGAAAGTTGTAGGTCTATTCTTCTTCGTTCCGGAAAATCTTGAATCAACTCAATCGGAGTTCGTATGAGAAAGTTATGGTTATTTTACTACAGGAGGTCAAAACTGTCCGACCCAGACCACTTTCCAGCGCTGGGACGCGAACAGTGGCGCTGGGGCGCGAATTCCAGCGCCGGGGCGCGAATTTCAGCGCTGGGGCGCGAACTTCTGTCCTATTTTTGGCGCTGGGGCGTGAATTTTGACGCTGGGGCGCGAAATTTGGCGCTGAAGTGTGAATTTTGACACTGCGGCGCCGAAACTCACAAAACCAAAAAGAAAAACAGAGCCAAAGCTACTGTCTTAAATTTGTAACAACAATTCGCCCCAAACAACATGTATAACTAATGTAAACTACACATAAACTTCACCAAGCATACAAATACTAAATTAACACAACTTAAACCATAATTCTAGAAAAATTAAATACTAGAATAACATATTTTAAAACCAAAAACTCCATTGTTAACATAGTAAGCACTGTAATCATGGTTAGAAAATAATTTGATTTATTCTAACTATATTCTATTTAATTCTTACCCAATTCATATAATCACAGTTAAATTCCATGATTATCATACAATACAAGTATAAATTTTTGTACTCTGAAAAACATACATTCATACATGTTTATGTTCACAGTAAAACTATTTCTTTTTCTTTAACACATGATTAAAATACCACTCAAATATAAATATACATATACATGCTAGTTATAACAATTATAACAATAAAACAAGTAATACCAAAACAAATTCTAGAACAAGGTTTACAGACAAATTTGGTAAAAACTTATACACGGTTATTTCAAGAAAAATAGAGACATACAATTTCTCAAAAAACTATATAGTGTAAACATATATGATAAGGTTTATACAACCTACCTTTAATTTGTTCCAACAACACTTGTTAATCACGGAGAATAGCTTTGACAAACTCAGAACGTATTTGAAAAACACAGCCTTTTCTCTCTTAAACTTTCTCTGAAATTCTCTCTTAGTGTTCTTCTCTCTTTTCTCAGCAACTAGAATGTGTAAAAAGAAAACAACCGATAGCTATAACGCGTAAAATTAAACCGCTAGCCTTAATACGTCTAATTTAATAACATATCAGTTACAAAACTAACGTATATATTATATTATTATTTTATTAATCATTTAAATTTCAAAATCCAAAAGTCGTAGGCTTTGTTTGGCCAATCCCTTTAAAATAAAATAGTTTATATCATTAAGCTTTGTTTGGGTAAAACTAAATTAAAATTACTTTAATTTATTTTAATAACTCTTTATCACATAGTAATTAGTCACACCTTATGTAATAACAATTAAATAAATTACTTAATCACATAACTAAATCCACATGACATATTAATTGACTAATCACATTAATTATTTAGCAAATATATAATTAACTAAATAAACTCAATCAAATTGAACAATTACTTATTCAATAATAAACACATCCAATAAATATTGATATAAATCAATAAATATTTATAACTTACATTTAAAAAATATGGAATGTTACAGTTGGCATGATCATGACCACTGGTAATACTAACTAATATCTTTGGCCCGTAGTGCATGGATACTTCGTGGATGTGATACTAACGAATATCCTTGGCCCGTAGTGCATGGATAATTCGGTGATGTAGATTATTTATTGAGATATTTTACAGAGATAAAATATTGATGATGAACTTTTAAATCATAGAAGATAGTAGACATCATGCTCTACTTGACTATTCTAATGGATTGCTTGTTCCGCTGTAGTTAAACTTGTTGTCTATTGTATTCTATCAATTTTTACACTGTTGAAGGCTAAAGATAATTTATTCTACATTATCTTAGTCATAATATTCTTTACTGGGCTAGTTGAGCTCACCCTTTTCTTTCATTGTTCTCTTCAGGAAATGAGAATATAGCTGGGACTAGTCGGAGAATGGAGTGATGGTCCAAGATGGTGGCTATAGTAGTCCTCACTATTTTATAAAAAAGTATGATAATAATTGTAATGAGTACTCTATTTGAGTTTAGTTATTGTCTACGAGATAATATTCGTTTTAAAACTCTCAACTTATATTTTGTTGTATTATGCACGACACTTAACAATTGTATAAATTAAGTTTGTATTTGAATTATGTACCATGTATTTGGCGACTCAGAATGGGTTATGTATACCTATTTTGGGGGCGTCACAGTTGGTATCAAAGCTTAAGGATATGATCCCTAGCTGAGATTTGAGGCTAGAATTAGGAGGGGAGAGGAGGGTAAATCCTTCGCTAGTATGACCTACCTAAGCTTATTTGTTATTTAATTGGTCGGTCAGAATATAGGGATAATATATGGCATGTCAATTAACCCTTGTTTTGTGGCAGTGTTTGAGAAAGGCATCTAAAAATTTTGAGATAATCAATGGAGCACATAAGATCGTTGAGTCACCGCCAATCAATAACCAGGATAATGTGCATTAAGAAGACAATAATCTTCATGTAAATAATAACACCGACCAACTGATGAACGTCGGGATGTTTAGGAGCTTTCTACAATTCATGCAACACCAAGCGAGAGAGACTCCTGTTCAAAATGCTGGTGGAGTCAATAGCAACTCTCGGCTGGTCACCGCTAAGTAATTCAAGAAACTGGGACCACCAGAGTTTTTGGAAAAGCCAAAACCACTTAAGGCAGAGACGTGGATTAAGCAGATCACCAAGATATTTGATGTCTTGGGATGCTCCGAGGAGCAAAACGTTCCCTTTGTCACCTTCATGTTGCAAGGAGAGGCAGACTATTGGTGGGAATCTGTAAAATGTACTCAACCTTCCGCACTGAAGATGTCTTGGGAGAAGTTCCAAGAATTGTTCAACGACAAGTACTTTCCTGAGAGTATTTGTCATATAAAGGAGGTAGAATTTATCAAGCTGGGATAAAATAATATGACTGTATCGCAATACGAGGCTAAATTTCTGGGGTTATCCAGGTTTGCATCCCATTTAGTAGATAATGAAGAGCGTATGACACGAATGTTTCTTCGAGATTTGAAATCCGAAATACGTCAATACCTCATTTCTCATAAACTTTGCTTGTATTCAGATGTTTTGAATAGGGCTCAGTTATTGGAGCGCGATAATGAATCAGCCCAACCAAAAGATAGCAGCCAGCAAAATGATAATACCAGTGGTAATAGTCATCGAAGCGGTGACAACAAACGTGGAGAAAGTCATTATGCCAGAAATGGTAACCACTTCGGTGGTAATCCTGGCCAAGATAATAGAAGAAATGAGTCAAGTAAAAATTTCAAAAAGAGGAGATTCAATAATGATGGAAAGACAGCAGCACCATCACCCGTTTTTAAGGAAGGAGAACGACCACCAGTCATATGCTATAAATGTGAAGGAAGGACACATCCGTCCAAACTGTACGTAGCAACCCAAAGCGTGTTTCAATTGCAGAAGAGAAGGTCACCTAGCTTAATTTTATCGTGTAGTGAAGTCAAGTCCAGCTGGGATGGAGACACCAAAGGCTATTCCAGACAAGTCAAAGCCGATAGTTCAAGGGAGAGCATTTGTCGTGACCTCCCAAAAAGCGAGAAACCCGAATGAGGTTATCACGAGTAAGCTAATCATAACCTCTTGCAAAGTCTATACCTTATTTGATATCGGTTCTACCCATTCTTTTATCTCACTTACTTGCGCTCAACGTTTAAATTTGACTCCAGAGAAATTAGACTTTGACTTATCTGTTGAAACTCCGTTGGGAGAAACCTTCATTACATCCACTGTTTATAAATCTTGTTTGATTCAAATCGGCACCCTCACATTTCCTGTTGATCTCATCTCTTTGAAAATACTTGCATTTGATGTAATTTTAAGGATTGATTGGTTAACTACTCATCATGCTAAAATTGATTATTTTCGTAAGGTTGTTAGTTTTCATATTCCTAACCAACCTATTATGCGAATTCAAGCAACCAAACCACTAAAGTCAATTACTATCATATCAAGCAATAAAGTCATTCGTTTATTGAAAAACGGATGTCGAGATTTCTTAGCCCATGTCACGGATTTAAACAAAAATACGTCAGATTTGAATGATATTTCTATTGTTAATAAATTTCCTGACGTATTCCCTGAAGAACTTCCTGGTCTACCCCAGAGCGTGAAATTGAGTTTTAGATTGACCTTGAACCTGGTACAAAACCCATTTCCAAAATCTCATATCAAATGGCTCCTATTGAACTTCAGGAGTTAAAAACCCAACTGTAGAAACTGTTAGGCATCGGTTTCATTCATCCTAGTACGTCTCCTTGGGTGCTCCTGTTCTATTCGTAAAAGAAAGATGGGAGTATGCGACTATGCATTAATTGTCGGGAGTTGAATCATGTCACTGTCAAAAATAGGTACCCGTTGCCTCGCATTGATGACCTGTTTGACCAGTTGCAAGGTGAAAGTAGTATGCACACAAGCCAATCATGTTGATGATAAATCATATATTTTGTAACAATCTTATTCATTTATTAATAAAAAGTATTAATTTATTAAAGGCTTTTAATTATCTACATGATGTTGCTTTATAATATGTGATAAACCCATATTTTTAAGCAATGCTTTTAGAATAATGATGATGATCATTCTAATGAGATCTAAATTCTTAGAAAGTTTAAAACTAAAATAGTTCTCAATCGTTGGATTACTAAATTGGGGATTAGTGAATCCGGATAGATTGATACATACGTTGCTTGCTCATTGGATGAGGATGATTGATCTCATGATCATTTATGTGGAGACACTAAAGCATGTGTGTAATTGCTTATTGGAGAATAAGTACATTGAACGTGACTCGCTAAGGAATACCTAATGGAGTTTTACTTGTCTGTCAATAGGAATTCCTGTAGTGATAGTAGTACAAGTGATCCTTGGACTTGAGATCATCATAGTATCTTGTGTATGATGAGTTATACTTTAACTTATTCCTTAAGACCCTTAGGGTATATCAAAGGGTATGCTTGGGTATAATAAGTTGTACATGGAGATAATGTATAATCAATAAAGAATCTACCGCTTTTAGTAAAAGAAGAGAAATGTCCTATGTGATTCGATAAATGACAACCCAGTAGTCATTGGCCAAGGCAGAATGAAATTAAAAAGGAGTTTCTAATTTGTATTATTTGGAATTGTGCATTTAAGAGTCGAAATACATATAATTAAATAAAATAAGACTTGACAGTAATTTCATGTCTTATATCTAATTGGGACATTATATGGTGGAAGGATTGAATTGTACAGTAACTATTTACTTAAATGTTCTTTTATGATTAATGTTGAAATCTATATTATCTGAAAAGTCGTTGATCACTAGGGAGGCTTATCCCTATTGTAGAATAAATATTATTTATTTAAATAAATTAATAGTTTAATTTATTTATTTAAATAAGATTAGAATTGTTCTAATTGATTTATTCACAACCGGTTTAATATGGAGAACCTAAAGGGCCACACCATAAAAGGAAGAATAATTATTTAAGAAGTTAATGACATAATCATAATACTAAGTTAAGTATATTTAATTTAATCTATGGTGATAGAATAAATTTAATAACTTAATATTTATTATTTAATATTTTAGAAATATTAAATATAAATTAATAAGTGGAGTCTTATTATTATTATTACTATTATTATTTTTATTTTTAATTTCTAAAGGAGTTTAGGAATTAATTAATAAAAGTACTCTCAAATATCCTAATAAGATTAGGAGGCTAATTAATTAAAAGAGTTTAATTAATTATTCCTAATAAGATTGGGAGCCTAATTAATTAAAAGAATTTAATTAATTAAAATAAAACTAAATTCCTTAATTGTTAAGGAGGGTTACCTACATCTATAAATAAGAGGAGTCTTATTATGAGTGGAAAGTTCTTGTTGACTTTTTCACAACAGACGTGATTCCAATTATTGGAGAGTACGCTCCTTTTCTATAAGAGATACAAAAACTAGGGTTTTGCCAAACATCCATCTTCTTGAATTTTTTTTCTTCCTTGGTGGATCACCTCTAAAGGCCAAACACTTGGGTGGCTAACGTTGATCAAAGGAAGGAACCCAACCCGGTGGATTCAAGTTGAACACGAAAAGGATTTGGAGGTGAACTTGTACCTGAGAAAGCTCGAATCTTCAAGGGTATGATTCTCATTCTTTATCTTTTCGTTTAATTAATAATTGTGCATAAAGGATGATCCAGATATATGGTTTGTAAAAATTTTAAACTATGATTTTCCATGCTTCCGCTTATTTTGTGCAATTTGATTGCGTTCATGAATATAACAAACCTAACACAAGGTGCCAAATTCTTTTCAAAGATCGATCTTCGTTCCGGATATCATCAGTTAAAAGTTAAAACTGATGACATTCCAAAGACTGCTTTCAGAACTCGGTACGAGCATTACGAATTTCTAGTCATGTCTTTTAGATTGACTAATGCTCCTGCTGCCTTCATGGATATGATGAACCGAGTATTCAAGAAATATTTAGATCATTTTGTGGTTATCTTTATTGATGACATCCTCATATACTCCAAAAGCCGTGAAGATCATGTGCAACACTTGAGGCTGATACTCCAAAAGTTGTGTGAAAATAAGCTATACGCCAAGTTAAAGAAATGCGAGTTCTGGCTTGAGAAAGTAGCATTCATTGGGCACATGATATCGAATCATGGAATATCTATTGACCCGACAAAGATTGAAGCAATACAAAGCTGGGAGCAACCTAAGTCAGTAATCGAAGTACGTAGCTTTCTGGGCTTAGCTGGTTCTTATCGGAGATTCGTGGAAGGATTTTCTCGAATCGCTACTCCATTAACTCAGTTGACTCGAAAAGATACAACATTCAGTTGGAGCGAGGAATGTGAGAAGAGTTTTCAAGAACTCAAGAGGAGACTCATTTCAGCACCTGTTCTGACAATACCATCTGGTTTGGAGGGATTTGTCATATACAGCGATGCTTCAGGCAAAGGTTTAGGATGTGTTCTCATGCAACATGGGAAAGTCATAGCCTATGCCTTACGACAACTCAAAGAATATGAGAGGAATTATCTTACTCATGATCTAGAGTTGGCAGTACTCATTTTTGCGCTAAAGATCTGGAGACATTACCTATATGGGGAGAAGGTGGAGATCTATACAGATCATAAAAGCCTTAAATATTTCTTCACCCAAAAGGAACTCAACATGCGGCAACGACGTTGGCTCAAGCTGTTGAAAGATTACGATCATACCATTCAATACCATCCTGGAAAAGCGAACGTGGTAGCTGACACGTAGAGTAGAAGATCATATGCGAGTACGAGTGCGATATTATCAACGCAAAGGCCCATTTTGTACGACTTACAAAGGATGGAGATAGAGTTAAAGACTTCAGGGACCCACGTGATGATGTCAAATATACGAGTATAACCGATTTTAATTGATAAAGTTAAAGTTGCTCAAGCTATAGACCCGGAGCTAATGCGTATGAAGAAGAAAGTGCAAGAAGATGCTATTCCAGAAGCAAGAATCGATGAAGAAAGAAAACTTCGAGTCAACTCCAGACTTTGTGTTCCTAACAACTTTGATTTGAAGTATAAAATCATGATGGAGGCACACAACACACCATTTGCAATCCATCCTGAAAGTACCAAAATGTATCGTGATCTTTTGACATATATTTTGGTGGAGCAATATAAAGAGAGAGATAACGGAGTTTATCTCAAGGTGTTTAACTTGTCAATGAGCCAAGACGGAGCATCAAGTGCTAAAAGGTCCATTCCAACCACTTGAAATTCCAGAATGGAAGTGGGAGCACATTAACATGGATTTCGTTACTGGTCTTCCCAAGGTAGGCACAGATGTAATTTGGGTCATTGTCGATAGATTATCTAAGTCTGCTCATTTCTTACCTATACGAGAAACTTATTCACTTGAACGTCTTGCTCGTATATACATAAATGAGATTATAAAGTTGCATGGTATGCCAGCATCCATAGTTTCTAATCGAGACCCAAGATTCACTTCATAATTTTGGGTTAGTTTGTAAAAAGCTATGGGCACGGATTTACGATTCAATTTTGTATATCATCCTCAGACAAATGAGAAGTTGGAGAGAACTATTCAAACTCTTAAAGATCTATTAAGACTATGTGTCCTATACTTCAAAGGAAGTTGGGATAAGTTCTTGCCATTAGTGGAATTCTCTTACAATAACAGTTATCAAGCAAGTATAGGCATGACTTAATTCGAGGCGTTGTACGGATGCAAGTGTCGTTCTCTAGTATGCTAGGATGAGGTGGGTGAAGCAATGTTGTTGGGACAAGAATTGGTATGCATAACAACGAAAAAGATTCAAATGATCCGGTAACGTATACAAACCTCACAAGATCGACAAAATAGTTATGTTGATCTTTATCGAAGGGATATAGAATTCAATATTGGAGATCATGTGTTGTTACGTGTTACTCCATGGAAAGGAGTTACGAGATTTAGAAAGAGAGAAAAGCTCAATCCTCGATTCATTGGCCCATTTGAAATCCTCGATGGAGTAAGAACTGTGGCCTATAGACTCGCCTTAGCGCCAAGTATGTCTCATGTTCATAATATTTTTTATATATCTATGTTACGTAAATATGTGGAAGACCCAAACCACATTATTGAATTAGAACTAGATGAGATAGCGGAAGATTTAACGTATGAATAGGTACTTGTTAAAATCTTGGATAAGAAGGAACATATTCTACACTCAAAGGTTATACCTCAAGTCAAAGTTTTGTGGAGAAATCACGATATTGAGGAAATGACCTGGGAGTTAGAATCTGAAATGAAAATAAGGTATCCTCACCTCTTTGACATACCAGGAACGTACACCAATTTCGATGAAAAAAATTCATAAGAAGGGGAGGTTGTAAGACCCCAACTTTTATGAATAAAGATTTAATTTTTTCTAAATGTTATTTTGAATAATAAGGTGTGGATTTGATATAATGTTATAGTTGTGGGTAATATTTACAAATTTTGCAAAGTAAGTAAGTTGTCATAAAATATTTGTTTGGTCGTGGAATATACTTTTTATCGGGAATATCTGTACGACGACACAATCATTGGTGGACCCCACAATAAAATTACTGTCGGATATAGAAAGCGATAGAAATAATATTTTTATAAAAATAATGACAACTTTTACCGTTAACTGTTGAAATACCCGGTGATAAAAGTACAGTAACACGCATGGTTACATAGTAGCACACGATATTGTACAATATCTTTGATTATTGATGCTTACGTGAGAAATCACTCAGTTTTATTTAATTATTGCAACAGTAGTTGATGCATAGAATCTCATATTATTGATTCAATTATTGTCATAGTATCATCTGCACAATATTTTATATTATTAAATTAATAATTGAGACGACACAGTTATTCATATTATTATTATTTGCATTATTGACAAAGTCTAGAAAGTTCTGTCGAGGAAAGGGGTTTGGTCATCTAATTACGCGCCAATAAGGAGAAGTCCTTATCGAAAAGCCCCCTCTTTCCTAGGAATGTTCTAGTTGTTAATATTGTGAGTTATAATATTAATGATGAATAATTGTTAAAAGATTAAAAATGTGTTAAGTCAAGTAATTTGTGATAAATAGAGGGGGTTTTTATGAAGTATTTGTTGTAAGTTTGGCTTATTACATGGACCACCACTTACTCATTTTTCAAAATCGTCGGCAGAAAGTTATCTTAGTTTTTATTTTATTATTATTATAATAGTAATAAAACAAAAAACTTTTTATATAAAACAGAATACTTTTTATAAATAGAATATATTATATTTTATTATATTGCATAGTAATGCATAGTGTTTGCATAGTGCTGCATATTAAAATCAAAAAAAATCAGCCGGTGTGTCCGTGATTCCTTACTGTGCAGTCCGCGATTTTTTTTCCTAAATAGTATCCTATCATTCTCCTATAAATAGGATGCTTAGTTTAGAAATGAAAATCACACCAGAATTAGAGAATTCTTCTTCTATAATATTGAGCGTATTTCTTTTGAGTTTAAGGAAGCTTTGAGTGTAGAAAATAGTACAAGTTTTTTTCAAGAATATCCCCGCTATACCTGTCGGAATTACTCTCCTACTAAGGTAAGGGATATTATTTTTGTTCAATATTCGTAAGAAATAATATTTTCTTCCATACTCTGTAGTATATAAGTAATATTATTTCGTTTCATATTCCTAATTCTACACTTATGTTGATAAGTATTGCTTCTATACTCCTTGAAATTAGTAGAATATCCTTGAAATTTGTGTTTCATCTAGTATCGTTTCACTAAAATATTTTTCTGAACATTCTTGTTAATTTTTAATCTTTTCATGCCGGGATACTATTCACGAAGTACTATTCACGGGGTACTATTCACTCGAGTACTATTCACCCGGCGTACTATTCACGAGAAAAATTGACTTCTTTTTTGTCCAAATTATATTTGATACATGAATATTATTCTTGAATTTTACTCCACAAAGTAGTTATCATGTTGATAATTTTGACATTCTTAAACTCTGGATAAATTAAATTATAAATCTTTAATATTTATCCTTAATCTCACTTGATTGATTTCTTATATCATTGTCATTATCCTCATGCTTATATTATGGTGAAAGTCATCTTTGGCCCGTAGTGCGTAGATGGACTATTGATTGGTATGATTATGACCATGAATTATGTATCGGTATAATCATGACTTGTAATGTTACAAATGACGTGGTCCTCGATGGCTCGTAGTGCATTGATGGACAGTTGTTTGGCACGATCATAACCACTGGGATACTAACGAATATCCTTGGCCCGTAGTGCATGAATTATTTGGTGATGTGGATTATTTATTGAGATGTTTTACAGAGATAAAATATTGATAAAGAACTTTTAAATCATAAAAGATAGTAGACATCATGCTCTACTTGACTATTATAATGTATTGCTTGTTCCGCTACAGTTAAACTTGTTGTCTATTGTATTCTATCAATTTTTACACTATTGAAGGCTACGGATAATTTACTCTACATTATCTTAGTCATAATATTATTTACTGGGCTAGTTGAGCTCACCCTTTTCTTTCATTGTTCTCTTCAAGAAATGAGAATATAGCTGGGACTAGTCGGAGAATGGAGTGATGGTCCAAGATGGTGGCTATAGTAGTCCTCACTGTTTTATAAAATAGTGTAATAATAATTGTAATGAGGACTCCATTTGAGTTTGAATATTATCCACGAGACAATATTCGTGTTAAAACTCTCAGCTTATATTTTGTCGTATTCTGCACGACACTTAACAGTTGTATAAATTAAGTTTGTTTTTAAATTATATACCATGCATTTGGCGACTCAGGATGGATTGTGTATACCTATTTTGGGGGTGTCACAGTAGTACTATAAGTATATAGCAAGTTTGGGGTCTAACTACTCGTATCAACAAGATATTTGATGATCAAACTACCCATCTAAGTTGTTCTTCATTTCTGGAATTTCCAGATTTTTAGTCAATGTCGCTCAATGTTTTTTGGGCTTGAATAATTTTGATTCTGTGCATTCTTTAAGTGATCTAGTGTCACAAACTTGTAGTAGACATGTTAGGCTACAAAAGTGTTACATTGGCTTAGCATATCAACATCACAAATGAGAGATCTAAGCCGGTCAAACGGCTGTCAGAGGTTGCTCTTCATGTTTTCTGGAATTTCCAGAAAACAGACTATGTGATCGGTCAATTACTTTTAACCATTAATAACTTGGATCATGGTTATGATTTAAGTGTTTTAATTTGTAGTACATATGTCAGGGTATAAAAGTGATACACTTAGATAAGCTAACAACATAACAGATTTAAGATCTAAGCCATTCCAAATCTTGTCAGGCCACTGTCAAACCTTCATGAGTTTTATGGGTTTTCTAGAAACAGTCCTCATGATCAGTCAATGGGTTTTGACCATGAATAACTTTCATTATAATGATCCTATGGACATGATTCCACTTTCAGTTTGTTAACCTCATAGCATAGTACAACTACAAAGCTTTAAACATATCTAAACATTAACAGATTAAGATCTACAGACTGACATTTGGCTGTCAGACCACTTTTTTAGACTTTTGGACAGTTTGCTTAAATCTTCATTTTGAAGTATTTAAATGTTATGGATTCATGTTTTAACAACTCAGATCACTAAATAACATAACATTCAACATATTTAAACACTAAAACAGAAAATCTACCTAAGCATTAAAGATCTAGCATGAAATTAGGGTTTTTACCTTTTTAAACAACCCTTTGATTTCCTCTTTCTAATTCTGATTTTGGATGATTATGGAGTGGATATGGATTATGGCATAACTTATTACTGATATGGAGTGTAGAATTCGTGTGGCTAAGGAATGGAAGGTTTGGCTAGGTATGAAAACTAAAGTAAGGGCCTTTCTTAATGGCTAAGCTTTGATCCAATGGATGTAATGAGTTTAGGTATCACTTGATGGTTGATATAGGTTGATTTCCAACACATGGTGTATCTTCCAATTGATGAGTCATCAAGTTTTGATTTTATCCCCTTATTAAAAGAAAAGTAAAGGGTATGTTGGTTATTTCACATCCAAAAGGGTATTTTAATTTGGTTATTTCACAAATAATTTTAAGGGTAGTTTAGTCATTTCACATGTTTCTCTTAAGTTTTGACCCTTAGGATTTGCTAATTAGCATTAGGATTTGTAAATTAGGGTTTAGGGTTTCCAAATCTCGAATTAGGGTTTCTAAACTAACATTAGGACTTTCTAATTAGGTTTACTAATATTATACCTCATCTAATCAATACTTAACATTAATCACATAATGTAAATATACATAATCTTAAATACAATTATAATAATAAATGTATTAATATTCAAATCCCTATTCGTAATTCAAAATAGGATTTTGATCAGTTATTCATCTTGGCTTCATTTATCTTTTTTAGTCAATTTAAAATAAATAAATTGATTAACTTGCTAAATTCATATCACACATGCTCAAAGTAATAATAATAACAATAATGATAATAAAAAAATATTCATAAAATATATAATTGTATAAAATTCTCGGTACTTACATCTACAGCGTCAGGGCGCTAGTCTATAATACAATCCCAGCTCCGGGGTGCTGGGAGACAGATTCAGTTGCCCAGATTTTGTTCCAACAAAGGTAAAGAAGGGATTTCTAGTCAAAGAAGGAAAGGAAAAAAAGGTGGATTTCTATTCAGATAAGGATTGGAAAGGGAGCGAGGGCCAAAAGCTATAAAAGGGAGGAGAGTACTTTAGATAGAGAGTGGAGACTTCATTAGATAAGGGATACACTCCATTAGATTTAGTAATTCAATCATATACCCTAGTTTATATTAGATTGTTGGATATTAAAATAACTTGGAGATCATTGAAAATCAAGAGCATGAGCAAGAGGGGAGCATCAGATTTGCAGACAACAGATTTTATTCTTTCATCTACTTCTATTTTTGCCTTTTAATGTTTATTCAATTGTGGATTCTAGACTTTAATTAAATAACAATGAACTAAATCTCTTGTTTAAGATTGTAATGGATCTTATTGTGTAGCTTATTTTAGTATGCTTCTTTATTAGTTATTGTGATCTATTCTTGGGATTGTCTTTTATGATTTGTACATAATTGATTAATTGTCTAATTAACAATTACTGTGATAATTTATATGAATTCGAGAGATGAAATATAGACTTAGATCTTATCATAATAGCATGTGATTGAGTTTTCTTCATGGTGATGGAATTCATGATTTGTGTTTAGGATAGGGGATATACCTTTACACCGCATGTAATCTAATAGGGAACATGTGTTTTAAATCCTTTTTAATTGTAATTCACATAGAAATATAGTGAATTAGTTAATAGGGTGTTTGATTCAATTCTATCAACTGTGGATTTGGATTAATATGTTTGTGATGTATCGGAAGGTGGTTATAAATACTAATAAGTTCCTGATTAACAATCCAGAATAGTGAGCATAATTAATAAGTGTATTGATATAAGTTGTGATCTTAATTCTCCATAACCTGATTTTAATCTAGCGGTATTTAATAATAGTTTTATTAATTATTTTAATTAACAATCCAAAATCATTTGTTTATATAAAATTAATTTGATTACGAGTTAGTATTTAGTACTTTTTATTAAATAATTCCTAATGGGAACGATATTTTTCTTATCACTTTATTACTTGTTGACCGTGTATACTAGCACGTATTCATTGATTGCGAAATCGACCAACACCTAACACCACAAAGACGTCACATTCAATAAACTAGTAATTGGACATTTCCTTCTAAGCTTTGATTTGTATCAAGAATTTAATATTTGATGTCTCGGGATCTTTGGTTTGCAACGTTCCATTTGTAAGTATTTCTATCAAACATGACCTAGCTCTATGATTTGTTGCCTTAGTAGAGTAATAAGAATCGTGGAGTTGAGCTCTACGTTCTGCTCAAATATCTGCTTTACGAATGAGTGTATTACAAAGCTTGGTTAAACTTAGCAGCTTTACGATGTTGGAGACAACTCTACGGTTTGGTAGTCTCTATATAGCTTTACAATGTCAGTTGTTGTTCTACGGTCTTTGAGTGACTCTGCGAACTGACTTATCCTTTATGACCAGGCAGATTACCTTTACGAATTGACCTTGACTTGCTCATTCTTCAACTTATCTTCATAACTTACACAAGAGCTTTATGATTACCTTCATGTTTAGTTCTGATCATTTAGCTTTGTGATTTAGTCGCCTCTTCTTTATTCTGATGGTGCTATGAACTTGCATGTTACTCTGCGATACTGACTTTACATTATGATTTGGCAGAGTAGTTCTATGAACAAACTTTTTCTTTATTGAACGATCATTGAGTTGCTTCAGCGATTGTTTAAACTACTCTTCGTTCAGTCTTTACTCAAAAAGCTTTGATTTTTTCATGTCTTGTATTTTTCTTTTCAAGATGGAGTGAGCTTCATAATTCCTTGTTCACTTTATGATTATCTTTGCTTTGCAAAGTGTACTCTACAACTTGTCCATCTGTTCTACGATCCATCTGATGTGGTACGAGCAGTAGTTAACTCTGCAATCCATATTGACTTTACAAACATACATTGTAACTTTACGAACACTGAGTTCCTAATAACTATACATCATATTTATTTAGTAAAATCAACCTAACATTCTTGATCCTTCTAATATAAGTCCTTGTACATATTTTTCATTGAAGGACTTTACAAAAGTTGCTAATACAAATACACATTAATCATTTTGTTCTTTGAACATTTAGATTACTCTACTTACAGTATTTTCATTACGAATATGTAGAGTAATTATATGATAAGATCAACCTAACAACCTTGATCTTCTTATTCCAAGTCTTTGTACATATATTTCTTTTTATAAGGATTTTACAAAACTCAGAACCAAATGAACTTTAATCTTTTATAGCATCAAACTAGATTCATCAAGATGTATCTAATTCAATCACAAATCACATTCATTTAGTCTAACAGTTATCATCATATGATCACATAGTCATCTTTATCATATAAGCATGTAATCACATAGACACATATTAAGCACTTAATCACATAGACATATTAAGCACAATTGCATTCACACAATCACAACAGTTGTCATCATCAAATCAAACAGACTTTAAGAATGTCTTTTATAGAATATTTTCTTAAGATTGTTGAAACTTTTGTCATAGGACGTCGAAATTTTAAAAAAAATAATAATAGTACCGCCTGGATCGAATGGAAATCCACTCTCTCCTTAAAACAGTATTCGCTCTCTATATAAACTACGCAAGGTTACAGCAAATTCATCTTCCAAGATAAGATATACCCAGAAATTAATTTGTATTAAATACTATGTGCACGATAATATTTAATTCAAAACTATAATTTGAGAGAGAAGAAAATAATAACACCAAAATTCTTTTAAAAGAATTATGCATTCGTTTCTTGTGAATGAATTGTTATTCCAAATGAGAGTTTTCTAATCCATTTATATGATTCCAAACACCTATTTGAAAAGGCACCTTTTCAATATGAAAAAAATATGAATCAAACCCACCATTTTTAAGAGTCACACATGTTCAAATTAGTGACTCAAATTGAACCATTGCACCGGTTCAATGTTACATCCGTTCAAGCTAACAATCACACTGTTCAAACTAGAAACCCAAATTGAACTATTGTACTGATTCAATGTTATACCTGTTTAAACTAGTAATCACACATTTACCATTAAACCAATGCATCTATTAGTTATAAAAATAATATAATATATTTATTATAGAACAACAAATTTTGAAAATATCCAACAAATCATATAAAACTATTATAAAAGGACGCAAAATTTAACAAAAAGTCATTTTTAAGGATAATAGAATAAAATGGCGCAATATCTTTAAATTTAACATCACAATTTCTTTATTATTCCCTAATTACTAAATTAAATATTTGCGAAACTATGTATTTCACCACTATACTTGGCAGGTTTTATTTAATACACCATTGAACTTTTAATTTTTTGAATTACCCCATTAAACAAATTAAAAGTTTTTAATTGGATCATTCTGTTAACTGTTCCCAATTCTGTTAATATCAACGTTATATGTATCCTACGTGGCTTTTTTTAAAAAAAAGAAAAATGACTCAACCACGATGGCCCAATCCAAGGTGGATTACGCGGCAAAAGAAAAGTACTATCAAACCAAATCAAACGAAGTCTAAGTCATTTTTCACAGAGAGAGCGAGCGACCGATAATGTGAAGAAGGCGATTGCTACAAACTAGGGTTCTAAACTACTCGAAGTTCACACACAGACACACACAGAGAGAGAGAGAGAGAGAGAGCGAGCGAAGAAGATGATTGCTACAAACTAGGGTTCCAAACTAGTCGAAGTTCATAGAGAGAAAGAGAGAGAGCGAGTGAAGAAGAAGAAGGGGTGATTTGATCTGCTAGGGTTTTGCATGCAAATCTCTGGCGAAGACGAAGGTATGTATGGGTTTGTGTGAATTTTTTTTTCTTTGTCGAGATTCTTCTGCAAATATCTGAGTTAGAGTGGTTTCCCACTGATTATTGTTCGATTTGTGTTTAAATGTAACACCCTTAGAATATCTCCTATAATTTTCAAAATGATGATGTTTTTTCCCCTGATTGGTTTTCGATTTCGGTTTATATATTGATTTGGGTTTAAATGAAAATATTTAGATTTTTTTTTCCGGACTGATGTAAATATTAAGATTTTTTTTTCTTCAACTGATTATTCTTTGAGTTGGGTTTATATGGTGATTTGGGTTTAAGTTATGAATTAGTTTTGGTACATGATTGTTCCATGATTTGGGTTTATATGTAAATTTCTTCCACTGATTGTTCAATTTTACAATGTTTATTATCTAATGTTGTGCCCTGTACCTTTTGCAGCATGGGTTTATTTTCTGTGGAGTTTAATCATGGTGGTAGGTTCATTGAAGAACCAATATACCACTATGGAGGAGGTTTTATAGAATTGCTTCATGACGTTGATGGTGACTGGCTGAATGTTGACAAAATATACAACTTACCTAAGAAGTATGGTTACAAAAAGAATACTGCAGTGTATTTCAAAGTTGGGAACTTGGATATTCGTTATGGTTTAGAGTTGATACATGATGACCATAGTATTAGGTTACTAGTTGAGGAGGGTGAACGAACTGGTCTAGTTGATCTATATTGTGACCACTCTACTGATGAACTCTTACCATTTGAGATAGAAGTTGGTCAAGGAGGTGAGAGGGAAGTTGGGCAGCTTCTGCAGAAGGAAGTTGATGTTGTTGATGTGCAAGTTGATACACCAAATGGAGAAGATAATGAATCTACAGATGAAGAAATAGATACTGACTGCAGTGAAGAAAGTGATGATGATGGGAATGAGGAGTTGATCAATGCTAGGCTGCATAAGGAAGAGATAATAAAATCAAAGATTAAAGAGTTGGAAGTTGTTTGTGAAGTTCAGTTTGAAGATGAAGTTCAATTGGATGATGAAGTTCAATTGGATGATGAAGTTGAAGTGGATTGTGGTGAAGTACCTGAACCTACAGGGACTCAAGCTTCTAGCTCAGTACATGTTAACAAGGCATCAGATAATCATGTGACACCTAAGAAAAAAGGACGGATAAAGAAAAGGGCAGGACTCAACACACCTAACAAGAAGAAGAAAATTGTTGATGAAGATAATGTGGAGCCTACTTTCTCATCTGATGATGAGGTCATCACCAAATTTGGTACAAGGGGCATGAAACCATGGGAGGAAATATATGAAGATTCTAACTTTGAAGTTCCTGCAACTCCTCCTTCAAGTAGTGATAGTGAGTGGGAAGGTGAAGAGTCAAGGATTAAAAGGAAGAGAGTTGTTCCTGTGTATAATCCAAACACAGCAATCAAAGATGTTGAATTTGAGTTATACATGACTTTCACTGGGGTTGACCAACTAAGGGAAGCAATACAAAATTATGCAGTTGGGAAGGGGAAAGGAATCTGGTTTAAAGTTAATGAAGCTACCAGAGTTCAAGCTAAGTGTGCAGCAGGATGTCCATGGAAGCTTTGGGCAAGCTATGTTCCTAGGGAAAAATGGTTTCAAATTAAGGCTTACCCTACTAAGTTCCACAGTTGTATTAGGGCCAACAAGATAAAGATTATTAGATGTAGGTGGTTGGTGGATAAGTTTGGAGGGAAAATTAGAACAAAGCCAAGGATCAAGTTGAGGGAATTACAAGAGGCAATAAAGCAAAGGTATGGATTGAAATCTTCTATTGCACAGTGTTTGTAAGTTAAAAAATTGGCCTTATCTGAGATAGAGAAAACACTTGCAGAGCATTATGAGGGTGTTTGGGACTATGGACAAGAGATACTAAATACCAATCCAGGTAGCACTGTACAAATTAGGACTGATCAGGGCACTCCAAAAAGGTTTCAAAGGATGTATATTTGTTTTGATGTTGTGAAGAAGAACTGGTTGGAGGGCTACAGGCCTATTATTGGGCTTGATGGTTGTTTTCTAAAGACATATTGTAGAGGGGAGCTGTTAACTGCAATAGGTAGAGATGCTAACAACCAGATGTTCCCAATAGCTTGGGTTGTGGTGGAAAGTGAAAATAAAGACAGTTGGAGTTGGTTTTTAACTTTGTTATGCAATGATGTTGGATTAGAACAAGGCCGGGGATGGACATTAATTACTGATCAACAAAAGGTGCAATTAACAATAATTTCATCTACACAATAATTTGCAATTTAAGAATAATTTACATTACACATGAATATATCATTATACTAACAATCTTGCTTATTTGCATAGGGTTTGGTGCCTACTATTCAGGAGTTACTACCCCAAGCAGAGCACAGATGTTGTGCAAGACACATATATGCAAATTGGAGGAAAAAGTTCCCTGGGGCAGCTTAGAAGGTGATGTTCTGGAAGGCATCAACGGCCAACAATCCTGCTGATTTTCGAAAGGTAATGAAGGACATCAGGAAGGAATCAAAGGATGCACATACTGCCTTGATAGGTATCCCTCCTAAACTTTGAAGTAAGGCTTACTTTGATACCACCACCAAATGTGATGTAGTGACAAACAATATGTCAGAGTGTTTTAACAGTCGGATCCTATAGGCTAGGTATAAACCCATCTTAACAATGTTTGAAGATATCAAAACCCAGGTAATGGAGAGAATCCATATCAAGAGAGATCAGATGCTAAAAAGAGATGGAAAATTATGTCCTAGGATATTAACTAAAGTGAATAGGTCAATTGAATTGACAAGGTACTGTGATCACCATTGGGATGGGGGGCATATGTATGAGGTGAGTGACAGGTCAGGTAAATATGTGGTGGATATAGTGAAAAAAACCTGCTCTTGTGGGGTATGGCAATTATCTGGAATACCTTGCCATCATGCTGTCACTGGGATACTTCATCAAGAGAGGCCTGTTAAGGATTTTGTGGACCCTTGTTACTACATTGAAACTTATCTCAAGTCATATAACCACCTGTTAAAGCCCATGAGTGGTAGCAATGGTTGGCCTACCACTGATTTACCAGTCCTGTTGCCTCCATTGACTAAAAGATTGGCTGAGGCCAAAGAGATGTAGAATAGATTCAACTGAAGAAAAAAAAACATACTGGTAAAATTTCAAGGAAAGGGACTCCAATGATGTGTTCCAAATGCAAGCAATATGGACATAATAAAGCAGGTTGTAAGAACACACCTGCCCAAGCACAACATGGTCCAGAAGCACAATATACTGCCAAAAGGCCAAAGCTTAGTGTGAGTTATTTAATTTTTAAATTTACACTGCCTTTATATGTTTCCTTCAATTATGAAATGTACATACTAACATCCTGCAACTGTTTTATAGGTTAAAAGGAAACAAGGTGGTACATTTGGGGAGAGGACTGGAACTGTGAGATAGGGATCAGGCAATAGTGGTGGAATGGGGGACAATAAAGGCTCTTCCATATGGATCTGTTTTAGTTTTAGTATCTTTTTGTGGTTATTTTAGAACAATTAGAATAGTGAATGTTTAGTATCTTTTTGAGCTGTTAACTGCAGTGTTAGTATATTTTTGGGTCTGATTTGAATACTTTTGTCATGGTTTTAACTGCAATTTTAGTATATTTTTGGATCTGATGTAATGGTATTGGCAATTTATATATGACCAAGTTTGGTATGTAATTGTATTGACAGTTTATATACAATGGTTTGGCAGTGAATTTTATTGGCAGTTTTATATGCCATGGCTTGGCAAGGAATTTTATTGGCAGTTTTATACTGATTGGTTTCAAAGCTTACTTTAATATGCAATGGTTTGCTTTGGAGTTGCATAAGGCAGTTTTATATGCTCATGTTTGGTTTTGCATAAGGCAGTTTTAAACTGGATGTGTTTGCAAAACAGCATTGACAGTTTAGATGCCATTTGGACATTTGATCAACAAAAGGCAACCTAGACATTACATAATAGTGCATTATACTAGACATTACATAAAATGGATCCATAACTTCATAAAATGAATTCATAACTTCATTACATAACTTAGTACAACACAAAATGCCATTTGTTGATCAACAATAGACATTACATTGCATTAACAGGGCATACATAAAATGAATCCATAACTTCATTACATAACTATGAATGCCTAAAATTCCATGAATACATAACTTAGTACAACACAAGTCATCATCCATGACAATATCACATACAGTTGTAATTTCTTATTTGCCTCTCTTAGTCTAACAGTTTCCAACTCCAATTTTAAGGCCTCCCTTTTCAAATTATTCAACTTCTCTTTCAACTTTCTTGTTTTGTTCCTCAGCAAATTGAGTCCATCTTCATTCATTGAAACAGAACCCATTTCACTGCAACCACTATCATGACCTTCATTTTGGGAACTTATGTCCAACCATTGAAAAAATCCACAATATTTATTAACATCCTGCAAAAGACCAAAAATTTCAAGCAACTTAAATCTAATATAAATTACAATAATAATATTAAGACACAATTATGGTGCTTAAGAATCATTTGTGAATACCCTCACATCCTTTAACAGTCATAGTCACAAACAGCATGCTTATTTTTTCATGTAAATGAAGAATCAAATATGAATATGAATTTATGTACTTACTAGGTAAAATCGACATCCATAGAATCTTCGTCCCTTTGATTTGTTCTTTGTGGAGACACAAATAGATGCAGATACACCACAGAAACATTCTACCCTCTTTTTAATAACCGACGAGGATCTACTATGTGAAGATGTCATTAACAACCCCCTAATTTTCCCCTTTGATTTTGGCCGAATCAATCTCCTCAAATGCGAGAGACTGAGTTGGAACCCTAGTTTGCAGTATTAAACAAATGAAGAAATCAGTGAGGCGAAGAGGAGTATCACCAGGAAATAATACATACCTTTGATTTTTGATTCTTGTGGAGACTTAAGTTGATACCAAAAAACTAGGGTTATTTTCCACCCTTTTTGCAGCAATCAATCACAATCGACTAAGACAAGATGTCATTAACCTTCCTCTGGGTGTTCAAAAGCAGCTTTAAAGAGATGACATATAGCAATAACCCAAATTTCCCCAGCTGATTTTGGGCGAATTGATCTCCAAGTTGGTTTTGCAGCACTAGATTCGTTGTCTGAGATTTTTCAAATGCATAAGTGGCTGAATGAAAGAGAAGCTGAGTTGTTATATATCGATAGTGGATGAGTCATTTTTCTTTTTTTTTTAAAAAAAGCCACGTAGGAAACATGTAACGTTGATATTAACATAATTGAGGAACAGTTAACAGAATGATCCAATTAAAAACTTTTAATTTGTTTAATGGGGTAATTCAAAAAATTAAAAGTTCAATGGTGTATTAAATAAAACCTGCCAAGTATAGTGATGAAATACATAGTTTTGCCATTAAATATTCATTATATTGAAAGATAAACATGAAAGAAAAATATTTGCTAGTAATTAAACATTAAGATAAACATGAAAGAAAAATATATGCTTAAAGTTTTCAAATTTTATAAAATGAGGATATTTTTTTTGGAATGGATGGAGTATACTGTTACTTCTTTTGCTATGTTTCCCCTAATATAGGTTTGCATTGAGTACATAATTTGATGATGATCTTTAAACTTTTAAATATTTGTTATTTAAAATTGTGTCCAAAGCGTCTTATGCAAACCATAAAATTAGCAAACAAAAAGTAAAAATCATTTTTAAGATGGAGTACGTTATAGAGTACGTTACAGTTCTGATCTAGACAAACATTCGCCGGCAACTGCTCAAGGCCATGGTGAAAAGTTCAATCCTAATAAAACTATATATTGCATCCTTTTGGATTATAGCACGATACGTAATGGTTCAATTTTGACATAGAGCAGATCTTCTGTCCCTATTTTTTCTGTCCCCTTATGTCCTCCACTTAAATTTTGACATCTGGCTTCTTATTTAATTTTAAAATTAATTGATGTTAAGTAAGAGGCTAGGTATCAAACATTTAAATAAGGGACACAATAGGGACAGAGAACCTGCTCTCATTTTGACACTATCCGCGATTTGTATGTGGTCTTACCATTTCATCTCAAGTACGTATTCTGTCTGTTTATTATTAGTAACAATATTACTCCCTCTATCAGACTTGTGTGTCAAATTGACCTTTTTAAAATTAATAATTAAACACATATATTTATATTTTTCAAAAAGACAGATTAACTGTCTCTAGTTTATAATGTTTATTAGTTTTTTGCATATATTAAAAAGAATAATAAGATTTATTGATTTTAAAAATGGTCAATTTAACCATAAAAGTCAATTGATGACTTTTATCTTGATACGGATGGAGTAATATATATATATACCAAGATCGAGCGTTATAAAATAATTTAGTATAAATCATATCTGCATATTAGTAACCAAGTTAATATTAAGTAACATTTTTTTCTTCTTTTTTATCTCTCTTCTTTCAAATCAGGAAGCATAATTTCCAAAACTTTTAGAGTTGTGTATGCGAAAAAGTTTTTTTTTCTCTTTCGAAGAGACCTACTACTACATCTTTTTGTTATCACTAATATCTTATTTTATTATTATTTCTCATTTTGTGAAGTTCGTTTTTCCTTTTTGCGGGATTGTGTTTTCTCCTATGTTAGGTTAAATCTCTCATTTCTTTACCTGTGCAGTTATTTTTCTCCTTTTGGGAGTTTTTAAGTCCTCCCTATGAAGAGAATTGATTTCCTCTTCAATAATGGGTGATTGCATTAGATGCGTGAAGCAGTATATCTTCCACAATTACTTTCTAATTGTTATTTTATTTTTATTTTTTACTTGTATCAGAAAAATTTGTAATTCAATTTTCATTTTTGGATAAAATATATATTATTTCAATTCTATCATACATTTAATTTGCATATTTTTGATCGAATTACTGAATCTTTCCTAACCTTGTTTTAAGGTTTGTAAAGAAAAAGAAAAGAGTAATGCTACAGACACAAACTATTTTACAAACATTTTACAAACTGTTGACGTAGCATACTCCACCTAAACATATTGATCAATAAATTGTTTCAATATAATTTTCGGCCCCATATAATATGCTGAGATGGAGTATATTACATCAGCAGTTTATAAAATATTTATAGAATAATTTGTCTCTACCATTATTCAAAAGTATATTGGCGAAAGCTTATGTTTACAATTATTAAATGTCAGTATGTATATATAATCATAACTGTATTAAACTTTAATTACTCTCACCCTCGTAAAAGATTCCTAGAATACCTAGATGGGACCGAGAATTTAAAGGAAGAATGATTTCATGTGTACCGTATGTAAGGTCAATTAGGGGTAAAAATAGAAATTACTTGATACTCTCCTCTATTTTGAGTTTCTTAATTTACTTGAAAAGTGCACATGAAGTGTACTTGAGCCAACTTTATTTTTCTTCTTGGGACAAGGAGCATTAGATTATATTTCAAAGGGGTTTTAATGTTATTAAAAACGAATATACAAACTATATTACTTAGCAGTGCGATTTTTTGCGCGGTTGCTGTTGATGTGCAGTTTCAAATGGTGTATCCGCATCTGCTATTTGCAAATTTTGAATAAGGAATCACATTAGCATCCAATTCTGCATCCATATCCATAATAGTACGGTCTCTTGTGGAGTTGTAATGTGAATGCAGATTGAATTGATGTTTCTGGCTCTCCCCTAACATTGTTTAATTTTACTGATGAGAAAAAAATGAAGATAATAAATTCACTGAAAGCAAATAAGGGCATGCCACTAGAAATGTTGAAAGTAGAGTACACCAAAAAGGTTCTTTTGTATCACATAACGATCTATCAACTTTCACAAGGGATATTTCTTAGAAACTCAGTGAATTTAACTCAATCAATTGACGAACTCGATCCCTGTCAAAGGAGTTCCTGCATGTAACTTAATGGCAACATCACCAACAACCTGCATTTAAACAATTGACAAAAGTAATGGGTAAATTTTTAAGATTATAAAAAACCTCTTTTTGAATGGCAACATCACCAACAACCCCCAGTTAAACAATTGACAAAAGTAATGGGTAAATTTTTAAGATTATAAAAAATCTCCTTACGGACAGCAAAAGAGATGGATAAAGATTTCATGCGCAGCACACTACCACTGATGGCCTTCAATTTGGCTACTACTTGTGCCAAGTTTTCATAATTTTCAAAATTGGTTGTAGCTTTAAGTATATTATAAGAATGAGTGAAGTATAATAGGTTATCTGGTTCGTATTACACTATAACTAGTTTCAACATGAGAAATCTTATCCAGGTTTTTCAAACTTCTATCATTCAAGCCAAATGAGCATATATTATGTTCAAGTAACCAAAGAATCAAAACTGAACAACGTTTCAGACGGCCATATATGAAAACATTTTGAGTTGCACTGATACTCGTCATTGTAAGCCATAATGCTTTCTACCCTCTTGTGCATTGTTCTTGTTTCTACGAGAACTTCATATTCTGCCTTGCTGTAGTGAGCTCATTTATATCGGTCCTCAATGCATACACAGTAGTGAGCTCATTTAATCCTCAATGCATACACAGCAGTGAGCACATTTATATTGGTCAACATTAATCTGGCCCCATGATGAATATGAAATATGTTATATTTTTATTTCTTAATACTAAATCTTTTGTATTTATTTTGTGCCTAAATAAACTCATTATTCTTATATTTTTATTTTAGGTACAATTGAAGGGGTTCCGTGATTTTGGTAATAAATTGGAGGAGGTTTACGGGATTCCTAACAGATCAAGATTCAACAATTAGTATCATAAATAGATTTGGATTCACGCGGCAAAGAGTTTAAGCACATGGCAATTGTGGGATTTAATTCCAATTTCAAATCTGATTTTTGAATTATAGAAAATTAGTTTTTACAATTCTATTGTATTTAGGATTTCTTTTAGACTAAGATTTATTTCTAAATTGAATTCTATTTCTTTATGGAAACTAGTTATGATTTGTAATTCCTTTTAAGATTTGGATTTCTAATTCTCATAGGATTTAGGACTTTGTCTAGCACTATAAATAGAGGATGATAGTCAGGGTTTTATTCATTCAACAATCAACAATCATCTATTGGAGTGCAGACTCAAGAGCATGTCAGGCTAGTTCTTTTCATTCAGTTCTAAAGGGAGGTGGAACCTTGTTACAAGTAATTGATTAATTGAGTATTATTATTTATTCCTTCTTGTGCGAAATTTCTTCTGATAATCTATTTTCATTGATTGTATGCTAATTGATCTAATTGATTTGATATGGTCAATTGAGTTAATTTGATTATTATCATATGCTAGATAAAGATTAATATTATGTGTAATTGATATTACGTGTAATTGATATTTGTCTTCATCATAAGTAGTAACTTGGTAGTACTAATTGTGGACAAGCTTTTGTATATTGCTTGGATTAGCCTAATTCTCTATTTCTTAATGCTTCTATCATATTAAATCTAGAGAGCTTATTCTAGGTTGTATGCTAGTTAGAATCTGGTGGAGAGCTTGTTTCATACAGTAATAATCTAAAGAGAATTTTGAAAAACAGAGCTTATTGTTATCTAGAGCTAATAGTTTCATTGAAGGAAAAATAATAATAACTTAATTAATTGATTGTTGTACTTGGTGAAACTGAACTGCATAACTGAAGTTTTTACATATTTGGTTAACTTCATCATTAATTCTTGTTCTCTTAGTTTAAAAACAGTTTTCAAAAACCCCCTATCTTTATTTTCTCTTAAAATAATAGAATAAATATAAAACAAATTACTCTTTGTGAGATCGATCATTGCTTACTATTGTGCTAATTGTTTGAATTTGTAAAGTGAAAGTGAGGTTAATTTAAGACTGCTTATTACCTAACAAATAACTGTTGTCCAGATATGGCTAATCTCACCCTATTATTACCCAATTGGGTTGTCCAAGATGGATTGGAAGGCTATAGGCTCCCATCCAACTTTGGACCTGGATTGGTCATCATATATATATATATATATATATATATATATATATATATATATATATATATATAATTACAGTGTGACATTTTTTCCCTTTACGACAAAATTTCTTCGTTATTTGGTTTGAAATCGTTCCGCTATGTCAATAAGCCAAAATTTCACCGAAACATACCCTTCACATGAATAATCGTTGATTTTCTGACTCGTATCAAGGTTGCGGTTCAGCAAGGGCTGAACAAAGCGGCAAAACTTTGAACCATGCTTTTCATCCCTACAAGTTTATTTGGTGAAATGATTTTATTGATAAGCCTTGTACTTTTGTGGCTTTTTAGCGTTATATACTTTATATTCCCTTTGCTACTTATTTCCATCCCGGACCCATATCATACAAACTAGATTCTCATGGAACAACTATGAACTCCATGCAATTGAAGAACTTCAAGTATATAGCTGCTATTGTTTTCACATGTGAATTCTTACTGAACATTTAACACACGAAAAGTTAGTTTATGGTTTACACCAGTCACAAAATTTAATGGAGTCATCATAACTATAATCATCTATAGTGTGTTTAAGAAGCTTCATACCTTTGCCATAGATCTATAGGAACATTCTGTTACCCCTGCTACATGAGGTGTGATTATTACGTTTGGGAACTTTAAAACTGGATCATCCGGATCAAATGGCTCTGTCCAAGCGACATCAATGCCTAATCCTCCCAAATGGCCTGATTTAAGATGATAAAGTACAGCCTCATAGTCCAAAAGACCCCCTCGAGCAATATTCACCAAATGTGCACCCTAAACGAAAATAGATCAACTGTACACCGTTACTTTAATAGAGTAAACACCTCCTCTTGTTTCCAGATACTTGAGTTAGTTTATGTTTAGTTGAACAGAAAATCTTATAATAATATTAAATATAACAGAGAAAGATGCTATAGTCAACCTTGACAATCTAATAGCATAGTCGCTCTCGATTTGTGTGCATCTGTGTCTGTGTGTGGGTTTGTTTGTTATATGCATATGCAGCCTCCTCCCCACCTCTTCCTTTTCATATACTTTCTTGTTTATGTCGAGTAGATTGGTACTTTGGTGTGAATTATAACTCATAAATCTACCTTAAATTATAGAAATCACATTATACTAGTGAATAACCAAACAATCTTATGGTGTATTGCAAGGGATCACAAAGGTATACCAAAGAAAATGAGTTATCAAGCTTCTGAAAAAACAGCAGTTCATAGAGAACAAACCTTTTTCATTGAAGCTATGAAAGACTTGTTTACTATGCCTGCCTGTAAGAAAAATGTATATGTGAGTTGATATTAGACTAACGATTTTTGCGATAAACAGATGCGTAGGTAATGAATTATATAACAGAGAAGAGTTTGACCATTTCATGATTCATTGCCAAGCAACAGACTAAAGATTTTTGAGATAAGAAGATGCGTAGGTAATGAATTATATAACAGAGAAGAGTTTGACCGTTTCATGATTCATTGCCAAGCAACAGACAATTATGTCAGCTGTTCGTGCAAACTTGTGGATATCTTCATGGCCACCCTTCTCATCAACCAGATCATCATAAATACCATTTTGACTGGGCAATGCTGAAACAAATAAAAAGATATTAAGACCATAAATGCAAACAAGTTATTCTATTTCAGTTTTATATGCCCTTTCATACCACCAGAATTGCATGAATTCTGCAAATGTGAAACCCAACTCCGTTTTGTAGCAAGGACTTTCACACCAAATGGGCGCAAGCGCTTTGCCAAATGGATCCCAATATTTCCGAACCCCATAATGAATACCTGCATATTTGAGGAATCGGGAGTCTAGTCAGGAACTTGAGTGGGTGGGGGCGAAACATTTATGAAACAAGTTAAAAGTATTCATGTAGTATAATGCTACAATCTATAGTAATTTTCTTTTTAATACTATAATTTAATTTTTTTTCTTCAAATTTGTTGAGACCTGGAGCTCCAAACATATATAGATTTAACATTTAAGAACCCAAAATAAGTATAAAAGCTTTTGCATTTGTATTGCAATAAAAAAAATGATTTACAAAGTAAAGAAAATTAGCGCTCAACGTACCTTTGTCAGTATTTATAGTGTAGCCATGTAGGTTCTATAGGAGTGTAAGGTGGATTTTGAAAAAGGAGAAGTCATCAAGTCACGATAAAAAAACAATCACTAAACCAATTGAGAGAGAGAGAGAGAGAGAGGGACTATAAGTGAACCTTTTAATTTTTAATTTTTTAACTAAATTTAAAAAATTAAAACTAGGCTTTGATATGTAATGAAACAGATTCTAATATAGACTATATAGTACTCCATCCGTTCCAAATTTTAAGATCGTTATTGATTTTTTAAAGTCAATTTGAAATATTTTTAAACTCAAAATTGATATGATTCATTAACAAAGATTAAAAAAAAATATAATAAATAAATCTTATAAAAAATATTCTTTAAATAGTTTACAATGTTCATCATTGTATTGACTAAAATTAAACGAATCTATATCAATTTTGAATTTGAAAATATTTTAAATTTCAATTCAATAATGATGATGCAGGACAGATTTCCGAACCAAGAATAACTAGGATTTAAACTCCACGTTTAAATCCCTAGGGTCTCACTAGAGTTCAACTCCACGTATCACTTTAGGATGAAATATCTCCACGATATAAAATAGTCCCTTGACAATCTCACTATTCAATAATGTGAAGAGTTACACTACAAAAAAATGGGCCTCTAGCAACGATTTTTCGGGCAATGACTTTATAAGTCGTTGCTAAAAGTATATGTTTAACAACGAAATTTGTCCTTCGTTGCAGATTGTGTCAGGCTTTCACTTTTTGCAACGAAATTCACAAGTCGCTAATTCATTGGCGAGAAAAAATTTCGTTAGAAATTCATTGCAAAATTTTCGGCCACTTGATTTCCCGTCATCGTGTGCAACGAAATTTTTTTTGTTGCTAAAAATGGGCTTTAGCAACGATTTTTCAGGCATCGACTTTCGTTGCTAAAAGTGTATGTTTAGAAATGAAACTTGTACTTCGTTGCAAATTGTGTCAAGCTTTCACTTTTTGCAACGAAATTCATAAGTAGTTGCAAAATTTGGAAACAAAATTCGTTAGAAATTCTTTGCAAAATTTCTAACCACTTAATTTCTCCTCATCGTGGACAACGAAAGTTTTTTGTTGCTATATTTCGTTGCCTAATATGGACCATTCATTGGCAACAATTTTTATTTTCGTTGCATATTTTATACAACTTTTTGCAACAACTATTAACATGTTGCCTTAAATAATAATAATAATAATAATAATAATAATAACAATAACAGTAACCTTTTCAGCATACATACACTAACCTTTTTAGCTTTTCGGCATTCGATTTCGAGCTTCTCGCCTTCTCGCCCCTTCTCCTCAAGGAATTCTTTTGATCTTTTCTAATCCTGCACAATTCCCTCCGACGACGACCGTGACGTTCATGCCATTCGTGATTCGCTTTCCCTCCGGATCAGATCATATCTCCCGCTTCAATTCTCTTCGAGGTCTCTCTCTATAACTTTTGCCTTGAAATTGGGTTTTAATTTATTTTTTTCACGTTAATTAATTTTCCTTATTCAAGTATATATGATCCCTAGCATTATGTGTTTTCTGAATTTACGTTAGTTTTTTTTTATCTGAATATTGAATTCTTTTTTACTACCTACTGTGGGCTGAGAAGACAGAGAAGTTACAGACATTTTTTGTGTTTGAGGGTAGGAGTAGTCTCTCCGAGTCAAAACCTTCACTCAGATTGTATCGTTTTTTTAAATGGATTACTGTGTAAATATCTAATTCGTGTTTATAAAAAAATAAAGTAGACCTTATATTCCCTTAGATGTTCGGATTTTACTTCAAAAGGTTTGTCTATTGGGAATTTGCTGCTACTTATCTGTTTCATGTGTTTAACATATTGTCTATCATGACTCTCCTCTCACCTTCTATGTTTGTTGCTGTGTCACATAAAAGTTTACTCCCTCATTTTCAGGTGGAAAGGTGTTGGCCGCTGGTTCAAACCATTGGACTGGGTTCAAATTGAGAGAAAAAAACATAACAAGGTATAATTCTATTGCATATTAATTTTCTGGTAGACTTTTATATCGATGCTTATGTAACAAATTTGAAAAGAAGCAAGTAATGTGACTTTTCAGTAAACTAAGATATCTGGTGGTTAATTTAACATAATTATGCAACCAAATGGTGATGATTATTTAGGAAAGAACATTTGAAGAGCACAAGAAGTTGGTAGAAAGAATTATGAAAAGGGATCAAAAAAGGCGAAAGAGGATTGAGGATGCTGGTATTGATTATGAATGCCCTGAAATTGTAAGAATCTATGCCCTCCTTTTTTGTACTCCCTCCGTCCCATGATAAAAGTCCTTATTACTATTTTGGGTAATCCCATGTTAAAAGTCCATTTTCCTTTAATAACCAAACTTTTACACATATTTTCCTATTATACCCGTAGCATTAAATATCTCATACTTTTCTTATTCTAATTCTCTCTCCATATTTAATGACATTATTATGGATAATTTTGTCATTTCATTCATCTTCTTAATATGCGTGAAAAGTCCACAAGGACTTTTATCATAGAACGGAGGAAGTATTTGTTTTATTTTTCTCTCCTTTCGGGTATTTACTCTTTGTGATATATGCAAAGGGTAATTATTATACACTTTCTGATAGGAAAAGGGTAATGAGTATGTTACGATGGGGAAAAAGCACTATTCTGATGCCATTGATTGCTACACCTAGGCAATTAATCATAAGGCTTTAAGTGACTCAGAGAACTCCGTTATATTTGCAAACAGAGCCCATGTGAATCTACAACTGGGTAACTATAGACGTGCTCTCTTGGATGCCGAAGAGGCAATAAAGCTTTCTCCTTCCTATGCTAAGGTTGATATTTTATGTTTTATGTTCATACTGAGCAATCTCTCATTTAAATTTGAAAGATATCTGATTTCTCCTGCAGCTGGTCAGAGAAGTTCTGATATGATTATGTTTGTTATCTTTTAGGCTTACTATAGAGCTGTTAAAGCTTCATTAAGTCTGAAACTGTTGGTGGAAGCAGGATCATATTGTCAAAAAGGACTGGAGCAGTTTCCAGATAATGAAGAATTAAATAAGCTAGCCAAGCAAATTTATTTGCAGAAGTCAAAATATGAGCTCTGTGAAGCTCAAATTTCAAGACCTGTGGCAGCAGCTAAGGTATAATTAATAAGACTAATATGCACACTATAAGGAAAAAGAAAATAACAGAACACTCTTTAGATATCTTGAACCTGTTCATGTTTCCATTTATATTATGCAGTCTTGTTTCTGCTATTGGTGATAGAGGAATAAAGTTTGGGAAGGCTATGTTCCACGATCTCACAGGAGTGAAAAAGCCAGTGGTAGATAAAGATAATATTCTTCACTGGCCTGTTCTTCTTCTATATGGAGAGGTTATGTCCAGCGATTTTATTGAGGAATTCTGTGAAACTAACATTTTTTCAGCTCATCTTTACATGATATCCTTTTCTTTCAAAATTGAGGTTTTTGTAGATCCATATACAGTTATGTGCTTGTAGAATTAAAAAAAATGCTATAATTTTACTTATTACTGATAAAACTTGTCTGCTATCCTTAGCCTCCAAACATGTTTTCTGAAGGTAGTCCTCCACTGCCATGGGATAAAGAAAATGCTTACATCCGTGAAGCTGTTGAGCTGTACTATGAGGTGTGCACTTGTATGTTTCGTGTTTCTACTTTAATTTTTATGAGCTGGTGTTGCTTAGTTATTTTCGCAAAAAGGAGATACAGTTATAGTTCCTGATAATGTGCTTCAAAAGCAAAAAACTTGCCCTTACCACTTAAAAATTCCCAAGTTATCAATAAATATGTCTTTTCAATGTCTACTGCAACATGTTGAATTCTTGGTAAATAAATCTATGATGCCTGTGATTATAGCTAGCATCTTTGGGGCATATACTGTATGAAAATTTGTTGTCTCAAGAAAAGTTTTTCCACATTGATTAATAGCATCAACTTTTTCATAATTGTTGTCCTTTCTATATAGAAATCTAAACATTGTTATTTAAGATTGTGTGATGATATTTAGGATTATGTGATGCTTGTGGTTGTTGAATGTGACTGAATTCTGACTTGAGGTCAACATATAATAATAATCTACAAGTCTTGTAACAGAAAATATGTTTACCACTATGCTTACTGAAATTAATTCATGAAATGGCCGATTAAGATTCCAATTTTTTCTTGTAACAGATCAATCATATAGTCGCACTGAAGGTTCTTTTTTTATTTGGATTTGTAGCAAATGATATTGTGATTGCCTATTTGTCTTTTTCTGCTTACGAGCAATACGGTGTACATTAGTACCACGTAGCAACTCTATTGTCTGTGTATTGATTTTGGCACTAAGTGCCTCTGGTGACCTATTTGCTTCATTTTTTTGACTTGCTATTATTTTTAAATATGTGCAGGAAGACTGCTTCTACGACATGCCTTACAATACTGGGTATCAAATTTCTGTGCTACGTTTACGGAAGACAAGGGACGAAATTATGAAGTGTACTCTCTCTATATATGTAGATATATACTTTGATAGAAGAACTGTGGTAACTTTAGATGGTTAATTGTAAAGATAATGAATGATTATGTAGTGGATGATTTTATTAAGTTAATAATATTTTAATTTTTTGTATTTTTACAATTATTTGCTATAGGGACATTGAGCCAGCCAGGTACACAAAAAGAGTATCAAATTTTGATTTGGCAACAATATAATTCGTTACCAAAGCATTGAACAAGTTTTAATATAGCAACAATTTTTTATACATTTAGCAACAAATTTTCGTTGCTAATGGCATTAAAAATATAATATTTGGCAACGAAAAATTAACCTAATAACAGAGAGGATATTGTTGCTAATACTAAAATAAAAGGCAACATTTTTTATCGTTGCAAATCATATCAACTTTCGTTGCACATAAAAAGAAACAACAACATATAATGTCGTTGCTAATCGACGACTTTCGTTGCTATTGAAAAATAACCAGCAACAAACATTTTCGTTGTTGATTCAGCATAATGTCGTTGTCAAATAATATAATCAGCAACGAAAATCGTTACTAAAAAGTTTACATTCCGCAACGAAAGCAAGCTTAGGCAACAAGTTTCATAATTTACTGCAACGAATTCATTGCGCAATGAAAGAAGCAACGACAGTAAAGTCGTTGCCAAAACCCTTTTGCAACGAAATTTGACACCTTTAACAACGAAAATCGGTTATTGCTGAAGCCCCATTTTTTTGTAGTGTTAAAGAATTACATCAGTATTTAAGTAAAACAAACCCTAAATTGTATTTGGTGACAAAGAATATAATTTAAAAAAATACCCTAACTAATTAAAATAAATAACAACTATCCTCTAAAATTAAAACAAGTCCATAACAAAATGTCCATCAGGAGTGGTTTTCAAGTATTTTCATACCTTTATGGATGACTAATCCAGTAATCCTATCACATGGATTTATTTATTGAAGAAAACGTTCAAAGTTGTTCTCCATTTCCTGTCCTTTGTGTCCCAATCCAGTTTCTCTGTTCTTATTTAACGAAGTTATAATTACTTTAGAGGTGAGGATACATATATATACACACACACGCAGAGATTGGGAGAAACTAGTACATGCACGATGTATGGATCAAATTTCTTAGAATAAGAGGGGATATATATATATATATAGACTGTAGTGACTAATGATTGGCTGTAGTGATCCATAATAACAGGCTATAATAATGGCCACGCTAGCCTTATGAGAGAATAACTCAAGTCTAGGAAATTAACCAAGTTGTCATTATATAGTAAGCCAATACTTGTCTACATCTGCAATTTCCTAATGATTCTGCAAGTTCAACCCCAGTAGCTAAAATGTATCACAAGTAGCTAGGTTCGGGAAATATTACATAATAAAAATGACTGGAAATGAATATGACTACTCTAACCATCCCTACTGCAAAACTACTTTGTGCCACGATCACATTTTCACTTCAGTTATGCCTTTCATTTCAGATTACATGTATGCATAGAGTTGAAAACATAAGAAGGACCATTTATTCATCACATGAATTATTCGACCAGTAAGGCATAGAGGAAAAAGAAAAATAATAAAATGATATGAAGCTCACTGTTTTGCCAAGCAATATTTCACCAATTGGCTCTCCAAGTTTCTTCTGCTTTACAGCAATTTGCATCTCGTTCTGCAGCAGCACATGATTTAAAGAAATTCAATAAGCACGAAAAAGGAACATACTAGCTCAATTAATTAAATCATCATAAGCAAATTATAAATTTTTCAAACAGCGTAGTTGTAATTAGGTAATCATAAAGATTAAAGCATCATCTTCAAAAAAACTATAAACCGCAATCGGGAAAAATTATATTTAAGAGCACTACTCCAAGACTGTGAAACCAACTCAAGAGAATATTAGACAAAAGAAACTAAGATTAATTTTAATTTATTTTTTGTCAATTTAAAAACTAAGACTAGTACTGATAGTGATCAGCAATGAGATCTCATAGATGCGGATGAATTTCTAGATAATTTGTGGGTTAGTTTAAGGGTGCTATTGTGGCGCCCCCAAATTTGTGTACTTGCTACAGCAGATCTGGTGCTCACTATTCATCACATCCACATCTATCTAATAACATAATTCAAAAGACAGACAATAATTATAAATGTCTTTTACCTTCTTCCCAGGTTCTCTCAACTTCACTTAACTATTACATCTTCTATTCTTCCTTAGCTTTCTCTTCCTCGACCCTTCGGGTACTTCAGCTCTAGTTGCAAAATATATAAGATTTTGCAAGAGTGAACAATTAATTTGCTCAGCAAGTATAAATAGTTTATTCAATATAGGAATAACTATAACTGGATCAATATCTGAAGATTTAGAAGGAATAAATAAAATTTGTCAATTTTGGAAGCAACAAAGATATCTTCACAAAGTTTTGAACTTACAATCTCGAATTGAATTGAACTTTAGAATTTCAAAGTTCATTACGTTCTCAAAAGTAATTGGAAGTAAACTGAGAGATCGTAGGGACCATGAACTATCTTAAATGTTCATCAGTCGTGGACTGAGAACTCTCCAATAACGTTCAACAGTCACAAAGACTGCAAACTCTTCACAAAGTATTATTTAGGGGGTCAACCCAATGATACTCCTTGTTACGCGTAACAAAATCTTCACATTGTACTTTTACAGTGTATGTCAGTTACTCGACAATAGTACACATCCCCCTATTTCTAGGGTTGTTCTACTCAGTTGTAACAACAGAGTATGCACCAAAAAAAATTGGTTTGGATTACATTAACTATCTCTAAAAAATTTTAAACAATTCAATAATTCAAAGAATCACATCACTAATCACATCAATTAAGCATAGCTGAAACAAATTGCGTAAATTCATTAATTTAAATAATCTCATCAACTGAGTCTAGCCAAAACAAATGGGTTACATAAAACAATCTTAACAATTTAGTCTAGCCAAAACAAATGGCATAACCCATTACATAAAACAGTTAATGAATAACAAGAACTTTAAAGAATATAATCAAAGTTCAATAAAGAACCATTCGAAATGCACATAAGTTAACGACCTTCGCATGATATCCCACAATATCCATAAGTATTTACTTAATTAGCTTAATTGTTATAAATAATAGTACCGTAGTAACTATTCGTAAACTCGTTTCGGTAATTCCTTTTAATGTAAGTTATTTCCCTAACATCCTCCCATGCCATTTTCATTAGCACACTCTTATAACGTCCATATATCACTCACATATACTCATACGTTCCGTTTGAACATATATTAACTGTTGAGTGTTGAAAATATAATACATACTTATCAGTTTTGCTTTAATTAATTTTTCTCAACTCTATTTTCTCCATTAAACCTCTTTAGCCATTTTATTATTTTTCTTCCTTCTGGACCCACTTAAGTAAATATATTATAGACTTATTTTAATTTTTCCAATTTTTTTCTTTCATTATTAGTGTTTATTAAAGGGCTACTTCTGTTCAAAATAGAATTATTTATTAAAATTTGAAATTACGTCCAAAAATTATAAACTTTGGACAGTAATCTCTCTCCATCAGTATCTCCACTTTAAATTTCATCCTAAATCGAGTAACAGAACTCAAGTTATTCATGTTTTAATTTTAATATTCTCAATTTTGATTTGGTCATAACTCCACCTTAAGTCAACTCTTGTTCATCTTTGAACACAACATACCTTATACCACCACGTATCATCCCTCAAAAGGCATGATTTTATTTCACAAGTTAACCATCCGAAACTAGAAAAATTAAGCCAGTGTGTTTCCTATGTTTTCCAGTTATGTCCTATTTTGGTAGAAAATTCACAAAAAATAATCTACAAAGGATTTTAACCTCAAACCTCTGCCGAAATTTAGCTAACTCATAGATCTATCCAATACCACAAACCTGACTCAAAAATTCATTAAACACAAGGAGTTATGTCCTTTATCATTTTGGGTAAGATTCTGAGATTTTTAAACTAATCTAGCTTAGGTTCTTTTGTTCTTTCTTTTGCTCCAATAGAATTTCTCCATGATCACTGGTATCTACCACCATGATCCAACATATTTAGATCCATAAATGTATAATATATGTTTAAACTCGTAAAAGAACTTTCTTTATGAAAAACTAAGTTTTAAATGGATTTAGGATTTACAGTTTTGCTTCTTTGCTTTGAACCTCCAATTCTTCTCCTCTTTTTCCTTCTTAGCTCTCCTTGCTAGCTCCTCTATGCTCCAGCCGAAATTGTAGTGTATGTGTGGGTTTGTGTTGATTTTTATAAGCTTTTTGGCTTTATATAACAACTTTTGGTTGGTGATCCAAAGTTAGGCGACATCACTTCTCTTTTTGCTTCACCATGGTCTACAAGACTTCATTTGACCAACAAGGCTCCCCCCTTCTCTCTATCAACTGATCACATGGGAATTTATCCCCTCCAAAATATATTTTCTCCCTTTTATTTACTTGTTCATTTAATTGTCCATTTGACTTTTTGACTTCTAAAAGTCAACTTTTTCTACCCCCACATGCTTACAGTCGATTCCTATTAAAGTTGACGTCCTGATAATCATAATCAGGTGATGTTCGTTTTCTCAAATTTGCCTTCGAACTCAAAGTTTGACTTTTAATCCTAAAAGTCAACTGTTGACTTTGACCACAAAAGTCAACCCGTACGCGTCATTGTGTTTACGGTCTTTTTCTGCTAAATTCGACGTTACAGACTCAATGGTGAAGTCTGGGTCTCAAAATTTCATACCGAACTCAAATTTGAGTTTTGGCCTATTATAACTTTTATTTTCCTTCCTTTCTTTTCTTTCCTTTTCTAGTTACTTTTAATTGGTAATTTAATTTATAAATTGAATACATTAGGGTTTAAAATCACCCTTCACTAACATTTTCGTAATAAATATCCAGAATATTACAATTATTTTGCTATCGTAAGATAGTAAGTATTTATAGTCTGTATGTATTTTCCTTTATGCCCAAGTACTTTACTTGGTGCCCCGGTGTAGTTTGGTGGCCAAGTATTTTCCTAGGTGCCCAAATATTTCCATTAGTGCACAAGAGTGTGTATATATATATATATATGGGGACTGTTACATAGCTAACGTTGTAAGAATAGAATTATCCTTAAAACAGATCGTGACCATCCAATCGCAGATCAAACGGTGAAAAATATACTCCATCCGCAGTTTAGTATGGGGGAGCCCGCGCTTTAGTAGTGTCCATAGTTGTCAAGGCGACAAGTCGAGGCGAGGCGATAGTCAGGAGTTTAAGCGCTTAGGTAATCAAGAGCTTAAGCGCTTAGGCAATAAGACGTCCGACTAGTCGTCCACAAGGCGACAAGTCATTAACAATGTAGAATTTATACATGTATAATTTTAAGTGTATTGTATTCTCAAATACATTAAGTTATTATAGGCATTAAAACTTTAAATAATAGGTATATTATATATATATATACATACACACATATATGTACATATGCACGCCATAAACAATTTTTATTTACTTTAAAAGGGGTTAAAACTGCAAAGAACGAAAGTTCAAGGGTGTGTAGTGAAAGAATGTCAAACTTCTATGATATATTTGAATATACAAGATAATTATTTAGTATATTTAAGTGGTAACTAAAATGTCAGTTTAGCATATAAATAGGCATGAAAGTTAAAATATTTTAATTTAAAGTTCTAACTTGGAGTTAAAACGTGGCAAAATATATGACCACATGTTAGTCCAGTAAATCAAAAATCTCTCTTTAGTGGGAGACATATGGACCCACAGCCCACATTCAGATTACTTTTAACCAGCAGTCCTTTAACAAAGGTTTGGATAAAAGAAAGCAGTAATTAGCGGCAGCTGTCAAAGCATATATAGTCCTGTTTAGTGGGAGACATATGGACCCACAAGCCAGTACATCACTTTTAACCAGCAGTAATACCGAAAAAAGTTTGATCAGCAGCACAAAGCAGAATACATCGGAAGAAATAAAGAAAGAAGAGAATTAGAGAAGAAGAAGCATACCGGAGTAGCGCAAGTTGCCGGAGTCGATGCCGATAAGTTGCTTTCTCCCTCTCTGTTGCTGAGTTCTGCTCTTGCTCTCCCATTTCTTCCTCTCTGTAGTCTGTAATCATCTTGTCGACCGCTTTGAACTTCAACCGTCCAAGTCGTCGCCATTGTTAGCTTAGCGCTCGACTTTCTCTCTTCCCAGCAAGTCGCCCAGACGCCTTCATAATTTTTACCGACTGGACGCCTAAGCATCGCCTGGGCGACTACTTGATAAGCATGATAGTGTCGAGCCAACTATTGTTCAAAAGCCCTCACCCATCCGCTATCGTGGACTTTTGATCAATTTTAATCCTCCGTTGGTTTTCGAAAAAAGGAATAAGGTTAGTTCCGATTGGGATGGGGAAAGCCAACCGGTAATATCATTTAATTACCAAGAGCTTTAGGAGGTTTCTTTCTTGATGATCACAGTTGCCATTTTTGTCTTCTTATGAAAGCATACTGTTCTTTAGTCTAAAAAGCATAACCTTTTTGGTCCTTCAAAAGTTATATATATGATACTTTCTCCAGGTGTATCACGTATGTGATAATATAATAATATAATATGCCCCTTAAAAAAACTTGGTGGCCTAGAAAACTTGGTTTCCAAGATTCTTAATGGCCTGTTTGACCAAAGACAAATTTGACCCAAATTAAATTAATAAACACTAACAATATATATATGTATATAGATCAGTCTCTAATCACCCAAATAGAAAGACCAAATAACCATACTGTAGAAACTCATCTAAACTTTCTTCTACCTCTAAGTCTCATATTTTCTAGTAAAATTTGACTTACTTAAAATGAATAGATTCAGCTCCTTTATGTTCTCCTTCAATGTTGACAAGATTACACTTCCTATATCAGAACCTGAATTCTAGTGATTTCTTTTTTTGTGGATGAGGTGATCTGGATGTTACCGGCAGGATAATCCTCTGCTCTAAGAGGCTCGATACCGTGTTGTTATTATCGAGAAAATAATCTTCGTCTATGTATATAAATAAAATGGACAACTTAAAAAGATACTTGTTAAAACAACTACGTAATTGACTTAAAGTGAAAATGTAAAATTAATTCTACATTAGTATAAGCAGTAGACAAACTTGCTTACGCAGAAGACCCAACATTAGATATATGGCCATCTCAGCACATGAAGCTGCATTTCCAGTTTTGCCACCAGGAATTCTAGCAACTTTAATTCCATGATCTGTAGCAGCATCAACATCAACACCTTCATGAACAGATAAAAGAAAGAATCAGTCTGAATAATGCATCACTTAGTATAGACGAAAGAACCTTACCATACTCACAAGTTAAATGATTTCTCAAATTTTTTTGTGCATCATAGAAGAAAAATAAATAATATACTAATGAAAAGAAAAAGACCTTCCAGCCCAACACCATACTGCATTATAAGCTTCATCCGAGTTGCACGAGAAATAATACTTGAGTTTAGCTGCATGCTTTTTATTATACAAATATCGTAGTTGCCAATAACATCAACCACATCACCAAATGGAACATCATCGACCTACACAAACAAAAGACAACAAAAAGGAAGAGAAAAAATTAACCCACAAGATGCAGGACAAGTCCTTATATAAAGAAAATCTTAGCATGTTGGAGGTATTAGTGGTATAAGAAGTAAAACCAACTCAAGAATATCACTCCCTTTAGCAATTACAATGGCCACCCAAATAGAGGACAATACAAGTCTAATCATGGCTGGCATAAAAACCAGACTAAAAGTCTCAGTGTAGTCAATACCATACCTTTGATGAAACCCCTTGGCCACAAGACGCACTTTGTATCACTCAATGGTCCCATCCGCACGTCGTTTGATACAGAAGACCCATTTACAATGCACAAAATTCATTGATAGTTTTGGTGGAACTAATGACCAAGTTTTGTTTTTATGTAAAGCATTTAATTCAGTGTTCATTACCTCTTGCAATTCTAAAAATTTATTTGCTTCAGTATAGCATGGTTCAACAATGGCTACACGGACTTTAGGGTATGGAAATTTGGCCGAAAATCATTGCGCATGAACGACAATTTGTTGGTGGCAAGGGAGGGAGAGGAGAGGGAGGTGTAGGCTGCTAGGACAGAGATATGATTTTGTTGGACACACAGACTGTGAAAAAGAATCAACAAGGAGCCACATATATCGTGGGAAAGAATCAACAAAGAGCAAGAAATAGCTATTTCCACTGGAAATTTTTTACCAGAGTGAGACCTCATACATCCAAGAAAATTAAATATAAAATTTTTGAAGAAGAAATATTAGACAATGGAAGTGACAATTTTGTAACTTTTCCAATGTGACAAGCCGAAAAAGCTACAAGATTTTTATTGCCCTGAATAGGTGATTTATTTTGCCTAGTAGTTGGTGGTGACTAGGCAATTGGTACAACGGTAATTGTTACACAAACTCCTCTCATACAGAATCTCAAGTAATTACACAAACCGTTGTATATAAATTATAGAGTAAATCCCTATTTATAATACTCTATAAACAATTTTCCTAACCTAAATTGGATTCTTATAAGACAAGTAAATTACAAATAAAGCAAATAATTAATTACAATTTTAGAATTTTATTTTATTTCATCGGGCTTCCAAGGCTTCTTATAATGGTTCAACCAAATCTCGTTAGCTCATGCTGCATCAATTCTCCTCCGTTGAAAAGAACTCGACTTTGTCAAGTTAAGAACATTAAAACAAGAACAAACTCGTGGGGTCACTAAGGAATTCTTCGTAAGTTTCAAATTTGACATGTTAATAGCACAAGTCAAAGTGTATTCAGAATATGTATTAACACTGACATCATGTTATGCATGAAGATCCTATAGCCATGCATGCCCCTAAGATGACGTGGCAAAATTTAAGGGCCAAAACATCACACATAACAGTATCTCTAAGCTTGCTAGCAAAATATGCAACCAAACATTTGTAACTGCAACTTTGTATTGGTAATCATCATATGGCCCGGGGTGAGGTTCAGCCTAACGGCCTTAATCTTAACTGTTTCCTCCAGAATAACATTAGTGCAACTTTCACTATCATAAACAAGAGAGCACACATCCTGCACATTTAACACAATGCACTTTAGGATCATCAATTTATCGTTCCCTTTTTTGAGTAACAAGTAAAGGTCGAAGAACACCTAAAACATCCTTCTAAATGAGCATTAGTGACCAAACCTATTCATCGGAATCCTATTCGTCATCAGGCTTACAAACTTCCATGTGGTGTGGGGGAAGTGATAATTTTCATCCGTGGAGGCGAATAAACAAAGGATGTATGGCCAAAACCATGACGGTTGTAACACCTAGACGAAGGATTGTTACTAGCTTGTAAAGAAACTAGAGTGCAATTAGGTCAGCTAGTAAATGAGGGGCTAGAGACTTGTCAAATGGCCTGCTTCGAATATGCTCCAAAAAATCATGTTAAATCCTAGTTTGGGCTCACATTGGAGGTCTAACAAATGTTGTTTTTTTTTCAGATTTTCGATTATCCTCTATTTGGGTGACTGGACGGCATCATCCATAAGAAGAAGTTTATCCGAAGCTACACCACATGTAATCTCCGTATTCAATCATTGACAATACCCAAGGGAACTCAAACCATGTAACCAAATTGTAGAACAATGAATTGTACTCTACTATAAATTTACTCCCTTGCACCAACTTGATGAACTGTAAATATGTTCGCTGCTCATATTCGATGCTCATAATCTAAAGGCACAAAACGTCTTGTCATTGCAGCTTTCATATCTTCCCATTTTCGCGCAACTATATATAAACTTCACTGATGTTGATACCACCAAATTTGGGTGGTCCCTTCAAATTTCATTTCAGCGAATAAAAGCCCCATACTAGTGAAACAAATTTTCCAAACTGTAAATTCAATCAAAGAATAGCTCAAGGTCACGATTGAACTCTCAAACATCCAATTTCGCTCCTCTATCCACTGCATTCAGCCTAGGGTATGGAGCATGGAGATTTATCCATGGCTTGGGTCCATACTGTTGTAGAAGTACTACCATATAATTAGGATCAAGAGGCAGACCGTCAAGATCCTCATGAGCAACTTCTTTTCCTTTATTTACGTATTCCATAAGTATGTCAACTTTTGTTTCAAGTGCTACTATGGACCATTGAACATTTGCAGCATTTGATGTGAGCTAGAATCTTCAATTTGTTTCAAATGTTCGTCTTGTTGGAACATGATGTAGGACAAAGATGGAGAAATGGATAAAGGGAATTTAAAGAAGATAATTAGGTTGAAAAGTCACAAAGCACAAGGCTTATTTCAATAATATCAATCATTCAAGAATATAATAATGATGGATTACAACCATAGCTGTCAAGGCGACAATTCGAGACAAGACGGTAGCCGGGATGTTAAGCGCTTAGGCGATAAGGCGTCAAACTAGTCGTCCACAAGGCATGATGGTCGTTAACAATGTAAAATTTATACATGTATAATTTTAAGTGTATTGTATTTCTCAAATACATTAAACTTAGGAACATTATAGGCATTAAAACTTGAAATAATAGGCATATTATATATATACATATATATACACACAGACACACGCATATACATATATATATATATATATAAAAAAAAAACTGAAAAGAAAAAAAGTTCAAGGGTATGTAGTGAAAGAATGTCAAACCTCTATAATATATTTGAATATACAAGATAATTATTTGGTATATTTAAGTGGGAATTCAAATGTCAATTTAGCATATGAATAGATGTAACGACCACGAATTTGAAACTCCTTATTAATTAAATATGTGATTTAATTTTTATTAGTTAGTTTTGTGAGTTTATTTAAACCTTATGTGGTTATGTGAATCTATGAAATGATTAAAGGGAGTCACTAATAGTTATTTAAATTAGTGGACTAACCCTAAGGTTTTTAATATCAAGAAATTAATAGGATTCTTAATGTTTAAATATTCAATTTATTTGAATATAGCAGCAAGAGTTGAACATATTGATTAATTTCAAATATGGGTAATTATTGATAATGTGTTGAATTATAATTATTATAAATAAATAATAATTATTAAGAGATTATTAATTTATATAATATGATTTTATTTACTTGATTAATTGTGCAAGTAATGCACAATGGTATTTGGTGGTAATAGAAAATGTACATGGATTATATGTATATGCACTATTTGATACTTGTAATTAAGAAATACATTGTATGCTCTTTAAATCATTATAGCCTATGTTATATGAAATGAATTGTGAGTATTTAATGTACATGGATATTATAATGTGAGTACATAAATAATTCTCAAATTTCCTTGTGTAGTAACATTTACACATTTATATTACATTATGAGAATTATAGTGTCCAAACAAAGCCTTAATCAAGCTAGTTGCTGAGATTTCTCTATTGTCCCAAAACGAGTGTCTCGTTAGTACATGAATAGTAGTAAGAAGCTAGTTTACGTATTCTTCAAGTGGCTAGTCTTAGGCAATGATTTCAAGGCCAATGGCCTGAAGGTGGGTTGTTCAACCACTCTTGATTAACCAATGAGTTCTTCCTTTGCACCATGAGCTCCAACATTGTGTAATGCAAGTGTCTAGTTCATAGTCCCTTTATAAATACAAGCCCCATTTTCAGTTTTGTTAGTTGTTAAAGTCTGAGATTGAGAGTCCTAAGTTGTTGAACAATTGTAAGAGTATACTCAGTGTGTCAGGAGTTCATTTCAAGCCTAACAAGGTATAAATCTTAACTTGTGTTTTTGAAAAGGGTTTTGTCAATTTATTGAAATTACTTGAGATACTTTGTTAGTCAAAGTGAATTAACATGCTATAATGTGTTTAGGGAGTAGCCTTACATGTTTGAACTCTTAAATGTTGGTATGAAGCATGTTTAATTCAAGGAGAATGGTTAAGGGTTAAGGCTCTGCAAACTGAGTCTGCTTACTGTCTTTGATGCAAGCATGGCGCAGCTGCGCCCTATTTGTACTAGGGTGTAGCGCAGCTGCACCGTAACCCAAAATCTGTTATGTCTCCAGCATGGCGCAGTTGCGCCCTAATTGTACTAGGGTGCAGCGCAGCTGCGCCGAACCTCAGTTCCAGTTTCTGGTTTCTGTTGATTATATGTGTTACTAACTTGATATTATGACCTAGATACATACCTATAGAGGAGTATAACATGTTATGAAAAGCTTGTGTATGTGGTATGAAGTAATCAACTTGCATTAGTAAGAAAGTTGTAACAAAACTTAGAGTTTTCAAAACTAACTTTGAGGAAAACTTATGTTCACAAGTTCTGAACTTACGAGACCATATACATGACTGATTTGAAACCTAAATGATCATGATGTATGATTCATAGCTATTGTATCCATGACCAACTTGATTAGCTTTGTGCTAGAACTTAATTTGAAAAGAAAAGCTTAGTTAAGGCTAATGAACATGAATGCTAAGAGATTTAGTTTCTGATATTGAAAGGAGGTTGGCATGACTTAACTCCTTATGAAAAGAGTTTTGAAGTTGTCTCATATATGTTATCTTGCATCATTCGTGTTAAAATGATTTCAAAGACAACATTGGACATATTTTCAAACATAAGTGCATATTATGTGAGTACTTAGATACTAAAGTAGTAAGATGTCATGTTATAGCTATATTACTCCTAAACATGATTCATATGTATTAAACTTGATGATTACATGATTTTTGTGTTTTAATGACATATAATGTGTAAGTTAAACTTGATGTAATGAACTCAAGTAGGATCATGTGTTATTTGTGAAACTCTAGCATGTATGTATGTTAAATGGTACGTGTGATTAGTGTGTTAGAATTAGACTGAAGTCAGGAGAACACAACTCAAACCTCGTCTGGCCAGGGGCCAGCGCAACTGCATCGTCCCTAGGCCTAGACCAGGCGCAGCTGCGCCGTCCTGCAGTCTTGCCAAGATGATCTATTTTTGGTCTAAGGTATTAAGGCATGCTTATATGATCACTTACTTTGTAAGGCGTGACCAATATGTCATATAATGTGTTGAGAAGCATACTATGCGATGACTTGTTTCTTTTAAATGTGGACTCATCTTAGTTTACATGTACTAATTGAAAGACCGACTTGTTAATGTTAGGTCGTTTCAACGCAAGTTAGTTAAAGCTAATATTATATTGTAGCTGAGCAAACAGGCAAGTATCTAAACCTTACGCACTACCTTTATTTGGTGCAAATAGGTATATGTTTATGCAAGTTCTTTAAACCCTAGTTTTATTGAGCAAGTATCCGAATTTATTATGTTGCAAGTTTCCTAACTTATACAACTTTGAGTTTGTGAAAGTTTTCCTATCCATCTCATATTGCATTGAGCAGGATATTGTTGAATTGAAAGTTATCCATTTAAGCTTGAATATTATTTCCAAGCATGCTATTAAGTGGTTTAATTTCCTAACAATTATTCCACATCGATATTATTGATATTCGCACTTAGTGCACTTGAGTTCGTACAGTCTTGCACTTGTACATCATTTAAAGTTCAAAAATTCTTGAACTGTGGTAAATAGAGTCTGAACCTTTGTCCGGTCAGACAAGCCTATGAAGTTTTATAAAAGCTATTCAAACCAATTGATGGTAAGGATTCTTAGACTGAAAGAACACCCCTCTTATGATAGGGGACTACCCCAGGTATCTAATATAAGATACAACAGAACAGATTTAAATGTTATGCATATACATAGGGTACGCGAGGCTGATCCCCTCAAGTACTTAATCTGTAGCCAGTAATCAAAGGGTCAATTAGCTATTGATTCCATTGGAGTGTTATAGTTCAAAGTCTATTTGACTAGCAGTTATTCTAAAAGCAATCATTATCTTTGCTTGCGATATTCATATTGTTGAATCCGTCAGATATTCATATTGTTGAATCCATTGCCAGATATTTTTCCATTCATAATGATATATCCTTATTGTTGTATTTAAACTTGTTCAGCAAACTTGTTGCTCATCCTTGCTATATCATGAATATATTGCAGCTAAGCCCGAGACCTCAGGGAATGACAAGGGTAAAGGGAAGATGTAGGATAATTGCGAGAAACAGAATTTATCTTATGTTTAGTTTAAATTACGATTATGTAATGTGACCCCTAATATTTAAAAGAAACATTTAAAGAGTACTTGGTTTTCATAATCTCAATTTAAGGTTTCCCAGCCTAATCAACACATACCCAATCAAGACCCAATGGAACTTGCATATACAGTTTCTATCAAGAATCCCAGGCAACAAATTTAACTACAATAAACCACAGACACTTTTACCAGTTTCAACCAACTAAATAAGAGAAGAAGCTCTATGCAATATAATAAGACAAGAAACAGTAAATAGTACAACAATTTTGACTAATAATTGATATACCATTTTTTATGGAAAATTATGAGGGGTGAATTAAAGTTATCAGAATTTTTATTACCAACAACTTATTCAATACACATATTAGATTAGATTAGATGCGAGACAAAATTAAGCAGAGAAATGCGTAATCAGAACTACCTGTATGAATGGGTATTTCTGCAAATATTCTCTTGTATAATTATGGGAAGCAGGGAAATGAGGGCCACAAAAGATAAGACGGGTGATCGGTTTTTCATAATCTGCCGCCATCTTCTGAACTTTCCCCAAAAATGCTGCACTGAAAAGCCGAAAGCGTATCATTACAGTCGAAAGATCTTCGCATGAAGATCTAATTTATCTATATATTTTATTAAGTTAGAGGGAAAAAAAGAGAAATACATGAACATCCTTGCCCATAATGATTAACCCTTAGTTTTGAGCCTTAATGAGATAGATAAAGGTTCATATTATACTTCGGGTTATATTCCGGGTATAAATTAAGAGATTAATTATTCTAATTAAATTATAATTAGTGATAATTATTCATATATTTGATCGTATCAAGAAAAATATATTGTCATAAAATAGTTTCAAACGGGCCCGCCTAAGAGGCCACCTAAGCAACCATATAGTCACATCAACTATAAAAGACTTGGCACTCTCATTTAGTACTGAGCAAAAAACGGATATAATTGAATCGAATTTTTTTAACCGAAATTTCTTGATAATTCGATTATTTTTTGTAATTCGATCATATCCGAATTCTTATTCGGTATTCGATATTCGGGTCCAGTTATTAAAATTATCATATTCAGTTACCCGAATAACCGAGCATATTCATTAAAAAATAATTTAATATTTTTATGATGGGCCTGATAAGTCAAATAAGCAGATCTCATCTTCCATCTCAGTTCCTCTCTACTCCAGCATCTTTGCCCCAAATGGTTATTCTCCCTTTCTCAATAAACCCCAGTAACTCACCCTCTCGATCTCTCATCTCTCCTCCGACACAAGTCAGCTATTTCGCGACGACGAGAAACCATTGGTATCAGCTTCGATAAAATTCCCTGATCAAAATCAGAATTAATTCTGAAAGTAGCAAGAAGTTGTAAAAATGTGTGAGCCTCCAATGAGTTTCCATTGCCGGCATCCACATCAAGGTCATCTAATTTCGGCTTCCACTCGTCACCAATAGCCTTAGCTCTTTCTTTTACATTTTCAGAGATTACACTAGAATCAGAGTCCACATCAAGGGTTGCTAATAGAAGGCTAAGGCACTCCATCAACATGATACATGTTCGGCGTAGACCTAGAAGATTTGAATCCTTTTTCCCATCCAAATTTGCCAATTCTATGCTGTAGAAACCCTGAAGTGAGTCCAACACCAGACTAGCTGGGTTAGCAGCAGCTTTTAATGCAATTGGAATCTCCTCTTTTATGGCAGCCAGGTTCTTCCGGTTATTTAATATAAATCTATGGAGTCCTTCTGAATCATTCTCTTGGCACAAGTGTATAAATTTTTGATAGCAATGTTCGGTTATTACCCGAAATACCGAATTTACAATTTGGTATTCGGTTATTCGGTTATTACCAAAATTCGGTTATTAGTTCGGATATTAAAAATAGAAATATTTTGGTATTCGGTTATAACCGAATAACCTATTCGGTTCGATTATAACCGAATGATCAGTCCTGCTCTCATTTACATCTTTCACCATTAATCATGAGTGCCCAAGAAGGAGTCAAGGCAAAACATTGGCTATTTTCATCCAAATGAGCCAAAATTAGTTATGTATAAAAAATCGACAAGGAAAATATCAATGTATAGAGAATCCCACTAGGTGAGTCACTAAGAGCCCTATGCTACCACATGGTGCACACCTCACACTCCCATAAGCAAGCAAGAAATAATGAAGAAAAGGAAGATCAAACAAGTAAAGCATGAAGATATGCAACCAAGCAACCAAAGAAGCAAAACCGAGCAAGAAATCAAACACCATAAGGTGGGGACACACCATAAGGTCAGCCCCAAGTGTAAAAGTTAGCCACAAGGAGGCTCCCCCTTATGGTGAGATTGTCCAAGCACTCCTTTATTAAGTCTTTCTTCCAACATTTAGTTAAGTTTAAGACAGTAATGCAAAAAAGGGTAAAAGTGAGGAACAACCAAGGAAAGAACCACCATGAGGTGGGTGCACACCCCAAGGTTGGCCCCAAGTGTAGAAGTCGGCCCCAAGGGGGCTCCTCTTCATGGTGAGGCTGCCCAAGCACTCCTTCATTATGTCTTGCTTCAAGCACTTAGTCAAATTCGAGAAGGGATCAAAATGAGAAGGAACCAAGAGAGAAACAACCATGAGGTGGGAAGCCACCTTAGGGTCGGCCCCAAGGGGGCTCCCCTGATGAATACATGACTAGCTTGGACTCAAATGGTTTGGATCCGGTACAAGTACTAGTTGGACCTGTGACGAGGGGACGAGCTAAACGGTTCAAGGAAGGTCTGATGAGATTAATACAAGCAATGTGGGAGGAGAATGGCATGCATACGTAGTCTAGGGAGGATGAGACTATGCCCAAGATCCTTAACATGATTCAAGATTGCGTCTCGGATCAGACTTCAGGATTGGGATGTCAGCAAGCCCGCCCCGGCGGACATTTAAACATGGGAAACCCCACCCCGTCGGGTACCTCTCTGTCCAACCCCCGCCCCAGCGAGGTTTGACCCCGCCCCGATGCAAAGCACTCTATCTACCCCCGCTCCGGCGGGCTTTATAGCCCAAAATTGCCCACCCCAGTGGGCTATCCAGAATTGGTTGGAGCGTTTTTCAAGGTAGACACATTTTGTTGGATTTTGAGCGCGGATTTGTTTTCTAAACTCTATATTTCCAGTTTAATATTAGTCTTCTACTAAAACTAGGATATTAGGGTAGATTTTGATTCCATATTTGATTGTAATTCCTTAATAGATTCTAAGGTTTACAATTGCTACTATTATTTAAGGCTTATTGATGTAGATATTTTTTAATATTATTCAGATTTATTCTACTTGTGAGATTATTCTCTACTTTTGGTTCTTTGAAGAATTTCTAAGTATTTTTTTAGTTATTTCTTTGAAAATTGAATTTGACTTATCATACATGTGACAACCCGATATTTTCTATATAAATAAATAAGAAATTTTACGAATAATTTATATATATATATATATATATATATATATATATATATATATATATATTAAGGATGAGGATTTGTACAAGATTATGTGCATATGTATTTTTGATGTAAGTAAAAATATATTTATTACATAAATATTTACAAGTAATTTTATTTTAGAATTATTGATTATTATAAAGTACATTCTTATAATAATTAAAATTAAGGTAGAAATGTTTTTATTAATTATTTTCCATGAAAATATAATCATATATTATTTAAATAATATATGAAGTGATTTTTAGAATAAATATAATAATTATTTTATTATATGGAATTTAGTACAGGCTATTAAGTTAATTATTTTACCTTAATTATTAAGGTTAAATAGGAAGAATAAATCAGATATGGAATCCAAACCCTAATTTTAGATTATTGTCAAGGTATGATAATAATAATATAATATTAATTATATTTTGATTTTTCAGTGCTATGAATATGTACTGTATTTCCGTATTGATAATGGTAGGTCAATTACAGTGTATTATGACCAAACCCTAGTAATAATATTAAACCCTAAATTGAGATCCAAATTAGAGTGCAAGATTGTTTTATAAGTGTGTTATATAATTTATGTCGTGTATTAAATGTATTAATTAGGTGAATCCTAATTAAAATTCTAGAAACCCTAATTTTTTAGAAAACCCTAATTAAAATTCTAGAAACCCTAATTTTTTAGAAAACCCTAATTATAATTTAGAAACCCTAAATAATTTTTGGAAATAAGGAACCCTAATTTGAAATTTAAATTAGAGTTCGAGATTGGTTGTAATTGTGTTAATGTGATTAATTAGCAAGTATTATAATCTCAATTGCTAATTTTGGAAACCCTAATTTGATAATTAGAAAACCTAATTATATTTTAATAACTCTAATTACCAAAATTGTAAACCCTAATTGCTATTTTAGCAATGTTAATGATAATTATATGATATTAATCCCTAATGTTCCTGTATAGCGTAATTAGAAAATTAATCATAATTAGAAAATCCAAATTTCAAAATTTTAGAAACTAAAATTTATTTAATTTTTATTTAATTTTTCTAAAATTTTAGACAGATTACTAAGCAATTGATCCGTATTGGAGGCGTAAGAAATAAGTAGTATTAGTAATAATTGAATAGACATGATTTTATGTTATGTATATGATAGGTATGTTTGTATAAGATAATAATTTTCAAATTTTGTATAAGTTATGGCAGCGATTCCCGACTTTTAAGTCACAATGGGATAGCAAATGATTAAAGCAAAAGGTGCTATGATATGTCAAGTGATATGAATATGAGTTTATGGGATTAATGAAATAAGTTGGTGAAAAGATAGTAGTTAATTATATGAGTATTGATTAATTCAGTAAACCAGGTTTTCAAAATCTAATATTTTGAGTACATGATTATTTGAGTAGAATCTTTTGGGTTATATGCTAAACGTATACGATAAGGCTTAGAATATAAGTTAATAAAGAATAATTTAATCAGATAATGCCGCCAAGACGAAAACGAAATCACAGGACAGAAGAACCTGCCAACAAAGCTGGAGGACAACCAGACCCAACGCAGAATTTGACGAATATAGACGATCAAGCTATGCAGAATGGATTACCAACTGCAGGAAATCAGCCAGATAATCGATCGGCAAACTTTGAAAACTTCAAGACAAATGAACCGTCAGGATTTAGAAGACCAACTAACCCTGTAGAAGTGGTTGTGATAGTTAGGGTAACGGAGGGGCAACCGACAACTTTTGCCACCTATACAACGAAAGGAGGGGTGAATCTTTGGTGGGAGACAACTCAAGTTAAAGCCGAAGGAGGGAGTAGTGGTAGTAGAACTGGAAAGAGGAAAGGTAATAATGTTGGGAATACGAAAAATAGGCCAGAACATGGAAAGAAACGAGTTGTGCATGGTAGAAATTGTGGAAAGAATCATTCGGGAAAGTGTTTAAAAGGAAAGAATGTGTGCTACAAGTGTGGGCAGGAGGGACATATCTCTCCTAATTGCCCCAATCCAATAATTTATAGTGGGTGTTTTATTTGTGGATTAAAGGAGCATAAGGTGAAAGACTGTCCAAGGAGAAGGGAAACAAAGAATGCGAATACGAGGAAAGGTAGCAAGGCATTGGCGATAACGGGATCGACTTCAACAAATGAACCAACAAAACCAACCGAAGGAGTCTTCAACATGACCGTTCAAGAAACTGTAGCAGCCGGGAATGCAACTCCAGGTATTATTCTAATCAAAATTATTTTCTTATATATTATTTCTTATATATAATAAATTATTTTATAAAGAAATTTTGAGGAGGAATTTGAGTTCTTTTAGAAATCAAATATTTCTGTTTAAACAGAAAGACAAGCTTTATGTGAATAGTTAAAGATCAGTTCGATCAAAGTTGATCGAGATCTACTTGTAATGATTATGTATGCTATGTGCCGTGTATGTATAGGTTTTAAAACGGTGATTCCGGGGACAGAATCTTTATAAGGGAGGGTGAATGTGACAACCCGATATTTTCTATATAAATAAATAAAAAATTTTGCGAATAAATTTTTTTTTATATATATATTAAGGATGAGGATTTGTATAAGATTATGTATATATATATTTTTGTGGTAAGTAAAAATATATTTATTACATAAATATTTACAAGTAATTTTATTTTAGAATTATTGATTATTATAAAGTACATTCTTATAATAATTAAAATTATGGTATAAATGTTTTTATTAATTATTTTCCATGAAAATATAATCATATATTATTTAAATAATATATGAAGTGATTTTTAGAATAAATATAATAATTATTTTATTATATGGATTTTAGTACAGGCTATTAAGTTAATTATTTTACCTTAATTATTAAGGTTAAATAGGAAGAATAAATCAGATATGGAATCCAAACCCTAATTTTGGATTATTGTCAAGGTATGAGAATAATAATATAATATTAATTATATTTTGATTTTTCAGTGCTATGAATATGTACTGTATTTCCGTATTGATAATGGTAGGTCAATTACGGTGTATTATGACCAATCCCTAGTAATAATGCTAAACCCTAAATTGAGATCCAAATTAGAGTACAAGATTATTTTATAAGTGTGTTATATAATTTATGTCGTGTATTAAATGTATTAATTAGGTGAACCCTAATTAAAATTATAAAAACCCTAATTTTTTAGAAAACCCTAATTAAAATTCTAGAAACCCTAATTTTTTAGAAAACCCTAATTATAATCTAGAAACCCTAAATAATTTTTGAAAATAAGGAACCCTAATTTGAAATTTAAATTAGAGTTCGAGATTGGTTGTAATTGTGTTAATGTGATTAATTAGCAAATATTATAATCTCAATTGCTAATTTTGAAAACCCTAATTTGATAATTAGAAAACCTAATTATATTTTAGTAACTCTAATTACCAAAATTGTAAACCCTAATTGCTATTTTAGAATTGTTAACGATAATTATATGATATTAATCCCTAATGTTCCTGTACAGCGTAATTAGAAAATTAATCATAGTTAGAAAATCCAAATTTCAAAATTTTAGAAACTAAAATTTATTTAATTTTTATTTTGTGTAAACCCTAGTGGGAAAATCCTTCATTTTGTGCTAAACCTTAGGGTTAAACCCTAAGGGTTTGCCAAGTTCCAATTTTGCCATTAAATGATTTATCAATTGACCATTTTGCCCCCTAGTTTATTATTTGGCTATATTAGTAGAGTTTGACAATAGGAAGAGTGGGTGAACCACTTTAACAACTCCACATGCTTCAATTGACAGCAAACAAGCCAGCAATCAGCCAATACACGCACCATGTAGGTCTATAAATAGGATTGAAGAGAGAGAAATTCATTTTTGTTACTTACATTTTGTCCAACACTCAAACTTTTTCTCTCAAGCCCCAAACCTCTGAATTTCAGTAGCATATCAGTCCCATAATCAAGCCCCACGTCCATCCCTAACAAATCAGAAGCATAGAAATCAAAATCGCTCAAGAAGGTATAAACCAACCCTAGAAAAATCTGTCCATGATTCCATGTTTGATGTTATTTTTTTTGTGTTATATATGTTGTATGGAGTCTAATTAAGTGATCTGGGTTAGTATTTGATAGATCCATAACATTTAAATACACGAAATTAGTGTTTTGAAATATCTGGAAAAAAATTGTTTTGGTTGTTGTCAGACCATGTAGATCTCAGGATGTTAAGTTTTTTTGTTGTTTAAGTGTTTTATCTTGTTGTATGCTGTTAGATCTGTGTTCTGGAACTGGTATCATGACCAGATCATGCATATATTGCAAGCTATTGATGGTCAAATGTCGTTGACCGACCATGACCGGGTAGAATTCTGGGTAACCCAGAACGTATGAACAGCGTCTGACAATACATTGACGAGCCTTGATCTTGCTTCTGTTTGCTGTTTTGTTGTTGTTGTTGTAATGAAATCATAATATGTTATGTGGACTACATATATATGGTCGTAAACCACTTAATTGATAACCAGAAAAAATGTAGTGGATTGGTCAAACCAAGCAGAAGATCATGGGATCGGTTTTCTGGGCAACCGAGAAAACTGATGACCATGTCTTCTGACATGGTTTGACCGGACCGGATCTTATGATTTTTATGATGTTAAAGTGTATTTGTGTAATGGATCGATTGTCGTACATGTTTTCTACAATCCAGAACTTTTAAATCACAAAAACATCATACGGATTTCAAGTTGTGGAAGCCCAAAAATGTAGGCTCGAACTGTTCTTCATTTCTGGGTAACCCAGAAATGAAGAACAGCCTCCGGCAACACTTTTGGAGGCTCAGATCTCTTGGGTTATTCAATGTTTGGTTATGTTTGTGGTTGGATATTGTAGTCCTACACTAGCACTACAAGCTCTGACTAATATCTTGCTCAGAAACACAACACACATTAAGTTATATTTGGTCAAACCTGCCTACTCGGTCACTGCCATGCATTTTCTGGGTTTGGCCAAGAACATGAAGAACACCTATAGCGACAGTTTTGTCACTATAGGTGGCATTTAGCGACAGACAGCTTATTATGTTCCCGAAATTAATTATTAAATAGAAAAAAATAGTTTTTAATTAATATAAATACAAAATAAATTATTAAAAATTATTTTAAATTCTGAAAATTAGTTTTTAATTATTATAAATATATTTCATAAATATTTAATATTTTTGAAATATTAAAAGTATTTAATTTATTTAATTATAATATTAAATAAATTATTTAGAAATGATTTTTATATTGGAAAAATCATTAAAAATTATATTATGATATAAGAAAATATTTTTAAGTTAATTTTAATGACTTTTAATATTTTGTAATAAATTTCATTAATGAATTAATATTAATGATAATTAAGTTATTTACTAAATGAATTAAATAAATTAATTTAAAATGATTTTAAATCATTTTAAATAATAATAAGGTATTTAAAAATATTTTAAGTTATAAAATATAACTTTTAATATTTAATGATAAATTTCATTAATTAATTATTATTAATGATATTAAAGTTATTTAATAATTTAGTTTAAAAATGATTTTAATAGTATAAAAATCATTTTAAATGAAAATAAAGTGTTTAAAAATATTTTAAGTTATAAAATATAACTTTTAATATTTAAAGAATAATTTCATTAATAAATTAATATTAATAACTTATTATTAAAAATAGTAAATTTATTTAATAATTATATTAAATAAATAGTTTAAAAAAATAATTTTATTAATTTAAAAATCATTTAAAAGGATGTAAATGAATTAAAAATATTTTAAGTTATGAATAATGACTTTTAATATTTTGATAAATAGAACATTAATACTTTAATATTAATGATAATTACTTAAAAATGATTTTAAATGTTTTAAAAATTATTTAAGGGTAATATTAATACTTTAAAAATATGCTGAGTTATTATAAATAACTTTACTATTTTGGAAATGATTTCATTAATAGTTTAGTACTAATTAAATATTAGTGATAATAGAATTGATTAGTATTTAAATCATTTTAATTTGATTCCAATGTTTGAAAATTTATGATAAATCATAATAAATATTTTAAAATTATATTAAGTCATTTAAAAATAATATGACTGATATTAAGTTACAGAATAGAGTCTTAGACTCGATAAATACCCGATAAAGTTGTCGATACACCGACATATTTCAGAAATTGATCAGGACTTAGATAATGTGATTATATAAGTGATTATTTGTGATTCAATGGTTGTTCAATCTATGTGCCGATGTGATTAGGGTATGTGCTGACTGCAAGCAGTGTTATGTGTTATAGTATATTGTTCTAATCGAACGAATGCTCTGATTAATGTTAGGTCGTGAGATAAGCGATAGATCTTAATTACAAGTTGTAAGCAGCGCTTCAGGCAAGTATCTAACCTTTGCATTTTCTTTATGCAACGGATGTGAGTAAGAATGCTTTTAAACTATATTATTATGGTACAAATTATTAACCTTATATTATATAAGCTCCTTGAATATCAACATGTTAGTATATGGTAACTCAGATGTATATATTCTGTTCGTTAATTTCTAGAAATGCTTAAACAAGTGTCCCCACTTGGATAATCATTGTATTTAATCACATGTTGATATACCTTTGTCAATTACCCGTATACATATATGTTGAATTATAGATTATTGTTGACAAGATAAAACCTTTGATTTAGAACCCAGACAGGTATGAACATCCCTACACAGGAAAATTTTTATGCGCTCCGGCGGATAAAGGATGAACGATAATATCGTTCTAGCAATGTAGTATTGATCAATGTAGGGCATAACGGGCTGATCACCCCCCGTGCCCGTAAGTTATGACGGTTTGCAGATGAATTTCTGTCTTACCCTATCGAAAATTTAAAACAATGTTCATGGCATGTCACCATAACCCCAGTTATAGTCATTATGTAGTTTTAAAGATTTGAAAGAGAGTTGTTATGCTGTTATTATCGGTTCAGAATACTTCACAACTATTGACTGGTTGTAGAAGAATAGTACAAAGAAAAAATTTAAATCCTTTCAGCTTATATATATATATATATACATAATTGTTATTACTTGTTGGGCACTCAAATGCTCATCCTTGCTTAAATTTAAATATTTTCAGCTAAGTGCGAACGACCAGAGAGCTCTGCTAAGAACAAAGGAAAAAGGAAAGGTTGCTGAATGAACGAATTACTATCTTGTGTAATAGTTGATATTAATATTAAGACAGTTATGATATATATTATCTATCATGGGTTGTAATGAATGTTTAAAGGTTACGTACTTGGGAGCTAGACTCTGCTAATTATGTAAATTAGGTTTGACTTTTATATTATTGTTATTATTATTAGTATTATTTCGCTCATAGAAATGGTATCGTGAAGAACCGAGTTCGGGTTTCAAGTACCCGAGTTTGGGGTCCTCACAATACAACAATTCACAGCTGTGTGTGGTGTCTTCTACCACATCAATCGTCGATTGTACCGATATTACTGCTTCAATATAAGCGAGGGGTCAAGGTGTCGTTGGTATCTATTCAACGAACGCATGCAATTGTACCAAGATTACTGTAAGACCCCAACTTTTTATGAATAAATTTTTAATTTCTCTAATTATTATTTTGAATAATAAGGTATTGATTTGATATAATGCTTTAGTATGAGTGATATGTGAAACTTTTGCAAAGTAAGTAAGTTGTCATATAATATTCGTTTGGTCGGAAAATATTCTTTTTGTCGAAAAATATTCGTACGACGGCGCAATCATTGGTGGACCACATAACAGAATAACTGTCATATATAAAAAGCGACAGAAATAACCTTTTTGTAAAAATAACTGCAAAACTTTTACCGTTAACTGTTGAAATACCCGGTAATAAAAGTACAGTAATACACGTGGTTGTACAGTAGCACACAGTATTGCAAGGTATTTCTGATTATTGATTCTTACGTAAGAAGTCACTCAGTTTCATTCAACAATTACCACAATAATTGTTACATAGTATCTCATATTATTGATTTAATTATTGTCACAGTATCATCTGCACAATATTTTTTATTATTAAATCAATAATTGACATGACACAATTATTCATATTATTAGTTAGCATTATTGGCAATGTCTAGAAAATTCTGTCGAGGAAAGGGGTTAGGTTATATAATTACGCGTCAATAAGGATAAATCCTTATCGAAAAGCCCCATCTTTCTTGGAAATGATCTGGTTATTAATATTACGAGCTTATAATATTAATTGTGAATAATTATTATGTGGTGGATATTGGTTCAATTTTGATATAAATAAAGGAAGTTAGAATGAAACATTTGTTGAAAGTTTGGCAATTATCTTTTCTGATAAAATATTCATTCATATATATTATTATAATATTACATTATAATAATGTGATAAAGTAAGACCCCAACTTTTATAAATAAAGATTAATTTTTCTAAATATCATTTTGAGTATTAAGATGTGGATTTGATATAATGTTATAGTTGTGGGTAATATTTATAAATTTTACAAAGTAAGCAAGTTGTTATAAAATATTCGTTTAGTCAGAAAATATTCGTACGACAACACAATGATTGGTGGATCGCACAATGGAATTACTGTCGGAGTGAGAAAACGACAAAAATAACTTTTTATAAAAATAACGGCAAAAGTTTTGCTATTAACTGTTGAAATACCTGGTGATAAAAGTACAGTAATACACGTGGTTGCATAGTAGCTCACGGTATTGTACAGTATCTTTGATTATTGATGCTTATGTGAAAAGTCACTCAGTTTTATTCAATTATTGTCACAGTAATTGCTGCATAGTATCTCACGTTATTGATTCAATTATTATCACAATATTTTATATTATAAAATTAATAATTGAGACGACAAAGTTATTCATATTATTGTTTGCATTATTGACAATGTCTAAAAAGTTCTGTCGAGGAAAGTGGTTTGGTCACCTAATTGCGCGCCAATAAAGAGAAGTCCTTATCGAAAAGCCCCTTCTTTCCTGGGATTGATCTAGTTGTTAATATTGAGTTATAAATGATGAATAAATGTTGTTAAAAATGTGTTTAGTGAAACCAAGTAAATTGAGATAAATAGAGGGGTATTTTATGAAGTATTTATTGTAAATTTTGCTTATTACATGGACCCCAACTTACTCATTTTTCAAAATAATCGGTAGAAAGTTATAAAGTATGTTACTATATATATATATATATATATATATATATATATATATATATATATATATATATATATATATTTTATACAAGTTTTATTTTTTATGTAAAATAGAATATATTATATTTTATTATGCATAGTGTTGCATAGTACTGTATAGTGTTGCATAGTACTGCATAGTGTCGCATAGTGCAATATAGTAAAATAAAAAAAAATACATACGAATTCGCCGTCTGCGCCCGTGAATCCTTTTCCTGTGCAGTCTGTGATTTTCTAATTCAAATAGTATCATGCCATTCTCCTATAAATAGGATGCTTAGTTTAGAAATGAAAATCACACCAGAATCAGAGAATTCTTCTTCTATAATATTGAGCGTATTTCTTTAAAGTTTAAGGCAGCTTTGAGTTTAAAAAACAGTGCAAGTTTTCTTCAAGAATATTCCCGCTATACCATTCAGAAGTACTCTCCTTTTAAGGTAAGAGATATTATTTTTGTTCAATATTCGTATGAAATAATATTTTCTTCCATATTTTGTAGTATGTAAGTAATATTATTTCGTTTCAGATTCCAAATTCTACACTCATTTTGTTAAGTATTGCTTTTATACTTCTTGAAATTAGTAGAATATCCTTGAAATTTGCGCTTCATCTAGTATATTTTCACAAGAAAATTATTCTGAACATTCTTGTTAAATTTTAATCTTTTCATGCCGGAATACTATTCACGAAGTACTATTTATAGGGTACTATTCACTCGGGTACTATTCACCCGGGGTACTATTCATGACAAAAATTGATTTCTTTTCTGTTCAAATTATTTTTGATATAATATTATTCTTGAATTTTACTCCACAAAGCAGTATCATGTTGACAATTTGGACATTATTGAATTCTGGATAATTTGAATTATAAATCTTTAAAATGTATCCTTGCTCTTATTTAATTAAATTCTTATATCATTGTCATCATCCTTATGCTTATATTGTGATGAAAGTCCTTAATGGCCCGTAGTGCATTGATGGACAGTTGTTGGTATGATTATGACCAGGAATTATGTACCAGTATAATCACGACCCGTAATGTTACAAATGATGTGGTAAAAATTCTCATTGGCCCGTAGTGCATTGGTGGACAGTTGTTGGCATGATCATGACCATTGGTGATAATAATGAATATCCTTGGCCCGTAGTGCATAGATAATTCGATGATGTGGATTATTGAGTTGTGTTACAGCGATAAAATATTGATAGTGAGCTTTTAAATCATATAAGATAGTATATATCATGCTCTACTTGACTCTTTTAATGGATTGCTTGTTCCGCTGTAATTAAACTTGTTGTTTATTGTATTCTATCAGTTTTTATACTGTTAAAGGCTAAGGATAATTTATTCTGCATTATCTTAGTCATAATATTCTTTATTGGGCTAGTTGAGCTCACCCTTTTCTTTCATTGTTCTCTTCAGGAAATGAGAATATAGCTGGTACTAGTCGGGAAACGGAGTGATGGTCCGAGATGGTGGCTATAGTAGTCCTCACTATTCTATGAAATAATGTGATAATAAATATAATGAAGACTTCATCTGAGTTTGGATATTGTCTACGAGATAATATTCGTGTTAAAACTCTCAGCTATGTTTTGTCGTATTTTATACGACAGTTGTATAATTAAGTTTGTGTTTGAATTCTGTACCATGTATTTGGTGACTCAGAATGGGTTGTGTATACCTATTTTGGGGGCGTCACAGTTGGTATCAAAGCTTAGGGATATGATCCCTGACTGAGAATTGAGGCTAGAACTAGGAGGAGAGAGACGGGTAAATCCTTCGCTAGTATGACCTACCTAAGCTTATTTGTTATTTAATTAGTCGGTCAGAGTATAGGGATTATATGTGGCATGCCAATTAACTCTTGTTTTGTGGCAGTACTTAAAAATGGCATCTGAACATGTTGAGTAAAGCAATGGAGCACATGAGACTGTTGAATCACCGCTAATCAATACCCAAGATAATGTGCATCAGGAAGGCAATAATCCTCAGGTAAACAACAACACTGACCAAATGATGAACGACGGAATGTTTAGGAGCTTTCTGCAATTCATGCAACATTAGGCGAGAGAGACTCCTGTTCAAAATGCAGGTGGAAATACTGGCAACTAACGGCTGGTCACCGCTAAGTAGTTCAAGGAGCTGGGACCATCAGAGTTTTTGGGAAAGCCAGAACCACATAAGGTAGAGACATGGATAAAGCAGATCACCAAGATATTTGATGTCTTGGGATGCTCCGAGGAGCAAAAGGTTCCCTTTGCCACCTTCATGTTGCGAGGAGAGGCAAATTATTGGTGGAAATCTTTAAAATGTACTCAACCTGCCGCACTAAATATGTCTTGGGAGAAGTTCCAAGAATTGTTCAACGACAAGTACTTTCTCGAAAGTATTCGTCACATGAAGGAGGTGAAATTCATCAAGCTGGAGCAAAACAATATGACCGTGTTGCAACACGAGGCTAAGTTTGCCGAGTTGTCCCGGTTTGCATCCCATTTGGTTGATAATGAGGAGAGAATGACGCGAATGTTTCTGCGAGGTTTGAAACCTGAAATACGTCAATACCTCATTTCTCACAAACTTTACTTGTATTTAGATGTTGTGAATAGGGCTCAGTTATTGGAGCGTGATAATGAGTTAACCCAACTAAGAGAGAGCATCTAGCAAAACGATAATACCAGTGGTAGCAGTCATCGAAGCGGTGACAACAAACGTGGAGGAAATCAACATGCCAGAAATGGTAACCACTTCAGTGGTAATCCTGGCCAAGACAATAGAAGTGGAAATTTTAAGAAGAGGAGATTCAACAATGATGGAAAGACAGCAGCACCAACACCTGTTTTTAAGGAAGGAGAACGACCATCGGTCGTATGCTACAAATGCGGATAGGAAGGACACACCAGTCCAAACTGTACGCAACAACCCAAAGTGTGTTACAATTGCAGAAAAGAAGGTCATTTAGCTCGATTTTGTCATGCAGCGAAGTCAAGTCCAGCTGGGACGGTGACACCAAAGGCTTTCCCAGACAAGTCAAAGCCGGTAGTTCAAGGGAGAGCGTTTGTCGGGACCTCCCAAAAAGTGAGGAACCCGAACGAAGTTATCATGGGTAAGCTAATCATGAACTCTTGCTAAGTCTATACCTTATTTGATATCGGTTCTACCCATTCTTTTATTTCTCCTACTTGCGTTCAACGTTTAAATTTAACTCCGGAGAAATTAGACTTTGACTTATCTATTGAAACTCCGTTGGGAGAAACCTTCATTACATCCACTATTTATAATACTTATTCGATTCAAATCGGCACCCTCACATTACCTGTTGATCTTATCTCTTTGAAAATGCTTGCATTTTATGTGATTCTAGAGATTGATTGGTTAACTACTCATCATGCTAAAATTAATTATTTTCGTAAGGTTTTTAGCTTTCATATTCCTAACCAACCTATTATGCGAATTCAAGAAACCAGACCACTAAAGTCAATCACTGTCATATCAAGCCATAAAGCTATTCGTTTATTAAAAAACGGATGTCAAGCTTTCTTAGCCCAAGTCACAGATTTAAACAAAAATACGTCGGATTTGAATGATATTTCCATTGTTAATAAATTTCTTGACGTATTCCGTGAAGAACTTCCTGGCCTACCCCCAGAGCGTGAAATCGAGTTTTGTATTGACCTTGAACCTAGTACAAAACTAATTTCCAAAACCCCATATCGAATGGCTCTTATTGAACTTCAGGAGTTAAAAACCCAACTGCAGGAATTGTTAGACATCGGTTTCATTCGTCCTAGAACGTCTCGTTGGGGTGCTCCTATTCTATTCGTAAAGAAAAAAGATGGGAGTATGCGACTTTGCATTGATTATCGGGAGTTGAACCATGTCACCATCAAAAATAGGTACCCGTTACCTCGCATTGATGACATGTTTGACCAGTTGCAAGGCGCTAAATTCTTTTCAAAGATCGATCTTCGTTACGGATATCATCAGTTAAAAATTAAAACTGATGACATTCCAAAGACTGCTTTTAGAACTCGGTACGAGCATTACGAATTTCTAATCATGTCTTTTGGATTGACTAATGCTCCTGCTGCCTTCATGGATATTATGAACCGAGTATTCAAGGAATATTTGGATCATTTTGTGGTTGTCTTTATTAATGACAGCCTCATATACTCCAAAAGCCGTGAATATCATGAGCAACACTTGAGGCTGATACTCCAAAAACTTCATGAAAACAAGATATACGCCAAGTTGAAGAAATGCGAGTTCTAGCTTGAGGAAGTATCATTCCTTGGGCACGTGATATGAAATCTTGAAATATCTGTTGACCCAACGAAGATTGAAGCAATACAAAGTTGGGAGAAACCTAAGTCAGTGACCGAAGTACGTAGCTTTATGGGCTTAGCTGATTATTATCGGAGATTCGTGGAAGGATTTTCTCAAATTCCTACTCCATTAACTCAGCTGACTCAAAAAGATACAAAATTCGGTTGGAGCGAGGAATGTGAGAAAAGTTTTCAAGAACTCAAGAGGAGACTCATTTCAGCACCTGTTCTGACAATACCATCAGGTTCGGAGGGATTTGTCATCTACAACGATGCTTCAGGTAGAGGGTTAGGATGTGTTCTCATGCAACATGAAAAAGTCATAGCCTATGCCTCACGACAACTCAAAGAATATGAGAGGAATTATCCTACTCATGATCTAGAGTTGGCAGCAGTCGTTTTTGTACTTAAAATCTGGAGGCATTACCTGTATGGGGAGAAGGTGGAGATCTATACAGATCATAAAAACCTCAAATATTTTTTCACCCAAAAGGAACTCAACATGCGACAACGACGTTGGCTCGAGCTGTTGAAAGATTATATATATATACGTTCGTACAAAGGCACAATCATTGGTGGACCCCACAACGAAATTACTGTCGGAGTGAGAAAACGACAAAAATAACTTTTTATAAAAATAAAGGCAAAAGTTTTACCGTTAACTGTTGAAATATCCGGTGATAAAAGTACAGTAATACGCGTGGTTGCATAGTAGCACACGGTATTGTACAGTATCTTTGATTATTGATGCTTACGTGAGAAGTCACTCAGTTTTATTCAATTATTGTCACAGTAATTGCTGCATAGTATCTCACGTTATTGATTCAATTATTGCCATAATATTTTATATTATTAAATCAATAATTGAGACGACAAAGTTATTCAAATTATTTTTTGCATTATTGACAATGTCTAGAAAGTTCTGTCGAGAAAAAGAGTTTGGTCACCTAATTGCGCGCCAATAAGGAGAAGTCCTTATCAGAAAGTCCCCTCTTTCCTGAGAATGATCTGGTTGTTAATATTGTGAGTTATAAATGATGAATAAATGTTGTTAAAAATGTGTTTAGTGAAGCCAAGTAAATTGAGATAAATAGAGGGATATTTTATGAAATATTTGTTGTAAATTTTGCTTATTACATGGATCCCTACTTACTCATTTTTTAAAATAATCGGTAGAAAGTTATAAAGTATGTTAGTATATATATATATATATATATATATATATATATATATATATATATATATATAAAATTCAGTTCGCGGTATAAAGGATTTCGCGAATTAACGGATTACCCTGTTGCGGATTCTCGTTTTTCAAAAACATTATCTTGAATCACGTCTGTCACATGCTTCAGTCATCCGCGGCTTTGGTTATATATATATATATATATATATATATATATATATATATATATATATATATATATATATATATATATATTATTCTTAATTATTTTGTAATCAAAATAAAAAGTTTATTTTAATCTTAAAATAATAAGTTTTTTTAATCTTAAAATAAAAAGTTAATTTTAATTTTAAAATTGAATTTAATGCTAACTAATTAGAGTTGGAATTGAATTCCATGATAACTAATTGGAGTTAAAATTGAATTCCATGTTTTCTAAAATAAAGGAGTTTATTTGTGAATAAGAAAGTGAATCCATGTATTTCCTTAAATAAAAGAGTTTATTTAGATATGGAATAAGATTTCATATTATTCAAAATAAAGGAGTTTATTTGTGAATAGGAAAGGGAATCTGTATTTTCTTAAATAAAGGAGTTTATTTAGATATGTAATAAGATTTCATATTATTCAAAATAAAGGAGTTTATTCGTGAATAGGAAAGAGAATACGTGTTTTCTTTAATAAAAGAGTTTTTTTTACTTAGAATTGAATTCCTTAATTAATTAAAATAAATGAGTTTATTTTGATTAGAGAATTTGATTAAAATAAAATAATTTATTTTATTCAAAATTGGATAAATTAAAATAAAAGAAGTTTATTTTGATTCAAAATTAGATTTTATACTAACTAAATTTGCCCAATAAGTAATATCAATATATATATATATATATATATATATATATATATATATATATATATATATATATTGAATGTTTATTATTCATGAGATGAATTTATTTATTGATGGATATGTAGATGTGTATGATAATAAATGGGAATGATTATGGACTATTGACCAATGTGATTGGATTTTATTTTAATTGGATGCATGAATGTATGAGTTTTATTAAATGGAGTCTGCATACCTCGTCTTCTCTAATTTTTTCTTAATGTAAATTCTATCCTCCTCTTATGTACTTCCCCTTGACTGCTGATCAAGGTTTCTATTTATTTTAAATAGTTTTGTAATAGGAATAGTTAGAATTAATTTTGAAAAATTAGAGATCAAGGAGCAAGGAGCGCTTGAAGATCCGTTTGTAATGGAGCCCGAGTTTAAATGTAATAGTTATATTTAACTTTAATTCTTGAATGTAACGCCCCCAAAATAGGTCCATTCCATCCAACCTATTCTGAGTCGCCAAATACATGGTACAGAAAATAACTACAACTTTATTACAACAATTGTCGTGCAAAATACAACAACACATATGTTGTGAGTTTGGATACAAATATATACCAAATGTGACTCATGTCCCAACCGTGGACAACACCTCACAATGACACCTTACATAAAGGTATAGTCAAAAACTATTTTAGAAATTAGAATCTTTGGGAAGTGCTCAAGGAAACCTTCGTACATGGGAGGCCATGCTTCTAGGTTATGATAGATATCATATGGCCATAGAATTATCCTTGGTTGATCCAATAGACCCCAAAGAAAAACAAGAAGATTACTATCATATTTTTCCCAATGGTGAGTCTTCTCTTGACTTATCATTATCTCCACTGTCTCTAATTGAGAATTATACTTCAAACAAACACCAAGATTATATAGGTAGTGCTCATAGATATACTCAATCACTGGATGTGCACAACCATGTCTTATGATGACACGAGGTTGTGTGTCGTTAGACATCTTGTATAATAGTGGTAAAACACCCTTCCAACGTTGGGTTTGCTTCACATTAGATGATTTACCAAATATAACTACACTCTTATTACCTGAAAGGAATTGTGAAACAGAAGGGTGAGCACAACTAGCCCAGTAAAGAATATCATGACTAAAGATAAATAAGTTATCAATAGCCTTCAATAGAATTAAATCAGAGATTTAGAACATATGGTAGATGATAAAAATTTCAACCATAGTTGCAGCGGAACGAGCAATCCATTAGAAGAGTCAAATAGACTATAAAGTCTATTATCTTCTCTATAATAAAAGTCCACCAACAATGTTTTATCCCTGTAACATCAATCAACATTTCCTGTCCACAATCACATGTATAACTCATAATCATAATTGTAGTTATAAATTCCTCTTTTCATCCAGAACAAAGATAATTTTCATCACTTGTCTTTACCTGAAACATCAAAGATCATGGTTATACCAAATCACAGTTCCTGTTTATAATCATACTAATAATTTCATCTTTGCACTACGGGCCAAAGATATTCATCAACAACTCATCTTTGCACTACAGGCCAAAGATATTCCTCAACAGCTCATATTTGCACTATAAGCCAAATATATTATTATCTCAAAGAAATATATAATCATTTCAGAATTTATATAACCAATAATTATAACCACGTTGATCATTTCACCTTTGCACTTAAGCTAAAGATATTCAATTATAAATTCAATGGTCATGATCATACCAGTCAATAATTCAACTTTGCACTACTGGCCAAAGAGAACCCATAGTCATGATCGTACCAAAAATCTACCCATCTTTACATTCAAGTCAAAGAGAAATATCATCATTAGGGTTATAAAAATGTTATATAAGATAATAAAAAAATAATATGATCAACATATAGTTTTAATCTCAAGAATAATATTCATAAATCAACTATAATTTGGTTAGAAAAAGAAACTAAATTTGTCATGAATAGTAACTCGTGAATAGTAACCCATGAACAGTAACTCGTGAATAGTAACTCATGAATAGTAACTCGTGAATAGTAACTCGTGAATAGTAACTAGTGAATACTGACTCATGAATAATAACTCGTGAATAGTAACTCATGAATAGTAACTCGTGAATAGTAACTCATGAATAGTAACCCCGACATGAAAAGATAAGAATTTTACAAGAAAAATTCTATCAATATTTCGGTATAATGATATTGAAAGAAATAATATCATTGATAAAAAAATAACATCCCTTACGACAATATCCCTTACTATCCCTTACCACAAAAGAGCAGCACTTCAGACTGGATATCGGATATGACGCTGAAGGAAACTCGCACTGATGAATAGCAACTCACCAAGTATCTAAATACTCACAAAATACACTCAATAATCTAGAGAGAGAAAGAGAGAAAACTTCAGTTTCTGGTGTGATTTTCAATTCTAACCTAAGCACCCTATTTATAGGAAATTGCTTAGAACACCAAAGCAGAAAATTTAATAAAATAATAATATAATTATAAATTTTCCTTAGCCCACCTTTAAAAATCTGTATTCAGCCATCAACATGTACAAGTGGGGCCCACCAAAGTGTAAAAAACGTTTTTGTTAATAAAAATAAATAAAACTTCTAAAAATCAATTATTTCGGAACTTCGGAACTTCAATAATTCATAATAAATAGCCCTTTTATCAGAAAATTCGAATCTCGCGACTTTTTATAGGAAATTCAATTCTCTACAACTTTGCAGAAGAAAGTTTTTCCAAATTCCAAACAGAAATTGACCAAAAATAATATGACCGTGTCGCAACACGAGGCTAAGTTTGCCGAGTTGTCCCGGTTTGCATCCCATTTGGTTGATAATGAGGAGAGAATGACGCGAATGTTTCTGCGAGGTTTGAAACCTGAAATACGTCAATACCTCATTTCTCAAAAACTTTACTTGTATTTAGATGTTGTGAATAGGGCTCAGTTATTGGAGCGTGATAATGAGTTAACCCAACTAAGAGAGAGCATCCAGCAAAACGATAATACCAGTGGTAGTAGTCATCGAAGCGGTGACAACAAACGTGGAGGAAATCAACATGTCAGAAATGGTAACCACTTCAGTGGTAATCCTGGCCAAGACAATAGAAGTGGAAATTTTAAGAAGAGGAGATTCAACAATGATGGAAAGACAGCAGCACCAACACCCATTTTTAAGGAAGGAGAACGACCACCGGTCGTATGCTACAAATGCGGACAGGAAGGACACATCAGTCCAAACTGTACGTAACAACCCAAAGTGTGTTACAATTGCAGAAAAAAAGGTCATTTAGCTCGATTTTGTCATGCAGCGAAGTCAAGTCCAGCTGGGACGGTGACACCAAAGGCTTTCCCAGACAAGTCAAAGCTGGTAGTTCAAGGGAGAGCGTTTGTCGTGACCTCCCAAAAAGTGAGGAACCCGAACGAAGTTATCATGGGTAAGCTAATCATGAACTCTTGCGAAGTCTATACCTTATTTGATATCGGTTCTACCCATTCTTTTATTTCTCCTACTTGCGTTCAACGTTTAAATTTAACTCCGGAGAAATTAGACTTTGACTTATCTATTGAAACTCCGTTGGGAGAAACCTTCATTACATCCACTGTTTATAATACTTATTCGATTCAAATCGGCACCCTCACATTACCTGTTGATCTTATCTCTTTGAAAATACTTTCATTTTATGTGATTCTAGAGATTGATTGGTTAACTACTCATCATGCTAAAATTAATTGTTTTCGTAAGGTTTTTAGCTTTTATATTCCTAACAAACCTATTATGCGAATTCAAGCAACCAGACCACTAAAGTCAATCACTGTCATATCAAGCCATAAAGCTATTCGTTTATTAAAAAACGGATGTCAAGCTTTCTTAGCCCATGTCACAGATTTAAACAAAAATACGTCGGATTTGAATGATATTTCCATTGTTAATAAATTTCTTGACGTATTCCTTGAAGAACTTCCTGGCTTACCCCAGAGCGTGAAATTGAGTTTTGTATTGACCTTGAACCTAATACAAAACTAATTTCCAAAACCCCATATCGAATGGCTCTTATTGAACTTCAGGAGTTAAAAACCCAACTGCAGGAATTGTTAGACATCGGTTTCATTCGTCTTAGAACGTCTCGTTGGGGTGCTCCTATTCTATTCGTAAAGAAAAAAGATGAGAGTATGCGACTTTGTATTGATTATCGGGAGTTGAACCATGTCACCATCAAAAATAGGTACCCGTTACCTCGCATTGATGACATGTTTGACCAGTTACAAGGCGCTAAATTCTTTTCAAAGATCGATCTTCGTTCCGGATATCATCAGTTAAAAATTAAAACTGATGACATTCCAAAGACTGCTTTTAGAACTCGGTACGAGCATTACGAATTTTTAGTCATGTCTTTTGGATTGACTAATGCTCCTGCTGCCTTCATGGATATTATGAACCGAGTATTCAAGGAATATTTGGATCATTTTGTGGTTGTCTTTATTGATGACAGCCTCATATACTCCAAAAGCCGTGAATATAATGAGCAACACTTGAGGCTGATACTCCAAAAACTTCATGAAAACAAGATATACGCCAAGTTGAAGAAATGCGAGTTCTAGCTTGAGGAAGTATCATTCCTTGGGCACGTGATATGAAATCATGAAATATCTGTTGACCCAACGAAGATTGAAGCAATAAAAAGTTGGGAGAAACCTAAGTCAGTGACCGAAGTACGTAGCTTTATGGGCTTAGCTGATTATTATCGGAGATTCGTGGAAGGATTTTCTCAAATTCCTACTCCATTAACTCAGCTGACTCGAAAAGATACAAAATTCGGTTGGAGCAAGGAATGTGAGAAAAGTTTTCAAGAACTCAAGAGGAGACTCATTTCAGCACCTGTTCTGACAATACCATCTGGTTCGGAGGGATTTGTCATGTACAACGATGCTTCAGGTAGAGGGTTAGGATGTGTTCTCATGCAACATGGAAAAGTCATAGCCTATGCCTCACGACAACTCAAAGAATATGAGAGGAATTATCCTACTCATGATCTAGAGTTGGCAGCAGTCATTTTTGTACTTAAAATCTGGAGGCATTACCTGTATGGGGAGAAGGTGGAGATCTATACAGATCATAAAAACCTCAAATATTTCTTCACCCAAAAGGAACTCAACATGCGACAACGACATTGGCTCGAGCTGTTGAAAGATTATATATATATACGTTCGTACAAAGGCACAATCATTGGTGGACCCCACAACGGAATTACTGTCGGAGTGAGAAAACGACAAAAATAACTTTTCATAAAAATAAAGGCAAAAGTTTTACCGTTAACTGTTGAAATATCCGGTGATAAAAGTACAGTAATACGCGTGGTTGCATAGTAGCACACGGTATTGTACAGTATCTTTGATTATTGATGCTTACGTGAGAAGTCACTCAATTTTATTCAATTATTGTCACAGTAATTGCTGCATAGTATCTCACGTTATTGATTCAATTATTGCCATAATATTTTATATTATTAAATCAATAATTGAGACGACAAATTTATTCAAATTATTGTTTGCATTATTGACAATGTCTAGAAAGTTCTGTCGAGAAAAAGGGTTTGGTCACCTAATTGCGCGCCAATAAGGAGAAGTCCTTATCAGAAAGTCCCCTCTTTCCTGAGAATGATCTGGTTGTTAATATTGTGAGTTATAAATGATGAATAAATGTTGTTAAAAATGTGTTTAGTGAAGCCAAGTAAATTGAGATAAATAGAGGGATATTTTATGAAATATTTGTTGTAAATTTTGCTTATTACATGGACCCCTACTTACTCATTTTTTAAAATAATCGGTAGAAAGTTATAAAGTATGTTAGTATATATATATATATATATATATATATATATATATATATATATATATATATATATATATATATATATATAAAATTCAGTTCGCGGTATAAAGGATTTCGCGAATTGACGGATTACCCTGTTGCGGATTCTCGTTTTTCAAAAACATTATCTTGAATCACGTCTGTCACATGCTTCAGTCTTCCGCGGCTTTGGTTATACATATATGTATATATATATATATATATATATATATATATATATATTATTCTTAATTATTTTATAATCAAAATAAAAAGTTTATTTTAATCTTAAAATAATAAGTTTTTTTAATCTTAAAATAAAAAGTTAATTTTAATTTTAAAATTGAATTTAATGCTAACTAATTAGAGTTGGAATTGGATTCCATGATAACTAATTGGAGTTAAAATTGAATTCCATGTTTTCTAAAATAAAGGAGTTTATTTGTGAATAAGAAAATGAATCCATGTATTTCCTTAAATAAAAGAGTTTATTTAGATATGGAATAAGATTTCTTATTATTCAAAATAAAGGAGTTTATTTGTGAATAGGAAAGGGAATCTGTATTTTTTTAAATAAAGGAGTTTATTTAGATATGTAATAAGATTTCATATTATTCAAAATAAAGGAGTTTATTCGTGAATAGGAAAGAGAATCCGTGTTTCCTTTAATAAAAGAGTTTTTTTTACTTAGAATTGAATTCCTTAATTAATTAAAATAAATGAGTTTATTTTGATTAGAGAATTTGATTAAAATAAAATAATTTATTTTATTCAAAATTGGATAAATTAAAATAAAAGAGGTTTATTTTGATTCAAAATTAGATTTTATACTAACTAAATTTGCCCAATAAGTAATATCAATATATATATATATATATATATATATATATATATATATATATATATATATATATATATATTGAATGTTTATTATTCATGAGATGAATTTATTTATTGATGCATATGTAGATGTGTATGATAATAAATGGGAATGATTATGGACTATTGACCAATGTGATTGGATTTTATTTTAATTGGATGCATGAATGTATGAGTTTTATTAAATGGAGTCTGCATACCTCGTCTTCTCTAATTTTTTCTTAATGTAAATTCTATCCTCCTCTTATGTACTTCCCCTTGACTGCTGATCAAGGTTTCTATTTATTTTAAATAGTTTTGTAATAGGAATAGTTAAAATTAATTTTGAAAAATTAGAGATCAAGGAGCAAGGAGCGCTTGAAGATCCGTTTGTAATGGAGCCCGAGTTTAAATGTAATAGTTATATTTAAATTTAATTCTTGAATGTAACGCCCCCAAAATAGGTTTATTCCGTCCAACCTATTCTGAGTCGCCAAATACATGGTACAGAAAATAACTACAACTTTATTACAACAATTGTCGTGCAAAATACAACAACACATATGTTGTGAGTTTGGATACAAATATATACCAAATGTGACTCATGTCCCAACCGTGGACAACACCTCACAATGACACCTTACATAAAGGTATAGTCAAAAACTATTTTAGAAATTAGAATCTTTGGGAAGTGCTCAAGGAAACCTTCGTACATGGGAGGCCATGCTTCTAGGTTATGATAGATATCATATGGCCATAGAATTATCCTTGGTTGATCCAATAGACCCCAAAGAAAAACAAGAAGATTACTATCATATTTTTCCCAATGGTGAGTCTTCTCTTGACTTATCATTATCTCCACTGTCTCTAATTGAGAATTATACTTCAAACAAACACCAAGATTATATAGGTAGTGCTCATAGATATACTCAATCACTGGATGTGCACAACCATGTCTTATGATGACACGAGGTTGTGTGTCGTTAGACATCTTGTATGATAGTGGTAAAACACCCTTCCAACGTTGGGTTTGCTTCACCCTAGATGATTTACCAAATATAACTACTAAATGATGACCACCATTCTATTCCCCTGTTACCCCCGCTCGACCCAGCTACACTCTTATTACCTGAAAGGAATTGTGAAACAGAAGGGTGAGCACAACTAGCCCAGTAAAGAATATCATGACTAAAGATAAATAAGTTATCAATACCCTTCAATAGAATTAAATCAGAGATTTAGAACATATGGTAGATGATAAAAATTTCAACCATAGTTGCAGCGGAACAAGCAATCCATTAGAAGAGTCAAATAGACTATAAAGTCTATTATCTTCTCTATGATAAAAGTCCACCAACAATGTTTTATCCCTGTAACATCAATCAATAATTCCTGTCCACAATCACATGTATAACTCATAATCATAATTGTAGTTATAAATTCCTCTTCTCATCCAGAACAAAGATAATTTTCATTACTTGTCTTTACCTGAAACATCAAAGATCATGGTTATACCAAATCACAGTTCCTGTTTATAATCATACTAATAATTTCATCTTTGCACTACGGGCCAAAGATATTCATCAACAACTCATCTTTGCACTACAGGCCAAAGATATTCCTCAACAGCTCATATTTGCACTATAAGCCAAATATATTATTATCTCAAAGAAATATATAATCATTTCAGAATTTATATAACCAATAATTATAACCACGTTGATCATTTCACCTTTGCACTTAAGCTAAAGATATTCAATTATAAATTCAATGGTCATGATCATACCAGTCAATAATTCAACTTTGCACTACTGGCCAAAGAGAACCCATAGTCATGATCGTACCAAAAATCTACCCATCTTTACATTCAAGTCAAAGAGAAATATCATCATTAGGGTTATAAAAATGTTATATAAGATAATAAAAAAATAATATGATCAACATATAGTTTTAATCTCAAGAATAATATTCATAAATCAACTATAATTTGGTTAGAAAAAGAAACTAAATTTGTCATGAATAGTAACTCGTGAATAGTAACCCATGAACAGTAACTCGTGAATAGTAACTCATGAATAGTAACTCGTGAATAGTAACTCGTGAATAGTAACTAGTGAATACTGACTCATGAATAATAACTCGTGAATAGTAACTCATGAATAGTAACTCGTGAATAGTAACTCATGAATAGTAACCCCGACATGAAAAGATAAGAATTTTACAAGAAAAATTCTATCAATATTTCGGTATAATGATATTGAAAGAAATAATATCATTGATAAAAAAATAACATCCCTTACGACAATATCCCTTACTATCCCTTACCACAAAAGAGCAGCACTTCAGACTGGATATCGGATATGACGCTGAAGGAAACTCGCACTGATGAATAGCAACTCACCAAGTATCTAAATACTCACAAAATACACTCAATAATCTAGAGAGAGAAAGAGAGAAAACTTCAGTTTCTGGTGTGATTTTCAATTCTAACCTAAGCACCCTATTTATAGGAAATTGCTTAGAACACCAAAGCAGAAAATTTAATAAAATAATAATATAATTATAAATTTTCCTTAGCCCACCTTTAAAAATCTGTATTCAGCCATCAACATGTACAAGTGGGGCCCACCAAAGTGTAAAAAACGTTTTTGTTAATAAAAATAAATAAAACTTCTAAAAATCAATTATTTCGGAACTTCGGAACTTCAATAATTCATAATAAATAGCCCTTTTATCAGAAAATTCGAATCTCGCGACTTTTTATAGGAAATTCAATTCTCTACAACTTTGCAGAAGAAAGTTTTTCCAAATTCCAAACAGAAATTGACCAAAAATAATATGACCGTGTCGCAACACGAGGCTAAGTTTGCCGAGTTGTCCCGGTTTGCATCCCATTTGGTTGATAATGAGGAGAGAATGACGCGAATGTTTCTGCGAGGTTTGAAACCTGAAATACGTCAATACCTCATTTCTCAAAAACTTTACTTGTATTTAGATGTTGTGAATAGGGCTCAGTTATTGGAGCGTGATAATGAGTTAACCCAACTAAGAGAGAGCATCCAGCAAAACGATAATACCAGTGGTAGTAGTCATCGAAGCGGTGACAACAAACGTGGAGGAAATCAACATGTCAGAAATGGTAACCACTTCAGTGGTAATCCTGGCCAAGACAATAGAAGTGGAAATTTTAAGAAGAGGAGATTCAACAATGATGGAAAGACAGCAGCACCAACACCCGTTTTTAAGGAAGGAGAACGACCACCGGTCGTATGCTACAAATGCGGACAGGAAGGACACATCAGTCCAAACTGTACGCAACAACCCAAAGTGTGTTACAATTGCAGAAAAGAAGGTCATTTAGCTCGATTTTGTCATGCAGCGAAGTCAAGTCCAGCTGGGACGGTGACACCAAAGGCTTTCCCAGACAAGTCAAAGCTGGTAGTTCAAGGGAGAGCGTTTGTCGTGACCTCCCAAAATGTGAGGAACCCGAACGAAGTTATCATGGGTAAGCTAATCATGAACTCTTGCGAAGTCTATACCTTATTTGATATCGGTTCTACCCATTCTTTTATTTCTCCTACTTGCGTTCAACGTTTAAATTTAACTCCGGAGAAATTAGACTTTGACTTATCTATTGAAACTCCGTTGGGAGAAACCTTCATTACATCCACTGTTTATAATACTTATTCGATTCAAATCGGCACCCTCACATTACCTGTTGATCTTATCTCTTTGAAAATACTTTCATTTTATGTGATTCTAGAGATTGATTGGTTAACTACTCATCATGCTAAAATTAATTGTTTTCGTAAGGTTTTTAGCTTTTATATTCCTAACCAACCTATTATGCGAATTCAAGCAACCAGACCACTAAAGTCAATCACTGTCATATCAAGCCATAAAGCTATTCGTTTATTAAAAAACGGATGTCAAGCTTTCTTAGCCCATGTCACAGATTTAAACAAAAATACGTCGGATTTGAATGATATTTCCATTGTTAATAAATTTCTTGACGTATTCCGTGAAGAACTTCCTGGCTTACCCCAGAGCGTGAAATTGAGTTTTGTATTGACCTTGAACCTAATACAAAACTAATTTCCAAAACCCCATATCGAATGGCTCTTATTGAACTTCAGGAGTTAAAAACCCAACTGCAGGAATTGTTAGACATCGGTTTCATTCGTCTTAGAACGTCTCGTTGGGGTGCTCCTATTCTATTCGTAAAGAAAAAAGATGAGAGTATGCGACTTTGTATTGATTATCGGGAGTTGAACCATGTCACCATAAAAAATAGGTACCCGTTACCTCGCATTGATGACATGTTTGACCAGTTGCAAGGCGCTAAATTCTTTTCAAAGATCGATCTTCGTTCCGGATATCATCAGTTAAAAATTAAAACTGATGACATTCCAAAGACTGCTTTTAGAACTCGGTACGAGCATTACGAATTTTTAGTCATGTCTTTTGGATTGACTAATGCTCCTGCTGCCTTCATGGATATTATGAACCGAGTATTCAAGGAATATTTGGATCATTTTGTGGTTGTCTTTATTGATGACAGCCTCATATACTCCAAAAGCCGTGAATATCATGAGCAACACTTGAGGCTGATACTCCAAAAACTTCATGAAAACAAGATATACGCCAAGTTGAAGAAATGCGAGTTCTAGCTTGAGGAAGTATCATTCCTTGGGCACGTGATATGAAATCATGAAATATCTGTTGACCCAACGAAGATTGAAGCAATAAAAAGTTGGGAGAAACCTAAGTCAGTGACCGAAGTACGTAGCTTTATGGGCTTAGCTGATTATTATCGGAGATTCGTGGAAGGATTTTCTCAAATTCCTACTCCATTAACTCAGCTGACTCGAAAAGATACAAAATTCGGTTGGAGCGAGGAATGTGAGAAAAGTTTTCAAGAACTCAAGAGGAGACTCATTTCAGCACCTGTTCTGACAATACCATCTGGTTCGGAGGGATTTGTCATCTACAACGATGCTTCAGGTAGAGGGTTAGGATGTGTTCTCATGCAACATGGAAAAGTCATAGCCTATGCCTCACGACAACTCAAAGAATATGAGAGGAATTATCCTACTCATGATCTAGAGTTGGCAGCAGTCGTTTTTGTACTTAAAATCTGGAGGCATTACCTGTATGGGGAGAAGGTGGAGATCTATACAGATCATAAAAACCTCAAATATTTCTTCACCCAAAAGGAACTCAACATGCGACAACGACGTTGGCTCGAGCTGTTAAAAGATTATATATATATACGTTCGTACAAAGGCACAATCATTGGTGGACCCCACAACGGAATTACTGTCGGAGTGAGAAAACGACAAAAATAACTTTTTATAAAAATAAAGGAAAAAGTTTTACCGTTAACTGTTGAAATATCCGGTGATAAAAGTACAGTAATACGCGTGGTTGCGTAGTAGCACACGGTATTGTACAGTATCTTTGATTATTGATGCTTACGTGAGAAGTCACTCAGTTTTATTCAATTATTGTCACAGTAATTGCTGCATAGTATCTCACGTTATTGATTCAATTATTGCCATAATATTTTATATTATTAAATCAATAATTGAGACGACAAAGTTATTCAAATTAATGTTTGCATTATTGACAATGTCTAGAAAGTTCTGTCGAGAAAAAGGGTTTGGTCACCTAATTGCGCGCCAATAAGGAGAAGTCCTTATCAGAAAGTCCCCTCTTTCCTGAGAATGATCTGGTTGTTAATATTGTGAGTTATAAATGATGAATAAATGTTGTTAAAAATGTGTTTAGTGAAGCCAAGTAAATTGAGATAAATAGAGGGATATTTTATGAAATATTTGTTGTAAATTTTGCTTATTACATGGACCCCTACTTACTCATTTTTTAAAATAATCGGTAGAAAGTTATAAAGTATGTTAGTATATATATATATATATATATATATATATATATATATATATATATATATAAAGTGTGGGTGTGGGTGTGGGTGTGGTGCCGTGTGTGATAATGTGCATGTGTGTGAATCACACATGCACATTATCACACACGGCACCACACCCACACCTACACTTTATATACACACACATGCACATTATCACACACGGCACCACACCCACACCCACACCCACACCCACACTTTATATATATATATATATATATATATATATATATATATATATATATATATATATATATATATATATATATATATATATACGAATTCGCCGACTGCGCCCGTGAATCCTTTTCTTGTGCAGTCCGTGATTTTCTAATTCAAATAGTATCCTGCCATTCTCCTATAAATAGGATGCTTAATTTAGAAATGAAAATCACATCAGAATCAGAGAATTCTTCTTCTATAATATTGAGCGTATTTCTTTAAAGTTTAAGGCAGCTTTGAGTTTAAAAAACAGTGCAAGTTTTTTTCAAGAATATTCCCGCTATACTATTCAGAAGTACTCTCTTTTTAAGGTAAGGGATATTATTTTTGTTCAATATTCGTATAAAATAATATTTTCTTCCATACTCTGTAGTATGTAAGTAATATTAATTCATTTCAGATTCCAAATTCTACACTCATTTTGTTAAGTATTGCTTTTATACTTCTTGAAATTAGTAGAATATCCTTGAAATTTGCGCTTCATCTAGTATCTTTTCACAAGAATATTATTTTGAACATTCTTGTTAAATTTTAATCTTTTCATGCCGGGATACTATTCACAAAGTACTATTTATGGGGTACTATTCACTTGGATACTATTCACCCGAGGTACTATTCATGACAAAAATTGATTTCTTTTCTGTCCAAATTATTTTTGATATAATATTATTCTTGAATTTTACTCCACAAAGCAGTATCATGTTGACAATTTGGACATTATTGAATTCTGGATAAATTGAATTATAAATCTTTAAAATGTATCATTGATCTCATTTAATTAAATTCTTATATTATTGTCATCATCCTTATGCTTATATTATGATGAAAGTCCTCTTTGGCCCATAGAGCATTGATGGACAGTTGTTGGTATGATTATGACTAGAAATTATGTATCGGTATAATCAAGACCCGTAATGTTACAAATGATGTGGTAAAAATTCTCATTGGCCCGTAGTGCATTGGTGGACAGTTGTTGGCATGATCATGACCATTGGTGATAATAATGAATATCCTTGGCCATGGATAATTAGATGATGTGGATTATTGAGCTGTGTTATAGCGATAAAATATTGATGGTGAACTTTTAAATCATAGAGAGTAGCCAGCAAAATGATAATACCAGTGGTAGATAGTAGATATTATGCTCTACTTGACTCTTCTAATGGATTGCTTGTTCCGCTGCAGTTAAGCTTGTTGTTTATTGTATTCTATCAATTTTTATACTGTTGAAGGCTAATGATATTTTATTCTGCATTATCTTAGTCATAATATTCTTTACTGGGCTAGTTGAGCTCACCCTTTTTTTTCATTGTTCTCTTCAGAAAATGAAAATATAGGTGGTACTAGTCGGGGAACGGAGTGATGGTTCGAGATGGTGGCTATAATAATCCTCACTATTCTATGAAATAGTGTGATAATAAATGTAATGAGAACTCCATTTGAGTTTGGATATTGTCTACGAGATAATATTCGTGTTAAAACTCTCAGCTATGTTTTGTCGTATTTTACACGACAATTGTATAATTAAGTTTGTATTTGAACTCTGTACCATGTATTTGACGACTCAGAATGGGTTGTGTATACCTATTTTGGGGGCGTCACAGTTGGTATCAAAGCTTAGGGATATGATCCCTGACTTAGAATTGAGGCTAGAACTAGGAGGAGAAAGACAGATAAATCCTTCGCTATTTTGACCTACCTAAGCTTATTTGTTTTTTAATTGGTCGGTCAGAATATAGGGATTATATGTGGCATGTCAATTAACCCTTGTTTTGTGGCAGTGTTTGAAAATGGCAATTGAAAATGTTGAGTTAAGCAATGGAGCACATGAGACCGTTGAGTCATCGCTGATCAATACCTAGGATAATGTGCATCAAGAAGACAATAATCCTCAGGTAAACAAAAATACTGACATAATGATGAACGACGGAATGTTTAGGAGCTTTCTGCAATTCATGCAACATCAGGCGAGAGAGACTCCTGTTCAAAATGTAGGTGAAAACGCTGGTGTTGATCGATTTCAAAATCAAAACTTACGTGCAAGTATACACGGTCAACAAGTAATAAAGTGATAAGAAAAATATCGTTCCCACGAGGAATTATTTAATAAAAATCACCAAGTATTTGTTCTTAACTAAACTAATTTTATTTAAACAATCAATTTAGTGTTTTGAATTAAATTATTTAATTAAACTAATTCTAATTACCACTAGTCAAAAATCAGATTATAGAGATTTAAGATCACATCTTCACTTATTGCTTCACTTATATTAAAACACTTCTTATTAATTACGCTCACTATTCTGGATTGTCAATCAGGAACTTATTAGTATTTATAACCACCTTCCGATGCATCACAAACATATTAATCCAAATCAACAGTTGACAGAATTGAATCAAACAACCTAATTAACTAATTCACTATATTCTTATGTGAATTATAATTAAAAAGGTTTTAATGCACATGTTCCCTTATCAGATTACATGCGGCGTAAAGGCATATCCCAATCCTAAACACAAATGATGAATTCCAACACCATGCAGAAAACACAATCACATGCTATTATGATTAGATCTAAATCTATATTTCATCTCCCAAATCCATATAGATTATCATGGTAATTGTTAGCTAGACAATTAAATAATTATGCACAAATTATAGTAGACAATCCCTAGAATAGATCACAATAATTAACAAAGAAGCATACTAAGATAAGTTGTGCAGTAAGATCCGTTGCAATCTTAAACTAGAATTTAGCTCATAATCATTGAATTAAAATCAAGAATCCACAACTGTATAGATATTAAAAGACAAGAATAGAAGTAAAGGAAAGAATGAAATATGTTGTCTGCAAATCTGATGCTCCCCTCTTGCTCTTGATCTTCAATGATCTCCAAGTTGCTTCAATCTCCAACAATCCAATATAAATTAGAGTTTATGTTATGATCTAATGGAGTGTTTAATATAATCTAATCTATGTAATCTTCCTTTATTTTATGCCTTACATCATGTATTTATAGGTTACAAGTCTAATTTTTAGCTTAGGAACAAACCCAATCCAGTTTGGAGTCAAAAAAGTGTCAAAATTCGTCCCAAAACGCATCCAAGCTTGACCAGACCCTTCCCCAGTGCCCTAGCGCTGTTCACGGCGCTGCAACACTATCTCCTAGTGCCCCAGCGCTGGGAATATGCTTGAAATAGGCCCCCAAACGCTGGCCTCTTTTCCAAAATTTTTTTGCTCCGACGTTATTTGGAAAAATAGCCAGAACTTCTTCGTTCAAACTCTGATTTTGATGATTCAAGATGTTCCGAAAAGAGGAGAAGTAGATATACAACTTTCATTTTTTGAGCTTTTTGAAATAAGGTCTGGAGAAATACTGAAATTGTCTCTGAAGTGGGTGCTATGTAAATGACAAGCCAAAAACGCGAATCTAGCCACCCCAAACGTCGATCCAAGTAACTTTTGTCCCAATTCCTACAAACAACGTAAAACATGCATGAATAGACACAAAAACTTAAAAACATCCAAAAGATAAAGCTCAAATGCACTTAATTATGTGTATAAAAGTCACTCATCAACTGGCAACTCACGACTGGTCACCGCTAAGCAGTTCAAGGAGCTGGGACCACCGGAGTTTTTGAAAAAGCCAGAACCACATAAGACAAAGATGTGGATAAAGCAGATCACCAAGATATTTGATGTCCTGGGATGCATCGAGGAGCAAAAGGTTCCCTTTGCCACCTTCATATTACGAGGATAGGCAGATTATTAGTAGAAATCTGTAAAACATAGTCAACCTGCCGCACTAAAGATGTCTTGGGAGAAGTTACAAGAATTGTTCACGAAAAGTACTTTTTCGAAAGTATTCGTCACATGAAGGAGGTGGAATTCATCAAGCTGGAGCAAAATAATATGACCATGTCGTAATACGAGGCTAAGTTTGTCGAGTTATCCCGGTTTGTATCCCATTTGGTTGATAATGAGGAGAGAATGACGCAAATATTTCTACGAGGTTTGAAACCCGAAATACGTCAATACCTCATTTCTCATAAACTTTGCTTGTATTCAGATGTTGTGAATAGGGCTCAGTTATTGGAGCGCGATAGTGAGTCAACCCAACTAAGAGAGAGCAGCCAATAAAATGATAATACCATTGGTAGATAGTAGATATTATGCTCTACTTGACTCTTCTGATGGATTGCTTATTCCGCTGGATTTAAACTTGTTGTTATTGTATTCTATGAGTTTTTATACTATTGAAGACTAAGGATAATTTATTCTACATTATCTTAGTCATAATATTCTTTATTGGGCTAGTTGAGCTCACCCTTTTTTTCATTGTTCTCTTCAAGAAATGAGAATATAGCTGGTACTAGTCGGGGAACGGAGTGATGGTCCGAGATGGTGGCTATAGTAGTCCTCACTATTCTATGAAATAGTGTGATAATAAATGTAATGAGGACTCCATTTGAGTTTGAATATTGTTTATGAGACAATATTCGTGTTAAAACTCTCAGCTATGTTTTGTCGTATTTTACACGACTGTTATATAATTAAGTTTATATTTGAATTCTGTACCATGTATTTGGCGACTCAGAATGGGTTGTGTATACCTATTTTGTGGGCGTCACAGTTGGTATCAAAGCTTAGGGATATGATCCCTGACTTAGAATTGAGACTAGAACTAGAAGGGGAGAGACGGATAAATCCTTCGCTAGTTTGACCTACCTAAGCTTATTTGTTTTTTAATTGGTCGGTCAGAATATAGGGATTATATGTGACATGTCAATTAACCCTAATTTTGTGGCAGTGTTTGAAAATGGCAACTGAAAATGTTGAGTTAAGCAATGGAGCACATGAGACCGTTGAGTCATCAGTGATCAATACCTAGGATAATGTGCATCAAGAAGACAATAATCCTCAGGGAAACAACAACACTGACATAATGATGAACGACGGAATGTTTAGGAGCTTTCTGCAATTCATGCAACATCAGGCGAGAGAGACTCCTGTTCAAAATGTAGGTGAAAGCACTGGTGTTGATCGATTTCAAAATCAAAACTTACGTGCAAGTATAAACGGTCAACAAGTAATAAAGTGATAAGAAAAGTATCATTCCCACGAGGAATTATTTAATAAAAATCACCAAGTATTTGTTCTTAACTAAACTAATTTTATTTAAACAATCAATTTAGTGTTTTGAATTAAATTATTTAATTAAACTAATTCTAATTACCACTAGTCAAAAATCAGATTATAGAGATTTAAGATCACAACTTCACTTATTGCTTCACTTATATTAAAACACTTCTTATTAATTACGCACACTATTCTGGATTTTTAATCAGGAACTTATTAGTATTTATAACCACCTTCCGATGCATCACAAACATATTAATCCAAATCAACAGTTGACAGAATTGAATAAAACAACCTAATTAACTAATTCACTATATTCCTATGTGAATTATAATTAAAAAGGTTTTAAAGCACATGTTCCCTTATCAGATTACATGCGGCGTAAAGGCATATCCCAATCCTAAACACAAATGATGAATTCCAACACCATGCAGAAAACACAATCACATGCTATTATGATTAGATCTAAATCTATATTTCATCTCCCAAATCTATATAGATTATCATGGTAATTGTTAGCTAGACAATTAAACAATTATGCACAAATTATTGTAGACAATCCCTAGAATAGATTACAATAATTAATAAAGAAGCATACTAAAATAAGTTATGTAGTAAGATCCGTTGCAATCATAAACAAGCATTTAGCTCATAATCATTGAATTAAAATCAAGAATCCATAACTGAATAGACATTAAAAGACAAGAATAGAAGTAAAGGAAAGAATGAAATATGTTGTCTACAAATCTGATGCTCCCCTCTTGCTCTTGATCTTCAATGATCTCCAAGTTGCTTCAATCTCCAACAATCTAATATAAACTAGGGTTTATGTTATAATCTAATGGAGTGTTTAATCTAATCTAATCTAATCTATGTAATTTCCCTTTATTTTATGCCTTACAACATGTATTTATAGGTTACAAGTCCAATTTTTAGCTTAGGAACAAATCCAATCCAGTTTGGAGTCAAAAAAGTGTCAAAATTCTGCCTAAAACGCGTCCAAGCTTGACCAGACCCTTCCCCAGTGCCCCAGCGCTGTTCACGGCGCTGCAACACTGCCTCCTAGCGCCCCGACGCTGGGAATAGGCATGAAATGGGTGCCCCGGTGCTGGCCTCTTTTTTGGAAATTTTTTGCTCCGACGTCCTTTGGAAAAATTGCCATAACTTCTTCGTCTGAACTCCGATTTTGATGATTCAAGATGTTCCGGAAAGAGGAGACGTATATATACAAATTTCATTCTTTGAGCTTTTTGAAATAAGGTCCAAAGAAATACTGAACCAAAAACACGGATCTAGCAACCTCAAACGTCGATCCAAGTAACTTTTGTCGCAATTTCTACAAACAACGTAAAACATGCATGTATAGACCCAAACACTTAAAAACCTCCAAATGATTAAGCTCAAATGCACTCAATTATGTGTATAAAAGCCACTCATCAACTGGCAACTCACGGCTGGTCACCATTAAGCAGTTCAAGGGGCTGGGACCACCAGAGTTTTTGGAAAAGCCAGAACCACATAAGGCAGAGACGTGGATAAAGCAGATCACCAAGATATTTGATATCTTGGGATGCTCCGAGGAGCAAAAGGTTCCCTTTGTCACCTTCATGTAGAGGTGGCAAACGGACGGGCGGGCGGGCGCTGGCCGGGCCGGGGCGGGCTAAAACGGGCCAGGCCAAAAGGCCCGTATTTTCACGGGCCAAAAAAAGTAAGCCCATAGCCCGCGGACCGGGCCGGCCCGCTGGCCGAAGGTGATTTATGCCTATTTTTTGGCACTTTTTTGAGCCCGCGGGCGGGCCGGGCCGGGCTTTGAACGGGCCGGACCAAAAAGACCCAAATTTTTGTGGGCCAAAAAAATACGGCCCAAAGCCAGCTTTTTGGCGGGCCGGCCGGCCTGGCCCGCGGGCTTTGGGCCTGTTTGCCAGGTCTACCTTCATGTTGTGAGGAGAGGCAGATTATTGGTAGAAATCTGTAAAACGTACTCAACCTGTCGCACTAAAGATGTCTTGGGAGAAGTTCCAAGAATTGTTCAACGAAAAGTACTTTTTCGAAAGTATTCATCACATGAAGGAGGTGGAATTCATCAAGCTGGAGCAAAATAATATGACCGTGACGCAATACGAGGCTAAGTTTGTCGAGTTATCCCGGTTTGCATCCCATTTGGTTGATAATGAGGAGAGAAAGACGCGAATATTTCTGCGAGATTTGAAACTCGAAATACGTCAATACCTCATTTCTCACAAACTTTGGTTGTATTCAGATGTTGTGAATAGGGCTCAGTCATTGGAGCGTGATAATAAGTCAACCTAACCAAGAGAGAGCATCTAGCAAAATGATAATACCAGTGGAAGATAGTAGATATTATGCTCTACTTGACTCTTCTAATGGATTGCTTGTTCCGCTGCAGTTAAACTTGTTGTTTATTGTATTCTATCAGTTTTTATACTTTTGAAGGCTAAGAATAATTTATTCTGTATTATCTTAGTCACAATATTCTTTACTGGGCTAGTTGAGCTCACCCTTTTTTTCATTGTTCTCTTCAGGAAATGAGAATATAGCTGGTACTAGTCGGGGAACGGAGTGATGGTCCGAGATGGTGGCAATATTAGTCATCACTATTCTATGAAATAGTGTGGTAATAAATATAATGAGGACTCCATTTGAGTTTGAATATTATCTACGAGACAATATTCGTGTTAAAACTCTCAGTTGTGTTTTGTCGTATTTTACACGACAGTTATATAATTAAGTTTATATTTGAATTCTATAGCATGTATTTAGTGACTCAGAATGGGTTGTGTATACCTATTTTGGGGGCGTTACAGTTGGTATCAAAGCTTAGGGATATGATCCCTGACTAAGAATTGAGGCTAGAACTAGGAGGGGAGAGACGGATAAATCCTTCGCTAGTTTGACCTACCTAAGCTTATTTATTTTCTAATTGGTCGGTCAGAATATAGGGATTATATGTGGCATGTCAATTAACCTTTGTTTTGTGGCCGTGTTTGAAAATGGTATCTGAAAATGTTGAGTTAAGCAATAGAGCACATGAGACCGTTGAGTCACCGCTGATCAATACCAAAGATAATGTGCATCAGGAAGGTAATAATCCTCAGGTAAACAACAACACCGACCAAATGATGAACGACGGAATGTTTAGGAGCTTTTTGCAATTCATGCAACATCAGACGAGACAGACTCCTGTTCAAAATGCAGGTGAAAACACTGGTGTTGATCAATTTCAAAATTAAAACTTACGTGCAAGTATACACGGTCAACAAGTAATAAAGTGATAAGAAAAGTATCGATCCCACGAGGATTTATTTAATAAAAATTACCAGGTATTAGTTCTTAACCAAACTAATTTTATTTAAACAATCAATTTAGGGTTTTGAATTAAATTATTTAATTAAACTAATTCTAATTATCACTAGTTAAAAATCAGATTATAGAGATTTAAGATCACAACTTCACTTATTGCTTCACTTATATTAAAACACTTCTTATTAATTACGCTCACTATTCTAGATTGTTAATCAGGAACTTATTAGTATTTATAACCACCTTCCGATGCATCACAAACATATTAATCCAAATCAACTGTTGATAGAATTAAATCAAACAACCTAATTAACTAATTCATTATATTCCTATGTGAATTACAATTAAAAAGGTTTTAAAGCACATGTTCCCTTATCAGATTACATGCGGCGTAAAGGCATATCCCTATCCTAAACACAAATGATGAATTTCAACACCATGCAGAAAACACAATCACATGCTATTATGATTAGATCTAAATCTATATTTCATCTCCCAAATCCATATGGATTATCGTGGTAATTGTTAGCTAGACAATTAAACAATTATGCATAAATCATAGTAGACAATCCCTAGAATAGATCACAATAATTAATAAAGAAGCATACTAAAATAAGTTATGTAGCAAGATCCGTTGCAATCTTAAACAAGAATTTAGCTCATAATCATTGAATTAAAATCAAGAATCCACATCTGAATAGACATTAAAAGACAAGAATAGAAGTAAAGGAAAGAATGAAATATGTTGTCTGCAAATCTGATGCTCCCCTCTTGCTCTTGATCTTCAATGATCTCCAAGTTGCTTCAATCTCCAATAATCTAATATAAACTAGAGTTTATGTTATAATCTAATGGAGTGTTTAATCTAATCTAAACTATGTAATCTCCTTTTATTTTATGCCTTACATCATATATTTATAGGCTACAAGTTCAATTTTTAGCTTAAGAATAAACCCAATCCAATTTGGAGTCAAAAAAGTGTCAAAATTCGCCCCAAAACGCGTCCAAGCTTGACTATACCCTTCCCCAATGCCTTAGCACTGTTCATGGCGCTGCAACACTGCCTCCTAGCACCCCGACACTGGGAATAGGCTTGAAATGGGCGACTCGGCGTTGGCCTCTTTTTCCAAAAATTTTCTTCTCCGACGTCTTTTGGAAAAATGGCCATAATTTCTTCGTCCGAACTCCGATTTTGATGATTCAAGATGTTCCGGAAAGAGGAGACATATATATACAACTTTCACTCTTTGAGCCTTTTGAAATAAGGTCCAGAGAAATACTGAAATTGTCTTTGAAGTGAGTGCTATGTAAATCACAAGCCGAAAACGCGAATCTAGCAACCCCTAACGTCGATCCAAGTAACTTTTGTCCCAATTCCTATAAACAACATAAAACATTCATGAATAGAAACAAACACTTAAAAACATCCAAAAGATTAAGCTCAAATCAACTCTATTATGTGTATAAAACTCACTCATCAACTGGCAACTCACGGCTGGTCACCGCTAAGCAGTTTAAGGACCTGGGACCACTGGAGTTTTTGGAAAAGCCAGAACCACATAAGGTAGAGACGTGGATAAAGTAGATCACCAAGATATTTGATGTCTTGGGATGCTTCGAGGAGCAAAAGGTTCCTTTTTCAACCTTCCTGTTGCGAGGAAAGGCAAATTATTGGTGAAAATCTGTAAAACGTACTCAATCTGCCACACTAAAGATGTCTTGGGAGAAGTTCCAAGAATTATTCAACGAAAAGTACTTTTCTGAAAGTATTCATCACATGAAGGAGGTGGAATTCATCAAGCTGGAGCAAAATAATATGACCGTGTCACAATACGAGGCTATATTTGTCGAGTTGTTCCGGTTTGCATCTCATTTGGTTGATAATGAGGAGAGAATGACGCGAATATTTCTGCGAGGTTTGAAACCTGAAATACGTCAATACCTCATTTCTCACAAACTTTGCTTGTATTCAGATGTTGTGAATAGGGCTCAGTTATTGGAGCGCGATAATGAGTCAACCCAACCAAGAGAGAGCAGCCAGTAAAATAATAATACTAGTGGTAGATAATAGATATTATGCTCTACTTGACTCTTCTAATGGATTGCTTGTTTCGCTGCAGTTAAACTTGTTGTTTATTGTATTCTATCAGTTTTTATACTGTTGAAGGCTAAGGATAATTTATTTTGCATTATCTTAGTCATTATATAATTTACTAGGCTAGTTGAGCTTACCCTTTTCTTTCATTGTTTTCTTCAAGAAATGAAAATATAGCTGGTACTAGTCAGAGAACGGAGTGATGGTCCGAGATGGTGGCTATAGTAGTCGTCACTATTCTATAAAATAATGTGATAATAAATGTAATGAGGACTCCATTTGAGTTTCGATATTGTCTACGAAATAATATTTGTGTTAACTCTCAGCTATGTTTTGTCGTATTTTACACGACAGTTGTATAATTAAGTTTGTATTAGAATTCTGAACCATATATTTGGTGACTCAGAATGGGTTGTGTATACCTATTTTGGGGGCGTCCCAAATAATATAATAATATAATTTTTTGTAATGGTAATATTATTATTATAATATATTATTTTCGGTATGTGAATAAAAGTGGAGTGAAGGTTATCATTTTGATTTTGAATTATTTTTTTTCAAATTCCCGTGCACCTCTGCACATTCTTTTCTTTTTTGTGGCCTGTTAATATGTCTGCAAGCTATAATTTCTCAAGAGTAGGCCCTCAACCTTGGAAATGAGTGGTTAGACAGAGAAAATGATAGGTTAGGCATATGTTAGGTAGAAAATTAGGCAGAGAAAGAAAAGAAAATTGGGCATGTTGTTTGTTTTTCCTCCGAGGTTTCACTATAAAAGGGAGGTTACCCCTCCTTCCTAAACACACCATAAATATCAGAAATTCTTATTCTATAATATTGTGAGTATTTCTTTTGATTATAAGAATACTTTGAGTGTAGCTTTTAGTGCAAGATTTTCTCAGGATAATATCCGATATTCCAAGTTAAATCTAGCTTCTACTAAGGTAAATGATATTATTTTATTTCAATACTCGTAAGAAATATCATTTTCTTTCATACTCCATATTATGTAAGGAATATTATTTCATTTTATATTCCTAAATTTAAACTTACTATGGTAAGTATTGCTTCTATAATTCCTGAAATGATTAAAAATTCCTTAAGTTTTGCACTTCATCTAATATTATTTCATTGGAATATCGGTCTGAATATTATTATTAAATTTTAATCTTTTCATGTTGGGATACTATTCATGGATACTATTCATATGGTACTATTCATACAGTACTATTTATGAGTACTATTAATAACATAATTTAATTTTCTTTTCTGTTCAAATTATTTTTGATACATGAAGATCATTCTTGAATTTTACTCCACAAATATTTATCATGTTGACAATTTGGACATTTGTGAACTCTGGATAAATTGAATTATAAATATCTAATATTTATCCTTTATCTCACTTGATTGAATCTTTATATCATTGTCATCATCCTCATGCTTATATTGTGTTGAAGTCATCTTTGGCCTGTAGTGCAAAGATGGACTGTTGATTGATATGATTATGACCAAGAATTGTGTATTGGTATAATCATAACCTTTAATGTTACAGATAAGGTTTGTGGTGAAAGTTCTCTTTGGTCCGTAGTGCATAGATGGGCAGGTGTTTAGCATGATCATGACCACTGGTGATACTAACGAATATCCTTGACCCGTAGTGCATGGATAATTCGTTGATTTGAAATATTTATTGATTGGTGTTACAAGGATAAAATATTGATGATGAACTTTTAAATCATAAAAGATAGTAGATATCCTGCTCTACTTGACTTTTCTAATGGATTGTTGTTTCTACTGCAGTTGTGATTTAAAACTTGTTGTCTATTGTATTCTATCAGATTTTTTCCTGTTGAGGACTAAAGATAATTTGTTCTACATTATCTTAGTCATAATATTTTTTACTGGGCTAATTGAGCTCACCCTTTTTCTTTTGGTTCCATTATTCTTCTCAGCTGGGACTAGTCCAAGATGATTATTTTAGTAATCCTCACTATTTTGTAAAATAGTGTGACAAGAATTGTAATGAGAATTTTATTTGAGTTTGGATATTGTCTACAAGATAATATTTGTATTAAAACTCACAGTGTATGTTTTGTCGTATTTTACACGACACATAATAGTTGTATAAATGAAGTTGTATTTGAATTCTGTACCATGTATTTGGCGACTCAGAATGGGTTTTATGGACCTATTTTGTGGGCGTCACAATTATCGTCTCAATATAGATGAGAGGTTAAGGTGTTGCAAGCAATTCACCCAACAACTGTTCTAGAAATGATCCGGGCGACGACCACCTCATGCAAGCGTGTCGTGGAGTCTATCATTTGGTATTAAAGCTAAGCCTTTCTAGCAAGTTACTTATCTTTAATTTCTTTTACAATTGTTGAGTAAAAAAAAGAGTAATTTTTTTTCTTCAGATTTTATAATATTGTCGATTGCATACTATTGTGAGGATTCCTATCTTCTATATCTTATTTCGTGATAAGTTATTTTTGAATTGATTAGTAAAAATCGAGAATTGCTAGGTGAATTCAAGAAGAAGCTATTAGAGAGAATATTTAGAGGTAAAAGGCTCAATAGTGAGATTAATCAAGGGTAAAAGTCAAGATTGTTGACTGTATACATGAGAAAGCCATTGATTCGAGCAAAACACTAAAGGGAGTGGTGAGGAAACTGTTTTCTTTTAACCCTTGTTTTGCAGGAAACATGTCTAGCTCCAAGACAAAGGAACTTATGAGGAACAACCCTCGATGGCTGAATTGAAATTCCAGATGGAAGCCATGCATAAATACTGGGATCGAAGGTTGAGAAAGACTATGGAACAAATGCAAGAACAATTAGATTAGATAAGGGTATCTATAGTTGAGTTATCGCAAAACACTCATGGGACACATAATAAGGAGAGAGCTCAACAAACTAATGCAAGGAAGGAAGATCCTTATGATGATGACAGTGCGGGGGAAGATCGTGAATCCAATTTTCTACATTGAAGACACGGAGGAACTAGGGAAAGAGGAGGACGGGATAGAGAAGATCGCAATTTGGATATGGTAACCAAGATGGAGCGGATCTTTGATTATCATAACTACTCAGACCTTAAAAAAGTCATGTTGGCTGTGACCAATTTTGCTAGATAAACATTGATATGGTGGGATCAGTTGACAGCTAATCAGAGGAGGTGTGATGAGCGGCCGATTATAACTTGGGCGGAAATGAAAACTGTCATAAAAAAGAGGTTTGTACCAACATACTATCAATTGGAGATCATTTGTAGTTTGTAAACTATAAAATAAGGAAGTTGGAGTGTGGATGATTATTACAGGGAGATGGAAATGATAAAGGATCGAGCAAATTTGGTCGAGGATAATGAAACAACGATGGCTAGATTCTCAGGAGGATTGATTGGGAGATTGCGGACTTGGTTGAACAATAACATTATTTGGAGTTAGAAGAACTGGTCCATATGGCTACAAAGATAAAGAAACAACTCAAGAGAAAAGTAGGACAACGAGGACAATCTAATGTTAGTTCATCATTGAGACCTAATTTTGCGAAGCGAGAGGAAAAATTAGCTGTGATCAAACCAAAGGTGGAACCTAAGCAAGGATCGACTAGTCGAGCCCTATGAAGCCTTATATGGTAGAAAGTGTAGAACACCTTTGTGTTGGGACGAGTTCGGGGAAAGACAAATGTTAGGACCAGAGATAATCCAACACACCACCGAGACAATTCGAGTTATACGCAAGAGATTACAAGCGTCTCAAGATCGACAGCGGAAGTATGTTGATCCACACTGACAACAACGAAACTTTAATGTTGGAAGCCACGTATTCTTGAAAGTGTCCCCTTGGAAGGGCAAGATACGTTTTGTCAAGAAAGGAAAATTGAGTCTAAGATTCATTGGACCATTTGAAATTTTGAGGAGGATAGGTGAGGTAGCTTATGAAATAGCTCTACCTCCTGAATTAAACCATATTCATAATGTATTTCATGTGTCCGTATTACGACCGAATAAACCCGACTATAAACATGTTATAAACTATGAACCTATCCAAATCAAAGATGATCTATCTTATATAGACGAACCTGTTCAGATCATCGACCGGAAAAAGCAAGTCTTAAGAAACAAAGTGAGAGCATCGATTAAGGTGTAAGACCCCGAATTTTATGAAATAAAAGTATTCAATTTTTCTTATAATTACTATTCAGTAAATGGTTAAATTGATAAATGTTAAAGTTAAGGGTGATATATGATATTTTTTCAAAATACACAAGTGGTTATAAAATATTCATTGTTGTCGGGGAATATTCGTTTGGTCGGGGAATATTCTTTCTGTCGGGGAATATTCGTACGACGGCGCAGCCATTTGTGGGCCCCATAACAGAATAACTGTCGGATGAAGAAAACGACAAATTTGAGTTTTTAGAAATAACGGCGTAGTTGTTACCGTTAACACTGTTGGAATACCCGGTGGTTAAAATACAGTAATACGCGTTATTGCACAGTATTTTTGAAATTATTAATTCTTATGTAAGAAGGCACTACTCAATAATTGTTACAGTAATTACTGTTTAATAATTTATTTTATTGATTCAATAATTGCTGCGTTGATATTTTATATTATTGTTGTTTCAATAATTGTTGCTGCACAGTATTTTCCATTATCAGATCAATAATTCATATTATTTAAATAATATTATTAGATAGCATTATTGGCAATGTCTAGAAAGTTCTATCTAAGGAGAGGTTTGGTCATCTAATTGCGCGCTAGTAAGGAGAAATCCTTATTGGAAAGCCCCCTCCTTCCTGGGAACGGTCTGTGACTCTGTAATATTATTTGTGAATAATTAATTATTGATTCATATGATAAGGAAATATTTATTTTATGTGGATATAAATGAGGGAAATATTTTTGTGGTTAAAAATGAAGGAGTTAATGTTGAAGTGTTTTATCTGTATTTTTGTCAGAACGGAGGTATTGAAAATCAAATTAGGGTTTTTGAGATATTTTGCGAGGGTTATAATTTTTAATCCGACCGTTGAATCGTGGTAATATTTGGATATGTTATACATATATAAGTTGAGTATATGTCCATAAATTTTGAACCGTTAAAAATGAACGTATGATTTATTATGAATTTTACGAGATGACTGGTTCAGAAATTGTTGAATTTTTGGAGTTTATCATTTTTGTGGAAAATTCTAGAATTGGTGGGCCCCACTCTTGGTTGGTGAAGAAATGTGCTGATATTTTTATTCAAATGTGGTAGGCTTGAATAGTAGCATGTAAAGCCATCAGGTTACAGGTTAAGTCTGCTTCGGCGTGCTAATATTTTTCTATAAATAGAGGGCTAAGTTAGAATTGAAAATCACACCAAAAACATAAGCTTTTTCTCTTTCTCTCTCTATATTATAAAGAATATTTTGTGAGTATTTAGATACTTTGAGAGTTGCTATTCAGTGCAAGTTTCCTTCGACTTTGCATTCCAGTCAGAAATACTGCACTTTTGAGGTAAGAGATAGTAAGGGATAGTAGGGGATTTTAAGGGTTGTTATATTTTCCAGTTTCGTAATTTTTCTGACTTTCAAAAATTCTGGAAAAATTTGAAATGATATTTTGATGAGTTTTCTTGATTGTGTCCAAAAATGGTGATTTTTGGATGTATAGATTGAGAGTTATGAATTTTATGAGAAAAGACTATTTTAAAAGTAACCGCTTATAATTCCTTGTGGTTAATTCCAAAATTGATAAAATTTTTATTGAAAGTATATCTATATAATATCAGTGTACTCTGTAAATTTCGGAATTTTTGGATAAAAGTACAATTTATGATAAATGTCTAAATATTCGGTTGTTTTGGCCATATGAAAAATAGTAAATGAGTTTTAAAAATTCTGAGAAAAATATATGTTCAATATGAGACTATATTCTGCTAAATCCCAGAAAAGAAATATTTTTGGAACTGATTTGGTATTTTTCATGAAAATGGTCTAGTTATGAGTAAATGAATTAAATATGTTTTGTGAAGTAAGAAAATTAAAAAATAGGATTTTATGACTTGAGAATCCTATATGAGGTATATGCAGATTTTTGATGAGGGTTTTGGTTATTGGTGATAAAATCTTATGAGTTTGGCATTTTAGAATGATTAAATGTATTATTTAGTAAAGTGTAAACAATTAAAATAAATTGTTTATAAGTTTAAGAAATATTATTCTTTCAATATCATTATACCGAAATATTAGTATGTATTTTATTGTGGAATTTCTATCTTTTTGTGTCGGAGTTACTATTCATGAGTTACTATTCATGAATTACTATTCACGAGTTACTATGCACGAGTTACTATTCACGAGTTACTATTCACGAGTACTATTCACGACAAAAATTAGTTTCTTTTTCTGACCAAATTATCGTTGATTTATGATTGTTGCTCTCGAAAATAAATGCAGTTGTTGATCATATTGTTTTTATTATCATATATAACATTTTTATAACCCTAATGTTGAAATTCTCTTTCACTTGAGTGTAAAGATGGGTAGATTGTTGGTATGATTATGACTATGGGTTCTCTTTGGCCAGTAGTGCAAAGTTGAATTGTTGACTGGTGTGATCATGACCATTGAATTTATAACTGAATATCTTTAGCTTAAGTGTAAAGGTGAATTGATCAATATGGTTATAATTATTGTTTATATAAATTCTGAAATGATTATATATTTCTTTGAGATATGAATATATTTGGCATGTAGTGCAAATATGAACTGTTGAGGAATATCTTTGGCCTGTAGTGTAAAGATGAACTGTTGTTGAATATCTTTGGCCTGTAGTGCAAAGATGGTTTGTTGATTAATATCTTTGGCAGTAGTGCAAAGATAGATTTATTAGCATGATTATGAACAGGAACTGTAATTTGGTATAACCATGATCTTTGATGTTTCAGGTAAAGACAGGTGATGAAAATTATCTTCGTCTTAGGTGCGAAGAAAAATTTAGAATCACAATTACGATTATGAGTTATTCATATGATTGTGGAAAGGAACTGTTGAGTGATGTTACAGGGATAAAACATTGTTGGTGGATTTTTAACATGGAGAAGATAATAGACTTTATAGTCTATTTGACTCTTCTAATGGATTGCTCGTTCCGCTGCAACTATGGTTGAAATTTTTATCATCTACCATATGTTCTAAATATCTGATTTATTACTGGTGAAGACTATTGATAATTTATTTATCTTTAGTCATGATATTCTTTACTGGGCTAGTTGTGCTCACCCTTTTGTTTCACAATTCCTTTCAGGTAATAAGAGTGTAGCTGGGTCGAGCGGGGGTAACAAGGGAATAGAACGGTGGTCATCATTTAGTAGTTATATTTGGTGAAGAAAATAGGGTGAGGCGAACCCAACGTTGGAAGGGTGTTTTGTCACTATCATACAAGATGTCTAATGACATACAACCTTGTGTCATCATAAGACAGGGTTGTGCTCATCCACTTGCTGAGTATCTTTACGAGCACTACCTATATAATCTTGGTGTTTGTTTGAAGTATAATTCTCAATTAGAGACAGTGGAGATAATGATATGTCAAGAGAAGACTCACCATTGGGAAGAATATGATAGTAAACTTCTCGTTTTTCTTTGGGGTCTATTGGGTCAACCAAGGATAATTCTGTGGCCATATGATATCTATCATAACCTAGAAGCATGGCCTCCCATGTACGAAGGTTTCCTTGAGCACTTCCCAAAGATTTTAGTTTCTAAAACAGTTTTTGACTGTACCTATATGTAAGGTACCTTTGTGAGGTGTTGATACATGATGGTGTCCAATGTCACATTTGGTATATATTTGTATCCAAACTCACAGTATATGTGTTGTTGTATTTTGCACGACAATTGTTGTAATAAAGTTGTAGTTGTTTTCTGTACCATGTATTTGACGACTCAGAATGAGTTGGGTGGAATGGACCTATTTTGGGGTTGTCACATAAGGTGATATGGAGAAATCAGAACGTTGAAGAGGCCACATGAGAGCTCAAAAATAAAATGCGAGAGAACTATCCCCATTTATTTACTTAACTTATACTGTAATTTCGAGGACGAAATTCTTATTAGAGGGGGTGAATGTGAAATCCCAAAACCTTAATAAGACTCGATTTTGTAAATTCTGTATCTATCAATAAAAATATTTCCGTTCTGAATGCTTATTGTGTTATTATATACTCTGTTGAAGAATTAGGTCAAATAAAATTTTCTCCAAAAAACGTCGTGCTTGACACGTCGTCCTTAAAATTTTTCTTCCGTATTCAGACTTTTCGGTATATTTGTTTTGACAAGCTGTTTTGTTGTGCTTACACTGACAAAACACTTTGTCATGCTTGTTGGGATATGTGTAAACCCTAAGTTAGGAAACACTAATGTAACGACTTAGAAAATTCTATATAATATTCAATTATTATAATGTCAAATTTTGTGTATAATTTTTTTTCTTTTAATTATACTTAATTGATGCGGTATTATAATTTTTACTACTTAATAATTTGTTAAGTAGATTATGAATGGTAAAGGAAGGGAAGAATGATATACATTATTATAATGATATTGTGACGCCCCCAAATCTGGGTATTTTCTACACGACAGATGGTGCTACACGGTGCTATTGTTCACACATACATTCAATTGAAATACCTCAAAAGAGTGAATATGTCTTCTATATATTACAAAATAATATTTTCCTTCCCAGGTTCTTTGTAACCATTACATATGTTCTTCATCATAGTATCAAATAAATACAAAATTCATACTATACTATTACAAAGGCAACTACTTGTCCACCTTAGCCTTTCCTTTATCCTTAATAGATCTTTCGGTCCGTTCATTCTTAGCTGCATTCATATGGTTCAAACAAGGGTGAGCATAACTAGCTCAACAAGTATAACAATTTCATTTGAGCAATATGTTTGAATCATATGAATATATATATCTTCTATAACTGAATCAATAGTTATGAAGCACTATATATAATTCAAAATAACACTTCTCTTTCCTTTAAAATGTTTAACAATGAACAACATTTGTTAAACCATGATTTTGGTCCAAGACCTTGAGCATTTTATTCTTTCTTTAAAAAGGACAACCCGACACCAAGTCCGTAAGTCCGACATTTCTTGTGAGCATGTCGAGGTGATTAGCCTATAGTACTCTATGTTGTACAACACTACTTCATTAAACGTATCTACGTTTAAGTTTTGGCAACCTCACGTGCCTGTCGATCGATGACAAAACATTTATTTAGTCATACTCAGTCTTTCTTTGAATCCATACCAAACAGTTAGCATAAGATATCAATTTCAATAATATTTTGATAGATTGTAATGAAATCCACAAAATACTCTATGTCTAGCCGAAGGAATTGACTTTGACTTCTTTGTACATCAATTCATGCGTAAGATACATGGATCATAAAGGTTTTCCAAAATGAACATTTACAAGGGTTTAGAACACTTTCCTTTAGCGTCTTCTATTATTAATTCACTTCCCTTTTGAGTCTTTATAGATTCTACATCACATAATTACATAGCATACCACATTAGGTCATAAACAATCATCAAGTATTGTCATTAACCTATCTTCTCCTTTCTTTTCGGTCTAACTATCCATTTACTTAACTAACATTCATTACGGCTTTATAATATGTTATTGTTATAAGTAATCTTATTCATTCAATGCTTAAGCAATTACATTACAAGTAATCTCAAACATTCATTCATCGTGCGTACAGTTTTTGAATTATTAAATTGACTTCATGTTTACATTTTTGTAACCTTTCGTTAACTTTTAATAGCTAAACTTAAGATTTTAATCATCCTTTATGATGTTACTTAAGTTTAATTAAGGTAATAATTCACCTTCAATCAACTTCCTTTTTCTTTATATTCATTATTATTCTTCTCCGCCTCTTGCCTAGTACTGGCGCTGCGGTGCCAGTTTCCTTCTTATATGTCATGTTGCAACGTGACTCATCAGTGTCTGGGATCCAGGCATGGCGCTACAGCGCTATGTTCATAAGCTTGGGTGGCGCTGCTGCGCCGTACCTGAGCCTTGGAATTTTTTTAAGTTTTTCAATATCAATCCTTTCTGGGCTCGTAACTTAATTGTTATAAGTCAGAATTGGCTCGTTCAAAAGCCATTATCTCACATATCTTGTATACTACGATTTCATTAGGACAACTTACATTTCCGAATCTGTTAACATTAAATTCACTGTTTAAATTTTCTATTACGCGTTCGTTAAATGTTCGTGAACGTTCATAGCTCATTTATTCGTTTTAAGTCGAAATTTGACCATTCTTGAGTCCACAACTCTTAAATGCAAAGTTCTACTATACGCCATCAAAAACTAAGGTTTCCGAGTTAAACGACGACTTTTGACTTTCATTCTGAGAATTTCACGATTTCAACGATTTTCGTCTAATCTCGTAAATTTAGCCAGAACTTCGTTACTTGAGATTTTTACTCCGTTCAAAATGGATTCATTCCATTATCCAAACATCCATCATACTAAACAAACATATATCATATAATCCTACATATGATGGTTTTAAGCTTGTCCATCAACAACATAAGATAAATTTTCATGTTTTCTTCATTAGTTCATATTTCTATGATTATGATTACACTTGTAACATGATTATTAATGTTTAAATCCACTAATAGCCATCCTTGTTACTCCTTATGATACATGCTCCACCAATAACTACTTCTCTATTAAATCTATAAATGAAGAGATGAAGATTAAAGGTTAACATTTCATTACCTTTGATGTTCTAGCTTTCTTCTTCTTCTTCTTGAATTAATTAAGATAATTCTCACTTCTCTCTCAATATGATTGTTCTAAGTGTTGGTGGAAATTAAACAACCAACAAAAGACTAATTAAGCTTCCTATTTATAAGCTTTGCAAAGTGAAGGCAAAGGAGTCAAAAAGCCACCCACCTCCTTACTATTCAATACTTGCTACCAAAGCCACCTCCTTTACTTAGCCACCAAGTAGCCAGCCATGACTCACCATGCGGGGCCCACATGGGTTGCCCCATTGGTTTTTCTCACCCGGTGACCCATCGATTCGATCCACGGGTTCGGTTCTTAGTTTAATTAACTTTGGGCTTAACATTGGGCTTGAATTAATTATCTTTGGGCCTTAATATAATTCACTTGGACTTGCCAAGTTTCATATCCAAATCCTACTAGTCCATTAATAATGATATAGGCTTTTACCGTATAATCTTCGTATTCTTCTCGTATAATAGTTCGTATAAACATATATATTATGTTATCTTTCATATATACTTGTACAATACCTTGTATTATACTCGTATTCATTACATCGTATAATAACTTTCTTATTATACGATCATCAATTATCCAAATCTTCACTTTCCCTAACATTCTCGAACTTAGTACGCAGGCGAAAAACTGCGTTTGTCATAACTGAATTATTATTAGATAATCCATCCTTTCTTATCATTCTATCGTTACATATTTCTCGAAAGTTCAAAAATAATTCCCGAGCAGAAATGGATGAATAGTATTTTTCAGAGAATTTCTCAAAAAACTTTTATTTTCGTCTTGGAAATTCAAACACTTTATTTCTAGCACTTAGCCAGAATACTACGATTAAATCTCTCTTTTAGGTTATGGAATAACCTATATTTCGCTTACTCGTTATAAATAACATATATTATAATTTTATTCATTATTTATTCAAATAAAATTATTTTACATTATAATCCGATTTTCTCGGTTGTTACATTCTTCCCCCCTTATAAGGATTTTGTCCCCAGAATCTCACCATAAGTTAGTCAAACAAATGAGGGTAATTCTTCTTCATCTTTTCTTCAAGTTCCCACGTCGCTTCTTCGACATCGTGGTTTCTCCATACTACCTTCACCGAAGGTATAACTTTATTTCTTAGAACTTGCTCTTTTCTATCAACGATTTCCATAGGCATTTCTTTATACGTCAAGTCTTTGTCAACATGAATAGGCTCATACTCTGTTACGTGCTTATAATATGGTTTATAAGGACGTAACACAGATACATAAAACACATTGTGTATGCGCTCTAAGTCTAGAGGTAATGCTACCATGTAAGCTATCTCTCCTACCTTTTTTAATATTTCGAAAGGTCCTATAAACCTTTGACTTAACTTTCCCTTCTTTCCAAAGCGTATCTTTTCTTTCCAGGGAGATACCTTTAGAAACACATACGAGCTGACTTCAAACTCTCTTCTCATTCGATGAGGATCTACATACTTTTTCTATCTGTCTTGAGCTGCTACCAGTCGCATTCGTATCAACTTAACTATATCCGCTGTTTGTTGTACCATTTTAGGTCCTAGCATTCGGCGTTCTCCTACTTTATCCCAACACAATGGTGTTCTGCACTTCCTTCCATATAAATCTTCATAAGGCGGCATGCCTATGGTTCCATGATAACTGTTGTTATACGCAAACTCTACTAACGGTAGATGATCATCCTAACTACATTTGAAATCCTTAACGCAAGATTGTAGCATATCTTCTAACATTTGAATTGTTCTTTTGCTCTGCCCATCTGTCTGTGGATGATAAGCTATACTTAATTTCAACTGCGTTCCCATCTGTTCTTATAGACTTCTCCAGAAATTTGATGTGAATCGTGGATCACGATCTGACACTATCGAAACTGGTACCTCATGTCTGGAAATAATTTTTTGACATAAAGTTTAGCTAACTGATCTAAGTTAAACTTGACTCTTATTGGCAAAAAGTGAGCCGACTTTGTCAACCGGTCCACTATTACCCAAATAGCGTTGTACCCTCTTTGCGTAGTTGGAAGTCCTACCACAAAATCCATTATGATATGTTCCCACTTCCATTCTGAAATTTCCAATGACTGTAACAAGCCGCTTAGTCGTTGATGTTCAGCCTTAACTTTTTGACAAGTTAAGCACCTACTTACATATTCTGTTATCTTCCTCTTCATGTTTGGTCACAAAAAACTCTGTCGAAGGTCTTGATACATCTTAGTACTACCAGGATGAATCAAGTACCTTGAACTATGAGCCTTTTGTAGTATTTCCTCCTTTAAATCTATTTCACTTGGAACCCAAATTATTCCTTCAAATCTTAATATCCCTTCTTTATCAAGACTATACTTTATTTATTTTTTATCTGCTAGTCGTTTCTTCATCTGGTCACACTCATCATTTCTGAGTTGTACCTCTTTGTCTCTCTCTACAATGGTAGGTCGAGTCTCCATGGTAAACAATTTCTAACCCGATCCGCTTGGTAACTTCACCTCTAACTCTATTCTAGCCATCTCTGTTATTAACTCAGTTTGAGCCGTTAACATAGATAACTTTTCCCGATCCTTTCTACTTAAGGCATCGATCACCACATTCGCTTTTCCTGGATGATACAGGATATCACAGTCATAATCCTTTATCAACTCTAGCCATGTCCTCTGTCTCATATTTAAGTCTTTTTGTGTGAAGATATATTTTAGACTTTTATGGTCCGTGTATATCTCACATTTCTCTCCATATAGATAATGCCTCCAAATTTTTAAGGCAAATACTACTGCTGCCAGTCCCCGATCATGAGTAGGATAAACTTTTTCATAATCCTTTAACTGTCATGATGCGTACGCAATGACCTTGCCATGCTACATGAACACGCAACCTAGTCCTCTATGCGAAGCATCACTATAAACTACAAAATTCCCTGTATCGTTGGGTAAAGATAATATAGGTGCTCCACTCAACCTTTTCTTCAGTTCTTGAAAACTGTCTTCACACTTCTCCGTCCATACGTACTTCACTGTCTTTCTTGTTAAATTAGTCAACAGAGTAGCTATCTTAGAAAAATCTTGGATAAATCTTCGATAGTATCCCGCTAACTTTAGGAACTCCGTACCTCTGTCGGTGTTTTCGGTTGTTCCCAATTAATCACTGCTTCCACCTTCGCTCGGTCCACTAAAATTCAATCTTTGTCAATAATGTGTCCCAAAAACTGCACTCTTTCAAGCCAAAATTCACACTTAGTCAATTTCGGATATAACTTTTCCTTCCTTAGTGTCTCCAACACTAATCTTAGGTGTTCAGCGTAATCTTCTGGCGTCTTAGAATAGACTAGAATATCATCGATAAACACTACGACGAACTTGTCCAAATATTGTTTTAACACTCTGTTCATCATATCCATGAATGCAACTGGTGCATTTGTCAACCCAAATGACATTACCAAAATCTTGTAATGGCCGTAACGAGTCCTGAATGTCGTCTTAGGTACATCCTCCTTCCTAACTTTTAACTGATGATACCCCATTTGCAAATCTATCTTAGAAAAATACTTTTCCTCTTTCAATTGATCAAAGAGATCATCGATCCTGGGCAATGGGTATTTATTCTTTATTGTTAACTTTTTTAACTCTCGATAGTCGATACAAAGTCTCAATGATCCATCCTTCTTCTTCACAAATAGTACCAGTACTCCCTACGGCGAAACACTCGGTTGAATGTATTTTCTATCTAACAGTTCTTGTTGTTGAACCATTAACTCCTTCATTTCTACTGGCGCCATACGATACGGTGCCCTTGAAACTGGTGTTGCTCCTGGCACAATGTCTATTAAGAATTCAATCTCCCTATCCGGTGGAAGACCTGGTAATTCACTTGGAAATACATCCACGAATTCTTTGACTATAGGTATTTGTTCCATCATTGCTCCCACTCTCTGGGTATCAACAACATGACACAAATAACCTACACATCCCTTCCTCAGCAGTTTTCTAGTTTGTATCATGGTAAGACAACACGAACGTCCCGGCGACTTACTACCGTAAAACACTACCTTAGGTTGTTTCAACGTTCGAAGATTTATACATTTCCTTTGACAATCTATACTTTCACCATGGTTAAACAACCAATCCATCCCCAGAATTACATCAAATTCTCCCAACTTTATCGGTATTAAATCTACTGAAAATTTATAACCTCGTATTTCTACACAACAACGCCTATGAATATGATCAACAAGAATTATTCCTTCATTTGCTACCTTAATATTCAAAGGTATATGCAATCTTTCAGAAAGTAATCATAATCGTCTAGCAAATTCACATGCTATAAAAGAACAAGTGTGACACCCCAAATATGGGTACTTTGTAAGACCCCAACTTTTATAAATAAAGATGAATTTTCTATAAATATCATTTTTGAATATTATGGAGTTAATTTGATATAATGTTATAGTTGTGGGTAATATTTATAAATTTTGCAAAGTAAGCAAGTTGTTTTAAAATATTCGTTTGGTCGGGAAATATTCTTTTTGTCGGAGAATATTCGTACGACGGCACAATCATTGGTGGACCCCACAACAGAAGTATAGTCGTAGTTAGAAAACGACAAAATTATCTTTCTATAAAAATAACGGCTGAGGTGTTACCGTTAAAACTGTTAAAACTGTTGAACTACCCGATAGTAAAAGTACAGTAATACGCGTGGTTGCATAGTAGCACACGGTATTGATTATTGATGCTTACGTGAGAAGTCACTCAGCTATACTCAATTATTACTACAGTAATTACTGTATCATATCTCTTAAATTATTGTCATAGTATCATCTGTATAATATGTTATATTATTAAATCAATAATTGAGACGTTGTGGTAAATTTAGTTATTTTTATGGGGGGCCCATATGTCATCATCTAAGAGTCTCTTCGTCAATAGTAATTACCGTCATCAATAGTATTTACCTTGGTCAATAGTAATTACCGTCGTCAATAGTATTTACCTTGGTCAATAGTAATTACCATCGTCAATAGTATTTACCTTGGTCAATAGTATTTACCTTGGTCAATAGTAATTACCTTCGTCAATAATATTTACCTTGGTCAATAGTAATTACTTTCGTCATTAGTAGTTGTCCCTTCAATATTACCAAGAGTCATTTGACCCTTCGTTAAGACCAAGAGTCATTTGACCCTTCGTTAAGACCAAGAGCCACCCTCAGTTTTTCTATAAATAGAGGCCTAGGGCTTCATTATTTTTCACGAATTCATTCAAGCTATAGAGAGAAAAAGTATAGAGAGAATAAGAGAGAGAGAATAAAAGTATTCTGCTACTTCACTTTTCCAATATCCAGTTCTTTTAAGGTAAGGGGTGTTATTCTTTCTTATTCATGAAGAGAACTTTTGTTATTCCATTCTTTATTATTCTGTTGGAATAACCAGTATACGCGGTCTACCCTATACTTGGTGACATTCTTCTATTATTCTGTTGGAACATCCTGTCTGTGTGTTTTACACCGGACCTGGTTCCGTTTTTATTATTATTCTGTTGGAACATCCTGTCTGTGTGTTATTCACCGGACCTGGTTCCGTCTTGTTATTATTCTGTTGGAACATCCTGTCTGTGTGTTTTACACCGGACCTGGTTCCATTATTTATTATTCTGTCGGAATATCCTGTCTGTGCGTTTACGCCGGACCTGGTTCCAATATTTATTATTCTGTCGGAATATCCTGTCTGTGCGTTTACGCCGGACCTGGTTCCATTATTTATTATTCTGTTGGAATAACCTGTCTGTGCGGTCTATCGCATGCATGGTGATTTCTTTTGTTATTCTATTCTTTATTATACTCAGTTGGTTAAGTTTTGACTTCTATACTCCATGAAATTTGTGGAATATCCTTGACATTTGCGCTTCATCTAGTATCTATTCATGAAAATATTCTCCTGATCATTCTTGAATTTTACTCCACAAAGTAGTATCATGTTGACAATTTGGACGTTGTTAATTCTTGGATAAATTAATTCTTGAACTTGTTTTATTGAATTCTTATATCATTGTCATCATCCTCATGTTTATATTCTGTTGAAAGTCATCTGTGGCCTGTAGTGCATAGATGGACTTGGTATGATTATGACCAGGGATTATTCGGTATAATCATGACCGTAATGTTACAAATGATGTGGTAAAAGTCCTCATTGGCCCGTAGTGCGTTGATGGACAGTTGTTGGCATGATCATGACCATTAATGAATATACGAATATCATTGGCCGTAGTGCAGGGGTGATTCGATGATGTGAATAATTTTATTAAGCTGAGTCTCAGCGATCACAGTGTTGGAAAATCTTTTAAATCATAAAAGATAGTAGAGTTTATTTTCTACTTGACTCTTTTAATGGATTGCTTGTTCCGCTGCAGTTAAACTTGATGTCTATTATATTTTATCAGTTTAACATTGTTGAAGGCTAATGATAATTTATTCTGCATTATCTTAGTCATAATATTTCTTACTGTGCTAGTTGAGCTCACCCTTTCTTTCACTGTTCTCTTCAGGAAATGAGAACGTAGCTGGGGCAAGTCGGGGAACGGAGTGATGGTCCGAATGATAGTATTAGTTAGTAGTCCTCACTATTCTATGTAATGGTGTGTTAATAAATGTAATGAGGACTCCTTTTGAGTATGAATACTCTCTAGAAGATAATATTTGTATTCAAACTCACAGTTTATGTTTTGTCGTATTGTACACGACAGATGTATTAGTAAGTTGTATTTGTATTCTGTACTTTGTATCTGACGACCCAAGATGGGTGATGTATACCTAATTTTGGGGGCGTCACATACTTCATTTTTCTAAGACTTGGTGTTCACTTTTCAAACATTCATACTATCTACCCAAATATGATAACATTTAAACCATAAATCCTCCCATTAAAGGGTTACATCATTAAATCAAAAAGTCTCCCAGATTATCTAACCTTTAACATAAATCAAGTGCGAAAATAAAAATAGTTACATCACATCATTTAAATAAAGTCTATCATCATGACAATAAATGAAATTATAATTCTTCATCGCTTGAACATTTTTCCCTTTCATTTGCTAGTGGTAGGTTCATCGACCTTCTCAATTTTAGCTGCAATGAGTGTATATATATGCAAGAGTGAGTAAAACAAATGCTCACTAGATATAGCAATGAACAACAAGAGAATAATAACTACCAATGAATAGGCTCATCAAAACTGAATAGTACTCATTCAATGATAACTAAAACCTGGAATCAAAATATGAAATATATCTGAGAGTCATAAGACCACGAACTATGCCCACGGTTACAAGTAATCTTTCAACTTTAACCTAAACAGTTATACTGTAGGGACTTCACGTACTTAGGGGGATCAACCCTTCGTACCATGTATTGTGCACAAACATCTAAACACATCGCTTACCCTTATAATTGGGTTGTTCTTCTCAGTTTTTAGAGTACAAGTCTGCACCAAAGAAAGTTTGGTTTGGATAAACTTCAAGGGTAATTTAGAGTTTAACGATCATCAACTAAAGGACTAGTTGAATCAATCAAAGTTCAATAACACTATAATTGATCAATAACTGCATAATGTGGAATGATTAAGAATAGGGGAACCAACTATACATTTAACTCATGCTTGAAAATAACTAAATAGCATAAGCATTGAATAAAATGATAAACCTTTGCCTGAACAATAATAAGCTAGGTCTATGATCTTGTCAAATTAGAAATTGGATTACTAAACATATATTAATTGATGGCAAGCTGGAAACAAAGCTTGCTCAACATGATAATAACTTGTGCAAAGTAATTGAAATACGACAGTTCAATACTAGGAATTAGAGTTCGAGAAGCATTCACTATAAAAGAATGAACCAAAGAAACTTGCTTAACTATAAACAAGTTAGAGTAGATCAACAATATATGATTAGAATTCAAAACTTGCTCGAATAAAGTTAGGGTTAAAACTTGCTCAAATAAAATTTAGGAATAAAGAACTTGCTCAATAAAAGTTTAGGGTAAGAAACTTGCCTCGTGCGTAAGCTATAAATTTACAACTCACTTTCACCTACATACAGTATTAGAATCACAATATCTATTAGATATACTAACATCCACTTTTCAAAATAACACTCACCCCTAGTTAAACTTGTTATTTTAGTACAAGTCCTACTTTTTCATACACATTTCAAAATCACAAGTGTTAATTTCACAACACTTATTCATTATTCATTAAGTTTCTTAAATCATAACATATCATTTTCATAACTTACTAATTTTACACTTTAGAATTATTAACCACATGATACGATTCTGTTTTAACCTTTACATTACATGTTTCTCACATTACAATGGGTGTCCAAAGTCTGCAGAAGTAGCAGACTTCACTGGGTCTGACTGACTACTGGCGCAGCCGCGCCATAATTACCCTAGAGTCTGGCGCGCTCGCGCTCGGCACCAGTATCAGTTTTGCAGAATGCGAGTTTCGACTCTGTTCTAAGTCAACTAACACGAATTTCATCCGCAAAACAGTAAATTAAGCATACCCAATTGACATAGAACTCATACAAACATGATTCCTCACATATACATTAACTTAGAACAATTAAACAACAACTAATTTAAATCCTTTAAATTTCATGTTTTATACAAAAACACCATTTTTAATATCATTTACAAAAATCATCACTGTGATCACAATTCTTGTCCAATTTAACTCATTAAAACTACGTTCTCTTCTTTTCTTAATGGACTAGCATAATCAAGACTCAATTTATAGATTAGTTTACAAATTAACCACCATATTTGGTACTTTCACAAGCTACATGTATAAACATACACTAAAAACAGTTTTCTTTCTTTTTAAGCGTAATTTGCATACAATTCCTTGTCTAAATACAAACTCTCACATCACAAATACATATAATCACAAGTTATCAGTTGTATATCAACAATTCAACAAATTGAATTCACAAAACTTAGAAAGTTTATGTCGTAAAACACACACACACACACACATTTATATATATATATATATATATATATATATATGTATGTATGTATACAATATTAAGGTTATAGAACATACCTTCAATTACTTAGTAATCCTTTCTAACCACAAAAAATTGCTCGGAAACTCAGAAATTTCTCTCAATCTCTCTCTAGTCTCTCTCAAATTCTCTATAACTCTTCTTTCTTCTCTTAGTATTAGAATAGGCCACTAACACTATGAGTAAACTAAAACTGATATGGCCATAATACGCCTAATTACTAATTTAGCAGTTACAAAGTAATAAACATATATCAGTTATAAATATATTTTATATTATTTGATTTATTATAATTCAAATTCAAAATTTAAAAGCCATAAGGCTTTGTTTGGATAAAACTAATTAAAATAAAGACTTAATATTTTAAGCATTGTTTAGGTAAATCCATTTAAAACTACTTCAATTTATTTTAATAAATAATTTAGTCTATAATTTATAATCACATACTATTTGTAATCACATATTATTTATTTAGACGTCCATATCGAATAAACACACTAAATAAATTTTCCACTTAATTCAATTATCACAAAATTATAATCTCATTATAATTTATTTAATAAATTAACATACCATTTTAAATTATTAAATTAAAACAGTAATATAGCATTTCATATTATCTTACAACTTTCCAACTATTAAATTAAATTAAATTATAATGTTATATAATAAATTTAATTCACAATTATTTACTAACAACAACCACATCAATAAAATATTTATTTAATTTAATAAATATTTTAAATTACAAATAATAAAATTTTGGATTGTTACATCCTTCCCTCCTTACAAGGATTCTGTCCCCATAATCACAACTCAAATAATTTATTTATTACATTCTTCCCTCCTTACAAAGATTCTGTCCCCAGAATCGAAGACACAGATTAAACAAATAACTCAAGATAGTTCTTCATCATTTCATCTTCGAGTTCCCACATAGCCTCTTCGAAATTGTGGTTTCTCCATATCACCTTCACAGAAGGTATCACCTTATTCCTGAGCACTTGTTCTTTCCTGTCGACTATCTGGATAGGAACCTCTTCATAAGATAAATCTTTATTGAACTGCAACGGTTCATACTCGATCACATGTTTGTAATCGGGTTTATATGGTCGCAACACCGACACATGAAAAATGTTGTGCACATATTCTAATTCTGGAGGTAAAGCTACCTCATAAGCCACTTCTCCCACTCTTCATAGTATCTCAAAAGGTCCAATAAACCTTGGGCTTAGCTTTCCTTTCTTGCCAAAAATAATTTTCCCCTTCCAAGGAGAAACTTTCAGAAAAATGAAATTTCCTACGTCGAATTTGCGATCTTGTCTGTGTTGATCAGCGTACTTCTTCTGTCTATCTTGAGCAGCTACCAGTCTTGCTCTGACGAGCTTGATAACTTTAGCGATCTGTTGTACCAGTTCTGGTCCTAACAGTTGACGTTCACCAATTTCTTCTTAGCATAGTGGAGTTCTGCATTTCCTGCCGTATAATGCCTCGTATGGCGGCATGCCAATGCTTGCGTGGTAACTATTATTGTATGCAAATTCTACCAACGGTAGATTATCATCCTAGTTTCCTTTGAAATCCATTATGCATGCTCTAAGCATATATTCTAACGTCTGGATTGTTTGTTCGCTTTGACCATTGGTTTGCGGATGGTATGCCGTACTCATTTTCAGTTGTGTTCCCATGCATTCTTGTAGTTTTTTCCAGAAGTTTGATGTGAACCTCAGATCTCTGTCTGATACAATTGACATTGAAACTCCATGTCTTGAGACGATCTCCTTGACGTACATTTTTGCTAGCTGATTGAGATTAAATCTAATCTTTATTGGCAAAAAGTGTGCTGATTTCGTTAATCTATCCACTATCACCCATATCGCATCATATCCTTTTTGAGTCGTTGGAAGACCTACCATAAAATCTATTGTGATATGCTCTCACTTCCATTCCGGTATTTCCAACGGCTGAAGTAATCTGCTTGGTCTTTGATGCTCGACCTTCACTCTCTGACATGTCAAGCAATTTGCAACGCATTCTACAACGTCTCTTTTCATATTTGGCCACCAAAAATGTCGACGCAAATCTTGATATATTTTCGTACTTCCCGGATGAATAGAATATCTTGAGCTATGAGCTTCTATCAAGATTTCTTCCTTAACTTCCTGTATTGCTAGAACCTAAATTCGTCCCTCGAATCTTAGCATTCCTTCAGTATCAACCTTATACTTCACCTCTTTACACTCGACCACACTTTTCTTTATTTTTCTGCATTCTTCATCCTGTAGTTGAGCATTTTTCACCTTATCCTCCAAAGTTGGACTAGCTTCCATCTGATACAATCTTTCGTCGGATTCTTTTGGAAATTTGATTTCCAGCTCTAACTTTGCCATTGTTGAAATGAGCTCCTCCTGGTTAGTTAACAACATCAACTTCTCACGACCCCTCCTACTCAAGGCATCTGCTACCACATTTGCTTTACCCGAATGATAAAAGATCTCACAATCATAATCTTTAATTAATTCCATCCATCTCCTTTGACGCATGTTCAGGTCCTTCTGTGTGAAAATATACTTCAGACTCTTATGGTCAGTGTATATCTCATATTTCTCCCCATAGAGATAGTGTCTCCATATCTTCAGAGCAAACACCACCACAGCCAACTCTAAATCATGAGTCGGATACCCTTTTTCATAGTCCTTCAATTGCCTTGATGCATACACAATGACTTTACTGTTCTGCATAAGGACACAACCCAATCCTTTTTGTGAAGCATCACTATACACCACAAAATTTCCTATATTATCTGGTAATGACAACACAGGTTCCACACTGAGCCACTTCTTCAATTCCGTAAAACTCTCTTCGCACATTTCCGTCCAAACAAATTTTATAGCTTTTCTCGTTAAATTCGTCAACGGAGTGGCCATCTTGGAAAAATCCTGAATAAATCGTCTATAATATCCAACTAATCCCAAGAAACTTCTTACTTCTGATAGAGTTCTTGGTTGTTCCCAATTTATCACAACTTCGACTTTTGATGGATCCACTAAAATCCCATCTTTATCAATTATATGGCCGAGAAATTGTACACGTTCAATCCAAAATTCACATTTAGAGAATTTCACGTACAACTTTTCTTTTCTTAGCGTCTCCAGCGTCAGACGTAATTGTTCCACGTGTTCTTCTTGAGATTTGGAGTACACCAAAATATCATCGATAAATACCACCACAAACTTGTCTAAAAATGGCTTAAACACCCTGTTCATCAAATCCATGAATGCAGCAGGGGTTTTGCTCAAACCAAAAGACATCACCAAAAATTCGTAATGTCCATACCGAGTGCAGAATGCCGTCTTTGGTACATCCTCCTTCCTTACTTTCAATTGGTGATACCCACTTCTCAAATCTATTTTTGAGAAATATCTAGCACCCTTCAATTGATCAAACAAGTCATCTATTCTTGGCAATGGATGTTTATTCTTAATAATGACTTTGTTTAATTCCTTATAATCAATGCAAAGACGCATTGACCCATCCTTCTTCTTCACAAATAACACCGGTGCTCCCCACGGTGATACGCTCGGTTAAATATACTTATTATCTAACAGTTCTTGTAGTTGTACCATCAGTTCCTTCATCTCTACCAGAGCTATTCTATACGGGGCCTTCGATATTGGAGCAATTCTTGGCGCTAAGTCGATCACGAACTCAATCTCTCTGTCAGGCGAAAGTCCTGACAAATCTTTCGAAAACACGTCTACAAAATTCCTAACCACTGGTATCTCCTCCAGTTTCACACCATTCTTCTTTTGAGTATCGACTATGTAAGCTAGGTACCCTACACAGTCCTAACTTAACAACTTCTTGGCCTGCATAATCGTCAGACATCTTGCTTTTCTAGGCGATTTGCTACCATAGAAAACTACCTTTGACCGAGTCATAAGGTTTACACATTTCTTTTGGCAATAAATTATCGCTCCATAATTGAATAGCCAATCCATTCCCAATATTACATCAAACTCTCTAAGTTTTATTGGGATTAGATCTACTGTCATAATATTCCCCTTAATATTCACTCTACAATTCTTGAATACGGATTTAACAGGAATTACCTCCATATTCGCAATTTCTATGTGTAAAGGGAAATTCAACTCTTCACTAGGTAATTCTAACTTCTTAGCAAATTCATCAGATATAAACGAGCAAGTAGCACCCGAATCGAACAATACATATGCATTTATATCATTAATTGGGATAATACTTGACACGACATCTTTTGATTGCACTGCGTCTTACACTATCATGTTGAAGGTTCTGGCTGTGGGTTTGTTTGATTATGTTGGTCCAGCAATGGTCAATGTACCTTCGCTGCTACCTCCCTTGCTTCCCGTTGTCTCTCCAGCTTTCTTCTTAGGGCAATCGCGAGCAAAATGATCCTTTGACCCGCAGGTGTAGCAAACATTCTTCTTGGGTTGATTGCAATTTGGGGTAATGTGACCCTTTTGACCACAGTTAAAGCATACACGCTTCCCCCTTAAGCACATACTCGTGTGAAACCTCCCGCATATAGCACATGCATCAAACTTCTTCTTCTGCTGGTTACCCTGCTGATTTCCAGTTCCCATATTTTCATTCCACTTCCTTTTCAAGTTATTGTTACCATTTTAAACGCTACCACCACCATTCTTACGCCCTCACTCTTCTTCTTTCTCTGCTCTTGATTGTACTTTGTTATAGCCTCGCCTCCACCTTTAGCGAGAATTGCCTCCTCCAGCACTACTGTAAATGTCTTCAGCTTAAACATGGAAACCCTACTGTACAACCAGGGTTTCAATCCCTGCTCAAACCTCTTAGCCTTGCGCTCATCTGTGTTGACTTCATATGGCGCAAACCTCGCCAATTCGTTAAATTTTGCGGCATACTCCGATACCGTCATCGATCCTTGCTTCAGTTCTAGGAACTGCACCTCCATCTGATTCTTCGAACTCTCTGGGAAATAAGTCTCGAAAAATATCTCCTTAAACCTATCCCAAGTCATTACCCCTTGACCTCCTCAAGTTTTATTGGCTTGCCACCAATAACTAGCCTCTGCTTTCAACATAAATGTTACAAAAGCAGTTTTTTGATTCTCACCTACTCTAGCAACATCGAAAACTTTCTCTATCTCCATGATCCAGGTCTGTGCCTCAACTGGATTCATGGACCCACAAAATTCTGGTGGTTCAACCGCCTTGAAATCCTTAAAAGTAGTAGCTTGATTCCGCGGTTGATTATGCAATGCTCCCGTCAGTAACGTCACTAACTGCTGAACTGGGTTAGCCTCATCATTGTTGTTATTGGTAGATCCCTCAGGAGTCCTCTGTCATGGTTGACGTCTTGGAGGCATTTTCTATTAAAATACACTCATTAGATTATTACTCAATCTTCTAGGTATTATGTACTTAATTTGCACATCACAAAATTACCACATAACACACAATATCTTGAATAAATACTAACTTTTATTCATTCATAATCTTTTAAAAAAGATAATAATGATAGCATTCTTGCTATCTACATCACTTTCCTGAACTACAAAAGTTTCATGATAACTTCATCATCATCATATCCCATGGGTTATATCATACCCGAGATTTATATCTTATTTATTCGCTAATCACATAGTAATTACATTTATGACGACCTACTAAAATACTGCATAGCCTTATGACGCTCCTCTTCCATAATACGGAACATTGTTCGACGATCTAACATGTACGATGGCAGCGTCTCGAACTAAATCGGATAACACATGACCCGATATTGAGCTTGATTGATCACGGTGTTGAAAATACTATTCATCTCTTCCATCTTAATCTTCTTTACTTGTACCTCTCTCTGTTATCCCGGCTTGTTGAGAAGCTTCCTCATATGCGTCTTTGGCTCTTACCCTCTTAGTAGATTCTTCTTTCAACTTGTTCTTCAGCTCTGCAATCTCCTCTATCATTTGTTCATTCTCTCCTTCAGTGTGGATCAGTTTCCCTTTGACATTATTCAGACGTTCATCTCGATCCTAGATCTCGTTGTCCTTCTATGCCATTGCGATCTGCTGTTCAGCTACTATCTCTTCCAACTCCTCGACACTATCCTGAAGTTCCACATTGCGGTCGTATACTTCGTCGTACATGCGGGCAGCGATCAAGTTTAGTGGAATCTCTTCCTCTACGTCCTCCTCATCCTCATTCGACTATGTCAGCTCAACAGGGTCCTCCTCGTTCATCTCTATCTCATCATCCTCATCAGGTAAACCCTCATTCTCGACCACTGTGACCAACGGAGATGGTTCCCATGGCAGTAGTTGTTCCCAAGCCACCTGAATATCTCGAGGCTCTTCCTCTCTAGGCATCTGAGATCCTTCCTCTCTAGCCTTACTGGATTCTCCTACATTAGCCATCCTGATAACAAAATTTTAAGTTTTAATTACTAATCATTACTACTAGACACTCACGAGCACATATGTTACAACCACATAAGCACATAAGTGTTTTATTACTTTTTCCTTAAAAACTCTATAAGAGTTCATCACCACTATCTTTTCCATCTTCTATAAGGTTACTTCCTATGGCTTTTCCCCACCTAAGGCTCATAACCTAAAGCTTTGATACCAACCTGTGACACCCCAAAATCTGGGTACTTCATTTCCCTAAGACTTGGTGTTCACTTTCCAAACATTCATACTATCTACCCAAATATGATAAAATTTAAACCATAAATCCTCCCATTAAAGGGTTACATCATTAAATCAAAAAGTCTCCCAGGTTATCTAACCTTTAACATAAATCAAGTCCAGAAATAAAAATAGTTACATCACATCATTTAAATAAAGTCTATCATCATGACAATAAATGAAATTATAATTCTTCATCACTTGAACATTTTTTCCTTTCCTTTGCTAATGGTAGGTTCATCAACCTTCTCAATTTTAGTTGCAATGAGTGTATATATATGCAAGAGTGAGTAAAACAAATGCTCACTAGATATAGCAATGAACAACAAGAGAATAATAACTACCAATGAATAGGCTCATCAAAACTGAATAGTACTCATTCAATGATAACTAAAAACTGGAATCAAAATATGAAATATATCTGAGAGTCATAAGACCACGAACTATGTCCACGGTTACAAGTAATCTTTCAACTTTAACCTAAACAGTTATACTGTAGGGACTTCACGTACTTAGGGGGATCAACCCTTCGTACCATGTATTGTGCACAAACATCTAAACACATCGCGTACCCCTATAATTGGGTTGTTCTTCTCAGTTTTTAGAGTACAAGTCCGCACCAAAGAAAGTTTGGTTTGGATAAACTTCAAGGGTAATTTAGAGTTTAACGATCATCAACTAAAGGATTAGTTGAATCAATCAAAGTTCAATAACACTATAATTGATCAATAACTACATAATGTGGAATGATTAAGAATAGGGGAACCAACTATACATTTAACTCATGCTTGGAAATAACTAAATAGCATAAGCATTGAATAAAATGATAAACCTTTGCTTGAACAATAATAAGCTAGGTCTATGATCTTGTCAAATTAGAAATTGGATTACTAAACATATATTAACTGATGACAAGCTGGAAATAAAGCTTGCTCTGTGACGCCTCCAAATCTGGGTATCTTCTAACCTGACAGATGGTGCTCCACGATACTATAATTCATACAGTCATTCCATTGAGATAACAACAAAATGATTGTATTCACTATCTTTGTATTACAATAATAACAAATCCTTTCCCACGTTTATAACCGAAATACATTCTTCGTTCTTCATATGTATATTACATACAAATACACTATTCTATTACAGGACATTTAACTGTCCTTCTTAGCCTTGCCTTTATCTCTCTTAGAACTCTCAGTTCGTTTGGCTTTAGCTGTAAACATATGGTTCAAGCAAGAGTGAGCATTTCTAGCTCAGCAAGCCTTAACACAGAATCATATGAATATCACATTGGCAATTTACATGCTTCACTTCCATAACTGGAAAATTAACTACGAAGCACTATAAAATAATTGGGCTAGTACTTCTCATTTCATAACAACAATTCCAAAGTATATATAATAGCTTATGAATTCTGAATCGGTCAATAGACCATGAACATACTATTTCCATTTTCATACTTGAAAAGGACATCCGGCACTAAGGCCATCCATCCGTCTTTACTTACGAGCACTTCTAGGTGATCAGCCTATTGTACTCTATGTTGATCAACACTCTTCCGTTAAACGTATTTACATTTAACATTTGGTAACCTCACGTGCCCATTGAATAATCGATGAAAATACTTTTGTTTGAACATAGACAAACTTACCTTCTCATCCGTACCAAATACTTGGCATAAGATAGCGTTAACAATTCCATAATGAAAGACTTGTAAACAAATCAATTCATTCTTCAATACCAGTCTAGCCGAGTTAAAACAGGCATCGACTCTTTCTTTAAAAACATTCATGCATTTCAAAACATGCATCATAGAAAACTTGGCTAACACGGAGGTTAGACAAGCGTCAAGAAAGACTTGCCTTCAAGCGTCTTCGAATATATAATTCAATCAATTCTCAGTCCTTACAGGATCTACATGATATATTCACATAGTACACTGTAATTAGTTATCAAACAAACTAACTTTATAGCTTTAACCAACTTCTTTCTCTTCTATGTCTTACTTGAATTTATTTCGTTTAATAAAGTCAATCCGTCTTGTTATACTTTGTTACGGCTTATTAACGTTCTTAGGTTATTAATCGACATTCGATCATCATTGGTGAACTACCAACGTTAACATCATTCACGGTGCGCTTATTACGCTCTCACGTTCTTCGTTTAATTCTTATTAAACCATATCAATCTTCTAACGTTATCACTTCATAAGTGATTTAAAGTTATCCTTATTACGTACATTAAGTATCTTTATTATCTTACCTTTGGCCTACATTCAAAGGAAACGAAAACCTAACTTGGTCAACATTTTTCTGACTCTAGTACACTATTGGCGCTGCGGCGCCAACTAACAGTAGCCAGAGCCTGGAGCCAACGCTGCAGCATGACCATTATTGTTGGGTTTGGCGCTGTGGCGCCACCCCTGTGCCTCAGTTAGTTTTGACAGTTAACTTTTTCTACGAACTTCCCGGCTTCATAACTTCTTCTTTTTACATCCGAATTGACCTATTCGAAAGCCTACAACTCACAAATTACACCCTCTATGTGTTCATATAAGAATTTCACATTTTCGAATCCATTAACATGGAATTCACCTTTTGGTTCATTTTGAGCGTTCGTTTATCGTTTTCGACTGTTCAATACTCATTTTCTTCGTTATAAGTCAGAATTTAACGATTCTTACGTCCACGACTCTTAAATACCTTATCTCACGTGTTGACATTGGAAGCCAATGCTTTCAAGTCACACGACAACTTTTGACCCTTAATCCGAGATTTCTACGATTTCGACGGTTAACGTCTATTTTCGTAAAATTCGCCATAACTTTGTTACTCGTGTTCTATAAGCCAAATCAAATAGAACACTCCATTGATTCATCATACACATCCTAACTAATCAATATGCACATACCTTAGCTATAATGGTTTTCAAATCGTCCGTTCATAACTAAGTTCACGTTCATGACTTTCTACAATTTTTACTTACGTAAATCTTATGATTTCTATTTGGTCATGACTTATCAATGATTTGATCATTAATAGATATCCTTATTCCTCCTCACTAAACATGCTCCACCAATCTACGATTCTCTACAAGAAAGAAATCGAAAAAGATGAAGATTACGGTTTATGAGAATTTACCTTTGTCGTTCTTCGCGTTCTTAGAATACGTCTTATGGTTTGCTTGAAGGTAGATTGATTAGGTGTTTCTAGCTCTTTTTCTCTCTTAATATGTATTGGACAATCTTTGTAAAACATTAAAAGTCCAACTCTAGCTTTGTATTTATAGGAAAACCAAATGGGGGAAAAATAGTCCAATTTCCACCTCCTTACTATTCATCACTTTATCACCAAGTAAAGTACTTGGTGATCAAGTGTTGCACTTTACTTGGCCATCAAGTGGCCAGCTCACCCCTTCATGGATCATCCCATGGGTTGCCCTATCGGTTTTACCCATCCCGTGACCCACCGGTTCGACCCGCGATTCGGTTTCTTGTATTGGGATTGACTTACCTTAATATTGGGCTTTGACTTGGGCTTGCTCACTTAATTCATTGGTCTTGCTATTAGTCCAAGTCCAATTGGTTTACACAAAATCCTTAACTCATAATCCATTAAAACTTCTCGTATTCTACGCGTATAACTTCCGTATTCTCGTCGTCTAGTACTCATACAATATTCATATTATACGTCGTACTATTCTTTATACTCTACTCGTATTCAATTAGTATAATACTCGTATCTCATACGTATAATAATCGAAATGATTATACGTCTTTCCTTTCCCTTTCGAAAATCTCTTTCACAAACCCTTAGGTTTTAAGTCTGCAGGCGAAAACTTTGTTTTTGCCATAACTGAAATATTATCAAATATTCCATCTCGTCTTCCTATTCTATCATTACGCATTTCTCGGAATTCCAAACCTAAGTTCCGAATGAAATCGGATGAATAGTATTTTTACGGGAAAATTCTCGAAAAACTTTCATTCTCGTCTTGATAATTCAAAACAAATAATCCTAGCACATAGCCAGAATACTAACCACATTCACACATTATAGGCCATAGAACGACCTTCGAATATCTTACTCACATAATAAATCAATTAAACTCATTTAATTCACATAATCAAACAAAAATTTAATTTATTAAAAATTCGAAATTCTCGGGCGTTACATGCTCAACATGATAATAACTTGTGCAAAATAATTGAAATACGACAGTTCAATACTAGGAATTAGAGTTCGAGAAGCATTCACTATAAAGAATGAACCAAAAAAACTTGCTTAACTATAAACAAGTTAGAGTAGATCAACAAGGATTAGAATTCAAAACTTGCTCGAATAAAGTTAGGGTTAAAACTTGCTCAAAAAAATTTAGGAACAAAGAACTTGCTCAATAAAAGTTTAGGGTAAGAAACTTGCCTCGTGCATAAGCTATAAATTTACAACTCACGTTCACCTACACATAATATTAGAATCACAATATCTATTAGATATACTAACATCCACTTTCCAAAATAACACTTACCTATAGTTAAACTTGTTATTTTAGTATAAGTCCTACTTTACCATACACATTTCAGAATCACAAGTGGTAATTTCATAACACTTATTCATTATTCATTGAGTTTCTTAAATCATAACATATCATTTTCACAACTTACTAATTTTACACTTTAGAATTATTAACCACATGATGCGATTCTGTTTTAACCTCTGCATTACATGTTTCTCACATTAACATAATATTAGACCAAGTTACAATGGGTGTCCAAAGTCTGCAGAAGTAGCAGACTTCACTGGGTCTGATTGACTACTGGCGCGGCTGCGCCATAATAACCTTAGAGTCCGGCTCGCCCGCGCTCGGCACCAGTATCAGTTTTGTAGAATGCGAGTTTCGACTCTGTTCTAAGCCAACTAACACGAATTTCATCCACAAAACAGTAAATTAAGCATACCCTATTGACATAGGACTCATACAAACATGATTCCTTACATATACACTAACTTAGAACAATTAAACAACAACTACAACTAATTTAAATCATTTAAATTCCATGTTTTATACAAAAATACCATTTTTAACATCCTTTACAAAAATCATCATTGTGATCACAATTCTTGTCCAATTTAACTCATTCAAACTACGTTCTCTTCGTTTCTTAATGGACTAGCATAATCAAGACTCAATTTACAGATTAGTTTACAAATTAACCACCATATTTGTTACTTTCACAAGCTACATGTATAAACATGCACTGAAAATAGTTTTCTTTCTTTTTAAACGTAATTAGCATACAATTCCTTATTTAAATACAAACTCTCACATCACAAATACATATAATCACAAGTTATCAGCTGTATATCAACAATTCAATAAATTGAATTCACAGAACTTAGAAAGTTTATGTCGTAAAACATACACACACACACACATACACACACACACACACACACACACACACACATATATATATATATATATATATATATATATATGTATGTATGTATACAATCTCAAGGTTATAGAACATACCTTCAATTACTTAGTAATCCTTGCTAACCACAAAGAATTGCTTGAAAACTCAGAAATTTCTCTCAATCTCTCTCTAGTCTCTCTCAAATTCTGTAACTCTTCTTTCTTCTCTTAGTATCAGAATAGGCCACTAACACTATGCGTAAACTAAAACTGATAGGGCCATAATACGCCTAATTACTAATTTAGAAGTTACATTATAATAAACGTATATCAGTTATAAATATATTTGATATTATTTGATTTATTTGATTTATTATAATTCAAATTCAAAATTTAAAAGCCATAAGGCTATGTTTGGATAAAACTAATTAAAATAAAGACTTAATATTTTAAGCCTTGTTTGGGTAAATCCATTTAAAACTATTTCAATTTATTTTAATAAATAATTTAGTTTATAATTTATAATCACATACTATTTGTAATCACATATTATTTATTTAGATTTCCATATCCAATAAACACAGTAAATAAATTTTCCACTTAATTCAATTATCACAAAATTATAATCTCATTATAATTTTATTTAATAAATTAACATACCATTTTAAATTATTAAATTAAAACAGTAATATAGAATTTCATATTATCTTACAACTTTCCAACTATTAAATTAAATTAAATTATAATGTTATATAATAAATTTAATTCACAATTATTTACTAACAACAACCACATCAATAAAATATTTATTTAATTTAATAAATATTTTAAATTACAAATAATAAAATATTGGATTGTTACATCCTTCTCTCCTTACAAGGATTCTGTCCCCAGAATCACAACTCAAACAATTTATTCGTCACAAACAAGTAGCACCCGAATCAAACAACACATAAGCATTTATATCGTTGATTGTGATAATACCTGCAACTACATCCTCTGATGCAACTGCATCCTGGACTGTCATATTAAAGGTGCGGGCCATTGGCCTACTCATCTGAGCTGGACCACTAATAGCTAACTTACCACTATTAGTGTCCTTATTCTTATCTATCCCCTTTTTCGGGTAATTCTTCGCCATGTGATCAGTTGATCCACATATGAAGCATCCATGATTCTTCTTCGGACTTGGACAGTTAAGCAAAATGTGCCCTTCTTGTCCACAGTTATAACACACCGCTTTACCTTTGAGATATGCTCCTAAGTGAGTCTTTCCACAGTTCTTACACGCCTCCATCCTCTTTTTAGGATCTCCTTGCTTTACCCCAGTTTTCCTAGAGTTAAAAGCCTTCCTCTTCTGCCCGTTGCCACTCTCGCTGGCTCCCTCAGTTTTCACTCCCCCATCTACCTTACTCTTATTCTTCTTCTCTCTGTGGTATTAGCTTAAAGCCTCATACCACCCTCAGCAATTATCGCCTTCTCTAGAATGGTTCCAAAGGAATTACTTTGAAACACTGATATCCGACTATAGAGCCAGGGTTTTAAGCCCTGCTCAAATCTTCTCGCCTTCCTCACCTCCGTATCCACCTGATGTGGAGCAAATCTCGCCAGTTCATTAAACTTGGCAGTATATTGGGGAACACTCATATCCCCCTATTTCAATTCTAGGAATCTCATCTCCATCCTACCCTGCATACTCGCGGGAAAATAGTTCTTGAAGAATATCCCCTTGAACCGTCTCCATGTTATATTCTCTACTCCAGCCCTAGCCTGGTTCGCCTCCCACTAGAAGTTGGCCTCTCCCTACATCATGTAGGTGGCAAAAGAAGTCTTCTGCTCCTCTTTGACATTTACAATTACAAATGCCTTTTCAATCTCTTTTACCCAAGTTTGGGCTTTTATAGGGTCCGTAGTTCCTTTGAACTCTGGCGGACCTACACTTTTAAAATCCTTAAACGTAGTAGCACGTACTACCGCAGGATTTACAGGTATATTTGGCCCATTTCGATTAAAGGTAGTTGTTAATAAATTAACAAACTCTTACATCGGGTTAACCGGTCCCCCTTCTAGTTGATTCACGTTAGCTTCCTGATTTCGTTGTCTTCTTCTTGGCGGCATCTTTCTGTTAAAATGAATAACACTTACTTTCTTCTTATTAATTAGTCATTATTCGTTGTTAAACAATAACTCAAACTCATTGTACAACATGTTCAATAAAGTGCTTATATTGATATGCTTTCTTCTTTGTAGTATACTACTACATCATTTATCATTACATAGCCTTGGCTAATTACATTACCTTCCCGCAATTACTTTCCAAAAATTAGGATTTACAAAATACTACCCTTTGATTATACAAAAGAGGGTTTTACGTCACTACATAGATACACAATATTTACATATCTAAACCTACTCTAGTTACTAACTAGATTACATTTGCCTAGTGGCATTTTCATAATCTACATCGGCGAGACTGGCTACCACATTACGACTGATAGTATGCCTCCACAGGATACTCAGTAACTTGTTGCTGATAGTCTTCATGAGAACTCCTATGAACATAGGACATCATATAAATCTTCTGCTTCTTGGCCTTTAGGCCTCGTGTTTTAGCTCATGGTCCTTGTCCTTTGCGAAAACCTTATCATCATGCTCTACCTCCCAAAATGTTTCCTTGTCTTTCTTATCTACCAAGATGTCATGGATCTCCTCCTTCAATTCTTTCACCTCTTTCCCTAACTGGATATTTCTATCCAACACCGTCATGAACAATGCCTTCATTGACTCCCCCGGAGTCATCTCCTCTGTAGGTACTACTGTATTAAACGATACTACCTCCATCTCCTCCTCTGACATACCATCAAACAAGGATGTAAATCCTAAGTTCTCAGAATCTTCTGACTCAACCACCACCACCACCGGCAACTCAGCTACGGGTGTCGGTAAAATCTCTACCTGGTTCACAGACTCTTCACTAACCATATGTATATCTCTATACATCATTTTATCTCCTGACATCTACAATAAAACAAGTTATCTTGATTAGTACACAACATTAGAATATTATAAACACATATCACATTTAATGCATTTTTAGGGTTAACTTCATCTTTTAATTCTTCAACTCTTCTTAAGGTTATGGCCTAAGGTTCTTTACCCCCTTAAGTTTTATAACCTACAGCTTTGATACCAGCTTGTGACGCCCCCAAATCCGAGTATCTTTTAACCCGACAGATGGTGCTACTGTTCACACATACATTCAATTGAAATACCTCAAAAGAGTGAATATGTCTTCTATATATTATAAAATAATATTTTCATTCCCAGGTTCTTTGTAATCATTACATATGTTCTTCATCATAGTATCAAATAAATAATAAATTCATACTATACTATTACAAAGGCAACTACTTGTCCGCCTTAGCCTTTCCTTTATCCTTAATGGGTCCTTCGGTCCGTTCATTCTTAGCTGCATTCATATGGTTCAAGCAAGGGTGAGCATAACTAGCTCAATAAGTATAATAATTTCATTTGAGCAATATGTTTGAATCATATGAATATATATATCTTCTATAACTGAATCAATAGTTATGAAGTACTATATATAATTCAAATAACACTTCTCTTTCCTTTAAAATGTTTAACAATGAACAACATTTGTTAAACCATTATTTTGGTCCAAGGCCTTGAGCATTTCATTCTTTCTTTAAAAGGGACAACCCGACACCAAGTTCATAAGTCCGACATTTTTTATGAGCACGTCTAGGTGATCAGCCTATAGTACTCTATATTGTACAACACTACTTCATTAAACGTATCTACGTTTAAGTTTTGACAACCTCACGTGCCTGTCGATTGATGACAAAACATTTATTTAGTCATACTCAGCCTGTCTTTGAATCCATACCAAACAGTTGGCATAAGATAGAAATTTCAATAATATTTTGATAGATTATAATGAAAACCACAAAATACTCTAAGTCTAGCCGAAGGAATTGGCTTCGACTTCTTTGTACATCAATTCATGCGTAAGATAAATGGATCATAAAGCTTGCCCAAAATAAACAAAGACAAGGGTTCAGAACACTTGCCTTTAGCGTCTTCTATTGTTAATTCACTTTCCTTTTGAGTCTTTATAGATTCTACATCACATAATTACATAGCATACCACATTAGGTCATAAACAATCATCAAGTATTGTCATTAACCTATCTTCTCCTTTCTTTTCGGTCTAACTATCCATTTGCTTAACTAACATTCATTAGGGTAGTTAACGTTCATTACGACTTTATAACATGTTATTGTTATAAGTAATCTTATTCATTCAATGCTTAAGTAATTACATTACAAGTAATCTCAAACATTCATTCATCTTGCGTACAATTTTTGAATTATTAAACTGACTTCATGTTTACATTTTCGTAACCTTTCGTTAACTTTTAATAGCTAAACTTAAGATTTTAATCATTCTTTATGATGTTACTTAAGTTTAATTAAGGTCATAATTCACCTCCAATCAGCTTCTTTTTTCTTTGTATTCATTATTATTCTTCTCATCCTCTTGCCTAGTACTGGCGTTGCGGCGCCAGTTTCTTTCTTATATGTCACGCTGTAGCGTGGCTCATTAGTGTCTGGGATCTGGGCATGGCGTTGCAGTGCCATGTTGATAGGCTTGGGTGGCGCAGCGGCGCTGACCCTGAGCCTTGGAATTTTTTTTAAGTTTTTCAATATCAATCCTTTCCGGGCTCGTATGTGACGCCCCCAAAATAGGTATACATCACCCATCTTGAGTCACCAAATACATGGTACATAATTTAAATATAAACTTCCTTATAAAATACGACAAAAACGTAGCTGAGAGTTTTTACACTAATATTGTCTAATAGATAGTATTCAAACTCTAATGGAGTCCTCATTACAATTATTATTACACTGTTTTATAAAATAGTGAGGACTACTATAACCACCATCTTGGACCATCACTCCATTTTTCGACTAGTTCCGGCTACGTTCTCATTTCCTGAAGAGAACAATGAAAGCAAAAAGGTGAGCTTAACTAGCCCAGTAAGAAATATTATGACTAAGATAATGCAGAATAAATTATCGTTAGCCTTCAACAGTGTTAAACTGATAAAATATAATAAACGTCAAGTTTAACTGCAGCGGAATAAGCAATCCATTAGAAGAGTCAAATAGAGCATGATATCTACTATCTTCTATGATTTAAAAGTTTATCATCAATTTTATCGCTGAGACTCAGCTAAATAAATATTCCACATCACTATATTATCCATGCACTACAGGCCAAGGATATTCATTAGAATCACGTCTACGAATTATCCATGCACTACGGGCCAAGGATATTTGTGTTATCACCAATGGTCATGATCATGCCAACAACTGTCCATCAATGCACTACGGGCCAATGAGGACATTTACCACATCATTTGTAACATTACATGTCATAATTATACCGAATAATCCCTGGTCATAATATACCAATCAATAGTTCATCTATGCACTACGGGCCAAAGATGACTTTCATCACAATATAAGCATGAAGATGATGACAATGATATAATAATTCAATTAAATGAAAGCAAAGGATAAATTTTAAAGATTTATAATTCAATTTATCCAGAATTCAATAATGTCCAAATTGTCAACATGATACTGCTTTGTGGAGTAAAATTCAAGAATCATATTGTATCAAAAATGATTTGGACCGAAAAGAAATCAATTTTTATCATGAATAGTACCCCGCGTGAATAGTACCCGAGTGAATAGTACCCCGGCATGAAAAGATTAAAAATTATCAAGAATGCTCAGAATAATATTTTCATGAAAAGATACTGGATGAAGCGCAAATTTCAAGGATATTCTAATAATTTCAAGTAGTATAAAAGCCATACTTTAACAAAATGAGTGTAGAATTCAGAATCTGAAACAAAATAATATTACTTATATACTATAGAGTATGAAAGAAAATATTATTTCTTATGAATATTGAACAAAAATAATATCCCTTACCTTAAAAAGGAGAGTATTTCGACTGATATAGCGGGGATATTCTTGAATAAAACTTGTAGTTTTTTCTACACTCAAAGCTTCCTAAAACTCGAAAGAAATACCCTCAATATTATAGAAAAAGAATTTTCTGATTCTGGTGTGATTTTCAATTCTAAACTAAGCATCCTATTTATAGGAAAATGGAAGGATACTATTTGGATGCACAGTAAAGGAAAAATCACGGATTGCACAGTACTTTTTATACGAAATCACGGGCGCTGACTGAAAATTTTCAGATTTTACTATGCAGTCACTATACAAATACTATGCATAATAAAATATAATATATTCTATTTTTTATAAAAAATAAAACTTATTATATAACACACATAGTACTCCACCTGTGAAAACCAAATCCTCCCCTTGACATTTTATCCAACATATGGGCCCCACCTCATATTTCATCCAACATGTGGGCCCCATCCTATATTATATATATACTAGCAATAACCCGTGCCTGAAGGCACTGTATAATTCAAAAATAAATAAAAATAAATCATGAACACAAAAAAATGAAGCATAGAATATGAACACACACTAAACTAAAAGCCTAAATTAATTCTTAACACACCTGCACTTTTCATACATACTCTACAAAGCATTTAAATGAAAATTCGTATGAAGGCAAATTTCAATGAATAAATAAAGAATATCCAACTTTAATAGTCAAATTCTCATAAATTTAAAATAAGTTTAACTATATTTTATGATTTATATTTTATTATTTATAAGTTTTTTTGATTGATTGTAACTTTTTAAATAGTAACTTGACAATTAAAAATTATTGTTTGCTTGTTATAACAACTCTTTTTTTTTGTCGCACGTAGATGGGTATACAATTTCACAGAGCCGTAACTTGATACAAAAATTTATTGCAGGTCGTTATATAAATTTAGGATTAGCTCAGCAACGAATTTTAAAAATGAAGAACCAAGACAAATAAGAGAGAGAGAGAGAGGTCAAACAAATAAGGTGACGAATGACTAATGGTTAAGTTATATGGTTAATTTTACAACTTGCTAATGTAACAGATTGCAGGATCAAATCTTTAAGAATTTTCATCCATATATATATGGATGACCCATGTAGCTTCCTTCATTAGATCAATCAAATAATGGTAAACAACTATAAAATGACATGCAGAAACAAAACTTTTTAAAATAGCCAAACAAAAAACACATTCATCCAAAAGGAAGGCACAAGAGTACACAGTGAGGTCAACAGATGAGGTCACCCACAAAAAACTTTTTCAAATAAGGGAAATAGGAAATAGGAAGAGGGAACGTAAACCTGTAGTCTTACTTTGACCATTTAGGCAAAATGACAAGGGCTCTAATAGGGACATGTCAATAAAAGCATATAATCTCAAGCCAAAGAATTTTAAAAATAATTGTTCTCCTCCAACCCAGATCAAAAAATACAGAAGATGGAAAACATCAACAATTTATAATTTCAAATCACATGTATTCAAACAAATTCAAAAAAATGGATAAATTCCAGCTGGCTCAATTACTCGATATAATTGAAGTAGCAGTAAAATAAGAAACATCAAGCAAACATAAATTGGAATTTTTTTCATGCCTTGAGACACCAGAGAAAACAAACATCCACCCAAGGAGGCATAACATAGCCTTTTGACTCTAAGCTGTAATTTTGTTTCTTTCGTTCTTTTTTGGAAAGTCAGAATCAACATAATGACTACACCCAACAATCAATATAGTTCTATTTATCAAAATAAGAAAACTGAACAAAAAACCATAACCACTAAAAAGGGAAAAAGAAAGGACTCAAAACTTTTCAATCAAATTTCTGCTAGTTTATTCTACTTTCTTAGTTACCAAACAAGTCCAAAGTTTCAATTGAAATTTCTAATTAAATACATATAATAAAGTGCCTTCAGGCAACATCCTATATTTATTAATTTATGATAATTATATCAAAGATATTTGAATTATTATAATAATAATAATTAATTATTACTTGGTAGAAATAAATTAGTGTAGATAATAAACACACAAATATTTTATATTAACATTGAAATTTAGTAAATTGGGTAGTGTAAAGTTGGTTGTAGTTTGGCAAAAAAATTCTTCATTTTTAATTTAAAATTTAAAATTAAAGATAAATTTTAAATAATATTTTAATAATGATAATGTGATACACTAAAAAGGTTAAGAATTTTATGCTACGTTGTAATATCAAAATAAAAAATTATAATCAAATTTAAAATTCGAGTGACTTGTTCTATCTATCCGTGCGTCTAACTTAGGAAGGCTATGAAATATAGAATATGGAATATTGGATTCACTGTCTTAGACACTATACGTACGTAATTGGAATACATCCTACATTATAGTAAGTTAAGTTATGAAAAATGTTACTTTCACACTATTTTCATAATTCCTTATATTTAAATATAATTCCCTATTTTTAAGAATAATAAAAAAATTTACGCTACTTTCGTGAATTTATTTTCAGTCATTTTAGAGTTTATTATACACTCTTGTCTTGTTTACTTTAAATTTTCTATTAAGGGTTAAAACTCTCCCTTTCAAAGTTTCACAAAAATTTATTTTTAACTTTAAAGTATCACTTTTCTCAATGTTGATTAATTTTTTTTATAAAACTGATTCATTTTAAGTGTGTGTATTCAAATAATGATGTTTTTTGGGAAGTGAAAGAGTAAGATGATGGATGTGAGTTTGAATTTTTGAGAGATAAATTTTTGGCCGTCGGATGTTGAAGCCCCAAATGATTTTAGATCGTTGAATGTTGAAGCCTAAATTGATTTGAGGTCGTTGGATGTTGAAGCCTTGAGATTTGAGCCGCTTTGAATATATAGTTGGACATGGTATTAAATACTTTCTCATTTCAGGTCATTTTACTATCCCGGATTAATAGTCACATGTCTATTTTAAAAAATAAACAATAGATTTGTGATTAATAATCAAATCTCAAATATAATTCTCACAATCAAATATAGCCTAAGGATATAGTTTTATTCTATCTTTACCCTATAAACAATAATTAATTAGTTATTTGATTGGTACGATAAAATGATAATGAAATTAAGATAACAAATTTAAGAATATTTGTCTTTTTATATTACTATCAATAAAACAAAAAATATAAAAAAAACTCTTTTATGTGACAGAAAGGTTAATAAATAAAATTCTTTTTATTAACAGTGAGAGTGCATAATTATATCTTTAATTTTAGACTAACTATAAAAAAAAATGTATCTATGATGTTACCACGGAGAGAATTACAATCATTTTCCGCCTTTATCTCTTTTTTTTTGTATGAGAAAAAGACTTATTTATTACATTTTTTTAATAAGATTTTTTAAAAATTTCTTCATAAAACATAGTTAATGTATAGTATGAAAATCGAAAATTAATCAAAATAACTTGGCTTATTTAAGCAATTAATTGATTGTTCAAACTAATCAAATTTCGTCCATAACGACAAATAATAAAAGATCTTGTTAATGACAAAGAATCGGAAAATCCAATAAAATGGATAATCATTTCATTATATATAAATCATGTGAAAAAGCTTCTAAAACTTAATCACAAAATTTAAACTTATTCTTTTACTAAGGAGAACAGTTGGACCCATTAATTAATCGGTTAGGAGAATAAGCCTTTCGTTTCAGAGTTATTTATTAATTAATTTAAAAAAGTAGCAACAATATTATTTTATCAAAGTGCAATGACATGAATTTCAAATAATGTCTCAAATATTGTCACATCATCACATTGATCAGGTGTATTTATTGTGATTATAGTTTATAAAGGGAAATGATACTAACAAACTTGAGCCGGTTTAAAAGTTTATGAATAGGCAGCCCGTTTATATTATAAATGTGTGTGTTCAAATAATGGTATTTTTTTGGGAAGTGAAAGAGTGATAGAGTGAGATGATTGAAAGATAAATTCTTGGCCGTCGGATGTTGAAGCTCCAAATGATTTGAGTCCGTTGGATATTGAAGCCTTGGGATTAATTTGAGACCGTTGAATGTTGAAATCTTGGGATTTGAGCAGCTCTGTTTTATATATATATATATATATATATATATATATATATATATATATATATAATATTTATATATACATATACTGAATAACTTTCTACCGATTATTTTAAAAAATGAGTAAGTGAGGGGCCATATAATAAGCAAAATTTATAACAAATACTTAATAAAAAATCCCCTCAATATTTTTAACAACATTTATTCATTATTATTATAATTCAAAATATTAACAATCAGATCGTTCCCAGGAAAGAGGGGGTTTTCCGATAAGAATTTCTCCCTATTAGCGCTCAATTAGGTGACCATACCCATTTTCTTGACAGAACTTTCTAAACATTGTTAATTATGCAAATAATAATATGAATAACTTGTCTCAATTATTGATTTAATAATATAAAATATTGTATAGATGATACTGTGACAATAATTAAATCAATAATGTGAGATACTATGCAGTAATTACTATAGTAATAATTGAATAAAACTGTCTGACTTCTCACGTAAGCATCAATAATCAATACCGTGTGCTACTATGAAACCACGCGTATTCCTGTACCTTTATCACCGGGTATTTCAATAGTTAACGGTAAAACTTTCACCGTTATTTTTATAAAAAGATATTTCTATCGTTTTCTAACTCTGACAATAAATCCATTGTGAGGTCCACCAATGATTGTGTCGTCGTACGAATATTCCCTGTTAAAACGAATATTCCCCGACCAATCAAATATTTTATAACAACTTGCTTACTTTGCAAAATTTACAAATATTACCCATAACTATAACATTATAATAAATTCACACCGTAATATTCAAAAATGATATTTAGAGAAAAATTCATTTTTATTCACAAAAGTTAGGGTCTGACAACCTCCCTTTCTTATGAAATTTCATCCTCAAAATTGGTGTACGTACCTGGCATATCAAAGAGGTGAGGATACCTTGATTTAATTTCAGATTTTAACTCCCAGGTTATTTCCTCAACATCGTGGTTTCTCTACAAAACTTTAACTTGAGGTATAACCTTGGAGCGTAGACTATGTTTCTTCTTATTCAAGATTTTAACAGGTGCCTCTTCATACGTTAAATATTTCGCTATCTCGTCTGGTTCTAATTCAATAATGTTGTTCGGGTCATCCACATATTCACGCAACATAGATATGTGAAAAATGTTATGAACACGAGATATAGTTGGCGGTAAGGCGAGTCTATAGGCCACCGTTCCTACTCGATCAAGAATTTTAAATGGGCTGATGAATCGAGAATTGAGTTTTCCTCTCTTTCCAAATCTTGTAACTCACTTCCATGGAGCAACACGTAATAACACATGATCACCAACATTGAATTCTATGTCCCTTTGATGAAAATTAGCATAACTCTTTTGTCGATCTTGTGAGGTTTTTATATGTTGCCGGATCATTTGAATCTTTTCCGTTGTCATGCGTACCAATTTCGGTCCCAACAACGTTGCTTCACCCACCTCATCCCAATATACTGGAGAACGACACTTGCGTCCATACAACGCTTCGAATGGTGCCATGCCAATACTTGTTTGATAACTGTTGTTATTGGAGAATTCCACTAATGGCAAGAACTTATCCCAACTTCCTTTGAAGTTAAGGACACAGTCTTAATAGATCTTCAAGAGTTTGAATAGTCCTCTCCGACTGTCCGTCCGTTTGAGGATGATGTGCCGAACTAAATCGTAAATCCTTGACCATAGCTTTTTGCAAACTAACCCAAAATCATGAAGTGAATCTTGGGTCTCGATCAAAAACTATGGATACTGGCATACCATGCAGTCTTACAATCTCATTTATGTATATACGAGCAAGACGTTCAAGTGAATAAGTTTCTCGTATAGGTAAGAAATGAGCAGACTTGGTTAATCTATCAACAATGACCCAAATTGCATCTATGCCTTGAGAAACCTTGAGAAGACCAGTAATTTAATCCATGGTAATGTGCTCCCACTTTCATTATGGAATTTTAAGTAGTTACAATGGACCTTTTGACATTTGATGCTCAGCCTTGACTCGTTGACACGTTAAACACTTTGAGATAAACTCTGCCATCTCTCTCTTCATATTGCTCCACTAAAATGTATGTCAAAGATCACGATACATTTTGGTACTCCTACTATGGATTGCAAACGGTGTGTTATGCGCCTTCATCATGATTTTATACTTTAAGTCAGAGTCGTTAAGAACACAAAGTCTGGAGTTGACTCGAAGTATTCCTTCTTCATCGATTCTTGCTTCCAGAATAACACCTTCTTGCACTTTCTTCTTCATATGCATCAGATCCATGTTTGTAGCTTGAGAAACTTTAACTTTATCGATTAAAGTCAGTTCTACTCGTACATTGGACATCATCACTTGGGTCTCTGGAGTCTTTAACTCTATCTTCATCCTTTGTAAGTCATACAAAATGGGCCTTTGCATTGACAATATTGCTCTTGTACCCGCATATGATCTTCTACTCAATGCGTCAGCTACTACGTTCGCTTTTCCAGTATGGTATTGAATGATATAATTGTAATCTTTCAACAACTCGAGCCAACGTCGTTGCCGTATGTTGAGTTCCTTTAGGGTGAAGAAATATTTGAGGCTTTTATGATCCGTATAGATCTCCACTTTCTCTCCATACAGGTAATGCCTCCAGATTTTAAGCGCAAAAACTACAACTGCCAACTCTAGATTATGAGTAGGATAATTCCTCTCATATTCTTTAAGTTGTCGTGAGGCATAGGCTATGACTTTCCCATGTTGCATGAGAACACATCCTAAACCTTTGCCTGAAGCATCTCTGTAGATGACAAATCCCTCCGAACCAGATGGTATTGTCAGAACAGGTGCTAAAATGAGTCTTCTCTTGAGTTCTTAAAAACTCTTCTCACATTCCTCGCTCTAACTGAATTTTATATCTTTTCTAGTTAGCTGAGTTAATAGAGTAGCGATTCGAGAAAATCCTTCAACAAATCTCCGATAATAACCAGCTAAGCCTAGAAAGCTACGTACTTCGGTTACTGACTTAGGTTGCTCCCAGCTTTGAATTGCTTCAATCTTCACTGGGTCAATAGATATTCCGTGATTTGATATCACGTGCCCAAGGAATGCTACTTCCTCAAGCCAGAATTCACCTTTCTTCAATTTGGCATATAGCTTGTTCTCACGAAGCTTTTGGAGTATCAGCCTTAAGTGTTGCTCATGATCTTCACGGCTTTTGGAGTATATGAGGATGTCATCAATAAAGACAACCACAAAATGATCTAAATATTTCTTGAATACTCGGTTCATCATATCCATGAAGGCAGCAAGAGCATTAGTCAATCCAAAAGACATGACTAGGAATTCGTAATGCCCATACCAAGTTCTGAAAGCAGTCTTTAGAATGTCATCGATTTTAATCTTTAACTGATGATATCTAGAACGAAGATCGATCTTTGAAAAGAATTTTGACACCTTGCAACTGGTCAAACAGGTCATCAATGCGAGGCAACGGGTACCTATTTTTGACGGTGACATGATTTAACTCCCGATAATCAATACAAAGTCGCATACTCCCATCTTTCTTCTTTACGAATAGAACAGGAGCACCCCAAGGAGACGTACTAGGATGAATGAAACCTATGTCTAACAATTCCTGCAGTTGAGTCTTTAACTCTTAAGTTCAATAGGAGTCATTCAATATGGGGCTTTGGAAATGAGTTTTGTATCAGGTTCAAGGTTGATACAAAATTTGATTTCACGCTCTGGGGGTAGGCCTGGAAGTTCTTCAGGGAATACGTCAGGAAATTTATTAACAATAGAAATATCATTCCAATCTGACGTATTTTTGTTTAAATCAGTGATATGGGCTAAGAAAGCTTGACATCCATTTTTCAATAAACAAATAGCTTTATGGCTTGATATGATAGTGATTGACTTTAGTGGTTTGGTTGCTTGAACTCATATAATAGGTTGGTTAGGAATATGAAATCTAACAATGTGACAATCTAGAATTTTAAATTGTAATTCTAAATATTTATTAAATTATATAAATATTTTAATTAATGTGTTTGTTGTTGAATAAATATTTGTTTAATTTGATTTGATTTGATTATTTATTTGTTAAATAAATAATTTATGGGTTAAGAAAATTAATTATTATGAGATAATATTCTAATTTAATTTAATAATTAAATTAGAGAGTTGATAGGGATTAAATGAATTATTATAATATTTTTATTTAGTTTGGTAATAAAAGTGTGACCATAAACTATACTATAAATAAGTTATTAAAATAAATTAAAGGAGTTTAATTCAGTTTTTCCAAACAAGACTTAAAGACAATAAGTCTTTATTTTAAAAGTATTTTTGCTAAACAAAGTCCTATGGCTTTTGAATTTTGAATTTGAATTATATGAAATAATATAAATAAAATAAATCAAAATAATAAATAAAATATATTTTATAACTGATAATTTATTACTATACTTATTAAAACGTCAGTTTTAGACGTTTAGTTTATTTTATACGTTGGTTTTAGTTTGTGTTATGTAAAAAGGGTCTGGCCTAAGCCTGACAAAGACAAAGGAATAGAGTTTATAAAGAGTTTACAAAGAAGTTGTGAGAGTTTGAGAGAGGATTGCTGAGATTTTCAAGCAATTCTCTGTGTTTTTTTATCAAAGATTATCTCCAAGCAAGTGAAGGTATAATTTCAAAAAACTCAAGTTCACGTTTATGAAAAATTTATGTTCATTCACGAGTTTCAAAATTTTCTGTAATTGCATGTTTGATGAATTGTAGTTATACAAACTGGATTAGTGAGTTTGTGTGTAATTGTGATGTTAGAATTAACATCTAGACAAGGAATTAGTGTGCTAATTACGTTCAAAAGAAAGAAAAGTGGTTTACAGTGCATGTTTATATATATGGCTTGTGAAAGTACCAAATTCGGTAGTTAATTTGTAAACTAATCTTTGAATTGAACCTTGAATGTATTAATTCAGTAAGTAACAAAAAGAACTTAGTTTTAATGAGTTAATTTGGTGTACAATGGTGATCACAATGTTAATATTGTTAAGGATGTCAAAAATGGAGTTTTGTTGCATAGAACAGGGAATTCAAAGGTTTTAAATTTAATCTTTAAGTTATTTATATGGGTAAAAAAATATGTTAGAGACCTTAAGATATGTCTCTGTGAAGTCTATGTAAATTATACTATTCAATTGATTGCTAGAAAGTAAGATTTGGGCCAAATTGGCTTTGTGTGTGTTCCTCGCGAAAATGGTTGCCTGGAACTGCACTTCGGCGCCGCAACGCCAACTCTCGCGATGCAGCGCTAGGTCTCGTGCCACAGTGCCTATCTCAGGCCTGTGCCTCGTGCCGCAGTGCTAGCGCCGTTTCCAGTGCAAACTGGGGCACCGCAGCGCCGGTCAGCAGTGTTGGCCAGAAAGTGCGTTTTAATTATACAAAATACGTAATTGTTGATAAGGTGCAATGTTATGAATGTTAAAATGTAATTTTTATACAGTGTTATAGTACCAAGAGTGAGAATATTATTAACAATTAATAAGTTATGTTATTGCATTAATAGTGTAACTTGACTATATGATTAAAACTAAGCCATACATGAAATATGTACTTAATTATGTAAGGAGTACATGTAGTAACTAATTATGTCATGATGACATGTGTATATGATATCGAGAATCGAGTTATTATGGTTTAGCCTACACGCAAGGCAAGTTTCCGAACTGTAACCTCTACTTGAGTACTGTTCTATTTACCTTTATATTGAGCAAGTAATTCCTAATCCTATTTATACAACTTAATTATAATCACGCAAACTTTTTAACCTAACTCTTACGTTGAGAAGGTTTCCTACTTTTAACTTGTTTCTTAGCATGCAAACTTCTAAATTCTGATACACTTATGTTGAACAAGTTTTATCGTTCAATTTACTATTTATTATGCATGCTCCATAACTCAATGCTGTTACTAAATAAAATTCTAGCCTTAGCTTAATATTGTTCAAGTAAAGTATGTTATGTTATTCAATGCTTATGCTTTTAGTTCATTTCTAAAGCATGACCTTAATATACAATGTTGATTCATCTATGACTTATTTCACAGCATATTGTTATTACATTTTTATTCAACTAATCCTTAGTTGATGTTTGTTAAACCCTAAATTACCTTGAATCTTATCCAAACCAAACTTACTTTGGTGCGGACTTGTATTCTAAATACTGAGATGAACAACCCTATTACAGGGGATAATTTACGCATAACGTTTAGATGTTTGTGCACAATACATTGTACGAAGGGCTGATCCCCCTATGTACGAGAAGTCCCTACAGTCTTATGACTGTTTAGGTTTAAGTTGAAAGAATACTTATAACTTTGGACATAGTTCGCGGTCTTATGACCCTCAGATATATATTTCAATTTCTGTTCTTGATTATCATTGATAAAGAATATTATTCAGTCCTATTGAGCCTATTTGTTTGGCAGTCGCTATGATATTATTATTCATTGTCACTTCAAGTGAGCATTTGTTTGTTCACTCTTGCTTATATAACTATTACAGCTAAAGTTGAGAAGGTCGATGAACCTACCACCAGTAAAGGGAAAGGAAAGATGAACAAGTGTTGAAGACTTGTAAACCTGTTGACTTTTATATTGTCAGACTCTATTTAAATATTGTGATATAGTTATTTAATTTTCCGCATTTGATGTTTATATTTAAAGGTTAGATAACCTGGGAGATTTTATTGAACTTATTGATGTAATCCTTTATGGGAAGGTTTATGGTTAAATTTTCTTATATTTGGGAAGTTAGAAATGAATGTTTTTATATCAAGTGAACACCAAATCTTATGGGAATGAAGTACCCAAATTTGGGGGTGTTACAAGTTGGTATCAAAGCCTTAGGTTATGAACCTTAGGTGTGGGGAAAAGCCTTAGGGAGTAACCTTTGAAAAGATAGTGGTGATAAACTCTTATCGAGTTTTAAGGAAAAAGTAATAAAACACTTATGTGCTTATATGGTTGTAACCTATGTGCTCGTGAGTGTCGAGTAGTAATGATTAGTAATTAAAATTTAAAATTTTGTTGTCAGGATGGCTAATGTAGGAGAATCCAACCAGGCTAGGGAGGAAGGACCCAAGATGCCTAGAGAGGAGGAGCCTCGTGACATTCAGGTGGTTTGGGAACAACTACTGCCACGAGAGTCATCTCTGTTGGTTACAGTGGTTGAGCAGGAGGGTTTACCTGATGAGGATGATGAGGTAGAGACAGATGAGGAGGACCCCGTTGAGCTACCACAGTCAGATGGGGATGAGGATGACGAGGAAGAAGAGTTTCCACCAAAATCGATTGCAGCCCGTATGTACGATGAAGTATAAGACCGCAATGTGGAACTTCTGGACAGAGTCGAGGAACTGGAAGAGATAGTAGCTGAATAGCATACCTCGATGTCACAAAAAGATGATGAGATTCAGGATCTAGATGGACGTCTGAGTAATGTCAAATGGAAGCTGATTCACACTGAAGGAGAGAACGAGCAAATGACAAAGGAGATCGCGGAGCTGAAGAATAAATTAAAAGAAGAGTCTGGCAAGAGAGCAAGAGTTGAAGACGCGTTTGAGAAAGCTTCTCAGCGTGCAGGAGTAGCAGAGGGGGAAGCACAAGCAAAGAAAATCAAAATGGAGGAGATGAATGGCGTATTTAACACCGTGATTAATCGAGCTCAAGAGTGAGTTATGTATTATCCGATTCAGTTCGAGACGCTGCCACTATACATGTAAGATCGCAGAACAATGTTCTGTATTATGGAGAAGAGCGTCGTAAGGCTATGCAACATTTTAGTAGGACATTGTAGGGAATATACTTGATATGTGATTAATGATATGATAAATAAGATGTAAATCCCAAAGGGTTATGTAATCAATGGGATATGATGATGATGTTATCTTGAAACTTTAGTAGTTCAGAAAAGTAATGTAGATGGTCGTGATGCTATTTTTCTTATGATTTCTAAAGATGATAAATGAATAAAATGTTAATTTTTATTCAAGATGCTATGTGTTATGTTATGATCTTTTATGACGTGCAGGTTAAGTAGAAAATACTTAAAAGAAATTGAGTAATAATCTAATAAGTGTATTTTAATCAGAAAATGCCTCCAAGAAGACGTCAGCCACGACAACAAACCCCTGAGGGATCTACCAACAATAACAACGCTGAAGCTAACCCAGTTCAGCAGTTGGTGACACTTCTGGCAGGAGCATTGCAGAATCAGCCACAGAATCAAGCTGTAACTTTTAAGGATTTCAAGGCGGTTGGACCACCAGAATTCCGTAGAACCATGAATTCGGTTGACGCACAGACCTGGATCATGGAAATAGAGAAGATGTTTGATGTTGCTAGGGTTGGTGAGAACCAAAAGACTATTTTTGCAACATTCATGTTGAAAGCAGAGGCCATTTATTGGTTGCAAGCTAATAAAACTAGAGGAGGTCAGGGAGTGATGACTTGGGGAAGATTCAAGGAAATATTCTTCGAGACATATTTCCCAGAGAGTTGAAAGAATCAGATAGAAGTGCAGTTTCTAGAGCTAAAGCTGGGCACAATGACAGTGTCAGAGTATGCAGCAAGGTTCAATGACTTGGCGAGGTTTGCACCATATCAAGTGAACACGGATGAGCGCAAGGCGAGGAGGTTTGAATAGGGACTGAAACTCTGGTTGTATAGCAGAGTCTCCCTATTCCAGTTAAAGACATTTGCAGCGGTGCTTGAAAAGGCAATTCTCGCTGAGGGTGGAGGCGAGGCTGTGACAAAGTACAATCAAGAACAAAAAAAAGAAGAAGAATGAGGGTGAAGTTAAGAATGGTGGTAGTAGTGGTGGAAATGGTAGTAATAATTTGAAGAGGAAGTGGAATGCGAGTGTTGGTGCTAGAAGCCAACAAGATAGCCAGCAGAAAAAGAAGTTTGAAGCATGTGCTACATGCGGAAAGAATCACACTGGCATGTGCTTAAAGGGTAAACGAGTATGCTTCAACTATGGCCAGGAGGGCCACATTGCCCCAAATTGCCATCAACCAAAGAAGAATGTTTACTACACATGCAGGTCAAAGGGTCATTTTACTCGCGAGTACCCTAAGAAGAAAGCTAGAGAGACCACGGGAAGCAAGGGGGGTAGCAGTGGAGGTACATTGACCATTGCTGGACCAACATCATCAAACAGACCCACAGCCAGAACCTTCAACATGACTGTGCAGGATGCTATATAATCAAAGAATGTTGTGTCAGATATTATCCCAATCAATGATATAGATGCTTATGTATTATTTGATTCGGGTGCTACTTGATCGTTTATATCTGATAAATTTGCTAAGAGGTTAGGAGTGGCTAGTGAAGAATTGAATTTCCCTTTAAATATAGAAATTGCAAATAAGGAGGTGATTCCTATTAGGTTTGTATACAAGAATTGTAGGGTGAATATTAAGGGGAATGTCATGATAGTAGATCTAATCCCGATTAAACTTGGAGAGTTTGATGTTATATTGGGAATGGATTGGCTATTCAATTCTGGAGCGATAATTGATTGTCAAAAGAAATGCGTAAACCTTATGACTCCATCAAAGGTAGTCTTCTATTGTAGCAAGTCGCCTAGACAGGCAAGGTGTCTGACGATTATGTAGGCCAAGAAGTTGTTGGGTCAAGGCTGTGTAGGATTTTTAGCTTACATAGTCGATACTCAGAGGAAGGGGGTGAAACTAGAAGAGATACCAGTGCTTAGGGAATTTGTAGATGTGTTTCCGGAGGATTGGTCAGGACTTCTACCTGACCGAGAGATCGAGTTCGTTATCGATTTGGTGCCAAGAACTGCTCCGATATCGAAGGCCCCGTACCGGATGGCTCCGATAGAGATGAAGGAACTGATGGTATAGTTACAAGAGCTGTTGGACAAGAAATACATTCAGCCGAGTGTATCATCGTGGGGAGCATCGATGTTATTCATGAAGAAGAAGGATGGGTTAATGCGTCTTTGCATTGATTATAGGGAATTAAACAAAGTCACTATTAAGAATAAATATCCATTGCCAATAATAGATGACTTGTTTGATCAATTGAAGGGTGCTAGATACTTCTCGAAAATAGATTTGAGAAGTGGGTAACATCAATTAAAGGTAAGGAAGGAGGATATAACTAGAATGGCATTCAGAACTAGGTATGGACATTACGAGTTTCTGGTGATGTCTTTTGGTTTGACCAACGCCCTTGCTGCATTCATAGATTTGATGAACAGGGTGTTTAAACCATTTTTAGATAAGTTTGTGGTGGTATTTATCGATGACATTCTGGTGTACTCCAAATCTCAAGAAGAACACGTTGAACATTTATGTTTGACATTGGAGATACTACGAAAGGAAAAGTTATACGCAGAATTCTCTAAATGTGAATTTTGGCTAGAGTACAATTTATTGGACATGTGATTGACAAAGACGGGATTTCAGTGGATCCATCAAAAGTTGAAACCGTAATCAATTGGGAACAACCAAGGACACCATCGGAGGTGAGGAGTTTCTTGGGACTGGTCAGCTACTATAGACGGTTTATTTAGGACTTTTCCAAGATTGCCACTCCGTTAACAAATTTGACAAGAAAAGCTGTAAAATTTGCTTGGACAAAAATGTGAAGAGAATTTTCAAGACTTGAAAAAGAAGTTAAGTGTGGCACCTATGTTGTCATTACCAGATAATACAGGAAACTTTGTGGTGTATAATGATGCATCACATAAAGGGTTAGGTTATGTCCTTATGAAGAACAACAAAGTCATTGCATATGCATCACGGCAATTGAAGGACTATGAGAAAGGATACCCGACTCATAATTTAGAGTTGGATGCAGTGGTATTTGCTCTGAAAATATAGAGACACTATCTCTATGGAGAGAAATGTGATACCCCCAAATCCGGGTACTTCATGTCCACCGGATTTGGTGTTCACTTAATAAAAACATTCATTTCTAACTACCCAAATATAATAAAATTGAATAATAAACCTTCCCATTAAAGGATTACATTAATAAAAATCTCCGAGGTTATCTAACCTTTAAATACAAACATCATATGTGAAAAAATTAAATAACTTCATTACAATAATTAAAATAAAGTTTGACAATATTTAAAAGTCAACATGTTTACAAGTCTTCAATACTTGTTCATCTTCCCTTTCCCTTTACTGGTGCTAGGTACATCGACCTTCACAACTTTAGCTGTAATATTTATTTAAGCAAGAGTGAGCAAACAAAGCTCACTTGAAATGATAAGGAATAAAACTTTACAACATTTGCCAAATAATAGTCTCAATAGAACTGAACAATACGCTCTATTAATGAGAATCATGAAATACAACTGAGGGTCTTATGACTACGAACCATGTCAACAGTTATAAGTAATCTTTCAGCTTAAACTTTAACAGTCATAAGACTATAAGGACTCCTCGTACATAAGGGGATCAGTCCTTCGTACAATGTATTGAGCACAAATATTTCAACGCTAAGCGTAAACCCCTAATAATAGGGTTGTTCATCTCAGTATTTAGAGTACAAGTCCACACCAAAGAAAGTTTGGTTTGGATAAACTTCAAGGGTAATTTAGAGTTTAACAATCGTCAACTAAAGGATTAGTTGAATCAGCAAGATTTGATAACATTACAGTTGATCACCAACAACATTGTATGGAACAATGAATAATCATAGATGAACTAACTACTTATTAAACTTATGCTTGGAAACAACTAAAACATAAGTATTGAATGAAATAGTAAACCTTGCTTGAACAATAATTAGCTAAGGTTATGATCTTATAAAATTAGAAACGAAATTACTGAACATACATTAAATGATAGCATGATTAAAATAAAACTTGCTCAACATGGTAATAAATGATGCAAAGTAATTGAAATACAACAGTTTAATATTAGAGACAAGAGTTCAAGAGTTTGCATTTATCATAAAAGAATAGAACTTAAGAAAACTTGCTTAACTATAAACAAGTTAGAACAACTCAACCATGACTAGAATTCAAAGCTTGATTGAATAACATTAGAATTAGAGCTTGCTTGAATAAAGATTAAGAATAAAAGAATTTGCTTAATCAATGTTTAGAATAAGAAACTTGCTCAATTGAAAGAGGTAAGGTTTAGAAACTTGCCTCGTGCATAAGCTATAAATTATAACTCACATTGTAAGACCCCAACTTATTATAAATGAAATTGAATTTCCTCTATTTATTATTTTAAAATAGTAAGGGTTGATTTGATTAATGTGATTAGTTATGGGTACAAATGCGCAAATATTTTTTAAATAAGCAAGTGGTTATAAAATATTTATTGTTGTCGGGAAATATTCGTTTGGTCGTGGAATATTCTTACTGTCGGGGAATATTCGTACGACGACGTAGCCTTGTGTGGGCCCCATAACAGAAAATGATTGGATGAAGAAAACGACAAGTATAAGTTGTTTATAAGTAACGGCGTAGTTGTTACCGTTAATACTGTTGGAATACCCGGTAGTTAAAACACAATAGCACACGGTATTGCACCAATTATTGATTCTTACGTAAGAAGGCACTACTCAATAATTGTTACAGTAATTACTGTTCAATATTTTATTTTATTGATTCAATAATTGTTGCATTGATATTTTATATTACTGTTATTCAATAATTGTCACTATACAATATTTTTCATTATCGGAGCAATAATTCATATTATCTGAATAATATTATTAGATAAGATTATTGGCAATGTCTAAAAAGTTCTGTCTAAGGAGAGGTTTGGTCATCTAATTGCGCGCCAATAAGGAAAAATTCTTATTGGAAAACCCCTTCTTTCCTGAGAACGGCCTGATTGTCGATATTGTGATTCTGTAATATTATTTGTGAATAATTAATTATTGATTTATATGATAAGTAAAATATTCATTTTATGTGGATATAGATGGAGAAAATTTTAAAATGACAATTGTTGAAAAATTGATATGTTATTTTTTTGATAAAATAATTTATTTAAATATATTATTATATTTTAATAATATAATAATGGTGATATTTTTACAATGAATGTGGGATATATGAATATATGAGGAGGAAGAGTATTTTTATTGTAAAAGTTATTTAAAACATGTTAAACATGTCTGTGGGCCCATTTCTTGACTGAAATTTGATTATAGCTTGTAAAATCGTCCGTATATAGATTTCGGTCAATTTCTGTTTGGAATTTGAAAAACTTTTCTTCTGTAAAGTTGTAGAGAATGAAATTTCCTATGGTAAAGACATTAGGTTTTAATTTTTCTGAGAAAAGGGCTATTTATTATGAATTATTGAAGTTTCGTAGTTCCGAAATAATTGATTTTTGAAAGTTTTAATTATTTTTAATAACAAAAACATTTTTTTTGTCATTATTGGTGGCTGAATTCAGATGGTTAAGGTGGGCGTAATAATTTAAATAAATAATATTAATATTTTATTAAATTTCTTCTCTGGTGTTCTAAGCATTTTTCTATAAATAGGGTGCTTAGGTTAGAATTAAAAATTACACCAGAAACTAAAGTTTTCTCTCTCTTTCTCTCTCTAAATTATCGAGCATATTCTTGTGAGTATTTTGATACTCTGAGTGTTGCTATACGGTGCAAGTTCCCTTCAGCACTATATCCAGTATTCCAGCTAGAAGTACTGTCTTTTTTGAGGCAAGGGATGTTATTTTTTTATAAATGATATTATTTCTTTCAATATCATTATGCCAAAATATTGATCTGAATTTTTTATCAAATTTAAAACTTTTTGTGTCGGGGTTACTATTCACGTATACGGCACTATTCACGTATACGGCACTATTCACGAATACGACACTATTCACCGAAAAATTAAATTTTTGTTTTTGTCTAAGATATCTAGTATGGATACTAGCTTTGATTGCATCCATGTTTTGATCATTCTTGAATTTTACTTCGCTATGATTGTTTATGAAGTATTTTTGAACTCGGATTGTTTAAAGTACGAATCCTTAATATTTGTTCTTTTGTTTCACTAGATTCGTTTTTTTTAAAAGATTTTTCATTATCCTCAGTCCTAAATGATGATATAACTGAATATCTTTGGCATGTAGTGCAAAGATGAATAATTTTCTGATGAATATCTTTGGCCCGTAGTGCAAAGATGAACAGGTGTTTAGATGAACATGACCAACTGATGAATATCTTTGGCCTGTAGTGCAAAGATGAACATTTGATTCCAGATATTTATATTGATTGATGTTACAGGGATAAAATATCAATGATGAATTTTTAAATTCATAGATGATAGTAGATTTCATTCTCTACTTAACTCTTCTAATGAATTATTATTTTCACTGCGAATATTGATTTAAAACTTGTTGTCTATTGTATTCTATCAGATTTTTTCCTGTTGAAGACTAACGATAATTTGTTCTATATTATCTTAGTCATAATATTCTTTACTGGGCTAGTTGAGCTCACCCTTTTCCTTTTTGTTCCATTTTTCTTTTCAGGAGGCGAGAATGTAGCAAGTACTAGTCGGGGTATGGAATGATGGTTCTAGAAAGTTGTTTAGTAGTCCACACCATTTTTGTAAAATAATGTATCAATAATTGTAATGAGGACTTATTTGGGAGTGAATATTGTCTAGATGACAATATTTTTATTTAAACTCACAGTTTATGTGTTGTATTAATAAATTTGTAGTTGTTTCTGTACCATATTATTGACAACTCAAAATGGGTGATGTATACCTATTTTGGGGGCGTCACAGTTGGTATCAGAGCTTAGGGATATGATCTCTGGCGGAGATCGGGGAATAGAACTAGGAGGGGAGAGACGAGTAAAACCTTCGCTAGTGTGTCTTACCTAAGCTTATTTGTTGGTTGGTCAGTATATAGGGATATTATGTGATATGTTGATTTCTTTAATTAACCCTTATTTTATGGCAGTATTTGAGAATGTCGACTGTGAATGTTAACAGTGGAGTAAATGAGACTGTGGAGACACCTTTACTCACCAACGAGGAGAACGTGCAACAGGCTGGCAATATTCCTCCTGTAAACAACACCACTGAGCAGATGATGAACGATGGAATGTTTAGAAGCTTTTTGCAGTTCATGCAAAATTAGACGAGGGAGACTCGTGTACAAAATATAAGTGGAAATGATAGCAACGCACGGTTTGTCACGACCAAGCAGTTCAAAGAGTTGGGACCACCAGAATTTTGGGAAAAGCCGGATCCAATTAAGGCAGAGACGTGGGTCAAGCAAATTACCAAGATATTTGATATCTTGGGATGCACGGAGGAATAGAAGGTTCCATTTGCCACCTTTATGTTTCGTAATGAGGCAGATTACTAGTGAAAATCTGTGAAGCGTACCCATCCAGCCGCACTCAGCATGTCTTGGGAGACATTTTAGAAACTATTCAATGACAAGTACTTTCCTGAAAGTATTCGTCATATGAAGGAGGTAGAGTTTATTAGACTGGAGCAGAACAACATGACGGTGTCCCAATACGAGGCAAAGTTCGCGGAGTTATCCAGGTTTGCATCTCATTTGGTGGAGAATGAGGAACGTATGACACGGATGTTTCTGAGAGGTTTGAAACCCGACATACGTCAGTATCTCATTTCTCATAAATTTTCTCTATATTCAGATGTTGTCAACATGGCTCAATTATTAGAGCGAGATAATGAGTACGCTCAACCGAGGGACCACAACTAGGATCGTACTGGTGACAGCAGTCATCGGAGCAACGATAACCAGCAAGGAAAGAAGAACACGGACAAAAGCGGTAACCACTCTGGTGGTAATCGTGGTCATGATAATAGAAGAAGCGAGTAGGGGGGAGATTTTAAAAAGAGGAAATTTAATAATGACAATGTGAAGACGTCAGCACCAGCAGCAACTGGTTTTAAGGGAGGAGAGCGACCACCGGTCGTATGCTACAAATGTGGAAAAGAGGGACATATCAGCCAAAACTGTCCACAACAGTTCAAGATATGCTATAATTGTGAAAAGAAAGGACATATCGCTCGAGATTATACGGTAGCGAAACCAAGTCCAGTGGGGATAGTGACTCAAAAGGCTGTCCCAGAAAAGTCAAAGTCAACGGTTCCTGGAAGAGCGTTTGTCGTGACTGGTCAAAATGCAAGGAACCCAAACGAGGTGATTACGGGTAAGCTAATCATAAATTCTTGTGAAGTTTATACCTTACTAGATACCGGTGCTACCCATTCATTTATCTCTCCTGCTTGTGCTCAACGTTTAAACTTGACTCCGGAGAAATTAGACTTTGACCTATCTGTGAAGACTCCGTTAGGAGAAACTTTCATAACATCCACTGTTTATAAATCTTGTTTGATCCAAGTTGGCACCATCACATTACATGTTGATCTTATCTCTTTAAAGATACTTGCTTTTGATGTGATTTTAGGGATTGATTGGTTAACTACTCATCATGCCAAAATTGATTGTTTTCGTAAGGTTGTTAGTTTTCATATTCCTAACCAACCTGTTATACGAATTCAAGCAACTAAACCACTAAAATCAATCACTATCATATCAAGTCATAAAGCTATTCGTTTATTGAAAAACGGATGTCAAGCTTTCTTAGCCCATGTTATGGATTTGAATAAAGACATATCAGATTTGAATAATATTCCTGTTGTTAGTGACTTTCCTGACGTATTTCCTGAAGAACTTCCCGGTCTACCCCAGAACGTGAATTTAAATTCTTTATTAATCTTGAACCTGGTACAAAGCCCATTTCTAAAACCCCATATCGAATGGCTCCTATTGAACTTCAGGAGTTAAAGGTCCAACTACATGAATTGTTGGACATCGGTTTCATTCGTCCTACGTCTCCTTGGGGTGCTCCTGTGTTATTCATAAAGAAGAAAGACGGGAGTATGCGACTTATTATTGACTACCGGGAATTGAACCATGTCACCATCAAGAATAGGTATCCGCTACCTCGTATTGATGACCTGTTTGACCAGTTACAAGGAGCAAAATTCTTTTCAAAGATCGATCTTCGTTCTGGATATCATCAGCTGAAGATTAGAACTGACGATATTCCAAAGACTGCCTTCATAACTCGGTACGGGCATTATGAATTCTTAGTCATGTCTTTCGGATTGACTAATGCTCCTGCGGCTTTCATGGATATGATGAACTGAGTATTCAAGGAATATTTGGATTAGTTCGTTATTGTCTTTATTGATGACATCCTCATATATTCCAAAAGTCGTGAAGATCATGAGCACCATTTGAAGCTGGTACTCCAAAGGCTTCGTGAAAACAAGCTATATGCCAAGTTGAAGAAATGTGAGTTCTGGCTTGAGGAAGTAGCATTCCTTGGGTACGTGGTGTTAAAACATGGAGTATCTGTTAACCCGGCGAAGATTGAAGCAATACAAAGTTGGGAGCAACCTAAGTCGGTGACCGAAGTACGTAGCTTTCTGGGCTTAGCTGGTTATTATCGGAGATTCATGGAAGGATTTTCTCGAATTGCTACTCCGTTAACTCAATTGACTCGGAAGGATACAAAATTAGTATGGAGCGAGGAATGCGAAAAGAGTTTTTAAGAGCTCAAGAGGAGACTCATTTCGGCACCTGTTCTGACAATACCATCTAGTTCGGATGGATTTGTTAACTACAGCGATGCTTCGGGCAAAGGGTTAGGATGTGTTCTCATGCAACATGGGAAAGTCATAGTCTATGCCTCGCGACAACTTAAAGAATATGAGAGGAATTATCCTACTCATGATCTAGAGTTGGCAGCAGTCGTTTTCGCGCTAAAGATCTGGAGGCACTATCTATATGGGGAGAGAGTGGAGATATATTCAGATCATAAAAGCCTCAAATATTTCTTCACCCAAAAGGAACTCAACATGCGGCAACGACGTTGGCTCGAGCTGTTGAAAGATTACGACCACACTATTCAATGCCATCCTGAAAAAGCGAACGTGGTAGCTGACGCGTCGAGTAGAAGATCATATGCGGGAACGAGTGCGATGCTGTCAACATAAAGGCCCATTTTGGGTGATTTACAAAAGATAAAGATAGAATTCAAGACTCTGAGGACCCATGCGATGATGTCAAATATATGCATAGAACCAACTTTAATCGATAAAGTTAAGGTTGATCAAGCCACATACCCAGAGCTAAAGCGTATGAAGAAGAAAGTACAAGAAGGTGTTATCCCAGAAGCAAGAATCGATGAAGAAGGAATACTTCGAGTCAACTTCAGACTTTGTGTTCCTAACGATTCTGATTTGAAACATAGAATCATGATGGAGGCACACAACACACCGTTTGCAATTCACCCTGAAAGTACCAAAATGTATCGTGATCTTCGACATACATTTTGGTGGAACAATATGAAGAGAGAGATTGTGAAGTTTATCTCGAGGTGTTTAACTTGTCAACGTGTAAAGGCGGAGCATCAATTTGACGACCACAAAATAGGTCCACTCCATCCAACCTATTCTGAGTCGTCAAATACATGGTACAGAAAATAACTACAACTCTATTACAACAATTTTCGTACAAAATACAACAACACATATGCTGTGAGTTTGAATACAAATATATACCAAATGTGAGACATGTCCCAACCGTGGACAGCACCTCACAATGGCACCTTACATAAAGGTATAGTCAAAAACTATTTTAGAAATTAGAATATTTGGGAAGTGCTCAAGGAAACCTTTGTACATGGGAGGTCATGCTTCTAGGTTATGATAGATATCATATGGCCACAGAATTATCCTTGGTTGACCCAATGGACCCCAAAGAAAAACGAGAAGATTACTACCATATTCTTCCCAATGGTGAGTCTTCTCTTGACTTATCATTATCTCCACTATATCTAACTGAGAATTATACTTCAAACAAACACCAAGATTATATAGGTAGTGCTCGTATATATACTCAGTAAGTGGATGAGCACATCCCTGTCTTATGATAACACGAGGTTGTATGTCGTTAGACATCTTGTATGATAGTGGCAAAACAGCCTTCCAACGTTGGGTACACCTTACCCTATTGGATTCACCAAATATAACTACTAAATAAACTTTTCTATACTGCTTCGGGAGAACATCCACAGCTAGAGACCACCGTTCTATTTCCCCGTTACCCTCGCTCGACCCAGCTACACTCTTATTACCTGAAAGGAATTGTGAAGCAAAAGGGTGAGCACAACTAGCTCAGTAAAGAATATCATGACTAAAGATAATTAAATTATCAATAGCCTTTATCAATAATAAATCAGAGATTTAGAGCATATGGTAAATGATAAAAATTTCAACCATAGTTGCAGCGGAACGAGCAATCCATTAGAAGAGTCAAATAGACTATAAAGTCTATTATCTTCTCCACGTTAAAAGTCCACCAACAATGTTTTATCCCTGTAACATCAATCAACAATTCATGTCCACAATCACATGAATAACTCATAATCGTAATTATAGTTCTAAATTCCTTTTCTCATCCAGGACAAAGATAATTTTCATCACCTGAAACATCAAAGATCATGGTTATACCAAATCATAGTTCCTGTTTATAATCATACTAACAATTTTTCATCTTTGCACTACGGCCAAAGATATTCATCAACAGACCATCTTTGCACTACATGCCAAAGATATTCAACAACAGGTCATCTTTGCACTACGGGCCAAAGATATTCATCAATAATTCATATTTGCACTACATACCAAAGATATTCCTCAACAGTTCATATTTGCACTACAGGCCAAATATATTCATATCTCAAAGAAATATATAATCATTTCAGAATTTATATAAACAATAATTATAACCATGTTAATCAATTCATCTTCACACTTAAGCTAAAGATATTCAATTATAAATTCAATGGTCATGATCATACCAGTTAACAATTCATCTTTGCACTACAAGCTAAAGATATTCCTCAGTCACGATCATACCAATAATTTACCCATCTTTACACTCAAGTGAAAGAGAAATTCAACATCAGGGTTATAAAAATGTTATATATGATAATAAAAATAATATGATCAAAATATGGATTTAATTTCAAGAGTAATATTCATAAATCAACAATAATTTGGTTAGAAAAAGAAACCATTTTTTGTCGTTAATAGTACCCGTGAATAGTAACTCGTGAATAGTAACTCATGAATAGTACTCTGTATTCGTACATAGTACCGTATACGTAAATAATATCATATACATAAATAGTGCCATATACATGAATAGTGTCGTATACGTGAATAGTAACCCCGACTCAAAAGGTATAAATTTCACAATAAAATTCATACCAATATTTCAGTATAATGATATTGAAAGAATAACATCATTATAAAGAATATAGCACCCCTTAATATCCCTTACTATCCCTTACCTCAAAAGAGCAGCACTTCTGACTGGATATCGGATATGACGCTGAAGGAAACTTGCACCAATGAATAGCAACTCACCAAGTATCTAAATACTCACAAAATACACTCAATAATCTAGAGAGAGAAAGAGAGAAAACTTGTTTCTGGTGTGTTTTTCAATTCTAACTTAGCCCTCTATTTATAGAAAAATGTTAGCACGCCGAAGCAGACTTAACCTGCAACCTGATGGCTTTACCTGCTACTATTCTCACCCACCACATTTGAATAAAAATCTCAGCACATTTCTTCACCAACTAAGAGTGGGGCCCACCAATTCTAGAATTTTCCACCAAAATGATAAACTCTGAAAATTTAACAATTTCTGAACCAGTCATCTCGTAAAATTCATAACAAATCATTCATTCATTTTTAACGGTTCAAAATTTGTGGACATATACTCAACTTATATATGTATAACATATCCAAAAATTACAACGATCCAACGGTCGGATTAAAAATTATAACCCCCTCAAAATATCTCAAAAACTCTAATTTAATTTTTAATACATCCATTCCGACAAAAATACTGATAAAAACCTCAACATTAACTCCTTCATTTTTAACCACAATAAATATATCCAACATTTAGATCCACATAAAAATAAATATTTTCTTATCATATGAATCAATAATTAATTATTCACAAATAATATTACAGAAACACATTTATGACAACCAGGCCGTTCCCAGGAAAGAGGGGACTTTCCAATAAAGATTTATCTTTATTGGAGCGTAATTAGGTGACCAAACCTCTCATTAGACAGAACTTTCTAGACATTTCCAATAATGTTATCTAATAATATTATTCAAATAATATAAATTATTGATCTGATAATGGGAAATACCGTGCAGTAACAATTGATGAAACAACAATAATATAAAATATCAACGCAACAGTTATTGAATCAATAAAATAAAATATTGAACAGTAACTACTGTAACAATTATTGAGTAGTGCCTTCCTTCGTAAGAATCAATAATTTAAAAATACTGTGCAATCAGTGTGCTACTGTGTAACAACGCGTATTACTGTATTTTAACCACCGGATATTCTAACAGTGTTAACGGTAACAACTACGCCGTTAATTATAAAAACTCAATTTTTGTCGTTATCTTCATCCGACAGTTATTCGTTATGGGGCCCACAAATAGCTGCGCCGTCGTACGAATATTCCCTGATAGAAAGAATATTCCACGACCAAACGAATATTCCCCGATAACAATGATTATTTTATAACCACTTGCTTATTTTGAAAAAAAATTCATATATCACCTTTAACTTTAACTTTTTATCAATTTAACCATTTACTGAATCGTAATTATAAGAAAAATTGAATACTTTTATTTCATAAAATTTGGGGTCTTACAATCTCCACTCCTTATGAAATTTCGTCCTCGAAATTTGCGTACCTGGTATTTCAAAAAGTTGAGAATACCTTGCTTTCATTTCAGATTCCATCTTTCCTGTCATCATGATTTCTCCATTGCTCATCTCCTGTATTTCAAATATCATTCTAAAATACAGCTTCAAAAACAAAGGTTAATTTAACAAATTAACATATCACATCATATCCCAATAGTATGACTGACTAACAAATAAGCTTAGGTAGGACACACTAGCGAAGGATTTACTCGTCTCTCCCCTCCTAGTTGTATTCTCCGATCTCTGCCAGAGATCATATCCCTAAGCTCTGATACCAAATGTAACTCTGGACACCAACCTATGTCAGCAACTTACATTGATACCTATCAGTTTGCCACCGCAGAACGGCGTCCCCTACGAAGAGTCTGGCTTCGGTGCATCCCCCATCAACAGGAAGTCACCAGCAAGAGGCTCGGGGCTCTTTACTTATAGCTCTGATATCAAATGTGACGACCCCAAAATAGGTCCATTCCATCCAACCCATTCTGAGTCGTCAAATACATGGTACAGAAAACAACTACAACTCTATTACAACAATTGTCGTACAAAATATAACAACACATATGCTGTGAGTTTGAATACAAATATATACCAAATGTAACACATGTCCCAACCGTGGACAGCACCTCACAATGACACCTTACATAAAGGTATAGTCAAAAACTATTTTAGAAATTAGAATATTTGGGAAGTACTCAAGGAAACCTTTGTACATGGGAGGTCATGCTTCTAGGTTATGATAGATATCATATGACCACAGAATTATCCTTGGTTGACCCAATAGACCCCAAAGAAAAACGAGAAGATTACTACCATATTCTTCCCAATGGTGAGTCTTCTCTTGACTTATCATTATCTCCACTGTATCTAACTGAGAATTATACTTCAAACAAACACCAAGATTATATAGGTAGTGCTCGTATATATACTCAGTAAGTGGATGAGCACATCTCTGTCTTATGATAACACGAGGTTGTATGTCGTTAGACATCTTATATGATAGTGGCAAAATACCCTTCCAACGTTGGGTACACCTTACCCTATTGGATTCACCAAATAAAACTACTAAATAAACTTTTCTATACTGCTTCGGGAGAACATCCACAGCTAGAGACCACCGTTCTATTTCCCCGTTACCCTCGCTCGACCCAGCTAGACTCTTATTACCTGAAAGGAATTGTGAAGCAAAAGGGTGAGCACAACTAGCTCAGTAAAGAATATCATGACTAAAGATAATTAAATTATCAATAGTCTTTATCAATAATAAATCAGAGATTTAGAACATATGGTAAATGATAAAATTTTCAACCATAGTTGCAGCAGAACGAGCAATCCATTAGAAGAGTCAAATAGACTATAAAGTCTATTATCTTCTCCATGTTAAAAGTCCACCAACAATGTTTTATCCCTGTAACATCAATCAACAATTCTTGCCCACAATCACATGAATAACTCATAATCGTAATTATAGTTCTAAATTCCTTTTCTCATCCAGGACAAAGATAATTTTCATCACCTGAAATATCAAAGATCATGGTTATACCAAATCATAGTTCCTGTTTATAATCATACTAACAATTTTTCATCTTTGCACTACGGCCAAAGATATTCATCAACAGACCATCTTTGCACTACAGGCCAAAGATATTCAACAACAGGTCATCTTTGCACTACGGGCCAAAGATATTCATCAATAATTCATCTTTGTACTACACACCAAAGATATTCCTCAACAGTTCATATTTGCACTACAGGCCAAATATATTCATATCTCAAAGAAATATATAATCATTTCAGAATTTATATAAACAATAATTATAACTATGTTAATCAATTCATCTTCACACTTAAGCTAAAGATATTCAATTATAAATTCAATGGTCATGATCATACCGGTTAACAATTCATCTTTGTACTACAGGCTAAAGATATTCCTCAGTCACGATCATACCAATAATTTACCCATCTTTACACTCAAGTGAAAGAGAAATTCAACATCAGGGTTATAAAAAATGTTATATATGATAATAAAAATAATATGATCAAAATATGAATTTAATTTCAAGAGTAATATTCATAAATCAACTATAATTTGGTTAGAAAAAGAAACCAATTTTTGTCGTGAATAGTACCCGTGAATAGTAACTAGTGAATAGTAACTCATGAATAGTAACTTATGAATAGTACTCCGTATTCGTACATAGTACCGTATACGTAAATAATATCATATACGTAAATAGTGCCATATACATGAATAGTGTCGTATACGTGAATAGTGCCGTATACGTGAATAGTAACCCCGACTCAAAAGGTATAAATTTCACAATAAAATCCATACCAATATTTCAGTATAATGATATTGAAAGAATAACATCATTATGAAGAATATAGCACCCCTTAATATCCCTTACTATCCCTTACCTCAAAAGAGCAGCACTTCTGACTGGATATCGGATATGACGCTGAAGGAAACTTGCACCGATGAATAGCAACTCACCAAGCATCTAAATACTCACAAAACACACTCAATAATCTAGAGAGAGAAAGAGAGAAAACTTGTTTCTGGTGTGTTTTTCAATTCTAACTTAGCCCTCTATTTATAGGAAAATGTTAGCACGCCGAAGCAGACTTAACCTGCAACCTGATGGCTTTACCTGCTACTATTCTCACCCACCATATTTGAATAAAAATCTCAGCACATTTCTTCACCAACCAAGAGTGGGGCCCACCAATTCTAGAATTTTCCACCAAAATGATAAACTCCAAAAATTCAACAATTTCTGAACCAGTCATCTCGTAAAATTCATAACAAATCATTCGTTCATTTTTAACGGTTCAAAATTTGTGGACATATACTCAACTTATATATGTATATCATATCCAAAAATTACAACGATCCAACGGTCGGATTAAAAATTATAACCCCCTCAAAATATCTCAAAAACTCTAATTTGATTTTTAATACATTCATTCCGACAAAAATACTGATAAAAACCTCAACATTAACTCCTTCATTTTTAACCACAATAAATATATCCAACATTTAGATCCACATAAAAATAAATATTTTCTTATCATATGAATCAATAATTAATTATTCACAAATAATATTACAGAAACACATTTATGACAACCAGGCCGTTCCCAGGAAAGAGGGGGCTTTCCAATAAAAATTTATCTTTATTGGCGCGCAATTAGGTGACCAAACCTCTCATTAGACAGAACTTTCTAGACATTGCCAATAATGTTATCTAATAATATTATTCAAATAATATAAATTATTGATCTGATGATGGGAAATACTGTGCAGTAATAATTATTGAAACATCAATAATATAAAATATCAACGCAACAATTATTGAATCAATAAAATAAAATATTGAACAGTAACTACTGTAACAATTATTGAGTAGTGCCTTCCTTCGTAAGAATCAATAATTTAAAAATACTATGCAATCAGTGTGCTACTGTGTAACAACGCGTATTACTGTATTTTAACCACCAGATATTCCAACAGTGTTAACGGTAACAATTACGCCGTTAATTATAAAAACTCAATTTTTGTCGTTATCTTCATCCGACAGTTATTCGTTATGGGGCCCACAAATAGCTGCGCCGTCGTACGAATATTCCCCGACAGAAAGAATATTCCACGACCAAACGAATATTCCCCGACAACAATGATTATTTTATAACCACTTGCTTATTTTGAAAAAAATTTATATATCACCTTTAACTTTAACTTTTTATCAATTTAACCATTTACTGAATCGTAATTATAAGAAAAATTGAATACTTTTATTTCATAAAATTTGGGGTCTTACAATCAAGTGCCTAAGGGTCCATTACAACCACTTGAGATTTCGAAATGGAAGTGGGAACACATTACCATGGATTTCGTTACAGGTCTTCCCACGGTTTCTCTAAGCATAATTGCTATTTGGGTTATTGTTGATAGATTAACTAAGTCTGCTCATTTCTTGCCGATACGGGAGACTTATTCCCTTGAACATCTTACTCGTATGTACGTAATGAGATTGTGAGATTGCATGGCATGCCAGTATCCATAGTTTCGGATCGTGACCCAAGATTCACTTCACGATTTTCGGTTGGCTTGCAGAAAGCTAAGGGCACGGATTTACAATTCAGTTCGGCATACCATCCTCAAACGGACGGACAATCAGAGAGGACTATTCAAACTCTTGAAGATCTATTAAGACTATGTGTCTTATACTTCAAAGGGAGTTAGGATAAGTATTTACCATTGGTAGACTTCTCTTACAACAACAGTTATCAGGCAAGTATAGGGGTGGCTCCATTCGAAGCATTATATGGATGAAAGTGTCGCTCTCCAATATGTTGGGATGCGGTGGGTGAAGCAACATTGTTGGGACCCGAGTTGGTACGTATTACTACAGAAAAGATCCAAATGATTCGACAACGTATACAAATGGCACATGATCGACAAAAGAATTATGCGGATCTTCATCGAAAGGACGTGGAATTTAGTATTGGGGATCATGTATTGTTGCGTGTTGCTCCATGGAAGGGAGTTACAAGATTTGGGAAAAGAGGAAAGCTCAATCCACGATTTATTGGTCCATTTCAAATTCTTGACCGAGTAGGAAATGTGGCCTATAGACTCGCGTTACCTCCAAGTATGTCTCGTGTTCATAATATTTTTCATATATCTGTGCTACGTAAATATGTGAAAGACCCAAACTACATTATTGAGTTAGAACCGGACGAGATAGCCGAAGACTTAACATACGAAGAGATACCTATCAAGATCTTGGATAGGAAAGAGCATGTCCTGCGCACAAATGTCATACCACAAGTCAAAGTTTTATGGAGGAACCATGCTATAAAGGAAATGACCTGGGAATTGGAAACGAAAATGAAAGCGAGGTATCCTCACCTTTTCAAAACACCAGGTACGTACGTCAATTTCGAGGACGAAATTTCATAAGGAGGGGAGGTTGTAAAACCCCAACTTATTATAAATGAAATTGAATTTTCTCTATTTATTATTTTAAAATAGTAAGGGTTGATTTGATTAATGTGATTAGTTATGGGTACAAATGCGCAAATATTTTTTAAATAAGTAAGTGGTTATAAAATATTCATTGTTGTCGGGGAATATTCGTTTGGTCGTGGAATATTCTTACTGTCGGGGAATATTCGTACGACGGCGCAACCTTGTGTGGACCCCATAACGGAAAGCAATTGGATAAAGAAAACGACAAGTATAAGTTGTTTATAAGTAACGGCGTAGTTGTTACCGTTAACACTATTGAAATACCCGTTGGTTAAAACACAATAGCACACGGTATTGCACCAATTATTGATTCTTACGTAAGAAGGCACTACTCAATAATTGTTACAGTAATTACTGTTCAATATTTTATTTTATTGATTCAATAATTGTTGCATTGATATTTTATATTACTGTTATTCAATAATTGTCATTACACAATATTTTTTATTATCGGAGCAATAATTCATATTATCTTAATAATATTATTAGATAACATTATTGGTAATGTCTAAAAAGTTATATCTAAGGAGATGTTTGGTCATCTAATTACGTGCCAGTAAGGCGAAATCCTTATTGGAAAGCCCCCTCTTTCTTGGAAACGGCCTGGTTGTCGATATTGTGATTCTGTAATATTATTTGTGAATAATTAATTATTGATTTATATGATAAGGAAAATATTCATTTTATATAGATATAGATGGAGAAAATTTTAAAGTGACAATTGTTGAAAAATTGATATTTTAATTTTTTGATAAAATAATTTATTTAAATATATTATTATATTTTAATAATATAATAATGGTGATATTTTTACAATGAATGTGGGATATATGAATATATGAGGAGGAATAGTATTTTTGTTGTAAAAATTATTTAAAACATGTTAAACATGTCTGTGGGTCCATTTCTTGACTGAAATTTGATTATAGCCTGTAAAATCGTCCGTATGTGGATTTCGATCAATTTTTGTTTGGAATTTGAAAAACCTTTCTTCTGTAAAGTTGTAGAGAATGAAATTTCCTATGAAAAGGACATAAGGTTTGAATTTTTTTGAGAAAAGGGCTATTTATTATGAATTATTGAAGTTTCGTAGTTCTGAAATAATTGATTTTTGAAAGTTTTAATTTTTTTTAATAACAAAAATGTTTTTTTTTGTTTTTATTATTATTGGTGGCTGAATTCAGTTGGTCAAGGTGGGCGTAAGAATTTAAATAAATAATATTAATATTTTATTAAATTTTCTGCTTTGGTGTTCTAAACATTTTTCTATAAATAGGATGCTTAGGTTAGAATTGAAAATCACACCAGAAACTAAAGTTTTCTCTCTCTTTCTCTCTATATTATCGAGCGTATTCTTCTGAGTATTTTGATACTTTGAGTGTTGCTATACGGTGCAAGTTCTCTTCAGCACTATATCCAGTATTCCAGCTAGAAGTACTGTCTTTTTTGAGGTAAGGGATGTTATTTTTTTATAAATGATATTATTTCTTTCAATATCATTATGCCGAAATATTGATCTGAATTTTTTTATCAAATTTAAAACTTTTTGTGTCGGGATTACTATTCACATATACGACACCATTTACCGAAAAATTAAATTTTCATTTTTGTCCAAGATATCTAGTATGGATAATAGCTTTGATTGTATCTATATTTTGATCATTCTTGAATTTTACTTCGCTATGATTATTTATGAAGTATTTTGAACTCGGATTGTTTAAAGTACGAATCCTTAATATTTGTTCTTTTGTTTCACTGGATTCGTTTTTTTTAAAAGATTTTTTATCATCCTCAGTCCTAAATGATGATATAACTGAATATCTTTGGTATGTAGTGAAAAGATGAATGATTTTCTGATGAATATCTTTGGTCCGTAGTGCAAAGATGAATAGGTGTTTAGATGAACATGATCAACTGATGAATATCTTTGGCCTGTAGTGTAAAAATGAACATTTGATTCCAAATATTTATATTGATTGATGTTACAGGGATAAAATATCAATGATGGACTTTTAAATTCATATATGATAGTAGATTTAATTCTCTACTTAACTCTTCTAATGAATTATTATTTCCGCTGCGAATATTGATTTAAAACTTGTTGTTTATTGTATTCTATCAGATTTTTTCCTGTTGAAGACTAACAATAATTTGTTCTATATTATCTTAGTCATAATATTCTTTACTGGGCTAGTTGAGCTCACCCATTTCCTTTTTGTTTCATTTTTCTTCTCAGGAGGCGAGAATGTAGCAAGTACTAGTCGGGGTATGGAATGATGGTTCTAGAAAGTTGTTTAGTAGTCTTCACCATTTTTGTAAAAGAATGTATCAATAATTGAAATGAGGACTTATTTGGGTGTGAATATTGTTTAGATGACAATATTTGTATTTAAACTCACAATTTATGTGTTGTATTAATAAAGTTGTAGTTGTTTCTGTACCATGTTATTGGCAACTCAAAATAGGTGATGTATACCTATTTTGGGGGCGTCACACACGTTCACCTACACATAGTATTAGAATTACAATATCTATTAGATATAATAACATCCACATTCCAAAATAATACTCACCTCTAGCTAAACTTGTTATTTTAGAACAAGTCTTACCTTACCATTCATATTTCAGAATCACAAGTGTACATTTCATAACACTTATTCGTTGTTCATTAAGTTTCTTAAATCATACATATCATTTTCATAACTTACTAACTTTACATTTTAAAGTTACTAACCACATGATACTATTCTATTTTAACCCTTACATTACATGTTTCTCACATTAATACATCACTAAACTAGGTTACATTAAAGTTTTAAAGTCTGCAGAATTAACAAACTTCACTGGGTCTGGCAGACTACTGGCGCGGCCGCGCCAGTTTTGCCTAGGATTATTGCACGCCCGCGCCAAGAGGCCGTGCTCCCGCGCTATGCACCAGCTCCAGGTTTTTACAGAACGTGATTCGACACAATTCTTAAGCCAACTAACATGAATTTCCCCCACAAAATAGTAAAATTAACATATACAATTGGTATACAACTAACACAAACATGTTTCCTAACATATTCATTAACTTAGAACAATTAAATAACCATTTTAACTAATTTAATTCCATAAATTTCATGTTTTCATATAAAAACTTAATATTTGACATCTTTTATAGAAATCATCACTGTGATCACAATTCTTGCTCAAATTTCTTCATTCAAACTATGTTCTCTTCATTTCTTAATGGACTAGCATAATCAAAACTCAATTTACAGTTTAACATACAAATTGACCACTAAAATTGGTACTTTCACAAGCTATATGAGAAATATATACATTGTAGTTACTTTTCCTACTTTTAACTGTAATTAGCATACAAATTCTTATCTAAACACAAACTCTAGCATTACAATTACTTACAATTGCCATAATTCAGTTTATACAACAATTCAAGAGAATTTAAATTCACAAAGGATAGAAAATACATGACGTAAAACATATTAAAACATATATGTACATGTAATACTAAAGTTATGAAGATACCTTCAATTTGCTTGTTAATTCTTGCTAAACACTGAAGTTGCTGTGAAATTCTTAGGTTTCTCTCAAATTCTCTCTCAAGTTCTTTGAATTGTCCTTTTTCTTAGTATCGCGTAAAGTCAACTAACTTTCAAGCGCAACCTAATAAATTGATAGGGTAGCCATAATACGTATACTTATTATAATATCAGTTACAAGATATAACGCTTAGGTTATAATTATATTTAATTTATTTATTAATTTATTTTATTTATTTTAATTATTATAATAGAATTCAAAATTCAAAAATCCAAAAACCATAAGGCTTTGTTTGGCAAAAACTCTTTAAAAATTAAAGACTTAATATCCTTAAGCCTTATTTGGAAAAACTAATTTAAACTCCTTTAATTTATTTTAATAAACAATTTAGTTTATAATTTATAATCACATATTATTTATTTGGATTTCCATATCCAACGTTAATCAAATAAATTAATTACACATACTATATTTTAAATAAATATTCCATTTTAACAAATATCACAAAATTATAATTTTATTATAATTTTATTTAATAACTTAACATACCACTTTAAATTATTAAATTAAAACAACAATATAACATCTCATGTAATATTACAACTCTCTAAATTATAAATTAATTTAATTTAGAATATTATCTAATAAATTTAAATTCATAAATATTTACTAACAACCATCACATCAATAAAATATTTATTCAATAATTTCAACAATAAACCCATCAAATAAATATTTATATAATTTAATAAATATTTAAAATTACAATTTAAAATTTTGGATTGTTACATCCTTCCCTCCTTACAAGGATTATGTCCCCAGAATCACAACTCAAACAATCAAATCGTCACATTCTTCCCTTCTTATAAAGATTCTGTCCCTAGAATCGAAGACACAGACTAAACAAATAACTCAGGGTAATTCTTCATCATTTCAGGTTCGAGTTCCCACGTAGCCTCTTTGACATTGTGGCTCCTCAATATCACCTTCATAGAAGGAATCACTTTATTCCTGAGCACTTGTTCTTTCTTGTCGACTATCTAGATAGGAATCTCTTCGTAAGATAAATCTTTATTGAACTGTAATGGTTCATACTCGATTACATGTTTATAATCGGGTTTATACGATCGCAACACCGACACATGAAAAATGTTGTGCACATGTTCTAATTCTGGAGGTAAAGCTACCTCATAAGCTACTTCTCCCACTCATCGTAGTATCTCAAAAGGTCCAATAAACCTTGGGCTGAGCTTTCCTTTCTTGCCAAAACGAATTTTCCCCTTCCAAGGAGAAACTTTTAGGAAAACGAAATTTCCTACGTCAAATTCGCGATTTTGCCTTTGTTGATCGGCATACTTCTTCTGTCAATCTTGAGCAGCTACTAGTCTTGCTCTGATTATTTTGATAACTTTTGCGGTCTGTTGTACCAGTTCTGGTCCTAACAGTTGACGTTCACCAACTTCATCCTAACATAGTGGAGTTCTGCATTTCCTGCCGTATAATGCCTCGTATGGCAGCATGCCAATGCTTGCGTGGTAACTGTTGTTGTATGCAAATTCCACCAACGGTAGATGATCATCCCAGTTTTCTTTGAAATCCATGATGCATGCTCTAAGCATATCTTCTAATATCTGTATTGTTCGTTCACTTTGCCCATCGGTTTGCGGGTGATATGCTGTACTCATCCTCAGTTGCGTTCCCATCCATTCTTGCAGTTTCTTCCAGAAATTTAATGTAAATCTCGGATCTCTATCTGATACTATTGATATTGGAACTCCATGTCTTGAGACGATCTCCTTGACGTACAGTTTTGCCAGCTGATCAAGATTAAATCTAATCTTTATGGGCAAAAAGTGTGTTGATTTTGTTAATCTATCCACTATCACCCATATCGCATCGTATCCTTTCTGAGTTGTTGGAAGACCTACAACAAAATTCATTGTGATATGCTCCCACTTCCATTCCTATATTTCCAACGGTTGAAGTAATCTGCTTGGTCTTTAATGCTCTGTCTTGACTCTTTGACATGTTTAAAAATGGTTTAAACACCCTGTTCATCAAATCAATGAATGCTGCAGGGGCGTTGGTCAAACCAAAAGACATCACCAAAAATTCGTAATGTCCATACCGAGTTCGGAATGCCGTCTTTGGTACATCCTCCTTCCTTACTTTCAATTGGTGATACCCATTTCTCAAGTCTATTTTCGAGAAATATCTAGCACCCTTTAATTGATCAAACAAGTCATCTATTCTTGGCAATGAATATTTATTCTTAGTAGTGACTTTGTTTAATTCTCTATAATCAATACAAAGACGCATTGACCCATCCTTCTTCTTCACGAATAACACCGGCGCTCCCCACGGTGATACGCTCGGTTGAATATACTTTTTATCTAATAGTTTTTGAAGTTGTGCCAGCAGTTCCTTCATCTCTACCGGAGCCATTCTGTACGGGGCCTTCGATATTGGAGCAGTTCCTGGCGCTAAGTCGATCACGAACTCGATTTCTCTATCAGGAAAAAGTCCTGGCAAATCCTCCGGAAACACATCTATAAAATCCTTAACCACTGGTATCTCCTCCAGTTTCATCTCCTTCTTCTTTTGAGTATCAACTATATAGGCTAAATATCCTACACAACCTTGACTCAATAATTTCTTGGCCTGCATAATCATTAGACGTCTCATTTGTCTAGGCGATTTGCTACCATAGAAAATTACCTTTGACGGAGTCATAAGGTTTACACACTTCTTCTGATAGTCAATTATCGCTCCATAATTGAATAGCCAATCCATTCCCAATATAACATCGAACTCTTTGAGTTTTATCAGAATTAAATCTACTTTCATAACATTCCCCTTGATATTCACCCTATAGTTCTTGTATACGAATCCAACCGGAATTACCACCCTATTCACAATTTCTATTTGAACAGGGGATTTCAACTCTTCACTAGGTAATTCTAACCTCTTAGCAAATTCATCAGATATAAACGAGCAAGTAGCACTCGAATCAAATAATACATAAGCATCAATATCATTGATTGGGATAATACCTGACACAACATCCTTTGATTTCACAACATCTTGCACAGTCATGTTTAAGGTTCTGGCTGTGGGTTTGTTTGATGTCGTTGGTCCAGCAATGGCCCATGTACCTCCATTGTTACCTCCCTTGCTTCCTATTGTCTCCCCAGCTTTCTTCTTAGGGCACTCACGAGAAAAGTGATCTTTTGACCCGTACGTGAACCAAACATTCTTCTTGGGTTGACTGCAATTTGGGGCAATGTGACCCTCCTGGCCATAGTTAAAGCATACTTGTTTCCTCAGTAAATATACACCCTTGTGAAACTTCCCGCATGTAGCACATGCTTCGAACTTCTTATTCTGTTGGTTACCCTGCTGATTTCCAGCACCCATATTTCCATTCCATTTCCTCTTCAGGTTATTGTTGCCGTTTCCACTACTACCACCTCCATTCTTACTCTCCATTTCATTCTTCTTCTTTTTCTGTTCTTGATTGAACTTTATTACAGCCTCGCCACCACTCTCAACGAGAATTACCTTCTCCAGCACTGTTGTAAATGTCTTCAGCTAAAACATGGAGACCCTACTGTACAACCAAGGTTTCAGTCCCTGCTCAAATCTCTTAGCCTTGCGTTCATCCGTGCTGACTTGATATGGCGCAAACCTCGCCAACTCGTTGAATTTTGCGGCATACTCCGATACCGTCATCGTTCCCTGCTTCAGTTCCAAAAATTGAACCTCTAGCTAACTCTTCGAACTCTCTGGGAAATAAGTCTCAAAGAATATCTCCTTAAACCTATCCCATGTCATCACACCTTGTCCTTCCCGAGTTTTATTGGCCTGCCACCAATAACTAGCCTCTGCTTTCAATATGAATGTGGCAAAAGCAGTCTTCTGATCTTCCCCTACTCTCGTAACATCGAATACTTTCTCTATCTCCATGATCAAGGTCTGTGCCTCAATTGGATTCATGGACCCACGAAATTCTGGTGGTCCAACCACCTTGAAATCCTTAAAAGTTGTAGCTTGATGTTGCGGTTGATTCTATAATGCACCCATCAGTAACGTTACTAATTGTTGAACTGGGTTAGCCTCAACATTGTTGTTATTGGTAGACCCCTGTCGTGGTTGATGTTTTGGAGGCATTTTCTGTTAAAACATACTCATTAGATTCTATTCAATCTTTTAAGTGTTATATATTCAACTTGCACGTCACAAAATTACCACATAGCACACAATATCTTGAACAAATAGCAACTTTTATTTATTCATTATCTTTTTTTTTGAAAAACATAATAACAATAGCATCACTGCTATTTACATTACTTTTCTGAACTACTAAAGTTTTAGGACAACATCATCATCATATCCCATATGTTACATAACACTTGGGATTTACATATTATCTATCATATTATTACTCGCATATCAGGTACATTCACTATGATGTCCTACTAAGATACTGCTTAGCCTTACGACGTTCTTTCTCCATAATCCGGAACATTGTTCTGCGATCTAATATGAACGATGGTAGTGTCTCAAACTGAATCGGATAACCCATGACCCAATCTTAAGCTCGATTAACCACAGTGTTGAATATGTTATTCATCTCCTCCATCTCCATCCTCTTTGCTTGTGCGTCTCTCTCTGCTAACCCGGCTCGTTGATAAGCTTCCTCATACGCGTCTTCGGCTCTTGCCCTCTTAGTAGATTCTTCCTTCAGCTTGTTCTTTAGTGTGGACCAGCTTCTCTTCGACATTATTCAGACGTTCCTCTCGATCCTGGATCTCGTCGTCCTTCTATGCCATCGAGGTTTGTTGTTCAGCTACTATCTCTTCTAACTCCTCGACGGTATCCTGCAGTTCCACATTGCGGTCGTAAACTTCATCGTACATACGAGCAGCGATCGAGTTCAGTGGAATTTCTTCCTCTTCGATCTCGTCATCCTCATTCGCCTGTACCAGCTAAACGAGATCCTCCTCATCCGTTTCTACATCATCATCCTCATCTTCAACCATTGTAACCAACAGAGCTGACTCCCGTGGAAGTAGTTGTTCCCAAACCACCTGAATGTCACGAGACTCCTCCTCTCTAGGCATCTGGGATCCTTCCTCCCTAGCCCGATTGGATTTTCTGACATTAGTCATCCTGACAACAAAATTTTTAAGTTTTAATTATTAATCATTATTACTCGACACTCACGAGCACATAAGTTGTAATCACATAAGCACATAAGTGTTTTATTACTTCTTCCTTAAAACTCGATATCACTATCTTTTCAAAGGTTACTTCCTAAGGCTTTTTCCCCCACCTAAGGTTCATAACCTAAAGCTTTGATACCAGCTTGTGACACCTCCAAATCCGGGTACTTCATTTCCACCGGATTTGGTGTTCACTTGATAAAAACATTCATTTCTAACTACCCAACTATAATAAAATTGAATAATAAACCTTCCCATTAAAGGATTACATTAATAAAAATCTCCCAGGTTATCTAACCTTTAAATACAAACATCATATGTGGAAAAATTAAATAACTTCATTAAAATAATTAAAATAAAGTTTGACAATATTTAAAAGTCAACATGTTTACAAGTCTTCAATACTTGTTCATCTTTCCTTTCCCTTTATTGGTGCTAGGTACATCGACCTTCTCAACTTTAGCAGTAATATTTCTATAAGCAAAAGTGAGCAAAGAAAGCTCACTTGAAATGATAAGGAATAAAACTTTACAACATTTGCCAAATAATAGTCTCAATAGAACTAAACAATACGTTCAATTAATGAAAATCATGAAATACAACTGAGGGTCTTATGACCACAAACCATGTCCACAGTTATAAGTAATCTTTCAACTTAAACTTTAACAGTCATAAGACTATAAGAACTCCTCGTACTTAGGAGGATCAGTCCTTTGTACAATGTATTGTGCACAAATATTTCAACGCTAAGCGTAAACCCCTAATAATAGGGTTGTTCATCTCAGTATTTAGAGTATAAGTCCGCACCAAAGAAAGTTTGGTTTGGATAAACTTCAAGGGTAATTTAGAGTTTAACGATCATCAACTAAAGGATTGGTTGAATCAACAAGACTTGATAACACTACAGTTGATCACCAACAACATAGTATGGAATAATGAATAATCATAGATGAACTAACTACTTATTAAACTTATGCTTGGAAACAACTAAAACATAAGTATTGAATGAAACAGTAAACCTTGCTTAAACAATAATTAGCTAAGGTTATGATCTTATAAAATTAGAAACGAAATTACTGAACATACATTAACTAATAGCAAGCTGAAAATAAAACTTGCTCAATATGGTAATAAATGATGCAAAGTAATTGAAATACAACAATTTAATATTAGAGACAAGAGTTCAAGAGTTTGCATTTATCATAAAAGAATAGAACTTAAGAAAACTTGCTTAACTATAAACAAGTTAGAACAACTCAACCATGACTAGAATTCAAAGCTTGCTTGAATAACATTAGAATTAGAGCTTGCTTGAATAAAGATTAAGAATAAAAGAATTTTCTTAATCAATGTTTAGAATAAGAAACTTGCTCAATGTAAAGAGGTAAGGTTTAGAAACTTACCTCGTGCGTAAGCTATAAATTACAACTCACGTTCAGCTACACATAGTATTAGAATTACAATATCTATTAGATATACTAACATCCACATTCCAAAATAATACTCACCTCTAGCTCAACTTGTTATTTTAGAACAAGTCTTACCTTACCATACATATTTCAGAATCACAAGTGTACATTTCATAACACTTATTCATTATTCATTAAGTTTCTTAAATCATATATATCATTTTCACAACTTAATAACTTTACATTTTAGAGTTACTAACCACATGATACTATTCTGTTTTAACCCTTACTTTACATGTTTCTCACATTAATACATCACTAAACTAGGCTACATTAAAGTTTCAAAGTCTGCAGAATTAACAAACTTCACTGGATCTGGCAGACTACTGGCGCGGCCGCGCTAGTTTTGCCTAGGATTACTGCGTGCCCGCGCTGCAGCGCGCCCGCGCGCCCGCGCTATGCACCAGTTTTAGCTTTTTACAGAACGTGTTTCGACACAGTTCTTAAGCTAACTAACACGAATTTCACCCACAAAACTGTAAAATTAACATATACAATTGGTATATAACTAACACAAACATGTTTCCTCACATATTCATCAACTTAGAACAATTAAATAACCATTTTAACTAATTTAATTCCTTAAATTTCATGTTTTCATATAAAAACTCAATATTTGACATCCTTTATAGAAATCATCACTGTGATCACAATTTTTGCTCAAATTTCTTTATTCAAACTACGTTTGATGAGTGAGTTTTATACACATGAATTGGATACATTCGGGCTTAATTTATTATTGTTCTCAAGTCTTTTAGAATAGTTTTCAAGTATTTGTGTCCATTCATGCATGTTTTACATTGTTTTGTAGGATTTGGGACAAAAGTTACGTGGATCGACGTTCGGGGTGGCTAGATTCGCGTTTTCGGCTTGCCATTTACATAGTAGTCACTTCAGAGCCAATTTGAGTATTTCTAAGGACCTTATTTCGAAAAACTTAAAGAATGAAAGTTGTATATCTACTTCTCCTCTTTCCGGATCATCTTAAATCATCGAAATCGGAGTTCGGATGAAGAAGTTATGGCCATTTTCCCAAAGGACGTTAGAGCAGAAAATTTCCAAAAAAAGCACTAGCGCCGGGGCGCTAATTTCAAGGCAATTTCCAGCGGCGGGGCGCTATAAGGCAGAGTTTGAGCGCCGAGCCCAGCGCTGGGGCGTTGGGGGAAGGGTTTGGTGCGGCCTGGACGCGTTTTGGGCGAATTTTGACACCTTTTTGACTCCAAATTGGATTGAGTTTGTTCCTAACCTAAAAATTTGACTTGTAACCTATAAATACATGATGGGAGGCATAAAATAAAGGGGGATTACATAGATTAGACTAGATTAAACACTCCATTAGATTAGACATTAACCCTAGTTCTTATTAGTTTTGGAGATTGAAACAACTTGGAGATCATTGAAGATCAAGAGCAAGAGCAAGAGGGGAGCATCAGATTTACTGACAACAGATTCTATTATCTTTTCTTATCATACTTTTATCTTTTAATGTCTATTCAATTGTGGATTCTTGATTTTAATTCATTAATTATGAACTAACTCTTTTATTAAGATTTCAATTGAACTTTTTATGGCTATAAATTAGTTATTTGATTTATTCCAATTATTTGTGTTGAAGTGAATTGTTCATCTTGCTTTGAGCTTATTAATTAATTATCTGATCAATAATTACCTTGTTACTCTAGAAGGAATTGGGAAAGAAATTCTAGGGTGGGCTTGGTGACATGTGACTTAGTTATTTGCACAGTGAATAATTAGGTTTGTGAATAGAATGAGAATATCTATTTGCCGCATGTAACATAAAAGGAATTGGGTTTGTAACGAGTTTAATTCAATTGTTTTGCATAGAGATAAAGCAAAATTAATCTGGGTTAAATAGAAGGCAATTGATCACTCGAGAGAGGGCTTTTGGCATTCGAGAATTCCTGTTAACAATTCAGTAGATATAATAATTGTGATAGTTGAATAATTGGTTTATAATTCATAATTGGGGATATTGGAGTCTTAATTCTTATTTATCTGAATTCCATCAATTCTTAGTTGTTTATTTGCTTTCTTTTAGAATAATCTTTTTGTTTTGTTTAATTTAGTTTTCTTAAATCTAGAAATCACAATTATTGGTTGTTTAAATAAAATTTATTTGGTTAAGAATTAGTACATGGTAATTTTTATTAAATAATTCCTCGTGGGAACGATACTCTACTTTCACTTTATTACTTGTTGACCGTGTATACTGGTACGTATTCATTGATTACGAAATCTATCAACAAGTTTTTGGCGCCGTTGCCGGAGAATTAATTTAATAATAATTTACCAAAATTAATTACAATCAAATTAGTCTTAATTTAAATATTTTTATTTTTATTTTTATTTCTCATTCTCTTCCAATATTTCTCTCTTTTTAGGTACCATGGATGACTTTGCGTATCAATGGCCATACACGAACATGACTCAACCACGGGGAGCAGAGATTGACTGACTCAAGAAACTTTCTGCATTGTCAGCACAGATGGAGACACTTTCGAGGATGCTTGAAGCTTTTGAAGCTCAACGTCGTCAAAGTGTGGTAGTTACTTGTGATTATTGTGCTGGAAATTATATGAGTCATCAACGCATCATCAGTTTCGAGCCGGTACAGTATAATGGTGATTACCCCAATAGTTATGTCTATCCCAACAACTATCATCAGGATTGGGGGTATCACCCGAAATTTTTATGGAGTAACAATCAAGATCAATTTTATGCTCCAAGTCCAACATACCCACCGGATTTCTCGTGTCCACCTCCACTACAACAGGAAGAACATTCAAATTGGGAGGAAACCTTGGAAAAATTCATTAGAGCTTCTGACAAAAGGAACAAGGAACAAGACAAAAAAATGAATCAAATAGAGCTGCATTTGCAAAGCCAAGGGGCATTGTTAAAGAATCTAGAAAATCAATTGGGTCAGATAGCACATGCGTTGAACAACCGTCATCAATACACTTGGCTCTATGACATGGATGACGAGACTGATGATGAGCCTGAACCAAATCTGCAATCGGATGTGCCAAATGATATAGATGTTGAAAGAGAGGAAAGACTTGGAGACTAACAAAAAGAGATCGGCAAAGATCTAACTTTGAGTACCAACGAAGATGAGCCAATTTTGATAGTGTCCCATGTACCTTCTCCACCAAAGTTCAAGAATCTGGTTAGTTTTGCAAAACCATGTTCGCTAGGTAGTCATGTCGTCGGCAATACTCCTTGTGACGTAAAAGCGAGTACAACTTCGAAGCCATGGTTCAATGAGTTGGAGAAGATAGAAAAAGAGATTGTTGTGTCTGACAAGCCTCAATGCCAGAATCTATTCGCAGACACAATGGAAAAAACACCTAGATGTTGGACGTTCTTTAATGTGATCTTATCTAAACAAAGCATGCTAGGTGACTTTAATACAATGGCTATCGTAAATGGGAACCTACCAAAAGCTATATTACTTCCGATGGATGGAGGGTTCCTCAATTTTCGAAGAGGAATTGGATAGAGAATTGAAGAAGTCAGGCTGAGACTATAAAACAAGCGCTTATTGGGAGGCAACCCAAGTTTAATTTTTATTTTTAGTTTTTATTAAGTTTTATATTAGTAGTTTTGAATTTGCATTTATTTATGATTTAATAAAACTGCTTCTATCATGGTTTATAGGTTAGTCAAGTCAAATTCAAGTGGTGCCCAATTTGTTCCATGTACCTAGCATATTCTCCAAACTTAATGGACAATGAGGAAGATTGCTATATTTTCAGGGAAGTCCTCTGCTTTACTTTTTTATATTTCATCCATTGAGGACAATGTCTAGTTTAAGTTTGGGGGCATCTTAGTGTCGTATTGCATATAGTTAGTTATCTGCATAGTAGTTCATTTTTTTGTGTGTTAGCATTGTGTTTTTTTTAGGTTGCGTATAGTACATGGTTGTTATTTGCATATTCATATATGTGCTGCATTAGTATGTGTTCATGTAGTTTAATTGTATTTTTTTTTAAATTTTTTTAATTTTTAATTTTTATTTTTTTTACATGAATCTGTGCGATTAGTTGGTGTGGTCTTAGCTCGGCCTATGATAAGATTTGTATTAATTGTTAAATTGAGCAATGTTGATAATTGATGATGAGTTCTAATTTTAATCATGATGATAATCCGAGCCTGTCTGAAACTTATGTAATCGGTTAGCACTTAAAGTTTAACTGTTTTAATCTACTTGGTTCAAGGGTTTCATAATTTGTTTCTGAGAGAAAATCTTGGTTAAAATTTAAGAAAATTAGTGAACTGACGGTAAAGGTTAGAATGACGTAAAAGCTTGAATTTGGGAGAATCTATAGGATATATATATTACAAAAAGAAAAAAAAAGAGAAAAAATGATGAAAAGAAAAAAAATAGAAAATCCAGAAAAAGAAAAAAAAGAGAATAAATACCATGGCATGCTTGTCTAGTTTTGTGGCCTTTGTTACTTGAGTAAGTAAGTCCGAGGGGATTGTCTTTACACCTAGCGCCCTAAGGTCTTAATGGCTTGGGAGTCGTTGGTCGAAAGCTCGTTAAGGTAACACTGAAAAGCCTAAGGGAATAAGACATTGCACAGCCATGAGAAAAAGAAAAAAAATGAATAAAACACGAGAAAGAGCAAAAATGCCCTCGTGGTTGAATAAAAATATAAATAAATCTTGTATTTACCCTTAGACTTGATAGTTGCTTAGTTTTAACCGGAGTTGTCATGTTCAAAAAAGTAATTGAATTGGAACTGAAATTTTCCTTCTAAGAAGTTTGTTGTGTGATTATCTTGAATTGTGGTTGGTTAGAATGGTTAACAAGCACACACACACAACATGGGTGATGACAGGTTTGGATTGACTAATTAGTTAGAGTTATGGATTTTGACTTGATTGGATATATTGTTTGAGTACCAATGGTAACTTTGAGGCCTGTTGCTATATATCATACTGATTTATTACTAGGTTCGTATGTATATTAGGAAGTAGATCATGCATATGTATTCATGTAATTGAGTTAGTTTGTTTATTTTTAATTCTTTTGTGTTTTTGCTTGAGGACAAACAAAGGTTTAAGTTTGGGGGTATTTGATGAGTGAGTTTTATACACATGAATTGGATACATTCGGGCTTAATTTATTATTGTTCTCAAGTCTTTTAGAATAGTTTTTAAGTGTTTGTGTCCATTCATGCATATTTTACATTGTTTTGTAGGATTTGGGACAAAAGTTACGTGGATCGACGTTCGGGGTGGCTAGATTCGCGTTTTCGGCTTGCTATTTACACAGCAGTCACTTCAGAGCCAATTTGAGTATTTCTAAGGACCTTATTTCGAAAAACTTAAAGAATGAAAATTGTAGATCTACTTCTCCTCTTTTCGGATCATCTTGAATCATCGAAATCGGAGTTCGGACGAAGAGGTTATGACCATTTTCCCAAAGGACGTCGGAGCAAAAAATTTCCAAAAAAAGCACTAGCGCCGGGGCGCTAATTTCAAGGCAATTTCCAGTGGCGGGGCGCTATAAGGCAGAGTTTGAGCGTCGAGCCCAGCGCTGGGGTGCTGGGGGAAGGGTTTGGTGCGGCCGGGACGCGTTTTGGGCAAATTTTGACACCTTTTTGACTCCAAATTGGATTGAGTTTGTTCCTAACCTAAAAATTTGACTTGTAACCTATAAATACATGATGGGAGGCATAAAATAAAGGGGGATTACATAGATTAGACTAAATTAAACACTCCATTAGATTAGACATTAACCCTAGTTCTTATTAGTTTTGGAGATTGAAACAACTTGGAGATCATTGAAGATCAAGAGCAGGAGCAAGAGGGGAGCATCAGATTTGTTGACAACAGATTCTATTATCTTCTCTTATCATACTTTTATCTTTTAATGTCTATTCAATTGTGGATTCTTGGTTTTAATTCTATAATTATGAACTAACTCTTTTATTAAGATTTCAATTGAACTTTTTATGGCTATAAATTAGTTATTTGATTTATTCCAATTATTTGTGTTGAAGTGAATTGTTCATCTTGCTTTGAGCTTATTAATTAATTATCTGATCAATAATTACCTTGTTACTCTAGAAGGAATTGGGAAAGAAATTATAGGGTTAGAATTGGGCTTGGTGACATGTGACTTAGTTATTTGCACAGTGAATAATTAGGTTTATGAATAGAATGAGAATATGTATTTGCCGCATGTAAAATAAAAGGAATTGGGTTTGTAACGAGTTTAATTCAATTATTTTGCATAGAGATATAGCAAAATTAATCTGGGTTAAATAGAAGGCAATTGATCACTCGAGAGAGGGCTTTTGGCATTCGAGAATTTCTGTTAACAATTCAGTAGATATAATAATTGTGATAGTTGAATAATTAATTTATAATTCATAATTGGGGATATTGGAGTCTTAATTCTTATTTATCTGAATTCCATCAATTCTTAGTTGTTTATTTGCTTTCTTTTAGAATAATCTTTTTGTTTTGTTTAATTTAGTTTTCTTAAATCTAGAAATCACAATTATTGGTTGTTTAAAAAAAATTGATTTGGTTAAGAATTAGTACATGGTAATTTTTATTAAATAATTCTTCGTGGGAACGATACTCTACTTTCACTTTATTACTTGTTGACCGTGTATACTTGCACGTATTCATTGATTGCGAAATCAATCAACAACGTTCTCTTCATTTCTTAATGGACTAGCATAATCACAACTCAATTTATAGTTTAACAAACAAATTGACCACTAAAATTGGTACTTTCACAAGCCATATGAGAAATATATACACTGTAGTTACTTTTCCTACTTTTAACTGTAATTAGCATACAAATTCTTATTTAAACACAAACTCTAGCATTACAATTACTTACAATTGCAATAATTCAGTTTATACAACAATTCAAGAGAATTTGAATTCACAGAGGATAGAAAATGCATGACGTAAAACAAATTAAAACATATATGTACATGTAATACTAAAGTTCTGAAGACACCTTCAATTTACTTGTTAATTCTTGCTAAACACTGAAGTTGCTGTGAAATTCTTAGGTTTCTCTCAAATTCTCTCTCAAGTTCTCTGAATTCTCCTCTTTCTCAGTATCACGTAAAGCCAACTAACTCTCAAGCGCAACCTAATAAACTGATAGGGTAGCCATAATACGTATACTTATTATAATATCAGTTACAAGATATAACGCTTAGGTTATAATTATATTTTATTTATTAATTAATTAATTTTATTTATTTTAATTATTATAATAGAATTCAAAATTCAAAAATCCAAAAACCATAAGGCTTTGTTTGGCAAAAACTCTTTAAAAATTAAAGACTTAATATCCTTAAGCCTTATTTGGAAAAACTAATTTAAACTCCTTTAATTTATTTTAATAAACAATTTAGTTTATAATTTATAATCACATATTATTTATTTGGATTTCCATATCCAACGTTAATCAAATAAATTAATTACACATACTATATTTTAAATAAATATTCCATTTTAACAAATATCACAAAATTATAATTTTATTATAATTTTATTTAATAACTTAACATACCACTTTAAATTATTAAATTAAAACAACAATATAACATCTCATGTTATATTACAACTCTCTAAATTATAAATTAATTTAATTTAGAATAGTATCTAATAAATTTAAGTTCATAAATATTTACTAACAACCATCACATCAATAAAATATTTATTCAACAATTTTAATAATAAACCCATCAAATAAATATTTATATAATTCAATAAATATTTAAAATTACAATTTAAAATTCTGGATTGTTACATAAATGTGAGATATATACAGATCATAAGAGTCTGAAGTATATTTTCACCCAGAAGGACCTAAACGCACGTCAAAGGAGATGGATGGAATTAATAAAAGATTATGATTGTGAGATCTTTTATCATCCGTGCAAGGCAAATGTGGTTGCAGATGCTTTGAGCAGGAAAGGTCGGGAAAAGTTGATGATGATAACCACCCAAGAGGAACTTATTTCAGCAATGACAAAGCTAGAGTTAGAAATAAAATTTCTAAAAGAATCCAATGAACGACTATTCCAGATAGAAGCTAGTCCAACTTTGGTGAACAAGGTAAAGAATGCTCAACTACAAGATGAAGAATATGGAAAAAATCAAAGAAAGAGTGGTTGAGGGTAGTGAAATGAAATACAAGATCGATACTGAAGGAGTGCTAAGATTCGAGGGACGAATTTGGGTTTCAGTAGTTCCGGATATTAAAGAAGATATCTTAACAGAAGCTCATAACTCAAGATACTCGATTCATCCGGGAAGTACGAAGATGTATCAGGATTTACGACGACATTTTTGGTGGCCAAACATGAAAAGAGATGTTGCAGAATGTGTCGCGAAATGCTTGACATGTCAAAGAGTCAAGGCCGAACATCAGAGACCAAGCGGATTACTAAAACCGTTGAAAATATCGGAATGGAAGTGGGAACATATCACAATAGATTTTGTGGTAGGCCTTCCAACTACTCAGAGAGGTTACGATGTGATTTGGGTGATAGTAGACAGGTTGACGAAATCAGCACACTTTTTGCCGATAAAGATTAGATTCAATCTTGATCAGTTGGCAAAGTTGTATGTTAAAGAGATCATTTCGAGACATGGAGTTCCAATGTCAATTGTGTCAGATAGAGATCCGCGATTCACGTCAAACTTCTGGAAGAGACTACAAGAATGCATGGGAACACAATTGAGAATGAGTACGGTATACCATCCGTAAATAGATGGCCAAAGAGAACGAACAATTCAGATATTGGAAGATATGCTCAGAGCATGCATCATGGATTTCAAAGGGAGTTGGGATGATCATTTACCATTGGCAGAGTTCACCTACAACAATAGTTACCACGTAAGCATCGGCATGCCGCCTTACGAGGCATTGTACGGCAGAAAGTGCAGAACTCCACTGTGCTGATGAAGTCGGTGAACATCAACTATTAGCACCAGAACTAGTATAACAAACTGTTGAGGTTGTCAAACTCATCAGGACAAGATTGGTAGCTGCTCAAGACAGACAGAAGAAGTATGCTGATCAACACAGACAAGATTGTGAATTCGATGTAGGAAATTTCGTGTTCTTAAAAGTCTCCCCTTGGAAGGGGAAAATACGTTTTGGTAAGAAGGGAAAGCTAAGCCCGAGGTTTATTGGACCCTTCGAGGTGCTGCGAAGAGTAGGAGAAGTGGCTTACGAGGTAGCTCTACCTCCAAAGTTGGAAAACATTCATAATGTTTTGCATATTTCGGTGTTACGACCGTATAAACCCGATTACAAGCACGTGATCGAGTATGAACCATTACAGTTCGATAATGACTTGTCTTATGAGAAAGTTCCTATCCAGATAGTTGACAGGAAAGAACAAGTGCTCAGGAATAAGGTAATACCTTCCGTGAAGGTGATATGGAGGAACCACAATATCAAAGAGGCTACGTGGGAACTTAAAGATAGAATGATGAAAGATTACCATGAGTTATTTATTTAATTTGTGTCTTCGATTCTGGGGACAGAATCTTTGTAAGAAGGGAAGAATGTGACGAATGAATTGTTTGAATGATTTGTTTAAGTTGTGATTCTAGAGACAAAATCCTTGTAAGGAGGGAAGGATGTAACAATCTAGAATTTTAAATTGTAATTCTAAATATTTATTGAATTATATAAATATTTTAATTAATGCATTTATTGTTGAATAAATATTTGTTTAATTTTATTTGATTTAATTATTTATTTGTTAAATAAATAATTTATGGGTTAAGAAAATTAATTATTATGAGATAATATTCTAATTTAATTTAATAATTAAATTAGAAAGTTGATAGGGATTAAATGAATTATTATAATATTTTTATTTAGTTTGGTAATAAAAGTGTGACCATAAACTATACTATAAATAAGTTATTAAAATAAATTAAAAGAGTTTAATTCAGTTTTGCCAAACAAGACTTAAAGACAATAAGTCTTTATTTTAAAAGTATTTTTTCCAAACAAAGCCCTATGGCTTTTGAATTTGAATTATAAGAAATAATATAAATAAAATAAATCAAAATAATAAATAAAATAAATTTTATAATTGATAATTTATTACTATACTTATTAAAACGTCGGTTTTAGACGTTTAGTTTATTTTGTGCGTTGGTTTTAGTTTGTGTTACGTAAAAAGGGTCTGGCCTAAGCCTGACAAAGAGAAAGGAATAGAGTTTACAGAGAAGTTGTCAGAGTTTGAGATAGGATTCATAGGATTTTCAAGCAATTCTCTGTGTGTTTTTATCAAATATTATCTCCAAGCAAGTGAAGGTATAATTTCAAAAAACTCAAGTTCACGTTTATGAAAAATTTATGTTCATTCATGAATTTCAAAATATTCTGTAATTGCATGTTTGATGAATTGTAGTTATACAAACTAGATTAGTGAGTTTGTGTGTAATTGTGATGTTAGAATTAACATCTAGACAAGGAATTAGTGTGCTAATTACGTTCAAAAGAAAGAAAAGTGGTTTACAGTGCGTGTTTATATATATGGCTTGTGAAAGTACTAAATTCGGTAGTTAATTTGTAAACTAATCTGTGAATTGAACCTTGAATGTAATAATTCAGTAAGTAACGAAGAGAACGTAGTTTGAATGAGTTAATTTAGTGTACAATGGTGATCATAGTGTTAATATTGTTAAGGATGTCAAAAATAGAGTTTTGTTGCATAGAACAGGGAATTCAAAGGTTTTAAATTTGATCTTTAAGCTATTTATATGGGTAAAAAAATATGTTAGAGACCTTAAGATATGTTTCTGTGAAGTCTGTGTAAATTATACTGTTTAATTGGTTGCTAGAAAGTAAGATTTGGGACAAATTGGCTTTTTGTGTGTTCCTCGCGAAAATGGTTGCCTAGAACTGTACTTCGGCGCCACATCGCCAACTCTCGCGCCGCAGTGCCAGGTCTTGCGCCGCTGCGCCGTTTCTAGTGCAAACTGGGGCGCCGCAGTGCCGGTCAGCAGTGTTGGCCAGAAAGTGTGTTTTAATTATACAAAATCTGTAATTATTGATAAGGTGCAATGTTGTGACTGTTAAAATGTGATTTTTATATTGTGGTGTTATAGTACCAAGAGTGAGAATATTATTAACAATTAATGAGTTATGTTATTGCATTAATAGTGTGACTTGACTATATGATTAAAACTAAGCCATACATGAAATAGGTACTTAATTATGTAAGGAATACATGTAATAACTAATTATGTCATGATGACATTTGTATAGGATATTAAAAATCGTGCAACAACCCGATATTTTTTATATAAATAAATAAGAAATTTTGCATATAAATTTTTTTTTATTTTAAAGATGAAGATTTGTACAAGATAATGTGTATATGTATTTATGTGGTAAATAAAAATATATTTATTACATAAATGTTTACAAATAATTTTATTTTAAAATTATTGATTATTATAAAGTATATTCTTATAATAATTACTTTTATAGCAGAAATATTTTTATTAATTATTTTCCATGAAAATATAATCATATATTATTTAAATAATATAGGGAGTGATTTTTAGAATAATTATAATAATTATTTTATTATATGAATTTTAGTACAGATTATTAAGTTAATTATTTTAACTTAATTATTAAGGTTAAATATGGGAGAATAAATCAGATATGGAATCCAAACCCTAATTTTGGATTTTTATCAAGGAATGAGAATAATAATATAATAATATTATATTTTGATTTTTCAGTGTTAAATAAATATGTACTGTATGTACGTATTGATAATGGTTGGTCAATTATGGTTTATATATTCAAATTCCTATTATTAATTGGTTAAACCCTAGTTCAAAAGTTAATACACTTTCAAGACGGTGTAGTAATGGTGTTGTTTGATTTATGTTGTGTTATATAGGATTCTATGTTAATTTGAAAACCCTAGTTTTACTGTGTTAAACCCTAATATGAAACCCAAATTAGAGAACATGATTGTTTTGTAATTGTGTTATGTGATTAATATTAATTATTAAGGATTTGATTAGGTAAACCCTAATTAAAATTTAGAAACCCTAATTGTAAATTAAAAACCCTAATTTGAAACTTAAACCGGAGATTAGGATCCGTCAGAAATTGTGTTAATGTGATTGATATCATGTACAATAGATTTTATTGCTAATTATGGAAAACCTAATTAGTAATTTAAAACACTAATATCTAGAACCCTAATTTAGTAATTAGAAACCCTAATTATAATTTAGTAACCCTAATTATCAAAATCGTAAATCTTAATTGCTAAATTAGCAAAGTTAATTATAATTAGAGATGTTACACCCTAATGTTCTTGTATAAAGTAATTAGAAAACAAATTTAATTTAGAAAACCCTAATTACAAATTTTAGAAACTAATTTTTATTTTATTTTATTTAAACCCTAAATTTAAAATACTACAAATGCTATATGCTAAACCCTAAGGGTCAAACCCTGAGGGTCAAATTCTAAGGGTTTGGGACAAGATTACTCAAATGCCATTAAAAATGCGAGCGAAAAGACTAAAATACCCCTCTTGCATTATTAGATTTTGCCAAGTGTTAGATTTGTTGGAGTTGTTGGCCAAACCTTGACTTCCCATGTGACAATCTCAGCAAATCAGCCACTGTAATCAACCATACATGCATCTTGGACTTCTATAAATAGATTGGAGAGAGAGAGAAAATCATTTGCTAGCCTAATTTTTGCCCAACATTCAACCAATTCTCTCTCTCTCACTAAAACCAACGAAATATAGAAGTATTTCAGTCATATATTCAAGCCCCACAAACATCTTTAACAAATTCAGAAGCTAGAATCAAAACTTGTTCATAGAAGGTATAAGCCTAACTTGAAAAATCTGTCCATTAATCCCATGTTAGATGTTGTGTTTTATGTTAAAACATGTTGAATATAGTGTATAATGATGATCAGGGTTGATAGATGTTAGATCCATAACATCAATAAGCTCGGATTTGAAGATTTTCACAATCTGGAAAACTGAGAAATATGGTCTGACAACCTAATATTAGGTCCCATAGATCTCAGTATGTTTAGTGTTTTTGTTATTTTAATGTTTGATCTTGTAGTATGTTATATGGACTTTGCTCTGGACTTGAAATCAGGCTTAGATCATGTCTAGAACAAAAGTTATTCAAGGTCAAACTCAGTTGATAGAGCATGACCAAGAGTTTCTGGGCAGCCCAGAAACTCAAGAACACTGTCTGACAACATTTTCTCAAGCCTCTAACTGTCAGGTGTTAAGTGTTTTGTTGATGTTGTTGTATCTAATTTGTAGCCTGTTAGTTGTACTCCAGATCCATGCTTTTAATTCACTCATACAATCAACAGATTGTATGTAGTGGATGATCAAAGTATCCTACTCGTCATTGACTTACATTTTCTGGGCAACCCAGAATCTGTTCTTCAGTGTCTGACAAGATGTTCCTGATCCCAGATCTTGCATGCTTTTGATGTTTTGATTGTGTTAATGTATCTAGACTATACTCTGGTATGTGTACTACATATATTTGCTCATAAATCACCTAGATAACTATCAGAATGAAAGTTATTTAAGGTCGAACTACCCTACTCGTTCACAGATGCAGTTTTCTGGAAAACCCAGAAACTGTATGAACAAGGTTTTCTGACAACCTTTGACCGATTGCTATTTGATGATTTTGATGTTGTTTGACTGACCTGATGATTGATAAATGTACCTTACCATATGGACTATGAATATAAACCATTAGAACACCTTTACAGATATCAGAACCTATAGAAATTAAAGCCTCAAAATGGACCTAGAAGCTGGCTGGGTTTTCTAGAAAACCCAGAAAGTTCTGATAATGACTTTGAGTGGCCAGATCATCGTGCTATGTGTTCATATGACTTATTTGATGCTTGATTCATGTAGTATTACATAAACAACACATAATAAATCCTTAAGATTGTTCAGAACATGTGTAGACTGAAAATTAAATACGGTCAAAGTAGGTACCTTAGCCACTGAATGTCAGTGTTCTTGGCCCTCAAGAATACCTATTGCGACAGAAATCGTCGCTAAAGCCTTTAGCGACGGATTTAATTAATTTAATTTCCTAATTTCTGAAAAATGCTTTAAAAATAGAAATAAATTCCTAAAAATTGTTAAATCAGTTTTAAAAATTATTTTAAATTATAAAAATTACCTTTTAATAAATTGACATATTTTTCATTAATATTACTATTTATTTGAATATTAATGATATTACATTTATTTAATAAATGTATTAAATAAATGGGTTAAAAATAATTTTTATATTATAAAAATTATTTTAAATGACAATAAGAGGTTTAAAAATATTTTAAGTTATAAATCATGACTTTTAATATTTTAAGGTAATTTTCATTAATAATTTAATAATTATGATAATGAGTTTATTTAATATTTATATTAAATAAATAGTTTAAAAATGGTTTTAATGATTTAAAAATCATTTAAAATGGATATAAATGAATTAAAAATATTTTAAGTTATACTTAATGACTTTTAATATTTTGATAAATAAAATATTAATACTTTAATATTAATGATAATTATTTAAAAATAATTTTAAATATTTTAAAAATCATTTAAGGGTAATATAAATACTTTAAAAATATTCTAAGTTATTATAAATAGCTTTAATATTTTGGAAATGATTTCATTAATAATTTAATATTAATTAAATGTTAATGATAATAGAATTTTTTAATATTTAAATCATTTAATAATGATTCTGATGTTTGAAAATTTATGATAAATTATAATAAATGTGTTAAAATTTTATTAAGTCATTTAAAAATAATATGGCTGATACTAAGTTAAAGGATAGAGTCTTAGACTCAATAATTACTCGATAAAGCAGTCGATACACCGACATATTTTAGAAATTGATCTGGACTTAGATAATTTGATTAGATATGTATTTATTGTGATTCAATGGTTGTTAAACTTATGTGACAATGTGATTAGGTTATGTGCTGACTGCAATAAGTAGTGTTATATGTTACGATATGTTGTTCTAATAAGTAAAATGATTTTATTACTGATAGGTGATTATATAAAAGATAAAACTAGGTTACGAATTGTAAGCAGCGTATCAGGCAAGTATCTTACCTTTGCATTTTCTTTATGCAATGGACATGAGTAAGAATGTTTCTAAATTATATTATTATTGTACAGATTATTAACCCTATATTATATACGCTTATTGATTATCAACATGTTAGTATATGATAATTCATATATATATTCTGTTCGTTAATTTCTATAAATGGTTATACAAGTGTCCCCATTTGGATAATCATTGTATTTAATCATATGTTGATACACCTTTGTTAATTACCCGTATATATATATATATATATATATATATATATATATATATATATATATATATATATATGTTGAATCATAGATTATTGATGAACAAGATAAAACCTTTAATTTGGAACCCCGACAAGTATGAACATCCCGTACATGGGAAAACGTTTTATGCACCCAAGGTGGACAGAGTGAACGATAACATCGTTCTTGCATGTAGTATTAATCAATGCAGGGTACAACGGGCTGATCACCCCCGTGCCCATAAGTTAAGACGGTTTACAGATGAAGTTCTGTTTAACCTTTTTAAAAATTGAAAACAATGTTCATAGTATGTCACCTTAACCCTAATTATAGTCATTACGTAGTTTTAAAAATTTGAAAGAGGGTTGTTATGTTATTATTATCGGTTCAGATTACTTCACAACTATTGATTTGTTGTAGAAGGATAGTATAAAAAAAACATTTAAATTCTTTCAGCTTATATATATATATATATATATATATATATATATATATATATATATATATATATATATATATATATATATATAATTGCTATTACTAGCTGGGCACTCAAATGCTCATCCTTGCTGAATTTAAATGTTTTCAGCTAAGTGTGAATAACCAGAGAGCTCTGCTAAGAACAAAGAAAAGGGAAAGGTTGCTGAATGAACGTAATGCTATTTTATGTAATAGTTAATTTTATTAAAACAAGTATGATATATATTATCTATCATGGGTTGTAATGAATGTTTAAAAGTCTCGTACTTGGGGATTAGACTCTGATGATATGTAAATTAAGTTGATCTTTATATTATTGTTATTATTATTAGTATTATTCCGCTCGTAGAAATGGTATCGCGAAGCACCGAGTTCGGGTTTCAAGTACCTAGATTTGGGGGCTTTACAATTTGGTATCAAAGATTAGGGTTAAAAACCTTAGGTGGGCTAGACCTTAGGCTATAACGTTAGAATAGAGGGAAATGCTAAAAATATAAATAACTCATATAGAGTTTAAAAAGAGATGAATTGGATAAATTCATCGTCAAACAAAATAAAAGATAACTTATATAAAACTCTTATTTGATGTGTGTATATACTATATACTAATCAGGATAATTTATGTGTGTAGATGTCTAGTAGAAAAGGCTTGTTATATGCATATAGCATGAAGAATGATCAAATCCATACACCTGAGCTGATATCGAAGCTAATAGCTGAAATAATGGCTCACAATGAAAACACCTCGGATGATGTGGTTATTGTAGAAAACGTAATACCAGATCCAGAGATGGTGGAACTGACAGATAGTGATTCAGACACTAAAGTTAAAGCTGATCAAGCATCAACGGAGGTGCAGGAACTGAGGAACAAGGTTTATTCTTTGGAAAGGCTGTGGGAAATAGAAAAGTTGTTGAATAGGCAGTTGTGTCAAGCGTTAATAGAAACAATGGAAGAACAAGATAAGCTTAAAATCCAAATTGATCAGATGGGAGCCACAGGCAACACATCGTGTGCAGCTCCAAGCAAGAAGGGGAAAAGAAAGATAGAAGACCATGACTTAGAAAAATCCGATAAGAAGAAAGGGAAAAGAATATGTTATCTTTGCGGTTATGAAGGACATACTACTCTGTATTGTCCTGACTATAAACCAGGAGCATGTTTTATCTGTGGGATAGAAGGTCATCGGGCGAAAGGTTGTCCAAGGAAAAAGGAGTAGCGAATAGGTTCTGTTGTGTAGGTGTGTTTAATGTAATAAATATGATAAGTATGTCTGTGTAATGTAATATTCTAGGAACTTTTGTACAAGTGGTAGAAGCGAATCCTGACTTTTGTAGTTACAAAGGGATAGCTGATGTTTAAAGCAATATGTGATATGCTATGTAAAATATTTGCTAAATGAATATGAACATATATTTGAGTAATGAAACGAGTTTAATATACTAATCTTATGCGATAAGGTTTAGAATGTAAGTTAAAATTTTGATTTTATTTAACCAGATAATGCCGCCAAGACGTCGAACTCACAATCAAAGGGTAGAATAATCTGTTAACAACGCTGAGGGACAACAACAAGCAGACCTGATGTAGTATTTTGCAAACATGGTAGCACAAGCTATGTAGTAAGGGATACCAGTCGCTGGGAATCAGCCGGATAATCGCTTAGCGAACTTCAAAGACTTTAAGGTTGTAGGACCGCCAGAATTTAAAGGTACAACTGATCCTGTTGAAGCCCAAACTTGGGTTAAGGAAATTGAAAAGGCGTTTGTAATAGCTAGGGTAGCTAAAGGGCAGAAGACTGCTTTTGCCACTTACATGATGAAGGGTGAGGCAAACTTTTGGTGGGAAGCAAATCAGGCGAGGGCAGGAGAAGATGTAGTGACTTAGGATATGTTCAAAATTTTGTTTTTCGAAAACTATTTTTCATCTAGTATGCAGGCTAGGATGGAGGTGAAATTTTTAGAATTGAAGCAGGAGAATATGACGGTGTCAGAATACGCCGCTAGGTTTAATGAGTTAGCTAGGTTTGCTCCGCATCAGGTGGATACGGATGCTAGGAAAACTAGAAGGTTTGAGTTGGGATTAAAACCCTGGCTCTATAACAAGGTGGAGGTGTTGCAGATTCCTACATTTGCAACACTCATGAAGAAAGCTATTATTGCTGAGGAGGGGAGTGAGGCTATGAGCCTCTACAACAAGGAGATGAAGAATAAGGGTAAGAGTGAAGGAGCTAGGAAGGTGGAAATTAATAGTGGGGGAAGGAGTGGAGATGGCAAGAGGAAGGGGAGCAATTTTGGAAGTGTGTAGGTAAAATAAGAAGGGGTGAAGAAGCAGATAGTTCCGTGTAAGAATTGTGGAAAGAACCACTCTGGAGAATGTCTGAAGGGAAAATTTGTATGCTATAAGTGCGGGCAAGAGGGTCATATCTCTCCCAACTGCCCCAATCTAAGAATGAACAGTGGGTGTTTTCTATGCGGATCGACTAAGCACAAGGTGAAGGATTGTCCGAAGAAGAGGACAGAGACAGGAAGTGTGAATACTGGCACTGGCAGCGGGACTTTAGGAATCACATGACCTACGTCATCCAGCAACCCAACAAGATCTACTGCAAGGGTCTACAACATGACAGTCCAGGATACGGTAGCAGCTGGCAATAGAATTTCAGGTATTATTCGTATAACTTTTATTTTCTTATATACATAATTTTCCTATATATAGTATATTAATTCTAAAGAAATTTTGAGGGAGGAATTTGAGTTCTTTTAGAAATTAAATTTCCATTTAATCAGAAAGACAAGCTTTATGTGAGTAGTTAAAGATCAGTTCGATTAAAATATGATCGAGATCTACTTGCAATGATTGTGTATGCTATGTACCTTTGTATGTATAGGTTTTAAAACGGTGATTCCGGGGACGAAATCTTTATAAGGGAGGGTGAATGTAACAACCCGATATTTTCTATATAAATAAATAAGAAATTTTGCATATAAAATTTTTTTTATTTTAAAGATGAGGATTTGTACAAGATAATGTGTATATGTATTTATGTGGTAAATAAAAATATATTTATTACATAACTGTTTACAAATAATTTTATTTTAGAATTATTGATTATTATAAAGTATATTCTTATAATAATTACTTTTATAGCAGAAATATTTTTATTAATTATTTTCCATGAAAATATAATTGTAATATCCGAGATTTTTTTATGTAATTTAAGAATTATTAATAAACGAATTTATATGAAACTTTTGGGTGATTTCATTTATTAGATCTATATGTGTTGTACATATATGTGTTATTTCAAGATATGTGATGAGATATATTTAAATGGTTGGTTTAGTTTTATTTAACTATTTAAATTGATTAAGTAAGGAATTATTCTATTTATTACGTGGGATAGTATTAAATCATGAGCTGGAGTTCGAAGCGAAATTTAGAGACGCAGTCTGCGTATTCGAGTTCGGAACGTCGAAATTAGTCAGGATAAACTGTAATCACAAAAAAGTGTCACAATTGACTTTTTGGTCAAAGTCAACCAGAAAAAGTCAACTGCGAATTTCAAAGGTGAATTTGACTAAACGGATAGTCCCACGGCATCCGGAACGTCGACTTTAGTAAGAATCGATATAAGGTTCGCAACATTCGGCTACGAAGGGTAAAATGGTCAAAATAATTTATTAATTGATTAGTCGATTATTATAATATTTTATTTAAACTAGTCAGCAGCTGGTGGAACCCTTGTGACTCACGATTTGGGACAAGGGAGGGAGTATTCGTATATTGCATAATAACTAAGGTGGGAGTACTTTATTTTATTTCTTAAAACTAAAATCCTTTTATTTTTCTAACTCCCACATTCATTTTCTCTAACTCCCATTTTCTTCCTATTAATTAACTAAATTATTGTATTATTAAGTATTAGGTGTAATTAATAATTAGAATTGGGGGATATGGGAGTTGGGGGTTATGGGAATCAAAAGGCTCAAGCATATATCCATCATATATCCATCAAGTTATACATATATACATATCACTCAAACATTTTTTATTTTCTCTTAAGAAAATTCCACCAAGTGAGTAAGTATGGAGAGAAGTTGAGAGTGATAGATAGTGTGGTAGTATTCTGGAGATTACATAGCAACTAACAAGCAAGGAAGAGGGATAATCAAATTAACACAAGGGAAATTCATCCAAAAAGGTAAGCCATGAAACTCTCTTTTTCATGTTCTTGAAGAAAGATAGTGAAAAAAAAACATGTATAGCCATGGTAAATGGTTTATGTTGATTTCGTAAGGCTATCCTAATGTTGGTTTCTGTTATGAGGATGATAAGGAATGAAACTTATGGTTTAAACATGTTGCAATTACATAGAGAATCAAAGATTTCATGTATATATGCGATATGTTTGATAACATGCCTTTTAGTAGTCAATTTGTTCAAAACATGATGATTTAGTGAGTTAGTTTGTTGTAACATGTTCATATATGTTGGTAGAAGTGATCTGGAGAGTAGGAGTCAAGCCTATGTATGCTTGAATCAAAATCACAAAATTTTTCAAAGTTGGTAGAATGTGAAATCTGTGATTTTTGGGTTTTTCGGAGCCTTGGAATCATGGTTTATATGACTCGATTAGCGTATGTAATAATTTTATAAAATAGTATATAGTATGAACTCTAATCTGGCCCAAATTTCGTTTGAATCGGAGTTGTAATCATCAAGTTATGAAAATCGTAAGCAAGCATGTTCATAATATAAACAGCAGAAAATCTAGAATTTTCAAATTTTTTCCAAGTATAAAACTAGTGCTGGCACGCTTTCTATGCAGTCGGTTTATGGTCTTAGCATGCTATTTTTATGAATGTTATATTTTTGTAAAATACCTTGCTGTATGAAGTTTATTGTGTCCAAGTATCATGGTCATATCATCTTTAGATTAGCGGGATTAAAATCGCAAAAGTGGCTGCAAGAAACGAAATTTTGATGTCTTTCTTGGAACTGTTTGGATCAGTCTGTTTTGGGGGAAATTTCGTCCACTGTGTTGTACTTTAAAATTTCTGAAAAAATTTGTAGTATTAATATAAGAAGTTATGAAAGTCCTGTAAAAATTTGGGAATTTTTGGCCATACGGTTTGAGAGTTATGGATTTTACGGCTAAGGGCACTTTTTGAGAAAATACCCGAATAACTCTATGTATAAGTCCAAAAATTACGAATTTTTTACTGAAAGTACATGTGTATAACAGTAGTTAACCCTGAAAATGTCAGAATTTTTGGAGCTAATCTCGATTTATGAAAAATCGGAGAATATTTGGTTATTATGGACTATTTAAAAATAATAGATGAATTTTAAAAATTCCGAGAAAATTATATGTTCAATGTGGGACTATATTCTACAAAATCCCAGAAAAAAAAAATATTTTTGGGACTGATTTGGTATTTTTATATTAATGATGCTATATGAATTTAATTGTATATGTGATGTCATAATTATGGAAAATGAGATTTTCCGACTTGAGACCCTTAAGCATAATTTATGCAGATTTTTGGTAGAGTTTTGGTCCAAAAAATGTCACAAATTTATGTTTCCTAGTTTCTTTTATTTAACCATGTGGCCTACTCATAGCAACATGTTAGGTGATCGAATTGTATTTGAATACGTGTGAGTTTTATTTTTTTTATTAAAATAAAAGGGAACCATTACACTTCAAAGTAGTGTTCGAGAACTCAATTACTTAACGTGACACATGTGAATAGGTTACGTGAAGGGCTAGTAGATAGCAGTAACTGTACAAGACGTAACAGGCAAGTTTTTTACCCTATTTTCATTATGAATTTATTCAACTCTTATTCAGTTGATTGCAGCGAGAGTAAGTTTGGGCTTGTGATTAATTAATCATTCGTGCAAGCTCCTTTATTGTAAAGTTCTATAACTTCAATTCTAATGCGAAATGTTATTGATGATTATTCAGTTCCTATTGCAACTGCTAAACTTTAAAGTTCGTATTCCGTTAATGAACTATATTCAAGCATGCTTTCTACCTTTCGTTCCAGCTAGATGTTATTGATGCAAACGTAGTATATTGTTTAAATAATTCAAATCCTTTGAAGCTATTTGATGTTTACCAATCCAAATTGCTTTGGTGAGGTCCCGTATGAATACTAAGATGAACAACCCGGATAACGGGGTAACTGATGACGGGCATATAGTCCCATTTACGCTTATGCGTTTAAACTTTATACTTGTGCACAATGTAGGGTACGATAGGCTGATCACCTGGAGTACTTGCAGAGACCGTTTACAATCTATTTGATTGTTAAATCGTCTGATGGTTTTTGATGAAACAAAGTAATGTTCAGGGTATCTAACACGCCTTAGTATGCTATTGAGAATTCCAGAACTCTTATCTTGATATTCCAGTTTATCTCTTGATATTTATTTCAATTGTTGAGAAATATTCATACACATGCTTTTACTTCTGATGTATGTTCTCAAACTACTTTATATACTTGTTGGGCAATTTGTGCTCATTCTTACTTAAACCTTTCAATTAAGGCTGATAACGCTGAGGGCTCGGGCAAGGACAAAGGAAAGTCTAAGATGAAATGATGAGAGTTATTTATGTAATAATTATATTTCCGCATATGATGTGATGTAGCGATAAACGCTAAGTTTAAGTTTTAGTTTATTAAAGGTTGTAAAGACTTGGGACTTTATTTTGAATAAGTATGTAATAGTTAATATTATTATTATTATTATTAGAGTTACTTAGATAGATGATGATGTATGTTGTATTTTGAGCACCATGTCCTGTAATCGATGTTACACGGATTTGGGGGCGTCACAATAATCATATATTATTTAAATAATATAGGGAGTGATTTTTAGAATAATTATTTTATTATATGAATTTTAGTACAGATTATTAAGTTAATTATTTTACCTTAATTATTAAGGTTAAATATGGGAGAATAAATTAGATATGGAATCCAAACCCTAATTTTGGATTTTTATCAAGGAATGAGAATAATAATATAATAATATTATATTTTAATTTTTCAGTGCTATAAATATGTACTGTATGTACGTATTGATAATGGTTGGTCAATTATGGTTTATATTTTCAAAACCCTATTATTAATTGGTTAAACCCTAGTTCAAAAGTTAATACACGTTCAAGACGGTGCAGTAATGGTGTTATTTGATTTATGTTGTGTTATATAGGATTCTATGTTAATTTGAAAACCCTAATTTTACTATGTTAAACCATAATTTGAAACCCAAATTAGAGAACAAGATTGTTTTGTAATTGTGTTATGTGATTAATATTAGGAAACTGTTAAATCCACAACATAAATTGTTATTTTCACAACAAAAGTGTCGCTATAGATCCAATAGCGACGATTTTCACCGTCACTATACATCTACAGCGACACATTTGTTGTGAAAATATCAAAAATTGTTGTGGATTTAACAATTCCCTTAATATTAATTATTAAGGATTTGATTAGGTAAACCCTAATTAAAATTTAGAAACCCTAATTGTAAATTAAAAACCCTAATTTAAAACTTAAACCGGAGATTAGGATCCGTCAAAAATTGTGTTAATGTGATTGATATCATGTACAATAGATTTTATTGCTAATTATGGAAAACCTAATTAGTAATTTAAAACACTAATATCTAGAACCCTAATTTAGTAATTAGAAACCCTAATTATAATTTAGTAACCCTAATTATCAAAATCGTAAATCCTAATTGCTAAATTAGCAAAGTTAATTATAATTAGAGATGTTACACCCTAATGTTCTTGTATAAAGTAATTAGAAAACAAATTTAATTTAGAAAACCCTAATTACAAATTTTAGAAACTAATTTTTATTTTATTTTATTTAAACCCTAAATTTAAAATACTACAAATGCTATATGCTAAACCCTAAGGGTCAAACCCTGAGGGTCAAATTCTAAGGGTTTGGGACAAGATTACTCAAATGCCATTAAAAATGCGAGCGAAAAGACTAAAATACCCCTCTTGCATTATTAGATTTTGCCAAGTGTTAGATTTGTTGGAGTTGTTGGCCAAACCTTGACTTCCCATGTGACAATCTCAGCAAATCAGCCACTATAATCAACCATACATGCATCTTGGACTTCTATAAATAGATTGGAGAGAGAGAGAAAATCATTTGCTAGCCTAATTTTTGCACAACATTCAACCAATTCTCTCTCTCTCACTAAAACCAACGAAATATAGAAGTATTTCAGTCATATATTCAAGCCCCACAAACATCTTTAACAAATTCAGAAGCTAGAATCAAAACTTGTTCATAGAAGGTATAAGCCTAACTTGAAAAATCTGTCCATTAATCCCATGTTAGATGTTGTGTTTTTATGTTAAAACATGTTGAATATAGGTTGATAGATGTTAGATCCATAACATCAATAAGCTCGGATTTGAAGATTTTCACAATCTGGAAAACTGAGAAATATAGTCTGACAACCTAATATTAGGTCCCATAGATCTCAGTATGTTTAGTGTTTTTGTTATTTTAATGTTTGATCTTGTAGTATGTTATATGGACTTTGCTCTGGACTTGAAATCAGGCTTAGATCATGTCTAGAATAAAAGTTATTCAAGGTCAAACTCAGTTGATAGAGCATGACCAAGAGTTTCTGGGCAGCCCAGAAACTCAAGAACACTGTCTGACAACATTTTCTCAAGCCTCTAACTGTCAGGTGTTAAGTGTTTTGTTGATGTTGTTGTATCTAATTTGTAGCCTGTTAGTTGTACTCCAGATCCATGCTTTTAATTCACTCATACAATCAACAGATTGTATGTAGTGGATGATCAAAGTATCCTACTCGTCATTGACTTACATTTTCTGGGCAACCCAGAATCTGTTCTTCAGTGTCTGACAAGATGTTCCTGATCCCAGATCTTGCATGCTTTTGATGTTTTGATTGTGTTAATGTATCTAGACTATACTCTGGTATGTGTACTACATATATTTGCTCATAAATCACCTAGATAACTATCAGAATGAAAGTTATTTAAGGTCGAACTACCCTACTCGTTCACAGATGCAGTTTTCTGGAAAATCCAGAAACCGTATGAACAAGGTTTTTTGACAACCTTTGACCGGTTGCTATCTAATGATTTTGATGTTGTTTGACTGACCTGGTGATTGATAAATGTACCTTACTATATGGACTATGAATATAAACCATTAGAACACCTTTACAGATATCAGAACCTATAGAAATTAAAGCCTCAAAATGGACCTAGAAGCTGGCTGGGTTTTCTAGAAAACCCAGAAAGTTCTGATAATGACTTTGAGTGGCCAGATCTTCGTGCTATGTGTTCGTATGACTTATTTGATGCTTGATTCATGTAGTATTACATAAACAATACATGATCAATCCTTAAGATTGTTCAGAACATGTGTAGACTGAAAATTAAAGCCGGTCAAAGTAGGTACCTTAGCCACTGAATGTCAGTGTTCTTGGCCCTCAAGAACACCTATTGCGATAGAAATCGTAGCTAAAGCCTTTAGCGACAGATTTAATTAATTTAATTTCCTAATTTCCGAAAAATACTTTAAAAATAGAAATAAATTCCTAAAAATTATAAAATCAGTTTTAAAAATTATTTTAAATTATAAAAATTAACTTTTAATAAATTGACATATTTTTCATTAATATTACTATTTATTTGAATATTAATGATATTAAATTTATTTAATAAATGTATTAAATAAATGGGTTAAAATGATTTTTATATTATAAAAATTATTTTAAATGACAATAAGAGGTTTAAAAATATTTTAAGTTATAAAGCATGACTTTTAATATTTTAAGGTAATTTTCATTAATAATTTAATAATTATGATAATGTGTTTATTTAATATTTATATTAAATAAATAGTTTAAAAATGGTTTTAATGATTTAAAAATTATTTAAAATGGATATAAATGAATTAAAAATATTTTAAGTTATACTTAATGACTTTTAATATTTTGATAAATAAAATATTAATACTTTAATATTAATGATAATTATTTAAAAATAATTTTAAATGTTTTAAAAATCATTTAAGGGTAATATAAATACTTTAAAAATATTCTAAGTTATTATAAATAGCTTTAATATTTTGGAAATGGTTTCATTAATAATTTAATATTAATTAAATGTTAATGATAATAGAATTGTTTAATATTTAAATCATTTAATAATGATTCTGATATTTGAAAATTCATGATAAATTATAATAAATGTGTTAAAATTTTATTAAGTCATTTAAAAATAATATGACTGATACTAAGTTACAGGATAGAGTCTTAGACTCGATAATTACCCAATAAAGCAGTCGATACACTTACATGTTTTAGAAATTGATCTGGACTAAGATAATTTGATTAGATATGTGTTTATTTGTGATTCAATAGTTGTTAAACATATGTGGCAATGTGATTAGGTTATGTACTGACTGCAATAAGCAGTGTTATGTGTTACGATATGTTGTTCTAATCAATAAAATGATTTTATTACTGATAGGTGATTATATAAAAGATAAAACTAGGTTACGAATTGTAAGCAGCGTATCAAGCAAGTATCTTACCTTTGCATTTTTTTTATGCAATAGACATGAGTAAGAATGTTTCTAAATTATATTATTATTATACAGATTATTAACCCTATATTATATACGCTCATTGATTATCAACATGTTAGTATATGGTAATTCAGATATATATTCTGTTCGTTAATTTCTATAAATGGTTAGTGTCCCCACTTGGATAATCATTATATTTAATCACATGTTGATACACCTTTATTAATTACCCGTATATATATATGCTGAATTATAGATTATTGATGAACAAGATAAAACCTTTGATTTGGAACCCCGACAAGTATGAACATCCCGTACATGGAAAAACTTTTTATACACCCAAGGTGGACAGAGTGAACGATAACATCATTCTTGCATGTAGTATTGATCAATGCAGGATACAACGGGCTGATCACCCCCGTGCCAGTAAGTTATGACAGCTTACAGATGAAGTTCTGTTTAACCTTTTTGAAAATTAAAAACAATGTTCATTGTATGTCACCTTAACCCTAATTATAGTCATTACGTAGTTTTAAAAATTTAAAAGAGGGTTGTTATGTTATTATTATCGGTTCAGATTACTTCACAACTATTGATTTGTTGTAGAAGGATAGTATAAAGAAAATATTTAAATTCTTTCATCTTATATATATATAATTACTATTACTTGCTGGGCACTCAAATGCTCATCCTTGCTTAATTTAAATATTTTCAGCTAAGTGTGAACAACCAGAGAGCCCTGCTAAGAACAAAGGAAAGGGAAAGGTTATTGAATGAACGCAATACTATTTTATGTAATAGTTAATTTTATTAAGAAAAGTATGATAGATATTATCTATTATGGGTTGTAATGAATGTTTAAAGGTCTCATACCTGGAGATTAGACTCTGATGATATGTGAATTAAGTTGATCTTTATATTATTGTTATTATTATTAGTATTATTTTGCTCGTAAAAATGGTATCGTGAAGCACCGAGTTCGAGTTTCAAGTACCTGTATTTGGGGGCTTTACAAGTTGGTATCAGCGCTTAGGGTTAAAAATCTTAGGTGGGCTAGACCTTAGGCTATAACCTTAGAACAGAGGGAAACGTTGAAAATATAAATAACTCATATAGAGTTTAAAAAGAGATGAATTGGATAAATTCATCGTCTAAGTTGAAAGAATACTTATAACTTTGGACATAGTTCGTGGTTTTATGACCCTCGAATATATATATTTTAATTTCTGTTCTTGATTATCATTGATAAAAAATATTATTTAGTCTTATTGAGCCTATTTGTTTGGCAGTCGCTATGATATTATTATTCATTGTCACTTCAAGTGAGCATTTGTTTGCTCACTCTTGCTTATATAGCTATTACAGCTAATGTTGAGAAGGTCGATGAACCTACCACCAGTAAAGGGAAAGGAAAGATGAACAAGTGTTGAAGACTTGTAAACCTGTTGACTTTTATATTGTCAGACTCTATTTAAATATTGTGATATAGTTATTTAATTTTTCGCATTTGATGTTTGTATTTAAAGGTTAGATAACCTGGGAGATTTTATTAAACTTATTGATGTAATCCTTTAATGAGAAGGTTTATGGTTAAATTTTATTATATTTGGGTAGTTAGAAATGAATGTTTTTATATTAAGTGAACACCAAATCTTGTGGGAATGAAGTACTTGGATTTTGGGGTGTCACAAACAACCTTACGAAAATAATCAATTTTAGCATGATGAGTAGTTAACCAATCAATCCCTAAAATCACATCAAATACAAGTATTTTCAAAGAAATAAGATCGACAGGTAACGTGCAGTTGTCGATTTGAATCAAACAAGACTTATAAACAGTGGATGTAATGAAGGTTTCTTCCAACAGAGTTTCAATAGATAAGTCAAAGTCTAATTTCTCCGGAGTCAAATTTAAACGTTGAACGCAAGTAGGAGACATAAAAGAATGGGTAGAACCGGTATCAAATAAGGTATAGACTTCGCTAGAGTTTATGATTAGCTTACCCATGATAATCTGGCTCGGGTTCCTCTCTTTTTGGGAGGTCACGACAAATGCTCTCCCTTGAACTACCGGCTATGACTTGTCTGGGACAGCATTTGGTGTCTCCATCCCAACTGGACTTGTCTTCACTGTACCGACCCCAAAATTCATACAATTTAATTCTCGACTTCGGTCGTTAATAATACATTCAATCTCTAATGTTATATCATCAAACGATAATACAACCATTGAAATTTGCGGAATAATTAAAATTTTCTATTACAAACTATCCTTGCTCCCAAAACCTTCAACCTTTACATCTAAATATCTTAGAATCTTTTTAATACTACAAGAGTTTACATCGCAAAACGATATTATAAATCAATATTAATACATCATTCGGAACCTTAAAAATGGCTCAAATAATACTAACACAACCAAAGTGTATAAATCTTCAAGTATCGCATCTGATTCATGTCTTTCAAGTAACACATAACTTTACCTCGAAATCTTGACCTGCAAAAATAGCTATTTGCAAGGTTGAGCTCGACAGCCCAGTAAAATCTAACAGTTTTTATGCATCACATAGCATATAATAACATGCTCAACATACATCTCTTAAACATTTGACCATCATAACATACAGACTACAATTCACATAACAAGTATAAAGATTGAGTTTCTTACTCAATCAGCATGCTTTACTCAATCAACGTAGTCATAAGTTGACTTTAACGTTTCATGCTTTCAACATAAATATAACACATCATGTTATCTGCAATAAAGACTTAAAATAGTTAATCATCAAGTTCACATAGCAAATAATAACTGAAAGACTTGCCTTGATCGTTGTTTACCAATAACAGTTTAACAACTTATAATTATCTGCACTTCACGTGCCCTACACAATTATATAATCATACACATCAACTATTAGTCACATAGCCACGCATAGTTGTGACGCCCGCAAAATAAGTATACATCATCCATCTTGAGTCGCCAGATACATGGTACATAAATTCAAATACAACTTAATTATACAACAGACGTGTAAAATACGACAAAACATAATCTAAGAGTTTTAATAAGAATATTGTCATCTAGACAATATCCACACTGTAAGACCCCAAATTTTATGAAATAAAAGTATTCAATTTTTCTTATAATTACAATTCAGTAAATGGTTAAATTGATAAAAAGTTAAAGTTATGGGTGAAATGTGAAAAATTTTCAAAATAAACAAGTGGTTATAAAATATTCATTGTTATCGGGGAATATTCGTTTGGTCGTGGAATATTCTTTCTGTCGGAGAATATTCGTACGACGGCGCAAACATTTGTGCGCCCCATAACAGAATAACTGTTGGATGAAGAAAATGACAAAATTGAGTTTTTATAAATAACGGCGTAGTTGTTACCGTTAACACTGTTGGAATACCCGGTGGTTAAAATACAGTAATACGCGTTATTGCACAGTAGCACACGGTATTACACAGTATTTTTGAAATTATTGATTCTTACGTAAGAAGGCACTACTCAATAATTGTTACAGTAATTACTGTTCAATATTTTATTTTATTGATTCAATAATTGCTACGTTAAAATTTTATATTATTGTTGTTCAATAATTGTCACTGCACAGTATTTCCCATTATCAGATCAATAATTTATATTATTTGAATAATATTATTAGATAACATTATTGGCAATGTCTAGAAAGTTCTGTCTAAGGAGAGGTTTGGTCACCTAATTGCGCGCCAATAAGGAGAAATTCTTATTGGGAAGCCCCCTTTTTTTCCTAGGAACGGCCTGGTTGTCATAAATATGATTCTGTAATATTATTTGTGAATAATTAATTACTGATTCATATGATAAGGAAATATTTATTTTATGTGGATATAAATGAGGGATATATTTTTATGGTTAAAAATGAAGGAGTTAATGTTGAGGTGTTTTATCTGTATTTTTGTCGAAACGGAGGTATTGAAAATCAAATTAGGGTTTTTGAGATATTTTGCGGGGGTTCTAATTTTTAATCCGGCCGTTGGATCGTGGTAATTTTTGGATTGTTATACATATATAAGTTGAGTATATGTACATAAATTTTGAACCGTTAAAAATGAACGTATGATTTATTATGAATTTTACGAGATGACTAGTTCAGAAATTATTGAAGTTTCAGAATTTATCATTTTGGTGGAAAATTCTAGAATTGGTGGGCCCCACTCTTGGTTGGTAAAAAAATATGCTGAGATTTTTATTCAAATATGGTGGGTGAGAATAGTAGCAGGTAAAGCCATCAGGTTACAGGTTAAGTCTACTTCGGCGTGCTAACAATTTCCTATAAATAGAGGGCTAAGTTAGAATTGAAAAACACACCAGAAATAAGTTTTCTCTCTTTCTCTCTCTAGATTATTGAGTATATTTTGTGAGTATTTAGATACTTGGTGAGTTACTATTCATCAGTGCAAGTTTCCTTCAGCGTCATATCCGATATCCAGTCAGAAGTGCTGCTCTTTTGAGGTAAGGGATAGTAAGGGATTTTAAGGGTTATTATATTTTTCAGTTCATAATTCTGGAAAGATTTAAAATGATATTTTGATGAGTTTTATTGATTATTGATGAGTAGGTTTTATACCTATGAATCGGATATTATTAAACTTAATTATTACTATCTTTAATTATTTTTTAGTATCTTTTTATGTGTTTTGTGTTTATTTCTTGTAGGTTGGAGCTGGAGGGACAACTTGGTCATTTGGGAGAAGAAAAAGGTCAAAATTCATTAAAATTAAAGCTGAGTGGCATTTTTGTAATTACGCTATCCTGAGCAAGCGCCTAGGCGCTTGGAAATGGCCTATGATGAGCGCCTAGGCGCTCATGTGCGGAAAAATGAGAGTTTTTCTATTGCTAAGTGGGTTTTAGAAGCCAAGAAGGAATCTACAAAGAGGCCAGATCTAATACAAATAGGAGAAGATTTTAGAAAAGACGGACAACTCAATTTCTCAAGAGATTTGCAGAGAGAACAACGAAGGAAAACACGAAGGAGAATTGCAAGGGTTGAAGATTAAAGAGAGATTATTGGAGCAAATTCAGAGTTCCTTCTTCTCTTCTCTAGTTTTATCTTTTGTAATTATCTGGGATGTTTGGATTATTCATCTGGATGATGTTTTTCTTTATTATTATCATGAACTAAATTTTTATTAAGATTGCAACGGAACTTGGTATGTAGTTTAAATTAAATCTTCCCATTGAATGAAAGTTGGTTTTTATTGAATTATTTATTATATCTTTTGCTTATTGATTAATTGTTTGGCCAACAATTACTGTGATAATCTATATAAAATTGGAAGATGGAGTATAGATTGAGATCTGGATATGATAACATCTGTTCATATAATCTGAATAGGGTTAATATGATTAGCATGTAGGATAGGAATATACCTATGTGTCTTTTGTATCCATTGAAAGAATTTGTGCGTTAAACCCTAATTAACTTGATTCACATAGGAATATAGTGAGTTGATTAACTGGGGTGTTCCTTGTAATTCTGTGTCTTAAGGATTGGAGTTAGGAGGATTTGTTCACGTGTTTTGGAAAAAGTGTGTGAATTAGTTCTACAAAGCATTCTTGGATAATGATTCATATTAATTAATTAATTTAAATGGGAAGTAAATTAGTTTAAATGAAATACTAAGGGAAGTTGTAATCTTAATTTGTTAAATCTGCAGTTATTCTTGTGAAATTCTAATTTTAATTATTAGTTTTGTTAAGTTTAATTTTCAAATCACAAACAATCTTTTGTAGTTTAAAATAGGATTAATTGCATTGAAATTAGTAATTGATAAATATTAGTCTATTTCCTCGTGGGAACGATATCCTTGCTTGCTGAATATTACAATTGAACGCGTATACTTGCGTGTTAAAGTGCTATAAAAAAATTAGGCAACAAGTTTTTGGCGCCGCTGCCGGGGAGATTAGTTTAAAATTTTTGTCATTATTGATTTTGATAGAATTAATCTTAATTTAAACGTTTTTTCTTTTCTGTTCTATTCAGGTGCTCTTGACTAGTGTATGCAAACGCGATCGAAGAAGCCAGATTTATTGCCTTACGAGGACGACATTGAAAAAAGGTTTCAACAGTTGCGTCAGTGGGTTAAAGAAACCAAAGAGGAACTTGAAAAGAAAGATACTATGGCTGAAGAAGAGCAAAAAGCACTGCGGGATTATGCTACGCCGCGGGTTACTGAAATTCAATCAAGTATTACGAGGCCTGCCATTACTGCTACAAGTTTTGAGATAAAACCGGGGACAATACAGATGATTCAAAATTCATGTCAGTTTGGAGGGTTACCGAATGATGATCCGAACGATTACATAGTCAGCTTTATAGAAATCTGCGATACTTTCAAGTACAATAATGTGTCAGAGGATGCAATAAGGCTAAGGCCGTTTCCATTTACTCTCAGAGATAAGGCTAAGAGTTGGCTCCATTCACTACCACCAGGCTCGATTACTACATGGAACGACCTAGCTCAGAAATTTCTTGCAAAGTTTTTCCCACCTGCAAAAACAGCAAAGTTACGGAACGATATCTTCTCTTTCGTTCAGCACGATTCAGAATCACTATATGAAGCATGGGAGAGATTTAAAGACTCATTGCGAAAATGTCCACACCATGGGATTCCTAAATGGCTTCAGGTGCAAACTTTTTATAACGGTTTATTCAGCACAGTGAGATCGAGTATAGATGCTGCAGCGGGAGGAGCTATTATGGCCAAGAATTGTGATGAGGGGTATCCGTTGCTTGAAACCATGGCAGCTAATAATTATCAGTGGCCTACAGCAAGAACGACTCAGCCAAGGACAGTAGGGGGTTATGAAGTGGATGCGATGACAGCATTATCAGCTCAAGTGACAGCTCAGATTTCTGCTCTTACAAAGAAGATAGATGCACTTGGGGTACAACCAGTTCAGAAAATGGAAACAATTTGTGAAATATGTGCGGGTAGCCACTCAAGTGATCAATGTGCAATAAATCCTGAATCAGTCCAGTTCGTTTCCAGTTATAATAGGCAGCAGGGCAGTTATCCAAACAGTTACAATCCAGGAGTGAGAAACAACTCAAATTTTTCTTGGAGTAGTAATCAGTCACATGCTCAAGCACAAGCTCCAAGGCAATCATATCCACCTGGATTTCAGCCACATCAACAATCTCAACAACACCCACAGCCTTATCAACCTGACAAGCTATCACAAATGGAAGAATTATTGGCAAGATTGGCAACTCAGTTTGAAGCCACAACGAAAAACCAATCAGCTGCAATAAAGAATCTTGAGAACCAAATGGGGCAGATAGCTAGTGCTTTGAATACTAGAACTCCCGGTTCTTTACCTAGTGATACGGAGAAAAATCCAAGGAATGATGGAAATGAACATTGTAAGGCAGTTACACTCAGAAGTGGGAAGGAGTTGACTACAAATTTAGACGGACAAAAGAAAATAATTTCTGCTGAGAATGACGAAAAAGAGAGTGGAAATTCGGAAAGTAAATCTGGGGAAAACGTTGTGCAAAAACAACAAGAAGATAAGCAAACAACAGTTGTACCACCTGTGCCATTTCCTCAAAGATTGCAAAAGCAGAAATTAGAGAGACAGTTTTCAAAATTTTTAGAAGTGTTCAAAAAGCTGCAAATCAATATTCCATTTGCAGATGCTTTAGAACAAATGCCTAGCTATGCAAAATTCATGAAAGATATTTTAGCAAGAAAGAGGAAGCTAGGGGAGTTCGAAACTGTAGCGCTGACAGAAGAATGTAGCGCAATTCTGCAAAGAAAGTTACCACCGAAGTTGAAGGATCCGGGTAGCTTCACCGTACCGTGCACGATTGGACCCCAGTTCTTTAATAGATGTTTGTGCGATTTGGGTGCGAGTATTAACTTGATGCCGCTTTCGATCTACACTCAGTTGGGATTACCAGCACCAAAGCCAACAAATATCTCTTTACAGCTCGCAGATAGATCAGTGACATACCCTAGGGGCATTGTGGAAGACATATTAGTGAAGGTGGACAAATTCATATTCCCAGCTGACTTCATTGTGTTGGACTATGAAGAGGATAAAGACATACCCATTATCCTTGGAAGACCATTTTTAGCCACTGGAAGGACATTAATTGATGTACAAAAGGGAGAGTTAACGATGAGAGTCCAAGATGAAGAAGTAACTTTTAATGTTTTCAAGGCTATGAAATTCCCGAAGGGAGAGGAAGAGTGCTTTAAAGTTGATCTGATTGAAGGAGTGACAAGGGAGGTATTTAGTGTGTCTGTGAATGAAGACCCTCTTAAAACTGCATTGGTAAGTGAAAATTTATCTGATGATTTAACTGTGCTAGAATGGGTTCAAATGCTAGATTCAGCTCCGAAGTTCACACGATGCTTGCAAAAATTTGAACCTCTGGATTATTGGGGAAACCCGGATGAAAAGGTGAAATCATCCTTAGAAGAACCGCCCAGCTTGGAACTTAAGCCATTGCCTAACCATCTACGGTATGCCTACCTTGGTTCTTCTTCTACCTTTCCAGTTATTATTTCTGCATCACTTGATAAGGTTCAAGAAGAAAAGCTACTAAGGGTACTTCGGCAATACAAGACTGCTCTTGGATGGACTCTTGCGGATATCAAGGGGATAAGCCCATCAATTTGCATGCATAAGATTTTATTGGATGATGAAGCGAAACCAACTATTGAACAACAACGAAGACTCAATCCCATCATGAAGGAAGTTGTCAAAAAGGAAATCATTAAATGGTTGGATGCGGGAATTATCTACCCTATCTCAGATATCTCATGGGTAAGTCCAGTCCAATGTGTGCCAAAGAAAGGGGGAATGACAGTAGTTACAAATGAACATAATGAATTGATCCCTACTCGAATAGTTACGGGTTGGCGGGTGTGTATGGATTATAGAAAGTTAAATAAGGCCACTCGTAAGGACCATTTTCCTCTACCATTCATAGATCAGATGTTGGACAGGCTTGCAGGACATGAGTATTATTGTCTTTTGGATGGATACTCAGGTTATAACCAAATTGCCATTGCACCCGAGGATCAGGAGAAGACGACATTCACATGCCCATATGGTACTTTTGCTTTTCGCAGAATGTCTTTTGGATTATGTAACGCGCCGGCGACATTTCAACGGTGTATGATGGCTATTTTCTCCGATATGGTCGAACAAAATCTTGAGGTATTTATGGATGATTTCTCAGTTTTTGGGGATTCGTTTGATTATTGTTTGGAAAATCTCACTCTTGTGCTTAAACGGTGTATTGAAACGAATTTGGTTTTAAATTGGGAGAAATGTCATTTTATGGTGCAAGAGGGGATAATCTTGGGTCACCGAGTGTCATCAAAAGGAATTGAGGTTGATAGAGCTAAGATCGAAACCATTGAGAACCTACCGCCACCAGTTTCAGTAAAGGGTATTCGAAGTTTTTTGGGACACGCTGGTTTTTATAGAAGATTTATAAAAGACTTCTCCAAAATCACGAAACCACTTTGTAATCTTTTGGAGAAGGATGTCCCATTCAACTTTGATCAAGCATGCCTCGAAGCTTTTGATGTGTTGAAGAAGAAACTAGTCACCACACCTGTAATCATAGCGCCAGATTGGGGTATCCCGTTCGAATTAATGTGTGATGCTAGCGACTTTGCAATTGGTGCAGTTCTTGGCCAACGAAAAGATAAAATTTTCCACGCTATATACTATGCTAGTAAGACGCTAACGGATGCCCAGCTAAATTATACCACTACCGAGAAAGAGCTATTAGCAGTTGTTTATGCATTTGATAAATTTCGCGCATATTTGATTGGGACAAAAGTGATCGTGTTTACAGATCATTCGGCAATTAAGTACTTAATAACAAAGAAAGATGCGAAGCCGAGATTAATTAGATGGGTATTATTGCTACAAGAGTTCGACTTGGAGATCAGGGACCGAAAAGGAACAGAAAATCAGGTTGCTGATCATTTATCACGATTAGAAAATGCAAAACTAAAGAAAGATGACACAACAGTGGTCAATGAATTTTTTCCGGATGAACAACTGTTTGCGGTAAGGATGGATATACCATGGTATGCAGATTATGTAAATTTCATTGTGAGTAAGGTGTTTCCACCAGATTTGACAAGTCAACAGAAGAAGAAATTTCTCCATGATGTGAAACAGTATTTATGGGACGAGCCGTTTTTATTTAAACAGTGTGGAGATCAAGTAATAAGAAGGTGCGTTCCGGAAATTGAAATGGAGAATATTCTACACCAATGTCATGCATCTGCCTATGGTGGACATTTTATGGGAGAAAGAACGGCCGCTAAGGTACTTCAATGTGGATTCTTCTGGCCAACACTCTTTAAGGATGCCCGTGTGTTTTCATTGAAATGTGACAGATGCCAAAGAGTTGGTAATATATCAAACCGACAAGAGATGCCACTAAACATGATCTTAGAAGTTGAATTGTTTGATGTTTGGGGAATCGACTTCATGGGACCATTTCCATCATCTTTTAGCAACTCTTATATACTTCTAGCAGTGGATTATGTTTCGAAGTGGGTAGAAGCTATAGCATCGCCCACCAATGATGCTAAGGTTGTGGTTAAGTTCATTCGAAAGAATATTTTCTCTAGATTCGGCACTCCTCGTGCAATTATTAGTGATGAAGGCACGCACTTCTGTAATAAGCAGTTCTCAGCTATTCTCGCTAAGTACGGAGTCACTCATAAGATAGCTACTGCTTACCATCCACAAACAAGTGGTCAAGCCGAGGTATCAAACCGAGAAGTAAAACGAATCCTTGAGAAGATAGTGAACCCTAATCGGAAAGATTGGGCTAGTAAGTTAGATGATGCTTTATGGGCATACCGTACAGCATTCAAAACTCCGATAGGGATGTCTCCGTACAGGTTAGTATATGGGAAGGCATGCCATCTTCCGGTTGAACTAGAACACAATGCTTATTGGGCAATTCAGAAGTTAAACTTTGATATGTCTGCTGCGGGAGAGAATCGCCTCTTACAATTGAACCAAATGGATGAATTCAGACTCCAATCATACGAGAACGCGAAGTTATATAAAGAAAAGATTAAGAGGTGGCATGATGCAAAAATTCTGGAAAGAAAGTTCGAAGCAGGGCAAACAGTGCTATTATACAATTCAAGGCTTAAACTATTTCCAGGAAAGTTGAAATCCCGTTGGTCAGGGCCATTTATCATTACAAAAGTTTATCCTCATGGAGCTGTGGAGGTGGAAGACCCGGATGCCAAACATAAGTTCAAAGTCAACGGTCAGAGATTGAAGCACTACTATGGGGGTTGTGTTGATCGTGAAAAGACATCGGTCAACCTTGCTGATTAGAAAAAAAGAAGAAAGTCAGGCTGAAGACTATAAACCAAGCGCTAACTGGGAGGCAACCTAGGAAATTTTATTGTTATTTTTTTTTTTTTTTTTACTTTTAAATTTTTTTTTTTATTTGCGTTACTGTTAGTTTATTAAGTGGTTAAACTTTTATAGTTTAGGGTTTGTTACACCCCTTATGTTCTCTAACACGATATTTAATTGATTTCAGGATAGGAAACAAGATTTCATATTTGGCGGGTTCGACTAATGGCCACTACGACTACCCAGTCGGGGGTCTCGCTCCCCGGTGAGCGAGCGGCTGCCCAGCTCACCGGTGAGCTGGCGGGGGTTGCAAGGGGGCAGCGCCCCCTGGAAGCCAAGCACTTACGAGCTCAATAGAAGAATATTCATTTGTCAAATTCTCAGATTTCTAATCATGTCCTTCATTTTTTTGTGTTATTGAATTGCTTAGTGGTGTAGGGTATCTTGTTTGTGTTTTTCTTTCTTAGTATGTTAGTTTAGTTAATTATGTAGTTTATCTTAGTTATGGTTTTAGAATAAGTCTTAATTTAAGCTGTGGTATGCAGGTTGGGAGCACAAAGAAGCAAACAGTTCCCCAAGACATTCCCAACCGCCTAAGCGCCCAAGCCCAGTACAAAACAAGCGCCTAGGCGCCTCAATACAGTAGCTGAGATGCCGCCCCAAGCGCCTAAGCGCCCCAAATTAGGCATCATGCAGCGCCTAAGCGCTCCAAGTCAGTAGCCACAACGAGCCCCAAGCGCCTAGGCGGTCCAGTCTGGGCCAAACCAAGCGCCTAGGCGCTATATGCGTTCAAACCATTCTGCAGCCAACCGCCTAGGCGGTCCAACCAGTGTAATCCCAAGCGCCTAGGTGCTCCTACTGCAGCGAAGAAAAAAAAATATTAAAGCCCTAATCGGGCACAACTTCTACAACTCTCTTGCTCTCCCACTCCAACTCAAACTCACTCAACTCCCATCCCTCCTCTAATCTAGCCACGATAATAATCTTCTTCTTGACTAAGGATAACCAAATACTCAATCTCCTACCCAAACTCAAAGGCAATTAATCTCCATATGGTCATCCTTCATCACCAATTCGGGGTCATCATCACCAATCCGGGCACCAACTCACATGCTAACCTCATTTCGCTGACGTAAGTGTTCAAACTCCTACAACTTTGCTTGGAACATCAATTATAGCGATAACCAAGTAAGTGCACAAAGTTTTATTACAAATTATTTGGATTTGCTTGGAGAGTAGCCAAGGTAGGAAGTTGAAGTTAGTTCTTTCATTGTGTTGGCTCAAGTGGGTTTGGGTACTGTTAATTGTTGCTTGTAGTGCATTGGAAGACTAGTGTGCTTAGTTATTGACAAATTTGGTGAAAATTAAGTTTGGGGGAGTGCCTACCAATAGTATTCAAAATTTGTGCACACCAAGTGTTTGATATATTGTCATAAAGAGGATTGACCCATACTAAGCCTCTGAACATCATCTATTGGGTAAGCAATTCACACACACGACTCATGGCTACTAAAAGGCAAAGAGGCGAGACTTCGGGCACATCGACTAAGTATGACAAAAAGAGATTTACAAGTGCTAGTGCGTCTGACAAATATTATAATTCACTCTCTAGTAAAACGCTAATTCCTGAGCGTGGATTATGTCCAGAGGTAGAAGATGGGGAGTTACTGCAAATGATTGGTGGTAGAAGATGGGCGAACTTTACAGCCCAACCAGATTCATCGGTTGTTAAAATTGTTAAGGAATTCTACGCCAATGCAAAAGATCATATTGGTAACATGATTTGGGTTCGCGGAAAATCAGTGGAAGTCAGTTTCAGGTCAATAAATGCTTACTACGGCTTAAACACAATACCCAATAATGGCTTCATTCAATATTTAGATCACGAGTTGGACTACAGTGAAGTCATTCAAGCCTTGTGTGTACCTGGAACACAATGGAAATTAACAGATCAACAAGAAGCTGTTTTGTTCCCTACATCCGCACTAAGTAATTACGGGAAAGCATGGCATGCCTTTATCTGTGCCAAGTTGATGCCGTGTAGACATACAAGTGATGTTATAAATCGACGGGCAGCATTGCTTTTCTGTATTGCACAAGGAAAATCTATAGATGTAGGTCAGGTTATACATGATTCAATTGACAGAGCAATTAAAGGAGGGACCTCAGGTGGACTACCTCATCCATCTTTGATTACTGGTCTATGTCGACAAGCTGGAGTAAAATGGGATGCTGAAGAAGCTACACAACCTCCTTTAGCCGCAATTGACCACTCAGTGATAAAAAAGTACAAGGTATGGGGAGGGAGAATACCACACCCGAGAGGGTTAGGTTTCATTATTGTGCCTCCCGAGCCTGCAGACGAGCCTAATCAACAGTCACATGACAATCCTACTACTGCTGCTGGAAGTTCTGGGCCACCACAAAATTTTTTTGAAGACATTCGTCAAGAATTAAGAAATCAAACTCGAAGGATTGACATGGTGGCTAATCGAGTTCAGTATGGATTAACCCGGGTGGAAAGAAATCAGGATAGCTTGGCTCAGCGACAATCAGAGATGTATCAGAACTGTAGCGCAGCATTTCTAGAGATGTTCGACCGCATGAATCCAGCAGGCGCTCCCTACCAATTTCCACCCTTGTCTGCATATCCCCCGGCTGATTTACCCCCTGAGGATGAGATTGATGAAGAAGAAGAAGAGGATACTGACGAGGAATAGAGCGTCGATCTTTCAGGGAAGTCCTCAGTGCCTAATTTCTTATGTTTTTTTTATACAATGAGGACATTGCATATGTTAAGTTTGGGGGTGCATTCTTCCAGTTCCAGTTGCATTCATTTAGTATTCATTTTGTAGTTTTTCATTAGTTTTCATTCGAATATTTTTGAAAAAAAAAAGAAAAAGAAAAATTCAAGTATTTGCATGTTTCCAGCTGTTAGATAGTTTAAGTCTGTTTTGGCCAATGATGAGATTGGAATTGAGTAGACAAGTATAGTATTGACTGTTAAGACTTTGATGTGATTTCTTGTCATGATTTGAATCTTTACCTGTTTGAAACTGATATAATAAGGATAGCACAGTAAAAATAACTATGTTGACTGATTGAGTTTAAATTGACACGCAATGGACTTCTTGAGGATAATACTAGTTTGAATGAATGAAAGACATGAGTAGGCGGAGATGACTGAATTTAGACAAAAACTTAAGTTTGGGGGAATATTTGGGGTACATAAGCTAAAAAAAAAGAAAAAAAAGATATTGAGTTGAATAAATTGAGTCCTGTGGTGGGTCGAGAAGAAGCGTGAATACACTCCTCCCCATAAACACAGGCGTGAGATGGAGCGTAAAACGCACTCACTATCCATCATTCAAAAAAAAAGGAGAAAAAGGGAAAAGAGCAAAAAGCCCCCGTAATGATAAGTAAAGCATAAGTATCCCGGATTGGACTCTTGAATTTGGTGGATGTTTGACTTTAGTTGGATCTAACTTGTTCGTGAATTTTGTGAGTTTATACTGTATGATGCCTTTAAAGAGATCTAGTATGTGTTGTATTTAACCTTATATTAGTTTGCATTGTTGTTGAACACACACGCACTATATCAGTAATGACAGGGTAAGATTTGATGATTGACTAGGAAATTATTGATCTGTCTTAGTATGATGTACTAGCATGTTTATTGTGATTTCTCTGAGGCGTGATGAATAGATTTTGTTCTGTTTGGCAGCTGGAATTTTAGGTATGTAGATAGCTGCATTTGCATTTGCATTGCATATTTAGTTATTGCATTGTGTTTTGTTGCTTGGGGACAAGCAATTGGTTAAGTTTGGGGGTATTTGATGAGTAGGTTTTATACCTATGAATCGGATATTATTAAACTTAATTATTACTATCTTTAATTATTTTTTAGTATCTTTTTATGTGTTTTGTGTTTATTTCTTGTAGGTTGGAGCTGGAGGGACAAATTGGTCATTTGGGAGAAGAAAAAGGTCAAAATTCATTAAAATTAAAGCTGAGTGGCATTTTTGTAATTACGCTATCCTGAGCAAGCACCTAGGCGCTTGGAAATGGCCTATGATGAGCGCCTAGGCGCTCATGTGCGGAAAAATGAGAGTTTTTCTATTGCTAAGTGGGTTTTAGAAGCCAAGAAGGAATCTACAAAGAGGCTAGATCTAATACAAATAGGAGAAGATTTTAGAAAAGACGGACAACTCAATTTCTCAAGAGATTTGCAGAGAGAACAACGAAGGAAAACACGAAGGAGAATTGCAAGGGTTGAAGATTAAAGAGAGATTATTGGAGCAAATTCAGAGTTCCTTCTTCTCTTCTCTAGTTTTATCTTTTGTAATTATCTGGGATGTTTGGATTATTCATCTGGATGATGTTTTTCTTTATTATTATCATGAACTAAATTTTTATTAAGATTGCAACGGAACTTGGTATGTAGTTTAAATTAAATCTTCCCATTGAATGAAAGTTGGTTTTTATTGAATTATTTATTATATCTTTTGCTTATTGATTAATTGTTTGGCCAACAGTTACTGTGATAATCTATATAAAATTGGAAGATGGAGTATAGATTGAGATCTGGATATGATAACATCTGTTCATATAATCTGAATAGGGTTAATATGATTAGCATGTAGGATAGGAATATACCTATGTGTCTTTTGTATCCATTGAAAGAATTTGTGCGTTAAACCCTAATTAACTTGATTCACATAGGAATATAGTGAGTTGATTAACTGGGGTGTTCCTTGTAATTCTGTGTCTTAAGGATTGGAGTTAGGAGGATTTGTTCACGTGTTTTGGAAAAAGTGTGTGAATTAGTTCTATAAAGCATTCTTGGATAATGATTCATATTAATTAATTAATTTAAATGGGAAGTAAATTAGTTTAAATGAAATACTAAGGGAAGTTGTAATCTTAATTTGTTAAATCTGCAGTTATTCTTGTGAAATTCTAATTTTAATTATTAGTTTTGTTAAGTTTAATTTTCAAATCACAAACAATCTTTTGTAGTTTAAAATAGGATTAATTACATTGAAATTAGTAATTGATAAATATTAGTCTATTTCCTCGTGGGAACGATATCCTTGCTTGCTGAATATTACAATTGAACGCGTATACTTGCGTGTTAAAGTGCTATAAAAAAATTAGGCAACAATTATGTCCAAAAATAGTGATTTTTGGATGTATAGATTAAGAGTTATGAATTTTATGGGAAAAGACTATTTTAAAAGTAACCGCTTATAACTCCTTGTGGTTAACTCTAAAATTGATGAAATTTTTATTGGAAGTATATCTATATAATATCAGTGTACTCTGTGAATTTCTAAATTTTTGGATAAAAGTACAATTTATGATAAATGTCTAAATATTCGACTGTTTTGGCCATATAAAAAATAGTAAATGAGTTTTAAAAATTTTGAGAAAAATATATGTTCAATATGGGACTATATTCTGCTAAATCCTAGAAAAGAAATATTTTTGGAACAGATTTGGTATTTTTCATGAAAATAGACTAGTTATGAGAAAATGAATTAAATATGTTATGTGAAGTAAGAAAATTGGAAAATAGAATTTTATGGCTTGCGAATCCTATATGAGGTATATGCAGATTTTTGATGAGGGTTTTGGTCATTGATGATGAAATCTTAAGAGTTGGCATTTTATGATGATTAAATGTATTAATTAGTAAAGTGTAAACAATTTAAATAAATTATTTATAAGTTTAAGAAATGTTATTCTTTCAATATCATTATATCGAAATATTGGTATGGATTTTATTATGGAATTTCTACCTTTTTGAGTCGGGATTACTATTCACGAGTTACTATTCATGAGTTACTATTCACGAGTTACTATTCACGAAGTTACTATTCATGAGTTACTATTCACGAGTTACTATTAATGACAAAATTAGTTTCTTTTTTCTAACCAAATTATTGTTGAGTTATGAATATTACTTTTGATATTAAATCTATATGTTGATCATATTGTTTTTATTATCATATATAACATTTTTTATAACCCTGATGTTGAAATTCTCTTTCACTTGAGTGTAAATATGGGTAGATTATTGGTATTATCATGACTATGGGTTCTCTTTGGCCAGTAGTGCAAAGTTGAATTGTTGACTGGTATGATCTTGACCATTGAATTTATAACTGAATATCTTTAGCTTAAGTGCAAAGGTGAATTGATCAACATGGTTATAATTATTATTTATATAATTCTGAATTGATTATATATTTCTTTGAGATATTAATATATTTGGTCTGTTGTGCAAATATGAACTGTTGAGGAATATCTTTGGCCTGTAGTGCAAAGATGAATTGTTGATGAATTTCTTTGGCCCGTAGTGTAAAGATGACCTGTTGATGAATATCTTTGGCCTGTAGTGCAAATATGGTCTGTTGATGAATATCTTTGGCCCGTAGTGCAAAGATGAAATTGTTAGTATGATTATATACAGGAACTGTGATTTGGTATAACCATGATCTTTGATGTTTCAGGTTAACACATGTAATGAAAATTATCTTCGTCCTGGGTACGAAGTGGAATTTAGAATCACAATTATGATTATGAGATATTCATATGATTGTGGAAAGGAACTGTTAATTGGTGTTACATGGATAAAATATTGTTGGTGGATTTTTAACATGGATAAGATAATAGACTTTATAGTCTATTTGACTCTTCTAATGGATTGCTAGTTCCGCTGCAACTACGGTTAAAAATTTTTATCATCTACCATATGTTCTAAATCTCTGATTTATTACTGATGAAGACTATTAATAATTTATTTATCTTTAGTCATGATATTCTTTACTGGGCTAGTTGTGCTCACCCTTCTGTTCATAATTCTTTTCAGGTAATAAGAGCGTAGCTGGGTCGAGCGGGGGTAACAGGGGAATATAACGGTGGTCGTCATTTAGGAGTTATATTTGGTGAATCATCTAGGGTGAAGCGAACCCAACGTTGGAAGGGTGTTTTGCCACTATCATACAAGATGTCTAATTACATACAACTTCGTGTCATCATAAGACATGATTGTGCTCATCCACTTGCTGAGTATCTTTACGAACACTACCTATATAATCTTGGTGTTTGTTTGAAGTATAATACTCAATTAGAGACAGTGGAGATAATGATATGTCAAGAGAAGACTCACCATTGGGAAGAATATGATAGTAAACTTCTCGTTTTTCTTTGGGGTCTATTGGGTCAACCAAGGATAATTCTGTGGCTATATGATATCTATCATAACCTAGATGCATGGCCTCCCATGTACGAAGGTTTCCTTGAGCACTTTCCAAAGATTCTAATTTCTAAAATAGTTTTTGACTATACCTTTATGTAAGGTATCATTGTGAGGTGCTATCTACGATTGGGACATGAGTCACATTTGGTATATATTTGTATTCAAACTCACAGCATATGTGTTTTTGTATTTTGTACGATAATTGTTGTAATAAAGTTGTAGTTATTTTTTGTACCATGTATTTGGGGACTCAGAATAGGTTGCATGGAATGGACCTATTTTTGGGTTGTCACAGTTGGTATTAGAGCTTAGGAATATGGTCTCTGGCGGAGATCGGGAAATAGAACTAGATGGGGAGAGATGAGTAAATCCTTCGCTAGTGTGTCCTACCTAAGCTTAATTGTTGGTCAGTCATAGTATCGGGATATTATGTGATATGTTAATTTATTCAATTAACCCTTGTTTTGAAGCTGTATTCTAGAATGATATCTGAAATACAGGAGATGAGCATTGGAGAAATCATGATGACAAGGAAGATGGAATCTGAAATGAAAATAAGGTATTCTCAATTCTTTGAAATACTAGGTACGTAAATTTCGGGGACGAAATTTCGTAAAGAGGGGAGATTATAAGACCCCGAATTTTATGAAATAAAAGTATTCAATTTTTCTTATAATTACAATTCAGTAAATGATTAAATTGATAAAAAGTTAAAGTTATGGGTGAAATGTGAAAATTTTTCAAAATAAACAAGTGGTTATAAAATATTCATTGTTGCCGGAGAATATTCGTTTGGTCGTGGAATATTCTTTCTGTCGGGGAATATTCGTCTGACGGCGCAGACATTTGTGGACCCCATAACAGAATAACTGTCGGATGAAGAAAACGACAAAATTGAGTTTTTACAAATAACGGCGTAGTTGTTACCGTTAACACTGTTGGAATACCCGATGGTTAAAATACAGTAATACGCGTTATTGCATAGTAGCACACAGTATTGCACAGTATTTTTGAAATTATTGATTCTTACATAAGAAGGCACTACTCAATAATTGTTACAGTAATTACTGTTCAATATTTTATTTTATTGATTCAATAATTGCTACGTTAAAATTTTATATTATTGTTGTTCAATAATTGTCACTGCACAATATTTCTCATTATCATATCAATAATTTATATTATTTGAATAATATTATTAGATAACATTATTGGCAATGTCTAGAAAGTTCTGTCTAAGGAGAGGTTTGGTCACCTAATTGCGCACCAGTTAGGAGAAATTCTTATTGGAAAGCCCCTTTTTTTCCTGGTAACGGCCTGGTTGTCATAAATGTGATTCTGTAATATTATTTGTGAATAATTAATTATTGATTCATATGATAAGGAAATATTTATTTTATGTGGATATAAATGAGGGATATATTTTTGTGGTTAAAAATAAAGGAGTTAATGTTGAGGTGTTTTATCTGTATTTTTGTCGAAACGGAGGTATTGAAAATCAAATTAGGATTTTTGAGATATTTTGCGGGGGTTATAATTTTTAATCCGACCGTTGGATTGTGGTAATTTTTGGACTGTTATACATATATAAGTTGAGTATATGTACATAAATTTTGAATCGTTAAAAATGAACGTATGATTTATTATGAATTTTACGAGATGACTAGTTCAGAAATTGTTAAAGTTTCGGAATTTATCATTTTGGTGGAAAATTCTAGAATTGGTGGGCCCCACTCTTGGTTGGTGAAGAAATATGCTGAGATTTTTATTCAAATATGGTGGGTGGGAATAGTAGCGGGTAAAGCCATCATGTTACAGGTTAAGTCTTCTTCGGCGTGCTAACAATTTCCTATAAATAAAGGGCTAAGTTAGAATTGAAAAACACACCAGAAATAAGTTTTCTCCCTTTCTCTCTCTAGATTATTGAGTATATTTTATGAGTATTTAGATACTTGGTGAGTTGTTACTCATCAGTGCAAGTTTTCTTCAGCATCATATCCGATATCCAGTCAGAAGTGCTGCTCTTTTGAGGTAAGGGATAGTAAGGGATTTTAAGAATTATTAGACTTTTTAGTTCATAATTCTTCTGACCTTCAGAAAATTCTGGAAAAATTTAAAATGGTATTTTGATGAGTTTTATTGATTGTGTCCAAAAATAGTAATTTTTGGATGTATAGATTAAGAGTTATGAATTTTATGGGAAAATACTATTTTAAAAGTAACCGCTTATAACTCCTTGTGGTTAACTCCAAAATTGATGAAATTTTTATTGAAAGTATATCTATATAATATCAGTGTACTCTGTGAATTTCGGAATTTTTGGATAAAAGTACAATTTATGATAAATGTCTAAATATTCGACTGTTTTGGCCATATGAAAAATAGTAAATGAGTTTTAAAAATTTTGAGAAAAATATATGTTCAATATGGGACTATATTCTGCTAAATCCCAGAAAAGAAAATATTTTTGGAACAGATTTGGTATTTTTCATAAAAATAAACTAGTTATGAGAAAATAAATTAAATATGTTATGTGAAGTAAGAAAATTAGAAAATAGAATTTTATGGCTTGAGAATCCTATATGAGGTATATGCAGATTTTTGATGAGGGTTTTGGTTATTGATGATGAAATCTTAAGAGTTGGTATTTTATGATGATTAAATGTATTAATTAGTAAAGTGTAAATAATTTAAATAAATTATTTATAAGTTTAAGAAATGTTATTCTTTCAATATCATTATATCGAAATATTAGTATGGATTTTATTATGAAATTTCTACCTTTTTGAGTCGGGGTTACTATTCACGAGTTACTATTCAAGAGTTACTATTCACGAGTTACTATTCACGAAGTTACTATTTATGGGTTACTATTCACGAATTACTATTCATGACAAAATTAGTTTCTTTTTTCTAACCAAATTATAGTTGAGTTATGAATATTACTTTTGAGATTAAATCTATATGTTGATCATATTGTTTTTATTATCATATATAACATTTTTTATAACCCTGATGTTGAAATTCTCTTTCACTTGAGTGTAAAGATGGGTAGATTATTGGTATGATCATGACTATGGGTTCTCTTTGGCCAGTAGTACAAAGTTGAATTATTGACTGGTATGATCTTGACCATTGAATTTATAACTGAATATCTTTAGCTTAAGTGCAAAGGTGAATTGATCAACATGGTTATAATTATTATTTATATAATTCTAAATTGATTATATATTTCTTTGAGATATTAATATATATGGTCTGTTGTGCAAATATGAACTGTTGAGGAATATCTTTGGCCTGTAGTGCAAAGATTAATTGTTAATGAATTTCTTTGGCCCGTAGTGCAAAGATGACCTGTTGATGAATATCTTTGGCTTGTAGTGCAAAGATGGTCTGTTGATGAATATCTTTGGCCCGTAGTGCAAAGATGAAATTGTTAGTATGGTTATAAACAGGAACTGTGATTTGGTATAACCATGATCTTTGATGTTTCAGGTTAAGATATGTAATGAAAATTATCTTCGTCCTAGGTACGAAGAGGAATTTAGAATCACAATTATGATTATGAGATATTCATATGATTGTGGAAAGAAACTGTTGATTGATGTTACAGGGATAAAATATTGTTGGTGGATTTTTAACATGGATAAGATAATAGACTTTATAGTCTATTTGACTCTTCTAATGGATTGCTCGTTCCGCTGCAACTATGGTTGAAATTTTTTATCATCTACCATATGTTCTAAATCTCTAATTTATTACTGATGAAGACTATTAATAATTTATTTATCTTTAGTCATGATATTCTTTACTGGGCTAGTTGTGCTCACCCTTCTGTTCATAATTCCTTTTAGGTAATAAGAGTGTAGCTGGGTCGAGCGGGGGTAACAGGGGAATAGAACAGTGGTTGTCATTTAGGAGTTATATTTGGTGAGTCATCTAGGGTGAAGCGAACCCAACGTTGGAAGGGTGTTTTGCCACTATCATACAAGATGTCTAATGACATACAACCTCGTGTCATCATAAGACAGGATTGTGCTCATCCACTTATTGAGTATCTTTACGAGCACTACCTATATAATCTTGGTATTTGTTTGAAGTATAATACTCAATTAGAGACAGTGGAGATAATGATATGTCAAGAGAAGACTCACCATTGGGAAGAATATGATAGTAAACTTCTCGTTTTTCTTTGGGGTCTATTGGGTCAACCAAGGATAATTCTGTGGCCATATGATATCTATCATAACCTAGATGCATGGCCACCCATGTACGAAGGTTTCCTTGAGCACTTTCCAAAGATTCTAATTTCTAAAACAGTTTTTGACTATACCTTTATGTAAGGTATCATTGTGAGGTGCTGTCCACGATTGGGACATGAGTCACATTTGGTATATATTTGTATTCAAACTCACAGCATATGTGTTGTTGTATTTTGCACGACAATTGTTGTAATAAAGTTGTAGTTATTTTCTGTACCATGTATTTGGCGACTTAGAATAGGTTGCATGGAATGGACCTGTTTTTGGGTTGTCACAGTTGGTATCAGAGCTTAGGGATATGGTCTCTGGCGGAGATCGGGGAATAGAACTAGGTGGGGAGAGATGAGTAAATCCTTCGCTAGTGTGTCCTACCTAAGCTTAATTGTTGGTCAGTCATAGTATCGGGATATTATGTGATATGTTAATTTATTCAATTAACCCTTGTTTTGAAGTTGTATTCTAGAATGATATCTGAAATACAGGAGATGAGCATTGGAGAAATCATGATGATAAGGAAGATGGAATCTGAAATGAAAGCAAGGTATTCTCAACTCTTTGAAATACTAGGTACGTAAATTTTGGGGACGAAATTTCATAAGGAGGGGAGATTGTAAGACCCCGAATTTTATGAAATAAAAGTATTCAATTTTTCTTATAATTACAATTCAGTAAATGGTTAAATTGATAAAAAGTTAAAGTTATGGGTGAAATGTGAAAATTTTTCAAAATAAACAAGTGGTTATAAAATATTCATTGTTGTCAGGGAATATTCGTTTGGTCGTGGAATATTCTTTCTGTCGGAGAATATTCGTACGACGGCGCAGACATTTGTGGGCCCCATAACAGAATAACTGTTGGATGAAAAAAATGACAAAATTGAGTTTTTACAAATAACGGCGTAGTTGTTACCGTTAACACTGTTGGAATACCCGGTGGTTAAAATACAGTAATACGCGTTATTGCACAGCAGCACACGGTATTGCACAGTATTTTTGAAATTATTGATTCTTACGTAAGAAAGCACTACTCAATAATTGTTACAGTAATTACTGTTCAATATTTTATTTTATTGATTCAATAATTGCTACGTTAAAATTTTATATTATTGTTGTTCAATAATTGTCACTGCACAATATTTTCCATTATCAGATCAATAATTTATATTATTTAAATAATATTATTAGATAATATTATTGGCAATGTCTAGAAAGTTCTGTCTAAGGAGAGGTTTGGTCACCTAATTGCGCGCCAGTAAGGAGAAATTCTTATTGGAAAGCCCCTTTTTTTCCTGGGAACGGCCTGGTTGTCATAAATGTGATTCTGTAATATTATTTGTGAATAATTAATTATTGATTTATATGATAAGAAAATATTTATTTTATGTGGATATAAATGAGGGATATATTTTTGTGGTTAAAAATGAAGGAGTTAATGTTGAGGTGTTTTATCTGTATTTTTGTCGAAACGGAGGTATTGAAAATCAAATTAGGGTTTTTGAGATATTTTGCGGGGGTTATAAATTTTAATCCGACCATTGGATCGTGGTAATTTTTGGATTGTTATACATATATAAGTTGAGTATATGTACATAAATTTTGAACCTTTAAAATGAACGTATGATTTATTATGAATTTTACGAGATGACTAGTTTAGAAATTGTTGAAGTTTCGGAATTTATCATTTTGGTGAAAAATTCTAAAATTGGTGGGCCCCACTCTTGGTTGGTGAAGAAATATGATGAGATTTTTATTCAAATATGGTGAGTGAGAATAGTAGCAGGTAAAGCCATCAGGTTACAGGTTAAGTCTGCTTCGGCGTGCTAATAATTTCCTATAAATAGAGGGCTAAGTTAGAATTGAAAAACACATCAGAAATAAGTTTTCTCTCTTTCTCTCTCTAGATTATTGAGTATATTTTGTGAGTATTTAGATACTTGGTGAGTTGCTATTCATCAGTGCAAGTTTCCTTCAGCGTCATATCCGATATCCAGTCAGAAGTGCTGCTCTTTTGAGGTAAGGGATTTTAAGGGTTATTAGATTTTTCAGTTCATAATTCTTCTGACCTTCAGAAAATTCTGGAAAGATTTAAAATGATATTTTGATGAGTTTTATTGATTGTGTCCTAAAATGGTGATTTTTGGATGTATAGATTAAGAGTTATGAATTTTACGGGAAAAGACTATTTTAAAAGTAACCGCTTATAACTCCTTGTGGTTAACTCCAAAATTGATGAAATTTTTATTGGAAGTATATCTATATAATATCAGTGTACTCTGTGAATTTCGGATTTTTTGGATAAAAGTACAATTTATGATAAATGTCTAAATATTCGACTGTTTTGGCCATATGAAAAATAGTAAATGAGTTTTAAAAATTCTGAGAAAAATATATGTTTAATATGGAACTATATTCTGCTAAATCCCAAAAAAGAAATATTTTTGAAACTGATTTGGTATTTTTTATGAAAATAGACTAGTTATGAGAAAATAAATTAAATATCTTATGTGAAGTAAGAAAATTGGAAAATAGAATTTTATGGCTTGAGAATCCTATATGAGGTATATGCAGATTTTTGATAAGGGTTTTGGTTATTGATGATGAAATTTTAAGAGTTGGCATTTTATGATGATTAAATGTATTAATTAGTAAAGTGTAAACAATTTAAATAAATTGTTTATAAGTTTAAGAAATGTTATTCTTTCAATATCATTATATCAAAATATTGACATGGATTTTATTATGGAATTTCTACCTTTTTGAGTCGGGGTTACTATTCACGAGTTACTATTTACGAGTTACTATTCACGAAGTTACTAATCACGAGTTACTATTCATGAGTTACTATTCATGACAAAATTGGTTTCTTTTTTCTAACCAAATTATAGTTGAGTTATGAATATTACTTTTGAGATTAAATCTATATGTTGATCATATTATTTTTATTATCATATATAACATTTTTATAACTCTGATGTTGAAATTCTCTTTCACTTGAGTGTAAAGATGGGTAGATTATTGGTATGATCATGACTGTGGGTTCTCTTTGGCCAGTAGTGCAAAGTTGAATTGTTGACTGGTATGATCATGACCATTGAATTTATAACTGAATATCTTTAGCTTAAGTGCAAAGGTGAATTGATCAACATGGTTATAATTATTATTTACATAATTCTGAATTGATTATATATTTCTTTGAGATATTAATATATTTGGTCTGTTTTGAAAATATGAAATGTTGAGGAATATCTTTGGCCTGTAGTGCAAAGATGAATTGTTGATGAATTTCTTTGGCCCGTAGTGCAAAGATGACCTGTTAATGAATATCTTTGGCCTGTAGTGCAAAGATGGTCTGTTGATGAATATCTTTGGCCCGTAGTGCAAAGATGAAATTGTTAGTATGGTTATAAACAGGAACTGTGATTTGGTATAACCATGATCTTTGATGTTTCAGGTTAAGACATGTGATGAAAATTATCTTCGTCCTGGGTACGAAGAGGAATTTAGAATCACAATTATGATTATGAGATATTCATAAGATTGTGGAAAGGAACTGTTGATTGATGTTACGGGATAAAACATTGTTGGTGGATTTTTAACATGAATAAGATAATTGACTTTATAGTCTATTTGACTCTTCTAATGGATTGCTCGTTCCGCTGCAACTATGGTCGAAAATTTTTATCATCTACCATATGTTCTAAATCTCTGATTTATTACTGATGAAGACTATTGATAATTTTTTTATCTTTAGTCATGACATTCTTTACTGGGCTAGTTGTACTCACCCTTCTGTTCACAATTCCTTTCAGGTAATAAGAGTGTAGCTGGGTCGAGCGGGGATAACAGGGGAATAGAACGGTGGTCGTCATTTAGGAGTTATATTTGGTGAATCATCTAGGGTGAAGCAAACCCAACGTTGGAAGGGTGTTTTGCCACTATCATACAAGATGTCTAATGACATACAACCTCGTGTCATCATAAGACAGGATTGTGCTCATCCACTTGCTAAGTATCTTTACGAGCACTACCTATATAATCTTGGTGTTTGTTTGAAGTATAATTCTCAATTAGAGACAGTGGAGATAATGATATGTCAAGAGAAGACTCACCATTGGGAAGAATATGATAGTAAACTTCTCGTTTTTCTTTGGGGTCTATTGGGTCAACCAAGGATAATTCTGTAGCCATATGATATCTATCATAACCTAGATGAATGGCCTCCCATGTACGATGGTTTCCTTGAGAACTTTCCAAAGATTCTAATTTCTAAAACAGCTTTTGACTATACCTTTATGTAAGGTATCATTGTGAGGTGCTGTCCATGATTGGGATATGAGTCACATTTGGTATATATTTGTATTCAAACTCACAGCATATGTGTTGTTGTATTTTGCACGACAATTGTTGTAATAAAGTTGTAGTTATTTTCTGTACCATGTATTTGGTGACTCAGAATAGGTTGGATGGAATGGACCTGTTTTAGGGTTGTCACACACACTCAATGGAGTCCTCATTACATTTATCGTCACACTATTTCACAGAATAGTGAGGACTACTAAAATAACCATCTGGACCGTCATTCCGTTCCCCAACTCGTCCCAGCTATATTCTCATTTCCTGAAGAGAACAGTAAAAGAAAGGGTGAGCTCAACTAGCCCAGTAAGAAATATTATGACTAAGATAATGCAAAATAAATTATCCTTAGCCTTCAACTGTATAATAACTGATAGAATATAATAGACAACAAGTTTTAGATCAACGACTGCAGCGGAATAAGCAATCCATTAGAAGAGTCAAGTAGAGCATAAAATCTACTATCTTCTATGATTTAAAAAGTTTTTTATCAACTTTATCGCTGAGACTCAACTTAATAAATAAAATCAAATTATCTCTGCACCACAACCAAGGATATTCATGTAATCATCATTGGTCATGATTATACCGAATAATCTCTGGTCATAATCATACCAACAACTGTCCATCAATGAACTACAGGCCAATGAGGACTTTCACCACATCATTCGTCACATTACGGTCATGATTATACCGAATAATCCCTTGTCATAATCATACCAAGTCCATCTCTGCACGTAAGCCAAAGATGACTTTCATCATAATATAAGCATGAGGATGATGACAATGACATAATAATTCAACAAAACAAGTTCAAGGATAAATTTTAAAGATTTATAATTTAATTTATCCAGAAATCAATAACGTCCAAATTATCAACATGATACTACTTTGTGGAGTAAAATTCAAGAATAATATTCATGTACTAAAAATAATTTGGACAGAAAAAAAATATATATTTTTCGGGTAAATAATACCCTGTGAATAGCATCTCGGGAATAGTACCTCGTGAATAGTATCCCGACATGAAAAGTACCCCAAATACCCGAGTGAATAATATTCGGGTGAATAGTAATTTAGGTGAATAGTAACTCATGAATACTCTGACATGAAAAGTGTCTGAATACCCGAGTGAATGATACTAGAGTGAATAGTAATCGGGTGAAAAGAAAATGATATTCCATGACGAGTACAAAAGAAATGATATCTCATACGAGTATAATAGAATATACGAAACTGCAAATGGATTTTCATCCGCCATGCGGTAATCCACGTAGGCAGATCATTTCCAATAGAATAATAAAGAATGGAATAACAAAAGAATTCACCAGGCATGCGATAGACCGCACAGACAGGTTATTCCTAATAGAATAATAAATAATAGAATCAGGTCATGCGTAATACGCACAGACAGGATATTCTAACAGAAAAATAAAGAATGCAACCAGGTCATGCGTAATCCGCATAGACAGTATATTCTAACAGAATAATAAAGAATGGAATAACAGAAAAATTTCACCATGTATGCGGTACTTCGTATAGACAGGTTATTCCAACATAATAATAAAGAATGGAATAACAAAAGAATTTCACCATGTATGCGGTACGTCGCATAGACAGGTTATTCCAACATAATAATAAAGAATGAAATAATAGAAGAATTTCACCACGTATGCGGTACTTCGCATAGACAAGTTATTCCAACATAATAATAAAGAATGAAATAACAGAAGCTCTCTTCATGAATACAAAAGAAATAATACCCCTTAACTTAGAAGAAACTGAATACTGGAATAGTGAGGTAGCAGACTTCTCTTCTTCTTTCTCTCTATAATTTCTCTATAATAATTACTCTTGTGAGACTTAGTGAATTGATGAGAAATGAAGGAAGAATGAGCTTCTATTTGTAGAAAAATATAGTTTCAATAATTGCACATTTTGGTATAATACCTTCCTCTTTTTTTTTATTTTTAATTTAGTCCTGCAAGTATAATCAAACTTGCACCACCTCCCCTAATAGTAAATCATGTGAATTAATAGTTCATTCATGTGACTTAATAGTATAATCATGTGAAAAAACTAATTACAGTATAGTACCTCCATCTATACCTCTATTTTTAACTTAGTCATACAAGTATTATCAATCTTGCACCAACTCCCCTAATAGTGCAAGAATGTGAATCAATAGTACACACATTTGAACACATAGTTATAAGCATTTGAATTAATAACAATTAATTGCTCATTTATCTGGTTAATTACCCGATAACTTCCAAACATCAATTTCAATTATTATCAAAATAAATGTCGATTTTCACTAACACTAATAATTCTCACACAATGGAACTATCAATTTTATCTTTAATCAAAACGAATTTATTCATCATTAATATTTAACAACAAGGTCGTTCCCAGGAAAGAGGGGACTTTCTGATAAGTATTTCTTCCTATTGGCGCGCACCTAGAGTATCTAACCTCTCCTCGACATAACTTTCTAGATATTATCAATATTATAAATAATAATATAAATAACTTTGTCGTCTCAATTATTGATTTAATAATATAACATATTATACAGATGATACTGTGACAATAATTGAATCAATAATATGAGAGATATGATGCAACAATTACTGTAGCAATAATTGAGTATAACTGAGTGACTTATCATGTAAGCATCAATAATCAATACCGTGTGCTACTATGCAACCACGCGTATTACTGTACTTTTACTACCGGGTTGTTCAACAGTTTTAATGGAAACACTTTCACCGTTATTTTTATAAAATGATAATTCTGTCATTTTCTTACTACGATAATACTTTCGTTGTGGGGTCCACCAATGATTGTGCCGTCGTACGAATATTCACCGACAAAAAGAATATTCCCCGACCAAATAAATATTTTACAACAACTTGCATACTTTGCAAAAATTTTCACATATCACCCTTAACTTTAACCTTTTATCAATTTAACCATTTACGAAATATAATAATAATTATAAGAAAATTGAATACTTTCATTTCATAAAATTCGGGGTCTTACAATCTCCCATCCTTATGAAATTTTGCCCTCAAAATTTACGTACGTAACTGGTATGCCGAAGAGGTTAGGATATCTTGACTTCATTTCAGATTCTAACTCTTGAGGCATAACCTTTGAGTATTGAATATGATCCTTCTTATCCAAGATTTTAACACGTATCTCCTCATACGTTAAATCTTCTGCTATCTCGTATAGTTCCAATTCAATAATGTGGTTCGAGTCATCCACATATTTACGTAACATCGATACGTGAAAAACGTTATGAACACGTGACATACTTGGCGGTAAAACGAGTCTATAGGCCATAGTTCCTACTCGATCAAGGATTTAAAATAGACCAATAAAATTGAGGGTTGAGATTTCCTCTCTTCATCGACTCTTGCTTCTAGAATAACGCCATCTTGAACCTTCTTCTTTATATTCATCAGCTCCAGGTGTGTAGCTTGAGAAATTTTAACTTTATCGGTTAACGTCGATTCTACTCGTATATTCATTATCTTCACGTGTGTCCCTAGAGTCTTTAACTCTATCTTCATCATTTGTAAGTTATACGAAATAGGTTTTTGTGTTAACATCATCGTACTCGTAACCGCATACGATCTTATACTCAATGCATCAACTACCACGTTCGCTCTTCCACAATGATATTGAATGGTATAGTCGTAATCTTCAACAGCTCGAGCCAACGTCTTTGGCGCATTATACATTCGTTCTAGGTGAAGAAATATTTAAGGGTTTTAGAAATGGGTTTTGTATTGGGGTCAATACAAAATTCGATTTCATGCTCTAAGTAGACTAGGAAGTCTTTAGGGATACGTCAGGAAATTTATTAACAATAGAAATATTATTCAAAACTGTGACTCTCATCCAAGACTTGGATAGCACGTCACATTGATACCTATCAACTTTCCATCGTCATTCACAGCGTCCCCTACGAATAGTCTGGCTTCGGTGTATTCCAAGACTTAGAAGTCACCAGCGAAAGGCTCGGGGCTCTTTACTTATGGCTTGGTATGATAATGATTGAATTTAAGGTTTGGTTGCTTGAATTCGCATGATAGGTTGGTTAAGAATATGAAAGCTAACAACCTTACGAAATGCATGATGAGTAGTTAACCAATCGATTCCTAAAATCGCATCAAAGGCAAGTATTTTCAAAGAGATAAGATCGACAGGTAACGTGAAAGTGTCGATTTGAATTAAATAAGATTTATAAATTATGGAGGTAGCGAAGGTTTCTCCTAACGGAGTTTCAACCGATAAGTTAAAATCTAATTTCTCTGGAGTCAAATTTAAACGTTGAGCGCAAGCAAGAGAGATAAAAGAATGGGTAGAACCGGTATCTAATAAGGTATAGACTTCGCAAGAATTTATAATTAACTAACATGTGCTAACTTCGTTCGGTTTACTCACTTTTTGAGAAGCCACGAAAAACACTCTTCCTGAAACCACCGACTTTGTTTTGTCCGTATCCGCCTTTGGTACCACCGTCCCAGTTGGACTTGACTTTGGTGCACGACAAAATCGGGCTAGGTGACCTTCTTTTCCATAATTGTAACATGCTTTGGACTACATCACTCAGTTTGGATTGATATGTCCCTCCCCTTCGCATTTGAAGCAGACGACCGGCGGTCGTTCTCCTTCCTTAATAGGTGCTGGTGTTGTTGTCTTTCCATCATTATTGAACCTTCTCTTCTTGAAATTTCCACTTCTATTATCTTGGCCATGATTACCACCAAAGTGGTTACCATTCTTGGCATGATAATTTTCCCCACGATGGTTATCATTGTTTCGATGGTCGTTGCCACCGGTACGATTATTATCGTGTTATTGGTCGTTGCCTTTTGGTTGTGTTGACTCATTAGCGCTCTAATAACTGAGTCATATTCACAACATCTAAATATAAACAAAGTTTGTGAGAAATGAGGTATTGACGTATATCGGGTTTCAAACCTCTTAGAAATATTCGCGTCATTCGCTCCTCATTATCGACCAAATGAGATGCAAACCGGGATAACTTCGCAAATTTAGCCTTGTATTGCGACACGGTCATATTGTTTTGCTCTAACTCTATGAATTCCACCTCCTTCATGTGACGAATACTTTCGGGAAAGTACTTGTCGTTGAATAACTCTTGGAACTTCTCCCAAGACATCTTGAGTGCGTCAGGCTGGGTACGCTTTACAGATTTCCACCAATAATTTGCCTCTTCACGCACTATAAAGGTGGCGAAGGGAACCTTTTGCTCCTCGGAGCATTCCAAGATATCAAATATCTTGGTGATCTGCTTTAACCACGTTTTCGCCTTAAGTGGTTCTGGCTTTTCCAAAAACTCCGGTGGTCTCAGCTCCTTGAACTGCTTAGCGGTGACCAACCGTGAGTTGCCATTATTTCCACCTATATTTTGAACAGGAGTCTCTCTTACCTGATGTTGCATGAATTGCATAAAGCCTCTGAACATCCCATCATTCATCATTTGATCGGTGTTGTTATTTACCTGAGGATTATTATCTTCCTGTTGCACATTGTCCTGGGTATAGATCGTTGGTGACTCAACGGTCTCATGTGCTTCATTGCTTATCTCGACATTTTCAGATGCCATTCTCAAACACTGTCACAAAGCAAGGGTTAATTAACATATCACATATTATCCCTATACTCACTACCACAAAATAGTAAATAGACAACGCTTAAAAGACAACGTTTTTTATAAAAACGTTGTGGCATTTTTTTTACAACGTTTTTAAAAAAAACGTTGTAGATACATATGCAAAAACGTTATCTATTTAAAAGGGAATTTTTTTGGTGTTAACTAGATAACGTTTTTTTTAAAAAAAAACGTTATCTATCAAAAAAACACGGAGCTTTAAAAAATCTCGCTGAACTGAAAACTTAAATAATAAGAATCAGTACTCTTATGCAAGGGCTCGTAGTCTTCCTCAGCCTTAACAAGAGGAATGAAGATTCTCCCTCGCGATTGCCTTTCTCCCTATCACCTTGAAATCGACGGCGCCGCCGTGCTGTTCCGAGTACCTGTGAGTCCCGCAAAATGTCGTCCCAGTCCTGTATGTGAAACCCATCAGCCCGACCCTCTTCCGGCACGCTGAGCACCGGTTCGGTCGAACCACCTGCTCTGTAACCGTCTCTATCGTACAAACCAACCAATCGAGAGAAGTTTCTGACAAGGATACCGCCGATGAAGGCGGCAAAACCACCGCCGGAGCTATACTTTTTCTCCATCTCGATCTGTTAGAAATTTCTCAAACCCTAACCCTCTTATTTACCCCTAAATATTTCTTATTCCATTAACATTTATATACTCTTTTATTATCCGCAATTAATGATTTGAGTTTGCTGCGTCTAATTATGGAGATATTAAATCAATCAGCAATGTCAATTAAACCTGGGATTGGTCAACCTACTTTCTGCAGCTCCGTAAGTGCTGATTAATTCATGTACAGTAAGTGTTTATCGTTGAATTGTGTTTTGTGTGCTGATGTCCCTCTTCTCTTCTCTTCATTCTCAGGTGATTCTATAAAGCTCTAGTGCCTCTAGGTATTAACGATGTTGTTCTCCGATTTGGGACTTTGGGTGTGTTTATCTTTTGGCAGGTTTCTTTATATGATATATTCATTTGTTTTTTTATTTTGATTTTGGTTTCGATTTTTACATAGACAATAGCATGATTTGTTTGTTTTTGAACATGATTTAATGTTTAGATTTGAAATACTCTGGTTTGTCGTTCTATTCATCATACTCTGATTTGAAATACTATGATTTTTACATAGACAGTAGCATGATTTGTCGTTCTATTCATCATATATGTGTTCCACTATTGAGATTGTTAGGCAGGTATTTGCTGAAATTTCAGTGAGGGATTTGGTATCAATTCTATCATTATTGATCATGTTGGATCCAAGCAGGTAAGTACCCATAACCCTGAGAATCTTAAAACTGTAGGGTTATCTTACCAGTGAGGGATTTGGTATCAATTCTGCAATGCTTGTCTTGAATCTTAAAACTGTAGGGTTATCTTACCAGTTGAATACTATAAAAAGAGCAAGATAGCTTTAATTTATGTGGGATTGGAGTTTGTATTCTTATGAAATAAATTTAAGTTTTAGCAGTCTTGATCGTATTAAATTATGACTTCTGTTATATCATGTCTGAACATGTTCTGCTTGGTATTAAATTGCAGGGGAAACAAGAATGAAACTGATTCTAGGAACATGTACTATATTTTTGAACCATATATGTATGCAAAACACAATAATACACAGACTATAACTTGAAAACTACATATTTCCCCTTCTGCAGTCATACCTGGAGCTGTCCTTATAATTTACTTGATCATCATTATTATTATAATTTACTCTTTCTGCATATTTCCTCCCAAGGAAAACTTCCTCAGACACTGAAGATGGTAGTTCTTATTATGGGGTACCTGTCTTCTCCTACAAGGATCTTGAAGAGGAAACTCATAATTTTGATCCTTCCGAAAAACTCGGGGACGGAGGTTTTGGAACTGTCTATCATGGTAAGAAGGTTAAAATCCTCATTTGTTTATTCTCAAGATTATTAACATATTTTAATAAACGCTAAGCATATAATGAGCTGATTCTAAACACACATACTCAAGCATATAATGAGCTGATTCTCTATTTTTAAATTTATTTGAATTTCCGTAATCTATTTCAACAAATTCGTTTTTACATATTAGTCAATAGTACGTATTTGTTAGCAGACTCTTTCGAAAGGAAAATGTTTGTTGTTTCTCAACTAGGAAAACTACGAGATGGGAGAGAAGTTACAGTGAATCGACTATACGAGCACAACTACAAGCGAGTGGAGAAGTTCATGAGATGTAAACGTATTGTATGGTATTAATATTGTTTGTAATTGGCATTACAAAGAATTATTGGGATGTAAACGTATTGTATGGTATTAATATTCTTTGTAATTTTAGCTATATATTATGGCATTAGCATATTACAGGTGCATTGGTAATATAGGTGAACAATAATTTTTTTTTCTTTTTTTTTTAAATCTACAACATTTTAAAAACGTTGTGTGAAAGTGCCTAAACGTTGTCTAAAATATTAAACTACAACGTTTTTATCCAGAAAACGTTGTGGAATCATATATTCTACAACGTTTTTAAGCATCTGCTAATTTATGAAAAACAAATCTACAACGTTTTTTTTTTTAAAAACGTTGTGGAATGTGCTTAACCACGACGTTTTAAAAACGTTGTGTAAGGGTGTCAAATAGATGACACCCTTAACCACGACGTTTTTCTGACTGAAACCACAACGTTTTTTCTGCGTTGTCTATTTACTATTTTGTAGTAGTGACTCTGACCAACCAATTAATTATACCAAATAAACTTAGGTAGGTCATACTAGCGAAGGAATTCCCCATCTCTCCCCTCCTAGTTCTTGTCTCACATCTCAGCCAGGGATCATATCCCTAAGCTTTGATACCAACTGTGACGCCCCCAAAACAGGTATACATCACCCATCTTGGGTCGCCAGATACATGGTACATAAATTCAAATACAACTTAATTATACAACAGTCGTGTAAAATACGACAAAACATAATCTAAGAGTTTTAATAAGAATATTGTCATCTAGACAATATCCACACTCAATGGAGTCCTCATTGCATTTATTGTCACACTATTTCACAGAATAGTGAGGACTACTAAAACAACCATCTGGACCGTCAATCCGTTCTCCGACTCGTCCCAGCTATATTCTCATTTTCTGAAGAGAACAATGAAAGAGAGGGTGAGCTCAACTAGCCTAGTAAGAAATATTATTACTAAGATAATGCAGAATAAATTATCCTTAGCCTTCAATAGTATAATAACTGATAGAATATAATAGACAACAAGTTTTAGATCAACAACTGCAGCGGAATAAGCAATCCATTAGAAGAGTCAAGTAGAGCATAAAATCTACTATCTTCTATGATTTAAAAAGTTTTTCATCAACTTTATCGCTGAGACTCAGCTTAATAAATAAAATTAAATCATCCCTGCACTACGGCCAAGGATATTCATGTAATCATCAATGGTCATGATTATACCAAATAATCCCTGGTCATAATCATACAAACAACTATCCATCAATGAATTACAGACCAATGAGGACTTTCACCACATCATTCGTCACATTACGGTCATGATTATACCGAATAATCCCTGGTCATAATCATACGAAGTCCATCTCTGCACGTAAGCCAAAGATAACTTTCATCACAATATAAGCATGAGGATGATGACAATGACATAATAATTCAATAAAACAAGTTCAAGGATAAATTTTAAAGATTTATAATTTAATTTATCCAGAAATCAATAACGTCCAAATTATCAACATGATACTACTTTGTGGAGTAAAATTCAAAAATAATATTCATGTACCAAAAAAAATTTGGACAGAAAAGAAATATATTTTTCGGGTAAATAGTACCACGTGAATAGTATCTCGGGAATAGTACCCCGACATGAAAAGTATCCCAAATACCCGAGTGAATAATATTCGGGTGAATAGTAACCCGTGAATAGTAACTCGTGAATAGTACTCCGACATGAAAAGTGCCTCGAATACCCGAGTGAATGATACTAGAGTGAATAGTAATCGGGTGAATAGTAACCCGTGAATAGTAACTCGTAAAAGAAAAATACCAAAGAAAATGATATTCCATGACGAGTACAAAAAGAAATGATATCTCATACGAGTATAATAGAATATACGAAACTGCAAATGGATTTTCATCCGCCATGCGGTAATCCACGTAGACAGATCATTTCCAACAGAATAATAAAGAATGGAATAACAAAAGAATTTACCAGGCATGTGATAGACCGCACAGACAGGTTATTCCCAATAGAATATTAAATAATGGAACCAGGTCATGCGTAATACGCACAGACAGGATATTCCAACAGAATAATAAAGAATGGAACCGGGTCATGAGTAATCCGCACAGACAGGATATTCCAACAGAATAATAAAGAATGGAGTAACAGAAAAATTTCACCATGTATGCAGTACTTCGCATAGACAGGTTATTCCAACATAATAATAAAGAATGGAATAACAGAAAAATTTCACCATGTATGCGGTACTTCGCATAGACAGGTTATTCCAACATAATAATAAAGAATGGAATAACAGAAGAATTTCACCATGTATGTGGTACTTCGCATAGACAGGTTATTCCAACATAATAATAAAGAATGGAATAACATAAGCTCTCTTCATGAATACGAAAGAAATAATACCCCTTACCTTAGAAGAAACTGGATACTGAAATAGTGAGATAGCAGACTTCTCTTCTTCTTTCTCTCTATAATTTCTCTATAATAATTGCTCTTGTGAGACTTAGTGAATTGGTGAGAAATGAAGGAAGAATGAGCTTCTATTTATAGGAAAATATAGTTTCAATAATTACACATTTTGGGGCTCAAAATATTACAGTATAATACCTTCCTCTTTTTTTATTTTTAATTTAGTCATACAAGTATTATCAAACTTGCACCACCTCCCCTAATAGTAAATCATGTAAATTAATAGTTCATTCATGTGACTTAATAGTATAATCATGTGAAAAAACTAATTACAGTATAGTACCTCCATCTATACCTTTATTTTTAACTTAGTTATGCAAGTATTATTAATCTTGCACCAACTCCCCTAATAGTACAAGAATGTTAATCAATTGTACACACATTTAAACACATAGTTATAAGCATGTGAATAAATAGCAATTAATTGCTCATTTATCCAGTTAATTACCGGATAAATTCTAGACATCAATTATTATCGAAATAAATGTCAATTTCCACTAACACTAATAATTCCCATACAATGGAACTATCAATTTCATCTTTAATCAACAAGAACTTATTCATCATTAATATTATAACTTACAATATTTAACAACCAAGTCGTTCCCAGGAAAGAGAGAGCTTTCCGATAAGGATTTCTCCCTATTGGCGCACAATTAGATTATCTAACCTCTCCTCGACAGAACTTTCTAGACATTGCCAATATTACAAATAATAATATGAATAACTTTGTCGTCTCAATTATTGATTTAATAATATAACATATTATACAGATGACACTGTGACAATAATTGAATCAATAATATGAGAGATATGATGCAGCAATTACTGTAGTAATAATTGATTATAACTGAGCGACTTATCACGTAAGCATGAATAATCAATACCGTGTGCTACTATGCAACCACGCGTATTACTGTACTTTTACTACCGAGTAGTTCAACAGTTTTAACGGTAACACTTTCGCCGTTATTTTTATAAAATGATAATTCGATCATTTTCTTACTATGGCAATACTTTCGTTGTGGGGTCCACCAATGATTGTGCCGTCGCACGAATATTCTCCGAGAAAAAGAATATTCCCCTACCAAACGAATATTTTATAACAATTTGCATACTTTGCAAAAATTTTCACATATCACCCTTAACTTTAACCTTTTATCAATTTAACCATTTACGAAATAAAATAATAATTATAAGAAAATTGAATACTTTCATTTCATAAAATTCGAAGTCTTACAATAGTTGTTGTAATGTAAACTTTACTCTACATCTCATAATTCTTCCTATTATCAATACACAATGTTCAATTTGATTGTGTTAACTTTTAACTTATATCTCACTATATTTCATACTCGAAGTACATTCAAGTGCTTAAGTCTTGCTATGAATCATTATTGGTTTTATATTAACCCTATTCCATATCTTATAATATTCATTTCAAAATCACAAGTGTACAATTCACAACACTTATTCATTGTTCATTAAGTTTCTTAAATCATACATATCATTTTCACAACTTACTAACTTTACATTTTAGAGTTACTAACCACATGATATTATTCTATTTTAACCTTTTCATTACACGTTTGACACATTAACATAACATTAAGCTAAGTTACAATGAATGTCCAAAGTCTGCAGAAGTAGCAGACTTCGCTGTCTGTGACTAACTACTGGCGCGGCCGCGCCAATATTACTTTAGGATACTGCGCGGCTGTGACGCCCCCAAAATTAGGTATACATCACCCATCTTGGGTCGTCAGATACATAGTACAGAATACAAATACAACTTACTAATACAACTGTCGTGTACAATACGACAAAACATAAACTGTGAGTTTGAATACAAATATTATCTTCTAGAGAGTATTTATACTCAAAAGGAGTCCTCATTACATTTATTAACACACCATTACATAGAATAGTGAGGACTACTAACTAATACTATCATTCGGACCATCACTCCGTTCCCCGACTTGCCCCAGCTACGTTCTCATTTCCTGAAGAGAACAGTGAAAGAAAGGGTGAGCTCAACTAGCCCAGTAAGAAATATTATGACTAAGATAATGCAGAATAAATTATCATTAGCCTTCAACAATGTTAAACTGATAAAATATAATAGACATCAAGTTTAACTGCAGCGGAACAAGCAATCCATTAAAAGAGTCAAGTAGAAAATAAACTCTACTATCTTTTATGATTTAAAAGATTTTCAACACTGTGATCGCTGAGACTCAGCTTAATAAAATAATCCACATCATCGAATCACCCCTGCACTACGGCCAAGGATATTCGTATATTCATTAATGGTCATGATCATGCCAACAACTGTCCATCAATGCACTACGGGCCAATGAGGACTTTTACCACATCATTTGTAACATTACGGTCATGATTATACCGAATAATCCCTGGTCATAATCATACCAAGTCCATCTATGCACTACAGGCCACAGATGACTTTCAACATTTTATAAACATGAGGATGATGACAATGATATAAGAATTCAATAAAACAAGTTCAAGAATTAATTTATCCAGGAATTAACAACGTCCAAATTGTCAACATGATACTGCTTTGTGGAGTAAAATTCAAGAATGCTTAGAAGAATATTTTCATGAAAAGATACTGGATGAACCGCAATTATCAAGGATATTCCACAAATTTCATGGAGTATAGAAGTCAAAACTTAACCAACTGAGTATAATAAAGAATGGAATAACAAAAGAAATCACCATGCATGCGATAGACCGCACAGACAGGTTATTCCAACAGAATAATAAATAATGGAACCAGGTCCGGCGTAAACGCACAGACAGGATATTCCGACAGAATAATAAATAATGGAACCAGGTCCGGCGTAAACGCACAGACAGGATATTCCGACAGAATAATAAATAATGGAACCAGGTCCGGTGTAACACACAGACAGGATATTCCAACAGAATAATAAATAATGGAACCAGGTCCGGTGTAAAACACACAGACAGGATGTTCCAACAGAATAATAACAAGACGGAACCAGGTCCGGTGTAAAACACACAGACAGGATGTTCCAACAGAATAATAGAAGAATGTCACCAAGTATAGGGTAGACCGCGTATACAGGTTATTCCAACAGAATAATAAGAAATGGAATAACAACAGTTCTCTTCATGAATAAAAAAGAATAACACCCCTTACCGTTTTAAAGACGAGCTGAAATAAGGAAGTAGTTAAGTAGCAGAATACTCTTCTTCTCTCTCTCTATAGTTTCTCTCTATAGTTTCTCTCTCTAGAGTTCAGTGAATTCGTAAGAAATAATGAAGGAATGAGCTGCTATTTATAGAAAAATAGAATGCATAGTAACTAATCCATGAACGGTCCAGATTGATTACTTTAATCTGACGGTCCATATTTAAAGAAAAATCTTTTAAATAAAATATAATATATTCTATTTATAGAATAACTTTAATAAAGTATTCTGTTTTATATAAAAAGATGTTTCTGTTTTATTACGTTAATAATACGAATAAAACAAAACGTCATTATCGCTAAATAATTCATATTATTAACTGACAATAATTGAATCAAACTGAGTGACTTCTCACATAAGCATTAATAATCAATACCGTGTGCTACTATGCAACCACACGTATTACTGTACTTTTACTACCGAGTAGTTCAACAGTAACAATGGTAAAATTTCCGCCGTTATTTTTAATAAAATATTTTTGTCGTTTTCTCAATCCGACAATAATTCCGTTGTGGGGTCCACCAATGATTGTGTCGTTGTACGAATATTCCCTGTTAAAACGAATATTCCCCGACCAATCGAATATTATATAACAACTTGCGTACTTTGCAAAATTTATAAATATTACCCACAACTATAACATTATATCAAATTAACTCCATAATATTCAAAAATGATATTTATAGAAAATTCATCTTTATTTATAAAAGTTGGGGTCTTACAACCTCCCCTTCTTATGAAATTTCGCCCTCGAAATTAGGGTACGTACCTGGTATGTCGAAGAGGTAAGGATACCTTGATTTCATTTCAGATTCTAACTCCCAAGTCATTTCCTCAACATCGTGGTTTCTCCACAAAACTTTGACTTGAGGTATAACCTTGGAGCGTAGAATATGTTCCTTCTTATCCAAGATTTGAACAGGAACTTCTTCATACGTCAAATCTTCCGCTATTTCGTCCGGTTCTAACTCAATAATGTGGTTCGGGTCTTCCACATATTTGCGTAACATGGATATGTGAAAAACGTTATGAACACGAGACATACTTGGCGGTAAAGCGAGTCTATAAGCCACAGTTCCTACTCGATCGAGGATTAAAAATGGACCGATGAATCGAGGATTGAGCTTTCCTCTCTTTCCAAATCTCGTAACTCCTTTCCATGGAGCAACACGTAAGAACACATGATCTCCTACATCAAATTCCACGTCCTTTCGATGAAGATCAGCATAACTCTTTTGTCGATCTTGTGAGGTTTTTATACGTTGTCGGATCGTTTGAATCTTTTCTGTAGTCATACGTACCAACTCCGGTCCCAACAACGTTGCTTCACCCACCTCATCCCAGCATACTGGAGAACGACATTTTCTTCCATACAATGCTTCGAATGGAGCCATGCCAATACTTGCTTGATAACTGTTGTTGTAGGAAAACTCCACCAATGGTAAGAACTTGTCCCAACTTCCCTTGAAGTCAAAGACACAGAGTCTTAATAGATCTTCAAGAGTTTGAATAGTCCTCTCTGATTGTCCGTCCGTCTGAGGATGATATGCTGAACTAAATCGTAACTCCGTGCCCATAGCTTTTTGTAAACTAACCCAAAATCGTGAAGTGAATCTTGGGTCTCGGTCAGAAACTATGGATACTGGCATACCATGCAGTCTTACAATCTCGTTTATGTACATACGAGCAAGACGTTCAAGTGTATAAGTTTCTCGTATCGGTAAGAAATGAGCAGACTTGGTCAATCTATCAACAATGACCCAAATCGCATCAATACCTTGAGAAACCCTAGGAAGACCGGTAACGAAATCCATGGTAATGTGCTCCCACTTCCATTCTGGAATTTCAAGTGGTTGCAATGGACCTTTTGGTACTTGATGCTCCGCTTTGACTCGTTGACAAGTTAGACACCTTGAGATAAACAACGCTATCTCTCTCTTCATATTGCTCCACCAAAATGTATGACGAAGATCATGATACATTTTGGTACTTCCAGGATGGATTGCAAACGGTGTGTTGTGCGCCTCCATCATGATTTCATACTTTAAATCAGGGTTGTTAGGAACACAAAGTCTGGAGTTGACTCGAAGTATTCCTTCTTCATCGATTCTTGCTTCCGGCATAGCACCTTCTTGCACTTTCTTCCTCATACGCATCAGCTCCAGGTCTGTAGCTTGAGCAGCTTTAACTTTATCGATTAAAGTCGGTTCTACTCGTATATTCGCCATCATCACATGGGTCCCTGGAGTCTTTAACTCTATCTCCATCCTTTGCAAATCACACAAAATGGGTCTTTGTGTTGACAATATCGCACTCGTACTTGCATATGATCTTCTACTCAATGCGTCAGCTACCACGTTCGCTTTTCCAGGATGGTATTGAATGGTATGATCATAATCTTTCAACAGTTCAAGCCAACGTCGTTGTCGCATGTTGAGTTCCTTTTGAGTGAAGAAATATTTGAGGCTTTTATGATCCGTAAAGATCTCCACCTTCTCCCCATACAAGTAATGCCTCCAAATTTTAAGTGCAAAGACAACAGCTGCCAACTCTAGATCATGAGTAGGATAATTCCTCTCATATTCCTTGAGTTGTCTTGATGCATAGGCTATGACTTTTCCATGTTGCATGAGAACGCATCCCAACCCTTTGCTCGAAGCATCACTGTAGATGACAAATCCCTCCGAGCCAGATGGTATTGTTAGAACAGGTGCTGAAATGAGTCTCCTCTTGAGTTCTTGAAAACTCTGCTCACATTCTTCGCTCCAACCGAACTTTGTATCTTTCCGAGTCAGCTGAGTTAATGGAGTAGCGATTCGAGAAAATCCTTCCACGAATCTCCGATAATAACCAGCTAAACCAAAAAGCTACGTACTTCGGTCACTGATTTAGGTTGCTCCCAGCTTTGAATAGCTTCAATCTTTGCCGGGTCAACAGATATTCCACGACTTGATACTACGTGCCCAAGGAATGCTACCTCTTCCAGCCAGAACTCGCATTTCTTCAACTTGGCATAAAGTTTGTATTCACGAAGCTTTTGGAGTACCAGCCTCAAGTGTTGCTCATGATCTTCACGGCTTTTGGAATAAACAAGGATGTCATCGATAAAGACGACCACAAAGTGATCCAAATATTCCTTAAATACCCTGTTCATCATATCCATGAAGGCAGCAGGAGCATTAGTCAATCCAAAAGACATAACTAAGAATTCATAATGCCCATACCGAGTTCTGAAGGCAGTCTTTGGAATATCCTCAGTTCTAACCTTCAGCTGATGATATCCAGAACGAAGATCGATCTTTGAAAAGAATTGTGCTCCTTGCAACTGGTCAAACAGGTCATCAATACGTGGCAATGGGTACCTATTTTTGATGGTGACATGATTCAACTCCCGATAATCAATACAAAGTCGCATACTCCCATCTTTCTTCTTCACGAACAGAACAGGAGCACCCCAAGGAGAAGTACTAGGACGAATAAAACCAATGTCTAACAATTCCTGCAGTTGGGTCTTTAACTCCTGAAGTTCAATAGGAGCCATTCGATATGGGGCTTTGGAAATGGGTTTTGTACCGGGTTCAAGGTCGATACAAAATTCAATTTCACGCTCTGGGGGTAGGCCAGGAAGTTCTTCGGGAAATACGTCAGGAAATTTATTAACAACAGAAATATCATTCAAAGCTGACGTATTTTTGTTTAGATCTGTGACATGAGCTAAGAAAGCTTGACATCCGTTTTTCAATAAACGAATAGCTTTATGGCTTGAGATGACAGCGATTGATTTTAATGGTTTGGTTGCTTGAATTCGCATAATAGGTCGATTAGGAATATGAAAGCTAACAACCTTACGAAAACAATCAATTTTTGCATGATGAGTAGTTAACCAATCAATCCCTAGAATCACGTCAAATGCAAGTATTTTTAATGAAATCAGATCGACAGGTAATGTGTGGGTACCAACTTGAACCAAACAAGACTTATAAACCGTGGATGTAATGAAGGTTTCTCCCAATGGAGTTTCAACAGCTAAGTCAAAGTCTAATTTCTCCGGAATCAAATTTAATCGATGAGCGCAAGTAGGAGAAATAAAAGAATGGGTAGAACCGGTATCAAATAAAGTATAGACTTCGTTAGAGTTTATGATAAGCTTACCCGTGATGACCTCATTCGGGTTCCTTGCTTTCTGGGAGTTCACAACAAACGCTCTCCCTTGCACAACCGGTTTTGACTTTTCTGGGACGGCCTTTGGTGCCTCCATCCTAGCTGAATTTGTCTTCGGTAAACGACAAAATCGGGCTAAATGACCTTCTCTTCCACAATTATAACATGCTTTGGACGGCATCGCGCAGTTTGGACTGATGTGCCCCTCCCCTCCGCATTTGAAACATATGATAGGTGGTCGTTCTCCTTCCTTAACGACAGGTGCTGGTGCTGACGTCTTTCCATCATTGTTGAATCTCCTCTTCTTGAAATGCCCATTCTTATTATTTTGGCCCTGATTACCACCGAAGTGGTTACCATTTCTGGCCTGTTGATTCCCTCCACGCTTGTTGTCACCGCTTCGATGACTGCTCTCACTGGTATTATCATTTTGCCGGCTGCTCTCTTTTGGTTGCGTTGTCTCGTTATCGCGCTCCACCAACTGAGCCCTATTTACAACATCTGAATACAAACACAGTTTATGAGAAACAAGATGTTGACGTATCTCCGGCTTCAAACCTCTTAAAAACATCCGCGTCATTCTTTCTTCATTATCCACCAGGTGGGACGCAAACCGGGATAACTCCGCAAATTTTGCCTCGTACTGCGACACGGTCATATTATTCTGCTCCAATTTGATGAACTCCACCTCCTTCATGTGACGAATACTCTCGGGAAAGTATTTGTCATTAAACAGCTCTTGGAACTTCTCCCAAGACATCTTCAGTGCGGCAGGTTGAGTACGCTTTATCGATTCCCACCAGTAATCTGCCTCTCCTCGCAACATAAAGGCGGCAAAGGGAACCTTTTGCTCCTCGGAGCAACCCAAGACATCAAATATCTTGGTGATCTGCTTTATCCATGTTTCAGCTACAAGTGGTTTGGGTTCTCCCTTAAACTCCGGTGGTCCCAGCTCCTTAAACTGTTTAGCGGTGACCGCCAGAGAGTTTCCAGTATTTCCACCTACGTTGTGGACAGGAGCCGCTTTCACCTGTTGTTGCATGAATTGCATAAAGCCTCTGAACATTTGATCATTCATCATTTGGTCAGTGTTGTTGTTTGCATGAGGATTGTCACCTTCCTGATGCACATTATCCTGATTATTGATATGTGGTGAATCAACAGTCGCCTGTGCTCCATTGCTATTCTCAACATTCTCAGATGCCATTTTCAGATACTGCCACAAAATAAAAATTAATTGATATGTCATATTTTATCCTTATATTATGACCGACCAATTAAATACCATGCAAATAAACTTAGGTAGGTCATACTAGCGAAGGAATTCCCCGTCTCTCCCCTCCTAGTTCTATTCTCACATCTTAGCCAGGGATCATATCCCTAAGCTTTGATACCAACTGTGACGCCCCCAAAATTAGGTATACATCACCCATCTTGGGTCGTCAGATACATAGTACAGAATACAAATACAACTTACTAATACAACTGTCGTGTACAATACGACAAAACATAAACTGTGAGTTTGAATACAAATATTATCTTCTAGAGAGTATTCATACTCAAAAGGAGTCCTCATTACATTTATTAACACACCATTACATAGAATAGTGAGGACTACTAACTAATACTATCATTCGGACCATCACTCCGTTCCCCGACTTGCCCCAGCTACGTTCTCATTTCCTGAAGAGAACAGTGAAAGAAAGGGTGAGCTCAACTAGCCCAGTAAGAAATATTATGACTAAGATAATGCAGAATAAATTATCATTAGCCTTCAACAATGTTAAACTGATAAAATATAATAGACATCAAGTTTAACTGCAGCGGAACAAGCAATCCATTAAAAGAGTCAAGTAGAAAATAAACTCTACTATCTTTTATGATTTAAAAGATTTTCCAACACTGTGATCGCTGAGACTCAGCTTAATAAAATAATCCACATCATCGAATCACCCCTGCACTACGGCCAAGGATATTCGTATATTCATTAATGGTCATGATCATGCCAACAACTGTCCATCAATGCACTACGGGCCAATGAGGACTTTTACCACATCATTTGTAACATTACGGTCATGATTATACCGAATAATCCCTGGTCATAATCATACCAAGTCCATCTATGCACTACAGGCCACAGATGACTTTCAACATTTTATAAACATGAGGATGATGACAATGATATAAGAATTCAATAAAACAAGTTCAAGAATTAATTTATCCAAGAATTAACAACGTCCAAATTGTCAACATGATACTGCTTTGTGGAGTAAAATTCAAGAATACTTAGAAGAATATTTTCATGAAAAGATACTGGATGAAACGCAATTATCAAGGATATTTCACAAATTTCATGGAGTATAGAAGTCAAAACTTAACCAACTGAGTATAATAAAGAATGGAATAACAAAAGAAATCACCATGCATGCGATAGACCGCACAGACAGGTTATTCCAACAGAATAATAAATAATGGAACCAGGTCCGGCGTAAACGCACAGACAGGATATTCCGACAGAATAATAAATAATGGAACCAGGTCCGGCGTAACCGCACAGACAGGATATTCCGACAGAATAATAAATAATGGAACCAGGTCCGGCGTAACCGCACAGACAGGATATTCCGACAGAATAATAAATAATGGAACCAGGTCCGGTGTAAAATACACAGACAGGATATTCCAACAGAATAATAACAAGACGGAACCAGGTCCGGTGTAAAACACACAGACAGGATGTTCCAACAGAATAATAATAAAAACGGAACCAGGTCCGGTGTAAAACACACAGACAGGATGTTCCAACAGAATAATAGAAGAATGTCACCAAGTATAGGGTAGACCGCGTATACAGGTTATTCCAACAGAATAATAAGAAATGGAATAACAACAGTTCTCTTCATGAATAAGAAAGAATAACACCCCTTACCGTTTTAAAGACGAGCTGAAATAAGGAAGTAGTTAAGTAGCAGAATACTCTTCTTCTCTCTCTCTATAGTTTCTCTCTATAGTTTCTCTCTCTAGAGTTCAGTGAATTCGTAAGAAATAATGAAGGAATGAGCTGCTATTTATAGAAAAATAGAATGCATAGTAACTAATCCATGAACGGTCCAGATTGATTACTTTAATCTGACGGTCCATATTTAAAGAAAAATCTTTTAAATAAAATATAATATATTCTATTTATAGAATAACTTTAATAAAGTATTCTGTTTTATATAAAAAGATGTTTCTGTTTTATTACGTTAATAATACGAATAAAACAAAACGTCATTATCGCTAAATAATTCATATTATTAACTGACAATAATTGAATCAAACTGAGTGACTTCTCACATAAGCATTAATAATCAATACCGTGTGCTACTATGCAACCACACGTATTACTGTATTTTTACTACCGAGTAGTTCAACAGTAACAATGGTAAAATTTCCGCCGTTATTTTTAATAAAATATTTTTGTCGTTTTCTCAATCCGACAATAATTCCGTTGTGGGGTCCACCAATGATTGTGTCGTTGTACGAATATTCCCTGTTAAAACGAATATTTCCCGACCAATCGAATATTATATAGCAACTTGCGTACTTTGCAAAATTTATAAATATTACCCACAACTATAACATTATATCAAATTAACTCCATAATATTCAAAAATGATATTTATAGAAAATTCATCTTTATTTATAAAAGTTGGGGTCTTACAGCGGCTGCACGCCCACACCAAAAACCGCACGCCCACGCTACGCACCAGTTTCAGTTTTGCAGAATGTGTTTTCGCCACTGTTCTTATGCCAACTAACACGAATTTCACCCACAAAACATTAATATTAACCTAGACAATTGGTATAGAACTAACATAAACATGTTTCCTCACATATTCATCAACATAGAATAATTTAACAACACTTTTAACTATTTTAATTTCTTAAATTTCTCATTTTCATATAAAACTCAATTTTTTTGACATTCTTCCCAAAATCAACACTGTGATTTCAATTCTTCACCAAATCACTTCGTTCAAGTTATATTATCTTCGTTTCTTAATGAACTAGCATAAACAAGCTTCAATTTGCAGTTTAGCAGACGAATTGACCATCAAAATTGATACTTACATAAGTCATATGACAAATATCATACAAACATACACTGTCATTATTTTTCTACTTTATAAACGAAATTAGCATACCAATTCCTTGCTTAAACACTAGTTCTCACATCAGAAACACATATAATCGTGATAATTGTATAGCAACAATTCTAAACATATGAAATTCACAGAGTATATTATTGTCGTAAAACTCATATATGTATGTATATATATATATATATATATATATATATATTATATATATATATATATATATATATAATGTCAAAGCTATGAATAATACCTTCAATTAGCTTGATAATCTTTACTAACACCACTGAAAATGCTTTGAAATCACAGAATTTCTCTCAATCTCACTCAATTCTCTCTTAGCTTCTCTCTGAAATTCTCAGACTTAGCAACTAGAATGCGTAAACCAACTAGCGTAAGAAGAAAACTGATACACCTTAATACGCCTACTAATTATAATATCAGTTATAACGCTTAGGTTATAAATATATTATATTTATTATTTATTTTTTTATTTTATTTTATTTTATTATTATTATAATTAAAAAGGAAATCCAAAAGTCATAGGGCTTTGTTTGGCAAAGCTCTAAAAATAAAGACTTATTATACTTAAGCCTTGTTTGGATAAACTCAATCAAAACTAATTTAATTTATTTTAGTACTTCTTATAATATAGTTATTTGTCACACTATATTTAATTAAGTTTTCATACTTAATTAATTAATTCAAATAACAATTTATTAAATAAATCATTTAATCACATAACTCAATACAAATAATTAACCATCAAATTGAAATATCAATATAATAATAATTTCCTTAACTCATAAATTATTTACTATACCACCTCAATAAAATATTTATTTTATTTAATAAATATTTTAAATTACAATTATTAAAATCTTGGATTGTCACATTCTTCCCTCCATACAAAGATTCTGTCCCCAGAATCGAAAATACAGATTAAACAAATAACTCAAGGTACTATTAAACCTCATTTTCCCAATATATGAATATATATTTCTCTTCACACCAGATCACAGATTTTAAAATATATAGCACATACATATACATACTCAAATTCAAAACATCTCATAATAAAAATTTTAATTATTAAATTCCTGTTTTAATAACTTCTAAAAATTCGGATTGTCACATCCTTCCCCCTTATAAGGATTCCGTCCTCGGAATCAACGAAATCTCCCTTACTCAGTTTTTACCAAATCTCTTCGTTGAATAACTTCAACACTTTACCTTAATATAGGTTTTATATTTCCTACCCCCACCATTCTTGATAAAAAATTCTAGTGATTTTTATTTCATAACCTTTTACTTAGACTCAATTTTATTTTGAGTATTATATATTCTTTAACCCATTAATTTCCTTCTCTAAGGATCGATATCACAAACACTCAGGATATTATATTCACCCATTCTTCTAAGAATTTCGTCCTCGAAATTTTTATTTATTAATCCTCATTTATTCAATCTATCAAAATAGATTTTACGTTAATACTTTATTCATTCATTTATTTCTATAACCACTTCTTCCCACAAAGATCTTTCTACAATTATTAAACTTTTCTATTAAAAGTTTTACATTATTCTTTGATAACTAATCTCCTTCTCATTGCAAAAATTTCTTTTCTCACTTATTCAATATATTTATCACTCCGTGTCGCATTCTACGACTTACTTCTTTCTAAGGAATATCTCCATTACCACATTCGCCTTTTAGAATAGAAAGAATCTTCCACAATTGCTCAATAATTGGGAAGCAGTATGAATAACTCAGGAATATAAAAGATTCCAAATCATGCTGAGGGGTCACAAGACCTTGAACTACGTCCCCAAGTTATCAAGTATATCTCGACTTGAACATTTAACAGTCATAAGACTATATGGACCTTCGTACTTTGGGTGTTAAGCCCTTCGTACAATGTATTATGCACAAATATTTCAGCGCAAAGTGTAAACTAAGCGTAACCTCTAATAAAAGAGTTGTTCATCTCAGAATTTAGAGTGCAAACATTCCACTGAGGGTCTAATGACCACGAACCAGGTCCACAGTTATATGTAATTTTTTCAACTTTAACTGTAACAACCCGATATTTTCTACATAAATAAATAAGAAATTTCGCGTACAAATTTTTTATTTATTTATTTAAGGATGAGGATTTGTACAAGATAATGTGTATGTGTATTTAAGTGGTAAATAAAAATATAGTTATTTACATAAATATTTACAAGTAATTTTATTTTAGAATTATTAATTATTATAGAGTATATTCTAATAATAATTGAATTATGGTAGAAATGTTTTATTAATTATTTTCCATGAATATATAGTCATATATTATTTAAATAATATATGAAGTAATTTTTAGAATAATTATAATAATCATTTTATTATATGAATTTTAGTACAAATTATTAAGTTAATTATTTTACCTTAATTAGTAAGGTTAAATAGGAAGAATAAATCAGATATGGAATCCAAACCCTAATTTTGGATTATTGTCAAGGTATGAAAATAATAATATAATATTAATTATATTTTAATTTTTCAGTGCTATGAATATGTACTGTATTTCCGTATTGATAATGGTAGGTCAATTATGGTGTTTAATTTTAAAACCCTAGTAATAATGTTAAACCCTAATTTGAAATCCAAATTAGAGTGCGAGACTGTTTTATATGTGTATTATATGATGTTGTGATTAATTAGGTAAACCCTAATTGACAAATTAAAATATAAATTTCTAGAAACCCTAATTTGATATTTATAAAACCCTAAATAAATTTTGAAAATTAGGAACCCTAATTTGAAATTTAAATTAGAGTTCGAGATTAGTTGTAATTGTGTTAATGTGATTAATTAGCAAGTATTATAATCTCAATTGCTAATTTTGGAAACCCTAATTTGATAATTAGAAAACCTAATTATAAATTGGTAACCCTAATTAACAAAATCGTAAACATTAATTGCTATTTTAGCAATGTTAATGATAATTATATGATATTAAACCATAATGTTCCTGTATAGCGTAATTAGAAAATTAATCATAATTAGGAAACCCTAATTTCAAAATTTTAGAAACTAAAATTTAGTTAATTTTTATTTGATTTTATTTATTTTTGTGCAAACTCTAATTGCTAAATCTTATTATTATTTTGTGCTAAACCTTAGGGTTAAACCCTAAGGGTTTGCCAAGTTCCAATTATGCCATTAAAATGATTTACCAAATGACCATTATACCCCTAGTTGCATTATTTGGCTAACAAATAGGTTTTGACAATAGGTTGAGTGGTTGAACCACTTCAACCACCCCATGTGCTCAAAATAACAACAACAAGTCACCTACATCAGCCAATTCATGCACCTTGTTGTCTATATATAGATTGGAAGAGAGAGAAATAACATTGGTTACTTACATTTTTCACAACACTCAAACTAAGCTCTCTCTCTCTAACCTCCAAAATATACAAGTATATCAGTCCTAAATCAAAGTCCCACGATCAGCTATAACAAATCAGAAGTCAGAAATTAAGAATCGTTCATAAAAGGTATAAAACCCTAACATAATTTCTGTCCATCGATTTTGTGTTAGATGTTAGTTTTTATTGTTAAAATATGTTGGTTGTAGTCCATTTTGACGATCTGGGTTGCTAAATGTTGGATCCATAACATTTAGAAGCTCGAATTTGTGTTTTTCAAAAATCTGAAAAATTTGTTCTTGGTGGTCTGACAACGAATGTCAGACCTTATATCTCTGTGATCTGTTACGAATTTTGTGTTTTGAAACTTTGTAGTTGTAGTCTGATATGTTCTCTTGGATCTGGGCTTGGAATCAAGCTTAGATCGTATGTATATTGCAAGTTATGGAAGGTCAAACTGAGTTGACCGACCATGACTTGCAAGGTTTCTGGGTAACCCAGAACGTGTTTAGCAGCGTCTGACAACGTTTTCTAATGCCTTAATCTGTTCAGTTATATAGGTATTGTTACGTTTGTTGTATTCAGGTTGTAGTATGTTGATTCATCTTTAGATCCATGCTTTTAGAACCACTAGATATAATATATATTGGATTTGGTGGCCGGTCAAACTAGCTATGTCGAGCATGTTCTCTGTTTTCTGGGTAACCCAGAAAACATATGAACATGTCGACTGACATGGTTTGACCGGATTATAACTCTTGATTCTCTTGATGTTTGATTGATGTTTTGTTATAGATCTCTTAAGTTACATGTTTTCTACAACCTGAAATAGTTAGATCACAAAAGCATCAACAGGATTGCAAGTTGTAGAAGCCCAAAAGTGTATGCTCGAACTGTTCTTCATTTCTGGGTAACCCAGAAATGAAGAACAGCCTCTGACAACACTTTTGGAGGCTCAGATCTTTTTTGTTTATTGCTTGTTGTTCATGTTTATTATTGGATAATGTAGTCCTACACTAGCACTACACGATCGAAACAACATGCCCAGAAACTACTTGAGAAATGTTTAATCAGTGGTCAAAGAAGGTCCCTCGAGACTGTCTATGGTGTTCTAGGTTTGGCCAAGAACATGAAGAACACCTATAGTGACGGTTCTGTCGCTATAGGTGGCCTTTAGTGACAGATAGCTTAATATTTTTCGGAAATTAATAAAAAAAATAAAAAAATTAGTTTTAAATTATTAAAAATACAAAATAAATTATAAAAAAATTATTTTAAATTCCAAAAATTAGTTTTTAATTATTTTAAATATATTTCATAAATATTTAATATTTTTAAAATATTAAAAGTATTTAATTTACTTAATTATAATATTAAATAAATTATTTAAAAATGATTTTAATATTGGAAAAATCATTAAAAATTATATTATGATATAAGAAAATATTTTAAGTTATTTTTAATGACTTTTAATATTTTGTGATAAATTTCATTAATATTTAAACATTAATGGTAATTAATTTATTTACTAAATGAATTAAATAAATAAATTAAAAATGATTTTATTATTTTAAAAATCATTTTAAATGATAATAAGGTATTTAAAGATATTTTAAGTTATAAAACATAACTTTTAATATTTAAAGAATAATTTCATTAATAATTTAATATTAATGATTATTAACTTATTATTAAAAATAGTAAATTTATTTAATAATTATATTAAATAAATAGTTTAAAAATGATTTTATTAAGTTAAAAATCATTTAAAAGGGATAGAAATGAATTAAAAATATTTTAAGTTATGAATAATGACTTTTAATATTTTGATAAATAGAACATTAATACCTTAATATTAATGGTAATTATTTAGAAATGATTTTAAATATTTTAAAAATTATTTAAGGGTAATATTAATACTTTAAAAATATTTTGAGTTATTATAAATAATTTTAATATTTTGGAAATGATTTCATTAATAGTTTAATATTAATTAAATATTAACAATAATAGAATTGATTAGTATTTAAATCATTTAAATATAATTCTGAGGTTTGAAAATTCATGATAAATCGTAATAAATGTTTTAAAATTATTATAAGTCATTTAAAAATAATATGACTGTTAAGTACGGATATTGAGTTGCAGAATAGAGTCTTAGACTCGATAATTACCCGATAAAGTTGTCGGTACACCGACATGTTTCAGAAATTGATCTGGACTTAGACAATGTGATTAGATAAGTGATTATTTATGATTCAATGGTTGTTAAATCTATGTGCCAATGTGATTAGGGTATGTGCTGACTGCAATAAGAAGTGTTATGTGTTATAGTATATTGTTCTAATCGAACGAATGATCTGATTAATGATAGGCCATGAGATAAGCGATAAATCTAAATTACAAACTGTAAGCAGCGCTTCGGGCAAGTATCTAACATTTGCATTTTTTTATGCAATGGACATGAGTAAGAATGTTTCTAAACTATATTATTAATGTACAGATTATTAACCTTATATTATATACGCTCATTGCTTACCAACATGTTAGTATATGGTAATTCATATATATATATATATATATTCTGTTCATTAATTTCTGTAAATGGTTAAACAAGTGTCCCCACTTGGATAATCATTGTATTTAATCACATGTTGATATACCTTTGTCAATTACCCGTATACATATATGTTGAATTATAGATTATTGTTGAACATGATAAAACCTTTGATTTAGAACCCAGACAAGTATGAACATCCCTGCACGGGAAAACTTTTATGCGCCCAAGGCGGAACAGAGTGAACAATCATATCGTTCTTGTAATGTAGTATTGATCAATGCAGGACATAACGGGCTGATCACCCCCGTGCCTGTAAGTTATAACGGTTTACAGATAAATTTCTGTTTAACCTTTTCGAAAATGAAAACAATGTTCATGGCATGTCACCATAACCCCAGTTATAGTCATTATGTAGTTTCAAAAATTTGAAAGAGAGTTGTTATGTTATTATTATCGGTTCAGAATACTTCACAATTATTGACTTGTTGTAGAAGAATAGTACAAAGAAAATATTTAAATCCTTTCAGCTTATATATATATATATAATTGCTATTGCTTGCTGGACAGTCAAATGCTCATCCTTGCTTAAATTTAAATGTTTTCAGCTAAGTGCGAACGACCAGAGAACTCTGCTAAGAACAAAGAAAAAGGGAAGGTTGCTGAATGAACGAATTACTATGTTATGTAATAGTTTGGTATTATTAAGACAAGTATGACATATATTATCTATCATGGGTTGTAATGAATGTTTAAAGGTTACGTACTTGGGATTAGACTCTGATAATATGTAAATTAAGTTGATCTTTATATTAGTGTTATTATTATTAGTATTATTCTGCTCATAGAAATGGTATCATGAAGAACCGAGTTCGGGTTTCAAGTACCCGAGTTTGGGGTCCTCACAAGTTGGTATCAGAGCTTAGGGGTTAAAAACCTTAGGTGGGTTAGACCTTAGGCTATAACCTTAGAACAGAGGGAAACGTTGAAAATATAAATAACTCATATAGAGTTTAAAAAGAGATGAATTGACTAAATTCATCGTCAAACAAAATAAAAGATAACTTATATAAAACTCTTATTTGCTGTGTGTATATACTATATGCTAATTAGGATAATTTATGTGTATAGATGTCAGGTGAAAAAGGATTTGATTACCCTCGGATCGTAAAGAATGAGCCAATTTTGAAGCCGATAGCTGACATAGAGGCTCACAATGAAAATAATTCAGAAGATGTGGTTATTGTGGAAAATATAGTACCAGATCCGGAGATGGTGGAGCTGACAGATAGCAATTCAGACACTAAAGTTGAAGCTGATCAAGCATCAACAGAGGTGCAGAATCTGAAGAACAAGGTTTCTTCTCTGAAAAGGTTGTGGGAGATAGAAAAGCTGTTGAATAGTCAGTTGCGTCAAGCGTTAATAGAAACAATGGAAGGACAAGATAAGCTTAAAATCCAAATTGGTCAGATAGGAGCCACCAGCAACACATCGTGTGCAGCTCCGGACAAGAAGGGGAAAAGAAAGATAGAAGACCGTGACTTAGGAAAATCTAATAAGAAGAAACGGAAAAGAATATGTTATCTTTGCGGCTATGAGGGACATACTACTCTGTATTGTCCTGACTACAAAAAAGGAGCATGTTTTATCTGTGGGATAGAAGGTTATCAGGCGAAAAGTTGTCCAATGAAAAAGAATAATAAATAAGTAGTATAGGTTCTGTTGTGTAGGTGTGTTTAATGTAGTATATATGATAAGTATGTCTGTGTAGGGTAATGTTTACAACTTTCGTATTAAGTTAAGACTGTAAATCCCGACTTTTGTAGTCACAAAGGGATGAATGATGTTTAAAGCATTATGTGCTATGTTATGTAAAATATTCGTTCAATGAATATGAACCTATGTTTGAATGATGAAACAAGTTTAAAATATTAAACTTATGTAATAAGGTTTAGAATGTAAGTTAAAGTTATGATTTCCTTTAATCAGATAATGCCGCCAAGACGTCGAACTCGCAACCAAAGGGCAGAAGAATCTGTCAATAATGTTGAGGGACAACAACAAGCAGACCCGATGCAGCAATTTGCGAATATGATAGCTCAGGCTATGCAACAAGGATTTCCAGCCGCAGGGAACCAGCCAGACAACCGCTTGACGAACTTTAAAGATTTCAAAGCTGTTGGACCACCGGAATTCAAAGGTACAACTGACCATGTTGAAGCCCAAACTTGGGTTAAAGAGATTGAGAAGGCATTCGTGATAGCTAGGGTAGCGGAGGGGCAAAAGACCGCTTTTGCCACCTACATGATGAAGAGTGAGGCAAATTTCTGGTGGGAGGCGAATCAGGCAAGGGCAGGAGAAGGTGTAGTTACATGGGATAGGTTTAAATTTTTTTTTTTCGAAAACTATTTTTCACCAAGTATGCAGGCGAGGATGGAGGTTAAATTTTTAGAGTTGAAGCAGGAGAATATGACGGTGTCTGAATACGCCGCCAAATTCAATGAGTTAGCTAGGTTTGCCCCGCATCAAGTCGATACGGAGGCTAGGAAAGCGAGAAGGTTTGAGTTGGGATTGAAACCCTGGCTCTACAACAAGGTGGTGGTGTTGCAGATTCCTACATTTGCAGCACTCATGGAGAAAGCGATCATAGCTGAGGAGTGGAGTGAGGCCATGAACCTCTACAACAAGGAGAGAAAGAACAAAGGCTAGGTAGAAGGAGCAGGGAAGGTAGGAATGAATAGTGGGAGCAGGAGTGGAGATGGCAAGAGAAAGGTGAGCAGTTTTGGAACTGTTCAGATAAAGCAAGAAGGTGTTAAGAAGTAGGTGGTGCCGTGTAAGACATGTGGAAAGAACCACTCAGGGGAATGTTTGAAAGGGAAGTTTGTTTGTTACAAGTGCGGGCAAGAGGGGCATATATCTCCCAACTGCCCTAATCCTAAGATGAATAGTGGATGTTTTATATGCGGATCGACAGAGCACATGGTGAAAGATTGTCCGAAGAGGAGGGTGGAGACAGGAAGTGTGAACATGGGCACTGGCAGTGGGACGTTAGCAATCACGGGACCGATTTCGTCGAGCAAGCCAACAAAATCTACGGCGAGGGTTTTCAACATGACGGTTCAGGATACGGCAGCAGCTGGCACTGGAACTCCAGGTATTATTCGTATTCCTTTTATTTTCTTATACATGATTTTTCTATATATAGTAAATTATTTTATAAAGAAAGTTTGAGGAGGAATTTGAGTTCTTTTAGAAACCAATTTTTTCGTTTAATCAGAAAGCCAAGCTTTATGTGAATACTTAAAGATCAGTTCGATAAAAGTTGATCGAGATCTACTTGCAATGATTATGTATGCTATATGCTGTGTATGTATAGGTTTTAAAACGGTGATTCCGGGGACGGAATCTTTATAAGGGAAGGTGAATGTAACAACCCGATATTTTCTACATAAATAAATAAGAAATTTTGCGTACAAATTTTTTATTTATTTATTTAAGGATGAGGACTTGTACAAGATAATGTGTATATGTATTTAAGTGGTAAATAAAAATATAGTTATTTACATAAATATTTACAAGTAATTTTATGTTAGAATTATTGATTATTATAGAGTATATTCTAATAATAATTGAATTATGGTAGAAATGTTTTATTAATTATTTTCCATGAATATATAATCATATATTATTTAAATAATATATGAAGTGATTTTTAGAATAATTATAATAATCATTTTATTATATGAATTTTAGTACAAATTATTAAGTTAATTATTTTACCTTAATTATTAAGGTTAAATAGGAAGAATAAATCAGATATGGAATCCAAACCCTAATTTTGGATTATTGTCAAGGTATGAAAATAATAATATAATATTAATTATATTTTGATTTTTCATTGCTATGAATATGTACTGTATTTCCGTATTGATAATGGTAGGTCAATTATGGTGTTTAATTTTAAAACCCTAGTAATAATGTTAAACCCTAATTTGAGATCCAAATTAGAGTGCGAGACTATTTTATATGTGTATTATATGATGTTGTGATTAATTAGGTAAACCCTAATTGACAAATGGAAATATAAATTTCTAGAAACCCTAATTTGATATTTATAAAACCCTAAATAAATTTTGGAAATGAGGAACCCTAATTTAAAATTTAATTTAGAGTTCGAGATTGATTGTAATTGTGTTAATGTGATTAATTAGCAAGTATTATAATCTCAATTGCTAATTTTGGAAACCCTAATTTGATAATTAGAAAACCTAATTATAAATTGGTAACCCTAATTAACAAAATCGTAAACCCTAATTGCTATTTTAGCAATGTTAATGATAATTATATGATATTAAACCATAATGTTCCTGTATAGCGTAATTAGAAAATTAATCATAATTAGGAAACCCTAATTTTAAAATTTTAGAAACTAAAATTTAGTTAATTTTTATTTGATTTTATTTATTTTTGTGCAAACTCTAATTGCTAAATCTTATTATTATTTTGTGCTAAACCTTAGAGTTAAACCCTAAGGGTTTGCCAAGTTCCAATTATGCCATTAAAATGATTTACCAAATAACCATTATACCCCTAGTTGTATTATTTGGCTAACAAATAGGTTTTGACAATAGGTTGAGTGGTTGAACCACTTCAACCACCCCATGTGCTCAAAATAACAACAACAAGTCACCTACATCAGCCAATTCATGCACCTTGTTGTCTATATATAGATTGGAAGAGAGAGAAATAACATTGGTTACTTACATTTTTCACAACACTCAAACTAAGCTCTCTCTCTCTAACCTCCAAAATATACAAGTATATCAGTCCTAAATCAAAGCCCCACGATCAGCTATAACAAATCAGAAGTCAGAAATCAAGAATCGTTTATAAAAGGTATAAAACCCTAACATAATTTTTGTCCATCGATTATGTGTTAGATGTTAGTTTTTATTGTTAAAATATGTTGGTTGTAGTCCATTTTGACGATCTGGGTTGCTAAATGTTGGATCCATAACATTTAGAAGCTCGGATTTGTGTTTTTCAAAAATCTAGAAAATTTGTTCTTGGTGGTCTGACAACGAATGTCAGACCTTATATCTCTGTGATCTGTTACGAATTTTGTGTTTTGAAATTTTGTAGTTGTTGTCTGATATGTTCTCTTGGATCTGGGCTTGGAATCAGGCTTAGATCGTATGTATATTGCAAGTTATGGAAGGTCAAACTGAGTTGACCGACCATGACTTGCAAGGTTTCTGGGTAACCCAGAACGTGTTTAGCAGCGTCTGACAACGTTTTCTAATGCCTTAATCTGTTCAGTTATATAGGTATTGTTACGTTTGTTGTATTCAGGTTGTAGTATGTTGATTTATCTTTAGATCCATGCTTTTAGAACCACTAGATATAATATATATTGGATTTGGTGGCCGGTCAAACTAGCTATGTCGAGCATGTTCTCTGTTTTCTGGGTAACCCAGAAAACATATGAACATGTCGACTGACATGGTTTGACTGGATTATAACTCTTGATTCTCTTGATGTTTGATTGATGTTTTGTTATAGATCTCTTAAGTTACATGTTTTCTACAACCTGAAATAGTTAGATCACAAAAGCATCAACAGGATTGCAAGTTGTGGAAACCCAAAAGTGTATGCTCGAACTGTTCTTCATTTTTGGGTAACCCAGAAATGAAGAACAGCCTCTGACAACACTTTTGGAGGCTCAGATCTTTTTCGTTTATTGCTTGTTGTTCATGTTTATTGTTGGATAATGTAGTCCTACACTAGCACTACACGATCGAAACAACATGCCCAGAAATTACTTGAGAAGTGTTTAATCAGTGGTCAAAGAAGGTCCCTCGAGACTGTCTATGGTGTTCTGAGTTTGGCCAAGAACATGAAGAACACCTGTAGCAACGGTTCTGTCGCTATAGGTGGCCTTTAGCGACAGATAGCTTATTATTTTTCGAAAATTAATAAAAAAATAGAAAAATTAGTTTTAAATTATTAAAAATACAAAATAAATTATAAAAAATTATTTTAAATTCCGAAAATTAATTTTTAATTATTTTAAATATATTTCATAAATATTTAATATTTTTGAAATATTAAAAGTATTTAATTTATTTAATTATAATATTAAATAAATTATTTAAAAATGATTTTAATATTAGAAAAATCATTAAAAATTATATTATGATATAAGAAAATATTTTAAGTTATTTTTAATGACATAAATTTCATTAATATTTAAACATTAATGGTAATTAATTTATTTACTAAATGAATTAAATAAATAAATTAAAAATGATTTTATTATTTTAAAAATCATTTTAAATGATAATAAGGTATTTAAAGATATTTTAAGTTATAAAACATAACTTTTAATATTTATAGAATAATTTCATTAATAATTTAATATTAATGATTATTAACTTATTATTAAAAATAGTAAATTTATTTAATAATTATATTAAATAAATAGTTTAAAAATGGTTTTATTAAGTTAAAAACCATTTAAAAGGGATAGAAATGAATTACAAATATTTTAAGTTATGAATAATGACTTTTAATATTTTGATAAATAGAACATTAATACCTTAATATTAATGGTAATTATTTAGAAATAATTTTAAATGTTTTAAAAATCATTTAAGGGTAATATTAATACTTTAAAAATATTTTGAGTTATTATAAATAACTTTAATATTTTGGAAATGATTTCATTAATAGTTTAATATTAATTAAATATTAATGATAATAGAATTGATTAGTATTTAAATCATTTAAATATAATTCCGAGGTTTGAAAATTAATGATAAATCATAATAAATGTTTAAAAATTATTATAAGTCATTTAAAAATAATATGACTGTTAAGTACGGATATTGAGTTGCAGAATAGAGTCTTGGACTCGATAATTACCCGATAAAGTTGTCGGTACACCGACATGTTTCAAAAATTGATCTGGACTTAGATAATGTGATTAGATAAGTGATTATTTGTGATTCAATGGTTGTTAAATCTATGTGCCAATGTGATTAGGATATGTGCTGACTGCAATAAGCAGTGTTATGTGTTATAGTGTATTGTTCTAATTGAACGAATGATCTGATTAATGATAGGTCGTGAGATAAGCGATAAATCTAAATTACAAACTGTAAGCAGCGCTTCAGGCAAGTATCTAACCTTTGCATTTTCTTTATGCAATTGACATGAGTAAGAATATTTCTAAACTATATTATTATTGTACAGATTATTAACCTTATATTATATACGCTCATTGCTTATCAACATGTTAGTATATGGTAATTCAGATATATATATATATTATGTTCGTTAATTTCTGTAAATGGTTAAACAAGTGTCCCCACTTGGATAATCATTGTATTTAATCACATGTTGATATACCTTTGTCAATTACCCGTATACATATATGTTGAATTATAGATTATTGTTGAACATGATAAAACCTTTGATTTAGAACCCAGACAAGTATGAACATCCCTACACGGGAAAACTTTTATGCGCCCAAGGCGGAACAGAGTGAACGATCATATCGTTCTTGTAATGTAGTATTGATCAATACAGGGCATAACGGGCTGATCACCCCCGTGCCTGTAAGTTATGACGGTTTACAGATGAATTTCTGTTTAACCTTTTCGAAAATGAAAACAATATTCATGGCATGTTACCATAACCCCAGTTATAGTCATTTTGTAGTTTCAAAAATTTGAAAGAGAGTTGTTATGTTATTATTATCGGTTCAGAATACTTCACAACTATTAACTTGTTGTAGAAGAATAGTACAAAGAAAATATTTAAAAACTTTTAGCTTATATATATATAATTGCTATTGCTTGCTGGGCACTCAAATGCTCATCCTTGCTTAAATTTAAATGTTTTCAGCTAAGTGCGAACGACCAGAGAGCTCTGCTAAGAACAAAGAAAATGGGAAGGTTGCTGAATGAACGAATTACTATGTTATGTAATAGTTTGGTATTATTAAGACAAGTATGACATATATTATCTATCATGAGTTGTAATGAATGTTTAAAGGTTACGTACTTGGGATTAGACTCTGATGATATGTAAATTAAGTTGATCTTTATATTAGTGTTATTATTATTAGTATTATTCTGCTTATAGAAATGGTATCGTGAAGAACCGAGTTCGGGTTTCAAGTACCCGAGTTTGGGGTCCTCACATTAACTTTAACAGTCATAAGACTATAACGACTCCACGTACTTAGGGGGATCAATTCTTCGTACAATGTATTATGCATAAAAATTTCAGCGCAAAGTATAAACTAAGCGTAACCCCTAATAATAGGGTTGTTCATCTCAGCTTTTCAACATCTGAATCCGCACCAAAACAATTTGGTTTGGCATAACTTCTCAAGAAACTCTTGAATTTCATGAACATTTTTTAATATTCGTCTAGCTGAATCAAATAGCATAGACCTCTACAACAATTCGGACATCAACCGAAATATACATATACATACATACATATGTATTCTCATATCGTAAAGAAATCTCAAAAATCTTTTTTTATGACATCATGATACCGCACTGTATTTATAGTCCGTTGAGGATTCCGTCATTTGGTGATTTTGTCATACTACATCATACCATAGTGGGTTGACGATCCTTAGATCACATCTAACACTAAGTAATACTGCATTGATGACTCCATCATTTTTATCATCTTTGCACCAGGTTCTATGATGCATTAATGATATAAAATACATTTTGATATATTTCAAATCACTTTTGTCTAGCCGAAGCAATTAGCATAGACATACGAATAACGATATTATTTTTAAAACTCATTGGTTCCATCATTTGATCCAATGTTTTTCAAGAAAATAGAAGTGCAAACATCAGCACGAAGTCAATAAATTTTGAAAGTCTAGCATAGCTAGTAGATTTAGAAAACCTATGTCTCCACCATCAACTCCACTTTCTATAATGATCCATTGCTTAATAAGTCTATCTATTCCTATCATCCTTAATACCCCATTCACACTTAGTTCATCAAACTTACCACACTTTGAAAGTTCAGGAACTTGCCACAATAATATGAGTTTAAGAACTTATCCTAGTCAGACCATAGGCGTCCATTCGCTGAGGGATTCAAAAACATACCATATTATTATGAGTTATAAACTTACCATATGTATTAGTTTTAAGAACCGCACCTAATCCTAATAATATCTGACTAATCTTAATAGTTTCTAACTATCAAATATACACATGAGAAAAGAATCACCTTTTAGCCACATATACATTGATAGCGCGATACCAACATTCCAATGATTATCAATGTGATAGCGCAAGCACAAAACCCTCGCACATACAAAGGTTTGTACAACTCAGTCACCACACGAGTCCTCAATTGAAATCCCACCTAATTCTATCTTACCTATAACTTGCTCTTTACTCGATACGAATTCCTCGTATCACATTATCTATAACTCCTCGTGAGTTATCTCGTACTATTTCATAGTACTTCATCTTCATAGCATTAAGCTATAATCATTCAAACATTACAGACCATCTTTCTTTTATAACTTAAACAGATCACGTCGTGATCTTATTCTATAATCATCTCCCTTAAATTTATTTATTTATTTTTCTTAATTCGTGATCGTTTTGTTTTACGATCCCCTTTCTTTCCTTTCATTTACGACATTATTCGTTATCTTGGCTATTGGAGTTAGGGTAACTCCCATTTCTTATCTTTATATCACTTCAAGATTCTTCTTTGAATTTTCTTGTTTATATAACACTTCTTCCTTTAAGAATTTCTAACTTCACTATATTGCTCAATACTTGGTTTTCATCATACATATCCATTTTCTATACTTGGTACACATCGAGTCTCTAACAGTTTCAATATGGTATGCTGAGTGGTTTCCCGCAAACAACCAACAAACTAGGTTCCGAGTTGCTAGTTCGTATATACCTCCGCTCTATGAAGAAATCGTTTAGCCCAGATACCATACATCAACTATTAAAGAGTACAATTATACCATACTTAAATATAACTTTCTATTCTTAACTTCTTTATCATTTTCTTTTTATAGACATTATCTATTTATTATCAACTTACATCCTTATTATTGGAGTTGGGTAACCCCACATTCATACTCCTTATAACTCTGCGAGATTCTTCTTTGAATCCTTTCACGCATGTTTTAGTCCCTTCTCTATACGTTTCTTAAATTACTTCTTATTCTTCAAACTCTATCTGAGCTTATTCTTTCACTATCTTCACATTCCTTCTCTAAGGTTATAGCCTACGGTACTCCTATCTAAGGTTTATAACGTACAGCATTGATACCAACTGTAACGACCCCAAAATTCATATAATTTAATTCTCGACTTCGGACGTTAATAATACATTCAATCTCTAATGTTACATCATCAAACGATAATACAATCATTGAAATTTGCGTAATAATTAATTTTTTTTATTACAAACTATCCTCGCTCCCAAAACCTTCAACCTTTACATCTAAATATCTCAGAATAATTTTAATACTACAAGAGTTTACATCGCAAAACGATATTATAAATCAACATTAATACATCATTCGGAACCTTAAAAATGGCTCAAATAATACTAACACAACCAAAGTGTATAAATCTTCAAGTATCACATCTGATTCATGTCTTTCAAGTAAAACATAACTTTACCTCGAAATCTTGATCTGCAAAAATGGTTATTTGCAAGGTTGAGCTCGCATATAATAACATGCTCAACATACATCTCTTAAACATTTGACCATCATAACATACAGACTACAGTTCACATAACAAGTATAAAGATTGAGTTCCTTACTCAATCAACATGCTATACTCAATCAACGTAGTCATAAGTTGACTTTAACGTTTCATGCTTTCAACATAAATATAACACATCATGTTATTTGCAATAAAGACTTAAAACAGTTAATCATCAATTTCACGTAGCAAATAGGAATTGAAAGACTTGCCTTGATCGTTGTTTACCAATAACAGTTTAACAGCTTACAATTATCTGCACTTCATGTGCCCTACACAATTATATAATCATGCACATCAACTATTAGTCACATAGCCATGCATAGTAGTTGTAATGTAAACTTTACTCTACATCTCATAATTCTTCCTATTATCAATACACAATGTTCAATTTGATTGTGTTAACTTTTAACTTATATCTCACTATATTTCATACTCGAATTTCATTCAAGTGCTTAAGTCTTGCTATGAATCATTATTGGTTTTATATTAACCCTATTCCATATCTTATAATATTCATTTCAGAATCACAAGTGTACAATTCACAACACTTATTCGTTGTTCATTAAGTTTCTTAAATCATACATATCATTTTCACAACTTACTAACTTTACATTTTAGAGTTACTAATTGTAAGACCCCAACTTTTATAAATAAAGACGAATTTTCTATAAATATCATTTTTGAATATTATGGAGTTAATTTGATATAATGTTATAGTGGTGGGTAATATTTATAAATTTTGCAAAGTACGCAAGTTGTTATATAATATTCGATTGGTCGGTAAATATTCATTTTAATAGGGAATATTCGTACAACGGCACAATCATTGGTGGACCCCACAACGAAATTATTGTCGGATTGAGAAAATGACAAAAATATTTTATTAAAAATAACGGCAGAAGTTTTACCATTGATACTGTTGAACTACTCGGTAGTAAAAGTACAGTAATACGTATGGTTGCATAGTAGCACACGGTATTGATTATTAATGCTTATGTGAGAAGTCACTCAGTTTGATTCAATTATTGTCAGTTAATAATATGAATTATATAGCTATAATGACGTTTTTTTTATTTGTATTATTAACGTAATAAAACAGAAACATCTTTTTATATAAAACAGAATACTTTATTAAAGTTATTCTATAAATAGAATATATTATATTTTATTTAAAAGATTTTTCTTTAAATATGGACTGTCAGATTAAAGTAATCAATCTGGACCGTTCATGGATTAGTTACTATGCATTCCATTTTTCTATAAATAGCAGCTCATTCCTTCATTATTTCTTACAAATTCACTGAACTCTAGAGAGAGAAACTATAGAGAGAGAGAAGAAAAGTATTCTGCTACTTAACTACTTCCTTATTTCAGCTCTTCTTTAAAACGGTAAGGGGTGTTATTCTTTCTTATTCATGAAGAGAACTGTTGTTATTTTATTTTTTATTATTCTGTTAGAATAACCTGTATACGCGGTCTACCCTATACTTGGTGACATTCTTCTGTTATTCTGTTGGAACATCATGTTTGTGTGTTTTACACCAGACCTGGTTCCGTTTTTATTATTATTCTGTTGGAACATCCTGTCTGTGTGTTTTACACCGGACCTAGTTCCGTTTTTATTATTATTCTGTTGGAACATCCTGTCTGTGTGTTTTACACCGGACCTGGTTCCGTTTTTATTATTATTCTGTTGGAATATCCTGTCTGTGTGTTTTACACCGGACCTGGTTTCATTATTTATTATTCTGTTAGAATAACCTGTCTGTGCGGTCTATCGCATGCCGGGTTATTTCTTTTGTTATTCCATTTTTACTATACTCAGTTGGTTAAGTTTTAACTTATATACTCCATGAAATTAGTGGAATATCCTTGATAATTGCGGTTCATCTAGTATCTTTTCATGAAAATATTCTTCTAAGCATATTTGAATTTTACTCCACAAAGCAGTATCATGTTGATAATTTGGACGTTGTTAATTCTTGGATAAATTAATTTTTGAACTTGTTTTATTGAATTCTTATATCATTGTCATCATCCTCATGTTTATAAAATGTTGAAAGTCATATGTGGCCTGTAGTGCATAGATGGACTTGGTATGATTATGACCAGGGATTATTCGGTATAATCATGACCGTAATGTTATAAATGATGTGGTAAAAATTCTCATTGGCCCGTAGTGCATTGATGGACAGTTGTTGGCATGATCATGACCATTAATGAATACACGAATATCCTTGGTCGTAGTGCAAGGGTGATTCAATGATGTGGATTATTTTATTAAGCTGAGTCTCAGCGATAACAGTGTTGAAAAACCTTTTAAATCATAGAAGATAGTAGATTTTATTTTCTACTTGACTCATTTAATGGATTGCTTGTTCCGCTGCAGTTAAACTTGATGTTCGTTATATTTTATCAGTTTAACACTGTTGAAGGCTAATGATAATTTATTCTGCATTATCTTAGTCATAATATTTCTTACTGGGCTAGTTGAGCTCACCCTTTCTTTCACTGTTCTCTTCAGGACATGAGAATATAGTTGGGACGAGTCGGGGAACGGAGTGATGGACCAGATGATAGTATTAGTAGTCCTCATTATTCTATGTAGTAGTGTGATAATAATTGTAATGAGGACTCCTTTTGAGTATGGATACTCTCTAGAAGATAATATTTGTATTCAAACTCACAGTTTATATTTTGTCGTATTGTGCACGACAGTTGTATTAGTAAGTTGTATTTGAATTCTGTACCATGTATCTGGCGACCCAAGATGGGTGATGTATACCTATTTTTGGGGGCGTCACAGTTGGTATCAGAGCTTAGGGATATGATCCCTGGCTAAGATGTGAGAATAGAACTAGGAGGGGATAGACGGGGAATTCCTTCGCTAATATGACCTACCTAAGTTTATTTGTATGATATTTAATTGGTCGGTCATCATGTTAGGATAATATATGACATATCAATTAACTTTTATTTTGTGGCAGTATCTGAAAATGGCATCTGAGAATGTTGAGAATAGCAATGGAGCACAGGCGACTGTTGATTCACCACATATCAATAATCAAGATAATGTGCATCAGGAAGGTGACAATCCTCATGCAAACAACAACACTGACCAGATGATGAATGATGGAATGTTCAGAAGCTTTATGCAGTTCATACAACAGCAAGCGAGAGCGGCTCCTGTCCAAAATATAGGTAGAAACACTGAAAACTCTCGGACGGTCACTGCTAAACAGTTCAAGGAGCTGGGACCATCGGAGTTTAAGGGAAAGCCAAAACTACTTATAGCGGAAACATGGATAAAGTAGATCACCAAGATATTTGATGTCTTGGGATGCTCCAAGGAGCAAAAGGTTCCCTTTGCCGCCTTTATGTTGCGAGGAGAGGCAGATTACTGGTGGGAATCGATTAAGCGTACTCAACCTGCCGCATTGAAGATGTCTTGGGAGAAGTTCCAAGAGCTGTTCAATGACAAATACTTTTCTGAAAGTGTTCGTCACATGAAGGAGGTGGAGTTCATCAAATTGGAGCAGAATAATATGACCGTGTCACAGTGTGAGGCTAAATTTGCTGAGTTGTCTCGGCTTGCGTCCCACTTGGTGGATAATGAAGAGCGAATGACGCGAATGTTTTTGCGAGGTTTGAAACCTGAGATACGTGAACATCTTATTTCTCATAAACTGTGTTTGTATTCAGATGTTGTGAATAGGGCTCAGTTAGTAGAGCGCGATAACGAGTCAACGCAACCAAAAGAGAGCAGTCGACAAAATGATAATACCGGTGAGAGCAGTCATCGAAGCGGTGACAACAAGCGTGGAGGGAATTAACAGGCCAGAAATTGTAACCACTTCGGTGGTAATCAGGGCCAAAACAATAAGAATGGTCATTTCAAGAAGAGGAGATTCAACAATGATGGAAAGACGTCAGCACCAGCACCCGTTGTTAAGGAAGGAGAACGACCACCTATTATATGTTTCAAATGAGGAGGGGAGGGGCACATCAGTCCAAACTGCGCGATGCCGTCTAAAGCATGTTATAATTATGGAAGAGAAGGTCATTTAGCTCGATTTTGTCGTTTACCAAAAATAAGTTCAGCCAAGATGGAGACACCAAAGGCCGTCCCAGAAAAGTCAAAACCGGTAGTGCAAGGGAGAGCGTTTGTTGTGACCTCCCAAAAAGCAAGGAACCCTTATGAGGTCATCACGGGTAAGCTTATCATAAACTCTAACGAAGTCTATACTTTATTTGATACCAGTTCTATCCATTCTTTTATTTCTCCTACTTGCGCTCATCGATTAAATTTGACTCTGGAGAAATTAGACTTTGACTTATCTGTTGAAACTCCATTGGGGGAAACCTTCATTACATCCACGGTTTATAAGTCTTATTTGGTTCAAGTTGGTACCTACACATTACCTGTCGATCTTATTTCATTAAAAATACTTGCATTTGACGTGATTCTATGGATTGATTGGTTAACTACTCATCATGCAAAAATTGATTGTTTTCGTAAGGTTGTTAGCTTTCATGTTTCTAATCGACCTATTATGCGAATTCAAGCAACCAAACCATTAAAATCAATCGCTGTCATCTCAAGCCATAAAGTTATTCGTTTATTGAAAAACGGATGTCAAGCTTTCTTAGCTCATGTCACGGATCTAAACAAAAATACGTCAGTTTTGAATGATATTTCTATTGTTAATAAATTCCCTGACGTATTCCCTGAAGAACTTCCTGGCCTACCCCCAGAGCGTGAAATTGAATTTTGTATCGACCTTGAACCCGGTACAAAACCCATTTCTAAAGCCCCATATCGAATGGCTCCTATTGAACTTCAGGAGTTAAAGATCCAACTGCAAGAATTGTTAGACATTGGCTTTATTCGTCTTAGTACTTCTCCTTGGGGTGCTCCTGTGCTATTCGTGAAGAAGAAAGATGGAAGTATGCGACTTTGTATTGATTATCGGGAGTTGAATCATGTCACCATCAAAAATAGGTACCCATTGCCACGTATTGATGACCTGTTTGACCAGTTGCAAGGAGCATAATTCTTTTCAAAGATCGATCTTCGTTCTGGATATCATCAACTGAAGGTTAGAACTGAGGATATTCTAAAGACAGCTTTCAGAACTCGGTACGGGCATTATAAATTTCTAGTCATGTCCTTTGGATTGACTAATGCTCCTGCTGCCTTCATGGATATGATGAACCGGGTATTCAAGGAATATTTGGATCACTTTGTGGTCGTCTTTATTGATGACATCCTTATTTATTCCAAAAGCCTTGAAGATCATGAGCAACACTTGAGGCTGGTACTCCAAAAGCTTCGTGAATACAAGCTTTATGCCAAGTTGAAGAAATGTGAGTTCTGGCTGGAGGAGGTAGCATTCCTTGGGCACGTAGTATTAAGTCATGGAATATCGGTTGACTCGGCAAAGATTGAAGCTATTCAAAGCTGGGAGCAACCTAAATCAGTAACCGAAGTACGTAGCTTTCTTGGTTTAGCTGGTTATTATCGGAGATTCGTGGAAGGATTTTCTCGAATCGCTACTCCATTAACTCAGCTGACTCGGAAAGATACAAAGTTCGGTTGGAGCGAAGAATGTGAGAAGAGTTTTCAAGAACTCAAGAGGAGACTCATTTCAACACCTGTTCTAACAATACCATCTGGCTCGGAGGGATTTGTCATCTACAGTGATGCTTCGAGCAAAGGGTTGGGATGCGTTCTCATGCAACATAGAAAAGTCATAGCCTATGCATCAAGACAACTCAAGAAATATGAGAGGAATTATCCTACTCATGATCTAGAGTTGGCAACTGTTGTCTTTGCACTTAAAATTTGGAGGCATTACTTGTATGGGGAGAAGGTGGAGATCTTTACGGATCATAAAAGCCTCAAATATTTCTTCACTCAAAAGGAACTCAACATGCGACAACGACGTTGGCTTGAACTGTTGAAAGATTATGATCATACCATTCAATATTATCCTGGAAAAGCGAACGTGGTAGCTGACGCATTGAGTAGAAGATCATATGCAAGTACGAGTGCAATATTGTCAACACAAAGGCCCATTTTGTGTGACTTGCAAAGGATGGAGATAGAGTTAAAGACTCCAGGGACCCATGTGATGATGGTGAATATACTAGTAGAACCAACTTTAATCGATAAAGTTAAAGCTGCTCAAGCTACAGACCTAGAGCTGATGCGTATAAGGAAGAAAGTGCAAGAAGGTGCTATGCCGGAAGCAAGAATCGATGAAGAAGGAATACTTCGAGTCAACTCCAGACTTTGTGTTCCTAACAACCCTGATTTAAAGTATGAAATCATGATGGAGGCGCACAACACACCGTTTGCAATCCATCCTGGAAGTACCAAAATGTATCATGATCTTCGTCATACATTTTGGTGAAGCAATATGAAGAGAGAGATAGCGTTGTTTATCTCAAGGTGTCTAACTTGTCAACGAGTTAAAGCGGAGCATCAAGTACCAAAAGGTCCATTGCAACCACTTGAAATTCCAGAATGGAAGTGGGAGCACATTACCATGGATTTCGTTACCGGTCTTCCTAAGGTTTCTCAAGGTATAGATGCGATTTGGGTCATTGTTGATAGATTGACCAAGTCTGCTCATTTCTTACCGATACGAGAAACTTATACACTTGAACGTCTTGCTCGTATGTACATAAATGAGATTGTAAGACTGCATGGTATGCCAGTATCCATAGTTTCTGATCGAGACCCAAGATTCACTTCACGATTTTGGGTTAGTTTACAAAAAGCTATAGGCACGGATTTACGATATAGTTCAGCATATCATCCTCAGACGGATGGACAATCAGAGAGGACTATTCAAACTCTAGAAGATTTATTAAGACTCTGTGTCCTTGACTTCAAGGGAAGTTGGGACAAGTTCTTACCATTGGTGGAGTTTACCTACAACAACAGTTATCAAGCAAGTATTGGCATGGCTCCATTCGAAGTATTGTATGGAAGAAAATGTCGTTCTCCAGTATGCTGGGATGAGGTGGGTGAAGCAACGTTGTTGGGACCGAAGTTGGTACGTATGACTACAGAAAATATTCAAACGATCCGACAACGTATAAAAACCTCACAAGATCGACAAAAGAGTTATGTTGATCTTCATCGAAAGGACGTGGAATTTGATATAGGAGATCATGTGTTCTTATGTGTTGCTCCATGGAAAGGAGTTACGAGATTTGAAAAGAGAGGAAAGCTCAATCCTCGATTCATCGGTTCATTTTTAATCCTCGATCGAGTAGGAACTATGGCTTATAGACTCGCTTTACCGCCAAGTATGTCTCGTGTTCATAACGTTTTTTACATATCCATGTTACGTAAATATGTGAAAGACCCGAACCACATTATTGAGTTAGAACCGGATGAAATAGCAGAAGATTTGACGTATGAAGAAGTTCCTGTTCAAATCTTGGATAAGAAGGAGCATATTCTACGCTCCAAGGTTATACCTCAAGTCAAAGTTTTGTGGAGAAACCACGATGTTGAGGAAATGACTTGGGAGTTAGAATCTGAAATGAAATCAAGGTATCCTAACCTCTTCGACATACCAGGTACGTACCCAAATTTCGAGGGCGAAATTTCATAAGAAGAGGAGGTTGTAAGACCCTAACTTTTATAAATAAAGACGAATTTTCTATAAATATCATTTTTGAATATTATGGAGTGAATTTGATATAATGTCATATGTGACAACCCCAAAATAGGTCCATTCCATCCAACCCATTCTGAGTCGTCAAATACATGGTACAGAAAATAACTACAACTCTATTACAACAATTGTCGTACAAAATACAACAACACATATGCTGTGAGTTTGAATACAAATATATACCAAACGTGATATTAGACACCATCATGTATCAGCACCTCACAAAGGTACCTTACATAAAGGTACAGTCAAAAACTGTTTTAGAAATTAGAATCTTTGGGAAGTGCTCAAGGAAACCTTCGTACATGGGAGGCCACGCGTCTAGGTTATGATAGATATCATATGGCCACAGAATTATCCTTGGTTGACCCAATAAACCCCAAAGAAAAACGAGAAGATTACTATCATATTCTTCCCAATGGTGAGTCTTCACTTGACTTATCATTATCTCCACTGTCTCTAATTGAGAATTATACTTCAAACAAACACCAAGATTATATAGGTAGTGCTCGTAAAGATACTCAGCAAGTGGATGAGCACAACCCTGTCTTATGATGACACGAGGTTGTATGTCATTAGACATCTTGTATGATAGTGACAAAACACCCTTCTAACGTTGGATTCGCCTCACCCTATTTGATTCACCAAATATAACTACTAAATGATGTATACAACACTTTTCTATACTGCTTAGGGAGAACCTCCACAGCTAGAGACCACCGTTCTATTTCTCCGTTACCCTCGCTCGACCCAGCTACACTCTTATTACCTGAAAGGAATTGTGAAGCAAAAGGGTGAGCACAACTAGCTCAGCAAAGAATATCATGACTAAAGATAATTAAAATATCAATAGCCTTCATCAATAATAAATCAGAGATTTAGAACATATGGTAAATGATAAAAATTTCAACCATAGTTGCAGCGGAACGAGCAATCCATTAGAAGAGTCAAATAGACTATAAAGTCTATTATCTTCTCCATGTTAAAAATCCATCAACAATGTTTTATCCCTGTAACATCAATCAACAGTTCCTTTCCACAATCATATGAATAACTCATAATCATAATTGTGATTCTAAATTTTTCTTCGCATCCAGGACGAAGAATATTTTCATCACCTGTCTTTACCTGAAACATCAAAGATCATGGTTATACCAAATCACAGTTCCTGTTCATAATCATACTAATAAATCCATCTTTGCACTACGACCAAAGATATTCAACAACAGTTCATCTTTGCACTACAGGCCAAAGATATTCATCAACAGGCCATCTTTGCACTACATGCCAAAGATATTCATCAACAATTCATATTTGCACTACAGGCCAAATATATTCATATCTCAAAGAAATATATAATCATTTCAGAATTTATATAAATAATAATTATAACCATGTTGATCAATTCACCTTTGCACTTAAGCTTAAGATATTCAATTATAAATTCCATGGTCATGATCATACCAGTCACAATTCAACTTTGCACTACATGCCAAAGAGAACCCTAATCATGATCATACCAATAATTTACCCATCTTTACACTCCAGTGAAAGAGAATTTCAACATCAGGGTTATAAAAATATTATATATGATGATAAAAATAATATGATCAACATATAGTTTTAATCTCAAGAGTAATATTCATAACTCATGAATAGTAAATCGTGAATAGTAACTCATGAATAGTAACCCCGACACAAAAGATAGAAATTCTATAATAAAATCCATACCAATATTTCGGTATAATGATATTGAAAGAATAACATTACTTAAATTTATAAACAATTTATTTTAATTGTTTACACTTTACTAATTAATGCATTTAATCATCATAAAATGCCAACTCTTACAATTTCATCATCAATAACCAAAACCCTCATCAAAAATCTGCATATACCTCATATAGGATTCTCAAGCCATAAAATCCTATTTTCCAATTTTCTTTCCTCACAAAACATATTTAATTCATTTACTTATAACTAGACCATTTTCATGAAAAATATCAAATCAGTTCCAAAAATATTTCTTTTCTAGGATTTAGCATAATATAGTCCCATAGTGAACATATATTTTTCTTAGGATTTTTAAAAGTCATTTACTATTTTTCATATGGCCGAAATAGCCAAATATTTAGACATTTATCAAAAATTGTACTTTTGTCTAAAAATTCTGAAATTTACAGAGTATACTTCTATCATATACATGTACTCCCAATAAAAATTTCATCAATTTTGGAGTTAACCACAAGGAATTATAAGCTGTTACTTTTAAAATAGTCTTTTCTCATAAAATTCATAACTCTCAATCTATACATCCAAAAATCACCATTTTTGGACACAATCAATAAAACTCATCAAAATATCATTTCAAATTTTTCCAGAATTTTTGAAGTTCAGAAAAATTACGAAACTGAAAATCATAACAACCCTTAAAATCCATTAATATCTCTTACCTCAAAAGAGCAGTACTTCTGACTGGATATCGGATATGATGCTGAAGAAAACTTGCACTGATGAATAGAAACTCACCAAGTATCTAAAAACTCACAAAATATGCTTTATAATATAGAGAGAGAAAGAGAGAAAGCTTATGTTTCTGGTGTGATTTTCAATTCTAACTTAGCCCTCTATCTATAGGAAAATTTTGGTAGGTTTGACCTGCAACCTGATGGCTTTACCTGCTACTATTCCCACCCACCACATTTGAAATATAATTCAGCACATTTCTTCACCAACCACAAGTGGAGCCCACCAATTCTAGAATTTTTTACCAAAATGATAAACTCCGAAAATTCAACAATTTCTGAACCAGTCATCTCGTAAAATTCATAATAAATCATACATTTATTTTTAACGGTTCAAAATTTGTGGGCATATACTCAACTTATATATGTATAACATATCCAAAAATTACCACGATCCAACGATCGGATTAAAAATTATAACCCCCGTAAAATATCTCAAAAACCCTGATTTTTAATACCTCCATTCCGACAAAAATACGGATAAAAATCTCAACATTAACTCCTTCATTTTTAACCACAAAAATATATCCCTCGTTTATATCCACATAAAATAAATATTTCCTTATCATATGAATCAATAATTAATTATTCACAAATAATATTACAGAATCACATTTATGACAACCAGGCCGTTCCCAGGAAAGAGGGGGCTTTCCAATAAGAATTTTTCCTTACTGGCGCGCAATTAGATGACCAAACCTCTCCTTAGACAGAACTTTCTAGACATTGCCAATAATGCTATCTAATAATATTATTCAAATAATATAAATTATTGATCTGATAATAGAAAATACTGTGCAGCAATAATTATTGAAACAACAATAATATAAAATATCAACGCAGCAATTATTGAATCAATAAAATAAAATATTGAACAGTAATTACTGTAACAATTATTGAGTAGTGCCTTCTTACGTAAGAATCAATAATTTTAAAAATACTGTGCAATACCGTGTGCTACTGTGCAATAACGCGTATTACTGTATTTTAACCAACGGGTATTCCAACAGTGTTAACGATAACAACTACGCCGTTATTAATAAAAACTCAAATTTGTCGTTTTCTTCACCCGACAGTTATTCGTTATGGGGCCCACAAATAGCTGCGCCGTCGTACGAATATTCCCCGACAGAAAGAATATTCCACGACCAAACGAATATTCCCCGACAACAATGATTATTTTATAACCACTTGTGTATTTTGAAAAAATTTATATATCACCCTTAACTTTAACATTTATCAATTTAACCATTTACTGAATAGTAATTATAAGAAAAATTGAATACTTTTATTTCATAAAATTCGGGGTCTTACATCATAGTTGTGGGTAATATTTCTAAATTTTGCAAAGTACGCAAGTTGTTATATAATATTCGATTGGTCGGGAAATATTCGTTTTAATAGGGAATATTCGTACAACGACACAATCATTGGTGGACCCCACAACGGAAGTATTGTCGGATTGAGAAAATGACAAAAATATTTTATTAAAAATAACGGCAGAAGTTTTACCATTGATACTGTTGAACTACTCGGTAGTAAAAGTACAGTAATACGTATGGTTGCATAGTAGCACACGGTATTGATTATTAATGCTTATGTGAGAAGTCACTCAGTTTGATTCAGTTATTGTCAGTTAATAATATGAATTATTTAGCGATAATGACGTTTTGTTTTATTCGTATTATTAACGTAATAAAACAGAAACATCTTTTTATACAAAACAGAATACTTTATTAAAGTTATTCTATAAATAGAATATATTATATTTTATTTAAAAGATTTTTCTTTAAATATGGACCGTCAGATTAAAGTAATCAATCTGGACCGTTCATGAATTAGGTACTATGCATTCCATTTTTCTATAAATAGCAGCTCATTCCTTCATTATTTCTTACGAATTCACTGAACTCTAGAGAGAGAAACTATAGAGAGAAACTATAGAGAGAGAGAAGAAAAGTATTCTGCTACTTAACTACTTCCTTATTTCAGCTCTTCTTTAAAATGGTAAGGGGTGTTATTCTTTCTTATTCATGAAGAGAACTGTTGTTATTTCATTTTTTATTATTCTGTTGGAATAACCTGTATACGCGGTCTACCCTATACTTGGTGACATTCTTCTATTATTCTGTTGGAACATCCTGTCTGTGTGTTTTACACCGGACCTGGTTCCGTTTTTATTATTATTCTGTTGGAATATCCTGTCTGTGTGTTTTACACCGGACCTGGTTTCGTTTTTATTATTATTATGTTGGAACATCCTGTCTGTGTGTTTTACACCGGACCTGGTTCCATCTTGTTATTATTCTGTTAGAACATCATGTCTGTGTGTTTTACACCGGACCTGGTTCTATTATTTATTATTCTGTCGGAATATCTTGTCGGTGCGTTTACGCCGGACCTGGTTCCATTATTTATTATTCTGTTGGAATAACCTGTCTGTGCGGTCTATCGCATGCCAGGTGATTTCTTTTGTTATTCCATTTTTACTATACTCAGTTGGTTAAGTTTTAACTTCTATACTCCATGAAATTAGTGGAATATCCTTGATAATTGCGGTTCATCCAGTATCTTTTCATGAAAATATTCTTCTAAGCATTCTTGAATTTTACTCCACAAAGCAGTATCATGTTGACAATTTGGACGTTGTTAATTCTTGGATAAATTAATTCTTAAACTTGTTTTATTGAATTCTTATATCATTGTCATCATCCTCATGTTTATAAAATGTTGAAAGTCATCTGTGGCCTGTAGTGCATAGATGGACTTGGTATGATTATGACCAGGGATTATTCGGTATAATCATGACCGTAATGTTACAAATGATGTGGTAAAAGTTCTCATTAGCCCGTAGTGCATTGATGGACAGTTGTTGGCATGATCATGACCATTAATGAATACACAAATATCCTTGGCCGTAGTGCAGGGGTGATTCGATGATGTGGATTATTTTATTAAGCTGAGTCTCAGCAATAACAGTGTTGAAAAACCTTTTAAATCATAGAAGATAGTAGATTTTATTTTCTACTTGACTCTTTTAATGGATTGTTTGTTCCGCTGCAGTTAAACTTGATGTTCGTTATATTTTATCAGTTTAACACTGTTGAAGGCTAATGATAATTTATTCTGCATTATCTTAGTCATAATATTTCTTACTGGGCTAGTTGAGCTCACCCTTTCTTTCACTGTTCTCTTCAGGACATGAGAATATAGCTGTGACGAGTCGGGGAACGGAGTGATGGACCAGATGATAGTATTAGTAGTCCTCACTATTCTATGTAGTAGTGTGATAATAATTGTAATGAGGACTCCTTTTGAGTATGGATACTCTCTAGAAGATAATATTTATATTCAAACTCACAGTTTATATTTTGTCGTATTGTGCACGACAGTTGTATTAGTAAGTTGTATTTGAATTCTGTACCATGTATCTGGCGACCCAAGATGGGTGATGTATACCTATTTTTAGGGGCGTCACACTAACCACATGATACTATTCTGTTTTAACCTTGTCATTACACGTTTGACACATTAACATAACATTAAGCTAAGTTATAATAAATGTCCAAAGTCTGCAGAAGTAGCAGGCTTCACTGTCTGTGACTGACTACTGGCGCGGCCGAGCCAGTATTACCTTAGGTTACTGCGGGGGCCGCGCGCCCGCGCTACGCACCAGTTCTAGTTTTGCAGAATGTGTTTTCGGCACTATTCTTAAGCCAACTAACACGAATTTCACCCACAGAATAGTAATATTAACCTAGATAATTGGTATAGAACTAACATAAACATGTTTCCTCACATACTCATCAACATAGAACAATTTAACAACACTTTTAACTATTTTAATTTCTCAAATTTCTCATTTTCATATAAAACTTAATTTTTTTGACATTCATCCCAAAATCAACACTGTGATTTCAATTCTTCACCAAATCACTTCGTTCAAGTTACATTATCTTTCTTTCTTAATGAACTGGCATAAACAAGCTTCAATTTGCAGTTTAGCATACGAATACCATCAAAATTGATACTTACATAAGCCATATGAGAAATATTCATACAAACATACACTGTCATTATTTTTCTACTTTATAAGCGAAATTAGGATACCAATTCCTTGCTTAAACACTAGTTCTCACATCACAAACACATATAATCATCATAATTATATAGCAACAATTCAAAACATATGAACTTCACAGAGTATATTATTGTCGTAAAACTCATATATATATATATATATATATATATATATATATATATATATATATATATATATATATATATAATGTCAAAGCTATGAATAATACCTTCAATTAGCTTGATAATCTTTACTAACACCACTGAAAATAATTTGAAATCATAGACTTTCTCTCAATCTCTCTCAATTCTCTCTTAGCTTCTCTCTGAAATTCTCAGACTTAGCAACTAGAATGCGTAAACCAACTAGCGTAAGAAAAAAATTGATACACCTTAATACGCCTACTAATTATAATATCAGTTATAATGCTTAGGTTATAAATATATTATATTTATTATTTAATTTAATTTATTTAATTTATTTTATTATTATTATAATTAAAAAGAAAATTCAAAAGCCATAAGGCTTTGTTTGGCAAAGTTCTAAAAATAAAGACTTAATATACTTAAGCCTTATTTGGGTAAACTCAATTAAAACTAATTTAATTTATTTTAATACTCCTTATAATATAGTTATTTGTCACACTATATTTAATTAAGTTTTCATACTTAATTAATTAATTTAAATAATAATTTATTAAATAAATCATTTAATCACATAACTCAATACAAATAATTAACCGTCAAATTGAAATATCAATATAATAATAATTTTCTTAACTCATAAATTATTTACTAATAATAACCACCTTAATAAAATATTTATTTTATTTAATAAATATTTTAAGTTACAATTACTAAAATCTTAAATTGTCACATTCACTGCATGATAAAATCGGGCTAGGTGACCTTCTCTTTTGCAATTATAACATGATTGGGACAGCATCGTACAGTTTGGACTGATGTGTCCCTCCCCTCCGTATTTGAAGCATACGATCGGTGGTCGTTCTCCTTCTTTAACAACGGGTGCTGGTGCTTACGTCTTTCCATCATTATTGAATCTCCTCTTCTTGAAATTTTTACTTTTATTATCTTGGCCATGATTACCACCGAAGTGATTACCATTTATGGCATGTTGATTCCCTCCACGTTTGTTGTCACCGCTTCGATGACTGCTACCACTAGTATTATCATTTTGTCGGCTGATATCTCTTGGTTGGGTTGACTCATTATCACGCTCCAATAACTGAGCCCTATTTACAACATCTGAATACAAACACAATTTATGAGAAATGAGGTATTGAAGTATTTCAGGTTTCAAACCTCGCAGAAACATTCACGTCATTATCGACCAAGTGGGACGCAAACTGGGATAACTCGATAAACTTTGCCTCGTACTGCGATACGGTCATATTGTTTTGGTCCAGCTTGATGAACTCTATCTCCTTCATGTGACGAATACTTTTGAGAAAGTACTCGTCGTTGAACAATTCTTGAAACTTCTTCCAAGACATCTTGAGTGCGGCAGGCAGAGTACGTTTTACAGATTCCCACCAGTAATCTGCCTCTCCTCTCAATATGATGGTGGAAAAGGGAACCTTTTGCTCCTCAGAGCATCCCAAGACATCAAACATCTTGGTGATCTGCTTTATCCACGTCTCTTCCTTAAGTGGTTCTGGCTTTCCCATAAACTCTGGTGGTTCCAGCTCCTTGAACTGCTTAGCAGTGACCATCCGAGAGTTGCCAGTGTTTCCACCTGTATTTTGCACATGAGTCTCTCTCGCCTGATGTTGCATGAATTGTAGAAAGCCTCTGAACATCCCATCGTTCATCATTTGGTCGGTGTTGCTGTTTACATGAGGATTGTTGCCTTCCTGATGCAAATTATCCTAGTTATTGATCTATGGTGACTCAATGGTCTCTTGTGCTCCATTGCTTATCTCAACATATTCAGATATCATTTTCAAATACTGTCACAAAACAAGGGTTAATTGACATACCACATAATACCCCTATATTCTGACCGACCAATTAAATAATAAATAAGCTTAGGTACACTACAAAAAAATGGGCCTTTAGCAATAATTTTTTGGGCAACGACTTTATAAGTCGTTGCTAAAAGTATATGTTTAGCAACAAAATTTGTCCTTCGTTGCAAATTGTGTCAGGCTTTCAAGTTTTGCAACGAAATTAATAAGTCGTTGCAAAATTTCGTTGTTAATTCATTGGCGGGAAAAAATTTCGTTAGAAATTAGTTGCAAAATTTTTTACCACTTGATTTCCCGTCATCGTGGGCAACAAAAGTTCTTTTGTTGCTAAAAATGGGGCTTTAGCAACGATTTTTTAGGCAACGACTTTATAAGTCGTTGCTAAAAGTGTATGCTTAGCAACTAAACTTGTCCTTCGTTGCAGCTTGTGTCAGGCTTTCACTTTTTGTAACGAAATTCATAAGTCGTTGCAAAATTTAGAAACAAAATTCGTTAGAAAGTCGTTGCAAAATTTCTAACCACTTGATTTCTCCTCATCGTGGGTAACAAAAGTTTTTTTGTTGCTATATTTCGTTGCCTACTATGAGCCACATTCATTGGCAACAATTTTTATTTTTGTTGCATATTTTATACAACTTTTTACAAAGACTATTAAAATGTTGTCTTAAATTAAGATAATCCCAATAAGCATGTTTTTGTAAGACAATATTCGGTATTCGGAGAATTGTCAAAAAATATTCGTATTTAGTATTTAAAAATTATGTCTAAATGCGGAACATATTCGTTTCCATTTTTTATTCGAATAAACAAATTATTCAAATATCCGAATTCGAATGTCAATCACCTAATAAACAATTTATTTATAAAAAGTAAAAATAAAAAATATTGACCAATTACTAACAAATCACAACCATTTAAAGTTGTAAAAATACATATCATAAATGGGAGACATGTCAAATACATCATCATTCATAATTGATCATAAAAATCAATTAAAATTTACTAATATAAATTATACATATAAGCTGTATAAATTGTACTTATAAGTTGTTCCATATTATTTAATTTATTTTTTGCTAAATTTAAATGTATATAAAAGAAAAGAGATACATATACTTGGAGGCATTCCCCATATCGATACAAAATGTCATGAAAGGGAACTCAACATGACAAACATTGAAACTCAGATTCTAAGACAATACAAAAGCATAAAGCCAAAATAGATCAAATGAGCACTACATTGGACTTCAAGAACACTGTAAAGCATCCGACCAACAAAACAATAAACGGACGGAATGCTGACTGTGCATATTGGCCCTTTATTTTTGTTGACGTGGAGGACATAAATGCCTGGCTTAAAATTTTCCTTAAAGAAAATGTTGCTCACAAGTATCGAACTCCAAACCTCTCCAAACTAGAAACCTTATATTCCAACAAAAGCTACTAGACCAACTACTCATTATGCTAAAATTTATGTAACACTAATATTTAAACCATCTAACATCGTTTCTATGTATGTGAAGATGAGATAATACACTTTTTGGTCACTGTATTAGAAATTATAATAATAATAATAATTGTAATAATAATAAATTTTAAATAATTAAAATTAAAATTTTAAATAATAATAAAATTATTATTATTATTATTATTATTATTATGGTACTAATCCTGCAAAGCCCGTCAGTATTAAGACTGGAACAAAATACAAAAGATGATATATTAAGATATAAATTTTAACATAGATTTGTCAGCCATGAAATAAGTCATGATGTTGCATGCCTACATTTACCAATGTTAGAAACTAAAAAGTGTTCACAAGATAAAAGTGTTTACCAATGCGATAATTAAAATTTTAAATAATAAAATAATAACAATTATTATTATAATTATTATTATTATAATTATTACAATTACAATTATTATTATAATTATAATTGTAAAAATTAAATAATAATAATAATAATTGTAATAATAATAATAGTAATAATTAAAATAGTAATTAAAATTAAATTAAAATAAGAGTGATCCGACAAATTGTCTATTTTAAATGTCAATGTATATGAATATATGAATTGAAAAAAAATTAAAAGGACTCCCACATCATTATTCTATCTTATCCATTAGAGTTTAGTTGTAATATGACTTTATTATGAAATTTAACGATAAATATATTGTTTTTCAAAAAAAAAAACTAATTGTAATTGTAGTGACTATTTTTAATCATTGAACTTTAGCAAATCTTTCTATTATAAATTTTTGTTAATCGCTAATGTACTCATCTTTGTAATTTATTAGATCGATTCTTATACTTGCCTATGAGATTTTTTAAATTTAAATTTAATTTGATCGAGTCCTATAACAATAAAAAGAAATTCTGTCAAAATATTAAATTTTATTCGAAAAGCATTGATACCCACGTGACTAGTACAAAAAAAAATAAAATAAATTTTGATTCAGTGGTTAAAAAAACTTTGAATGTAATTTTATATTTAGGGTATTTAATTTGTAACTGTTTTATATTATTTTAGGGTATTTTAATTATTATTATTATTATTATTATTTTAAATATTTAAAATTTATTATTATTAATACAATAATAATTATTATAATTATTATTATAATTATAATTATTATTATTATTACAATTCCTAGTACAGTGGCCAAAAAGTGTATTATCTCATCTTCACATGCATAGAAACAATGCTAGGTGGTTTAAATATTAGTGTTACATAAATTTTAGTGTGATAGGTAGTTGATTATTGGCTTTTGTTGGAATATAAGGTGTCTAGTGTGGAGGGGTCTGGAGTTCAATACTCATGAGCAACATTTTCTTTAAATAATTTTTAAGAATGGCAAGCTCAGCTCCACGTCAGCAAAAATATGCACAGTCAGCATTCTGTTCATTTTTCCGGACGAAAATTAAAAATAATGACCATTTTGTAATTTTTGAGAGTACAGTTATTCGATTGTAACAAAAAAACTTTCGGTAACCACAAATACTAATTAAAAAAAATACTAAAATACTAAAAAAAATCAATTTAAAAAATCCTAAAATTCATCATTTTAAAAAAATACTAATTAATGTAATATCAATTTTATCCCTATTTTATTTAATTTTTTTAAAAAATGAATTTATAAAAAAGAGGAGTAAAATGCAACGTCACTTTAATTGGCGTTAGAATTTTTATTTTTATTTTTTTATAATTGAAGTATTATATACTCCTTCATTTTCAACGCCGATGACAGAGAATAAACATAAAAAATATTGATATTTGTAAATAAGTACAAGAGATCAAAGAAATAAAAAAAAAGAGATTCCAACGTCAGTTAAAGTGATGCTACATCTTACTCTTTTTTTTACAAATTTGCTTTATAAAAATTTTTAAAAAAGTTACAATGTCATTCTAATTTATTAGTTAACTAAACTACCACCATAACTTGTAGCGGTAGACAGTGTAACACATAAGCAAATGAGGGGCAAATGAGTAACTTCTCATGTCGCTACAGCCTGTAGTAGCAAGGGAAAATCCATTTCAATCCGTGTCAACCAATGTTGCGATCAACGGTATAGATTATGATTTTTGAAATAGTACCCGTGACAACCGATTGCCAAGCATGCTAGTTCCGAGTCTCCGACCCAAATAAACGCAACCTCATCAAACCTGATTATTATATCTATGTTTTCCAATATTTCCTATTTCTAGATAGAAGTAGGATATACTTACAAGTACTCCCTCACTCCGAGAATAAAAGTGATGATTAATTTTATACGAATTTAAAAAAAATGTCAAATGATAAAATTATTCATATTTAAATTCTCATCTAATTGCATATTTTTCTATAAATGACTAGTGATATTATATAAATATTTATAAATAATAAAAATATGACATTTAATACTAAGGATATTACACACAAATTATTGTAAAAAAATATATTATTTAATATAAGTAAATATTTAACTTGAGATTCATTACAAGAAAATAGGGATGTAGTGAAGAATAATTTGTGAAGGAATTTATTTCTTCACACGAGGAGTTTTTTAGTGGGGGAACAATAAAGGAAAAAGAAATTAGTGACACTATAGTTATTATGAAGGAAGCATCTTTCACAATTTTGAATTTTTTTTTCTTCGCAAAATTAAGATGATAGAAGGATGTTTAGCGCCAATTTTTTATGAACATTTGGGGAGAAAAATATTATTAGTGAAGAAACTTTTACTCGTTATATGTTATTGGTCAGAGATTTTTTGTGAAAGATAAAATTAGTCACTATTTTACTAAAATAAGTTTTTTAGAATTAATTATAGTGAATATAAATTGTATTATATAAAAATAAATTAAATTTTTTGCAATAGTAAATTTACTTTTAATAACACTTTTTAAGTAACTTACGATATCAATTATTTTTTTAATAAACTATAAAATAAATAATTTTACATTACTTTAAACTTTAAAATTTAATACAATAAAGTTTATTTAATAATATAAATATATCAGTTTCAATGTTTGTTTTTAGCTTCAGCTTCACTTTATTGAGTTTATTCCCAAACTTTTCACTCCCAACTTAAACCTCAGTCCTAGCTCAGACCATATTCATCTCAAACCTTTGTCTCCATCCATCTCGAACCTTTGTCTCTCCATCTCGAATTCTCCGATCCATCCATTCCTCTGCCACTGGCACCTGCCAACGTCCGACTCATTTTTGATTCACTATTCAGTCTTCAATCTTCACTCGTCAGTCGCTGAATCGCCGCATCACTATTGCCTGCCTCTCCAACTCAAAAATCCAAATTTTTCTTAGGTGATTTTTAGTTTATTTTGAGATTTAGTCAATTGATTTCTCTCTATATATGTCGATTTGTCTATATATGTCATATGGGTGTTTAGGGCTTTTTTTTACTAGTGGGTGTCGAATGGGCGCGTACTTTTTAATTTCTATGTTTTAGTCCTTTATCTTTCTAGTACTACTGTGCATACATCTTATTCGTCCTGGGGGTGTTGCCAAATAGATATAGGAACTTAAGGATGAGCAAATTAAAATATTTGAGAAGAAGACTTATTTAGTCTGTTAGAATTATTTTAGCTGCAGTAGTTTACATATTATCTTGGGTGCTTTAATCCCCCTTGAAGTTACTAGATGGAACACACATTTTCTTTTGATCCCGTCTCGAAAGTATTTATTAGTCTTTGTAGTTGGTAAGAATCCTTTGTCTTTTTTGATTTTATGTTTATTATTTGATTTTGGAATTTGGAAAGAAGAATTTATGTATTGAATAGGTTGGTTTATCTTTGTAGTTTTTGTTATTAAAAAAATAATGTGTCATGCTATTTTGGTTTTTGTTTTGTAATTGTGTTATTTTTGTTTCATTGTGAGTTAGTTGTTTGTATTTTTGCTCCAAAAATGGTGATTCCTATATAAAGCCTTCTCCCATTTGCCAAGTCCCAGAACAATTTCGAAATTCATAATTAAGATTTTTCTGGTAGCTGTTTTGTTATTGACTTTTGTAGTATCAAATTTTAATGTACTTCTTGGTTCTGACCTTAATTGTTCATTTCTTTTCTGTTTTGTTTAGGGGCCAATTATGACACAACAGAAGGCAATCAAAAAAGAAAAACATAGAATTCATTGTCCATATCCAGAGGATGGTAAAACATCTGTACAATTATATTACAATGATTGGACAGTTATTTGTAGTGTTTGCATATTGTTTTTATAAATCACTAAACTCTCACTCACATTCTTAATATTGAAGACAAAAACTTAGTTTTGTTCATTTTAGATGAAAGGTAATAGCTATTGTATTTGCTATCAGTTCTATTGGATTATTTTCTTTCTAAAATGATGTCAAAATATGTGTCTCGCTCTGCTATCCAGTTATTGATTATATTTAGTAACATAAATTGTTTGCGTCTGGTAATCCGTAATCTCAAGATTTGCTTGTCCATCTGGATTTAATCACATGCATGCTTCTCATGTGCTTGTTAAGTTGGGAGTACTAGAGGAGGTTTTCTATGAGTTTTAAATGTCCCCATTTGTAATCCATCTACATTTAGTTTTCTGAATTCATTTTAATTGTGGATCAATGCATCTTTTCCCTCTTAAATTGTTGCCTGATACTTATAAAAAGATAATAAAACCCATAATAATAATTCAAATAAATACAATACAATACATCTGGCTAAACATCTCCTTTTCAATTAGTACTGTGAGCCATCTAGAAGGATGATGATATGTGTGTGTTGGTCCATTAGATTTGATGGACACTTAAAGCTACCATCTTAGTTTTTGTTTCATTTGATGATTTTTGTGTTAATGTTTGATTAACAAAAGAAAGTTTATCCTTTATAGACACAAACAACACATAAGAGAGACATATCTTCTCTCTCTCTCTCTCATCTTTTTCTTGTTCTCAAACAAGTCTGTCAAGAGGATGTGGAAGCAACCATATGATTTTTAGAAATTACACAAAGACACACATTTACCTCATTAAACTCCTAAATTTACATTGGGAAGCTGCATTCTTTACTCAATAGCCAGTCTCATACGTATTTTCCTTTTAATTCATATTTCTGCTCTTCAGCATTTTCAAAATGGTTATGGATCTTCCTTTTAAAGTTGTATTGCACACATCAAACTCGTGGCTGGCCCAATGTATATGGGCATCGATCATCAAGGTTATACTGTTCTTCAAATGCTTCTTTGTAAACTTCATGATAAATAAACAATTGCTCCCGTTTACTTCTCTTACTTTGTGCTTCTTGAATTGGTTAAAAGAACTATGCTTTAAGAAATACTTAAAATAGAACAAATCATTTTATTTTCTGGCCCCATCTCAATGGCTTTTGTATTGCCTTTTCTTTTCTTTTCTTGTGAAGAAGAGAATTGGAGGGGAGGGGGGGTTGAAGCAGTGGGGATCACTGCTAAAAGCTGAAGAACAGTGATTAGAATAATATCGATTTCTACTGATAGATTGAATAGTGATTTGAATTATTTAATAGATTTAGTGACATAACTTGGCTCTGCCCATGCGGATCATGGGGGAGAAATGAAATACTAGACCTTTCGAGGATGCGAAGAGGTTGATTGAGTCGTGCTATGCATTTTTTATTCTCTTATATTTTGGATCAAATAAATGTTTTTCAACATCAGTAGTTTCTTTTGTGTTTTTTAGGGAGTCAATGGGTGGTAGCACAAAATTGTGTAATATCTTTATCGTTTTGTTTGTAGAAGGTTATATATATGGGGTTCAAGGTGAGGTTAGGAGGTATAAATGCATTCCTTTTAGTTTTGTTACCCATTCATTTATTGTATTGGTCATGTGAGTTTCTTACTTTCTCTTAAAGACATACATTATGTACTTCAAAGATTTATTACAAAAAAGTCTGATATTTTTGTGTGCTGGATAATTGATATTGTTGTAAGGCTTGATGTTCCGTGCATATATTCTTCATATTTGTAAAGACCTCCCTATACATACACTGGCTTTTGTAATACACATGTTTTTGATTTTGTTTTGTAGCAGGAAGAAAATAAAGAAAAAATTGTCCAACATGACCGAAAAGTGCAATCACTATCAAGAAGATATATTTTCGGTTGACGAGGTTATTATACCATATATTTAAGGTTTTATATTCATATACAGTTTTTTAATGCACTAACATGATATGCATGCTTGAGTAGGGTCAGGTAGAACCCTTGTTCCCTGATGGGAATTTCCCCCATATTGCTATCAATGTCTTCATGCCGAGTTTTATATTTCTATATACTTTTTTAATGCATGTTTCTTTATATATAATGACATTTTAAAGCACTATCTAGGAGACTGCATTTTGGAATGTTAAGAATATCCCTGCCTTATCTGGTCACTTACTACAGCATTGTATATTTTTTTGATTGTGCATATATTTATATGAAAATAAACCTGTCTTTTGATGTTTCCTGCCAACTCTGCAGGGAAATCTGTATCGACCAGTAATCCTGCAAGGTTTGTTGGTGTAGCTTCCAGATATCCTGTACATCCCAATCATCGTAACAAGTTTGAGAAGAATCCAGGGCCATTTGTAATAAGATTTTGGATGATGATAGCGGCATCGACTCTGAAGAGTGCAGACAAGGAAATGCATGTAAAACTAAAAGTGAAACACTGGGAGTGGCTGCAAGTAGAAGACCACTTGCTGCTTCGTTTGCAAAAGTGCAAATGTTGCCAGGGAATGCCAGAAATGACACCATGGTGCCTAGAAAAGCATATTTGAGTCGTACATTTGTCTTATCAATGACCAAAATTAACGGAGTCTCTTCTAAGAATGGTTGGCCCCTATTAGGCAAGCAAAGATCTCATGTCAAAAATATCAATCTTCTTAACAAAAATAAAGCAGAACATGAACATGGAGGTAACCAAAATGTTTGTTTGAATAGTAGTAAACTTCAAGACCTTCGACAGCTAATTGCAATTAGGGAAAATGAATTAAAGCTTAAGGTTGTGAAGCAAAAGGAGGAATTGGCCTCAGGTTCATGTAGGAATGATAGTGCTACAGTTTTGAGCAACAAGGAAACTAGCTTATATAGAGAAGCTCCTGTTGATTTTGCACAGTTTGAACTTAAAGAGTCAGATAGAAAGCGCTTAAAAATCAGTGAATCTCATTCATGTCTGATAAATTCAGATCACATGCAAGGTATTCCTGATGTAGACTCAACTTTAGCACTAGTGAAGTACGTGCTAGATAGCTATGGTCAGCAGATTATAGATAATTGTAGTTATTGTGACAAAGAAATTGCCCTCGAAATTACTATGTGGCAAAAAGATGAGGAAAATCGTGGCTCTATTTTGGCAGAAAATTTGCCTAGTGCTGTGAAAGAAGGTATTCTTTTGCTTATTTTATATTAACTTTTCTCCATGCCCTATAGTGTTTAGTAAATAGAGTGCCAATGATCATGCAGGCTGCAGTCATCCCTTATAGTAGTCAGTGTAACAGGATTATGAAGTTGGCAAGTCCTTCTGCAAGAGCTGCAAATATGCCTGTGGAAGCTACAAAGAACTCAGTAAGTTGTAAAAGTTTACAAATCATACGTGTTTTTCAATACTCTTGAATATGTTGGCATTTAATTGGCAAGCAGCATTTCTAAACTGGCAGGCGGCATTTCTAAACTGGCAGGCTGCATTTCTAAATTGACCACCTGCAGTTTTGCACTAACCGTTTGCTGTTCTGCATTGGCTAGCTGCACTTCAGCATTGCCACCTCTAGATGTTTGCAAGTTCATTTAAGTATTATCTACTCCTAAAACGCTTCTCTTTCTTTTTGGATCCTTCTAGATTATCCTTGTTTATGTGGATTTGGACAATGAAGATGTTGGGAAATCAGTTTCAGATTTTTTTGGGCTTACTGGAGATGCAGCAAGAGTGAGTAATTCGCGAAGCAGATGTTTCCTTCGGTTTTGATCTTGGACTCACGCATTTAGAAGCATATTGAGAAAGCTGAAACAAAAATAAAGGTAATGACTGGGTTGGTTTTCTTCAACGTGCAGGTTATTGCATTCACAGGAAATGAAGATGACAAAAAATTTGTACTGGAAGGAGAATTGACTTTGAGCAGTATCCAGGTTTGTATTCTATTTATCAGTGTTTTTTTTTCTGTATGCTTTATCTTTGCAAGCACATAGGGAGTGGTACAATGTCATCAATTTTCTTCACTTTCTTGAGCTTTGAGCCTTTGACAGTCGAGTATGCTCAAAAGTTTCTCTGGTTAATATACTAGCTTCTTTTTTTTGGTTGTCATTTGGGGAGAATTTCCTTTAAGACAATCTTAAGCCTTTCTATAAGTCGGATCCTCTTCCAGAGACGATTAGTATTTGCTCTTCATTAGACTGGGATTGTGAAAAAATCAAGCTTCTTTTCTAACCTCTTTTGACTTGCCAATTGGTGCAGAATGACGGGGATGTAAAAATAGTTGTCGGAAATAACATTGACGAGATTGTTTTGGACGAGTCAAAGGATGTTCTTCTTGAGGTACAATCTTGTTCATCAGTGAAAAAAATCATCGCCAAGCTTACCATTGTAATGAAGTTGATAATGACGCTAGTTTCGACTTCAATTTGATTTTAAATCAGATATACGATCCATGGTATGGCCATTGCCAAGCACTGGAGCCAATATATAACAAGATTGGCAAGTATTTGAGAGGCATTAACTCACTTGTCATAGCGAAGATGGATGGGACTAAACTATTAGATGCTCAGGCAGAAAGTCATGCTCTAGAAAATTTGGTAGAACATAGTGAGACTCCAAGTGATTCAGACAATTTGACAACATGCGAAAGTACTTCTCACCGTCAACGTGAACTTGAACCTACTAGACCTGCAAATTTAGAACCAAGCTCATATGATGTGGTTAACTCCAATTCAAAAGAGGACACAACCAGCTCCCCCGTGTTCTCCATAACAGAAGGTACTTTTACCCCTTGTTTCTTCACTTCATTGCTGTCTTCTGTTTATTGCGTATGCGAATACATACAGATCATATTACATGGTTCACATTGTGGTATTCTATGGGGATAAAATGTAAGTCTTTTTGTTAAACAAAATATCATAGCTTTATTGAATATCAAATTAAAAAATTGTATATATGAGATTTTGTTATATTCAACATTTATGTCCCCTATGAACAATTGGAAGGCACAACTAAAGACTCATTTTAGCCCAAAAAATTCTAAAACCTTATAACTTCTATTTTAATGCTTTCACTCCCCCACCTTTTTTCCCCGTAAGTTGGAGTTGAGTCAAAGTAATAGATTTCAAAGTTTAGCACTCAAATATCTAGATAAAATTTTATTATAGTTAAACAACTTTTTGAAGCATAATTGCAGGTTTGATACTTACATGTTGATGATGATGATGATCATGAAATAGCTACCTCCTTCAATACTGCATTGCATCTTTTAAATGCTGAATTTCCGTGCTACGTTTACGGAAGACGAGGGACGAAATTATGAAGTGTACTCTCTTTATATATGTAAATATATACTTTGATTGAAGAACTGTGGTAGCTTTAGATGGTTAATTGTAAAGATAATGAATGATTATGTGGTGGATGATTTTATTAAGTTAATAATATTTTAGTTTTTTGTATTTTTGCCATTGGGACATTGAGCCAATCAGGTATACAAAAAGAATGTCAAATTTTGATTTGACAACAATATACTTCGTTACTAAAGCATTAAACAAGTTTTAATATAGCAATAATTTTTTATACATTTAGTAATAAATTTTTGTTTTTAATGGCATTAAAAATATAATATTTGGCAACGAAAAATTAACCTAATAACAACGGAGAGGATATTGTTGCTAATATTAAAATAAAAGGCAACATTTTTTATTGTTGCAAATCATATCAACTTTCGTTGCACATATAAAGAAACGGCAACATATAATGTCGTTGCTAATCGACGACTTTCGTTGCTATTGAAAAATAACCAGCAACAAATATTTTCGTTGCTGATTCAGTACAATGCCGTTGCCAAATAATATAATCAGTAACGAAAATCGTTGCTAAAAAGTTTACATTCCGCAACGAAAGCATGCTTAGGCAACAATTTTCATAGTTTACTGCAACGAAAAATGTCGTCGTAAAATGGTGTCAATTGCAACGAAAATGCATGGTCATTGCAAAAAAAAAAAAGAGTTCATTTCGTAGCCAATTAGCAGGCTTTTGCAACGAAATGGAGTTTTTAGCAATGAAATTTTAATTATTCTGTAACAATACATTTTGTTGGTAAATGATCGATGTCTCTGAACGAAAGCCAAATTTCATTGCAAAATGTATTATTTTTGGCAACGAAAAAAATACATTCGTTGCGAAACAATTAGCAACGCTCATTGCGCAACGAAAGACGCAACGAAAGTAAAATCATTGCCAAAACCCTTTCGCAACGAAATTTGGCATCTTTAACAACGAAAATCGGTTGTTGTTGAAGCCCCATTTTTTTGTAGTGGTAGATCATACTAGAGAAGAATTTACCGGTCTCTCTCCTCCTAGTTCTAGTCTCACATCTCAGCCAATGATCATATCCTTAAGCTCTGATACCAACTGTGACGCCCCCAAAATAGGTATACATCACCCATCTTGAGTCGCCAAATACATGGTACATAATTTAAATACAAACTTCCTTATACATTACGACAAAAACGTAGTTGAGAGTTTTTACACGAATAATGTCTAGTAGAAAGTATTCAAACTTAAATGGAGTCCTCATTACAATTATTATGACACTATTTTATAAAATAGTGAGGACTACTACAGCCACCATCTCGGACCATCACTCCGTTTCCCGACTAGTCCCAGCTACGTTCTCATTTTCTGAAGAGAACAATAAAAGTAAAAGGGTGAGCTCAACTAGCCCAGTAAGAAATATTATGACTAAGATAATGTAGAATAAATTATCGTTAGCCTTCAACAGTGTTAAACTGATAAAATATAATAAGCATCAAGTTTAACTGCAGCGGAACAAGAAATCCATTAGAGGAGTCAAGTAGAGCATGATATCTATTATCTTCTATGATTTAAAAGTTTATCATCAATTTTATCGCTGAGACTCAGCTCAATAAATATTCCACATCACTGAATTATCCATGCACTACGAGCCAAGGATATTCGTGTTATCATCAATGGTCATGATCAGGCCAACAACTGTCCATTAATGCACTACGGGCCAATGAGGACATTTACCACATCATTTGTAACATTACAGGTCATGATTATACCGAATAATTCATGGTCATAATCATACCAATCAACAGTTTATCTATGCACTACGGGCCAAAGATGACTTTTATCACAATATAAGCATCAGGATGATGACAATGATATAAGAATTCAATTAAATGAAAGCAAAGGATAAATTTTTAAGATTTATAATTCAATTTATCCAAAATTTAATACTGTCCAAATTGTCAACATGATACTGCCTTATGGAGAAAAATTCAAGAATCATATTGTATCAAAAATGATTTGGACAAAAAAGAAATTAATTTTTGTCATGAATAGTACCACGGGTAAATAGTACCCGAGTTGTAATAACCGTAAATTTTAAGTCACTATATATGTATGTACATTATTGATGTTTAAAACTTTGTGTTATATAGTGATTCAATATGTGACAACATATGTGAAGTGGTACATGGATCAATTAACATATATACTATATTTATGGATATATATATATATATATATATATATATATATATATATATATATATATATATATATATACATGTATAGATTTCATTAAGAATGGAAGCTTTGTAACCTAATTATATATTAGGTGAGACAATTAAATAACCTAAGGGTTATGGTAATAAGAAAATGTTAGTATTTAATATGTATACTAACTTAAGTGGATAATTTTGTTATTTCAAGTGACTAATAATTTTAAGCCTATTTCTAGTAAACCTAATTAGGTTATGAGCTAAAGTCACATGTATAAGTAATTAAATTTTATAAGATTGGGAATGGAAACCCTAAATAAATAATTTTGGTAACATATATTAAAATTGTTAGACTATGTTTATTACATGGCCCAAAACAATTAAAGGAGAAGCCCAAAAGAAATAAAATACAAGCCCAAACTTAGCCCACTTGATTAAGGGTATTTTAGACATTTGATTTATCTAATTTATGCATTAAAATAAAAGCTAAATGAAGGAATTAGTGGGCATATATATAGCTGGCCACATTAGCCTTTTTAAGGCAAGAATATTAAGCTAATCAAGTTCTATAAGTAGAAGTCTTACACACAAGGACAAGTGTGTTATGCTCCCATTGGTGGAAAGCTTAATTAGCAACCTTAATGGCATGATTAGGCATAATTAGGAAGGGATAAGGCTAATCATTTTGTCCAAGGGGCAAAAGAAACATGGAGGATATTAGCATTCCACTCCAATTCACCAACATAATATCTATCTCATTTCATTTTACTCCTCCACCATTCTTCTTCTTCTTCTATTTTCTCCCAACCCATCAAAACACAAAGCTTAGCAAGGGAGAGAGAGGAAAAGTTCAGATTCTAGAGAAGGAGAGGAGTTTATTGTTCATGCATCCTAAATTCATAACCTACTTTGGAAGAACAAGAAGGATAACAAAGAAAACTAGGTGAGGTTCTCTTCCATTCTTTTTCTTATTCTTATTCTATTTTGGTTTTTACCTCAAAATATATGGGGCCTATGGTCTAATACTCAAAGTAACCTAGTTATACATTTCTCATGTGTAGGACCAAGTATCTTGTGTATTAGAATATAGATTTAGAGGAAGGAAATGAGCATATGTTCTCCAAGGGGTGAACCCTTGTTTTTCTTCCACTAAATCTTGTGTAACTCAAGTTTTCCAACTTAGATTTGTGATCCGTCGAAGGGGGGTGCTAGATACATGAGTTATCTAGTAAACCCAAGTGATAGAACATAAATCTAGCAAGTTTTGAAACCTTTTGGGTTGTTTTCCCCAATACAGTCCACTTTGAATGTTAAGGGTTCAAAATCCTAAAATAGTTACTGTTCCCGTTTTTCTTGGGACTGTTTCGGACAATTGCATATCTTTTAAAATTCTGGGAAAAATCACAGAGGTACCTTGAGAAGTTATCTACATGTAGAAAAAAGAACGGACACGTTTCGAGTTATAGTTTGTGCGTAATGACTATTTTCGTAAAGGACTCCTAAATATTTACCTTCAAAATATCTCACTGTGTATACACTGGAAAATTTCGAAAGTTTTACAGTAGGTTCATATATGTTAGGAGAGCATACCTTGAAAATTTCAGATTTTTCTGGGGTAAACTCAATTTATGAAAAATGAAGCAAGATCCGAGTGTTTTGAGAACTTTAAAAATAGTAAATCATTTTTTTAAATTCCAGAAAAATTTGAGAATCCTTGTAGGCTCATATTCTATCAAAATCCAGAAGATGAGAAGTTTTGGAATTAGTTTGCTATTTTTTCTAAAAATGATTAAGTTATGAATAAAAATAAATAAATAGTTAAATGATGTCTTTAATGAGAAAAATATGATTTTTATGCTTGAATACTCATAATATATCATATCCTGACTATCTTAGAGCACTTTGGCAATTTATGATAAGAAAATATTATTTATGACCTTTTATGGATATTAAATAAGAGGTTTAATAAAGGATGAACAATTAGAATAAATTTTTTTATTAATCCAATAAATTATTAAAATATTATTATGATATTAATAATATTAGAATATGATATTGATAAGTAAATAAAAATATTAAGATTAAAATTTCTTTAAAATATTATTAAATGGTTAATAATATTTGATTTAAGCATTGATAAATGATTAAAGTATTATTAAATGATTAATAATATTAATAATGGAATAAGATATTATTAAATGATTAATAATATTAGTAAATGAATAAAATATTAGTAAATGATTAAAAGTATTATTAAATGATTAATGATACTAAAGCATAAGTAAGATATTATTAAGGTAATAATATTAATGCATAATTAAAATATTATTAAGAGGATTAATAATATTAGTAAGGTATTAAAAAATTATTAAGATGTTAATAATATTAGTAAGCGAATGAAAGTATTATTAGGGAACTAATAATACTAAGAGGTGAATTAAATATTATCAAGATTAATAATATTAAGTTATTATTTAATAGTAACATTATTAAGACAGGATAATGTTTATAAGAACTAAATGTAATGTATAATATTTATGTGATTACATAATCTAATGTTATACTATGACTAATTGAAATATTAACTATAGGTCTTTCAAAGGAAGATAATTTAATTGCATAGTGGATATAAATTAATTGCGTAGCCGTAATCTACAGACGAGGCAAGTTTCCTAACTCAAACTCGAGTTATTATTTTCAAAGCATATTAGTGAATAATTATTGATGATTATTTACATCTATAATGATTATTGAAATTCACACTTTGTGCAATTGAATTTCTGTTCTACTATTATTGAACTGTGAATTAAATTAAAGTTCTTCATTCACAAATTGTTTATGAGATAGATCTATGTTAATTGTATCAGCTAGATCAAGCATGTTTAAATTTGTTAAATCAAATGTGTTTTAAAAAGTTGTTCTTATTAAATTGATATGATAAGAACTCTTGACTGAGAAAAGGACGAATTTGATTAAGGCATGATATCAATGCCAGATTATTAAGTGTTTATGCATAAATCACAAGGTATGAAAGGCTGATCCCCTTGAATAACAAAACTTATTAAGAGGTCCAGTTTAAATAATTGAGCACCTTGGCAAATGTTCATGGTTATTTCAAAACCACTCAGTTCATGTTATTAAATTATTCGAATATTCAATTGTTGATTATTAATTCATGTTCCTTCATGATTGTTGAACATTGAACGCAAAATTTCTTTCTAAGTCATGATATATCTCCCTTGTATATAAACTTGCTAAGCAAATTAGTTGCTTACCCTTGCTATATCATGACATCTATTTCAGTTATGCCCGAAGGATCCAACACGAAAGACAAGGGCAAGGGCAAGATCCAGGAGTAGCTTAGAATGAATGTTAATTTAATTATTATCTGATGGAATTTCTTATAAACCTTTCGTAATATGAATGGTGTGTTTAAAGTTAAGGTTATGAAAACCTTGGGACCATGTTATGAGACTTTATTATAATGAACAATGTATGTTTATTATTCCGTTATAGTTATAGAATGCTTGTGATGATGATAGATCGTGAGCGCCGAGTCTGAGGTTAGAGAACCTGGATTTGGGGGCGTCACAGGTTGGTATCAAAGCCGTAGGTTATAAACATTCGGAATGCGAAGCCTAGGTTATAACCTTAGTAGAAAACTCTTATAGAGTATGTTAGGAGACAGATTGTGGAAATTCATCGAGTTTGTGTTGTACTTAATAAAATATTATTTCATTTTATCAATGAATATATTTTATTGTGGTACTGATGTTGGTTTTATTTATGGTGTTTGTAGGATGTCTGACGAGCGCCAAGGCAGTCACTCAGTAGATCAGGATCCCATTGAGCATGAGGTCACAGAAGAAGCCCCTCATGGTCCTCTGATAGAGGATTTATTGAGGAGAATTAGTCAATTGGAAGGCAGGGTGGGAGAACTGGAGGTTGAAAACCACACACTCCAGTTCACAGAAGGTCAATACAAGGAGGCGGCTTATCAAGCCCATATGGAGGTAGTCGAGCAGAAGGGAAAGTTGGATGAGTCTCAATTGCAAGTTCGGATGCTGAAGGTACAGCTAGAGCATGACAAGGCAAAGTTCGGAGAGCTGAGCATAGAGCATCTGGCGATGAGGGGCGAGTTTGACGTGGAGATTGCAGACATATTCGCGTGATGGAGGCATTTTATGAGTCAGCCCAGCGGGTGGACCAATTGGAGATAGCACTGCAGGCCGTGAAGGTCAGGGCCGAGACTTTAGGACTGGTGCTAGACGCAGCGTATGAGGGCCATCGCAGTGGGACTAGGAGGGCATAGTTTGAGATAGGAGAGTCGAGCCGATCCGTTTGACGTAGAGTTATGGAGGGGTTATTTCCCCAGGAGCCTGTTCAGGTGACCCAGCAGGGCCACCAGTGATGATTATGTGATGACCCAACTGTAGATAGATGCATTAGTACCCTTTTTGTGTAATAGGGTTTTATGATGATGTAAACCTCAACAGGTGTGAGGTAGTAGGTAGTTAGGTAGTATCCCTATTTGTGTTTGTAGGGAAGTATCATTTTGAGTTAATCCCATCTTTTGTGTTTAAAATGGGATAGTAGTTTTTATAAAAATATACCTGTAGTAATCATGTGAGACACTGAAGATTGGTATATGAATATAAATGCATTGTTATTATGATATGTGTTGAAAAATTTAAATAGTAAATTGTCTATTTAATGTTATGTGAATCCAGTAGACTGAATTGAAAATTTTTTTTAAAGTAAACTTAACCCACTAATCAGGGAGAAAGACTTCCAAATCTTGGTAATTTTAAAACTCTCACATAATGATCATATGATTGTTTGGATACAGTAGCATATTACATGATAAGTACTTATATGATAATAAAACCCGAGTAACGTGTTAGAATTTTGTTTCATTAGATAATGCCGCCCAGACGTGTACTAAGGAACCAAGAGATCGAAGAGTCAGTTAATAATGCAGCGGGAGCTCAACCAAACCCAATGCAAGACTTTATCAACATGATGGCTAAAGCTATGAGGAATCAAGCTCAACCTGCAGGAAATCAGGCGGGAAACCAACTAGCTAACTTTAAGGACTTCAAGGCAGTAGGACCACCGGAGTTTAGAGGAATAACAGACCCGATAGAGGCCCAGACATGGATGAAGGAAATTGAGAAGGCCTTAATTATTACTAGAGTAGAAGAAGAGCAGAAAATAATTTTTGCTACCTACTTAATGAAGGGTGAGGCTAACTATTGGTGGGAGGCCAACCAGAACAAAGCCGGGACTGTAATCGTGACTTGGGAAGCGTTCAAGACGTTGTTCTTTGGGAACTACTTCCCTGAGAGTACACAAGCAAGAATGGAGATCAAGTTTTTGGAATTGAAACAGGAGAATATGTCAGTGTCAGAGTACGCTGCGAAGTTCAATGAATTGGCTAGATTCACTCCACATCAGGTGGACACGGAGGTGAGGAAAGCAAGAAGGTTCGAAAATGGACTAAAGCCGTGGATTTATAGTAAGGTAGCAGTTTTACAAATCATGTCATTCTCAACTCTGTTGGAGAAAGCTCTCATAGCGGAAGGTGGAAGCGAAGCGGTCTCAAAGTACAATCGGGAGAAGAACAAGAAGAAAGTAGAAGGTGGGAATCAGAATGTTAGCAATGGCGGTAGCAACAACAAGAAGCGGAAATGGAGCAGTGGGGGTAGTAATTTGGAGATTCAGCAAGGAAGTGCACAACAAAAGAAGTTAGTGTGTGGAAACTGTGGAAAGGGTCACTCGGGAGAGTGCTTGAAAGGAAAAACGGTATGTTATACCTGTGGACAAGAAGGGCATACCTCACCCAATTGTTCTAAGGTGAAGAAGGGAGGTTGTTTTAACTGTGGTGAATTGGGACATAGGATCAAGGATTGCCCAAAGAAGAAAAGTATGGATGGCAAAAATGGTAACAGAGGCAATAACACTAGGACAACCAGTGGAGGACCAGCCCATCCAAACAAGCCAATAGCGAGGACATTCAATATGACAGTGCAAGATGCCGTGGCATTCAGAGAGGTTGTGTCAGGTATAATTCCGATCAACGATATAAATGCCTATGTGTTATTTAATTCGGGAGCTTCATGTTCTTTTGTATATGATGAATTTGCTCAAAGATTAAGTTTACCTCGTGAACTATTAGAACACCCAATGAATGTAGAAGTAGCAAACAAAGAAATTATCCCTATAGACTACATACATAGGAACTGTTGTGCTAATGTAAGAGGGTTTAAGCTTAACGTGGATTTGATACTGATTCGTCTTGGAGAGTTTGATGTAATCCTCGGGATGGATTGGTTATCAAATTACAGAGCGGTCATTGACTGTAAGAAAAAGTGCGTACACCTAAAGACTCCAAATAAGTCAAAGGTGGTATTTCATGGCAGTAAATCGTCAAGACAATCTTGTTGTCTGACGATGATGCAAGCAAAGAAGTTGTTTAGGAAAGGTTGTATAGGTTATTTGGCTCAGGTTGTGGATACCCGCAGAGTCGAGGGTGAATTGGGTCAGATAACTATTGTAAGGGAATTCGTTGACGTCTTCCCAGATGAGATTCTGGGATTGCCACCAGATAGAGAGATAGAGTTTGTTATAGATTTGGCACCAGGGACATCACCGGTATACAAAGTGCCGTATCGTATGGCTCATGTAGAAATGAAGGAACTAATGATTCAACTACAAGAATTGTTAGATAAGGGATACATTCGACCGAGCGTATCACCGTGGAGAGCACCAGTCTTATTCGTAAAGAAGAAGGATGGGTCATTAAGGCTTTGTATCTACTACCAGGAGTTGAACAAGGTCACCATTAAGAACAAGTACCCGTTGTCCAGGATCGACGATTTGTTTGATCAGTTGAAGGGGCGAAATATTTTTCAAAAATTGACTTGAGGACCGGTTATCACCAACTGAAGGTGAGGCAGGAGGATGTTCCAAAGACGGTATTCAGAACTCGGTATGGACACTTTGAGTTTCTGGTAATGTCTTTTGGGTTGATGAATGCACCAGCAGCATTCATGGACTTGATGAACAGAGTGTTTAAATAATATTTGGATAAGTTTGTTGTCGTCTTCATCGATGACATTCTGGTATATTCAGAGACAGAGGAAGAGCACGCTGAACATCTAAGGATAGTGTTGGAGACGTTAAGGAGGGAGAAGTTGTATGCAAAGTTCTCCAAGTGTGAGTTTTGGTTGCAGAGAGTGCAGTTTTTGGGTCACGTTATCAACAAGGATGGTGTTTTGGTGGATCCAGCAAAGGTAGAAGCGGTTATCAACTGGGAACAGCCAAAGACGCAGACAAAAATTAGGAGTTTCTTGGGATTAGCAGGATACTATCGGAGATTCATCCAAGATTTTTCGAAGATAGCATCACCGTTGACCAACCTTACCAGAAAGACAGTGAAGTTCATTTGGACGGAGAAATATGAAGAGAGTTTCATGGAATTGAAGAAGAGGCTCAGTCAGACACCAGTGTTGACTTTACCAGACAACACGGGAGGATTTGTAGTGTATAGTGATGCATCACACAAGGGTTTTGGCTGTGTACTGATGCAGCATGGCAAGGTCATTGCGTACGCTTGACGTCAGCTGAAGGACTATAAGAAGGGTTATCCGACTCATGACCTGGAATTAGCAGTAGTAGTTTTTGCCTTGAATATTTGGAGGCACTATTTGTATGGCGAGAAGTGTGAGATATATATGGATCACAAAAGTCTGAAGTATATCTTCACGCAGAAAGAGCTAAATATGAGGCAGCGCCGATGGCTAGAATTGATCAAGAATTATGATTGTGAGATTCTGTACCATCCAGGAAAAGCAAATGTAGTGGCAGATGCCCTGAGCAGAAAAGACAGAGAGAAGTTACTGAAGTTGACCATTCAAGAGGAATTGGTGAAAGATTTTGAACGACTTGACTTAGAGGTTAAGTATCCGATGGGAGACCAACAAGAAATTATTTACAGTGACAGCGAGCCCGACTCTATTAGATAAGGTTAAAGAGGCTCAAGAGAAGGACGAAGATTGCGATAGCATCAAGAAGCGGTTAGCTGAAGGGGATGAATTGAAATACAAGATTGATGGCACCGGACTGCTGAGATTCGAAGGGCGAATTTGGGTACAGCTAGTACCAGAACTAAGAGAAGAGATTTTGCAAGAAGCGCACAGTACGAGGTACTCAATACACCCAAGAAGCACAAAAATGTATCAAGATTTGCGTCAACACTTTTGGTGGCCAAGCATGAAGAGAGAGGTTGTCAAATGCATCAGCAAATGTCTAACTTGTCAGAGAGTCAAGGCAGAGCATCAACGACCGAGTGGATTACTACAGCCTTTAGAGATTCCAGAGTAGAAGTGGGAGCATATCACGATGGATTTTGTGGTGAAACTTCTAGTAACGCAAAAAGGACACGCCGCCATATGGGTGATTGTAGATCGTCTTACGAAGTCAGCTCACTTCTTGTCGATCAAGATTAGGTATAGTTTGGACCAGCTAGCCAAATTATATATCGAAGAAATTATCTCGAGACATGGCGTACCAGTATCTATTGTGTCGGATAGGGATCCGTGATTCACATCAAACTTCTGGAAGAGTCTTCAGGAAAGAATGGGGATGCAACTATGGATGAGCACCGCGTATCATCTGCAGACCGATGGGCAAAGCGAGAGAACGATTCAAACACTTGAAGACATGCTCAGAGCTTGTGTGATGGACTTCAAGGGTAGCTGGGAGGATTATCTTCCATTAGTAGAGTTCGCATTCAATAATAGCTATCACGCCAGCATCGAAATGCCGCCGTACGAAGCACTGTATGGAAGGAAATATAAAACGCCCTTATGTTGGGATGAAGTGGGTGAACGTCGACTGTTGGGACCAGAACTAGTGCAGCGGACTATAGAGATCATTAAGGTGATAAGAGCCCGACTGGTAACAGCTCAAGATCGTCAGAAGAAGTATGCAGACTTATATCGCCAGAAGAGAGATTTTGAGGAGGGAAGCCATGCATTTTTAAAAGTATCTCCCTGGAAAGGGAAGATAAGGTTTGGAAAGAAAGGTAAACTGAGTCCGAGATTTATTGGACCTTTTGAGATCTTGAGGAAGATAGGCGAAGTGGCGTACGAGGTAGCTTTACCTCCTAAACTGGAACATATTCATAATGTGTTTCATGTGTCAGTGCTACGACCATACAAGCCTGATTACAAGCACGTGATATCGTACGAGCCAATTCAGGTCGAAAAGGATTTGTCGTACGAGGAAATTCTGGTTGAAATTTTAGATAGAAAAGAACAGAAATTACGAAATAAGGTTATACATTCTGTAAAAGTTCTTTGGAGGAACCACAATGCTGAAGAAGTTCGTGGGAACTCGAAGAAAAGATGAGGGAAAATTATCCACATCTTTTTGAGTAACCCTATATGTAATTTCGAGGACGGAAATCTTATAAGGGGGGAGGATGTAATAATTGTGAATTTTAAGTCACTATATATGTATGTACATTATTGATGTTTAAAACTTTGTGTTATATAGTGATTCAATATGTGACAACATATGTGAAGTGGTGCATGGATCAATTAACATATATATTATAGTTATGGGGATATATATATATATATATATATATATATATATATATATATATATATATATATATACATGTATAGATTTCATTAAGAATGGAAGCTTTGTAATCTAATTATATATTAGGTGAGGCAATTAAATAACCTAAGGGTTATGGTAATAAGGAAATGTTAGTATTTAATATGTATACTAACTTAAGTGGATAATTTTGTTATTTCAAGTGACTAATAATTTTAAACCAATTTCTAGTAAACCTAATTAGGTTATGAGCTAAAGTCACATGTATAAGTAATTAAATTTTATAAGATTGGGAATGGAAACCCTAAATAAATAATTTGGGTAACATATATTAAAATTGTTAGACTATGTTTATTACATGGCCCAAAACAATTAAAGGAGAAGCCCAAAAGAAATAAAATGCTAGCCCAAACTTAGCCCACTTGATTAAGGGTATTTTAAACATTTGATTTATCTAATTTATGCATTAAAATAAAAGCTAAATGAAGGAATTAGTGGGCATATATATAGCTGGCCACATTAGCCTTTTTAAGGCAAGAATATTAAGCTAATCAAGTTCTATAAGTAGAAGTCTTACACACAAGAACAAGTGTGTCATGCTCCCATTGGTGGACAGCTTAATTAGCAACCTTAATGGAATGATTAGGCATGATTAGGAAGGGATAAGGCTAACCCTTTTGTCCAAGGGGCAAAAGAAATATGTAGGATATTAGCATTCCACTCCAATTCACCAACATAATATCTATCTTATTTCATTTTACTCCTCCACCATTCTTCTTCTTCTTCTATTTTCTCCCAACCCATCAAAACACAAAGCTTAGCAAGGGAGAGAGAGGAAAAGTTCAGATTCTAGAGAAGGAGAGGAGTTTTTTGTTCATGCATTCTAAATTTATAACCTACTTTGGAAGAACAAGAAGGATAACAAAGAAAACTAGGTGAGGTTCTCTTCCATTCTTTTTCTTATTCTTATTCTATTTTGGTTTTTACCTCAAAATATATGGGGGTTATGGTCTAATACTCAAAGTAACCTAGTTATACATTTCTCATGTGTAGGACCAAGTATCTTGTGTATTAGAATATAGATTTAGAGGAAGGAAATGAGCATATGTTCTCCAAGGGGTGAACCCTTGTTTTTCTTCCACTAAATCTTGTGTAACTCAAGTTTTCCAACTTAGATTTGTGATCCGTCGAAGGGGGGTGCTAGATACATGAGTTATCTAGTAAACCCAAGTGATAGAACATAAATCTAGCAAGTTTTGAAACCTTTTGGGTTGTTTTCCCCAATACAGTCCACTTTGAATGTTAAGGGTTCAAAATCCTAAAATAGTTACTGTTTCCGTTTTTCTTGGGACTGTTTCGGACAATTGCATATCTTTTAAAATTCTGGGAAAAATCACAGAGGCACCTTGAGAAGTTATCTACATGTAGGAAAAAGAACAGACACGTTTCGAGTTATAGTTTGTGCGTAATGACTATTTCCGTAAAGGATTCCTAAATATTTACCTTCAAAATATCTCACTGTGTATACACTGGAAAATTTCGAAAGTTTTACAGTAGGTTCATATATGTTAGGAGAGCAAACCCTGAAAATTTCAGATTTTTCTGAGCAAAACTCAATTTATGAAAAATGAAGCAAGATCTGAGTGTTTTGGGAACTTTAAAAATAGTAAATCATTTTTTAAAATTTCAGAAAAATTTGGGGATCCTTGTAGGTTCATATTCTGTCAAAATCCAGAAGATGAGAATTTTTAGAATTAGTTTGCTATTTTTCCTAAAAATGATTAAATTATGAATAAAAGGAAATAAATAGTTAAATGATGTCTTTAATGAGAAAAATGTGATTTTTATGCTTGAATACTCATAATATATCATATCCTGACTATCTTAGAGCACTTTGGCAATTTTTGATAAGAAATATTATTTATGACCTTTTATGGATATTAAATAGGAGGTTTAATAAAGGGTAAACAATTAGAATAAATTGTTTATTAATCCAATAAAATATTAAAATATTATTATGATATTAATAATATAAGAGTATGATATTGATAAGTAAATAAAAATATTAAGATTAAAATTTCTTTAAAATATTATTAAATGGTTAATAATATTTGATTTAAGTATTGATAAATGATTAAAGTATTATTAAATGATTAATAATATTAGTAATGGAATAAGATATTATTAAATGATTAATAATATTAGTAAATGATTAAAAGTATTATTAAATGATTAATGATACTAAAGCATAAGTAAGATATTATTAAGGTAATAATATTAATGCATAATTAAAATATTATTAAGAGGATTAATAATATTAGTAATGGATTAAAATATTATTGAGATGTTAATAATATTACTAAGTGAATGAAAGTATTATTAGGGAACTAATAATACTAAGAGGTGAATTAAATATTATCAAGATTAATAATATTAAGTTGTTATTTAATAGTAACATTATTAAGACATGATAATGTTTATAAGAACTAAATGTAATGTATAATATTTATGTGATTACATAATCTAATGTTATACTATGACTAATTGAAAGATTAACTATAGGTCTCTCAAAGGAAGATAATTTAACTGTATAGTGGATATAAATTAATTGCGTAGCCGTAATCTACAGACGAGGTAAGTTTCCTAACTCAAACTCGAGTTATTATTTTCAAAGCATATTAGTGAATAATTATTGATGATTATTTACATCTATAATGATTATTGAAATTCACATTTTGTACAATTGAATTTCTGTTCTACTATTATTGAACTGTGAATTAAATTAAAGTTCTTCATTCATGAATTGTTTATGAGATAGATCTATGCTAATTGTATTAGCTAGATCAAGCATGTTTAAATTTGTTAAATCAAATGTGTTTTAAAAAGCTATTCTTATTAAATTGATATGATAAGAACTCTTGACTGAGAAAAGGACGAATTTGATTAAGGCATGATATCAATGCCGGATTATTAAGTGTTTATGTATAAATCACGAGGTATGAAAGGTTGATCCCCTTGAATACCAAAACTTATTAAGAGGTCCAAATTTAAATAAATGAGCACCTTGGCAAATGTTCATGGTTATTTCAAAACCACTCAGTTCATGTTATTCAATTATTCGAATATTCAATTGTTGATTATTAATTCATGTTCCTTCACGAATTTATACTATTGTTGAACATTGAACACAAAATTTCTTTCTAAGTCATGATATATCTCCCTTGTATATAAACTTGCTAAGCAAATTAGTTGTTTACCCTTACTATATCATGACATCTATTTCAGTTAAGCCCTAAGGATCCAACACGAAAGACAATGGAAAGGGAAAGATCCAGGAGTAGTTTAGAATGAATATTAATTTAATTATTATCTACTGGAATTTCTTATAAACATTTTGTAATATGAATGATGTGTTTAAAGTTAAGGTTATGAAAACCTTGGGACCATGTTTTGAGACTTTATTATAATGAACAATGTATGTTTATTATTCCGTTATAGTTATAGAATGCTTGTGATGATGATAGATCGTGAGCGCCGAATCTGAGGTTAGAGAACCTGGATTTGGGGGCGTCACAAGAGTGAATAATACCCTATGAGTAGTACTTCGGGAATAGTACCCCGTGAATAGTACCCCGACATGAACAGATTAAAAATTATTAAGAATGCTCAGAATAATATTTTCATGAAAAGATACTGGATGAAGCGCAAATTTCAAGGATATTCTACTAATTTCAAGGAGTATAAAAGCCATACTTTAACAAAATGAGTGTAGAATTCAGAATCTGAAACGAAATAATATTACTTATATACTACAGAGTATGGAAAAAAATATTATTTCTTACAAATATTGAACCAAAATAATATCCCTTACCTTAAAAAGGAGAGTATTCCGACTGGTATAGTAAGGATATTCTTGAAGAAAACATGTACTTTTTTCTACACTCAAAGCTTCCTAAAACTCGAAAGAAATACGCTCAATATTATAGAAGAAGAATTTTATGATTCTGATGTGATTTTCAATTCTAAACTAAGCATCCTATTTATAGAAAAATGGAAGGATACTATTTGGATGCACAGTAAAGGAAAAATCATGGATTGCACAGTACTTTTTATACGAAATCACGTGCGCCGACTAAAAATTTTCTGATTTTACTATGCAGTCACTATGTAAACACTATGTAGGCACTATGCAAACACTATGCATAATAAAATATAATATATTCTATTTTTCATAAAAAAAAATAAAACTTATTATATAACATGCATAGTACTCCACCCGTGAAAACCAAATCCTCCCCCTGACATTTCATCCAACATGTGGGCCCCATCTTATATTATATATATAAATATAATACTTATAAATGCATATACTGAATAACTTTCTACCGATTATTTTAAAAAATGAGTAAGTGGGGGGCATATAATAAGCAAAATTTATAATAAATACTTCACAAAATATCCCCTCCATATTTTTAACAACATTTATTCGTTATTATTATAACTGGCAATATTAACAACTAGATCGTTCCAAGGAAAGAGTGGGCTTTTCGATAAGGATTTCTCCCTATTGGTGCACAATTAGGTGACCAAATCCCTTTTCTCGACAGAACTTTCTAGACATTGTTAATTGTACAAATAATAATATGAATAACTTGTCGTCTCAATTATTGATTTAATAATATAAAATATTGTGCATATGATACTATGACAATAATTGAATCAATAATGTGAGATACTATACATCAATTAATGTAACAATAATTTAATAAAACTGAGTGACTTCTCACTTAAGCATCAATAATCAATGCCGTGTGCTACTATACAACTACGCGTATTCCTGTACCTTTATCACCGAGTATTTCAATAGTTAACGGTAAAACTTTCGCCGTTATTTTTATAAAAAGATATTTTTGTCGTTTTCTAACTCCGACAATAATTCCGTTGTGGGGTCCTCCAATGATTGTGTCGCCGTACGAATATTCCCTGTTAAAACGAATATTTTCCGACCAATCGAATATTTTATAACAGCTTGCTTACTTTGCAAAATTTACGAATATTACCCACAACTATAACATTATAACAAATTCACACCGTAATATTCAAAAATGATATTTAGAGAAAAATTCATTTTTATTCATAAAAGTCGAGGTCTTACATCGTAACTTAATCGTTATAAGTCGGAATTGGCTCGTTCAAAAGCCGTTATCTCACATATCTTGTATACTACGATTTCATTAGGACAACTTACGTTTCCGAATCTGTTAACATTAAATTCACCGTTTAAATTTTCTATTACGCGTTCGTTAAACGTTCGTGAACGTTCATAGCTTGTTTCTTCATTTTAAGGCAGAATTTGACCATTCTTGAGTCCACAACTCTTAAATGCAAAGTTCTACTATATGCCATTGAAAACTAAGGTTTCCAAGTTAAACGATAACTTTTTACTTTCATTCCGAGAATTTCACGATTTCGACGATTATCGTCTAATCTCGTAAATTTTGCCATAACTTCGTTACTTGAGATTTTTACTCCGTTCAAAATGGATTCATTCCATTATCCAAACATCCATCATACTAAACAAATATATATCATATAATCCTATAAATGATGGTTTTAAGCTTGTCCATCAACAACATAAGATAAATTTTAATGTTTTCTTCATTAGTTCATATTTCTATGTTTATGATTACACTTACAACATGATTATTAATGTTTAAATCCACTACTAGCCATCCTTGTTACTCTTTATGATACATGCTCCACCAATAACCACTTCTTTATTAAATCTATAAATAAAGAGATGAAGATTAAAAGTTAACATTCATTACCTTTGATGTTCTAGCTTTCTTCTTCTTCTTCTTGAATTAATTAAGATAACTCTCACTTCTTTCTCAATATGATTGTTCTAAGTGTTGGTGGAAATTAAACAACCAACAAAAGACTAATTAAGCTTCCTATTTATAAGCTTTGCAAAGTGAGGTCAAATGTGTCAAAAAGCCACCCACCTCCTTACTATTCAGTACTTACTACAAAAGCTACCTCCTTTACTTGGCCACCAAGTGGCCAACCATGACTCACCACAGGGGACCCACATGGCTGGCCCCATGGGTTTTTCTCACCTGGTGACCCATCGGTTTGATCCACGGGTTCGGTTCTTGGTTTAATTAACTTTGGGCCTAACATTGGACTTGAATTAATTATCTTTGGGCCTTAACATAATTCACTTGGACTTGCCAAATTTCATATCCAAATCTTACTACTCCATTAATAATGATTTAGGCTTTTACCGTATAATCTTCATATTCTTCTCGTATACTAGTTCGTATAACATTCAACATATATATTATGTTATCTTTCATATATACTTATACAATACCTTGTATTATACTCGTATTCATTACCTCGTATAATAACTTTCTTATTATACGATCATCAATTATCCAAATATTCACTTTCCCTAACATTCTCGAACTTAGTACGCAGGCAAAAAATTGCGTTTGTCATAACTGAATTATTATTAGATAATTCATCATTTCTTATCATTCTATCGTTACGTATTTCTTGAAAGTTCAAAAATAATTCTCGAGCAGAAATTAATGAATAGTGTTTTACGGAGAATTTCTCGGAAAGCTTTTATTTTCGTCTTGGAAATTCAAACACTTTATTTCTAGTACTTAGCCAGAAAACTACGATTATATCTCTCTTTTAGGTTATGGAATAACCTACATTTCGCTAACTCGTTATAAATAACATATATTATAATTTTATTCATTATTTATTCAAATAAAATTATTTTACATTATAATCCGATTTTCTCGGTTGTTACAGATATTAAAACATCAAGAATGAAAAGGAAAACTAACATGACTTAATTAAGAATGATTCTTGATATTAAGCTACTTATGTGTCCAAGGAAATAATTATACTCTGATATAATCAATTCCAATGAAAAATATTATTTTGTGATAAATAAGGTACATGATGTGTACTACTATGGATATTTGAATTACATGGAACCTCTATTTTTGATGATGTGAGTGCTATATATTTTGCTAACCCAAATAAAAGTTATAGATAAAGTCCATATATACTACCAGGTAATATGAACCCATATTAAATGGGTTATGTGAGCATGCAAATATACTATTTTAAATTTTAGTAATTATGGACCCATGTCTTACTTAAAGAGGTGTAAAAAGAGTCCAAGTTATATAAGTGGTCCAAATGATTTTTCATGTAAATTTGCAAGCCTTCTTTATTTTATTAAAATATGTTATAAGCATACTAAGCCCAAATTAAAGCCATATCTTTTCCTTTTCTTATCCAATTCGACAACCCACTTTGAGAGGGGATAAGAAACTGAGTTTGGGATTAGTTAGTTCATTAGTCAGTTAGTTGGTTACTATTCAGTTAGTAACTATGTTATATAGGTTGGCTGATAGGAGTAAGATAGGGGCCAAGTAGGGTGTCTCAAGCTCAGTCTAATAGCAGGCAACTGACTATTGTGTCAGGGGGATGAATAGAGACCATAACATAGCTATGTAGAGCAATGATGGAATGCATGTTAGGGGCCAAGTAGACTGTTGAGAGAGAGATTAAAATCAACCATATATGGCAGCACACGACACCCCAATCCAGTTGGCTACGTATAATCTTTGAGCTCCAAAATTAATAGCAGTAGAGAGAGTGAAGGAGAGCCACAGTTGGGAAGTAAGAAGAACTGAGCAGCCCAACACCATTAGCCTCTAAGAGCCCAGCAAAGTAAGTCATTCAGGCCTTTTCCATTGCTTTTCCATGTCATATTGATAGTAAATTAGATTGTAATGGGTGAATGACTTGAATATGCATTACATGTATATAGATGGATTGCACCCTGCGTGTTTGATAAAATGCCAAAGTGTTGACTATTATGTGCTAAAGGCATGTTAGCTATGCAAATAAGTCCAAAACCATGTCCATAGGCTAAGATAATAAACCTATGTATACATGTATGCTTATATGCTAAAAGGAGAATGAATAAGATTAACTTGAATAGCTAAGAGGTTTCATGCTTAAAACTTAAGTGAAAAGAGGACTGTTTTGGTCAAGTTCAGAACCTGAAATTATATGAAAATATAGATGTCATAGAATATCTATAAGATGCATTTAAAAAGTGACCATTAACTTAGTGGACGTTCATATTGAGTGTTGCTCAATTTTCATGTCAAACCATAAAAAGTAAGCTTTATAATAGCAATGAACACCAAAATGAAGCACCGCCATACCTGAACCATGTAGACAAGTTTCAACAGTTATAATGTAGCATAATTAAGCTACACAAGCTATAAAAACCAAGTCTAAAATGTTTTGAACATTAGACTTGTCAAAAATCTCATTTTTAGCCTGAAAATTGACTATTTTGAAGAAATCTTAACACCTGAACTTATAAGACTATGATGAACCTATATAAAGATGCTAATGTATGCTTATAATGGTTCCCAAACTTTGTCAAGACCAAATCTAGCAAGAAAACCAAGTTAGAATCTATTTTCAAGCTTAAAGTGAGTTTTTGATAGGTCAAAATTGATTAAGTGATTAAATAAAGTGTGGTGATGTTAAAAGTATCCTTAAGTAACTTAAATACACATGCCTAGACTATCCAAGTAGCCAAAACTGGAAAAAAATGGAAAAGTATCAAAATTAGTTTTTGAGAAAAAGTGTTAAACTGTCTAGTTTGAGCCTCAGTTAAAGTAGGCCTAACTGAGATGAATGAGGAACCTAAACCCTTATTAAAATACCTTGATATGTGGTCTAGAAGTAGAGCTAGATGGTTGAGCTAAAAGCTTAACCAAGAAATTCAAACAAATCATTAAAGTAGGTAGTAAATTCAATTCTACTACAATTGGATAGTAGAGTGAAAATAGTATAATGAAAATCATGGAGTGAAAATAGTGGAGTGAAAATCGTAGAGTGAAAATAGTGGAGTGAAAATCGTAGAGTGAAAATAGTAGAGTGAAAATCATGGAGTGAAAATTGTAGAGTGAAAATCGTGGAGCGAAAATCGTGGAGTGAAAATAGTAGAGTGAAAATCGTAGAGTGAAAATAGTAGAATGAAAATAGTAGAGTGAAAGCACTTATTTTGGCTTGCTGTTTTAAGAGGCTTTATTCAATTGTTCCATTGGTCCAATGATGGAATAAAATACTATAAAGTGAGATCTATAGGTATGCCCAAAGTTCAGATCTAAAAGCTTAATACAAAAATTCATAAAAATCATCAAAGTAGCCTTGAAAATCATAAAAATTACAGATTTTGCTAAGTAAGAAGATGTGTAAAACAACCTATTTAGGGTCTGTTTTTGAATTACTTAACTTGCTAGTTTTAAAGACCTAAACCAATAAAAAAAATACTATGATATGAGGTTTATTAAATTGCACAAATGGGAGGTTCAAAAGGTTACCATAAAAATTGCTAAAAATCCCCAAAGGTACCTCAAAAATCATAATTTTTTGTTTTTGAGTTATATATTAAAAGTAAAGTTTAGGGATTTTAAATGTCTTAACAAGACTAAATAAGATAATAAAAGTATTTTATGATCTAAGATTTATATCATGACATGTTTAGGGTGAATCAAGTATGCTTTGTGAGATATATGAATTTTATAGGTGATGTGTGTCTATGTGTGCTATTTGTATAAAAGTGTCATATAAACTAAGCTATAAAATGGTGTTGTGATAAACTATATGCCTATGTGTATTAAGTTATATTTACAAATAAAAGCTGAATGTATACTTTGCTAATGTTAGTAAATAATATACATGTTAGTTATTGGATATAACTTCAATAACATTTGTAGAGCTATGTGTATCAATAATATAGACCTTGTGCTCTAAGATAACTAAGAAAGCCAACACTGTATATATGTAGGCTACTCAGTGGCAAGTCACTTTCTTTATTAAGGTTTAAACTACGCAAGAGGCAAGTACATCAACCTTTCTTACTCAAATACGTTTATATTGCAAGTACTTGGTTTAAAAGCTTATCTTTTCAAGTTATTGAAAATATTGAACTGCAATACTTCAGATTCAATTATTTTTGTGATATTGAAAGTATGTCAATGCCATTATTTTGGCTAGACAAACGTTGAGATATAATGATATTATTCATTCATGAAAATCTCATTTAATGTTCTCCAAACCATTTTGTTGTGGTATGGACTCTTAAATAATGTTGTGAACGAACAACCCTTTTATAGGGGCATATAATGCCAAACATTATGATTTTGAATGATATGTAATGTGTTAATTAGGCTGTTATGTTGTGCACAATATAGGGTACTTAGGTTGATCCCCTAAAGTACAAGTCTAGGATATAGATCAGTTTTAATAACTGTTTGTATCCATGGATTGCATTGTTAGTACTGTCAATTCTAGTACAGAGTTCAATGGTCATTTGACCTTTCAGCATGCTAAAGCCTGATTTTCAGACTCAAAACTTTTAAAGAACTATTTTGTTCAGTATCTATTGATTTATATTCTCTTTACTATAAATATTTCTGTTCCATATATTCAACTGTTTATTTCCTTACCGAGCAAGCTTTTGCTCACCATTGTGTTGAATATAATGTTTCCAGTTAAAACCGAGAACGCTGGTACGTCCAGGAAAGATAAGGGAAAAGGCAAAGTTGCATAATAAATATTTATTAAGCGCTTGTGCTTATATGAACTTAAGTAGTTTGATGTAATAAATACTTTTAGTATTATGTTTTGTAATATTATTTGGTATTTAAGTTATGTAAATGTCTATAGAACTTGGGATTTAAGTAAAATATTTATGTAATCTAAGACAGGTTTAAGATAGTATTTTGATGAAATGAATGGTTATGTTAGTATCGTGAGCACTAAACCCGAGGTAAAAGTAACCCGAATTTGGGGGCGTCTCAAGTTGTTATCAAAGATGATAGGTTATAAACCTTAGGAATGGGGAAAAACCTTAGGATTATGACCTTAAGAGAAATAGTTAAACTCATTTCGAGTATAAGAGATGAATTCTGGGAATTCATTATTAAAGAAGATAAGAAGTTTAAATTATGTGATATGTGATTACTTAGTAATGTTATATAGAAACTTATTAAGTTTGTTAATGTAGTTTGTTAGATGCCTGAGATGGGAGAGTCCAGTAGAGTGAAGGAAGAGATAAAGCAAGAGGATCCAAAGGAGCAATTGGGGTTTTTTTTTCTAAAAGCCGCTACATAGAGGAAGCTGATGCCCTTATGGAGCTAACTTATAAGAATTGGGAGTTAGAGTCTCAAGTTCAAGAGCTAGAAGAAGAAAAGGAAGAACAACAGGCATCCCTAGTACTGTTTGATTATTTGGTTGTCCACACTATAGTAAAGATTGTGGAGTTGGGCCACGCTCTCTATGGCACTACTTATCAAAGAGAGGCCCTCAAGTAGGAAAACATAGTTCTTAGGCATGGGATAGAGATGTTGAAAGCTGAAAAGAGAAGGGTTGAACATCAGAGAGATAGGGCATTAGGCATAGCCCATGACCTAGAGGTTGAGGTTAGGGGCAGAGATGCCAAAATGGACAAGATGGATTATGTATTTGATACTACATTCGGACACTGGAAGCATAGAGTGCAGCTTCACCCAATAGATGAAGGTGGAAGTGAGCTGGTGCTGACTCACAAAAGGGTGATGGACATTGGGGACGAAGAGCTCAGCAGCGCCAAAAAGCGAGGCATGCTTCTCTAATAGTCTGTCTGGGCTATGATGATGTGTCTGTTTTGTATAGGTACCTATGTATTCGTTTATTAGTAGTATGTTAATATGAATAGGATGGACGTACCCCTCTTTTGTATATTAAGGGGATAATACTTTTGGAGCCCAACTTTTGTAGTTAAGGGCAGTTTAAATGTAAATCCCAACTATATGTAGTCAAAAAGGGATTAAAATGTTTATAGCAGTATGCAACGTGATGTACTGTGCTTAGCGCAACTTGAAAAAGCATATGAATATAAACATATATGTTTTTATGTTATAAAAGGATTTGTATACTTAATACAATGTGCAGTATTATAACTATTAAATGATAAATATATGATTAATAATAAAACTTATATTAAACAGAAAATGCCACCAAGATGGAGAGGAAGAGGAAGACTTGGGGCACAAACCCCATCAACTCAAGAGGAGTCTGTAAATAACTTGATGGGTCCAGAAAACCCTATGCAACAGTTTGTTGACTTGTTAACCCAAGCACTTCAAAGTAGGAATGTCGCACCGCCAGTAAACCCAAACCCTCCTGAAGGTCGTTTGACCACCCTTAAGGATTTTAAAGCAGTAGGACCCCCAAAGTTCAAGGGAACTAATAATCCGATAGAAGGTAAACGTGGGTAAATGAAATGGAAAAGGTATTCGAAGTTGTCAGAGTTGCTGAGGATTAGAAGACAACTTTTGACACTTTCATGCTGAAAGGGGATGTGACACCCCCAAATCTAGGTACTCCATTCCCACAGGATTTGGTGTTCACTTGATAAAAACATTCATATCTAACTACCCAATCATAATAAAATTGAATAATAAACCTTCCCATAAAGGATTACATTAATAAAATCTCTCAGGTTATCTAACCTTTACATACACTCATTCAAATGCGAAAAATTAAATAACTCCATTACAATCATTAAAATAAAGTCTGATAATAAAATATCAATATGATTACAAGTCTTCAATACTTGTTCATCTTTCCCTTTCCTTTACTGGTGCTAGGTACATCGATCTTCTCAACTTTAGCTGTAATGGTTATATAAACAAGAGTGAGCAAACAAGGCTCACTTGAAATGATAAGGAATAAAACTTTACAACATTTGTCAAATAATAGTCTCAATAGAACTGAACAATACGTTCTATTAATGAAAATCATGAAATACAACTGAGGGTCTTATGACCACGAACCATGTCCACAGTTATAAGTAATCTTTCAACATAAACTTTAATAGTCATAAGACTATAAGGACTCCTCGTACTTAGGGGGATCAGTCCTTCGTTCAATGTATTGTGCAAAAACATTTCAACGCTAAGCGTAAATCCCTAATAATAGGGTTGTTCATCTCAGTATTTAGAGTACAAGTCCGCACCAAAGAAAGTTTGGTTTGGATAAACTTCAATGGTAATTTAGAGTTTAACGATCATCAACTAAAGGATTAGTTGAATCAACAAGATTTGATAACATTACAGTTGATCACCAACAATATAGTATGGAACAATGAATAATCATAGATGAACTAACTACTTATTAAACTTATGCTTGGAAACAACTAAAACATAAGTATTGAATGAAACAGTAAACCTTGCTTGAACAATAATTAGCTAAGGTTATGATCTTATAAAATTAGAAACGAAATTACTGAACATACATTAACTGATAGCAAGCTGAAAATAAAACTTGCTCAACATGGTAATAAATGATGCAAAGTAATTGAAATACAACAGTTTAATATTAGAGACGAGAGTCCAAGAGTTTGCATTTATCATAAAAGAATAGAACTTAAGAAAACTTGCTTAACTATAAACAAGTTAGAACAACTCAACCATTACTAGAATTCAAAGCTTGCTTGAATAACATTAGAATTAGAGCTTGCTTGAATAAAGATTAAGAATAAAAGAATTTGCTTAATCAATGTTTAGAATAAGAAACTTGCTCAATGTAAAGAGATAAGGTTTAGAAACTTGCCTCGTGCGTAAGCTATAAATTACAACTTAAGTTCACCTACATATAGTATTAGAATTACAATATCTATTAGATATACTAACATCCACATTCCAAAATAATACTCACCTCTAGCTAAACTTGTTATTTTAGAACAAGTCTTACCTTACCATTCATATTTCAGAATCACAAGTGTACATTTCATAACACTTATTCATTATTCATTAAGTTTCTTAAATCATACATATCATTTTCACAACTTACTAACTTTAAATTATAGAGTTACTAACCACATGATACTATTCTGTTTTAACCCTTACATTACATGTTTCTCACATTAATACATCACTAAACTGGGTCTGGCAGACTACTGGCGCGGCCGCGCTAAATTTGCCTAGGATTACTGCGCGCCCGCGCTATGCACTAGTTCCAGTTTTGCAAAACGTGATTCGACACAGTTCTTAAGCCAACTAACACGAATTTCACCCATAAAACAATAAATTAAGCATATGTAATTGGTATAGAACTAACACAAATATAATTCCTTACATATTCAACCATTTAACACAATTAAACAACAACTTCAACTAATTTAAATTCTTAAATTTTATGTTTTCATATAAAAACACTATTTTTGACATTCTTTACAAAAATCATTACTGTGATCATAATTCTTGTCCAAATTAACTCATTCAAACTACGTTATCTTTGTTTCTTAATGGACTAGCATAATCAAGACTCAATTTACAGATTAACATACAAATTAACCACTAACTTTTGTACTTTCATAGCCATATGAAAAATATTCACTATAAAATACTTTTCTTCATTTTTAAACCGTAATTAACATAACAAATTCTTATCTAAACACTAGTTCTAGCATCACAAACCCATACAATCACCATAATTTAGTTGTATAGCAACAAGTCGAAAAGATGGAATTCACAGAATATAAAAATTGTTGTCGTGAAACATATATATGTGTATATATATATATATATATATATATATATATATATATATATAATATCAAAGTTATGAATAATACCTTCAATTAACTTGAACAATCTTTGCTAACACCACAAAAATTGCTTGAAAACTCTGAACTTTCTCTCAAATTCTCTCACAAACTCTCTGTATTTTCTTAGGCGTAGCAAACCACTAGAATGCGTAAACAAACTGATAACCAAGCCAATAACAATATACGTAAAATAAAACCGATAGGCCATAATAAGCGTACTTAATATAATATCAGTTACTAAATATAACGTATATATTATAAATTTATTTTATTTAATTTATTTTACTTATTTTATTTACTATAATAAAATTTAAAAATTCAAAAGCCATAAGGCTTTGTTTGGCAAAACTCTTTAAAAATTAAAGACTTAATATCCTTAAGCCTTGTTTGGCAAAACTAATTTAAACTCCTTTAATTTATTTTAATAAACAATTTAGTTTATAATTTATAATCATATATTATTTATTTGGATTTTCATATCCAACATTAATCAAATAAATTAATTATACATACTATGTTTTAAATAAATATTCTATTTTAACAAATATCACAAAATTATAATTTCATTATAATTTTATTTAATAACTTAACATACCACTTTAAATTATTAAATTAAAACAACAATATAACATCTCATATTATTTTCTAACTCTCTAAATTATAAATTAATTTAATTTAGAATATTATCTAATAAATTTAAATTCATAAATATTTATTAACAACCATCACATCAATAAAATATTTATTCAACAATTTCAACAATAAACCCATCAAATAAATATTTATATAATTCAATAAATATTTAAAATTATAATTTAAAATTCCGGATTGGTATATCCTTCCCTCCTTACAAAGATTCTGTCCCCAGAATCATAACTCAAACAATCAAATCGTCATAGGGGAAGCAAGCTACTGGTGGAGAGCCAACAAAAATAGAGCTGGAGTAGGAGTGGTGACATGGGATAGGTTTAAAGAACTATTCTTCGAAGCCTACTTTCCTCGTATCATGAAAAATAGAATGGAGGTTGAATATCTCGAACTAAAACAGGGAAGTATGACTGTACCTGAGTATGCTGCAAAATTTAATGAACTGTCGAGGTTTGCAGCGCATTAGGTTGACACTGAAGAACGGAAAGCTCGGAGATTTGAACAAGGACTAAAGCCGGTACTCTATAGTAAGGTTTCGATGTTTCAAATAAATACATTTTCTGACATGATGGAGAAAGCCATAATCGCTGAAGGAGGAACTGACGCACTAGCCAAATATCATCAAGAGAAAAAGACTAAGAAGATAGACGGAGGACCTCGAGAGGGAAGTAGTAGAGGAAATAATTTTAACAAAAGAAAGTGGAACAATAAGGACAATAAATTTAGCAGTAGGCAGGAAGAACCGAGAAGGAAGATAGAAGCATGTAAGAAGTGTGGGAAAAATCATCTAGGAGTTTGTATGAAAGGGAAAATGGTTTGTTACAAATGCAGGCATGAGGGACACATGTGACGCCCCCAGAATAGGTATACAACACCCATTCTGAGTCGCCAAATACATGGTACAGAAAGCAAACTACAACTTCAATAATACAATTGTCGTGCAAAATACGACAACACATACTGTGAGTTTAAATATAAATATTGTCTTCTAGACAATATCCACACTCAAATAAATCCTCATTACAATTATTCAAACACTATTTTACAGAAATAGTGAGGACTGCTAATACATCTTTCTAGAACCATCACTCCATATCCCGACTAGATCCTGCTATGTTCTCACCTCCTGAGAAGAAAAATGGAACAAAAAGGAAAAGGGTGAGCTCAACTAGCCCAGTAAAGAATATTATGACTAAGATAATATACAACAAATTATCGTTAGTCTTCAACAGGGAAAAATCTGATAAAATATAATCGACAACAAGTTTTAGATCAACAACTGCAGCGGAAACAGCAAACCATTAGAAGAGTCAAGTAGAGAAAGAATTCTACTATCTTCTAAGATTTAAAAGTCCATCATCAATATTTTATCCCTGTAACATCAATTAATAATCATCTTTAACCAAATATTCATCTTTGCACTACAGGCCAAAGATATTCATTTGTATCATCAGTCGGTCATGTTCATCTCAACACCTGTTCATCTTTGCACTACAGGCCAAAGATATTCATCAAGTAATTATACATCTTTGCACTACAGGCCAAAGATATTCAGTAATATCATCATTTAGGACTGAGGATGATGAAAAATATCTTAAAGAGAACGAATCCAATGAGACAGAAGGACAAATAGTAGGGATTCGTATAACAGTTTATCCAAGATCAATAATACTTCATAATAATCAATTGTGAAGCAGAATTCAAAAATAAAGATCAAAACATGGATACAATCAAAGATAGTAACCATAATAGACATCTTGGACAAAAAGGGAAAATTTTATTTTTCGGTGAATAGTGCCGTATTCGTGAATAGTGCCGTATACGTGAATAGTGCCGTATACGTGAATAGTAACCCCCGACACAAAAAGTTCCAAATTTGATAAAAACTCATATCAATATTTCAGCATAATGATATTGAAGAAAATAATATCATTAAGAAGAAAATAATATCCCTTACCTCAAAATATCAGTACTTCTGGTCGGAATACCGGTATAAGGCTGAAAGAAACTTGCTCTGATGAATAGAAACTCTCAAAGTATCTAAATACTCACAAAATACACTCAATAATCTAGAGAGAGAAAGAGAGAAAACTTGTTTCTGGTGTGATTTTCAATTCTAACTTAGCCCTCTATTTATAGGAAAATTTTGGTAGGTTTGACCTGCAACCTGATGGCTTTACCTGCTACTATTCCCACCCACCACATTTGAAATATAATTCAGCACATTTCTTCACCAACCACAAGTGGGGCCCACCAATTCTAGAATTTTCCACCAAAATGATAAACTCCGAAAATTCAACAATTTCTGAACCAGTCATCTTGTAAAATTCGTAATAAATCATACGTTCATTTTTAACGGTTCAAAATTTGTGGACATATACTCAACTTATATATGTATAACATATCCAAAAATTACCACGATCCAACGGTCGGATTAAAAATTATAACCCCCGCAAACTATCTCAAAAACCCTGATTTTTAATACCTCCATTCCGACAAAAATACTGACAAAAACCTCAACATTAACTCCTTCATTTTTAACCACAAAAATATATCCCTCATTTATATCCACATAAAATAAATATTTCCTTATCATATGAATCAATAATTAATTATTCACAAATAATATTACAGAATCACATTTATGACAACCAGGCCGTTCCCAGGAAAGAGGGGGCTTTCCAATAAGGATTTCTCCTTACTGGCGCGCAATTAGATGACCAAACCTCTCCTTAGACAGAACTTTCTAGACATTGCCAATAATGTTATCTAATAATATTATTCAAATAATATGAATTATTGATCTGATAAATGAAAATACTGTGCAGCAACAATTATTGAAACAACAATAATATAAAATATCAACGCAGCAATTATTGAATCAATAAAATAAAATATTGAATAATAACTACTGTAACAATTATTGAGTAGTGCCTTCTTACGTAAGAATCAATAATTGGTGCAATACCGTGTGCTACTGTATTTTAACCACCGGGTATTCCAACAGTATTAACGGTAACAACTACGCCGTTATTTATAAACAACTTATACTTGTCGTTTTCTTCATCCAATCGCTTTCCGTTATGGGGCCCACACAAGGCTGCGTCGTCGTACGAATATTCCCCGACAGCAAGAATATTCCACGACCAACCGAATATTCACCGACCAAAAATAAATATTTTATAACCACTTGCTTATTTTGCAAAATTTGCACATTTCACCCATAACCAAAGTATTATATCAAATTAACCCCTTATTATTCACAATAATATTTAGAGAAAATTTGATTTTATTCATTAATAAGTTGGGGTCTTACAACCTCCCCTCCTTATGAAATTTCGTCCTCGAAATTGACGTACGTACCTGATGTTTCAAAAAGGTGAGGATACCTCGCTTTCATTTCTGATTCCAACTCCCAGGTCATTTCTTCAATAGCATGGTTTCTCCACAAAACCTTAACTTGTGGTATAACCTTCGTGCGTAGGACATGCTCTTTCCTATCCAAGATCTTAACAGGTACCTCCTCGTACGTTAAATCTTCAGCTATCTCGTCTGGTTCTAACTCAATAATGTGGTTCGGGTCTTTAACATATTTACGAAGCATAGATATGTGAAAAACATTATGAACACGAGACATGCTTGGAGGTAATGCGAGTCTATATGCCACATTTCCTATTCGCTCAAGAATCTCAAATGGACCAACAAATCTTGGATTGAGCTTTCCTCTCTTCCCAAATCTTGTAACTCCCTTCCATGGTGCAACACGTAACAATACATGATCCCCAATATTAAATTCCACGTCCTTCCGATGAAGATCCGCATAACTCTTTTGTCGATCCTGTGCCGTTTGTATACGTTGTCGAATCGTTTGGATCTTCTCTGTAGTAATGCGTACCAATTCTGGTCCCAACAATGTTGCTTCACCCACCTCGTCCCAGCATACTGGAGAACGACATTTTCTTCCATACAACGCCTCAAATGGAGCCATACCTATGCTCGCCTGATAACTGTTGTTGTAGGAGAATTCCACCAATGGTAGGTACTTATCCCAACTCCCTTTGAGATCTAAGACACAAAGTCTTAATAGATCTTCAAGAGTTTGAATAGTCCTCTCTGATTGTCCGTCCGTTTGAGGATGGTATGCTGAACTGAATCGTAAATCCGTGCCCATAGCTTTCTGCAAGCTAACCCAAAATCGTGAAGTGAATCTTGGGTCACGATCCGAAACTATGGATACTGGCATGCCATGCAATCTCACAATCTCGTTCACGTACATACTAGCAAGACGTTCAAGGGAATAAGTCTCACGTATCGGCAAGAAATGAGCGGACTTGGTTAATCTATCAACAATAACCCAAATCGCATCTATGCCTTGAGAAACCTTGGGAAGACCTGTAACAAAATCCATAGTAATGTGTTCCCACTTCCATTTCGGAATCTCAAGTGGTTGCAATGGACCCTTTGGTACTTGATGCTCCGCTTTTACACGTTGACAAGTTAAACATCTCGAGATAAACTCCGCGATCTCTCTTTTCATATTGCTCCACCAAAATGTATGTCGAAGATCGTGATACATTTTGGTACTCCCAGGATGGATTGCAAACGGTGTGTTGTGTGCCTCCATCATTATTCTATGCTTCAAGTCAAAATCGTTAGGAACACAAAGTCTGGAGTTGACTCGAAGTATTCCTTCTTCATCGATTCTTGCTTCTGGAATAGCACCTTCTTGCACTTTCTTCTTCATACGCATCAGCTCTATATCCGTAGCTTGAGCAGCTTTAACTTTATCGATTAAAGTCGGTTCTACTCGTATATTTGATATCATCATGTGGGTACTTGGAGCCTTCATCTCTATCTCCATCCTTTGCAAGTCATACAAAATGGGCCTTTGTGTTAAAAACATTGCACTCGTACCCGCATATGATCTTCTACTCAATGCGTCAGCTACTACGTTTGCTTTTCCAGGATGGTATTGGATGGTATGATCGTAATCTTTCAACAGCTCAAGCCAACGTCGTTGCCGCATGTTGAGTTCCTTTTGGGTGAAGAAATATTTGAGGCTTTTATGATCTGTATAGATCTCCACTTTCTCCCCATACAGGTAGTGTCTCCAGATCTTCAACGCAAAAACGACTGCTGCCAACTCCAAATCATGAGTAGGATAATTCCTCTCATATTCTTTGAGTTGTCGTGAGGCATAGGCTATGACTTTCCCATGTTGCATGAGAACACATCCTAACCCTTTGCCTGAAGCATCGCTGTAGATAACAAATCCATCCGAACCAGATGGTATTGTCAAAACAGGTGCCGAAATGAGTCTCCTCTTGAGTTCTTGAAAACTCTTCTCGCATTCCTCACTCCATACGAATTTTGTATCTTTCCGAGTCAGCTGAGTTAACGGAGTAGCGATTCGAGAAAATCCTTCCACAAATCTCCGATAATAACCAGCTAAGCCCAGAAAGCTACGTACTTCGGTTACCGACTTCGGTTGCTCCCAACTTTGTATGGCTTCAATCTTCGCCGGGTCGACAGATACTCCATGTTTTGACACCACGTGCCCAAGGAATGCTACTTCCTCAAGCCAGAACTCGCATTTCTTCAGTTTGGCATATAGCTTGTTTTCACGAAGCCTTTGCAGTACCAGCTTCAAATGGCGCTCATGATCTTCACGGCTTTTGGAATAGATGAGGATGTCATCAATAAAGACAACAACGAACTGATCCAAATATTCTTTGAATACACGGTTCATCATATCCATGAAGGCAGCAGGAGCATTAGTCAATCCAAAAGACATTACTAAGAATTCATAATGCCCGTACCGAGTTCTGAAGGCAGTCTTTGGAATATCCTCAGTTTTAATCTTCAGCTGATGATATCCAGAACGAAGATCGATCTTTGAAAAGAATTGTGCTCCTTGCAACTGGTCAAACAGGTCATCAATGCGAGGTAGCGGATACCTATTCTTGATGGTGACATGGTTCAATTCTCGATAGTCAATACAAAGTCGCATACTCCCGTCTTTCTTCTTTACGAATAAAACAGGAGCACCCCAAGGAGACGTACTAGGACGAATAAAACCGATGTCCAACAACTCCTGTAGTTGGACTTTTAACTCCTGAAGTTCAATAGGAGCCATTCGATATGGGGTTTTAGAAATGGGCTTTGTACCGGGTTCAAGGTCAATAAAGAATTCAATTTCTCGTTCCGGGGGTAGACCGGGAAGTTCTTCAGGAAATACATCGGAAAATTCTCTAACAATAGAAATATTATTCAAATCTGACTTGTCTTTGTTCAAATCCATAACATGGGCTAAGAAAGCTTGACATCCGTTTTTCAATAAACGAATAGCTTTGTGGCTTGATATGACAGTGACTGATTTTAGTGGTTTAGTAGTTTGAATTCGTATGACAGGTTGGTTAGGAATATGAAAACTAACAACCTTACGAAAACAATCAATTTTAGCATGATGAGTGGTTAACCAATCAATTCCTAAAATCACATCAAAAGCAAGTATCTTTAAAGAGATAAGATCAACAGGTAATGTGATAGTGCCAACTTGGATCATGCAAGATTTATAAACTGTAGATGTAACGAAGGTTTCACCCAACGGAGTTTCAACAGATAAGTTAAAGTCCAATTTCTCCGGAGTCAAGTTTAAACGTTGAGCACAAGCAGGAGAGATAAAAGAATGGGTAGAACCGGTATCTAGTAAAGTATAAACTTCGCAAGAATTCAAGATTAGCTTACCCGTGATCACCTCGTTCGGGTTTCTCGCGTTTTGGCCAGTAACGACAAACGCCCTTCCAGGAACCGCTGATTTCGACTTATCCGGGATAACTTTTGGAGTCACCATCCCCGCTGAACTTGGTTTTGCTACAGAACACTCTCGAGCTATATGACCTTCCTTTCCACAGTTATAACATACCTTGGATTGTTGTGGGCAGTTTGGGCTGATATGTCCCTCTTTCCCACATTTGTAACATACGACCGGTGGTCGTTCTCCTCCCCTAGAAACAGTTGATGTTTGTGCTGACGTCTTCACGTTATCATTGTTGTACCTTCTCTTCTTGAAATCTCCTCCCGACTCGCTCCTTCTATTATCACGACCACGATTACCACCAGAGTGGTTACCGCTTTTGTCCGAATGTTTTCTCCCTGCTGGTTTTCATTGCTTCGATGACTGCCGCCACCGGTATGACCCTGGTTGTGGTCCCTCGGTTGCACATACTCATTATCTCGCTCTAATAATTGAGCCCTGTTTACAACATCTGAATATAAAGAAAATTTATGAGAGATAAGATATTGCCGAATCTCGGGTTTTAGACCTCTCAGAAACATCCTTGTCATTCGTTCCTCATTTTCGACCAAATGAGGTGCAAACCTGGATAACTCTGCAAACTTCGCCTCGTACTGGGACACCGTCATGTTGTTTTGTTCCAGTCTAATAAACTCAACCTCCTTCATATGACGAATACTTTCAGGAAAGTACTTGTCATTGAACAGTTTTTGAAATGTTTCCCAGGACATGTTGAGTGCGTCAGGCTGGGTACGCTTCACAGACTCCCACCAGTAGTCTGCCTCACCGCGGAACATAAATGTGGCGAATGGAACCTTCTGTTCCTCCGTGCATCCCAAGACATCAAATATCTTGGTAATTTGCTTGACCCACGTTTCCGCCATGATCGGATCCGGCTTTCCCTTAAATTCTGGTGGTCCCAATTCTTTGAACTGCTTAGCTGTGACAAACCGCGCGTTGTTATCATTTCCACCCGTATTCTGCACACGAGTCTCCCTCGTCTGATTTTGCATGAACTGCAAAAAGCTCCTAAACATTCCATCATTCATCGTTTGCTCGGTAACGTTGTTTACAGGAGGAATATTGCCTTCCTGTTGCACGTTCCCCTGGGTAGTGATCAAAGGTGTCTCCACGGTCTGATTTACTCCATTATTAACGTTCTCAGCTGCCATTCTTAAATACTGCCATAAAACAAGGGTTAATAGTCATGTCATATATTATCCCTATACTCTGACCGACCAAATAAACACCAAATAAACTTAGTCAGGTCATACTAGCGAAGGAATTCCCCGTCTCTCCCCTCCTAGTTCTTGTCTCACATCTCAGCCAGGGATCATATCCCTAAGCTCTGATACCAACTGTGACGCCCCCAGAATAGGTATACAACACCCATTCTGAGTCGCCAAATACATGGTACAGAAAGCAAACTACAACTTCAATAATACAATTGTCGTGCAAAATACGACAACACATACTGTGAGTTTAAATACAAATATTGTCTTCTAGACAATATCCACACTCAAATAAATCCTCATTACAATTATTCAAACACTATTTTACAGAAATAGTGAGGACTGCTAATACATCTTTCTAGAACCATCACTCCATACCCCGACTAGATCCTGCTATGTTCTCACCTCCTGAGAAGAAAAATGGAACAAAAAGGAAAAGGGTGAGCTCAACTAGCCCAGTAAAGAATATTATGACTAAGATAATATACAACAAATTATCGTTAGTCTTCAACAGGGAAAAATCTGATAAAATATAATCGACAACAAGTTTTAGATCAACAACTGCAGCGGAAACAGCAAACCATTAGAAGAGTCAAGTAGAGAAAGAATTCTACTATCTTCTAAGATTTAAAAGTCCATCATCAATATTTTATCCCTGTAACATCAATTAATAATCATCTTTAACCAAATATTCATCTTTGCACTACAGGCCAAAGATATTCATTTGTATCATCAGTCGGTCATGTTCATCTCAACACCTGTTCATCTTTGCACTACAGGCCAAAGATATTCATCAAGTAATTATACATCTTTGCACTACAGGCCAAAGATATTCAGTAATATCATCATTTAGGACTGAGGATGATGAAAAATATCTTAAAGAGAACGAATCCAATGAGACAGAAGGACAAATAGTAGGGATTCGTATAACAGTTTATCCAAGATCAATAATACTTCATAATAATCAATTGTGAAGCAGAATTCAAAAATAAAGATCAAAACATGGATACAATCAAAGATAGTAACCATAATAGACATCTTGGACAAAAAGAGAAAATTTTATTTTTCGGTGAATAGTGCCGTATTCGTGAATAGTGCCGTATACGTGAATAGTGCCGTATACGTGAATAGTAACCCCGACACAAAAAGTTCCAAATTTGATAAAAACTCATATCAATATTTCAGCATAATGATATTGAAGAAAATAATATCATTAAGAAGAAAATAATATCCCTTACCTCAAAATATCAGTACTTCTGGTCGGAATACCGGTATAAGGCTGAAAGAAACTTGCTCTGATGAATAGAAACTCTCAAAGTATCTAAATACTCACAAAATACACTCAATAATCTAGAGAGAGAAAGAGAGAAAACTTGTTTCTGGTGTGATTTTCAATTCTAACTTAGCCCTCTATTTATAGGAAAATTTTGGTAGGTTTGACCTGCAACCTGATGGCTTTACCTGCTACTATTCCCACCCACCACATTTGAAATATAATTCAGCACATTTCTTCACCAACCACAAGTGGGGCCCACCAATTCTAGAATTTTCCACCAAAATGATAAACTCCGAAAATTCAACAATTTCTGAACCAGTCATCTTGTAAAATTCGTAATAAATCATACGTTCATTTTTAACGGTTCAAAATTTGTGGACATATACTCAACTTATATATGTATAACATATCCAAAAATTACCACGATCCAACGGTCGGATTAAAAATTATAACCCCCGCAAACTATCTCAAAAACCCTGATTTTTAATACCTCCATTCCGACAAAAATACTGACAAAAACCTCAACATTAACTCCTTCATTTTTAACCACAAAAATATATCCCTCATTTATATCCACATAAAATAAATATTTCCTTATCATATGAATCAATAATTAATTATTCACAAATAATATTACAGAATCACATTTATGACAACCAGGCCGTTCCCAGGAAAGAGGGGGCTTTCCAATAAGGATTTCTCCTTACTGGCGCGCAATTAGATGACCAAACCTCTCCTTAGACAGAACTTTCTAGACATTGCCAATAATGTTATCTAATAATATTATTCAAATAATATGAATTATTGATCTGATAAATGAAAATACTGTGCAGCAACAATTATTGAAACAACAATAATATAAAATATCAACGCAGCAATTATTGAATCAATAAAATAAAATATTGAATAATAACTACTGTAACAATTATTGAGTAGTGCCTTCTTACGTAAAAATCAATAATTGGTGCAATACCGTGTGCTACTGTATTTTAACCACCGGGTATTCCAACAGTATTAACGGTAACAACTACGCCGTTATTTATAAACAACTTATACTTGTCGTTTTCTTCATCCAATCGCTTTCCGTTATGGGGCCCACACAAGGCTGCGTCGTCGTACGAATATTCCCCGACAGCAAGAATATTCCACGACCAACCGAATATTCACCGACCAAAAATAAATATTTTATAACCACTTGCTTATTTTGCAAAATTTGCACATTTCACCCATAATCAAAGTATTATATCAAATTAACCCCTTATTATTCACAATAATATTTAGAGAAAATTTGATTTTATTCATTAATAAGTTGGGGTCTTACAACACATCTGTCCTAATTGCCCCAACCTAACGAAAACTCAAGGATGTTTTGCATGTGGAGCTACGGATCACCAGATCAAGAACTGTCCAAAGAAAGGAGATAATAGTGGGAAGTTGACAATCGGGGGACCAACCCCATCCAATCGACCAACTGCCAGGACATTCAACATGACAGTGCAGGATACAGTGACATCAAAAGAGGTCGTGTCAGGTATCATTCCAATCAATGACGTTAATGCCTTTATACTGTTTAATTCGAGTGCTACCTATTCCTTTATATCTGAGGAATTTGCTCAACGGTTAGAATTAACTCACTAAAGACTGGATCGTCCTTTGAACATAGAGGTCGCAAATAAAGAAGTCATTCCCGTAACTCATGTTCATAAAAATTATAGTATGGATATAAGGGGTCATAAGTTTATGGTGGATTTAATTCCCATCTAATTAGGTGAATTTGACGTGATATTAGGAATGGATTGGTTGTATAACCATGGGGCAGTAATTGATTGCCAAAAGAAATACATAAACCTTCAGACTCCTAGTAAGTTAAAAATTGGTTTTATGGTAGCAAATCGCCGAGACAGTCATGTTGTTTGACGATGATGCAGGCCAAGAAGCTGTTAAGAAAAGGGTGTGTTGGTTATTTAGCCCATGTAGTTGACACCCAAAGAACAAGAACATAAATAGAACAAATACCTATAGTAAAGGAATTCACGGATGTATTTTCAGAAGAGTTGCCAGGATTACCACCGGATCGAGAGATCGAATTCGTGATAGACTTAGTGCCTGGTACAAACCCGATTTCAAAAGCACCATACCGAATGGATTCAGTAGAGATGAAAGAACTAATGATTCAATTACAGGAATTATTAGATAAAAAGTACATTCAACCGAGTGTGTCTCCCCGGGGAGCACCTGGGTTATTTGTTAAAAGGAAGGATGGATTGTGACGAACGAGAATTTTGTAAATTAATTTTAATATTTATTGAATTAAATAAATATTTTCGATGATTTAATTATTAGATTTAATAATTAATTGATGCAATTGTGGTAGATTAATTTAATTATATGCGTTGCAATTATTAAATTAATGTGGAGAATAATTATTATTCAAGTATATAATTATGTGAACTTGTTGAATTAAATGAAATATTTAATCAAGCATGATGTTATCTAATTAATGTAATTATTAATTAGAGATTTAATAAATTGTTATTATTTATTAAAGAGAAATTTAATTATGTGACTATGTGCATTATTGAGAAATTATTATATTTAATTTAAAGTAAATTAAATAAAATATTGATTTATTTTATATGGTTGTGACATTATTTAAACTATATGATAAAGCTTTATTAAATTAATTAGTTTTGTAGTATTTATCTAGCCAAACATGGCACTAAAGGGAGTTGGGGCCAGTTAACCCATGACTGGGTAACTGACCACCAACGCGCGTCTATTTCTTCCTATTTGAATACGACGTCTTCTATTTTTCCTTCATTTTCTAAGTCTGCAAATCAGAGAGAGTTGCTTGGTGTTTGAGAAAAGTTGGAGAATGAGTTTCAATTCATCTCCTATACTATACCTTATACTCTACAGGGTAATCTCCTCCTTCCCAAGTACAAATTTTTACGTCATTTAAATTCCATGAACATGGCTTTCATAGTTTTAGTTTTAAACCTCTGTAATTGGGTTAGGAGTAATGATTATAAGTTATATGTGTGTTATGTTGTATCAAATCATGTTTAATTATGTATATGTTGCAAACCATAACATCAGTGTCATGAAAACATGTCGTTAATCTGATGACTTGTTATTTCAAAATAAACAGAGTACGTGATATGGCCATATGGCCTTATACGTGATATTTTGTGTAATGATCGTATATTATCCCTAAAATTTACACTCTTATATTATTGAGCATGTTAATACGAAGAGATCAAGCCTTAAACGAACGGATTCGGTGTTATAACGAATCCGTAGTGTTAAATTATAAGTTTTTGTTCAAAATCCTCAAGAACATCAAGAACAATCCATTTTTTTATGATTTAAATATGTGATTATATGTTTTAATGGGTTAAAATCACTTTATAGATGTTGTATTATGAATATACATAAACTATAACTTGTGAGTATGTCTAATTTTGAGTAGAAAATAAGAATTTGGGAGAAATTGGCTTGTTCTGCGATTTTCGCGAACAACCATTTCTGTGTCTGGTATGCCGCGCCGCAGCGCCGACTACCAGTTCATTTCCCGCGCCGCAGCGCCACCGTGCCGTAGCGCCATGACTCGAGCCACGGCGCCACAGCGCTGCAGCGCCAAGGGCCCGGCCACAGCGCCACGGCGCCGCAACGCGAATCCTTAGTTCAATAGTGGCGCCGCAGCGCCACTCTCCAAAAAATGTCAGAAATGAATTTTTAAAATGTTAAAGTCTAACAAGTGTTAGTGGATTGATGTAATGAACATGTAATCATGTTAGAGGTATTATGAGATGATAAAATAGTTGTTTAACATGTAATAAAATATTATATGTGAATTGAATTATTAAATACATAATTAGTTTGATAATTCATGAAGTGACAACGTGATAATTTAACTAAGTTTAGTCAATAATTAAAGTAGACAACGAGAATGGGTTATGTTGATTAGTTAGTAATTAACTGGTATTGAATGTGAATGGTATGTAGGATTTAATTCAAAGAACGTGCTTAGTTAAAGTGTAATCTACGCACGAGGCAAGTATCCTATCCCTAACTCCATTCTATTGAGCAAGTTTATTTAAACTTAAACGTTACTTTTATCTTGAGCAAGTTTCCCTAACCCCACTTGTCATTATTGTTCAAGTTTATTAATTACCTTGAATAAATTATCCTTGTTATTATTCAAGTTCAAGCATGATATTAAAGATTAATTATCTTTCCAAAGCATGATTCAGTTATACAATAATTGTCCTATTGTATACTTTTGAGATTATTATTCTAATCAAATATCAATTATTGTTGAACCTTATTAGACTAGTGAACCTTATTGATTCAACTAGTCCTTAGTTGATGAGCGTTCTAAATTTCAGAACCCTTGATGAAATTATCCAAACCAAACTTCCTTTGGTGCGGACTCGAATGACAAACTGAGATGAACAACCCTGTATAGGGGATTAATTACGCTTTAGCGTTAAGATATTGTGCACAGTATGGTACTAAGGGCTGATCCCCCTAAGTACGAGAAGAAGGTCCATAGTCTTATGACTGTTAAAGGTTTCAAGTATAACCCTTGTTAACCTAGGACATAGTTCAAGGTCTTATGACCCTCAGAATTTCTTGGATTCATGTTATTTATTCTTGATTCAAAAGTTGAGCTTTATTCAGATGTCTTTGATTTATTCGCATGTTATTATACTGTTATTTCATTTTTATACTTGTGGGAATTTGTGCTCACTCTTGCTTAATAATAACATTGCAGTTAAGAATGAAAGAAGCGATGAACCCTCCACTAGTAAGGGCAAGGGCAAAGTTAGCAAGTGATGAAGACTTGTTATTTTAATTAATGATGTATTTATGTTTAAGACTTATGTTGTTGTTTAAGACTTATTTGTTTAGAATTCCGCACAGATGTTTTAAGGTTAGAGTAACCTGGGATTTATTTATGATTCAGTTGATGTAACCCTTAAGGGAAGAGATTTATTTATGATTTCTATCTATTGTATGGTTTGATATTATTTATGGGTAGATAGATTGATGATGCTTGTACAGTGAACACGAAATCCCGCGGAATCGAAGTACCCGGATTTGGGGGTGTCACAGGTTGGTATCAAAGCTGTAGGTTATGAACCTTAGGTGGGGGAACAACCTTAGGTAGTAACCTTATAGAAAGAAGATAGTAAAGGAAAACTCTTATCGAGTTCTAAGAAATGAATTTTTGTAATTCATTGAAGATAATAAAATATATTATGTGTTTATGTGTTAAGTATGCGTTAGATAGTATGACTTAGTAACTAAAACTTAAAATTTTATTGTCAGGATGACGAATGTTGGAGAAGCTAGTCAAGCTGGGGAGGAAGAACCCTGATTACCTATAGTACCGACAGAGGAGGAGACCCGAGACATACATGTTGTTAGGAAACAGTTAGTTCAGAGGGAGTCATCTCCATTGATCACCGTTGTTGGTCAGGAGCATGAACCTGAGATTGATCCTGAGGAGGATCCCGAGGAGGAGTTTGATGAGGAGGAAGAAGAAGAGGAGCTACCACGGTACACTGTTGATGCTGAGATGTATGACACACTATATGATCGTAACGTGGAGTTACAAGATGAGGTTCAAGAATTGACTGAGCGAACGGCTGTTCAGCAGTCTACTTTAGAGGAGAAGGATAGAGAGATTATGACCCTTCATACACGTTTAGGAAACGTGGAGTGGGATCTGGTTCATGAGAAGGGTCAATCCGAAGATAAGACCGAGGAGATAGAGAAGCTGAAGAAGGAACTGAAGGAAACCTCCGGAAGACTGAAAATAGCAGAGGAAGGATGGGTAAGAGAATCACATCGAGCAGATCGTGCAGAAAATGATAGTCGTGCAAAGAAGGCAAAGCTTGAAGACACGTACGCTACACTTAATCATGCGATGGATGAGGTTCAAGAGCGAGTGTTAAGGTACCCCATCCAGTTTGAAGGACTTCCATCGTATATGTTGGATCGCAGGACGATGTCTCGTATCATGTATGAGGAGCGTGGCAAGGCTATTGAGCACCTTGGAAGACAGGAATAGAATCTGTTTATTTATGTGAAAGACTTATATAGTTTTATGTAAATTCCGATGTGGTTATGAACTAAGGAATATGTTAATATTTGAATGTTTTAAATCCTGTGGATTCTTTATTCCAGGATAGATGATGTAAATAGCAGTATGCTATAGTTTAATGTTAAAACTTTTTATTTGAATGAAAAGATATCAAGTTGTTTGAGATGATGTGTTAAGTGATATGTTAAATTGTTGAGTAATGTCTTAACTATGTAGAGAAATAAATAAAGTTCTAATAAACGTTTATTTAACAGAAAAATGCCGCCAAGGAGAAGACAACAACGTCAACCGGCTCAGGAAGAGTCAACCAATAATAACAATAATGCCAACGTTAATCCAGTTCAACAGCTAGTTAATTTATTAACTGGAGTCATGAATAACCAACCGCAAGCTCCACCTAGCACAACGTTTAAAGATTTTAAGGCGGTGGGACCGCCAGAGTTCAAAGGTTCCAGAAACCCGATCGAGGCTCAAACGTGGGTGATGGAAATGGAGAAGGTTTTCGACGTTGCTAGGGTTCGAGAAGATCAGAAGACCGTTTTTGCGACATTTATGCTGAAGTCTGAGGCTAGCTACTGGTGGCAGGCAAACAAGATGCGAGGAGGTGAAGGTGTAATTACGTGGGAGAGATTCAAAGAAATGTTTTTCGAAATGTACTTCCCAACTAGTTCGTAGAATCAGATGGAGATTCAATTTTTGGAACTGAAGCAAGGAAACATGAGCGTACCTGATTACGCGGCTAAATTCGATGAGTTGGCAAGGTTTGCCTCGTATCAAGTACACACTGATGAGAGGAAAGCCAAACGATTCGAACAAGGACTGAAGCCTTGGGTATACAGCAAGGTATCAATGTTTCAACTTAACACGTTTGCGGGAGTTTTGGAAAAGGCCATTCTCGCGGATGGAGGAAGTGATGCAGTGACTAAGTACAACCAAGAACAGAAAAAGAAAAAGAGTGAGAATGAAGGTAATAACAAGACTGGTGGAAGTAATATTGGGAATAATAATAATCAGAAGAGGAAGTGGACGGATAACTCGACAGCTGGAAGTCAACACGGAGGGCAGAAAAAGAAGATAGAAGCATGTCCGACTTGCGGCAAGGCACATCTAGGAGTTTGTTTGAAGGGAAAGAGAGTGTGCTACAATTGTGGTCAGGAAGGCCACATAGCACCAAATTGTCCAAACCCAAAGAAGGGTGCTTGTTTCAACTATGGTTCGAAAGATCATTTAGCAAGAGACTGTCCCAAGAAGGGATCGGGAGAATCAGGACAAGGAGAAAATCGGAGAAATAGCAGTGGAAATACCTTAACCATCATCGGACCACCTGCAACAAACCGACCAACCGCCTGAACTTTCAATATGACGGTGCAGAATGCAATCCAGTCTCGTGATGTGGTGTCAGGTATCATTCCGATCAATGAAATTAATGCTTACGTTTTATTTGATTCGGGTGCTACTTGTTCCTTTATATCCGATGACTTTGCTAATAGTTTAGATTTGCTTAAGGATGAATTGGAATATCCCATGATTATAGAAATTGCGAATAGAGAGATAATTCCTGTTAAGCATGTGTATAAGAATTGTAGAGTGGATATTAAGGGTAATATCATGAATGTAGATCTTATTCCTATTCGATTGGGGGAATTCGACGTTATATTGGGTATGGATTGGCTATCCAATTATGGGGCTGTAATTGACTGCCAAAAGAAGCGTATTAACCTTATGACTCCGTCAAAGGTTGTGTTTTATGGTAGCAAGTCGCCTAGACAAGCGAGTTGTCTGACGATGTTGCAGGCCAGGAAGTTATTAAGACAAGGCTGTGTAGGATATTTAGCTTACATAGTCGACAGTCGAAAAAAGAACCCGAAGGTAGGGGAGATACCGATTGTGAGGGACTTCGTCGATGTATTTCCAGACGATTTGCCAGGACTTCCACCAGATAGGGAAGTAGACTTTGTGATTGATTTGGCGCCTGGAACTGCTCCAATATCGAAGGCACCATACCGAATGGCGCCAGTAGAGATGAAGGAATTAATGGTACAACTACAAGAATTGTTAGACAAAAAGTACATTCAACCGAGCGCATCGCCGTGGAGAGCGCCGGTGTTGTTCATGAAAAAGAAGGACGGATCGATGAGGCTCTGCATTGACTACAGAGAATTAAATAAGGTCACGATTAAGAACAGATATCCATTACCAAGGATCGATGATCTGTTTGATCAATTGAAGGGAGCAAAATACTTTTCCAAGATTGACTTGAGGAGTGGTTATCACCAACTGAAGGTGAGGCCAGAGGATGTACCGAAGACAGCGTTCCGAACGCGATATGGTCATTATGAGTTTTTAGTAATGTCGTTTGGTCTTACGAATGCTCCTGCAGCATTTATGGGACTAATGAATGGTGTATTCAAGCCGTTTTTGGACAAATTCGTGGTGGTATTTATAGACGACATTTTGGTATATTCCAAAACCAAAGAGGAACACGAAGAACATTTGAGGTTAACGTTAGAAGTATTGAGAAGGGAGAAGTTGTATGCTAAATTTTTGAAATGCGAATTCTGGATCGAGAGAGTACAATTTCTTGGTCACGTAATCGATAAAGATGGAATTTCGGTAGATCCATCCAAAGTAGAAGCTGTGATTAACTGGGATCAGCCGAGAACGCCGTCAGAAGTAAGAAGTTTTCTTGGATTAGCAGGATATTATAGAAGATTCATACAAGATTTTTCTAAGATCGCAACTCCGTTAACGAATTTAACTCGAAAAGCTGTGAAATTTGTTTGGACGGAGAAGTGTGAGGAGAGTTTTCAAGAATTAAAGAAGAGGTTGAGTACAGCGCCTGTGTTATCTCTTCCGGATGATACAGGAAATTTTGTTGTTTTTAGCGATGCGTCGCATAAAGGACTTGGCTGTGTGCTGATGCAAAACGGCAAAGTCATTGCATATGCATCACGGCAGTTGAAGGATTACGAGAAGGGTTACCCAACCCATGATTTGGAGTTAGCTGCAGTTGTTTTTGCTTTGAAAATTTGGAGGCACTATCTATACGGGGAGAAGTGTGAAATATATACGGACCACAAGAGTCTGAAATATATTTTTACACAGAAAGATTTGAATATGCGTCAAAGAAGATGGTTGGAATTAATCAAGGATTATGACTGTGAGATTTTATACCATCCGGGTAAGGCTAATGTGGTTGCCGACGCCTTAAGTAGAAAGGGTCGTGAGAAATTGATGATGTTGACTGCTCAGCAGGAGCTAATTGCAGATATGGAGAAACTAGAGTTAGAAGTGAAGTATCCTATGGAGATTGGTAAGAAGCTATTTTAGATGCAATCTGGTACAACTCTACTAGATAGAGTGAAGGAGGCTCAGCTTCAGGATGATGAATGCAAAAAGGTAACAACGAAGATATCTGAAGGAACCGAACCGAGATTTAAGATGGATAAGGAAGGAGTACTGAGATTTGAGAGTAGAATTTGGGTACCACCAGTACAAGAAATTAAGGAAGATATTTTAAGCGAGGCTCATAGTTCACGATATTCAATTCACCCTGGTAGTACAAAAATGTACCAAAATCTTCGACAACATTTTTGGTGGCCGAATTTGAAACGTGATGTTGCAGAATGTGTTGCCAAATGCCTGACATGTCAGAAAGTTAAAGCAGAACATCAGAGACCGAGTGGATTGCTACAACCGTTGGAGATCCCAGAATGGAAATGGGAACATATTACGATGGACTTCGTGGTTGGCCTTCCGACGACTCAGAAAGGCTACGACGCAGTATGGGTTATCGTTGACCGACTGACGAAATCCACGCACTTCCTTCCTATCAAAATCAGATTTAACTTAGATCAGTTGGCAAGATTATATGTGAAAGAGATTGTTTCGAGGCACGGAGTGCCGGTGTCTATTGTTTCCGATAGGGATCCGCGCTTCACATCAAATTTCTGGAAACGTCTTCAGGAATGCATGGGTACACAACTGCGAATGAGTACAGCTTACCACCCTCAAACAGACGGACAGAGCGAACGAACGATTCAAACACTGGAAGATATGTTACGAGCCTGTGTAATGGACTTCAAAGGAAATTGGGATGATCACCTACCGTTGGTAGAGTTCGGCTACAACAACAGTTACCACGCTAGTATTGGTATGCCGCTTTATGAAGCGTTATATGACAGAAAGTGCAGAACTCCACTTTACTGGGATGAAGTTGGCGAAAGACAATTGCTAGGGCCAGAATTGGTACAGCAGATGGCAGAAATAGTCAAAGTGATCCGAGCACGACTGGTAGCAGCTCAAGATCGACAGAAGAAATATGCTGATCCACATCGTAAAAATATCGAGTTTGAATCAGGTAGTTATGTTTTCTTGAAGGTCTCTCCCTGGAAGGGAAAGATCAGGTTCAGAAAGAAAGGAAAATTGAGCTCAAGATTTATTGGACCCTTTGAGGTACTGCGAAGAATTAGAGAAGTTGCGTACGAGGTAGCCTTACCTCCAGCACTCGAGAATATCCACAACGTCTTCCATGTTTCTGTGTTACGACCTTACAAACCTGATTACAAGTATGTAATTGAATACGAACCCCTGCATTTTGAGAAAGACTTATCTTATGAAGAAATTCCTGTCCAAATTGTCGACCGAAAAGAACAAGTTCTCAGAAATAAAGTTATACCTTCTGTTAAGGTAATTTGGAGGAACCACAACGCTGAAGAAGCTACGTGGGAACTCGAAGAGAATATGATGAAGAATTACCCTAATTTATTTACTTAATTATGTGTATGCGATTCTGGGGACAGAATCTTTGTAAGGGGGGGAGAATGTAACGGGTCGAAATTATTGAGTCGTGATTCTGGGGACAGAATCCTTTTAAGGGGGGAAAGATGTGACGAACGAGAATTTTGTAAATTAATTTTAATATTTATTGAATTAAATAAATATTTTCGATGATTTAATTATTAGATTTAATAATTAATTGATGCAATTGTGGTAGATTAATTTAATTATATGCGTTGCAATTATTAAATTAATGTGGAGAATAATTATTATTCAAGTATATAATTATGTGAACTTGTTGAATTAAATGAAATATTTAATCAAGCATGATGTTATCTAATTAATGTAATTATTAATTAGAGATTTAATAAATTGTTATTATTTATTAAAGAGAAATTTAATTATGTGACTATGTGCATTATTGAGAAATTATTATATTTAATTTAAAGTAAATTAAATAAAATATTGATTTATTTTATATGGTTGTGACATTATTTAAACTATATGATAAAGCTTTATTAAATTAATTGGTTTTGTAGTATTTATCTAGCCAAACATGGCACTAAAGGGAGTTAGGTCCAGTTAACCCATGACTGGGTAACTGACCACCAACGCGCGTCTATTTCTTCCTATTTGAATACGACGTCTTCTATTTTTCCTTCATTTTCTAAGTCTGCAAATCAGAGAGAGTTGCTTGGTGTTTGAGAAAAGTTGGAGAAAGAGTTTCAAATCATCTCCTATACTATACCTTATACTCTACAGGGTAATCTCCTCCTTCCCAATTACAAATTTTTACGTCATTTAAATTCCATGAACATGGCTTTCATAGTTTTAGTTTTAAACCTCTGTAATTGGGTTAGGAGTAATGATTATAAGTTATATGTGTTATGTTGTATCAAATCATGTTTAATTATGTATATGTTGTAAACCATAACATCAGTGTCATGAAAACATGTCGTTAATCTGATGACTTGTTATTTCAAAATAAACAGAGTACGTGATATGGCCATATGGCCTTATACGTGATATTTTGTGTAATGATCGTATATTATCCCTAAAATTTACACTCTTATATTATTGAGCATGTTAATACGAAGAGATCAAGCCTTAAACGAATGGATTCGGTGTTATAACGAATCCATAGTGTTAAATTATAAGTTTTTGTTCAAAATCCTCAAGAACATCAAGAACAATCCATTTTTTTATGATTTAAATATGTGATTATATGTTTTAATGGGTTAAAATCACTTTATAGATGTTGTATTATGAATATACATAAACTATAACTTGTGGGTATGTCTAATTTTGAGTAGAAAATAAGAATTTGGGAGAAATTGGCTTGTTCTGCGATTTTCGCGAACAACCATTTCTGTGTCTGGTATGCCGCGCCGCAGCGCCGGCTACCAGTTCATTTCCCGTGCCGCAGCGCCACCGTGCCGTAGCGCCATGACTCGAGCCACGGCGCCACAGCGCCGCAGCGCCAAGGGCTCGGCCACAGCGCCACGGCGCCGCAGCGCGAATCCTTAGTTCAATAGTGGCGCCGCAGCGCCACTCTCCAAAAAATGTCAGAAATGAATTTTTAAAATGTTAAAGTCTAACAAGTGTTAGTGGATTGATGTAATGAACATGTAATCATGTTAGAGTTATTATGAGATGATAAAATAGTTGTTTAACATGTAATAAAATATTATATGTGAATTGAATTATTAAATACATAATTAGTTTGATAATTCATGAAGTGACAACGTGATAATTTAACTAAGTTTAGTCAATAATTAAAGTAGACAACGAGAATGGGTTATATTGATTAGTTAGTAATTAACTGGTATTGAATGTGAATGGTATGTAGGATTTAATTCAAAGAACGTGCTTAGTTAAAGTGTAATCTACGCACGAGGCAAGTATCCTATCCCTAACTCCATTCTATTGAGCAAGTTTATTTAAACTTAAACGTTACTTTTATCTTGAGCAAGTTTCCCTAACCCCACTTGTCATTATTGTTCAAGTTTATTAATTACCTTGAATAAATTATCCTTGTTATTATTCAAGTTCAAGCATGATATTAAAGATTAATTATCTTTCCAAAGCATGATTCAGTTATACAATAATTGTCCTATTGTATACTTTTGAGATTATTATTCTAATCAAATATCAATTATTGTTGAACCTTATTAGACTAGTGAACCTTATTGATTCAACTAGTCCTTAGTTGATGAGCGTTCTAAATTTCAGAACCCTTGATGAAATTATCCAAACCAAACTTCCTTTGGTGCGGACTCGAATGACAAACTGAGATGAACAACCCTGTATAGGGGATTAATTACGCTTTAGCGTTAAGATATTGTGCACAGTATGGTAGTAAGGGCTGATCCCCCTAAGTACGAGAAGAAGGTCCATAGTCTTATGACTGTTAAAGGTTTCAAGTATAACCCTTGTTAACCTAGGACATAGTTCAAGGTCTTATGACCCTCAGAATTTCTTGGATTCATGTTATTTATTCTTGATTCAAAAGTTGAGCTTTATTCAGATGTCTTTGATTTATTCGCATGTTATTATACTGTTATTTCATTTTTATACTTGTGGGAATTTGTGCTCACTCTTGCTTAATAATAACATTGCAGTTAAGAATGAAAGAAGCGATGAACCCTCCACTAGTAAGGGCAAGGGCAAAGTTAGCAAGTGATGAAGACTTGTTATTTTAATTAATGATGTATTTATGTTTAAGACTTATGTTGTTGTTTAAGACTTATTTGTTTAGAATTCCGCACAGATGTTTTAAGGTTAGAGTAACCTGGGATTTATTTATGATTCAGTTGATGTAACTCTTAAGGGAAGAGATTTATTTATGATTTCTATCTATTGTATGGTTTGATATTATTTATGGGTAGATAGATTGATGATGCTTGTACAGTGAACACGAAATCCCGCGGAATCGAAGTACCCGGATTTGGGGGTGTCACATGGATCGTTACGACTGTGTATCGATTATAGAGTATTAAATAAAGTCACAATCAAAAATAAGTATCCATTACCAAGAATCGATGATCGTTTTGATCAACTGAAGGGTGCTTGCTATTTAGGACTCGTTACGGTCACTATGAGTTCATAGTGATGTCGTTCGGATTGACTAATGCACCTGCAACATTCATGAATTTAATGAACTGGATATTCAAACCTTAATTATATAAATTTTTGGTGGTATTCATCAACGATATTTTGATCTATTCGAAGACTCGAGAGGATTATGCTGAACATCTGAGGATGGTATTGGAGATCTTGAGAAGAGAAAAGTTATATGTAAAGTTTTCAAAATGCGAGTTTTGGTTTAAAAGAGTGTAATTTTTGGGACACGTGATCGACCATAAAGGGATATCAGTAGATCCGACGAAAGTGGAGGTGATAATTAACTGGGAACGACCGAAGACACCAATTGAAATACGAAGTTTCTTAGGTCTAGCAGGTTATTACTGTAGATTCATCAAGGATTTTTCAAAATTGTCAGGAACTTTGATGAATTTAACCAGGAAAGCAATAAAGTTTGTTTGGTTAGAAAAGTGTAAAGAGAGTTTCAAGAAACTAAAGAAAAGATTGAGTGAAGCACCAGTGCTATCTTTGGCTGACGATACAGGTGGTTTCGTTGTTTACAACGATGCATCACACAAAGGGCTTGGTTGCGTTTTGATGCAGCACGATAAGGTTATAGCATACGCGTCACGCCAGTTGAAGGATTACGAGAAAGTGTATCCTACACACGACTTGGAGCTGGTAGCAGTAGTATTTACTTTAAAAATTTGGAGACATTATTTATATGGCGAGAAATGTGAGATATACACAGACCATAAAAGTCTGAAGTATATCTTCACATAAAAGGAATTAAACATGAGGTAGAGAAGGTGGTTAGAATTGATCAAAGACTAAGATTGTGAAATTTTGTATCATCCTGAAAAAGCTAACGTAGTCACCGACGCTTTAAGCCGAAAGGGACGAGAAATATTAGAGATGCTAACCGTTCGGGAGGATCTCATCAAAGAAATGGAGAAAATGGAGATTGAAGTGAAATATTCGAGGGAGTCAACAGAGAAACTATTTAACTTGGAGACTCGTCCAGTTTTATGGATAGAGTAAAGGAAGCCCAGGATCAAGATTAAGAATGCTACAAGGCAAATAAACAAGTAGAGGAAGGAGAGGCCACTAAGTTTTAAAAAGATAAAAAAGGGTTATTGAGATTCGAAGGAAGAGTGTGGGTACCAGCAGTTCAAATTTCTCAATTCATCCAGGCAGCACAAAGATGTATCAAGACATTCGATAACACTTTTGGTGGCCCAATTTGAAAAGAGAGGTGGCAGAATACGTCATTAGGTGCCTAACTTGTTAAAGAAAGAAAGTAGAGCATCAGAGACCAAGTGGATTACTACAACCGCTAGAAAATCCAGAATGGAAATGGGAACACATAACTATGGATTTCGTTGTGGAACTTCCAACTACGCAGAAAGGTTTCAACACTATATGGGTCATCGCGGATCGATTGACAAAGTCAGTGCATTTCTTACCAATTAAGATCAGATTTAACCTAGATCAATTGGCTAAACTATACGTTAAGGAGATTGTATCAAGACATGGCATTTCATTCTCAATCGTATCCGATTGAGATCCGCAATTCGTATCTAATTTCTGGAGAAGTCTTCAAGAACATATGAGGACGCAGTTGAGATTAAGTACATCATATCACCCTCAAACTGATGGTCAAAGTGAAAAAATAATTCAGACATTGGAAGATATGTTAAGAGCATGCGTCATAGATTTCAAGGGCAATTGGGATGATCACCCACCTTTGGTCGAGTTTGTATATAATAATAGTTATCACGCAAGTATAGGAATGACGCATTGCGAGGCATTATATGGAAGAAAATGTAGAACACCACTGTATTAGGAAGAGGTAGGAGAATGTAAACTGTTGGGACCATAAATGGTTCAACAAACCGCAGAAATTATCTGAGGGATACGAGCAAGATTGGTAACAGCTCATGACAAGCAAAAAAAGTATGCATATTTGCACCGCCAAAAGAGAGATTTCGACATAGGGTCGTTGGTGTTTTAAAAAGTATCTCCCTGGAAAGGAAAAATTAGATTTTAAAAGAAGGAAAAATTGAGTCCAATATTCATAGGACCTTTTGAAGTACTGAATCGAATAGGTGAGGTGGCTTATGAAGTATCTTTACCTCCTGAATTAGGGCACATTCATAATGTATTTCACGTATCGGTGCTACGATCTCATAAACAAGATCACAAACATCTAATTCAATATGAACCTATTCAGGTTGAAAAAGATCTAACCTATGAAGAAGTTCCTGTTCAAATAATTGATAGGAAAGAACAAGTTTTGAAAAATAAAATAATACCTTCTGTAAAGGTGATATGGAGGAATCACAGTGCTGATGAAGCTACATTGGAACTCGAAAAAAAGATGAAGAAAAGTTAACCCCCATCTATTTGAGTAATCTTGTGCTTGTGATTCTGAGGACGAAATCCTTATAAGGGGGAGAATGTAACGACTCAGAAAATTCTATATAATATTCAATTATTATAATGTCAAATTTTGTGTATAATTTTTTTTCTTTTAATTATACTTAATTGATGCGACATTATAATTATTTACTACTTAATAATTTGTTAAGTAGATTATGAATGGTAAAGGAAGGGAAGAATGATATACATTATTATAATGATATTCAAACATCAAGAATGAAAAGGAAAACCAACATGGCTTAATTGAGAAAGATTCTTTGTAAGATCCCAACTTTTATGAATAAAGATGAATTTTTTATGAATATCATTTTTGAATATTAAGGAGTGAATTTGATATAATGTTATAGTTGTGGGTAATATTTATAAATTTTGCAAAGTACGTAAGTTGTTATATTATATTCGATTGGTCGGGGAATATTCATTTTAACAGGAAATATTCGTACGATGGCACAATCATTAGTCGACCCCACAACGGAATTATTGTTGGATTGAGAAAACGACAAAAATATCTTTTTATAAAAATAACGGCGGAAGTTTTACCGTTTACTGTTAAAATACCCGGTGTTAAAAGTACAGTAATACGCGTGGTTGCATAGTAGCACACGGTATTGATTATTGATGCTTACATGAGAAGTTGCTCAGTTTTGTTCAATTATTGCTACAATAATTGCTGCATAGTATCTTATGTTATTTGATTCAATTATTGTCAATATTTTATATATTATTAAATCAATAATTGAGACGACAAAGTTATTCATACTATTATTTGTAATATTGACGATGTCTAGAAAGTTCTGTCGAGGAGAGGTTTGGTCACCTAATTGCGCGCCAATAGGGAGAAATTTTTATTGAAAAGTCCCTCTTTCCTGGGAACGATCTGGTTGTTAAATATTGCGAATAATAATAATGATGAATAAATATTGTTAAAAATATTGAGGGGATTTTTATGAAGTATTTGATGTAAATTTTGCTTATTTTATGGACCCCCGTTTACCCATTTTTCAAAATAATCGATAGAAAGTTATTCAGATTTTTATATAATAAAGGCGGGGCCACATGTGGGGCCCACTGGAGGAAAAATGAAATGGGTGGAGGAATGGATGAAATGATTCACAAGAATGGAATGGGGGTGTGTGTGTGTGTGTGTATATATATATATATATATATATATATATATATATATATATATATATATATATATATATATATAGAAACGTGGGATATCAAAAGTCAGGGTGGGGAAAATTTTTGGTAATCACGGGAGCTTGTTATTGTTATAAGTTTTGTGATAATTTAATATATATTATATTATAAGGTTTGTTTTATTTGATTATAAATAGAATATATTATACATTATTTAAGTTTTTTATTTTATTAGAATATTTTATTGCATAGTAATGCACAGTAAAAATCAAAATTCAGAAATTTCAGCTGGTGAGTTACGCCCGTGATATGTCATTGTGCAGTCCGTGATTCTAAAATTTAAATAGTATCCTTTCCATTCTCCTATAAATAGGATGCTTAGTTAGAATTGAAAATCACACCAGAATCAGAGAATTCTTCTTCTATAATATTGAGTGTATTTCTTTCGAGTTTTAGAAAGCTTTGAGCGTAGAAAACAGTAAAAGTTTTCTTTAAGAATATCCCCGCTATACCAGTTGGAATACTCTTCTTTTTAAGGTAAGGGATATTATTTTTGTTCAGTATTCGTATAAAATAATATTTTCTTCCATATTCTGTAGTATGTAAGTAATATTATTTCGTTTCATATTTCGAATTCTACACTCATTTTGTTAAAGTTTTGAATTCTATACTCCATGAAATTAGTAGAATATCCTTGATATTTGCGCTTCATCTAGTATCTTTTAATGAAAATAATATTTTGAGCATTCTTGATAAGTTTTAACTTTTTCATGCTAGAGTACTATTCACGGGGTTACTATTCCTAAAATACTATTCACGGGATACTATTCACTCAGGTACTATTCACCCCGGGGTACTATTCATGACAAAAAATGATTTCTTTTCTGTCCAAATTATTTTTGATATAATATTATTCTTGAATTTTACTCCACAAAGCAGTCTCATGTTGACAATTTGGACATTATTGAATTCTGGATAAATTAAATTATAAATCTTTAAAATTTATCATTTACTTTTATTTAAGTGCATTCTTATATCATTGTCATCATCCTCATGCTTATATTATTATGAAAGTCATCTGTGACCCGTAGTGCATAGATGGACTTGGTATGATTATGACCAGGGATTATTCGGTATAATCATGACCTTAATGTTACAAATGATGTGGTAAAAGTCCTTATTGGCCCGTAGTGCATTGATGGACAGTTGTTGGCATGATCATGACCATTGATGAAAACACGAATATCCTTGGCTCGTAGTGCATGGATAATTTGTGGTCGTGATACTAATGAATATCCTTGGTCGTAGTGCAAGGGTGATTCTATGATGTGGATTATTTATTAAGCTGAGTCTCAGCGATAAAATTGATGATAAATTCTTTTAAATCATAGAAGATAATATATATCATGCTCTACTTGACTCTTCTAACGGATTGCTTGTTCCGCTGCAGTTAAACTTGATGTCTATTGTATTTTATCAGTTTAACACTGTTGAAGGCTAACAATAATTTATTCTGCATTATCTTTGTCATAATATTTCTTACTAGGCTAGTTGAGCTCACCCTTTGCTTTCATTGTTCTCTTCAGGAAATGAGAATATAGCTGGGACTAGTCAGGGAACGGAGTGACGGTCCAGATGTTTGCATTAGCAGTCATCACTATTATGTGAAATAGTGTGATAATAAAAGTATTGAGGACTTATTTTGAGTTTGAATACTGTCTAGAAGATAATATTTGTATTAAAACTCACAGCTCATGTTGTATATTTAAGTTTGTATTTGTATTATGTACCATGTATTTGGCGACTCAGAATGGGTGATGTATACCTATTTTTGGGGCGTCACATTCTTGATATTAAGCTACTTATGTGTCCAAAGAAATAATTATACTATAATATAATCAATTCCATCCAAAAATATTATTTAGTGATAAATAAGGTAAATGGTGTGTACTACCATGGATATTTGGATTACATGGAACCTTCTATTTTTGATGATGTGAGTGCTATATATTTTGCTAACCCAAATAAAATTGATAGATAAAGTCCATGTATATTACCAGGTTATATGAGCCCATATTAAATATTTTACCATATTAAATGGGTTATGTAAGCTTACAAATATGCTATTTTAAATTTTAGTAATTATGGACCCATGTCTTACTTAAAGAGGTGTAAAAAGAGTCCAAGTTATATAAGTGGTCCAAATGAATTTTCATGGAAATTTGCAAGCCTTCCTTATTTTATTAAAATATGATAGAAGCATATTAAGCCCAAATTAAAGCCATATCTGTTCCTTTTCTTATCCAATTCAGCAACCCATTTTGAGGGGGGATAAGGAACTGAGTTTGGGATTAGTTAATTCATTAGTCAGTTAGTTGGTTACTATTCAGTTAATAGCTATGTAATATAGATTGGCTGATTGGAGTTGGATAGGGGCCAAGTAGGGTGTCTCAAGCTCAGTCTAATAACAGGCAACTGACTATTGTGTCAGGGGGATGAATAGAAGCCATAACATAGCAATGATGGAATGCATGTTAGGGGCCAAGTAGATTGTTGAGAGATAAATTAAAATTAGCCATATATGTGACGCCTCCAAAATAGGTATACATCACCCATTCTGAGTCGCCAAATACATGGTACAGAAACAACTACAACTTTATTAATACAATTGTCATGCAAAATACGACAATACTTAAACTGTGAGTTTAAAATACAAATATTATCTTCTAGACAATATCCACACTCAAATAAGTCCTCATTACAATTATTGATACAATATTTTACAAAATAGTGAGGACTGCTAAACAACTGTCTAGAACCATCATTCCACACCCCGACTACTTCCCTCTATATTCTCGCCTCTTGAGAAAAATGGAACAAAAAGGAAAAAGGGTGAGCTCAACTAGCCTAGTAAAGAATATTATGACTAAGATAATATACAACAAATTATCATTAGTCTTCAACAGGAAAAAACTGATAGAATATAATAGACAACAAGTTTTAGATCAACAACTGCAACGGAAATAGCAATCCATTAGAAGAGTCAAGTAGAGAATGAATTCTACTATCTTCTAAGATTTAAAAGTCCATCATCAATATTTTATCCCCGTAACATCATCAAATATTCATCTTTTCACTGTAGGCCAAAGATATTTATCAGTTGGTCATGTTCATCTCAACACCTGTTCATCTTTTCACTACGGGCCAAAGATATTCATCAAAAAATCATTCATCTTTGCACTACAGGCCATAGATATTCAGTAATATCATCATTTAGGACTGAGGATGATGAAAAATAATTTTAAGAAAATGAATCCAGTGAGATAAAAGGACAAGGATTAAGGATTCGTATTTTAGTTCATCCATGTTCAAAAATACCCCAAAATATACCATAGCGGAGTAAAATTCAAGAATAAAGATCAAAACATGGACACAATCAAAGATAGTAACAAAATAGACATCTAGGATAAAGAAGAGAAAATTTTATTTTTCGGTGAATAATGCCGTATACGTGAATAGTAACTCCGACACAAAAAGACAAGAATTTCACAAGAAAAATCTTACCAATATTCTGGCATAATGATATTGAAAGAACTAATATCATTTATAAAAAAAATAACATCCCTTGCCTCAAAAGGACAGTACTTCTGACTGGAATACTGGATATAGTGCTGAAGGAAACTTGCACTGTATAGCAACACTTAAAGTATCAAAATACTCACAAAAATACGCTCGATAATATAGAGAGAGAAAACTTCAGTTTCTGGTGTGATTTTCAATTCTAACCTAAACATCCTATTTATAGAAAAATACTTAGAACACCAAAGCAGAAAATTTAATAAAATAATAACATTTTTAAAAAAAAATTTCCTTAGCCCACCACATCAAAATCTCAACACACCCAAGTGGGTACCACCCACAAAAAAAACATTTTTTACTAAAAAAATATTTATAACCCAAAAATCAATTCAGACCCAATATTTCGGAACTTTAATAATTCATAATAAATAGCCTTTTATCAGAAAAATTCAAATCTTATGTCCATTTCATAGAAAATTCAAGTATCTACAACTTTGTAAGTTTAAGTTTTTCTAAATGCCAAACAGAAATTGACCGAAATTCACATACGGACGATTTTACACGCTATAATCAAATTTCAGTCAAAAATGGGGTCCACCAACATGTGTAACATGTTTTTAACATTTATTGTAACAAAAATACTCTTCCTCCTCATTTATTCATATATCATACATTCATTGTAAAAAATATCATCAATATTATGTTATTATAATATAATAATATATTAAATAAATTATTTTATCAGAAAAGATAAAATATCAATTTTTAACAATTATCACTTTTAAAAAAATTTCTCCATTTATATCCACATAAAATAAATATTTTTCTTATAATATAAATCAATAATTAATTATTCACAAATAATATTTAAGAATCACAATACTGACAACCAGGCTGTTCCCAGGAAAGAGGGGGCTTTCCAATAAGGATTTCTCCTTATTGGCGCGCAATTAGGTGATCAAACCTCTCCTTAGACAGAACTTTTTAGACATTGCCAATAATGCTATCTAATAATATTATTAAAATAATATGAATTATTGATCTGATAATGGGAAATACTGTTTAGTGATAATTATTGAAACAACAATAATATAAAATATCAACATAGCAATTATGGAATCAATAAAATAAAATATTGAATAGTAATTACTATAACAATTATGGAGTAGTGCCTTCTTACGTAAGAATCAATAATTGGTGCAATACCGTGTGCTACTGTGTTTTAACCACCGGGTATTCTAACAGTGTTAACGGTAACAACTACGCCGTTATTTATAAAAACTCATACTTGTCGTTTTCTTCATCCAATCGCTTTCCGTTATGGGGCCCACACAAGGCTGCGCCGTCGTACGAATATTCTCCAACAGCAAGAATATTCCACGACAACAATGAATATTTTATAACCACTTGCTTATTTAAAATATTTACGTATTTTATCCATAACTAGCCATATTAATCAAATCAACCTTACTATTTCAAAATAATAAATAGAGGAAATTTTATTTTATTTATAAAAAGTTAGGGTCTTACAACCTCCCCTCCTTATGAAATTTCGTCCTCAAAATTGACGTACGTATTTAGTATTTCAAAAAAGTGAGGGTACCTCGCTTTCATTTCCGTTTCCAACTCCCAGGTCATTTCCTCAATAGCATGGTTCCTCCACAAAACTTTAACTTGTGGTATGACCTTTGTGCGTAGGACATACTCCTTCCTATCCAAGATCTTGACAGGTACCTCCTCGTACATTAAGTCTTCAGCTATCTCGTCTGGTTCTAACTCAATAATGTGATTTGGATTTTTCACATATTTACGAAGCACAGACATGTGAAAAATATTATGAACACGAGACATGCTTAGAGGTAACGCGAGTCTATAGGCCACATTTCCTACTCGGTCAAGAATCTGAAATGGACCGATAAATCATGGATTGAGTTTTTCTCTCTTTCCAAATCTTGTAACTCCCTTCCATGGAGCAACATGTAACAATACATGATCCCCAATACTAAATTCTACGTCCTTTCGATGAAGATCTGCATAACTCTTTTGTCGATCCTGTGTCGTTTGTATACGTTGTCTAATCATTTGGATCTTTTCTGTAGTCATACGTACCAACTCTGGTCCCAACAATGTTGCTTCACCCACCTCATCCCAACATACTGGAGAGCGACACTTTCGTCCATACAAGGCTTCAAATGGATCCACACCTATACTGCCTGATAACTGTGGTTGTAGGAAAATTCCACCAATGGTAAGTACTTATCCCAACTCCCTTTGAAGTCTAGGACACAGAGTCTTAATAGATCTTCAAGAGTTTGAATAGTCCTCTCTGATTGTTCGTCCGTTTGAGGATGGTATGTCAAACTGAATCATAAATCCGTGCCTATAGCTTTCTGCAAGCTAACCCAAAATCGTGAAGTAAATCTTGGGTCACGATCCGAAACTATGGATACTGGCATGCCATATAACCTCATAATCTTATTCACGTACATACGAGCAAGACGTTCAAGGGAATAAGTCTCCCGTATCGGTAAAAAATGAGCAGACTTGGTTAATCTATCAACAATAACCCAAAGCGCATCTATGCCTTGAAAAACCTTGGGAAGACCCGTAACGAAATTCATGGTAACGTGTTCCCACTTCCATTTCGAAATCTCAAGTGGTTACAATGGACCCTTAGGCACTTGATGCTCCACCTTTACACGTTGACAAGTTAAACACCTCGAGATAAACTTCGCGATCTCTCTCTTCATATTGTTCCACTAAAATGTATGTCGAAGATCACAATACATTTTGGTACTTCCAGGATAGATTGCAAACAATGTATTGTGTGCCTCTATCATGATCTTGTATTTTAAATCAGAGTCGTTAGGAACACAAAGTCTGGAGTTGACTCGAAGTATTCCTTCTTCATCTATTCTTGCTTCTGAGATAACACATTCTTGTACTCTTTTGTTCATATGCATTAGCTCCGGGTCTGTTGCTTGAGTAACTTTAACTTTATCGATTAAAGTTGGTTCTATGCGTATACTTAACATCATCATTTGGGTCCTCGGAGTCTTGAACTCTATCTTCATCTTTTGTAAATCACACAAAATGGGTCTTTGTGTTGACAACATCGCACTCGTTCCTGCATATGATCTTCTACTTAATGCGTTAGCTACCACGTTCGCTTTTCCAAGATGGTATTAAATGATATGGTCATAATCTTTCAACAGCTCGAGACAACGTCGTTGCCGCATGTTAAGTTCTTTTTGGGTGAAGAAATATTTGAGGCTTTTATGATCCGAATATATCTCCACTTTCTCCCCATATAGATAGTGCCTCCAGATTTTTAACGCGAAAACGACTGCTGCTAACTCTAGATTATGAGTAGGGTAATTCCTCTCATATTCTTTGAGTTGTAGCGAGGCATAGGCTATGACTTTCCCATATTGCATGAGAACACATCCTAACCCTTTGCCTGAAGCATCACTGTAGATAACAAATCCATCCGAACCAGATGGTATTGTCAGAATAGGTGCCGAAATGAGTCTCCTCTTGAGCTCTTGGAAACTCTTCTCGCATTCCTTGCTCCATACGAATTTTGTATCTTTTCGAGTCAGCTAAGTTAACGGAGTAGCGATTCTAGAAAATCCTTCCACAAATCTCCGATAATAACCAGCTAACCCCAAAAAGCTACGTACTTCGGTCACCGACTTCGGTTGCTCCCAACTTTGTATTGCTTCAATCTTCGTCGGGTCAACAGATACTCCATATTTTAACACCACGTGCCCAAGGAATGCCACTTCCTCAAGCCAGAACTCACATTTCTTCAACTTGGCATATATCTTATTTTCACGAAGCCTTTGAAGTACCAGCTTCAAATGGTGCTCATGATCTTCACGGCTTTTGGAGTATATAAGGATGTCATCAATAAAGACAACAACGAACTGATCCAAATATTCCTTGAATACTTGGTTCATTATATCCATGAAAGCCGTAGGAGCATTAGTCAATCCAAAAGACATGACTAGGAATTCATAATGCCCATACCGAGTTCTAAAGGTAGTCGTCAGAATATCCTCAGTTTTAATCTTCAGCTGATGATATCCAGAACGAAGATCGATCTTTGAAAAGAATTGTGTTCCTTGCAACTGGTCAAACAGGTCATTAATACGAGGTAGCGGGTACCTATTCTTGATGGTGACATGGTTCAATTCCCAGTTGTCAATACAAAGTCGCATACTCCTGTCCTTCTTCTTTACGAATAAAATAGAAGAGGAGATGTACTAGGACGAATGAAACTGATGTCCAACAACTCCTGTAGTTAGACATTTAACTCCTGAAATTCAATAGGAGCCATTCGATATGGGATTTTTGAAATGGGCTTTGTACCAGGTTCAAGGTCAATAAAAAATTCAACTTCACGTTCTGGGGGTAGACCGGGAAGTTCTTTAGAAAATACGTCAGGAAATTCTCTAACAACAGAAATATTATTCAAATCTGACTTATTTTTGTTCAAGTCCATGACATGGGCTAAGAAAGCTTAACATCCGTGTTTTAATAAACGAATGGCTTTATAGTTTGATATGACAGTGATTGACTTTAGTGGTTTGGTTGCTTGAATTCGCATAACAGGTTGGTTAGGAATATGAAAACTAACAACCTTACAAAAACAATCAATCTTGGCATGATGACAAGTTAACCAATCAATCCCTAAAATCACATCAAAAGCAAGTATCTTTAAAGAGATAAGATCAACAGGTAATGTGATAGTGCAACTTGGATCAAACAAGATTTATAAACACTGGATGTAATGAAAGATTCTCCTAACAGAGTCTCAACAGATAAGTCAAAGTCCAATTTCTCCGGTGTCAAGTTCAAACGTTGAGCACAAGCATGAGAGATAAAAGAATGGGTTGAATCGGTATCTAGTAAGGTATAAACTTTACAAGAGTTTATGATTAGCTTACCCATGATCACCTCATTAGGGTTCCTTGCATTTTGGCCAGTCACGACAAATACTCTTCCAGGAACCGCTGACTTTGCCTTATCTGGGACAGCCTTTTGAGTCACCATCCCTGCTAGACTTGGTTTCGCTACAGTACAATCCTAAGTGATATGTCCTTCCTTTCCATAATTATAACATACCTTTAACTGTTGTGAAAAGTTTGGGCTTATGTGTCCCTCTTTTCTATATTTATAGCATACGACCGGTGGTCATTCTCCTCCCTTAGAAACAGTTGATACTGGTGCTGACGTCTTCACATTGTCATTGTTGAATCTCCTCTTTTTGAAATTTTCACTTGACTCGCCTCTCCTATTATCATGGCCACGATTACCACCAGAGTGGTTACCGCTTTTGTCCGTATTTTTTCCTCCCCGTTAGTTATCATTGCTCCAATGACTGCTATCGCCGGTATGACCCTGGTTGTGGTCCCTAGGTTGAACATACTGTGAGAGCCCCAAATCCAAGTCCCGAATCACCACGGATCTGGTACAATCATTCTATAACTATTTGCGGAAGATATAAACATAAATTATTTATACAATACACTTTACACACTATTCCCCAAAATCGAGCAACCTTAACTTATACAAAATTCATAAACTATCTAACACCTAACATTATTATTCAACTATACTATTACAAACTAGCTGCACATTTTATCCCAAGCAGAACTTGGCATTATCCTTTTTCCTGTATCCGAACTCATTCGCCTTATCTGCAATATTTATCATGATATAACAAGGGTGTGCATGAAAGTTGCCCAGGAAGTTTAAATACAATTTAAGGATATATCATGATTGAAAGAGTCTGAATAATAGGCTGGCTATAATTCATCAATATAATTGAGAACTAGCACGAATAAACTTTTGACTGAACAAGTATTGAACATGAACAAATATATCTGGACCAACTGGTAATGAAGGTGATCAGCCTTTCATACCTAACTTATACATGCAATATGTACAGAGTATAATTCCACATGACAATTAGCAATGATTAACCATAAGTATATCTGAATAAAACAACTCTTAGTAGAGTTCAGTAAAACTTGCCTGAACAGTTGATTACCGCTATGCAATTTAATAAGCTGTCTGAAGACCTATTATTAATAATATGTATTTCTATGTTAGAATAATATCACCACATTATTTAAAAAAATAACCTAAACACATAACACGTAACCCTATCAGTCTATACAACACATAACACCTAACCTCAAGTCAAACTATTGCAGTCCGAGATGAGTTCGGTACAATTCTAACATCCCGACGGTCTAGTCAGACTTTTCTCGAGTCTAAGTTTAATTAAACTCTGCCTGAACACTTAACAATTATCTTAAATAATTTATTATCAGTATATATATATATATATATATATATATATATATATATATATATATATATATATATATATATATATATATATATATTATAAACTTGTAATAATTTTCATATAACAACTACCACTACAAAAAAATGGGCCTTTAGCAACGATTTTTCAGACAACGACTTTACAAGTCGTTGCTAAAAGTATATGTTTAGCAACGAAATTTGTCCTTCGTTGTAGATTATGTTAGGCTTTCACTTTTTGCAACAAAATTCAAAAGTCGTTGCAACATTTCGTTGCTAATTCATTGGCGGGAAAAAATTTCGTTAGAAATTCGTTGTAAAATTTTCGGCCACTTGATTTCCCGTCATCGTGGACAACGAAAGTTTTTTTGTTGTTAAAAATGGGGCTTTAGCAATGATTTTTCAGACAACGAGTTTATAAGTCGTTGCTAAAAGTGTATGTTTTGCAACAAAACATTGATCCATAAAACTCTCCAAGTCGAAATCTGTAGTGATGTCCCAAATGCCTTCTAGAATAGGAAGAAACATATTATTTCTCTTCCTTATATCCCTAATTTTAACGAGAAAAATATTCCTACTAAATCTCGACCCAGTCAAATGAAGAAGGAATATTTACTCCTTTGCAAAACCGAAATTGAGTCTCTCCAACAGAAGAAATTAATAAAACCCAGTATTTCTCCTTGGAGTTGTACAACTTTTTATGTTAACAAAAATTCTGAAATTGAACGAGGAACCCCCCCGTCTTGTTATTAATTATAAACCACTGAATGAAGCCCTTCAATGCATTAGATACCCAATTCCGAATAAGAAGGACCTTCTTGACAGACTTCATGATGCTACTATTTTCTCTAAATTTGATATGAAATCAGGATTTTGGCAAATACAAATTAGAGAACAGGATACTTATAAAACTGCCTTTACAGTACCCTTTGGCCATTATGAATGGAATGTTCTTCCATTTGGTGTAAAAAACGGACCTTCTGAATTTCAACATATCATGAATGATATTTTCAATCCCTTTACTGAATTTATTATTTGTTATATTGATGATGTCTTAATTTTCTCTTCATCCATTGAACAACACATTAAACATTTAAATATTTTTAAGAATGGTTTGGTAGTTTCTGCCCCTAAGATGAAACTTTTCCAAACAAAAATCAGATTTCTTGGGCATAATATTTTCAATGGAACTATTATTCCAATTGACAGATGTATTGAATTTACATCTAAATTTTAGGATGAAATTAAAGATACTAATCAACTGCAAAGATTTTTGGGAAGTCTAAATTATATTAGAGACTATTACCCGAATCTTTCCCAGGATGCTGCTATTCTGTACACCCGGTTACAAAAAAACCCTTTACCCTGGACTATTAAACATACTAAAACCAGGGTTAAACAGTTACCTTGTCTTTCTCTACCCAACCCTGAATGGAAGAAGATTTCAAACTGATGCTTTTAATACAGGATATGGTGGTATTCTAAAACAATTTAATCCTAATAGTAAAAAAGAGGATCTTATCCGTTTTACTTCTAGAGTTTGGAAAGGACCTTCTTTAAATTACCCCACCAGTAAAAAAGAATGTCTTTCAATTGTTAAATGTGTTTTAAAATTTTAGGATGATCTTTTAAACCAGCACTTCTTAATTCGAGTTGATTGTTCAGCTGCGAAACAGATATTTAAAAGGATGTTCAAAATCTAGCTTCTAAACAGATATTTGCCACTTGGCAAAGCACTTTATCAGTATTTGACTTTGATATTGAATATATCAAAGGAAAACAGAATTCTTTACCTGATTTTCTAACCAGAGAATATTTGCAGGAATGACCAGCAGAGGCCGTGGCCGCGGTCAACGAGGCCGAGGCAGAGCTAACCTCTATTATATAGAATTCCTGAGTTTGAATACTCAATCCAGTGATTCTTCGACTTCTTCTAGCCAGGCTACAGTAAAAGATGTTCTCTTATTACCAGAACAGTACATTCCAAACAGAAATGCGGAAGAAACAATATTAATCATTGAACAGAATGATGAGAAATGGATAAAAGATCCATGGGAGATAAAGAGACGTTACTTAACGACTCAACAGTCTCCTCCCCGTTTTAATCAGTACCATTATGTTTATGAACAGATTATCATCGAAATAGCATCTATGGACATTAAGCATACGCTTCATGATCCTACTAAGACAACTAGCCCAATTCAATACAGTAAAACAATTGTCAAGAGCATCATGCCTCTTCCCAATTGGAGTATCAATCCTCATACCACCCGTACTATTGAATCCAGTCATACAACAGAAACTCGTTACAGTTATTGGGATTATATTGACTCCTTTACACAAGTATTCTATTACCAGAATCCTATCTATAACCATACTTGGTTTATCCGCATTTGTCCGATGTTCTTAAAAATAAAATTCCCAACTGGTTTTTCGTTTGGTGGGATAAAATTGGTATCACTATTGAAACCCTACCAGAATCAGTTCAAACAGCATTTAAGGAATGGCAAGTTGCTTATTCCCATATACCAGTAAATAAAGATTTATCCATGTCCAAATTATTTGCCCATTTTATAATCCGTTTTAGTATCCCTTGGATCTGGAAATGGGATTTCCAATGCGACTACCAGAATAAGATTCCCCATCTTAAAAGGGTATTTTTTACCAAATGGTGGGACAAAGGTCTTAATCCTACGTCACCAGAACTTCTTAAAACCATAAAGAATCATACCAGGCTTGTCTGGATGTTATCCCTCAAAGCCTTCCAGCACTAGCACCAGTCAATCCTTTTGTCAGAATTCAAGCAGACTTAAAACAGAAGTTTCCAAATCTAACTGAAACTGAACTAATAGTTAAAACTATAGATTATATGAAAACCCAATTCTTACAATCCTTAGTCCAAGATGATGTTTCTATGAAAATAGTTAGCGATGAAGAATCTGAACAGGATGGCAATCAATTTAGCATCTTAGCTGGCGAAAGTCAGGAGCCCGAACCCACTATGGGAGATCTTTGGGACTCTCTCAATTCCATGCTTTCTGAAAAGATGGAACAGGACAAAAAAGGAAAAGGAAAAGCATAAAGCTATTCTCCACTAATCAGAAAATGACATGCTCCTTCAATTATCAGAATAAGACACCCAACAATCCTCAATAATGCTCCACTCAACCGACAACCTGTCTCACGCCTTCCACTTTCTACGGCGGAGAATTAAAGAAGAAAAGATAAGGATTGCTGATCGACTCCACTTGCAAGGACACGCCTGATCCTTTCTTATCTTCTCACTTGTATAAATGGGGAGACCTCACCCTTTATTGAGGCAGAACTTTTCATTGTAATTTCCTCCCTCTCTCTCTCTCTTTGTGTAATATATTTGATATATATAAAAGTTTGAAGTTTAAAGATCTGCAGAGCTCTACTGTAAGTTTAAATTATTGCTTCTGTTAATTATTATGTTTCTTTACTTGAGCTTTTAGATTATCATATCGAAAATAGTAATCATTATAAAACAACATATCAAACTGCTACAGATAACCATAATCGTTCTTATTTTTTAGAACAGTTTAATAAATCTGAACATTTAATTGTTTTAACTAAAGAAGCCATACAGGAAGAAACCTGCAGGCTTATAGTTTTGGGTAAACCCCCAAACCAACCGTAACTTTATGAGATCATATATGTAATAATTTATCTGTTAATATATATTTAATATGCCTTCAAATTATTCATGCCATTTTATTAAACGAGACAATATGAGGTTGATACTTGAATAAGTGGAACGTCACCCAAGTTGCATTTAGGACTTTTGCCTTTAGCCGTGTTATGGCGTTGTGGCTTTTATCCTCTGTAAATCATTGATAGGCGTGCTTTATTAGTATCTCTCTCGATCCTGCCCTCCTTTGGTATCAGAGCCATGTTTAATTTATTGTCATATTGATGAATATATTACTTATAAATTATGCATATATGATCACCTCGAAAAATGGCTGATTTTCCCCCCTCATCTGTGACAACAGTAGCTAATGCTTCAGCTTCTACTTTAGAAGCAACTGAACTTATAGCCTATCAGGATGTAAAGGAAGCCTTAAACAAATGGAATATTCCTAAAAACAAACCTGAAACAATTTATAAAATTGGAACCTTTGATTTTATCAGTAAAAGAATAATTAAAACCTTTGAGCAAGCTGTTCCTTTACAGAATAATGATGAAATTTTATATTTATTGCATGTCGAAGATTTATATCCTTTTTTGCAAAAATATAAATATGTTCATATAGGACTTGTCCAAGTAGCCTTTAAACCTTTGACTTTACTTGGCCAAAACACCAATATTCAGTGCACCCTCCGAAATGGTAGGTGTCTTAACTGGAAAGCCTCTCTTATGGGAGCTATTAAAACTAGTCTTGCCCATGGACCAGTTTATTTTATTATCTACCCAAATTTAAGTGTAGCCTTAACTGATAATAATTTGTCAAAAGTTTTAGAAATGAGAATTATATCTCATGGTTATGAGTATCTACCAGGATCTTTTCCTTTTGCCATATTATTCCGTATTCATCTTAAAGTTTTAACTACTTTAAATCCTTATATCAGAAAGCAAGGCCAACAAGGACATACAGTCCTTATTGACACTAATCTTTTTAGTAGTCATGTGGCTATTCCCAGAATGATTCCTTGGGAAGAAATTACTTTTCCAAAACAGTGGCAGATTATTAACGATGTTCCTACCAGGCCTATAATTAGACAATCCATAGAGGATCTTGTCCAAACCAGTAATGGAAATGTTTATTTAAAATTTCAGACACCTTTTACCCGAAGTCGGTCTATTAATAATGTTTCTTATATTATTGATTTCCCTGAATCATCCAGACAATCTGTGTCTGATCCCCTAGAATCTGTCTATCAAGAATCTAAAAATCCCAGTAATGAGTCTGTCAAAAATGAAGACTTAATTAGAGGAATTCATATTTCTGAAAATCAAATACCTCATGGTATTTATGAAACAAATACTCCTCAAAACAGAAGACCTTATAGTCCAACTGCTAGTGATATGAATTTTGAATGTTAATGGATTTTTCTCCCAATAGTAAAATTCGTCAATGCTTAAACCAGGAGTTTATGCAGGATAAATATCAGAATTTTAGAAATTGGTATTTTAAAAATCATGATAATACAAAATTAACATAAATCAAAACTAAGTATTATGCCTATCTGAATAAAAACCAGTGTATTATATCATTTTCAAAATGGTACTATGATTTTGTTTCAAAGTCAGAATTTTACACTGAAAGTTAACTGAATGTTTTGACTGGAATTCAAAAAGACTGGATCACCACAAGTGGAAATATTATCCAGTCCATTCATCCGCCTCCGAAGTCCCTAGAACTTAGTTCCGGAAATGAAAATTTAAAACCCTTAGTCATCAATCCGTATGTTGATATATCTGAAACACCCCACCAACAAGAAGAAGTTAAAATAAAAGATATTTTACCTTTGTCCAAACAGAATAATTATACTAATTTATTCCTTCAAACTGTAGGAAAACAATTAACCAGAATTGAAGAACAAATAAATAACATTAATGATAATTGCCAAATTGTTCCTCAAAAACTTGATCTTCAACCTGTAATCATCAAACCACCGTTAGAAGTCAGTAATTTTAAAATGAAATCTTCTAAATCTGATGATGAGTTTATTGATAATCTTTTAAACAAAATGAAAGATTTAAAGCTTACAACCACAACTGCATCATCGTCCCAAATTAATATAATGTCTGAACAACCCTCTTCTCATAGCAGTAATAATGATACTGATAGTGATACAGATAATACAAATAATCCTGATATTATTTCTCCTATTCATATTTTAGAAATCCAGAATAATTTTTAGGATATGCAAAGTATTAATAAAACCACTTACAGTAAGTAACCTGTAAACCATATGGCTTTAACTGGACCTAGAAGGTATTACTATCCTAGACCTACTCCCCAGGATATTCTGTATGAAGAAGACTTTCTTCATTCTCAAAAATCATACCATGGAAAAACCATCTATGAATGGAATATTGATGGTAAGACAGAATATCAAAATTTTGAAACTGTCCATCATATTCTGATGTATGCAACTGTCTGTAAGCAGAATGAAAATACAGACCATCAGATCTATCGTTTCTTAGTAAATGGATTTACCGGCATTCTTAAAGGATGGTGGGATAATGCACTTACTGAAAAATAACGAATTGAAATCCTTCAATCCTATAAGAATGAAACTGACCCTATCACTAGAACGGAAACAAAAAGAGAAGATGCTTGCTATACCTTAGTCCATGCTATAGTTCATCATTTTGTTGGCCCAGGACAAATGAATGTTGATAGAGGTAGAAAACTCCTACAGAACCTTCGTTGCCCATACTTAACCCATTTTAGATGGTACAAGGATGTCTTCCTAATGAAAGTTATGCAACGGACTGATGCTAACAGTGAACATTGGAAAGCCAAGTTTATTGATGGCCTTCCCACTTTCTTTGCTGAAAAAGTCCGTAAAAAGATAAGAGATAAGCATGACCGCATGAGTATCCCTTATATATTTGATATATATAAAAGTTTAAAGTTTAAAGATCGGCAGAGCTCTATTGTAAGTTTAAATTATTACTTCTGTTAATTATTATGTTTCTTTACTTGAGCTTTTAGATTATCATATCGAAAACAATAATCGTTATAAAATAGCATATCAAACTCCTACAGATAACCATAATCGTTCTTATTTTTTAGAACAGTTTAATAAATCTGAACAGTTAATTGTTTTAACTAAAGAAGCCATACAGGAAGAAACCTGCAGGCTTATAGTTTTGGGTAAACCCCCAAACCAACCGTAACTTTATGAGATCATATATGTAATAATTTATCTGTTAATATATATTTAATATGCCTTTAAATTATTCATGCCATTTTATTAAACGAGACAATATGAGGTTGATACTCGAATAAGTGGAACATCACCCAAGTCGCATTTTGGACTTTGCCTTTAGCCGTGTTATGGCGTTGTGGCTTTTATCCTCTGTAAATCGTTGACAGACGTGCTTTATTAGTATCTCTCTCGATCCTGCCCTCCTTTGGTATCAGAGCCATGTTTAATTTATTGTCATATTGATGAATATATTGCTTATAAATTATGCATATATGATCACCTCGAAAAATGGCTAATTTCCCCCCCTCATCTGTGACAACAATAGCTAATGCTTCAGCTTCTACTTTAGAAGCAACTGAACTTATAGCCTATCAGGATGTAAAGGAAGCCTTAGATAAATGGACTATTCCTAAAAATAAACCTGAAACAATTTATAAAATTGGAACCTTTGATTTTATTAGTAAAAGAATAATTAAAACCTTTGAGCATGATGTTCCTTTACAGAATAATGATGAAATTTTATATTTATTGCATGTCGAAGATTTATATCCTTTTTTGCAAAAATATAAATATGTTCATATAGGACTTGCCCAAGTAGCCTTTAAACCTTTAACTTTACTTGGCCAAAACACCAGTATACAGTGCACCCTCCAAGATGGTAGGTGTCTTAGCTGGAAAGCCTCTCTTATGGGAGCTATTGAAACTAGCCCATGGACCAGTTTATTTTAATATCTACCCGAATTTAACTGTAGCCTTAACTGATAATAATTTGTCAAAAGTTTTAGAAATGAGAATTATATCTTATGGTTATGAGTATCTACCAGGATCTCCTCCTTTTGCCATATTATTCCGTATTCATCTTAAAGTTTTAACTACTTTAAATCCTTATATCAGAAAGCAAAGCCAACAAGGACATACTGTCCTTATTGACGCTAATCTTTTTAGTAGTCAAGTGGCTATTCCCCGAATGATTCCTTGGGAAGAAATTACTTTCCCAAAACAGTGGTAGATTATTAACGCTGTTCCTACCAGGCCTATAATTAGACAATCCATAGAGGATCTTGTCCAAACCAGTAATGGAAATATTTATTTAAAATTTCAGAGACCTTTTACCCGAAGTCGGTCTATTAATAATGTTTCTTATAATATTGATTTTCCTGAATCATCCAGACACTCTGTGTCTGATCCCCTAGAATCTGTCTATCAAGAATCTAAAAATCCCAGTAATGAGTCTGTCAAAAATGAAGACTTAATTAGAGGAATTCATATTTCTGAAAATCAAATACCTCATGGTATTTATGAAACAAATACTCCTCAAAATAGAAGACCTTATAGTCCAACTGCTAGTGATATGAATTTTGAATGTTAATGGATTTTTCTCCCAATAGTTAAATTCGTCAATGTTTAAACCAGGAGTTTATGCAGGATAAATATCAAAATTTTAGAAATTGGTATTTTAAAAATCATGATAATAAAAAATTAACAGAAATCAAAACTAAGTATTATGCCTATCTGAAAAAAAACCAGTGTATTATATCATTTTCAAAATGGTACTATGATTTTGTTTCAAAGTCAGAATTTTACACTGAAAGTCAACTGATTGTTTTGACTGAAATTCAAAAAGACTGGATCAACACAAGTGGAAATATTATCCAATCCATTCATCCGCCTCCGAAGTCCCTAGAACTTAGTTCCGGAAATGAAAATTTAAAACCCTTAGTCATCAATCCGTATGTTGATATATCTAAAACACTCCACCAACAAGAAGAAGTTAAAATAAAAGATATTTTACCCTTGTCCAAACAGAATAATTATACTAATTTATTTCTTCAAACTGTAGGAAAACAGTTAACCAGAATTGAAGAACAAATAAATAACATTAATGATAATTGCAAAATTGTTCCTCAAAAACTTGATCTTCAACCTGTAACCATCAAACCACCATTAGAAGTCAGTAATTTTAAAATGAAATCTTCTAAATCTGATGATGAGTTTATTGATAATCTTTTAAACAAAATGAAAGATTTAAAGCTTACAACCACAACTGCATCCTCGTCCCAAATTAATATAATGTCTGAAAAACCCTCTTCTCATAGCAGTAATAATGATACTGATAGTGATACAGATAATACAGATAATCCTGATATTATTTCTCCTATTCATATTTTAGAAATCCAGAATAATTTTCAGGATATGCAAAGTATTAATAAAACCACTTACAGTAAGAAACCTGTAAACCATATGGCTTTAATTGGACCTAGCATGTAAGATCCCAACTTTTATAAATAAAGATGAATTTTCTATAAATATCATTTTTTAATATTATGGAGTGAAAATGATATAATGTTATAGTTGTGGGTAATATTTATAAATTTTACAAAGTACGCAAGTTGCTATATAATATTCAATTGGTCGGGGAATATTCATTTTAACAGGGAATATTCGTACGATGACGCAATCATTGGTGGATCCTACAACGGAATTATTGTTGAATTGTGAAAACGACAAAAATACTTTATGAAAATAATGGCGGAAGTTTTACCATTAATACTATTGAACTACTCGGTAGTAAAAGTACAGTAATACGCATGGTTGCATAATTGCACACGGTATTGATTATTGATGCTTACGTGATAAGTCACTCAGTTTTGTTTTATTGGTATTATTAATGTAATGAAACAGAAAAGCTTTTTATATAAAACGGAATACTTTTATAAAGTTATTCGTTTTATTAGGCTAATAGTAAAATCTTTTTATATAAAATAGAATACTTTTATAAAGTTATCTATTTTATTAGACAATAATTAGAATATATTATATTTTATTATGCATAGTGTTTGAATAGTACTTGCATAGTGTTTGCATAGTAATATCTTTTATAAAGTTATTCGTTTTATTAGATTATAAATAGAATATATTATATTTTATTTAAAAGATTTTGCTTTAAATATGGACCTTTAGATTAAAGTAAATCAATCTAGACCGTTCATGAGTTAGTTACTATGCAGTCTATTTTTCTATAAATAGAAGCTCATTCCTTCATTATTTTCTTACGAATTCACTGAAACTCTAGAGAGAGAAACTATAGAGAAAAAGAAGAAAAATATTCTGCTACTTCACTACTCCGATATCAAGTTTCTTTTACGGTAAGGGATATTATTTGTTGTACTCGTAAGGAGTATTATTTTCTTTTGTATTCATGAAGAGAACTTCTATTATTCCATTCTTTATTATTCTGCTAGAATACCAATATACGCGGACTACCCTATACTTGGTGACATTCTTTTATTATTCCGTATTTATTATTATTCTGTTGGAATATCCTGTCTGTACGTTTTACGTTGGACCTAGTTCCGTCTTTACTATTATTCTGTTGGAATATCCTGTCTGTGCGTTTTACGCCGGACTTGGTTCCATTATTCATTATTCTGTCTGAATATCATGTCTGTGCGTTTACGCAGGACCTGGTTCCATTATTTATTATTTTGTTGGAATATCCTGTCGGTACGTTTACGCATGACCTGGTTTCATTATTTATTTTCCTGTTGGAATAACCTGTCTGTGCGGTCTATCGCATACATTGTGATTTCTTTTGTTATTCCATTCTTTCTTATATTCAATTGGTTAAAGTTTTGACTTTTATACTCCATGAAATTAGTGGAATATCCTTGATATTTGCGCTTCATCCAGTATCTTTTCATGAAAATATTCTTCCGAGCATTCTTGAATTTTACTCCACAAAACAGTATCATGTTGACAATTTAGACGGTATTGGTTCCTGGATAAATTAATTCTTGAACTTGTTTTATTGAATTCTTATATCATTGTCATCATCCTCATGTTTATATTCTGTTGAAAGTCATCTGTGGCCTGTACTGCATAGACGGACTTGGTATGATTATGACCAGGGATTATTCGGTATAATCATGACCGTAATGTTACAAATAATGTGGTAAAAGTCCTCATTGGCCCGTAGTGCATTGATGGACAGTGGTTGGCATGATCATGACCATTAATGAATAAACAAATATTCTTGACCCGTAGTGCATGGATAATTATGGTCGTGATACTAAAGAATATCCTTGGCCGTAGTGCAGGGGTGATTCGATGATGTGGATTATTTTCCCAGCGATAAAAGTCATGAAAAATCTTTTAAATCATAGAAGATAGTAGATTTTATTCTCTACTTGACTCTTCTAATGGGTTGCTTGTTCCGCTATAGGTAAACTTGATGTTTGTTATATTGTATCAGTTTAACACTGTTTAAGGCTAATGATAATTTATTCTGCATTATCTTAGTCATAATATTTCTTACTGGGCTAGTTGAGCTCACCCTTTCTTTCATTGTTCTCTTCAGGAAATGAGAATATAGCTGAGACGAGTCGGGGAACGGAGTGATGGACCAGATGATAGTATTAGTAGTCCTCACTATTCTGTTAAATAGTGTGACAATAATTATAACGAGGACTTATTCTGAGTGTGAATATTGTCTAGAAGACAGTATTTGTATTAAAACTCACAGCTCTCTTGTCGTATATTAACGATTTTATTTGTATTCTGTACTATATATTTGGCGACTCAGAATAAGTGATGTATACCTATTTTGGGGGCGTCACAGTTGGTATCAAAGCTTAGGGATATGATCCATGGTTAAGATGTGAGACTAGAGCTAGGAGGGGAGAGACGGGGAATTCCTTAGCCAGTATGACCTGCCTAAGTTTATTTGGTATTTAATTGGTCGGTCAGGGTATAGAGATAATATGTGATATGTTATTTAACCCTTGTTTTGTGGTAGTATTTGAAAATGACATCCGAGAATGTTGAGAATAGCAATGGAGCACAGGCGACCGTTGATTCACCACATATCAATAATCAGGATAATGTGTATCAGGAAGGTGATAATCCTCATGCAAACAACAACACTGACCAGATGATGAATGATGGAATGTTCAGAGGCTTTATGCAATTCATACAACAGCAGGAGAGAGCGGCTGCTGTCCAAAATATAGGTGAAAACACTGAAAACTCTCGGACAGTCACCGCTAAACATTTCAAGGAGCTGGGACCACCAGAGTTTATTGGAGAACCAAAACCACTTAAGGTGGAAACATGGATAAAACAGATCACCAAGATATTTGATGTCTTGGGATGCGCCGCGGAGCAAAAGGTTCCATTCGCCACCTTTATATTGCTAAGAGAGGCAGATTACTGGTGGGAATTGGTAAAGCGTACTCAACCTGCTGCACTGAAGATGTCTTGGGAGAAGTTCCAAGAACTGTTCAATGACAAGTACTTTCCCGAAAGTATTCGTCACATGAAGGAGGTAGAGTTCATCAAGTTGGAGCAGAATAATATGACCGTGTCGTAGTACGAAGCTAAGTTTGCCTAGCTGTCCCGGTTTGCGTCCCACTTGGTGGATAATGAAGAGAGAATGACACGGATGTTTTTAAGAGGTTTGAAGCGGAGATACGTCAACATCTTATTTCTCATAAATTATGTTTGTATTCAGATGTTGTAAATAAGGCTCAGTTAGTGGAGCGCGATAACGAGTCAACGCAACCAAAAGAGAGCAACAGGCAAAATGATAATACTAGTGAAAGCAGTCATCGAAGCGGTGACAACAAGCGTGGAGGGAATCAGCAGGCCAGAAATTGTTACCACTTCGGTGGTAATCATGGCCAAAATAATAAGAATGAACATTTCAAGAAGAAGAGATTCAACAATGATGAAAAGACGTCAGCACCAGCACCAGCACCCGTGGTTAAGGAAGGAGAACGACCACCGATCATATGCTTCAAATGCGGAGGGGAGGGACACATCAGTCCAAACTGCGCGATGCCGTCCAAAGCATGTTATAATTGTGGAAGAGAAGGTCACCTAGCCCGATTTTGTCATTCACCGAAGACAAGTTCAGCTAGGATGGAGGCACCAAAGGACGTCCCAGAAAAGTCAAAACTGGTAGTGCAAGGGATAGAATTTGTTGTGACCTCCCAGAAAGAAAGGAACCCGAACGAGGTCATCACGGGTAAGCTTATCACAAACTCTAGCGAAGTCTATACCTTATTTTATACCAGTTCTACCCATTCTTTTATTTCTCCTATTTGCGCTCAACGATTAAATTTGACTCCGGAGAAATTAGACTTTGACTTATCTGTGAAAACTCTATTGGGAGAAACCTTCATTACATCCACTGTTTATAAGTCTTGTTTGGTTCAAATCGGTACCCTCACATTATCTGTTGATCTGATTTCATTGAAAATACTTGCATTTGATGTAATTCTAGGGATTGATTGGTTAACTACTCATCATGCAAAAATTGATTGTTTTCGTAAGGTTGTTAGCTTTCATATTCCTAATTAACCTATTATGCGAATTCAAACAACCAAACCATTAAAATCAATCACTGTCGTCTCAAGCCATAAAGCTATTCGTTTATTGAAAAACGGATGTCAAGCTTTCTTAGCTCATGTCACGGATCTAAAAAAAAATACTTCAGTTTTGAATGATATTTCTATTGTTAATGAATTTCCTGATGTATTCCCTGAAGAACTTCCTGGCCTACCCCCAGAGCGTGAAATTGAATTTTGTATCGACCTTGAACCCGGTATAAAATCTATTTCCAAAGACCCATATCGAATGACTCCTATTGAACTCCAGGAGTTAAAGACCCAACTGCAGGAATTGTTAGACATTGGCTTTATTCGTCCTACTACTTCTCCTTGGGATGCTCCTGTTCTATTCGTGAAGAAGAAAGATGGGAGTATGCGACTTTGTATTGATTATCGGGAGTTGAATCATGTCACCATCAAAAATAGGTACCCATTGCCATGTATTGATGACCTATTTGACCAGTTGCAAGGAGCACAATTCTTTTTAAAAATCAATCTTCGTTCTAGATATCATCAGCTGAAGGTTAGAACTGAGGATATTCCAAAGACTGCTTTCAGAACTCGGTACGAGCATTATAAATTCTTAGTCATGTCTTTTGGATTGACTAATGCTCCTGCTGCCTTCATGGATATGATGAACCGAGTATTCAAGGAATATTTAGATCACTTTGTGGTCGTCTTTATTGATGACATCCTTATTTATTCCAAAAGCCGTGAAGATCATGAGCAACACTTGAGGCTGACACTCCAAAAGCTTTGTGAATACAAGCTTTATGCCAAGTTAAAGAAATACGAGTTCTGGCTTGAGGAAGTAGCATTCCTTGGGCACGTAGTATCAATTCATGGAATATATGTTGACCCGGTAAAGATTGAAGCAATTCAAAGCTGGGAGCAACCTAAATCAGTGATCGAAGTACGTAGCTTTCTCGGTTTAGCTGGTTATTATCAGAGATTCGTGGAAGAATTTTCTCGAATCGCTACTCCATTAACTCAGCTGACTCGGAAAGATACAAAGTTCAGTTGGACTGAAAAATATGAGAAGAGTTTCCAAGAACTCAAGAGGAGACTCATTTCAGCACCTGTTCTGACAATACCATCTGGCTCGGAGGGATTTGTTATCTACAGTGATGCTTCGGGCAAAGGGTTGGGATGTGTTCTCATGCAACATGAGAAAGTCATAGCCTATGCCTCAAGACAACTCAAAGAATATGAGAGGAATTATCTTACTCATGATCTAGAGTTGGCAGCTGTTGTCTTCGCACTTAAAATTTGAAGGCATTACTTGTATAGGGAGAAAGTGGCATTTTTTATGGATCATAAAAGCCTCAAATATTTCTTCACTCAAAAGGAACTCAACATGCGACAACGACGTTGGCTGGAACTGTTGAAAGATTATGATCCTACCATCTAATACCATCCTGGAAAAGCGAACGTGGTAGCTAATGCATTGAGTAGAAGTTCATATGCAAATACGAGTGCGATATTATCAACGCAAAGGCCCATTTTGTGTGACTTGCAAAGGATGGAGATAGAGTTAAAGACTCCAGGGACCCATGTGATGATGGCGAATATACGAGTAGAACCGACTTTAATTGATAAAGTTAAAGCTGCTCAAGCTACAGACCTAGAGCTGATGCATATGAGGAAGAAAGTGCAAGAAGGTGCTATGCCGGAAGTAAGAATCGATGAAGAAGGAATACTTCGAGTCAACTCCAGACTTTGTGTTTCTAACGACCCTGATTTAAAGTATAAAATAATGATGGAGGCGCACAACACACCGTTTGCAATCCATCCTGGGAGTACTAAAATGTATCGTGATCTTCGTCATACATTTTGGTGGAGCAATATGAAGAGAGAGATAGCGCTGTTTATCTCAAGGTGTCTAACTTGTCAATAAGTCAAAGCGGAGCATCAAGTGCCAAAAGGTCCATTGCAACCACTTGAAATTCCAGAATGGAAGTGGGAGCACATTACCATGGATTTTGTAACTGGTCTTCCCAAGGTTTCTCAAGGCATTGATGCAATTTGGGTCATTATTGATAGATTGACCAAGTCTGCTCATTTCTTACCAATACGAGAAACTTATACTCTTGAACGTCTTGCTCGTATGTACATAAACAAGATTGTAAGACTGCATGGTATGCCAGTATCCATAGTTTCTGATCGAGACACAAGATTCACTTCACGATTTTGGGTTAGTTTGTAAAAAGCTATGGGCACGGATTTACGATTTAGTTCGGCATATCATCCCTAGACGGACGGACAATCAGAGAGGACTATTCAAATTCTTGAAGATTTATTAAGACTCTATGTTCTTGACTTCAAGGGAAGTTGGGATAAGTTCTTACCATTGGTAGAGTTTTCCTACAACAACAGTTATCAAGCAAGTATTGGCATGGCACCATTCAAGGCGTTGTATGGAAGAAAGTGTCGTTTTCCAGTATGCTGGGATGAGGTGGGTGAAGTAACGTTGTTGGGACCGGAGTTGGTACGTATGACTACGAAAAAGATTCAAATGATCCGGCAACGTCTAAAAACCTCACAAGATCGACAAAAGAGTTATGCTGATCTTCATCGAAAGGACGTGGAATTTGATATAGGAGATTATGTGTTGTTACGAGTTGCTCCGTGGAAAGGAGTTACGAGATTTGGAAAGAGAGGAAAGCTCAATCCTCGATTCATTGGCCCATTTTTATTCTTCGATCGAGTAGGAACTGTGGCCTATAGACTCGCTTTACCGCCAAGTATGTCTCGTGTTCATAATGTTTTTCATATATCCATGTTACGTAAATATGTGGAAGACCCGAACCACATTATTGAGTTAGAACCGGACGAAATAGCGGAAGATTTAACGTATGAAGAGGTTCCTGTTCAAATCTTGGATAAGAAGGATCATATTCTACGCTCCAAGGTTATACCTCAAGTCAAAGTTTTGTGGAGAAACCACGATGTTGAGGAAATGACCTGGGAGTTAGAATCTGAAATGAAGTCAAGGTATCCTTACCTCTTCGATATACCAGGTACGTACCCTAATTTTGAGGGCAAAATTTAATAAGAAAGGGAGGTTGTAAGACCCCAACTTTTATAAATAAAGATGAATTTTCTATAAATATCATTTTTTAATATTATAGAGTGAAATTGATATAATGTTATAGTTGTGGGTAATATTTATAAATTTTGCAAAGTACGCAAGTTGCTATATAATATTCGATTGGTCGAGAATATTCATGTTAACAGGGAATATTTGTACGATGACGCAATCATTGGTGGACACTACAACGGAATTATTGTCGAATTGAGAAAACGACAAAAATACTTTATGAAAATAACGGCGGAAGTTTTACCATTAATACTGTTGAACTACTCGGTATTAAAAGTACAGTAATACACATGGTTGAATAGTAGCACACGGTATTGATTATTAACGCTTACGTGATAAGTCACTCAGTTTTATTTTATTGGTATTATTAATGTAATAAAACAGAAAAGCTTTTTATATAAAATAAAATACTTTTATAAAGTTATTCGTTTTATTAGGCTAATAATAAAATCTTTTTATATAAAACAGAATACTTTTATAAAGTTATATGTTTTATTAGACAATAATTAGAATATATTATATTTTATTATGCATAGTATTTACATAGTGCCTGCATAGTATTTGTATAGTAAAATCTTTTATAAAGTTATTCGTTTTATTATATTATAAATAGAATATATTATATTTTATTTAAAAAATTTTGCTTTAAATATGGACCGTCAGATTAGAGTAAATCAATCTAGACCGTTCATGAGTTAGTTACTATGCAGTCTATTTTTTATAAATAGAAGCTCATTCCTTCATTATTTTCTTGCGAATTTACTGAAACTCTAGAGAGAGAAACTATAGAGAGAAAGAAGAAAAGTATTCTGCTACTTCACTACTCCGATATCAAGTTTCTTTTACGGTAAGGGATATTATTTGTTGTACTCGTAAGGAGTATTATTTTCTTTTGTATTTATGAAGAGAACTTCTATTATTCTATTCTTTATTATTCTGCTGGAATAACCAATATACACGGACTACCCTATACTTGGTGACATTCTTTTATTATTCCGTCTTTATTATTATTCTGTTGGAATATCCTGTCTGTGCGTTTTACGCTGGACCTGGTTCCGTCTTTACTATTATTCTGTTGGAATATCCTATCTGTGCATTTTACGCCGGACCTGGTTCCATTATTTATTATTCTGTCGGAATATCCTGTCTGTGCGTTTACGCCGGACCTGGTTCCATTATTTATTATTCTGTTGGAATATGCTGTCGGTACGTTTATGCATGACCTGGTTCCATTATTTATTTTTCTGTTGGAATAACCTGTCTGTGCTGTCTATCGCATGCATGGTGATTTCTTTTGTTATTCCATTCTTTATTATATTCAGTTGGTTAAAGTTTTGACTTTTATACTCCATGAAATTAGTGGAATATCCTTGATATTTGCGCTTCATCCAGTATCTTTTCATGAAAATATTCTTCCGAGCATTCCTGAATTTTACTCCACAAAGCAGTATCATGTTGACAATTTGGACGTTATTGGTTCCTGGATAAATTAATTCTTGAACTTGTTTTATTGAATTCTTATATCATTGTCATCATCCTCATGTTTATATTCTGTTGAAAGTCATCTGTGGCCTGTACTGCATAGACGGACTTGGTATGATTATGACCAGGGATTATTCGGTATAATCATGACCGTAATGTTACAAATGATGTGGTAAAAGTCCTCATTGGCCCGTAGTGCATTGATGGACAGTGGTTGGCATGATCATGACCATTAATGAATACACAAATATTCTTGGCCCGTAGTGCATGGATAATTGTGGTCGTGATACTAAAGAATATTCTTGACCGTAGTGCAGGGGTGATTCGATGATGTGGATTATTTTTTTAGATGAGTCCCAGCGATAAAAGTCATGAAAAATCTTTTAAATCATAGAAGATAGTAGATTTTATTCTCTACTTGACTCTTCGAATGGGTTGCTTGTTCCGCTGCAGTTAAACTTGATGTTTGTTATATTGTATCCGTTTAACATTGTTTAAGGCTAATGATAATTTATTCTGCATTATCTTAGTCATAATATATTTTACTGGGCTAGTTGAGCTCACCTTTCTTTCATTGTTCTCTTCAGGAAATGAGAATATAGCTGGGACGAGTCGGGGAACGGAGTGATGGACCAGATGATAGTATTAGTAATCCTCACTATTCTGTTAAATAGTGTGACAATAAATGTAACGAGGACTTATTCTGAGTGTGGATATTATCTAGAAGACAGTATTTGTATTAAAACTCACAGCTCTCTTATTGTATATTAACGATTGTATTTGTATTATGTACCATGTATTTGGCGACTCAGAATAGGTGATGTATACCTATTTTGTGGGCGTCACAGTTGGTATCAAAGCTTAGGGATATGATCCCTGGCTAAGATGTGAGACTAGAGCTAGGAGGGGAGAGACGGGGAATTCCTTCGCCAGTATGACCTACCTAAGTTTATTTGGTATTTAATTAGTCGGTCAGAGTATAGAGATAATATGTGATATGTTATTTAACCCTTGTTTTGTGGTAGTATTTGAAAATGACATCCGAGAATGTTGAGAATAGCAATGGAGCACAGGCAACCGTTGATTCACCACATATCAATAATCAGGATAATGTGCATCAGGAAGACGATAATCCTCATGCAAACAACAACACTGACCAGATGATGAATGATGGAATATTCAGAGACTTTATGCAATTCATACAACAGCAGGAGAGAGCGGCTGCTGTCCAAAATATAGGTGAAAACACTGAAAACTCTCGGACAGTCACCGCTAAACATTTCAAGGAGCTGGGACCACCAGAGTTTATTGGAGAACCAAAATCACTTAAGGTGGAAACATGGATAAAACAGATCACCAAGATATTTGATGTCTTGGGATGCGCCGCGGAGCAAAAGGTTCCCTTCGCCACCTTTATGTTGCTAAGAGAGGCAGATTACTGGTGGGAATGGGTAAAGCGTACTCAACCTGCTGCACTGAAGATGTCTTGGGAGAAGTTCCAAGAACTGTTCAATGACAAGTACTTTCCCGAAAGTATTCGTCACATGAAGGAGGTAGAGTTCATCAAGTTGGAGCAGAATAATATGACCGTGTCGTAGTACGAAGCTAAGTTTGCCTAGCTGTCCCGGTTTGCGTCCCACTTGGTGGACAATGAAGAGAGAATGACACGGATGTTTTTAAGAGGTTTGAAGCCGGAGATACGTCAACATCTTATTTCTCATAAATTATGTTTGTATTCAGATGTTGTAAATAGGGCTCAGTTAGTGGAGCGCGATAACGAGTCAACGCAACCAAAAGAGAGCAACATGCAAAATGATAATACCAGTGAAAGCAGTCATCGAAGCGGTGACAACAAGCGTGGAGGGAATCAACATGCCAGAAATGGTTACCACTTCGGTGGTAATCATGGCCAAAATAATAAGAATGGACATTTCAAGAAGAGGAGATTCAACAATGATGGAAAGACGTCAGCACCAGCACCCGTGGTTAAGGAAGGAGAACGACCACCGATCATATGCTTCAAATGCGGAGGGGAGGGACACATCAGTCCAAACTGCGTGATGCCGTCCAAAGCATGTTATAATTGTGGAAGAGAAGGTCACCTAGCCCAATTTTATCGTTCACCGAAGACAAGTTCAGCTAGGATGGAGGCACCAAAGGACGTCCCAGAAAAGTTAAAACCGGTAGTGCAAGGGAGAGCGTTTGTTGTGACCTCCCAGAAAGCAAGGAACCCGAACGAGGTCATCACGGGTAAGCTTATCATAAATTCTAGCGAAGTCTATACCTTATTTGATACCAGTTCTACCCATTCTTTTATTTCTCCTACTTGCGCTCAACGATTAAATTTGACTCCGGAGAAATTAGACTTTGACTTATCTATGGAAACTCCGTTGGGAGAAACCTTCATTACATTAGTCCATGCTATAGTTCATTATTTTTTTGGCCCAAGAAAAATGAATGATGACAAAGGTAGAGAACTCCTACAGAACCTTCTTTGCCCATCCTTAACCCATTGTAGATGGTACAAGGATGTCTTCCTAATGAAAGTTATGCAACGGACTGATACCAACAGTGAACATTGGAAAGCCAAGTTTATTGATGGTCTTCCCACTTTCTTTGCTGAAAAAGTCCGTAAAAAGCTAAGAGATAAGCATGACCGCATGAGTATCCCTTATATATTTGATATATATAAAAGTTTGAAGTTTAAAGATCTGCAGATCTCTATTGTAAGTTTAAATTATTGCTTCTGTTAATTATTATGTTTCTTTACTTGAGCTTTTAGATTATCATATCGAAAATAGTAATCGTTATAAAACAGCATATCAAACTGCTACAGATAACCGTAATCGTTCTTATTTTTTAGAACAGTTTAATAAATCTGAACAGTTAATTGTTTTAACTAAAGAAGCCATACAGGAAGAAACCTGCAGGCTTATAGTTTTGGGTAAACCCCCAAACCAACCGTAACTTTATGAGATCATATATGTAATAATTTATCTGTTAATATATATTTAATATGCCTTTAAATTATTCATGCCATTTTATTAAACGAGACAATATGAGGTTGATACTTGAATAAGTGGAACGTCACCCAAGTCGCATTTAGGACTTTGCCTTTAGCCGTGTTATGGCGTTGTGACTTTTATCCTCTGTAAATCGTTGACAGACGTGCTTTATTAGTATCTCTCTCGATCCTGCCCTCCTTTGGTATCAGAGCCATGTTTAATTTATTGTCATATTGATGAATATATTGCTTATAAATTATGCATATATGATCACCTCAAAAAATGGCTGATTTTCCCCCCTCATCTGTGACAACAGTAGCTAATGACTGAACTTATAGCCTATTAGGATGTAAAGGAAGCCTTAGACAAATGGACTATTCCTAAAAACAAACCTGAAACAATTTATAAAATTGGAACCTTTGATTTTATCAGTAAAAGAATAATTAAAACCTTTGAGCATGCTGTTCCTTTATAGAATAATGATGAAATTTTATATTTATTGCATGTCAAAGATTTATATCCTTTTTTACAAAAATATAAATATGTTCATATAGGACTTGTCAAAGTAGCCTTTAAACCTTTGACTTTACTTGGCCAAAACACCAGTATTCAGTGCACCCTCCGAGATGGTAGGTGTCTTAACTGGAAAGCCTCTCTTATGGGAGCTATTGAAACTAGTCTTGCCCATGGACCAGCTTATTTTAATATCTACCCGAATTTAAGTGTAGCCTTAACTGATAATAATTTGTCAAAAGTTTTAGAAATGAGAATTATATCTCATGGCTATGAGTATCTACCAGGATCTCCTTTCGCCATATTATTCCGTATTCATCTTAAAGTTTTAACTACTTTAAATCCTTATATCAGAAGGCAAAGCCAACAAGGACATACTGTCCTTATTGACACTAATCTTTTTAGTACTCAAGTGGCTATTCCCCGAATGATTCCTTGAGAAGAAATTACTTTCCCAAAATAGTGGCAGATTATTAACGATGTTCATACCAGGCCTATAATTAGACAATCCATAGAGGATGTTGCCCAAACCAGTAATGGAAATGTTTATTTAAAATTTCAGAGACCTTTTACCCGAAGTCGGTCTATTAATAATGTTTTTTATAATATTGATTTTCCTGAATCATCCAGACAATCTGTGTCTGATCCCCTAGAATCTGTCTATCAAGAATCTAAAAATCCCAATAATGAGTCTGTCAAAAATGAAGATTTAATTAGAGGAATTCATATTTCTGAAAATCAAATACCTCATGGTATTTATGAAACAAATACTCCTCAAAATAGAAGACCTTATAGTCCAACTACTAGTGATATGAATTTTTAATGTTAATGGATTTTTCTCCCAATAGTAAAATTCGTCAATGTTTAAACTAGGAGTTTATGCAGGATAAATATCAGAATTTTAGAAATTGGTATTTTAAAAATCATGATAATAAAAAATTAACAGAAATCAAAACTAAGTATTATGCCTATCTGAATAAAAACCAGTGTATTATATCATTTTCAAAATGGTACTATGATTTTGTTTCAAAGTCAGAATTTTACACTGAAAGTCAACTGAATGTTTTGACTGGAATTCAAAAAGACTGGATCACCACAAGTGGAAATATTATCCAATCCATTCATCCGCCTCCGAAGTCCCTAGAACTTAGTTCCGGAAATGAAAATTTAAAACCCTTAGTCATCAATCCGTATGTTGATATATCTAAAACACTCCACCAACAAGAAGAAGTTAAAATAAAAGATATTTTACCCTTGTCCAAACAGAATAATTATACTAATTTATTCCTTCAAATTGTAGGAAAACAGTTAACCAGAATTGAAGAACAAATAAATAACATTAATGATAATTGCCAAATTGTTCCTCAAAAACTTGATCTTCAACCTGTAACCATCAAACCACCATTAGAAGTCAGTAATTTTAAAATGAAATCTTCTAAATCTGATGATGAGTTTATTGATAATCTTTTAAACAAAATGAAAGATTTAAAGCTTACAACCACAACTGCATCATCGTCCCAAATTAATATAATGTCTGAACAACCCTCTTCTCATACCAGTAATAATGATACTGATAGTGATACAGATAATACAGATAATCCTGATATTATTTCTCCTATTCATATTTTAGAAATCCAGAATAATTTTCAGGATATGCAAAGTATTAATAAAACCACTTACAGTAAAAAAACCTGTAAATCATATGGCTTTAACTGGACCTAGCAGGTATTACTATCCTAGACCTACTCCCCAAGATATTCTGTATGAAGAAGACTTTCTTCATTCTCAAAAATCTTACCATTGAAAAACCATCTATGAATGAAATATTGATGGTAAGACAGAATATCAAATTTTTGAAAATGTCCATCATATTCTAATGTATGCAACTGTCTGTAAGCAGAATGAAAATACAGACCATCAGATCTGTCGTTTCTTAGTAAATGGATTTACCGACATTCTTAAAGGATGGTGGGATAATACACTTACTGAAAAACAACGAACTGAAATCCTTCAATCCTATAAGAAAGAAACTGACCCTATCACTAGAACGGAAACAAAAAGAGAAGATGCTTGCTATACCTTAGTACATGCTATAGTTCATCATTTTGTTGGCCCAGGACAAATGAATGTTGATAGAGGCAGAGAACTCCTACAGAACCTTCGTTGCCCATCCTTAACCCATTTTAGATGGTACAAGGATGTCTTCCTAATGAAAGTTATGCAACGGACTGATGCCAACAATGAACATTGGAAAGCCAAGTTTATTAATGGCCTTCCCACTTTCTTTGCTGAAAAAGTCCGTAAAACGCTAAGAGATAAGCATGACCGCATGAGTATCCCTTATGACCAGTATTCTTATGGCCATCTTATTTCAGTAATTATTAAAGAAGGATTATCCTTATGCAATGATATGAAACTTCAATAATTAATGAAAAAATAAAATCTTACTAAAAGACATGTGATAGGAGAATTTTGTGATCAATTCTCTTATGATACAAAATTACAGTATCCTCAAAAAACTAGGAAACAACAAAGCTCTAAACCTTCTAGATCTTATCGGAAACGCTCTTCTAAAAAATCTTCTAGAAACAAAACCCCTAAAAAATCTACCAAGAAGAGAAATAGCAGTAATAAAAAAGATAAGTCTAAAATTCAATGATAGAAATGTGGTAAAACATGACACTTTGCTAATAAGTGTAAATCCAAATTAAAACAAAAGCTTAATGTAATGTCCCTTGATGAAGATATCCAATAGCAAATTATTAATTGTTTGGCAACCAGTAGTTCTGAGTCAAGTTCAGATGATGATTTAGCAGAAATCTATTCTGAATCTGACAATGATTCTGGTAGTGAGCAATGTCAAACCTGTACTATTAATAACTGCAATAATTCTACTGAAGCAGATTATTGGAAAGCTATCGTCGAAATGAATGGTTTAGATATTGGAGGCCCCAGTATCAATGTCTTAACCGACACCCAAAAATCTCTCCTCGGCCTAGCTGATCAAATTAAAGATCCCGAAATTAAATTAAAATTTTTAGAAATTTGTTATAAAAATCAAAAACCCGAAGAAATTCTTCCTATTAATCAGTATAGTATGCATGAAGTTATGAAGCGTCTGCAAGATGTTTCTGCTTCCGAAAAACCTACTACTCTTCAGGATCTTAAAACCGAAATAAATATTTTAAAATATGAAATAAAGTAATTACAGAATACTAATGTTATTATCTTTCAAGTTTTAAATAATATCAAATAACAGTTAAATCATAAACCATCCTCTAAAATTGAATCTTCTGATAAACCAGAGTCTTCTGAACATTATTTGATGCTTATGAATCAATTAGTCTTTCAGAAATGGTATATCAGAATCACTTTTGTTATTAAACCGAATTTTATCATTAAAGATGTCATTGCCCTAGTTGATAGTGGTGCTGACATGAACTGTATTCAGGAAGGATTAATTCCTGCCAAATACTTCCAGAAAACCACTCAATCTTTAACTAGAGCAAGTGGTAATACTATGAACATTAAATACAAAATTCCTGAAGCCTTAATCTGTAATCAAGGTTTATGTTTACCTACCACTTTTGTCCTTATCCGTAATATGAATCAAAGTATCATCTTGGGCACCCCTTTTTTGTGTCTTTTAATGCCTATTTTGAAAATTGATACTTTAAGTATTCATACTACTCTTAATAACAGACATATTATTTTTGAATTCATAACAGAACCTTATACTAAAGAATTAAATCAAGTTAAACATATGATTTATTCAAAGGAAAAACAGATAAATTTTATCCAAAAAGAAATAAAATTTCTTATTACTGAACAAAGAATTTTACAGCCTTCTTTACAGGAAAAAAATAAAATTGATCCATAAAACTCTCCAAGTCAAAATCTGTAGTGATGTCCCAAATGCCTTCTGGAATAGGAAGAAACATATTATTTCTCTTCCTTATATCCCTAATTTTAACGATAAAAATATTCCTACTAAATCTCGACCCAGTCAAATGAAGAAGGAATATTTACTCCTTTGCAAAATCGAAATTGAGTCTCTCCAACAAAAGAAATTAATAAAACCCAATATTTCTCCTTGGAGTTGTACAACTTTTTATGTTAATAAAAATTCCGAAATTGAACGAGGAACCCAATATTTATGTTAATTATAAACCACTGAATGAAGCCCTTCAATGGATTAGATACCCAATTCCGAATAAGAAGGACCTTCTTGACAGACTTCATGATGCTATTATTTTCTCTAAATTTGATATGAAATCAGGATTTTGGTAAATACAAATTAGAGAACATGATACTTATAAAACTGCCTTTACAGTACCCTTTGGCCATTATGAATGGAATGTTCTTCCATTTGGTGTTAAAAATGGACCTTCTGAATTTCAACATATCATGAATGATATTTTCAATCCCTTTACTGAATTTATTATTTGTTATATTGATGATGTCTTAATTTTCTCTTCATCCATTGAACAACACATTAAACATTTAAATATTTTTAAGAATGTTATCATAAAGAATGGTTTGGTAGTTTCTGCCCCTAAGATGAAACTTTTCCAAATAAAAATCAGATTTCTTGGGCATAATATTTTCAATGGAACTATTATTCCAATTGACAGATGTATTGAATTTGCATCTAAATTTTCGGATGAAATTAAAGATACTAATCAACTGCAAAGATTTTTGGGAAGTCTAAATTATATTAGAGACTATTACCCGAATCTTTCCCAGGATGCTGCTATTCTGTATACCCGGTTACGAAAAAACCCTTTACCCCGGACTATTGAACATACTGATGCAGTAAAAAAGATCAAAACCAGGGTTAAACAGCTACCTTGTCTTTCTCTACCCAACCCTGAATGGAAGAAGATTGTTCAAACTGATGCTTCTAAGATAGGATATGGTGGTATTCTAAAATAATTTAATCCCAACAGTAAAAAAAGGATCTTATCTGTTTTACTTCTAGAGTTTGGAAATGACCATCTTTAAATTACCCCACCAATAAAAAAGAATGTCTTTCAATTGTTAAATGTGTTTTAAAATTTTAGGATGATCTTCCAAACCAGCACTTCTGTAAGACCCCAACTTATTAATAAATGAAATTAAATTTCCTCTATTTATTATTTTGAAATAGAAAGGGTTGATTTGATTAATGTGGTTAGTTATGGGTAAAATGTGCAAATATTTCAAATAAGCAAGTGGTTATAAAATATTCATTTTTAGTCGGTGAATATTCGTTTGGTCGTGGAATATTCGTTTGATTCAATAATTGCTGCGTTGATATTTTATATTATTGTTGTTTCAATAATTATTGCTGCACAGTATTTTCTATTATTAGATCAATAATTCATATTATTTAAATAATATTATTAGATAACATTATTGGCAATGTCTAGAAAGTTCTGTCCAAGGAGATGTTTGGTCATCTAATTGCGCGCTAGTAAGGAGAAATCCTTATTGGAAAGCCTCCTCTTTCCTGGGAACAACCTGATTATCATAAATGTGATTCTGTAATATTATTTGTGAATAATTAATTATTGATTCATATGATTTTTATGTGCATATAAATGTTAGATATATTTATTGTGGTTAAAAATGAAGGAGTTAATGTTGAGGTGTTTTATCAGTATTTTTATCAGAATGGAGGTATTAAAAATCAAATCAGGGTTTTTGAGAAATATTGCGGGGGTTATAATTTTTAATCCGACCGTTGGATCGTGGTAATTTTTGGATATGTTATTCATATATAAGTTGAGTATATGTCCACAAATTTTGAACCGTTAAAAACGAACGTATGATTTGTTATAAATTTTACGAGATGACTGGTTCAGAAATTGTAGAAGTTGCGGAATTTGTCATTTTGGTGGAAAATTTTAGAATTGGTGGGCCCCACTTTTGGTTGGTGAAAATGTGCTGAGATTTTTATTCAAATGTGTTGGGTGAGAATAGTAGCAGGTAAAGCCATCAGGTTGCAGGTTAAGTCTGCTTCGGCGTGCTAACATTTTCCTATAAATAGAGGGCTAAGTTAGAATTAAAAATCACATCAGAAACAAGTTTTCTCTCTTTCTCTCTCTAGATTATTGAGTGTATTTTGGGAGTATTTAGATACTTTGTGAGTTTCTATTCATCAGTGTAAGTTTTCTTCAGCCTTATACCGATATTCCGATCAGAAGTACTGATATTTTAAGGTAAGGGATATTATCTTCTTCTTAAATGATATTTTCTTCAATATCATTATGCCGAAATATTGATATGAACTTTTCATCAAATTTAGAACTTTTTGTGTCGGAGTTACTATTCACGTATACGTTACTATTCACGTATATGATACTATTCACGAATACGACACTATTCACCGAAAAATAAAATTTTCTTCTTCTTGTCCAAGTTGTCTATTATGGTTACTATATTTGATTGTATCCATGTTTTGATCTTTATTTTTGAATTCTGCTTCAAAATTGGTTATTATGGGGTATTATTGAACTTGGATAAACTGTGATACGAATCCCTAATATTTGTTCTTTTATCTCACTAGATTCGTTTTCTTTAAAATATTTTTCATCATCCTCAGTCCTAAATGATGATACTACTGAATATCTTTGGCCTGTAGTGCAAAGATGTATGATTACCTGATGAATATCTTTGGCCTGTAGTGCAAAGATGAACAGGTGTTGAGATGAGCATGACTGACTGGTGATACAAATGAATATCTTTGGCCTGTAGTGCAAAGATGAATATTTGGTTAAAGATGATTATTAATTGATGTTACAGGGATAAAATATTGATGATGGACTTTTAAATCTTAGAAGATAGTAGAATTCATTCTCTACTTGACTCTTCTAATGGTTTGCTATTTCCGCTGCAGTTGTTGATCTAGAACTTGTTGTCGATTATATCCTATCAGATTTTTCCCTGTTGAATACTAATGATAATTTGTTGTATATTATCTTAGTCATAATATTCTTTACTGGGCTAGTTGAGCTCACCCTTTTCCTTTTTGTTCCATTTTTCTTCTCAGGAGGTGAGAACATAGCAAGACCTAGTCGGGGTATGGAGTGATGGTTCTAGAAAGATGTTTTAGCAGTCCTCACTATTTCTGTAAAATAGTGTTTGAATAATTGTAATGAGGACTTATTTGAGTGTGGATATTGTCTAGAAGACAATATTTGTATTTAAACTCACAGTATGTGTTGTCGTATTTTGCACGACAATTGTATTATTGAAGTTGTAGTTTGCTTTTTGTACTATGTATTTGGTGACTCAGAATGGGTGTTGTATACCTATTTTGGGGTTGTCACAGTTGGTATCAGAGCTTAGGGATATGATCCCTGGCTGAGATGTGAGACAAGAACTAAGAGGGGAGAGACGGGGAATTCCTTTGCTAGTATGACCTGACTAAGTTTATTTGGTGTTTATTTGGTCGGTCAGAGTATAGGGATAATATATGACATGACTATTAACCCTTGTTTTATGGCAGTATTTAAGAATGGCAGCTGAGAACGTTAATAATGGAGTAAATCAGACCGTGGAGACACCTTTGATCACCACCTAGGGGAACGTGCAACAGGAAGGCAATATTCCTCCTATAAACAATGTTACCGAGAAAACGATGAATGATGGAATATTTAGGAGCTTTTTGCAGTTCATGCAAAATCAGACGAGGGAGACTCGTGTGCAGAATACGGGTGGAAATGATAACAACGAGCGGTTTGTCACAGCCAAGCAGTTCAAAGAATTAGGACCACCAGAATTTAAGGGAAAGCCAGATCCGATCATGGCGGAAACGTGAGTCAAGCAAATTACCAAGATATTCGATGTCTTGGGATGCACGGAGGAACAGAAGGTTCCATTCGCCACCTTTATGTTCCGCGATGAGGCAGACTACTGGTGGGAGTCTGTGAAGCGTGCCCAGCCTGACGCACTCAACATGTCCTGGGAAATATTTCAGAAACTGTTCAATGACAAGTACTTTCCTGAAAGTATTCGTCATATGAAGGAGGTGGAGTTTATCAGACTAGAATAAAACAACATGACGGTGTCCCAGTACGAGGAGAAGTTTGCAGAGTTATCCAGGTTTGCACCTCATTTGGTCGAAAATGAGGAACGAATGACAAGGATATTTTTGAGAGGTCTAAAACCCGAGATTCGACAATATCTTATCTCTCATAATTTTTCTTTATATTCAGATGTTGTAAATATGGCTCAATTATTAGAGCGAGATAATGAGTATGTGCAACCGAGGGACCACAACCAGGGTCATACCGGTGGCGGCAGTCATTGAAGCAATGAAAACCAGCAGGGAGGAAAACATTCGGACAAAAGCGGTAACCACTCTGGTGGTAATCGTGGCCATGATAATAGAAGGAGCGAGTTGGGAGGAGATTTTAAGAAGAGAAGGTACAACAATGATAACGCGAAGATGTCAGAACAAACATCAACTGCTTTTAGGGGAGGAGAACGAGCACCGGTCGTTTGTTACAAATGCGGGAAGGAGGGACACATCAGCCCAAACTGCCCACAACAGTTCAAGGTATATTATAACTGTGGAAAGGAAGGTCATATAGCTAAAGATTGTCTTGTTGTGAAACCAAGTTCAACGGGGATAGTGACTCCGAAGGCTGTTCCGGACAAGTTAAAATCGGTTGTTCCTGGAAGGGCGTTTGTCGTGACTGCCCAAAACGCGAGGAACCCAAATGAGGTGATCACGGGTAAGTTAATCATAAACTCTTGCGAAGTTTATACCTTATTAGATACCGGTTCTTTCCATTCTTTTATCTCTCCTGCTTGTGCTCAACGTTTAACCTTGACTCCGGAGAAATTAGCCTTTGACCTATCTGTGGAGACTCTGTTAGGAGAAACTTTCATTACATCTACAGTTTATAAATCTTGTTTAATCCAAGTTGGCACAATCACATTACCTGTTAACCTTATCTCTTTAAAGATACTTGCTTCTGATGTGATTTTAGGAATTAATTGGTTAACTACTCATCATGCCAAAATTGATTGTTTTCGTAAGGTTGTTAGTTTTCATATTCCTAATCAACCTGACATGCGAATTCAAGCAACCAAACCACTAAAATCAATCGCTGTCATACCAAGCCATAAAGCCATTTGTTTATTGAAAAACGGATGTCAAGCTTTCATAGCCCATGTTATGGACTTGAACAAAAACACGTCAGATTTGAATAATATTTCTGTTGTTAGTGAATTTCCAGACGTATTTCCTGAAGAACTTTCCGGTCTAACCCCAGAACGTGAAGTTGAATTCTTTATTGACCTTGAACCTGGTATAAAGCCCATGTTTAAAACCCCATATTGAATGGCTCCTATTGAACTTCAGGAGTTAAAGGTTCAACTACAGGAGTTGTTGGACATCAGTTTTATTCGTCCTAGTACATCTCCTTGGGGTGCTCCTGTGTTATTCGTAAAGAAGAAAGACGGGAGTATGCGACTTTGTATTGACTACCGAGAATTGAATCATGTCACTATCAAGAATAGGTATCCGCTACCTCACATTGATGACCTGTTTGACCAGTTGTAAGGAGCAAAATTCTTTTCAAAGATCAATCTTCGTTCTGGATATCATCAACTGAAGATTAAAACTGAGGATATTCCAAAGACTGCCTTCAGAACTCAGTACGGGCATTATGAATTCTTAGTCATGTCTTTTGGATTGACTAATGCCCCTTCTGCCTTCATGGATATGATGAACTGTGTATTCAAAGAATATTTAGATCAGTTCGTTGTTGTCTTTATTGATGACATCCTCATCTATTCCAAAAACCGTGAAGATCACGAGCGCCATTTGAAGCTGGTACTGCAAAGGCTTCGTGAAAATAAGCTATATGCCAAATTGAAGAAATGCGAGTTCTGGCTTGAGGAAGTAGCATTCCTTGGGCACGTGGTGTCAAAACATAGAGTATCTGTCAACCCGGCAAAGATTGAAGCCATACAAAGTTGGGAGCAACCGAAGTCGGTGACCGAAGTACGTAGCTTTCTGGGCTTAGCTGGGTATTACCGGAGATTCATGGAAGAATTTTCTAGAATCGTTACTCCGTTAACTCAACTGACTCGGAAGGATACAAAATTTGGTTGGAGCGAGGATTGTGAGAAGAGTTTTCAAGAACTCAAGAGGAGACTCATTTCGGCACCTGTTTTGACTATACCATCTGGTTCGGATGGATTTGTTATCTACAGCGATGCTTCAGGCAAAGGGTTAGGATGTGTTCTCATGCAATATGGAAAAGTCATAGCCTATGCCTCGCGACAACTCAAAGAATATGAGAGAAATTATCCTACTCATGATTTGGAGTTGGCAGCAGTCGTTTTCGCGTTGAAGATTTGGAGACACTACCTGTATGGAGAGAAAGTGGAGATCTATACGGATCATAAAAGCCTCAAATATTTCTTCACCCAAAAGGAACTCAACATGCGGCAACGACGTTGGCTTGAGCTATTGAAAGATTATGATCATACCATCCAATATCATCCTGGAAAAGCGAACGTAGTAGCTGACGCATTGAGTAGAAGATCATACGCGGGTACGAGTTCAATGGTGTTAACACAAAGGCCCATTTTGTATGATTTGCAAAGGATGGAGATAGAGATGAAGGCTCCAAGTACCCACATGATGATATCAAATATACAAGTAGAACCAACTTTAATCAATAAAGTTAAAGCCGCTCAAGCTACGGATATAGAGCTGATGCGTATAAAGAAAAAAGTGCAAAAAGGTGCTATTCAAGAAGCAAGAATCGATGAAGAAGGAATACTTCGAGTCAACTCCAGACTTTGTGTTCCTAACGATTTTGACTTGAAGCATAGAATCATGATGGAGGCACACAACACACCGTTTGCAATCCATCCTGGGAGTACCAAAATGTATCATGATCTTCGACATACATTTTGGTGGAGCAATATGAAAAGAGAGATCGCGGAGTTTATCTCGAGGTGTTTAACTTGTCAACATGTAAAGGCGGAGCATCAAGTGCCAAAGGGTCCATTGCAACCACTTGAGATCCCAAAATGGAAGTGGGAACACATTACCATGGATTTTGTTACAGGTCTTCCCAAGGTTTCTCAAGGCATAGATGCGATTTGGGTTATTATTGATAGATTAACCAAGTCTGCTCATTTCTTGCCTATACGTGAGACTTATTCCCTTGAACGTCTTGCTCGTATGTATGTGAATGAGATTGTGAGATTGCATGGCATGCCAGTATCCATAGTTTTGGATCGTGACCCAAGATTCACTTCACTATTTTGGGTTAGCTTGCAGAAAGTTATGGGCACGGATTTATGATTTAGTTCAGTATACCATCCTCAAATGGACGGACAATAAGAGAGGACTATTCAAACCCTTGAAGATCTATTAAGACTTTGTGTTCTAGATTTCAAAGGAAGTTGGGATAAGTACTTTCCACTGGTGGAATTCTCCTACAACAACAGTTATCAGGCAAGTATAGGTATGGCTCCATTTGAAGCCTTGTATGGACGAAAGTGTCGTTCTCCAGTATGCTGGGACGAGGTGGGTGAAGCAACGTTGTTGGGACCAGAATTGGTAAGCATAACTACAAAGAAGATCCAAATGATTCGACAACGTATACAAACAAAAGAGTTATGCGAATCTTCATCGAAAGGATGTAGAATTTAGTATTGGGGATCATGTATTGTTACGTGTTGCACCATGGAAAGGAGTTACAAGATTTGAGAAGAGAGGAAAGCTCAATCCACGATTTGTTGGTCCATTTGAAATTCTTGACCGAATAGGAAATGTGGCATATCGACTCGCATTACTTCCAAGCATGTCTCGTGTTCATAATGTTTTTCACATATCTGTGCTTCGTAAATATGTGAAAGACCCGAACCACATAATTGAGTTAGAACCAGACGAGATAGCCGAAGTTTGCTAACTCATTTATACAACTTTTGAGTATCTTGGAGATTCATTCATATCAACTAGTGTGCTAAGGCGCCTAACATGTTTTAAGATTATACCCCTCACAGTCCCTTTCTATAATCTTTTATGTTTTGGGATAGTCACAACTTGGTTGAGCAATTTATAGCTTTTATAACATTTTGTAGCTTTATTCTTGTATACATAAGTGTTAAATACCCTTGTTTTTCTGTTATAGCCAAAACAATCTATTTATTGAACAAGTGTGTCTAGTTACCTTCTCTGTTGCACTAGCAGTTCCCTAGCACTGTCTATTTTGGCTTAACAGCACCCTAATTAACTACCAAGCTTGGCTTGACCCCGTAAGGCTTGGCTAAGCTTGGCGTGGCCTCGTGTGGACTCGCGGACCCAAGCCCAGCCCATCAGCTCCAACATCCCCTTAATAGGCTCTACTGGATCACCAATAGGCTCGTTAATAGTATAAATGTTTGTAACTACCCGACCAATAAAAAAATTTGGCCAGAGTCTCCCCTGTAATATAGACTAGCCACATGCACGACGGCATGTATATAAGGTCATTTCTAGGCACCCAAGACATAAACCAGGAATCAGTACTAGTACTGTATCCAAAAGAAACAAAATCTCCATCCAATATCAGTTGAAAACTAGATAGAAACTGAGATTATAGCATGAAACATTCAAAAAAGTAATAACACATGATCAATTAGTAACCCTGTAAATATTAAAAGATATGCAACTTAGATCTAAAACATAAATAAATATCGTCATATATATTATTTTCCAATTATAAATTTTACAATGAGTATAATTTTAAATATTTTACAATATTTATCATTTTTTTAACTAAAAATGAAGAAAATTCATGTATTGACTTCAAAAAAATAATTATCATTGTTTTATATTTCAGAATGGAGGAAGTATTATGTATCAATCAATTATAAATTAGTACTACAATATTACTCATCAATTAAATATATTATGGTCCTCATTAAGTTGCTGATAATTTGTGTTGATGAGTTGGTGACTCGTCAAATATTTTTGAAAAAATAACTGAAAAAATATATAAACAACATATATGCCCTCACACAACTCATTTAACATTGAGTTCCTCTAATGACAATGTTTACTCTAATAGTACTACCTTATTGCAATATTCAACTCAAAACAAATCGATTAAGATTAGCATTCTGTTTAAGGTATTAAGGGATTAAGGGGTCTAATTTAGAGATTTAGGGATTAAGGGGTTACCGGCGTGATGCAGCGGTGGTGCGGCGGTGGTACCTCCTGGTGGCGGTGGACCGGTGTCCTGGTGGCGGTGGCCGGAGTCTCTCTTCCTCTTCTTCTCTTCTCCCCCCTTTCTCCCTCTTCTCTCTGTCTGAGCTCCCTCTTCTTTTTCTCCGCCTCTGCTGTGTCGAGCGAGTGACTGAGTCTGTTAATATTAAGTTTGATCAGCGACCGCTATCTGCGACCATATGCGGTCGCTGATTTTAATGACATGGACTTATCTGCGACCGCATGCGGTCGCAGATATTAAGTGGTCGCATAAAACATTGGCGCCAACATTTCCAGCCAAATTTTGGGAGGCAAATTTGTACTAGCGACTGACTAGCGACCGCGTGCGGTCGCTGTTAAAATATAGCGACCATATTAAATATTGGTCACAGATGGCGGTCGCTGTTAATAATATCAGCGACCGATGGTGCGGTCGCTGATAGTATTGGTCGCTGTTAGGCCTTTTTCTTGTAGTGGAAGATTTAACGTACGAGGAGGTACCTGTTAAGATCTTGGAAAAGAGCATGTTCTACGCACGAAGGTTATACCACAAGTTAAGATTTTGTGGAGAAACCATGTAATGAGGACTTATTTGAGTGTGGATATTGTCTAGAAGACAATATTTGTATTTAAACTCACAGTATGTGTTGTCGTATTTTACACGACAATTGTATTATTGAAGTTGTAGTTTGCTTTTTGTACCATGTATTTGGCGACTCAGAATGGGTGTTGTATACCTATTTTGGGGTTGTCACAACTTCTTAATTCGAGTTGATTGTTCAGCTACGAAACAGATATTTAAAAAGGATGTTCAAAATCTAGCTTCTAAACAGATATTTGCCACTTCGCAAAGCACTTTATCAGTATTTAACTTTGATATTGAATATATCAAAGGAAAAGAGAATTCTTTACTGGATTTTCTATCTAAAGAATATTTGCAGGAATGACCAGTAGAGGTCGTGGCCGCGGTCAACGAGGCCGAGGTAGAGCTAACCTCTATTATACAGAATTCCCGAGTTTGAATACTCAATCCAGTTATTCTTCAGCTTTTTCTAGCCGACCTACAGTAAAAGATGTTCTCTTATTACCAGAATAGTACATTCCAAACAGAAATGCGGAAGAAACAATATTAATCATTGAACAGTATGATGAGAAATGGATGAAAGATCCATGGGAGATAAAGAGACGTTACTTAACGACTCAACAGTCTCCTCCCCGTTTTAATCAGTACCGTTATGTTTATGAATAGATTATCATTGAAACAACATCTATGGACATTAAGCATACGCTTCATGATCCTACTAAGACAACTAGCCCAATTGTATACAGTAAAACAACTATCAAGAGCATCATGCCTCTTGCCAATTGGGGTATCAATCCTCATACCACCCGTACTATTGAATCCAGTTATACAACAGAAACCCGTTAAAGTTATTGGGATTATATTGATTCCTTTACACAAGTATTCTATTACCAGAATCCTATCCACAACCATACTTAGTTTATCCGCATTTGTCCCGATGTTCTTAAAAATGAAATTCCCAACTGGTTTTTCGTTTGGTGGGATAAAATTGGTATCACTATTGAAACCCTACTAGAATCAGTTCAAACAGCATTTAAGGAATGGCAAGTTGCTTATTCACATGTACTAGTAAATAAAGATTTATCCATGTCCAAATTATTTGCCCATTTTATAATCCGTTTTAGTATCCCATGGATCTGGAAATGGGATTTCCAATGCGACTACCAGAATAAGATTCCCCGTCTCAAAAGGGTATTTTTTACCAAATGGTGGGACAAAGGTCTTAATCCTACGTTACTAGAACTTCTTAAAACCAAAAGATTCATACCCAGGCTTGTCTGGATGTTATCCCTCAAAGCCTTCCAGCACCAGCACCAGTCAATCCTTTTGTCAGAATTCAAACAGACTTAAAATAGAAGTTTCCAAATCTAACTGAAACTGAACTAATAGTTAAAACTATGGATTATATGAAAACCCAATTCTTACAATCCTTAGTCCAAGAGGATGTTTCTATGAAAACAGTTAGCGATGAAGAATCTGAACAGGATGACAATCAATTTAGCGTCTTAGCTGGCGAAAGTCAAGAGCCCGAACGCACTATGGGAGATTTTTGGGACTCTCTCACTTCCATGATTTCTGAAAAGATGGAACAGGACAAAAAAGGAAAAGGAAATGCATAAAGCTATTCTCCACTAATCAGAAAACGACATGCTCCTTCAATTATCAGAATAAGACAACCAGCTATCCTCAATAATGCTCCAGTCAACCGACAACCTGTCTCACGCCTTCCATTTTCTACGGCAGAGAATTAAAGAAGAAAAGATAAGGATTGCTGATCGACTCCACTTGCAAGGACACGCCTGATCCTTTCTTATCTTCTCACTTGTATAAATGGGGAGACCTCACCCTTTGTTGAGACAGAACTTTTCTTTGTAATTTCCTCCCTCCCTCTCCCTCTCTGTGTAATATATTTGATATATATAAAAGTTTGAAGTTTAAAGATCTGCAGAGCTCTACTGTAAGTTTAAATTATTGCTTCTGTTAATTATTATGTTTCTTTACTTGAGCTTTTAGATTATCATATCGAAAACAATAATCATTATAAAACAGCATATCAAACTGCTACAGATAACCATAATCGTTCTTATTTTTTAGAACAGTTTAATAAATCTGAACAGTTAATTGTTTTAACTAAAGAAGCCATACACGAAGAAACCTGCAGGCTTATAGTTTTGGGTAAACCCCCAAACCAACCGTAACTTTATGAGATCATATATGTAATAATTTATCTGTTAATATATATTTAATATGCCTTTAAATTATTCATGCCACTTTATTAAACGAGACAATATGAGGTTGATACTTGAATAAGTGGAACGTCACTCAAGTCGCGTTTAGGACTTTGCCTTTAGTCGTGTTATGGCGTTGTGGCTTTTATCCTCTGTAAATCGTTGACAGACGTGCTTTATTAGTATATCTCTCGATCTAATAATAATAATAATAATAATAATTGTACTAATAATAATAATAATAATAATAATAATAATAATAATAATAATAATAATAATAATAATTGTACTAATAATAATAATAACAATAACAGTAATAAGAATAATAGTTCTAATAATAGTAATAATAATAATAATAATAATAATAATAATAATAATAATAATAATAATAATAATAGTAATAGTTTTAATAATAATAATAATAAAATAACAATAAAAATAATAATAATAATTGTACTATTGCTGCTACTACTACTACTACTACTACGTTTGGATAAACCTGTTAAGTTAAACGCAATTAAAATTCTAAATAAATTGCAACTCAGACTTCACTTAACATCGAAAAATTGAAGCATTAGAGACTAAGGAATTCTATAATGGTGGAACCATTCATCTTACATCAGACATTATAGAAATTCTATAATGGTGGAACCATTCTGTTTGAATTCAACAATCTTGGAGTTACAAAATATTATACTCTCTTCTTCATTCCACGAAAATAATTTTTATTTATTTAATTTATAAATATTAAAGTTATATTTTAATTTTATATAAATTCCTAACAATTATAACGGTTAGTTTAAGAGTGTGATATGATAATAAAATGATAACGATAAACTTGAGAATATATTATATATTTTATATTACTATCACAGAAAATTAATAGTAGATTCTATTTTTAAAAATAATTATTTTTCTTTTAGAAATGATATTTTTTTTGTAGAACAATGGAAATTCCCCTCTTTCAAATTCTCTCTTTTTTTGACTTGTAATTTTTTTTTTATAAGCAATTATTAATTTCTCTTTATATCTTGAATTAGATGGTGTTTGTCAATGACTTATAAGTTGATCAAACTAACTTATAAGTCATTTGTTATTATTTAGTGTTTGACAATAATTTAAATTTTAATTTTTTTAACTTATAAGGGATTAAATACAAAGTCGACCACTGAACTTTTTTGATCTTTTCTGATATTTGGGTATTGAGCCACTTTCTTCCGGTCAACGCAAACTGAGCCCCTTTCTATTAAAAAATTTAGACTTTGAACCCCCAGACGCCACATGTGCGTTGACTTTCTGATATTTGGTTATTGAGCCACTTTCTTCCGGTCAACGTAAACTGAGCCCCTTTCTATTCAAAAATTTAGGCTTTGAACCCCCAGACGCCACATGTGCGTTGACCTGCTGACATGGCGCCTACGTGGCAGGCCTGACGTGATATTTAATATTATAATTTGACCTGCTGCCGTGGCGCCTACGTGGCAGGCCTGACGTGGTATTTAATATTATAATTTGACACATATACGCTACTGACGTGGCGTCTTTTGAATTTTTTCCAAAAATTACCTCTCCAAATATTTGAACTCACAACCCCACATTTGGAATTTTGGTCATATGACCACTGGAGCAACATGAGTCAATTGTTAATATTTTGCAATGATTAATATTTATATCAAAATATGAGATTTCCCCCATATATTCCTTTCTTCTCCTTCACTACATACCATAACTAATTGTAATAATAATAATAATAATAATAATAATAATAATAATAATAATAATAATAATAATAATAATATATATATTTAGTTTAATGTGGAGATTTAAGATGATATATATATATATATATATATGGTAATATAATTTAAACTACCACTGAGCCAATCTAATTTATTAGTTGACTAAACTACCGTCATAACTACCGTCCACCTTCCCCTGGTCCCTCTTCACCAAGTTGCCACGACGTCGTATGCGTGTTGCCTTCACTTGCAACGTCTGTGGTTAGCGAATCAGGTTAAGATGTTTGGATCTCTTACATTTTAGTTGAGTCTGCAAATTTCATTTGCCTTCTAAACTCTCTCTCTAAGTAATTATATATAAGCTTCCCAACACCAATTTGGTTAACTTATTATAATATAAATTGTCAATGTGTCTCCAAAGGTTAGAAAAACCCTTTTTTTTTGGTAATTTGCACTATTCAAAAATGTTCTCTCTTATTTCTATAGTCGTACAGGTCTAAGCCATTGAGACTAATTATACTAATAGTATAGCCATTGAACTTTATTATTTTTCTTCTATATTATGATGTTTACTCTGCAGGGAATAGATCATTTGGCTGGAGCGGAGGCAGTTATAAGCCATCTAGTGGTGAAGAATTTTGGGATCCCCTGTGCACATGCTCCTGCTTTATCACCTCTTTCCCTAATAATGTCATTATGTCAAAAATCAGCTGCTGAAGAGGTGATTACACTCTTTTAAAAAGCAAAGAACAATTTGCTCCCTGAGATGTACTTATTGAACTGTGTGGCTTTTGTAAAAATTTTCACAAGTGGACACAAACGTGCGAGCTAATACAACAGAAAGTGCAACTTATATAGTGGGTATGAAGAACGAATGTATGAACATTGACATGCTTAGGGAAATTTTTAGCCATTGTCTTTCTTTAGGACTCAAAATGAAAGTATGAACTATGAACACCTACACTAGGTTTGGAGCATCTTTAAGGTGGCAAGACTCTAATAGAACTAAAGTACCATTTGTATATTGTTGGTTGATTGTATATAATCTTAACTGACTAAGAATTATGAAACTGACAATTCGTTAGAATGCTAAAATCAGAATTGTGGTGATGTGTAGCATCTTACAACATTGCTTTTTCCCCCCTTCTTAATCTTGGTTACTAAGTAGAAGTTTATGGGACATTTTTTCCTGGGTAGTTTGATGGGCCAGCATGAATATTGTCCTAATAGTATATTCTGTTATATGTGTAATGCATTCATGATATATATATACTAATATAGAAGACTGAAGAAAAGTCTATAAATTATGAGAGCACATATCTAAATGACTAATATTTTCCTAGTCCTCCCTCCCTCGCTCTCTCTCTCTATGTTTTCCTTGTGTTGCAATTCATTCAACTTCTGTATAACAGATTGGATACACATTTTTGCCATGTGTGCTTGCTGGGCTAAGTAATGCACCACAATATATGGTCAATAAGTCTGAGTCATTACAAAGGGGTTGCATATTGGCAACTGATGTTGATAGCGTCATTCTTCCTCTAGATGCTTGTGGAGGAGATGGTGCTCTTGCATTTGCAAGTCTTAAAAGAAATAAGGTACAGACAAATCGCTATCCTCAGTTTCTTTTTTTATGATTTATATATGCCTGGTTGAGTGTGGAAACAAAAGATTGGATTGATAGAAAAATGGCTTATGTTGCTTGTCTAGTCTTTATTCTCTAGCTTGTAAGTTTACTATCAGCAAAAGGTGTTTAGGTGATACTATCTTTTTAACTATCTAAACTGAATTCGCTGCAGCCACTCATAATTATAGTGGAAGAGAATGAAACCGTTCTCAATGATTCAGCGGATAAACTTAGGATTTAAGCGGTATGTTTGACACTTATTGTACTTTTATTCTGTTTCCTTTCACTTTCCTACATTTCAGCATTTTATGAGTCATTTACCTGAGAGTATTTATATTTTAAATGGCTAGACGTTACAAAGGGAACATGGTTTGGAGTTTATTTGATGACAAATGTTAACAGTAATTATAATGAGGGGAGGCTTCTTGTGCTAGTCACAATTAAGTTTTGTTCTTGCCAAATACCAGTAGTGCTTATTACAATGATAGCTTGCAATGATAACTCAACTAGCATTCTTCATTTGATTTCTCAAGATCTTAATTGTTCCATTTTCATAAATTACAAATGAAGGATCCTTTCAGTTTTTAATGTGAATATCATAACACCTGATTGGCAATTTATAACTATCTTATTATAAGCTGGTGGATAATTTGAACCTGTTCCATGAGATGAAATGCTATGTGAACCTGAGCTTTAATTATAGAGATCCTAAGGGCGATGTGAGCTTCACGTATCTAGATATGGATGATGACAACAATGATATATTCCCTCTTATATAGAAAGGTGAAATGTCAATTTGCACATTGTTTATATTCCATTGCTTATATCTGGAGATTTACTTCTAATCTTGTAAATAGATTTGCAAACTGTGTGTTTAATGAATAATGTTAATGTTGGGATGTGTATAATCGTAAGTTACTTTATACTATAGGTACCTTGTTAGTTTCTTTGTATGTTATGGTTGGCATGTCGTTATTATGCTAGAAAATTATTTTTATAGAAGATTTTACACAAGTTTTATCGATGGGATGTTGAATTAATAACTGAATACAGGGTTATTGTTCTTGTGTTGATATGTATTTCTTTACTTTGCTACTACCATTCTGATGAAGAATATCAATTAGTGCCTTTGGCTATTAATTTATTGCCTATACAGGTTCCACTAGTTATTGTTTGTCATTTATAGGCCTCTAAGAACCTGATTTTAGGATAATGATTTCTTGATTCATTCTTCTCAATTACATTGGCTTATATACACAAGTATCCTAATTTACAGTGTACATTAGTACCATGTAGCAACTCTATTGTCTTTTTCTATTTATGACCAATACGGTGTACATTAGTACCACGTAGAACTCTATTGTCTTTGTGTATTGATTTTGGCACTAAGTGTCTCTGCTGACATTTGCTTCATTTTCCTGACTTTGTTATTATTTTTAAATATGTGTAGGAAGACTGCTTCTACGACCTGCCTTGCAATACTGGTCGGGTATCAAATTTTCGTGCTACGTTTACGGAAGACAACGGATGAAATTATGAAGTGTACTCTCTCTATATATGTAGATATATACTTTGATTGAAGAATTTTGGTAGCTTTAGATGGTTAATTGTAAAGATAATGAATGATTATGTAGAGGATGATTTTATTAAGTTAATAATATTTTAGTTTTTTGTATTTTTGCCATTATTTGCTATGGGGACATTGAGCCAGCCAGGTACACAAAAAGAATGTCAAATTTTGATTTGGCAACAATATAATTCGTTACCAAAGTATTGAACAAGTTTTAATATAGTAACAATATTTTATACATTTAGTAACAAATTTTCGTTGCTAATGACATTAAAAATATAATATTTGGCAACGAAATATTAACCTAATAACAACGGAGAGGATATTTTTGTTAATACTAACATAAAAGGCAATATTTTTTATCGTTGCAAATCATATCAACTTTTGTTGCACATATAAAGAAACAGCAACATATAATGTCGTTGCTAATCGAAGACTTTCGTTGCTATTGAAAAATAACTAGCAACAAACATTTTCGTTGCTGATTCAACATAATGTCGTTGCCAAATAATATAATCAGCAACGAAAATCGTTGCTAAAAAGTTTACATTCCGCAACGAAAGTAAACTTAGGAAACAATTTTCATAATTTACTGCAACGAAAAATGTCGTTGCAAAATGGTATCAATTGCAACGAAAATACATGGTCGTTGCAAAAAAAAAAGAGTTCATTTCTTTGCCAATTAGCAGGCTTTTGCAAAGAAATGGGATTTTTACCAACGAAATTTTAATTATTCTACAACAATACATTTTGTTGCTAAAGGATCGGTGTCTCTGTACGAAAGCCAAATTTCGTTGCAAAATGTAGTACTTTTGGCAACGAAAAAAAACGTTCATTGCAGAATAATTAGCAACGCTCATTGCGCAACGAAAGACGTAACGACAGTAAAGTCGTTGCCAAAACCCTTTTGCAACGAAATAACCATTTAATAATATTTTAATGAAGTTTTAATCTTAATATTTTTATTTACTTAAAACCCTTTTGCAACGAAATTTTAATAGTCCTTATTTAAACTTGCTGGGCAACTTTCATGCTCACCCTTGCTAATAATACTTTTATTCGCTTACTAATCTTAATAATATTTTAATAATTTACTAATATTATTAATCCTCTTAATAATATTTTAATCATCCAATAATACTTAATTTAATATTATTAATTTTTTTAATAATATTTTAATCTAAGATTAATATTTTAATCTAATATTATTAATCATTTAATAATACTTTAATCATTTAATAATACTTAAATCAAATATTATTAACCATTTAATAATATTTTAATAAAGTTTTAATCTTAATATTTTTATTTACTTAAAAATATCATATTCTAATATTATTAATATCATAATAATATTTTAATAATTTATTAGATTAATAAATAATTTATTCTAATTGTTCACCATTTATTAAACCTGTTATTTAATATTCATAAAAGGTCATAAATAATATTTCTTATTATAAATTACCAAAATACCCTAAAATAGCCATAATATTATATATTAGGAGTATTCAAACATTAAAATCACATTTTTATTATTTAAGACATCATTTAACTAATTATTTTCTTTTATTCATAACTTAATCATTTTTAGGAAAAATAGCAAAGTGATTCCAAAAATTCTCATTTTCTGAATTTGGATAGTATATGACCCAACAATGATCCCCAATTTTTCTAGAATTTTAGAAAATGATTTACTAATTTTAAAGTGCCCAAAACACTCGGATCTTGCTTCATTTTTCATAAATCGAGTTTTGCTTAGAAATATCTGAACTTTTTAGGGTATTCTCTCATAACATATATAAACCTACAGTAAAAATTTTGGAATTTTCCAGTGTATACACAGTGAGAAATTCAAGTGTTAATATTTAGGAGTCCTTTACGGAAATAGCCATTACGCACAACCTATAAATCAAAACGCGTCCGTTCTTTTTCCTACACGTAGATAACTTCTTAAGGTACCTCTGCGATTTGTCCTAGATTTTTAAAATACTTGCAACTGACCGAAACAGCCTCATGAAAAATAGGAACAGTAGCTATTTTAGGGTTTCAAAGCCTCAATATACTATGTGGACTATTTTGGGGAAAACAGTCCCCATGGCTTCAATACTTGCTAGATTTGTGTTCTACCACTTGGGTTTACTAGATAACTCATGTATCTAGCACCCCCATTCGACGGATCACAAATCCAAGTTGTAAAACTTGAGTTATACAAGATTTAGTGGAAGAAAAATAAGGGTTTCACCCTTTGGAGAACATATGCTCATTTTCCCGCTCTAAACCTTTGATCTAACACTCAAGATACTTAGTTCCATACATGATGATATGTATAACTAGGGTATCTTGAGTATTAGTTCATAACCCCAACAAAACTCAAGCTATAATACAAAGTAGAAGAAGAAGATTAGGTTATACCTTGATTTAGTGGCAACCTTCCTTGATTTACCAAAGTAAGTAATGAACTTAGGATGCATCAAATAAACTAGCACACCTCTCTCACTCTCATAAAAATCGAACTCTTTCTCTTTCTTATCTCTCTTGAATGCTACTAGCTTGGGAGAAAAAAAAATAGAAGAAGAAGAATGAGAGAAAATGAATGTCTAGCAAATGAATTAGTGATATAACTATTATCCCCCATATTTTTATTGTCCCATGAATAAAAGACTACACATTATCTTTTCAATTAGCCTAATCATGTGATTAAGGATGCTTAATAGATTTGCAACCAATGGGAGATTGACACACATGTACTTGTGTGTAAGATTTCTACTAATGGACATTGATTAGCATAATCTTCTTGCCATAAAAACGCCTAATTGGCCGGTCCCCCCTTGCCCATTATATCTCCCAATTTGCTTTTATTTTAAAACACAAATTTGATTAATCAAAAGTCTAAAATACCCTTAATCAAGTGGGCTAAGTATTGGTTTGCATTTTATTTCCTTTAGGCTTCTTCCTTAATTGTTTTGGGCCATGTAATAAACATAGTCTAACAATATTAATATATGTTACTCAAATTATTTATTTAGGGTTTCCATTCCCAATCTTATGAAATTTAATTACTTATACATGTGACTTTAGCTCATAACCTAATTAGGTTTACAAGAAATAGGTTTAAAATTATTAGTCACTTGAAATAACAAGATTATCCACTTAAGTTAGTATACATATTAAATACTAACCTTTTCTTATTACCATAACCCTTAGGTTATTTAATTGTCTCACCTAATGCATAATTAGGTTACGAAGCTTTCATTTTTTTAATGAAATCTATAAATGTATATATCCATAACTATATTATTTATGTTTATTGATTCATGCACCACTTCACATATGTTGTCACATATTAAATCACTGTATAGCACAAAGTTTTAAATATCAACAATGTACATACATATATAGTGACTTAAAATTCACGGTTATTAATCCTTAGGGTTTTCAAAAATAGAAAATTAATATTTCTAAATTGTAATTAGGATTCTCGAATTAAATTAAACTTTCCCATTTATAAATTAATCTTGTTAATTAGGATTATTTTATTCCAATTTAAATTGCTAATTTAGCAATTAAGTCCACAATTTTACATTAGGGTTTCTGACAGAACAATTAGGGTTTAAAAATCTAAAATTAGGGTTTGCTAATTAATTAAGCTTTACCCTAATTAATATTATAATTAATATCACTTAAACATTATAATTATCCTTTAAATTCCCAGAGTAGGGTTTCCAATTTCTGAATTAGGGTTTCAAATTTTTGAAACTAAAATTAGGGTTTCAGAATCGGTTTTAAGGTTTCTTATCAGTCATTAGGGTTTTCTAACTGAACGTTGTCGTTCTTAATATATACTTGGGGTTTAACACTGATATAATTTATCTGGTCAACCCTTGACCGTTAATCACATTCTGAACACATACATAACCATATACACAGAACATATTCATATATACACTTAATCCTGAATAATTCACCTAAATCCTTCACAGAATTTTGAAATCCTCAAAATTCCTTCTCAAAAATATCAAAGGCATACACTCATTTTCTGTCTAGGTCTATCATTTGACCTTAAATCCATCATTTAAGATTTTTAAAATTTTTTCTAACTTCTCGAGTTGTCACACATACTCATTATCTCGCTCTAATAATTGAGCCCTGTTGACAACATCTGAATATAGAGAAAATTTATGAGAAATGAGATATTGACGTATGTCGGGTTTCAAACCTCTCAGAAACATCCTCATCATACGCTCCTCATTCTCCACCAAATGAGGTGCAAACCTGGATAACTCCACGAACTTAGCCTCGTACTAGGACACCGTCATGTTGTTATGTCCAGTCTAATAAAATCTACCTCCTTCATATGACGAATACTTTCAGGAAAGTACTTGTCATTGAATAGTTTCTAAAATGTTTCTCAAGACATATTGAGTGCGGCTGGCTGGGTACGCTTCACAGATTTCCACCAGTAATATGCCTCATTACGGAGCATAAAGGTGGTGAATAGAATCTTCTGTTCCTCAATGTATCCCAAGACATCGAATATCTTGGTAATTTTCTTGACCCACGTTTCCGCCTTAATCGGATCCAGCTTTCCCCAGAATTCTGGTGGTCCCAACACTTTGAACTGCTTGGCTATGACAAATCGCTCGTTGCTATCATTTCCACCTGTATTTTGTACACGATTCTCCCTCGTCTGATTTTGCATGAACTGCAAAAAGCTTCTAAGCATTCTATCATTCATCGTCTGCTCAGTGGTGTTGTTTACAGGAGGAACATTGCCATCATGTTGCACGCTCTCCTGGTGGGTGATTAAAGGTGTTTCCACGGTCTCATTCACTCCATCATTAATATTTTCAGCTGCCATTTTTAAATACTGCCATTTTTAAATACTGCCACAAAACAAGGGTTAATTAAAAAAAATTGACATGCAACATAATAACCATATACTCTGACCAACCAACAAATAAGCATAGGTAGGACATACTAGCGAAGGATTTACTCGTCTCTTACCCCCTAGTTCTATTCCCCGATCTCCGCCACAGACCATATCCCTAAGCTCTGATACCAACTGTGACGCCCCCAAAATAGGTATACATCACCCATTATGAGTCGCCAAATACATGGTACAGAAACAACTACAACTTTATTAATACAATTATCGTGCAAAATACGACAACACTTAAACTGTGAGTTTAAAATACAAATAATGTCTTCTAGACAATATCCACACTCAAATAAGTCCTCATTACAATTATTGATACAATATTTTATAAAATAGTGAGGACTACTAAACAACTGTCTAAAACCATCATTCCACACCCCGACTACTTCCTGCTATATTCTCGCCTCCTTAGAAAAATGGAACAAAAAGAAAAAAGGGTGAGCTCAACTAGCCTAGTAAAGAATATTATGACTAAGATAATATACAATAAATTATCATTAGTCTTCAACAGGAAAAAATATGATAGAATATAATAGACAATAAGTTTTAGATCAACAACTGCAACGAAAACAACAATCCATTAGAAAAGTCAAGTAGAGAATGAATTCTACTATCTTCTAAGATTTAAAAGTCCATCATAAATATTTTATCCATGTAACATCATCAAATATTTATCTTTTCACTACAGACCAAAGATATTTATCAGTTAGTCATGTTCATCTCAACACCTGTTCATCTTTGCACTACGGACCAAAGATATTCATCAAAAAATCATTCATCTTTGCACTACAGGCCAAAGATATTCAGTAATATCATCATTTAGGACTGAGGATGATGAAAAATAATTTTAAGAAAATGAATCCAGTGAGATAAAAGGACAAGGATTAAGGATTCGTATTTTAGTTCATCAATGTTCAAAAACACCCCATAATATACCATAGCGGAATAAAATTCAAGAATAAAGATCAAAACATGGATACAATCAAAGATAGTAACAAAAATAGACATCTGGGACAAAGAAGAAAAAATTTTATTTTTCGATGAATAGTGCCGTATACGTGAATTGTAACCCCAACACAAAAAGACAAGAATTTCACAAGAAAAATCTTACCAATATTCCATCATAATGATATTGAAAGAACTAATATCATTTATAAAAAAAATAACACCCCTTACCTCAAAAGGACAATACTTCTGACTGGAATACTGGATATAGTGCTGAAGAAAACTTGCACCGTATAACAACACTTAAAGTATCAAAATACTCACAAAAATACGCTCGATAATATAGAGAGAGAAAACTTCAGTTTCTGGTGTGATTTTTAATTCTAACCTAAACACCCTATTTATAAGAAAATACTTAGAACACCAAAGCGGAAAATTTAATAAAATAATAGTATTTTAAAAAAAAATTCCTTAGACCACCACATCAAAATCTCAGCACACCCAAGTGGGTCCCATCCACAAAAAAATGTTTTTCACTAAAAAAGTAATTATAACCCAAAAATCAATTCAGATCCAATATTCTGGAACTTCAATAATTCACAATAAATAACCCTTTATCAGAAAAATTCGAATCTTATATTCATTCCATAGGAAATTCAATTCTTTAAACTTTGTAAGTTTAAGTTTTTTCAAATTCCAAACAGAAATTGACTGAAATCCACATACGAATGATTTTACATGCTATAATCAAATTTCAGTCAAAAATGGGGCCCACCAACATGCTTTTAACATTTATTATAACAAAAATACTCTTCCTTCTCATTTATTCATATATCACACATTCATTGTAAAAAAAATCATCATTATTATATTATTATAATATAATAATATATTAAATAAATTATTTTATCAGAAAAGATAAAATATTAATTTTCAACAATTGTCACTTTTAAAAAAATTCCTCCATTTATATCCACATAAAATAAATATTTTCCTTATCATATAAATCAATAATTAATTATTCACAAATAATATTACAAAATCACAATACTGACAACCAGGTTGTTCCTAGGAAAGAGGGGGTTTTTCAATAAGGATTTCTCCTTATTGGCGCGCAATTAGGTGACCAAACCTCTCCTTAGACAGAACTTTCTAGACATTGTCAATAATGCTATCTAATAATATTATTAAAATAATATGAATTATTGATCTGATAATGAGAAATACTGTGCAGTGATAATTATTGAAACAACAATAATATAAAATATCAATGTAGCAATTATTGAATTAATAAAATAAAATATTGAACAATAATTACTGTAACAATTATGGAGTAGTGCCTTCTTACTTAAGAATCAATAATTGGTGCAATACCGTGTGCTACTGTGTTTTAACCACCGGGTATTCCAACAGTGTTAACGGTAACAACTACGCCGTTATTTATAAAAACTCATACTTGTCGTTTTCTTCATCCAATCGCTTTCTGTTATGGGGCGCACACAAGGCTGCGCCGTCGTACGAATATTCCCCGACAGCAAGAATATTCCACGACCAAACGAATATTTTCCGACAACAATGAATATTTTATAACCACTTGCTTATTTAAAATATTTGCGTATTTTACCCATAACTAACCACATTAATCAAATCAACCTTACTATTTCAAAATAATAAATAGAGGAAATTTTATTTTATTTATAAAAAGTTGGGGTCTTACAATATATGGCAGCACATGGCACCACAATTCAATTGGCTACGTATAATCTCTGAGCTCCAAAATCAGTAGCAGTAGAGAGAGTGAAGGAGTGCCACGGTTGGGAATTAAGAAGAACTGAGCAGCCCAACACCATTAGCCTCTAAGAGCCCAGCAAAGTAAGTCATTCAGGCCTTTTCCATTACTTTTCCATGTCATATTGATAGTAAATTAGATTGTAATGGGTGAATGACTTGAATATGAATTACATGTATATATATAGACTACACCCTACGTGTTTGATAAAATGCCAAAGTATTGACTATTATCTGCTAAAGGCATGTTAGCTATGCAAACAAGTCCAAAACCATGTCCATATGCTAAGATAATAAACCTATGTATACATATATGCTTATATGCTAAAAGGAGAATGAATAAGATTAACTTGAATAGCTAAGAGGTTTTATGCTTAAAACTTAAGTGAAAAGAGGACTGTTTTGGTCAAGTTCAGAACCTGAAATTATAAGAAAATATAGATGTCATAGAATGTCTATAAGAAGCATTTAAAAAGTGACCATTAACTTAGTGGAGGTTCATATTGAGTGTTACTCAATTTTCATGTCTAAAACTATAAAAAGTAAGCTCTATAATAGCAATGAACACCAAAATGAAGCACCACCATACCTGAACCATGTAGACAAGTTTCAATAGTTATAATGTGGCATAATTAAGCTATTCAAGCTATAAAAACCAAGTCTAAAATATTTTGAACATTAGACTTGTCAAAAATCTCATTTTTAGCCTGAAAATGGATTGTTTTGAAGAAATCTTGACACCTGAACTTATAAGGCTATGATGAACATATATATAGATGCTAATGTATTCTTATAATGGTTCCCAAACTTTGTCAAGACCAAAGCTAGCAAGAAAACCAAGTTAGGATCTATTTTCAAGCTTAAAGTGAGTTTTTGATAGGTCAAAATTGATTAAGTGATTGAATAAAGTGTGGTGATGCTAAAAGTATCTTTAAGTAACTTAAATACACATGCCTAGACTATCCAAGTAGCCAAAACTGGAAAAAATGGAAAAGTGTCAAAATTAGTTTTTGGGAAAAAATGTTAAATTGTCCAGTTTGAGCCTCAGTAAAAGTAGGCTTAATTGAGATGAATGAGGAACCTAAACCCTTATTAAAATACCTCGATATGTGGTCTAGAAGTAGAGCTAGATGCTTGAGCTAAAAGCTTAACCAAGAAATTCAAACAAATCATCAAAGTAGGCAGTAAATTCAATTATGCTACAGTTGGTTAGTAGAGTGAAAATAGTAGAGAGAAAAACATGGAGTGAAAATAGTGAAGTGAAAATAGTAGAGTGAAAATCATAGAGTAAAAATCATGGACTGAAAATAGTAGAGTGAAAATAGTAGAGTGAAAAATCATGGAGTTAAAATAGTAGAGTGAAAATCGTAGAGTGAAAATAGAAGAGTGAAAATTGTGGAGTGAAAATGTGACGCCCCCAAATTCAGACAATCATATCTCAAATTTGGTGCATCACGTGCTAATTCTAATATCATACTAAAATTATCAACAAGGAAAAATAGAATAATTTACATTTATATAATATAAATATTCGCATCCCAAGGTCTCGTGACCGTTACTACAACATTCTAGTAATATAAACTGAATTTGACTTAAACATAATTTAACCATCCATTAATACATCATTATAATCATAGTAATAATAATTCTCCTACACTCAAATGACTAAGCTATCCCGAAGCCTTGCCCTTTCCTTTGTCTTTTCCTGAAGTACCACCTTGCTCTGCCTTAACTGTAATGTTTTTAGGGAAGCAAGAATGAGCAAAAAGTTTACCCAGCAAGTAATATAGCAATAAGAATAAACAGTTATAAAGTTTGAATCTCAAAGGTATAACAGTAAATGATAGTTTAAGAATAACAAGAAGTATAAATGATTCTCAATAAATGTCGCTATAGACTGAAGGATATCAATAAGATTCAAAAGTTTAATCATTTTAAGGTTCAATAAGAATGAACATTGAGCAGTCACTAGGCCTAAGAACTCTTGCCAGAATTAACAGTATTATACTGCAAATCCAATATAATCGAGTACAATAGGTGATCAGCCTAAAGTACCCTACATTATGCATCATTTAAACATGCTAGTATGTGCACACGTCAGTTTCCTGACAATTATATACTTTCCCCTTCAATGAGGGTTGTTCATCTCAGTAGATTTATGAGAGTCCGCACCAAGTCAATTGGTTTGGATAGCTTTCTAACATATGATAATAGTCTAGCTTAATAAAAGGCTTAGACAACTTTTATAATGCATTTAAGAACGATAAGTTCAATGCTTGCAACAATGTCAAGGTATACAAATGATTTCTGAATAGCAATAAATATTTGCTCGATATAAATATGGTTGATATGACAACAATTCAGATTATACAATATATATAGTGTAAGAATTAGGGAACTTGCAATAATGTAGAAAGTTATGGTGAGAGACTTGCCTTTAGCGTTGATTACCACTTATAGCATAAAATCACCTCAATGAACTATATTATCCTATTTATATACGTATAGGTATTCATTAGTCACAAACACTTGGACTAATTCACATTGTTCTTACTTTTGAAAATCTTAGAAACATTTTAGAAATTTTAGTCCCTTATACTCATCTCATATGTGAAATATTACTTAAGTTACGCATTCTAGTTTAAGTCATCTCACACATACATTTATCACACATACATGTTAAGGAACTTTTAAGCTAGGTTTGTTCCCTTTTTATTTACTTTCATCAATTGTTAAGTTTTACTCATAAATTCCCATCTTACAAAGCTAACAGAGCTCATCATCAACTACTAACCATAGCATTCATTGTCAAACATCCTTTTCTACGCATGCTTGTATGAATTAGATTTATTTACACGTAGTTAGTATAGCTCTCTACTTAGAAACTCTTTTAGTTCATGTTTGCGTAGTTTATAACGTGTCTAGCTAGATGTGCGAACATGTCGGTTATCTCTAGAGGCATAAAGTATCCTATTATAATTGTTCAAAAGTTCAAAATACAAGTTACAGAGTTTTTAACTTAATTGATTTTCAAATCTACAATTCTCATGATAAACAAACTAAGTATGCAAAGTACATTGAATTCATATTTCATACACATTTATAAAACTAATTAAGTTACGAAATATGCTCAAAAGGTTAGATTTCAAAAAGGCGTAATGTTTTCTAAACATGGTTTGCGAATTTTAGCTTTCCTTGAACAATGCTAGTAATTCACGCTTTACACATACTCACAACTATTAACACTCCTTCATACATATTTAAAGCTTATTCATGTTCCTTAGGTTAAGTTAGGTCAGATTAAGATTTCTTGTATTGAACAGCAAAAATAGAATCTAACTACATTGCAGGACCCCTGCTGGGGCGGGCCTTTTTATACTGTAGGACCCTGCCGGGGTGGCATGCCCGCTGAGGTGGCATTGTCCAGACTTGGCTACTACAGTTGAACTCCTACTCCCCTGCTACGAACCAACATCCCATTTTCTCATACAAATAGCAACTTTAAGTCACCCAATTGATATAAACTCTATAAACTTATTACCAAACATTCCTAGCATGATTCTAACTCAAATCACATAAACAACCAAATTCAAGAATCAAATTCAAAGTTTATGTCATTTTTCCAAAGTTTAACATATTTAGTGATTCTCTTCATCAGAGATTCATTTCTTGACCAAATTACTCCGTTTAACTTTCGTTGATTTCGTATTCAACCATATTAACAATGTCTAGCATCAATTTACAGATTATATCATGCTTCAACCATCAATTTTTCGACTCCAAAACAAGTATTCTAGCATTTTCCTAAGAACTTGCAAAACGTGAACTTAAGAACATGTAAATGGATATTACCTACTTGAAGTTGAAATGCTAACTCTTGCTTCAATTTCCATATTGTGTATACTCAACCCAACCACACTCACACTCTAATTTGAAGTTTAACAGGGAATTTAGCAAAAAGTCTAAGAATGGGAATGGCTCCATTTATAGGGAAGCTTCTGACCAAAATTGGGCTTTGCTCAATGAATTAAACTAATGGAATGAAGAAGGAGATGATGTATATGAGGGATTTAGTGGAGTAGCACTATTGAGATCACACCCCCTTCATTATTTGGTATCTCTGAGCTTTGACAATGAGGGACTAGGCCAATGGCCTATTACGTGATGAATAAAAAGGGAAGACACTCAAATTGGGACACTACACTTAATTCTCAACATTGCAAACTACTACTAGCATACTTAGGTTTATTTAATATTTTTCCACAAATGTGCATACATATACACCCACTCGTACATTAAACACATAGAATTATATAATCTATGTACATTGGTTTACTTCAAATAATATTTACATTAGACTAGAATATAATTTAGTTGGGTACCAATATTATTTTTCATAAAACTTATTATTCTAATTCTACATAAATATTAAAATAAACATTTAATAATAAATATTTATTTATTCAAATTTAATTCCTCTCATATGTTTAAAATACACATTTACTTGCTCCACCACACATCATGATGTCACAAAAAGGCTCTTCCATACAACTTAGCAAATTACATAATTTAAATCTTACTTTTATCCTATAGTTTTATATAATAATTATTCACATTCTAATGTCACACCTCATTTTATATTGAATGAAAAAACCTTATTATATATGACTACACCTTACATGCTATTACTCACGATAATTAATGAATAATAATAGAAATTAGTCAATCACATTATGTAATTATTTACTCACTACTAGTACTAATTAATTTCATCCATTTCATCATTAATTTAATTAGTAACTTTCTCATTCCACTACTTTGACATAGTAGGCATAATTTCATAAGCTTAAATTAAGCTTCTCATCACTTCTATCACATTACTCAATTATCACATGCTTATTCAATTAAATGAATTACCACAACTCATGCCATCACTATATATATTTATATTCAAACAATCATTATTCTCAATATTAATATTATTTATTTAAAATTTACGGGTGTTACAGAAAATCATGGAGTGAAAATAGTAGAGTGAAAGCACTTATTTTGGCTTCTTGTTTTCAGAGGCTTTATTCAGTTGTTCCAATGGTCCAATGATGGAATAAAATACTATAAAGTGAGGTCTATAGGTATGCCCAAAGTTCAGATCTAAAAGCTTAATACAAAAGTTCATAAAAATCATCAAAGTAGCCTTGAAAATCATAAAAACTACAGATTTTGCTAAGTAAGAAGATGTGTAAAACAACTCATTTAGGGTCTATTTTTGAATTACTTAACTTGATAGTTTTAAAGACCTAAACCAATAAAGAAATACTATGATATGGGGTCTACAAAATTGCAAAAATGGGAGGTTCAAAAGGTTACTATAAAAATTACTAAAAATCCTCAAAGGTACCTCAAAAATCATAATTTTGTGTTTTTGAGTTATATATTAAAAGTAAAATTTAAGACTTGTAAATGTCTTAACATGACTAAATAAGATAATAAAAGTATTTTATTTTCTAAGATTTATACGATGACATGTTTAGGGTGAATCAAGTATACTTTGTGAGATATATGAACTTTATAGGTGATGTCTATTTATGTGTGCTATTTGTATGAAAGTGTCATATAATGTGATGCCCCCAAATCCAGGTACTTGAAACCCGAACTCGGTGCTTCACGATACCATTTCTTTGAGCGAAAAAATAACAATAATATAAATATCAAACTGAATTTACATATATCAGAGTCTAATCCCAGGTACGTGACCTTTACTATATTTCATTACATGATAGATAATAAATATCATTGTATTAATAATGTCTAACTATTACAAAAGATACTATTAAACTTATTCTGTTTGCTTTTCTTTTCCTTTGTTCTTGGTAGAACCTTCAGGTTGATCATGCTTTAGCTGAAAACATTTAAATTTAAAGCAAGAATGAGTATTTGATTGCCTAGCAAGTAATAGCAACAATAAATATTAGCTGAAAGGATTAAATATTTTCTTTAAATGACACTTCTACAACGAATCAATAGTTGTGAAGTAAGCTGAACCAATAATAACAACATATCAATTCTATATCAAATTTTTGAAACTACGTACTGACTATAAATAGAAAGCAGTTGACACACTATGAACTTTGTTTTCAATTTTCGATAAGGTTTAACAGAACTTCATCTGCAAACCGTCATAACTTACAGGCACGAGGGATTATTAGCCCGTTATACCCTGCATCGATCAATACCACATATAGGAACGATATTTTCGTTCATCTTATTCGCCTTAGGCGCACAAAAGTTTTTCCATGTTCGGGATGTTCGTACTTAGTCGGGAATCCGAACCAAAACAATTTCATTGGATACAATAAAGTTCCATCATGTTCAACGATATTTTTAAATCTGTGTCTAGCTGGGTCAAATAGCTTAGACGGCTTATAAATCAATATATGTATAATGAAAAACGATAAGTATGCATCAACATGTGATTAAATACACTAATTATCCAAGTGAGGTCACTTGTATAACCATACTTAGAAATTAACGAACAGAATAAATATCTGGATTATACAATAAAACTGTATTGATAAACGATGATCGGATAGAATTTAAGAACTGACATTTCTACAAAGTATAGATATATGAACAATAATAACAGAGTAAATAAACTGGCACCATAACAATATAGTTCTGAAACTGGCTTACACATGTCCATTGCATAAGGTAAATACAAAGGTAAGATACTTGCACAATGAAGAGAATAGTTCAGATATTCGCTTATGCATGTCCATTGCATAAAGTAAATGCAAAGATAGGATACTTACCTGATCTGCTGCTTACACAACTCAGTTTTATCTTTTATACCAAAACATATCATTAATAAGATCATTCTTTCAATTAGAATAATATATCGTAACACATAGTACTGCTATTTGTAGTCAACACATAACCTAATCACATTGTCACAAATTTATCACAGTCATTGGATCATAAACAATCACCTATACAGACAAAATATATAAGTCCATATCAATTTCTGAAATATTTCGATGTATCGACGACTTTATCGAGTAATTATCGAGTCTAAAACTCTATCGTGTAGTTCAATATTATTCTGGATATTTTAAATATCAGTTGTATTATTTTTCAGTGGCTTATCATAATTTTTAAATAATTATTATAATTTATCATGATTTTTCAAACACTGGAATCATTTTTAAATAATTTAAATATTAAATAATTCTATTATCATTAATATTTAATTAATATTAAATTATTAATGAAACCATTGTCAAAATATTAAAGTTATTTACAATAACTCAAAATATTTTTAAAACATTAATATTGCCCCTAAATAATTTTTAAAATATTTAAAATTATTTTTAAATAATTACCATTAATATTTAAATATTAATGTATTATTCACCAAAATATTAAAAGTCATTAATTATTAATTAAAATATTTTAAAATCATTTATATCCTTTTTAAATAATTTTTAAATTAATAAAACTATTTTTAAACTATTTATTTAATATAATTATTAAATAAGTTTAATATCATTAATGTTAAATTATTAATGAAATTTTCCTTTAAATATTAAAAGTTATATTTTACAACTTAAAATATTTTTAAACTATTTATTTTCATTTAAAATAATTTTTAAAATATTAAAATTATTTTTAATCAATCGCATTTAATATAATTATTAAATAAATCTAATATCATTAATATTAAATTATTAATGAAATTTGCCTTAAAATATTAAAAATTATATTTTATAACTTAAAATATTTTTAAATACATTATTATCATTTAAAATAATTTTTAATATAATAAAATAATTTTTAATCAATTTATTTAATACATTAATTAAATAAATTTAATATCATTATTTATCAAATAAATAATAATATTTATGAAAAATATGCCAAACTATTAAAAGTTAATTTTTATAACTAAAAATAATTTTTAAAACTATTTTTAGAATTTTTAATAATTAATTTCTATTTTTAAATTATTTTTAGAAAATAAATTAAAAAAAATTAAAAAGTCTGTCGCTATAGCCTTTAGCGACAGAAAGTGTCGCATATAGTGTTCTTGAGTTCTCAAGAACATTCATAGTCAGATTCAAGTGACCATGTTTGACCAAACATAAATGTCAGATCTTGATGTTTTTGGGCAAGCTATGATATTGATCTTGTAGTACTAGTGTAATACTACATGATCAAATAACAAACAAGGTCAAATAGCATAACACGAGTGAGATCCAAGCCCTTGAACAAGCTGTCAGCGCTGTTCTTCATTTTCTGGGTTTCCTAGAAATGAAGAACAGTTCGACTGGCTAGTTTTGGGCTCTCATAACTTGTTGTTCGTGTAATGTTTTTGTGATCTAAGGGTTCCAGTTTGTAGACAACATGTAAAGGTACAAATCTATCACTTAAAATAAATCAAGCAACAATACAATCGCCAGATCTGGAATGGTCAAACCCTGTCAGAGACAGTGTTCAAGCGTTTTCTAGGTTACCCAGAAAACAGCTTTCATGATCGTTTCATCTACTTTGATCAGCCACTGTGTTCAACCTACTTGATGTTTTAGTGATCTAAAGGCATAATCTTGTAGTCTATATAACATATTACAAACTTGATACAAAAACAAGAACAGATCATCAAACCACTTTTAGATCCAAGCCTATGAAGATCTTGTCAAAGCTTTCTGGGCACGTTCTGGGTTATCTAGATTCGTTTGGTCATGGCCAGTCAACGTGGTTTGACCACCCATATCTTACAATCTGTACATGATCTGGGCTTGATTCAAGTTCTAGATCAAAGCCCTTGCAACACACTTCAAGTACAAACATTTAAACAACCAAAACAATAAACAAACTGAGATCTAAGAGACCTGGCATTCGACTGTCAGAAACATTTTAAAATTTTTCCAGATTTTTGAAAATATCAATTTCGTGTATCTAGATGTTATGGATTCACTAAATAACAACCCAGATCACCTATTTACACTACATACAACATGTTTAAACACAAAATCATAACATCTAACACCTCAATCAAGATCAGATTCTAGGTTAGGGTTTTATACCTTTCTTTGATTAATTTTGATTCTTGGCTTCTGATTTGTTAGTGGAGGTAGTGGGGACTTGTTTTGGGACTAAAATGCTAAAGACTTTCGTGGGTGAGGAGAGAGAGAGAGGATTGGTTGAGAGAAAGTGCACAAATGGGGCTTAAATGTGAATTTTTCTCTTTAATTCTATATATATCTTGTATATAATGTGTATGGCTGAAGTATTGTGGCTGATATGTATTATTTTAGAGCACATGGACAATCTAAGTTGCTCACCTACCACAATTATGGCAAGATTTACAAGTTAGCTTCAATTATGCAATAAGAGCAAAATAGTCATTTGGCTTGTGATTTTAACCCTTAAGGTTTGATCCTTACGGTTTAACCCTAAGGTTTTGAAAAAAAATCTAATTAGTTTCTAGGATTTCTAATTTGGCTTTAAAATAAAAATTTTAGTTTCTAAAAATATAAATTAAGGTTTCTTAATTATGTTTAGTTTCCTAATTACTTAGAACTTAAAAATTAAATTTAAGATTCACTAATTATCAATTAGCTTTCCAATTTAGCGATTAGGGTGTCAAATTTGACAATTAGGGATAATAATTAATAATTAGAGTTTCTAGTAATTAGGGTTCCTAAATAAAAAATAGGGTTTCCCTCATTAACTTTAAGCTTTATAATTTAGCGATTAGGGTTCTAGTTTAGTAATTAGGGTTTCTAATTACTAATTAAGGTTTCTAATTAATTAGGTTTCCTAACTAATAATTAGGGTTTTCCTAATTAACTTTAAATTTTATATTACGCGACATAAATCATATAACACAATCATTACACAGTCTTGAACTCCTATTTGAATTTCAAAATAGAGTTTAACAAATTAATGCTAGGGTTTTGTTATTATACACCAAAATTAGCCAATCATTATCAATACACACATACAATATATATTTATAGCACTGAAATATAATTAATATTATATTATTATTCTCATTCTTTATTCAAAATCCAGATTTAGGGTTTTGAATCCATATCCGACTTAACAACCATATACATACCATTATTAATTAAGTTAAAATAATTAACATTGTAAGACCCCAACTTTTATAAATAAAGATGAATTTTTTATAAATATCATTTTGAATATTATGGAGTTAATTTGATATAATAGTTGTGGGTAATATTTATAAATTTTGCAAAGTACGCAAGTTGTTATATAATATTCGATTGGTCGGGAATATTCGTTTTAATAGGAAATATTCGTACAACGGCACAATCATTGGTGGACCCCACAACGGAATTATTGTCGGATTGAGAAAACGACAAAAATATTTTATTAAAAATAACGGCGGAAGTTTTACCATTGATACTGTTGAACTACTCGGTAGTAAAAATACAGTAATACGTGTACTTGCATAGTAGCACACGGTATTGATTATTAATGCTTATGTGAGAAGTCACTCAGTTTGATTCAATTATTGTCAGTTAATAATATAAATTATTTAGCGATAATGAAGTTTTGTTTTATTCATATTATTAACGTATTAAAACAAAAACATCTTTTTATATAAAACAGAATACTTTATTAAAGTTATTTTATAAATAGAATATATTATATTTTATTTAAAAGATTTTTCTTTAAATATGGGCCGTCAGATTAAAGTAATCAATCTGGACCGTTTATGGATTAGTTACTATGCATTCCATTTTTCTATAAATATCAGCTCATTCCTTCATTATTTCTTACGAATTCACCGAACTCTAGAGAGAGAAACTATAGAGAGAGAAAAGAAAAGTATTCTGCTACTTAACTACTTCCTTATTTCAGTTCTTCTTTAAAACGGCAAGGGGTGTTATTCTTTCTTATTCATGAAGAGAACTGTTGTTATTCTATTTCTTATTATTCTGTTGGAATAACCTGTATACGTAGTCTACCCTATACTTGGTGACATTCTTCTATTATTCTGTTGGAACATCCTGTCTGTGTGTTTTACACCGGACCTGGTTCCGTTTTTATTATTATTCTGTTGGAACATCCTGTCTGTGTGTTTTACACTAGACCTGGTTCCGTCTTGTTATTATTCTGTTGGAACATCCTGTCTGTGTGGTTTACACCGGACCTGGTTCTATTATTTATTATTCTGTCGAATATTCTGTCTGTGCGTTTACGCCGGACCTGGTTCCATTATTTATTATTCTATCGTAATATCCTGTCTGTGCGTTTGCGCCGGACCTAGTTCCATTATTTATTATTCTATTAGAATAACCTATCGGTGCGGTCTATCGCATGCCGGGTGATTTCTTTTGTTATTCCATTCTTTATTATACTCAGTTGGTTAAGTTTTAACTTCTATACTCCATGAAATTAGTGGAATATCCTTGATAATTGCCGTTCATCTAGTATCTTTTCATGAAAATATTCTTCTAAGCATTCTTGAATTTTACTCCACAAAGCAGTATCATGTTGACAATTTGGACGTTGTTAATTCTTGGATAAATTAATTCTTGAACTTGTTTTATTGAATTCTTATATCATTATCATCATCCTCATGTTTATAAAATGTTGAAAGTCATATGTGGCCTGTAGTGCATAGATGGACTTGGTATGATTATGACCAGGGATTATTTGGTATAATCATGACCGTAATGTTACAAATGATGTGGTAAAAGTCCTCATTGGCCCGTAGTGTATTGATGGACAATTGTTGGCATGATCATGACCATTAATGAGTACACAAATATTCTTGGCCCGTAGTGCATGGATAATTGTGGCCGTGATACTAAAGAATATCCTTGGTCGCAGTGCAGGGGTGATTCGATGATGTGGATTATTTTATTAAGCTGAGTCCCAGCGATAACAGTGTTTAAAAACTTTTTAAATCATAGAAGATAGTATATTTTATTCTCTACTTGACTCTTTTAATGGATTGCTTGTTCCGCTGCATTTAAACTTGATGTTCGTTATATTTTATCAGTTTAACAGTGTTGAAGGCTAATGATAATTTATTCTGCATTATCTTAGTCATAATATTTCTTACTGGGCTAGTTGAGCTCACCCTTTCTTTCACTGTTCTGTTCAGGAAATGAGAATATAGCTGGGACGAGTCGGGGAACGGAGTGATGGACGAAATGATAGTATTACTAGTCCTCACTATTCTATTAAATAGTGTGACAATAATTGTAATGAGGACTTCTTTTGAGTTTGTATAGTCTCTAGTAGACAATAATTGTATTCAAACTCACAGTTATGTTTTGTCGTATTGTACACGACAGTTGTATTAGTAAGTTGTATTTGTATTCTGTACCATGTATCTGACGACCCATGATGGGTGATGTATACCTAATTTTGGGGGAGTCACAAACATAACTAATATGAATAAATTCATATAATAAAATAGTTATTATGATAATTTTAATAATCATATCTTATATTATTTAAATAATACAATATTCATATTTTTATGGAAAATAAATAATAAAATTTTTTACTACAAAATTAATTTATTATAAAATATAATTTATAATTATCAATAATTCCTTAAAAATTTTATTTGTAAAAAAATTCATGTAATAAATAAATATTTATTTATACATACACTTTACCTTGCACATATCCCACATTTATTTAAAAAAAAAAATTATACGCAAAATTTCTTATTTAATTATATCGAAAATATTGGGTTATTACATATAAACTAAGCTACAAAGAGGTGTTGTGATAAACTATATGCCTATGTGTACTAAGTTATATTTGCAAATAAAAGCTGAATGTATACTTTGCTAATGTTAGTAAATAACATACATGTTAGTTATTAGATATAACTTCAATAACCTTAGTAGAGCTATGTGTATCAATAATATAGACCTTGTGCTATAAGATAACTAAGAAAGCCGACACTGTATATATATATATGTAGGCTACTCAGTGGCAAGTCACTTTCTTTAATAAGGTTTAAACGACGCAAGAGGCAAGTACATCAACATTTCTTACTCAAATACATTTATATTATAAGTACTTAGTTCAAGAGCTTATCTTTTCAAGTTATTGAAAATATTGAACTGCAATACTTCAGATTCAATTATTCTGGTGATATTAAAAGTATGTCAATGCCATTATTTCGGCTAGACAAACGTTGAGATATAATGATATTATTTATTCATGAAAATCTCATTTAATGTTCTCCAAACCATTTTGTTGTGGTGCGGACACTTATATAATGATGTGAACGAATAACCCTTTTACAGGGGTATATGATGCCGGACATTATGATTCCGAAGGACATGTAATGTGTCAATTACGTTGTTATGTTGTGCACAATATAGGGTACTTAGGCATATCCCCTAAAGTACAAGTCAAGGATATAGATCAGTTTTAATAACTATTTGTATCCATGAATTACAGTGTTAGTACTTTCAAATCTAGTACAGAGTTCACTGGTCATTTGACCTTACATCATGTTAAAGCCCGATTTTCAGACTCAAAACTTTTAAAGAACTATTTTGTTCAGTATCTATTGATTTATATTCTCTTTACTATAAATATTTTTGTTCCATTATATTCAACTATTTATTTCCTTGCTGAGTAAGCTTTTCCTCACCATTGCGCTGAATATAATGTTTCCAGTTAAAATCGAGAACACTGGTATGTCGGGGAAAGATAAAGAAAAAGGCGAAGCTGCAGATTAAATATTTATTAAGCGCCTGCGCTTATATGAACTTAAGTAGTTGATGTAATAAATACTTTTAGTACTCCCTCCGTCCCAAAGGAAAAGTCCTTATTACTATTTTGGGTAGTCCCATGTTAAATGTCCACTTTCCTTTAATAACCAAACTTTTACACAATTTTTCCTATTATACCCTTAGCATTAAATATCTCACACTTTTCTTATTATAATTCTCTCTCCATATTTAATAAGTATATTTTGAATTGAAAAGTTAAAAAGTCACACTCTCACCTACATTGGAAATGATTAATGAAATATTATTATGGGCAATTTTGTCATTTCATTCCTCTTCTTAATATGCGTGAAAAGTCCACCATAACTTTTATCCTGGGACGGAGGGAGTATTATGTTTTTTTAATATTATTTGGTATTTAAGTTATGTAAAGGTCTATAGAACCTGAAATTCAGGTAAGATATTTATATAATCTAAGATAGGTTTAAGATAGTATTTTAATGAAATTAATGGTTATGTTAGTATCGTGAGCATCAAACCCGAGATAAAAGTAACCCGGATTTGGGGGCGTTACAGATACCTAATCAGGAAACCCTAACTTTAGATTACAAAACCCTAATTATAAATCCTAAACCCTAATTAAGTAGTACTAACCCTAATTTGGTTATCTTAAACCTTAATTATGATTACTAAACTTAAATTAGGTGTTAATAACTTCATTAAGTTATCGTAAACACAAAATCCAAAACACTAATCACAATTAGGATGGATTAGGGTAAGATTAAGCTACAAATTAAAGTGAAGTTGTGACAACCCGAATTTTCAGAAATTATTAAAATAAGAATTTAATAAATAAAATTCTTATTATAAGATGTTTTGAGTTTGAGTTTGAGTTTGAGTATATATGTGTTATATATATGTAACACATATATGAGTTTGAGTATATATATGTTATATAATTCTTATTAAAGTGATTTTGTGTGAATGTAGAAGATATATATATATATATATATATATATTTGGAGAATGAGATTTAGTAGTTAATTTAATTTAACTATTGAAGAAGGTAAATGAAATTATTTGAAAATGGAATTAAGTTAATTTAATTAAGTTGAAAATTATATTATGGAATAATATTGTAACAATCCTGAATTTTATGTGTAATTTCAAATACTTATTGAATTAAATAAATATTTTAGTTGATGTGTTTATTGTTAAATAAATATTTGTTTATTTATTAGTTAAATAAATAATTCATGAGTTGTGGGGAATTAACTTGATTAAGTGTAATATGCTAATTAAGTTAATATTCGGTAATTTGGTATTTTGAAGTTAGTTAAAATAAAAGAGTAATGAATTAATTATTATGTAATAATATTCTAATTTAATTTAATAATTAAATTAGAGAGTTGATAAGGATTAAATAAATTGTTATAATACTGTATTAATTTAATTTAGTAATTAAAGTACTGTACTAATTTATTAAATAAAATTATAAGGAAATTATAATTTTGTGGCAATTTGATTATAGGACAAATTGATTTAATAAGTTGTTATTAGATTTAATTTAATTAAATTTGAATATGAAAATTTAATTAAATAAAGTGTGACAGTAAACTATATAATAAGTGAATTATTAAAATAAGCTAAACAGAGTTTTAATTCAGTTTTACCAAACAAGGCTTAAAGATTTTAATTATTTAATTTTAAATTAGTTTTGCCAAACAAGCCTTAGTGGTTTTTGAATTTTTTAAAAAAAGTAACTGACATCAGTTAAATTATATATTAATACGTATTATACGTTATACGTTATATTATATTATATCAGTTTTATGTTACGTAAAGCTAAAAGAGAGAAAGAATAGAGAAGAGAGAAAAGAAGAAAATAGAGAGAAAAGAGAGAGTGCTAGAGATGATTTCTTTGTGAGTTTGAGAATTTGGAAGGAGGAAGATTAGCAAACCTCCATTATTTTCTACCAAAGTTAAATAAGCAATTAAAGGTATAAATTTTTATTCTCTTTCATATTCTTGAGTTTTCATTCTTTATAATTGATTTTGAAGAAAATTGTTGAAGATATGGTTATATGTATGTTAATTTCTATATATAAACTGTTTTATGTAATTTGTATATGATTTATAGTTGATTAATCCATGAAAACATGATAAATATGAAGAGATTATATTTACAGTGAGTTTACAGTGTAAAATACATGAATATGACTTATTGGATACTAAAATTAGTGTTCAATTCATGTTGTAATGTATAAATTGTTTGTTGATTGTGAAAATACATGAAGAAACAAAAACAATAAGATTTAAACTAACTGTTTTGGTTGAAAAACGAATTCACAATGATTAATTTCGCTAAGAATGTCAAAAAGTAAAGAAATAGTAAAAATAATGAATTTAAAGGTTGTAATTTTGATGTTTATACTATTTATATGGTTAGAAACATGTTAGGAACATTAGTTTATGTTTCTGTAAACTTATTACAACTTGGGTAAGTTGGAATGGTTGTTAGAAATGAGCTTTTAGGCCTAATTTTGCTTTCTGCTATGTTCATTCGCGAACTGCAGAAGCTGATCCCAGGTACCTGTTGGGTAAAATCTAATTACATATAACACACAAGTATACATGGTCAACAAGTAATACAGTGAAAGTAGAGTATCATTCCCACGAGGAATTATAAATAGAATTTAAACCTCACAATTACCAATTTCCTATTAATCCTAATTTTATTAAACTAATCAATTTCCAGTTTGTAACTAAAGTATTAAAAATAGTAAAATCACCAAACAATCAATAAATGCTAACAACTGAATTTTCAAACAAATAATGGAGAATTAGGCTTTCGACTTCACTCTAAGTATCACTCTGATTTTTACACCTTTATTCCAGTTTAACTCACTATCCCATTTTATTAATCAAGAACACATATGTAGAACTAGCCACCTCTCGATGCACTAATACCGTATTAACCCAAATCCACAATTAAGATATAAGTACGTTAAACACCTTAATCAAATAACTCACAAAATCTCTATGTAAATTACAATTAAAGAAGGTTGAAGTTCAAGTTCTTTATCTGATTACATGCGGCGTCAAGCATATCTATACCCTAACATTCATCAAGATTCTGTTCAATCACATGAATCAAGAACACATGCTATATTAACTAAGTCTAGACTGTATTTCATCTCTCGAGTTCATACAAGTCCACAAAGAATTGTTGATCAGGCAATTCATAAATTCACGCTCAATTTAATATAGATAAACCGGGTAATAGCTTATTAAACTGAAATCAAAGATTACATAACCATCGTTCCACTTAAAGATCCATCTTAAGCCTAAAAAATAATTAGTTCATCATAAACAAAATAAAAACTGAATAAATCAAAGACATCATCTTCTCAATTACAGAAATAAACTAAAGTAGAAGAATAAGGCAGAACACCCTTCACTCTAATCTCAATTCGCAACCGATATGATTGTTCTTCAAAATCTCCACTCCGTTGCTCAATATGAAGTTCTGTGAATAATCTGTGTTAATTGCCTTTCCTGATGCCCATGTTGTTGTTTGTTGAGCCATATATATACCACCACTAAGTTCTGGCCGAAATCCCATTTACATTAGAGTCCAAACACATTCCACAAACTAAAATCCATGTTCCAGCAGAGTTTCAAGCAAGACAGAACACTCAGGATCCGGCACCCCCTACCCCGGCGGGGTTATAAGCTTATAAAACGCCCGCCCCAGCGGGCATGGCTACTGTAAATCAACTGTGAAGACCCCCCGCCCCGGCGGGGGTGCTAGGCTTATTTAGGCCTACCCCGGTGGGCATGGGTTCTGCTTTCTGACTTGGCTTGAACTTCAAACTTGCTCCAAAATAGTTTCAAATGCTTTGCTTTTTCAATCATACACCACACCACCCATCCTATACATAAAATGACAAGAAACAAGTAAAAGAAGAACATCGAACAAGGATTTAACAACAATTAAGCTTAAATTGGACGTTAATTCGTGGATATAAAATTCACTTATCAAAATCCCCCAAACTTAAACCGTGCTAGTCCTCGAGCACAAATTAAACTACATGCTATGCAATGCAATGATATGTAATGAGATGTAAAGCATCTAATCTATACGTCTATGAATCCAACAGCATCACAGAATCAAATTTATTCTTTTGGCCTCAGCAAAATCAAGCAAACATTACAACACTTCATATTAAAACAAATCACTAACTTCTTATCAATCCTTGAATCTTAGATTGTCGTCATCACTGATATAGTGTGTGTGTGTGTGCAACATCCATGACAACTGATACAGACTCAAATTCAATACATAACCAACTTCTTAGAAGGAATCATACAGAGCACATTCAAAAATTTTAAAAGCAGACGAGTTCCAACTAAAATTACATAATTACCACTATCAAGGGTTCACATAGGGTACTTATACTTTATATTTTCTTTTTTTTTCTTTTCTCACGGGGGCTTTTTGCTCTTTTCCCATCTTATTATCATTTTTTTAGCTAGATGATTGTGCAATGCCTCATTCCATTAGGCTAATAGTGCTACCCCTTAGCGAGCTTTCAACCAACAACTCCCAGACCATAAAAGACCTTAGGACGCTAGGTGTTAAGACACCCCTACAGGCGTACTTGCTCAAGTAACAAAGGCCCCAAAACAAGACTAGTCACGATAGATATTGTTCTCTTTTATAAAGCTTATGTACCCCACATTTATCCCCCCAAACTTAGGTTATTGCCCAATTCTTCGTCTTCACTGCCTATCTTTGACCTTTTCTCATTCACACTAGCATTATCTTTATGTATCAATTTAAATCTAACAATCAACACCGATGTTATTAGCGTGATAACCGTTTTATACCAATTTCAAATAAGAACAATATTCAATTCATAACAGAAACTACAACAAAGTTCTAATACTGAATACTGTGATTGTTTACTTAATCTCAATTTCATCATTGGCCCTAAAAATGAACCACAACACTGCTGGACATATGCAAACATGATGTTTAACTAATTTTTTTTTATATATATAGCAAACATAAGGCAACATAATATGAATGCAAATAATAAAAACTAAATATGCACCTAAGCTACTATGCGACTATATGATTACATAAATGCTTAAAACTACATACAAAACTAAAATACAATACTAAATGCAAACCTAACTAATGACATTATGCATGCAACCATAAAATGCAAAATAAAATCTAACTCCCCCAAACTTAATAATTGCAATGCCCTCATTGTATTGATATAGCAGTAAAAATATGAGGACTTCACTATAATCCCTTTAAGCCTGGGGTTGTGGTGTGTTGTGCTCTTCTTCTTCCTCCGAATCACTTGGTGGAAAGTGTGGCATTGGACCCGGTTGCTGATATGGAAATTGGGCATTAGGATTGAGGCTTTGTAGCGTCGTGTTCAATGATGCAAACGAAATGTTCATTGCATCAAACATATGGTCTTGTCTTGCGGCGAGCCTCCTCATCTCCCTGCGTGCTTCCTTGTTGTGCTCCTCCATTTATTATTGAAATGTAAGAAACTGAGGGTTAGATATGGCGTCAGAAGGTGGTTTCGCCTCAGTTCCTTGCTCTCCCATAGTTACATCCTCATCATCCGAGGTGTCTTCAGCGTCAGCTTCGTCCTTCGAAGCTGATGGAAATACAAAACCTAAACCTCGAGGATGTGATTCACCTCTGGCCCATACAAAATACCGCGCTATCATTCTCGAGTCTAGTAGCTACAGCAGCATTTGGATGGGTTCATCATCAGACTAACGCAAACCTTCTTGGAGACACAACCCACAAATGAGTGATGGGTGTGGCAGGTGATAAGTAGGTCTTATACCTACTTATCCGGTATCTATTACTTGAATTAGTTGCTTAAACCTATGTTCCTTAGTTACTTTTCATGTATTTTGTGTTCATTTTGTAGATTATATGTTTGGGTGTGAAAACGCAAGGGAAAGCAATTCAGACATCTTTTGGACCAAAATACGCAAGCAAATGCAAGAAGGGAAGATTGAAGGACTTTTACCACTAAGTGGAATGCATGTTCTTGGCTTAGAACTTGGATTATACTGTAGAGCTTCTTCTTAGATTTCCGGAACATCATGAATAATCCCAATCGGAGTTCAGATGCGAGAGTTATGGCCTTTTTATTAACGAAGATCAAAGCTAAGAGTTATTGTGCTTATCATTTACATAGCATCTACTTCAAGCCCGATTTACACCTTCATCCAATCCGAATTTGTCAATTCTCAAAGAATGAACGTTGTAGAGCTCGTCGATATCTTCGATTTGATAGGTGGCTGGCCTCGTAACTCCTCCCGAATCAAAAGTTATGGTTGTTTTCCCAAAGGACATCAGAGCAGAAATTAGACCCCCGTCGGGGCGGGCTTTTCCTTCACAAAACCCCCGCCGGGGCGGGCATACCAACTGCAAAACAGTGTGTATACCAGTCGGGGCGGGCCCTTTATGCCTTATACCCCCCGCCGGGGCTGGGGTACGCGCAGAAAACTCGTTTTTTGTCCAAATTTGAGTTTGAGAAGGATTGTTTAGATCCGATTGACTCAAGGACTTCCAAGAGGACTTAAAGACATATACAGAGACTTATAAAAGGAGGAGATTCACAAAGATTAGATAGAGAGAGGATTCCAATAGATTAGATTAGAGTAGATTAGATCAAAATACTAGTTCTTATGAGATTTAGAGATTGAAGCAACTTGGAGACCATTGAAGATTCAAAGTAGGAGCCAGGAAAGAGCATCAGATCTATAAACAATAGATTCTATCTTCTCATCTTCTTCTATCTTTGTCTTTTATTATTTATTCAATTGTGGATTCTTAGTTTTAATTCAACAATCATGAACTAATTCTTTGATTAAGATTACAATGGATCTTATTTTGTAGTTTTTTTAAGATGCTTAGCTATCAATTATTATGTTCTATTGGGAGGATTGTCTATTGTGCTTTGGACTTAATTATTTAATTGATTGGCCATCAATTACCGTGATAATATATATGAACTCGAGAGATGAAGTATAGATTTAGATCTGATCATGATAGCATGTGTTTGTAATTTCTGCATAGATGGAATTCATGATTCGTGTTTAGGATAGAGATATGCCTTTACACCATATGTAATCTTATAGAGAACTTGTGCTTTAAATTCTTTTTAATTGTAATTCACTTAGAGATGTAGTGGATTAGTTAATTAGGGTGTCTTGCTTAATTCTACCATCTGTGGATTTAGGTAAGTATGGGTATTATGCATCGAGAGTTGGTTTTATCTGCTTTAGTGTTCTTGATTAACAATTCAGAATAGAGACTAATTGGTGAGAAATGTGTTAACTTAAATGAAGCAATAAGTGAAGTTGTGATCTTAAATCTCCGTAATCTTAATTTAACTAGTGGAATTTAATAGTAGTTTAATTATATAATTTAAAATTCATTCGTTTAAATAAGATTGAGTTGGTTACGGGTTAGTACTTGGTGATTTTTATTAAACAATTCCTCGTGGGAACGATACTCTACTTTCACTGTATTACTTGTTGACCACGTATACTTGCATGTTGTGCATAATTAGATTTTACCCAACAAGTTTTTGGCGCCGTTGTCGGGGATTAGTTAATATATTTTTGCCAATATTAGTTTCAATCAAATTAGTCTTAATTTAAACTTTTTTTTCCTTTTATTTAATTCTCTTCCTATTTTTCTTTCTTTTCAGGTACCATGACAAAATTTAATTATCAATGGCCATATACGAGAATGACTCTGCCAAGGGGAGCGGGGATTGATGGTCTCAATGCATTTTCTGCATTATCAGCATAGCTTGAGACACTTTCGAGGAGGTTGGACGTTGTTGTAGCCCAACGTAATCGAAGGATAGGAGTTAATTGCAATTATTGTGCTGCTAATCATCTGAGTCATCAATGCACCATTAGTTTTGGGCCGGGACAACACGGTGGTGAATACCTCAACGATTATACATATGCTAATTATCATCAAGTTTGGGGGTATCATCCGGATTCGTTATGGAGCGATACTTATGAAGACCAATACTACGCTCCAAGTCCAATATTCACACTAGAATTTTCATGTCCACCTCCATTGCCACGAGAAGAAAAGCCAAATCCGAGGGATGTAATATTGAAGGGCATAGAAAACCTAGAGGAGATGAGGATTAGCCAAGAGCTGTCAACCCAAAATTTTAATAATCAGATGGAACAACTTGTCACTAACTCAACCAATGGTCCTCAATACATGGCTTCCGAGACTGAAATAGAAAATTCAAGGCTGGAGGAAATTTTTTCCAAGTTCATAGCTTCAAATGAGGAGAAGATAAGTAATCAAGCGAGGTCAATTCAAAATCTTAAGGATCATATAGAGAAAATAACCAAGCCGTAAGCAACCTTCCTCTAAACACTTGGCTTTATGACATGAATGACGAAACTGACGGAGAACCCGAACCAAATTTGTGACTAGATGAGCCACAAGATATCAAAAGTGTGGAGACAATTGGGGATAATGAAATAGAGGTCGACGAAGATCTAAATGGGTTTCCACCACAGATCAAAGAGTCGGTCAAATTTCCAAAATCATGCCCACTTGGTAGTCATGTCGTCGGCGAAGCTCTTGATGACATAAGAGCGAGTACAATTTTGAATCCATGGTGCGACGAGAAAGAGAAGATAGAAGAAGAGCCCATTGTGTGTGACAAGCTTCCATCCCCCAAAGTGATCATATATACAATGCAGAAAACACCTAGCTGTGGGGCGTTCTTGATTGAGATCATACCAAATCAGAGCATGCTAGGTGACGTTAATGCAATGACTATCACAAATGGGAACCTACCAAAAGCTACATTATTTCTGATGGATGGAGGGTTCCTCAACTTTCGAAGAGGAATTGGATAGCGTTGACCAGACAAAGTCAGACTGAAAGACTGTAAATCAAGCGCTGACTGGGAGGTAACCCAGGAATTTTATATTTATATGTTTTACTAGTTTAATTAGTGTTGTTAGTTCGTCAAAAATTTAGGAGTTAATTGCTTATTAAGTTCTCTTATAATCTAATCCATGTTGCCTCTCTTCATTGCAGGTATTGGAGGTTCAATGGATAGGAAAATGATCGTCGCCGCCATCGCCACTGTTAACGCCAAGTTTCGTCCGCGCGTCCAATCACAGAATCCACGTGCTATAACCTGCACAATAACAGATCACACAGAAACTTGACGGCCGTGCCGCCGGGGGATAGCTCCGGTGTGAGAATAAGTATAGGCCGTTCACCAGGTTTAACAATGGAGGCTTAAGTATTTAGTGCTCAATGTAGGTATTACCTGTTAATTGTAACCTTGGCCTTGTATTTATAGCACCTTGGTATCCTTCTCCGAATGGGAATAAGACTCCTAAATATGGTAGTTACCTATATTTGGGTCCAACACAATCCCCTTGAAAGGTGTAAGTAGAATCCCTTTTCAACACTACCTTTAGACTTGCCTTACCCACCTATGATTAGAGTTAGTACCCTTAATCACGTAAACTCCTTGTCACTCCAACTCTGCATGTGGGCCGCTCACATGTTCAGGCCCAACCCAAGAGCCGAACATAAACACCGGTCTGGGCCTCGGCCTAAAAGACGCGAAGACCCGACCTCGACCCCTATGATGACAACCGGGCCCCGGCCTACTGGGCTCGGGTACCCGACCCCGATCTCCCATATACTTCCGAACATACGAGCACGACCTCTTTAGTTCCGGCCCAGGCCTTCAGCCCTACAGGGGATCGGTGAAACACCCCCGAACATTTCCCCCAGTCTCCTGTTATAAGATATTTATGACATGAGACTTGAAAGGACATGAATTTGGGTAATCACGCCATAACGATGAGCTGTCTCGGGAACCCAACCGGTTTCTCCTCGGTCAGCGGGCGGGTACACGTTTTTCCAAGACTGGGCCCCACCTGCCATAAATAGCCATCTTTGGAAACCGTGCCAGACGGGCTATATAAGTTCCCCAACGTCCATCATTGTTACTTTTTCGAGCCTTCAATATTTCAAATCTCTGTCAAATTTTTACCGGCGAGATACTCATTTCTCCAAATTTCTTCAATCTTTGCCATTTCCTTTCCAAACTCCTATTTTTGTGCCTTATCTCCTTTCAAACCATCCCCAACCACCTCAAATAGCCAATTCTAGCATTCCTCCTACCACGACGGTCACAGCGGCCGGTACTCCAACCCTCACCGCCGGCGACCTTCTCCAGGTTGAGTTTTCCACGGCTCCGGTTGACATTCCTATCGAGGATGCCGATGCTCGAATTCGCCGCCTCTATGCCTCCGAGACTGACTATGCTGTCATCAACACTGTTTCCACCATCACTCAATCTCAGCTATCCGACATTCGAACAGTATTCAATATTCCCCAAGAGTACAAGCTTCGGGTGGCTGAACCGAATGAAAGGATGTTCTGGCGTCCCGAAGGGGGTTAGGTGGTCGTCCATCTTTATGCCCTAAAATATGGGGTTCGGTTGCCCTTCCACGAGTTTATCTCCTCCTTCCTCTGTCTGGTCGGGATCGGGTTCTCGCTGCTGGCCCTGAATTCCTACATCCAGCTTGTCAGCTTCATTGCTCTGTGTTAAGAAGCTGGTATATCCCCAGGTTTGGACTTCTTCTTTGTCCTATTTTCTATCGGCCGATCGAAGGAACCAGGCCTTCGCCATCTGAACAGTGTATCTGGCCGTGCCACCTTCATGAAGACCCCCTCGAGCAATAAAGGTTGGCATTCACAATAGTTCTTCATGAGGGGAACCGACCTCAACCTTTTACCGAACTGGGCCTGTCCCGAAGAACAGCCCTTGAAGGTAACCAAGTTCCCGAAGGGTCGTGCGGCTGCTTTCAAAAAGTTTTATGCCCTTCTGAAGCAGACCAGCTGGGGTTTGGGGATCGTATCCAACGAATCTTGGCTCTATGAACACAGCTGTAAGTTGTCATATCCGAACCCATTCATCTGTATTCCCGTTCCATTGTTATCGTTTCTTTCTTATAACCTTTTTGTCATATGTTATAGTGACTATCTTCAAGCCCGATGGTGATGAAGTGGCTCTGACCCCACTGCAGGTCATCGTTGAGCCCATCCACCCTCCTACCGCTGATGACTCTCCTTCAGACGAGGCTATCCTTATTGCCGAACTGTCAGTCGGTTCGTCAACCGGGCCTCTACCCGAATCTATAACGGCTGACGCTTCCACAAAAAGTGTGTTGCAGATGAAGGGGGCCAATAATATGGCTTTGCTAAAGAAGTCAAAGAAAAGGTCTTCCTCTACCCGAGCCCCCCCCAAGACCATCGCTTCGGTCCCCCCGAAGCCAGCTGCAAAATCGGCCCCTCCTCCTCCTACCATAACGACAGTGGTCGAGGAGTCGGAGGGTACCGAGGATCGGCCTTTTGAGCCTCAATCGAAGAAGTCGCGTCTAATCGAGGAGCCTCCTCCTGTCGAAGAGGTGGTCGGTCTGATCCCTGCTGCCACCCCGATGTCCAAAGCCAGCTCTTCCGATGGGTCGCCGACCACCTGTTGGCCAAAGAGTCCTGCTGATAAATTCCCCTTCCATTTGCTGGATCAGTTTAGGCTCTCGGCTGACGATGATCGATTCAAGAACTTTTCTTCAGAGGATTTTTTGGTTACCTATCTCAGAGCCCAGACTCATGTATTTATCTTCGTTTTAATATTATTTTTCCTTTACCGCTTTGTTTTGTTTTGTCTGATCAATTCGCCTATGTATTTAGGCCAATGCCATCCTCGCTCGGGCTATCGCTCCTCTTGCCCAATCTACTAAGAGAGAGGTCCAGCTGAGAACCGATGTGGACCTTCTCGAAGTGGAGTTGCTGGGTCGGGATTCAGAGCTGAAGAGGGAGCGGGATCTTCATGTCGACACCAGGAATAAGGTGACCCAGGCTAATCGTCGGATTACCGAACTCGAAGAACAGAATTCCCTACTACAACAAGAGTTCGTCGGTCTCACCGATCATGCCAAGAAGCTGGTGCATGACAAGGAGCTTCTGACCGAAGAGAACAAGGTCCTGGTGGGGAACCTTCAGGTCATCGAGGGGAAGTTCGTGGGGGTTCATGCTCAGCTGAGTACCCTGATCCATGCGAACAACACCTTGGTGGCCGAACAGGCCGTCATTAAGCAGGCTGCTATCAAAGAGTATAAGGAATCGCCCGACCTAACCGATAAGATTATGACCCAGTTTGCAGAGGGTGTCGAAGCTTATCGGGAAAAGGCCCGGGCGAAGCTTGTTGATGCTGGTCTGGACGCCTCGATCCTTGATTCTTCGGACAAGGAATCCAAAGCCTAAGCCGATAATGGTTCCCCGTAGCTCCCTCCGGATCATGTTCTTCATATCTGTAATTTTTCTTTTCTAAGTCTTGTAACTCACCTGACCAGTGAAGCCGACGATGTATGTACCCAAAGCTTGTCTGATCGGGAATTGTAAAACTTTTTGAATATAAATGAAGACAAAAACTTTCTCAGTTGTTATCTTGATCAGTTTAACTTGATTATCGAACGGTTAGGTCATTTATGACAATGTGGTCGATTTATGTCTAAAGCGTACTGTCTCGGATTTGTAACTTTATCGATCAGTTATACTTCTGGCGTTTATCAATTAGTTAAGTTCTCTCGGACTGTCTGATCGTTTTACGCTCGAAGCTTATATGATCGGGTTCGTTGCTTTGTCAATCAGTTATACTTGTGGCATTTATCAATTAGTTAAGTTCTCTTGGACTGTCTGATCGTTTTACGCCTGAAGCGTGTCTGATCGGTAAAGCAGTGCAAGATTAAAATGAAGTACAAGCGTTTCTCTAAGAGAAGTTTTCATTTCATTGATAGATTGCGTAAATTACATAATTAGAAGGAAAGAATAGGCATGTATTTACTGGTAATATCTCCTAAGTCTTCCAGCATGCCATGCATTCTTTACCTCCGACCCATCCATTGCTCTAAGCCGGTAAGTCCCTGGCTTCGGCACTTCTACTATCTCATAAGGACCTTCCCAGTTAGGCATTAACTTTCCTGTGTTCTGGGGGGTTGATGCCTCTGCCTCCCGAAGCACCAAATCTCCTACCTCGAACCTCCTCAGCTTTACCTTCTGGTTATAGTGTCGGGCTGTCCTCTGTTGATAAATGGCCAACCTCAACACAGCGGCGTCACGAGCTTCATCTAGCAGATCCAAATTTACTTTCAGACCTTCATCGTTGTAGAGCTCTTCGTACTGGCTGACCCGAAGAGTGGGGGACCCAATCTCGACTGGTATGAGCGCGTCGATCCCGTAAGCTAGCCGGAAAGGAGAGTCTCCAGTTGTGGTCCTCGGGGTTGTCCGATATGCCCACAAAATGCTGAATAGTTCCTCGGGCCACCGACCCTTCAACTCATCCAACCTTCTTTTTATGCCGTTGAGTAGGGTTCGGTTGGTTACTTCTACTTGCCCGTTTGACTGAGGGTGTGCGACTGAAGTCTTTCGATGTTGAATTCCCAGTTCCTTCAGTAAGGTTTCAAACTTTGTCCCTACAAACTGTCTGTCGTTATCGGAGACTACTGCCATCGGGATGCCGAACCGGTACACTACTCCTTCTTTCAGAAACTTCAAGCATTCTTGTTCAGTGATCTTCTGTAGTGATTTGGCTTTAACCCACTTTGTTATGTAATCGATAGCCACTATTATAAAGCTGGCTTGCCCCTTGGCTTTCGGCAAAGGCCCAAGGATGTCGATTCCCCATACTGCGAACGGAATCGGGGATAAGACTGAGTAGAGCTCTTCGGGTGGTTGATGCGGGATATTGCTGTTCCGCTGACATTTAGGACATCTTCTGACGAGTTCCTTAGCCTCCGTGTATATGGTCGGCCAGTAATACCCCTGCCTCAAAATTTTATGTGCTAATGACTTTGCCCCCATGTGATCCCCGCAGATCCCTTCGTGTACCTCTTGAAGTGCGTAATTCACTTTAGACGGTGTTAGACACTTGAGTAGTGGAGAGCTGAAGGCCCTTCGGTACAGATCTCCATCGATGAGTACGAAGTTTGAACTTCTGTGCTTGATCTTCATTGCTAAGATGCGATCCGAAGGCAGAACCCCGTCCGCCAAGTAAAAGATGTAAGGTGTGAGCCAGCAGTCCAGCCGATCCACACATAGTGCCTCCTCTTTCGGAACACTTGGCTGTTCCAATATTTCTAGATACACCGAGCCGTTAAAGGAATTTGCGTCAGTCATTGCTAGTCGAGCCAAGGCATCTACGACTGTGTTGTCGGATCGATCCACTCCATAACAGCTGACCGAGCTGAAGTATGTTAGTTTATTCTTTGTTTCGGCCAAATATTTCGTCATTCTTGCCCCTCGAGCTTCGTAATCTCCCGATATCTGTTTAATGACCAGCTGCGAGTCACTATAGATGACCAAGTGTTGTACTTCTAGGCTTCGGGCCAATTTCAACCTGGCTAGAATGGCCTCATATTCGGCTTCGTTATTGGTAGCTTTGAACTGAAACCGAATTGCTTGTTAGACTTTGAACCCTTCGGGGCTCGTCAGTATGACCCCTGCACCACTGATGTCTGATGTTGACGAGCCATCGACATACAGTGTCCACAAAGTCTTTATGTGTTACGTTTCGGTCACCGATCCCACATCTGGCTCCGAGAACGAACATTCTACGACGAAGTCTGCTAGCGCTTGCCCTTTGATTGCTGTTTGAGGTTGGTATTCCAATGCAAACTGTGTTAGTTCCATTGCCCATGCTGCCAGTCTGCCAGAGACCTCTGGTCTGTGTAGAATTTTCTTCAACGGCTGATCCGTGTATACCACCACCACCCGACCCTGGAAATAATGTCGAAGTTTTCTGCTTGCTATGATCAAAGCGTAGGCGAATTTTTCCAGGTTCGGGTATCAGATTTCTGTGTCTCGAAGCACGTGGCTGACGTAGTATACCGGGAACTGATTTCCCCCTTTGTCCTGAACCAATGCTGCTCCTACTGCCATCGGACTTGCTGCTAGATAAAGGTATAAGGGTTCCGAAGTGATTGGTTTCATCAGCAGAGGTGCCGAAGATAGATATTGTTTGATCCCTTGGAACGCGTCCTCGCATTCTGAAGTCCACTGGAAGCTTTTCTCGTTCTTAGGCCCTTTTAAGGTATCAAAAAATGGTAGGCACCTTTCGGCCGACTTGGAGACGAACCTTCGAAGGGCTGCGATCCGACCCGTCAGTCTCTGCACATCCTTGTAAGACTTCGGGGATCTCATATCTAGGATTTCCTGGATTTTCTCTGGGTTCACTTCAATTCCCCTTTTGCTAACCAGATATCCTAGGAACTTCCCCGATCCTAGCCCAAATGTGCATTTGGTCGGGTTCAACCTCAGTTTGCATTTTCTGACTGTCTCGAAACAATTTCCCAGGTCTTCCAGGTGATCACGGACTGACATGCTCTTTACAATCATGTCGTCTACGTAGACCTCCATGCTCCTCCCCAATTGTTTTGTGAGCACAAAGTTCATCATCCGCTGATAAGTTGCCCCGACGTTCAATAGCCCGAAGGTCATTTTTTTGTACGCATATATTGCCCGATGTGTGATGAAGCTGGTCTTCGGGATGTCTTCTTTGCACATCGAAATCTGGTGGTACCCCGAGAAGGCGTCCATAAAGCTCAGCATTCCGTATCCTGAAGTTACGTCGATCAGTTGATCTATGTTGGGCAAAGGGTAGAAATCCTTTGGACACGCTCTATTCAAGTCCGTGTAATCGATGCACAACCTCCACTTCCCATTCTGCTTTTGGACCATTACCACATTGGCCAACCACTCTGGGTAATCTATCTCGAAGATGAATTCGGCCTCAAGAAGCTTGGTAATCTCTTCATCGATGATTTTTTGTCATTCTGGGGTGAAAACTCTCCGCTTTTGTATGACTGGTCTCTTGCTCGGGTCTACGTGTAGTTTATGGAGAGCTACGGATTCACATACTCTGGGCATATCACTCGGCTCCCATGCAAAAATGTTGGCGTAGACTTGCAGTAGTTCTATCAGTCCAGTCCTGAAAGGTTCTGCTAACTTGGACCCGATCTTGATCAGCTTTTCTGTCTTCCCTGGAACTAACTCTACCTCTTCAGTTTCTTCAGCCGAAAGAGCGAGTGGCTCTGTGTTCCCCTCGGTGAATGGTTCAATCTCAATGGCCATTGTCTGTTCCTGTTTGCTGACCCCGACCCCTGAAGAAATCAAGCTGCTCCGGTAACACCTTCGGGCTATATCTAAGTCTCCTTTAACCTCCCCGATCCCGTTCGATGTTGGAAACTTGATTTTAAAATGGGGTATCGATGTTACTGCTTGCAGGGCTGCCAAGGTTAGTCTTCTGAGGATCGTGTTGTATGCTGAGTCTACTTGTACGACAAAGAATCTGACCATTATTTAGACTTGATTGGGTGCTGTGCCGAACTTAACTGGCATTTCGATGGTGCCCGACACATACACTAGATCTCCACTAAATCTGTACAAGGGTCCTTCTCCTCCCAAGTCCATCTTCTTTCCTTGTAGGTCCAGCCTCTGATAGGCATGAGTATATAGGATGTCGACCGAAGACCCGTTGTCTATCATCATTCTCTTCATATCTACTATCCCGACCTGAGCCGTTATTACCAATGCGCCATCATGTGGCTCGATGAGATCCGTCGGATAATCCTCGTCCGTGAATGAGATAGACGTTCCTAGATATGCTCGATCCTTTCTGGGAGTTGACCCCGTAACAGATAGCACTGCTCCCAAATGCCCACTTCTTTTTCTTCCCGATATCCGTCCAACGGAACCCCCTAAAATGACATCAACTATGCCTCGGGCTGGAGGGTTCTGTGGAGTCTGAGTATCTAGGACCTGATCTGTAGTCTCTTCTCTGGGCACCACTGCATTTCCCCGACCCGCTACATATTGTATCAGTTGTCCGTTCTGGATATTTTTCTCTATCATATCCATCAGGTTGGTGCATGCCTCAGTCGAGTGCCCGGTACTTTGATGGTATTCGCAATACTTGTCCCGACCCCTCCTTCTAGGTTTGGTTCGCCTCGGGCACGGCTCATAGAAGGGTTGGTTCTTTATTTCCTCCAAAATCTTTGACCGATCTGCAGTGAGGGGGGTGTAGACTTTGCTGACACTACGATTGGGTAGAGGAGGTCGGTTACTTCCTGATCCCCCACCATTATAGCTCTTCTTTCCTGGGTTGTCTGATTTCCACTGACTGTTATCTGATCGTTGATAACTCGGTTTGTTCCGGTCTTTCGATTTCTCGTAAGGCTGGTAGTGTGGTTGGAAATTTCCCAAGGCTTCTTCTATAGCGATAAACCCTTCTGCCCGATGGAAGGCCTCGGTCAGATCTATTGGAGGGTTGATAACCAAATCTTTCACTAACTTCTTCGACCTCCCGATGTCTAAGCCAGTTGTAAAAAATCTCAGGGCTTGTGGGGAATTCAACTCTGCCACCGATCCTACTGCTTCCCGAAACCTTTTGACATACTGACCTAGGGTCTCATCTGATTTTTGTCGGACCTGCATTAGGGACGCCGTGATCTTTCCTCGTCTCCGATTACTACCGAACCGAGCATGGAATTTGTCCCAAAGATCTTTCCATGACCCGATTGATCTCGTTGCCCAAGTTCCCATCCATTCCCTGGCACTCTTTTTCAGCGTCGTTGCAAATATGTGACACTTGATGGCGTCTGAATGCCCGTAATATGACATCAGTCGGTCATAGCCATCCGCGTGGTCATAAGGGTCTCCTAGCCCATCATATGTGTCCATAGGGGGCATCTTTCTCTTTGGGTCGGCTGTGACCCGGTTGATTTCGGGGGAGAAGGGTGATCCAAGACACCCTGACGAAGTCCCCGTCGGCCCTTTGGGTGCCAGTAGTTTTTCCAGTTCAGCCACTCTCTGGGCAAGGGGGTCGGATCCTTCCTTACGAGGGGATGATCGGGGTTTGTCCCTCCCGTAGTCAGGAGATGCTTCCCTCTCAGTTTGCCTCGATCGGCCACGGTGTTCTGATCGGCGCTCGGCCGAACAACTCCTTCTTCTGCCCCTTCTGTCCCGAGAGCGACTCCTGTGCCTGCTCTGTTCTCTTCTTGCCTCTCCACGTCGAGGTGACCGGGATCGACTTCGATTCCTACGCCTTTTGGAACACGCTTTTTGGTCTCCGGCCATGTTGGCCATCTGTTTCTCCAATTCCTCCTGCTGCAGTCGGAGTGCCAACATGGCATCTTTGTTCTGCTCCAGTTTCTTCTGCAGGAGAAACTCTCGTTGGTCTCGGCTACCCGCTCCTCTGTCTTGCCTCACGAGGGCTTGAGAGTGTCTCTCGTCGGCCTGACTCGCTTGATGAGGCGTGTGTTGACTCTCGTGGAAGAGCTTCCGCCGAAGATCATGACCCGGTATCCCTTCCACCTCCAGGACTTTAGACCCCAGTCGGTCCTTCACCGACCCCTCACCTGCGTGGTCTGGTGAGACTGCTGGGTCTTGGCCTTTTCTGAGACAGCGATGTTATCCTTACTCGCCATGATCAGCTGCCGGAAAAAGGTATTTGTGATTGCAGAAAAAGCACTAAAGGGCCCTCCTTCTAGCTCCAATGTTAATGCCAAGTTTCGTCCGCGCGTCCAATCACAGAATCCACGCGCTATAACCTGCACAATAACAGATCACACAGAAGCTTGACGGCCGTGCCGCCGGGGGATAGCTCCGGTGTGAGAATAAGTATAGGTCGTTCACCAGGTTTAACAATGGAGGCTTAAGTATTTAGTGCTCAAAGTAGGTATTACCTGTTAATTGTAACCTTGGCCTTGTATTTATAGCACCTTGGTATCCTTCTCCGAATGGGAATAGGACTCCTAAATATGGTAGTTACCTATATTTGGGTCCAACACAATCCCCTTGAAAGGTGTAAGTAGAATCCCTTTTCAACACTACCTTTAGACTTGCCTTACCCACCTATGATTAGGGTTAGTACCCTTAATCACGTAAACTCCTTGTCACTCCAACTCTGCATGTGGGCCACTCACATGTTCAGGCCCAACCCAAGAGCCGAACATAAACACCGGTCTGGGCCTCAACCTAAAAGACGCGAAGACCTGACCTCGACCCCCATGATGACAACCGGGCCCCGGCCTACTGGGCTCGGGTACCCGACCCAGATCTCCCATATACTTCCGAACATACGAGTACGACCTCTTTGGTTCTGGCCCAGGCCTTCAGCCCTACAGGGGATCGGTGAAACACCCCAGAACAGCCACCATCACCTCATGCTTAGCTGATTACAAGGAAGTTCTCTTTTACTTACCGCTATATTCTTACAATGAGGATATTGTAATTGCTAAGTTTGGGGTTTTTAGGTTAGTTCATTATTGCATGTTTAGTTTCATGTTTATGATATGTTATTTTGCACATGTTAATTTAGTTTAGGTTCATTATGTTTACATTCATGTAGTATAACTGCATAAGTAGTTGCATAGTAGTATAGTTTGAATAGCATTACGTTCAGTTTCTTGAAGAAAAAAAAATTCAAAAATTCAAAAATATTAGTTAGTTACTATGTTCATCTTGCATGATTCCAGCTATTAGATAGTTACAGTTTATTTTGGCCAATGATGAGATTGGAATTGGGTAGACAAGTATAGTACTGACTATTAAAGCTTTGATGTGATTTCTTGTTATGAATTGAGTCTTTTTCTATTTGAAACTAGTATAATAAGGATAGCACAGTAAAAATAACTTGTTGATTGATTGAGTTTAAATTGATACATAATGTAATTCTAAAGGATAATGCTAGTTTGAATGAAAGAATGACAAGAATAAGTAGTGATGGCTAAAGTTAGACAAGAACCTAAGTTTGGGGGAATATTTGGGGTATATAAGCTAAAAAAAGTATAAATAAACACCATGGCGTGTTTGTCTAGTTTTGTGGCCTTTGTTACTTGAGTAAGTAAGCCCGAGGGAATTGTCTTTACGCCTAGCGCCCCAAGGTCTTAATGGTCTGGGAGTCGTTGGCCGAAAGCTCGTTAAGGTAGCATTAAAAAGCCTAAGGAAATAAGACATTGCATAGCTATGTGTATATAAAAAAAATGAATAAAATGGGAAATAAGAGCAAAAAGCCCCCGTAGATGAAAAATAAAGCATAAGTATCCCATGTTGACCCTCGATATTGGTAATTGTTTGATTTTAGTTGGATCTAGCTTGTTGTTGGATTTCTTAAGTTTACACTGTATGATGCCTTTGAAGAGTCTTGTTATGTGTTAAATTTGATTTTATATCAGTTAACATTGTTATGGAGCACACACACACTATATTAGTGATAACAGTCTAAGATTTGATGATTGATTGGGAAGTTAATGATTTATTTTGATACGATGTATTATCGTGTTTACTTGATTTTTCTAAGGCCGGTTGAATAGACGTGTTTCTGTCATTACTGTTGGATTCATAGGCATGTAGATTAGCTGCATTGCATAGCATTGTTGTTTTGTATTTTTGCTTGAGGACAAGCAACGGTTTAAGTTTGGGGGTTTTGATAAGTTGGTTTTATACCTACTTATCTGGTATCTATTACTTGAATTAGTTGTTTAAACCTATGTTTCTTAGTTACTTTTCATGTATTTTGTGTTCATTTTATAGATTATATGCTTGGGTATGAAAACGCAAGAAAAAGGTGACTATTGGCATGAAAAAGCAAGGGAAAGCAATTCGGACATCTTTCGGACCAAAATACGCAAGCAAATGCAAGAAGGGAAGATTGAAGGACATTTAACATTAAGTGGAATGCATGTTCTTGGTTTGAAACTTGGATTATACTTTAGAGCTTCTTCTTAGCTTTCCGGAACATCTTGAATCATCCCAATCGGAGTTCGGTTGCGAGAGTTATGGCCTTTTTATCAACGAAGATCAAATCTAAGAGATATCGTGCTTGCCATTTACATAGCATCTACTTCACGCCCAATTTACACCTTGATCCAATCCGAATTTGTCAATTCTCAAAGAATGAAAGTTGTAGAGCTCGTCGATATCTTTGATTTGATAGGTGGCTGGCCTCGTAACTCCTCCCGAATCAAAAGTTATGGCTGTTTTCCCAAAGGACGTCAGAGCGGAAATTAGACCCCCGCCGGGGCGGGCTTTTCCTTCACAAAACCCCCGCCGGGGCAGGCATACCAGCTGCAAAATAGTGTGTATGCCAGTCGGGGCGGGCCCTTTATACCTTATACCCCTCGCCGGGGCTGGGGTACGCGCAGAAAACTTATTTTTTGTCCAAATTTGAGTTTGAGAAGGATTGTTTAGATCCGATTGACTCAAGGACTTCTAAGAGGACTTAAAGACATATAAAGAGACTTATAAAAGGAGGAGATTCACAAAGATTAAAAAGAGAGAGGATTCCAATAGATTAGATTAGAGTAGATTAGATCAAAATACTTGTTCTTATGAGATTTAAAGATTGAAGCAACTTGGAGACCATTGAAGATTCAAAGTAGGAGCCAGGAGAGAGCATCAAATCTACAGACAATAGATTCTATCTTCTCATCTTCTTCTATCTTTGTCTTTTATTATTTATTCAATTGTGGATTCTTAGTTTTAATTCAATAATCATGAACTAATTCTTTGTTTAAGATTACAATGGATCTTATTGTGTAGTTTTTTTAAGATGCTTAGCTATCAATTATTATGTTCTATTGGGAGGATTGTCTATTGTGCTTTGGACTTAATCATTTAATTGATTGGCTATCAATTACCGTGATAATCTATATGAACTCGAGAGATGAAGTATAGATTTAGATCTGATCATGATAGCATGTGTTTATGATTTCTGCATAGATGAAATTCATGATTCGTGTTTAGGATAGAGATATGCCTTTATGCCATATGTAATCTTATAGAGAATTTGTGCTTTAAATCCTTTTTAATTGTAATTCACATAGAGATGTAGTGGATTAGTTAATTAGGGTGTCTTGCTTAATTCTACCATCTGTGGATTTAAGTAAGTATGGGTATTATGAATCGAGAGGTGGTTTTATCTGCTTTAGTGTTCTTGATTAACAATTCAGAATAGAGACTAATTGATGAGAAGTGTGTTAACTTAAATGAAGTAATAATTGAAGTTGTGATCTTAAATCTCCGTAATCTTAATTTAACTAGTGGAATTTAATAATAGTTTAATTATATAATTTGAAATTCATTCGTTTAAATAAGATTGAGTTGGTTACGGGTTAGTACTTAGTGATTTTTATTAAACAATTCCTCGCGGGAACGATACTCTACTTTCACTGTATTACTTGTTGACTACGTATACTTACGTGTTGTGCGTAATTAGATTTTACCCAACAGCAGGCCGCCCGAAAAATTCCTTCTTAATCACCGGCGAATGGAAAAATTGATTATGGCCCCGACGTCGATGATAAAATCTTGCGCAATCGCATATAGAAGTAGTGCCTTCTCCTTGGTCACATCAGAGGTGTGCGTGGAAGGAAATAATTTGGCACATAAGAAAGCGTACCAAATTTTACCATACCGGCTAAGATCCTTGCTGTGAAAAATTGTGCCTCCTTTTCGACCCTTTATCCATGTTGTTCCCAGCTTAGTCATTTCTTTGAGGACCTCCTCAAAGTCAGGGTCGAAATTCCTCAAGTGAGCATATTGACATTGTCTAGGCACCCGCAACTGGTAATACGTGTTGATGGCATTGGCACTGAATGGGACTAATCTACCCTGCATAAAGGCGTTGAAAGGTGCCTTTTCCTCAGCGTTAGCATAGAACTCTTCGACCACGTTGACAGCGACGGCCTCGGGCTCCTCAGTGAACTTGGTCCACCCTTTTTGATAAATCTGTTGCATCATTTCACCGTCGTGAGCATCCGGTGCCAACCCCCGCTCCGGTGTAAGAGCCTTTGTGACCATGTAGTCGTACCGGTCGGCGGCGGCGGCACTTTTGAACTTGCATCGGTCAAAGGTTCGTGATGGTGGTGTGGGCCTTGAGCTTACCCCCGTTGTCATTTGGATGTGGGTTGAGACGCCATCGAATTCTGGATGCCAGAACACACTATCTTCCCCCCAAGCTTTGTTCACACAAATTATCAAACAATTGGTGTGCACTGATTTCTTCCCCCCAAACTTGGTGTGTTTTTTTGGGGCAAATATGGAAGGAGAAGATGAAGAATTTAAAGATGGGCTACTCACTCTCAATTGCTATATACTTGTCTCAGTAACTTGCGTAAGTCGTAGCTTTTTGAGATGGAGATCGAAGTTTGTGGCGAACTTGGGTTTAGAGGGTGTTTTATATAGAGATGATGTGAGGGAGATGTTTGAGTGTTGAAGTAATAGAATAAAGTAGTGGGGAGATGGAGTAAAGTAGTGAGAGAATGGGTATAATGGATTGAGAGCTGTGGGGATGAGAAGTAGTGGAGAGATGAAGTGGGAAGTAACTGCCGAAACTGAAAGTAGTATGCACACAAGCCAATCATGTTTGATGATAAAGCATATACTTTGTAACAATCTCATTCATTTATTAATAAAAAATATTAATTTATTAAAGGCTTTTAATTATCTACATGATGCTACTTTATAATATGTGATAAACCCATAGTTTTAAGCAATGCTTTTAGAATAATGACGATGATCATTCTAATTATATCTAAATTCTTAGAAAGCTTAAAACTAAAATAGTTCCCAATCATTGGATTACTAAATTGGGGATTAGTAAATCTGGATAGATTGGTACATACGTTGCTTGCTCATTAGATGAGGATGATTGATCTCATGATCATTTGTGTGGAGACACTAAAGCAAGTATATAGGTGCTTATTAGAAAATAAGTTCACTAAACGTGACTCGCTAAGGAATACCTAATGGAGTTTTACTTGCCCGTCAATAGGAATTCATGTAGTGATAGTAGTACAAGTGATCCTTAGACTTGAGATCATCATGGTATCTTGTGTATTATGAGTTATACTTTGACTTATTCCTTAAGACCCTTAGGGTATATCAAAGGATATGCTTTGGTATAATAAGTTGTACATGGAGATAATATATGATCAATAAAGAATCTACCGCTTCTAGTAAAAGAAGAGAAAAGTCCTATGTGATTCGATAAATGACAACCCAACAGTCCTTGGCCAAGGCAGAATGAAATTAGAAAGAAGTTTCTAATTTGTATTATTTGGAGTTGTGCATTTAAGAGTCGAAATACATATAATTAAATAAAATAAGACTTGACAGTAATTCTATGTCTTATATTTAATTGGGACATTGTATGGTGGAAGGATTGAATTGTATAGTAACTATTACTCAAAGGTTCTTTTATGATTAATGTTGAAATCTATATTATTTGGAAAGTCGTTAATCGTTAGGGAGACTTATCCCTATTGTATAATAAATATTATTTATTTAAATAAATAAATTATTTAATTTATTTATCTAAACAAGATTAGAATTGCTCTAATTGATTTATTCACAACCGATTTAATATGGAGAACCTAAATGGTCAGACCATAAAAGGAAGAATAATTATTTAAGAAGCAAATGGCATAATCGTAATAATAAGTTAAGTATATTTAATTTAATATATGGTGATAGAATAAATTAAATAGCTTAATATTTATTATTTAATATTTTAGAAATATTAAATATAAATTAATAAGAGGAGTCTTATTATTATTATTATTACTATTGTTATTATTTAATTCCTAAAAGAGTTTGGGAATTAATTAATAAAAGTACTCTCATAAATCCTAATAAGATTAGGAGGCTAATTAATTAAAAGATTTTAATTAATTATTCCTAATAAGATTGTGAGCATAATTAATTAAAGGAGTTTAATTAATTAAAATAAAACCCAATTTCTTAATTGTTAAGGAGGGTTGTCCACATCTATAAATAAGAGGAATCTTATTATGGGTGGGGGTTGACACTTTCACAACACACGTAAATATGTAATTCTAATAGTTGGGAGAGTACACCCTTTTCTATGAGAGATTGAAAAACTAGGGTTTTACCAAATACCCATCTTCTTGAATATTTCTCTTTCCTTAGTGGATCACCTCTAGAGGCCAAACACTTGGGTGGCTAACATTGATCAAAGGAAGGAACCAAACCCGTTGGATTTAAGTTGAACGCGAAAAGGATTGGAGGTGAACTTGTACCTGAGGAAGCTCGAATCTTCAAGGGTATGATTCTTATTCTTATTCTTTTCATTTAATTAATAAATGTGCATAAAAGATGATCCGGGTATATGGTTTGTAAAATTTTAAAACTCTATTTTTCCATGCTTCTGCTTATTTTGTGCAATTTGATTGCATTCATGAATATTACAAACCTAACAGTGGTATCAGAGCCAAACCTTTATGCCAATTATTAATTAATTTAATTTGATATGTGTTTAGAATAATTTAATTGGGCATAATTTTATTGTATAAAATTTATTTAAAACAAAAAAAGAAGGTGCCAAAATAAATTTCCCTGAATCTGTTGGAATATATATGATATATACCGTAATTTCGGAATTTTTTTTTGCAAAGTCTGTTGGAAATAAATTTCCGGAAATCTTTGGAAATTTTTTGGAAACCTGTTTTGTTTATTCGTGATTCGCATGATCTACTGTTAATGCATGTTCAAGGGATGAATCACGTGTTTCTAGTAAGCTGGTGAATATATGTAATCATGAATCCTAGAAAGTTTATTTTATCCAGGAAAGGTTTTCTTTGGTTAACTATTATATCTATATATATTAGTATACAGGAATTCAAGTATCCTTTTTCACGTGGTAACCCACGTGAATATACAATATATATAATATTTTTTTAGTAATTTAATAATTAAAATAAAAAAATTATTTTAATTTTAAAATAAAAAAATTATTTTAATCTTAAAATAAAAGGTTTATTTTAATTTTAAAATTGAATTTCATGCTAATTAATTAGAGTTGGAATTGGATTCCATGATAACTAATTGGAGTTCAAATTGGATTCCATGTTTCCTTAAATAAAGGAGTTTATTTAGATATGAAATAAGATTTCATGTTATTCAAAATAAATGAGTTTATTTGTGAATAGGAAAATGAATCCATATTTTCTTAAATAAAGGAGTTTATTTAGATATGAAATAAGATTTCATATTATTCAAAATAAAGGAGTTTATTTGTAAATAAAAAAAGAATCTGTATTTTCTTTAATAAAGGAGTTTTTTTTACTTGGAATTGGATTCCATAATTAATTAAAATAAATACGTTTATTTTGATTAAAGATTTTGATTAAAATAAAATAGTTTATTTTATTCAAAATTGGATAAATTAAAATAAAAGAGGTTTATTTTGATTTAAATTTGGATTAAAATAAAGTAGTTTATTTTGATTCAAAATTAGATTTTATGCTAACTAAATTTGCCCATTAAATGATATCAATATATATATTGAATGTTTATTATTCATGAGATGAATGTTATTTATTGATACATATGGTGATGTGTATGATAATAAATGAGATTAATTATGGACTATTGACCAATGTGATTGGATTTTATTTTAGTTGGATACATGAATGTATGGATTTTATTAAATAGGGTTTGCATACCTCGTCTTCTCTAAATTTTTCTTAATATAAATTCTATCTCTCTCCTATGTATTTCTCCTTGACTGCTGATCAAGGTTTCTATTTATTTTAAATAGTTTTGTAATAAAGAATAGTTCTAATTAATTTTGAAGAATTAGAGATCAAGGATCAAGGAGCGCTTGAAGACCCGTTTGTAATGAAGCCCGGGTTTAAATGTAATTGTTATATTTAAATATTAATTCTTGCACCCCTAGGGTTTGACCTTTTGGTTCACTTAGTGGCTCTAGTGAACCAAATTAGAATAAAAGTCCATAATCAATCTAGGTAGAATATAATATTCTATATGTGCATGCTTATACTATATATATTATATATTATGCAAACATGCTTCGCATGTTAATTAATATGGTTGTATATATATATATATATATATATATATATATATATATATATATATATATATGTGTGTGTGTGTGTGTGTGTGTGTGTGTGTGTGTGTGTGTGTGTGTGTGTGTGTGTGTGTGTGCATGTGTGCTAAACAAGATGAGACAAATTAATAACAAACCCCTCAAATATTTTATATTAAGTTGTAACGTTCAAAGATATTTGGAATATCGAACGTCGCCTTCTAGCATGATAGAAACAATAGGGTATTAAAAATTTAATATGAGTTTGTTGTGCACACACAAGGCAAGTATTAAATATTTAAGATATTATTTTTATTACATATGATGTTTATAAGAAATTGAACATTACTGCTTTGTTGTGCACACACAAGGGCTATAGTTTTCTCTTCACTTATATGGAAATGCTTGGTCTGACTTAACTTAAATCATTTTAGTTCGGATGTGCACACACTTGACCATTATGATTTAAGAGGCAAAATACAATGAGTTACATAGTTGATGTAATTGATATGAGTTGTTTACCTATTTATTTATATATAATTTGTTATGCACACACAAGGCTATATACATTTGAAATGTGATCCTTATTCTCACTAGCATATCTTTAATTAGATATTGCCGAACTATATATATTGAGGGTAATATAGCTTGAAGAAAATGGTGGGAGATACCAATTTAAAATAAGACCTAATTTATTTTGGTAATTAATAAAAGAATGTATGCTAAAATATTGTTAAGAACAAATTCATTTACAGAATTTTACAATGTCTAAATTACTATCACTGCGTAGCATATTAGATGCTAAATTAATCGGACCGAATTAAACGGATTGGTTAAGGAAATTGAGAAAAGTTCTCACGGCCGAAAAGCTATCTTATGTCCTTAATACGTCTTTCTTGTAATGGTTACAGACAATGCCTCTGAGGAAGAGATTGCTATTTTTAAAAAGTGGCAAGATGGTGCACAGTTGGCTCAATGCATCATGCTCGTATCCATGAGTAACAAGCTTCAGCGTCAGCCTGAAACTATGGATACTCCTATTATACTCCTGCACGTTAAGTAGTTGATGGTGAGGAGAGTAGGACTAATAGATATCAGATATCTAAGGAGCTCTTCCGATCTAGAATGACCAACGACACTATAGTATAGACACATATCCTAAACATGATCAATTTGATTGAATAATTAGGACAATGGGTTTTGTCATGGATGGAGAGTTGAACTAAGATTCGATCTTGTACTCATTCCCGAACACCTTTCACAATTATTGTGATTTTTTCATATGAACAAGTTAGATATCAGCCTCGCTGATTTGCTTAACATGTTGAAAATGTTGAGCCACTTTCCATCAAGAAATATCAAGTCTTACTAGTAGGGGGCCAAAGGATCTTCTGAAAAGAAGAACGACTCTAAGAAGGTAAATAGAAAAGGTAAAAATAAAGGATAATAAGAACAAAACTGATATGGATAGCAAAGGAGTTTGCTTCCACTGCAATAAGCCTGGACACTGAAAATAAACTGTAAGAAGCATCTTGAAGAGGCTAACCAAAGAAGCTTAGTGATGTTTCGGTTACAAATACAAATTTGTTCATGATTTAAAATAAATTTTTCTTTAAGTCAAGGTTCTACTTGGGTATTGGATACCGACTTTGGTTATCATAAATATAGATTTATGACAGGACCAAGCAGAAGTAGAAAGCTAAACAAAGATAAGTAATCCTATGTGTGGGAAATGAAGCAAAGGTTGCTGCATTAGCCATAGAAACTTATAGTTTAGCATTGCCTACGGACAAATCTATTAAGTCAATAAGTTATTATTGTATTCCAGTTCTCGTTAGAAACATTATTTCCATTTTATTGTTGGACAATAAAATCTTTGGTATTATATTTAAGAACAATTATTGTTCTATTTATAATAAGAATATTTTGTATAGAACTGGAATATCACTTAATGGATTTTGTATACTTGACTTTCGTGAAAATAATTTTACATATTGAACAAACTAGTATAAGAAAAGGAGATGATCATTCAAAGAGTTGAATGTGTGTATTTGCTGAAATACAAGTGTGAATTATTTAAAAGGTTCAAATAATTCAAAAGTGAAACAAATTGGCAAAGTATTAAAATTCTTTGATCGAATCAATGAAGGAATAATTGTGCAATGAGTTTCTAGATCATCTCAAATGATTTTTTCACAATGAATGCCTCCTTATCCGCAATAATTGATTGATGTATCTGAAAGAAAAAATCGTACCTTGTTGGATATGGTGAGGTCCATAAGGATTTTACCGACATTCTAGTATTCTTCTGGGATAATGTCCTAAAAATGGCTGCATATCTACGAAAAAGGTAACCTCAAAATCCGGCCACAAATCTCCATAAAAGTTATGGAAAGAGAAGATTCCTAATCTTAAGTGTGTTAAGATAAAGGGTTGTCCTGCTTATGTGAAAATGGTTTCAAAAGGATAAGCTTGGGAAAAAATTTGACAAGTACAGATTTGTGGGACATCCTAAAGTAAGTTTAGGGTATATGTTCTATAATCCTACTTAGCAAAAGGTGTTTGTTGCGAAACACGCTACCTTCTAAGATAAAGGTGTTTATTATTAAAGGGGCTAGTGGGAGTATAATAGATCTTGAAGAGTTCAAGAACCACAAAATACTATAAGTCAAATAAGAAGAACCTGTAGATAGACCTATTGTACCATAACCGAATCGTAAATCTGGAATAGTACTGAAGATACCTAGGAGGTATGGATTCATCATAGATGATGATGATGAAGTACACATCATAGAAGATAATGATCCAGTTAAATACGATGTGGTAAGAGTTATAGACACTCAGAGAAATGGATTGAAGCAAGCTTCTCAAATATGGAACATTCGTTTTGATGAGACAATTAAAAGAGTTTGATTTTATCAAAAACAAGAATGAACCTAGTGTGTACAAAAGGGTCTGTGGGAGCATCATGACATTTCTAGTATTATATGTTAATATACTACGGATAAGGAATGACATACCAATGCTACAATCAGTAAAGATAAAGTTGTCGAAACAATCCTCCATGAATGATTTTGGAAGAGTATCGTAATTGGGGATACAAATCTATATAGATAAATTTAAAAAGATACTCAGCTTAACCCAAGGAATGTATATTCATTTGATGCTAAAATCGTTTAGCATGACAAACTCCAAGAAATGTATCATGTTGATGAGACATGGAGTGTATCTCTTTTAATAGTCCCCATAGACTCCTGAAAAGAGAGATTGCATGAGTGACAATCATGTATGCAATGAAATATATGAGACCTAATGATGATCGGTCATATTCTGGAGAAGATAATTGTGCTGTTAGTTGAAAAGGTTTCAAATAGCAAAGAGTTGCTGGTTTAGTGATAAAGACAAAGTATATAGCTATAAATGAAGCTACAAGTTGATTGTTTGGATGAAAAGTTCATTACAGAACTAGGAATAGTTCCTAAATCTCATCTTGGATCTAAACATGTGTTGTGGCACTTTCATTTGATTATGGAAAAATTGAAAGATGGGAAATCACTATAGAGATAGTGGACTCTCAAGAACAATATTACATATCCATTAACTAAAGCTTATCCAACAGCAGGATAATCGTCACTTAGAGAAGAAGGGTATGAGATACAATGTCGATTGGATTTAGTACAAGTGGGAGATTGAAAGTAGTATTTACACAAGCCAATCATGTTTGATGATAAAGCATATACTTTGTAACAATCTTATTCATTTATTAATAAAAAGTATTAATTTATTAAAAGCTTTTAATTATCTACATGATGCTACTTTATAATATGTGATAAACCTATAGTTTTAAGTAATGCTTTTAGAATAATGATGATGATCATTCTAATGATATCTAAATTTTTAGAAAGCTTAAAACAAAAATAGTTTCCAATCATTGGATTATTAAATTGGGGATTAGTGAATCTGGATAGATTGGTGCATACGTTGCTTGCTCATTAGATGAGGATGATTGATCTCATGATCATTTGTGTGGGGACACTAAAGCAAGTATATAGGTGCTTATTAGAAAATAAGTTCACTAAACGTGACTCGCTAAGGAATACTTAATGAAGTTTTACTTGCCTGTCAATAGGAATTCCTGTAGTGATAGTAGTACAAGTGATCCTTGGACTTGAGATCATCATAGTATCTTGTGTATGATGAGTTATACTTTGACTTATTCCTTAAGACCCTTAGGGTATATCAAAGAGTATGCTTGGGTATAATAAGTTGTACATAGAGATAATGTATGATCAATAAAGAATCTACCGCTTCTAGTAAAAGAAGAGAAATGTCCTATGTGATTCGATAAAGGACAACCCAACAGTCCTTGGCCAAAGCAGAATGAAATTAGAAAGGAGTTTCTAATTTGCATTATTTGGAGTTGTGCATTTAAGAGCCAAAATACATATAATTAAATAAAATAAGACTTGACAGTAATTCCATGTCTTATATTTAATTGGGACATTGTATGGTGAAAGGATTGAATTGTACAGTAACTATTTACTCAAAGGTTCTTTTATGATTAATGTTGAAATCTATATTATCTGAAAAGTCGTTAATCGTTAGGGAGGCTTATCCCTATTGTAGAATAAATATTATTTATTTAAATAAATTAGTTATTTAATTTATTTATTTAACTAAGATTAGAATTGCTCTAATTGATTTATTCACAACCGGTTTAATAAGGAGAACCTAAAGGGTCACACTATAAAAGGAAGAATAATTATTTAAGAAGCAAATGACATAATAGTAATAGTAAGTTAAGTATATTTAATTTAATCTATGGTGATAGAATAAATTAAATAGCTTAATATTTATTATTTAATATTTTAGAAATATTAAATATAAATTAATAAGAGGAGTTTTATTATTATTACTATTATTATTATTTAATTCCTAAAAGAGTTTGGGAATTAATTAATAAAAGTACTCTCATAAATCCTAATAAGATTAGGAGGCTAATTAATTAAAAGATTTTAATTAATTATTCCTAATACGATTGGGAGCATAATTAATTAAAGGAGTTTAATTAATTAAAATAAAACTCAATTCCTTAATTGTTAAGAAAAGTTGCCCACATCTATAAAAGAGGAGTCTTATTATGGGTGAGGGTTGACACTTTCACAACACACGTGAATATGTAATTCCATTAGTTGGGAGAGTACACCCTTTTCTATGAGAGATAGAAAAACTAGGATTTTATCAAATACCCATCTTCATGAATATTTCTCTTTCCTTGGTGGATCACCTCTAGAGGCCAAACACTTGGGTGGCTAACATTGATCAAAGGAAGGAATCAAACCCGGTGGATTCAAGTTGAACGCGAAAAGGATTGGAGGTGAACTTGTACCTGAGGAAGCTCGAATTTTCAAGGGTATGATTCTTATTCTTTATCTTTTCGTTTAATTAATAATTGTGCATAAAGGATGATCCGGATATATGGTTTGTAAAATTTTAAAACTCTATTTTTTCATGCTTCCGCTTATTTTGTGCAATTTGATTGCGTTCATGAATATTACAAACCTAACAGAAACTGCCTATATGAATTCCAGGACCCCAGCCCCGGCGGGGGGTACAAGGCTAAATAAGGTCGCCCCGACGGCGGTATTGTACTAGAAGGGGCTCGCCCCGACGGGGGTGTACACTGCAAAAACTGCTCTGGTTTGCTTCTTGCTCTCTTCATACGACTAACCATTAGTCTTTTAAGATCCTGCAATACAATAAAAGATCAATGTGAGTAGATCATCAAGAACATTCAATATACTAACTACTTAATGCACTTATTATAAATTACTAATTATGCTAAACTATAATCTAGCAGTTATGATTAAAAATATGAAAAATAAAAGTACTATTGGGTTGCCTCCCAATTAGCGCTTGATTTTAAGTCGTTCAGCCTGACTACTTCCTGTTTATGGTGCGTCTGATAGAGTGATTGCGATGACGTCCCAATTGGACTCGCCAGCCCAATAATTTTTCAATCGTTGATCGTTGACCTTGAAAGTTTCCAATGGATTTCTTCTGTAGAGTTCAACGGCGCTATGTGGGAAAACTGTTTTGATGGTGAATGGTCCCGACCACCTTGACTTAAGCTTTCCTGGGAACAACCTCAATCGTGAGTTGAACAGCAGTACTGATTGCCCCGGCTCGAACGTTCGTTGCATGATTTTCTTATCGTGCCATTTCTTAACTTTTTCTTTGTATAACTTCAAGTTCTCGTAAGCTTGCAGGCGGAATTCATCGAGCTCATTTAGTTGGAGTAGCCTCTTTTCACCCACATCTGCTTGATCAAAGTTCAATTTCTGAATAACCCAGTAGGCCTTATACTGTAACTCGATAGGTAAATGACATGCTTTTCCATATAGTAATTTGTATGGTGACATACCAATCGGTGTTTTATACGCAGTCCAGTAAGCCTATAGTGCATTATCCAACCTGAGAGACCAATCCTTTTGATTTGGATTCACTACCTTTTCCAAGATTTTCTTCACCTCCCTCTTCGAAACCTCCACTTGCCCACTTGTTTGGGGATGATACGCTGTAGCAATCTTATGGTTGACCCCATAATTTGCCAAGAGAGCTGTAAATGCTTTGTTACAGAAGTGACTACCTTCATCACTTATAATGGCTCTCGGCGTGCCAAACCTTGTAAAAATGTTTTTATGCAAGAATTTGAGAACCACTTTAGCATCGTTAGTTGGGAGTGCAACTACTTCAACCCACTTTGAAACGTAGTCTACCGCAAGCAATATGTATTGATTAGTAAATGAGGAAGGGAATGGCCCCATGAAATCTATGCCCCGTACATCAAAAATCTCAACTTCTAAAATTATTTGTAGTGGCATCTCATTCCGTTTCGATATGTTTCCCACCCGTTGACGTCTATCACACGTTTTAACAAATTGGTGTGCGTCTTTAAATAATGTCGGCCAATAAAACCCGGCTTGAAGGACTTTTGCCACTGTTCTCTCGCTACCATAGTGTCCCCCATATGCCGATGAGTGGCATTCCTGCAGTATGTTATGCACTTCACTTTAGGGGATACACCTTCTAATCATCTTGTCAGCGCACTGTTTGAATAAGTAAGGCTCATCCCACATATACCACTTGACGTCATGGAGAAACTTCTTTTTCTGTTGTCGTGTAAGATGAAGGGGAAGCATGTTGCTCACTAGATAATTCACAAAGTCCACGTACCATGGAAATTCTGTATTTAATCCAAACAGTTGCTCATCCGGGAATGACTCGTTGATTACACACTTGTCCTCTTTCTGTTTACCTTAATTTTCCAGCCTAGACAAATGATCGGCGACTTGGTTCTCTGTCCCCTTTCTATCCTTTATTTCTAAATCAAACTCTTGTAAAAGGAGAATCCATCGGATAAGGCGTGGCTTAGCATCTTTTTTCGAAATTAAGTAACGAATGGCCGAGTGCTCTGTATAAACTACTACCCTTGTCCCGATCAAGTATGCCCGTAATTTGTCGAATGCATACACCACTGCAAGTAATTCTTTTTCCGTAGTTGTGTAGTTCATTTGAGTCTCTGTGAGTGTTTTACTTGCATAATATATGGCATGAAATACCTTCTCTCGGCGTTGACCCAAAACAGCCACAACCGCATAGTCACTTGCATCGCACACAAACTCGAATGGCTCCAATCTAGTGCGATGATTACGGGAGCTGTGGTTAATTTCTTCTTCAACAACTCGAATGCTAGTTTACACTCCTCATAAAACATGAAAATTGAATCCTTCTCTAAAAGACTACACAGAGGTTTTGCAATTTTAGAGAAGTCCTTTATGAATCTCCTGTAGAACCCAGCATGTCCCAGAAAACTTCTAATTCCCTTAACTGAACTCGGTGGAGGAAGATTTTTAGTTATTTCCAACTTCGCTTTACCAACCTCTAATCCTTGAGCCAAAACCTTGTGCTCTAAAATTATGCCTTCTTCAACCATGAAGTGACACTTTTCCCAATTAAGGACCAAATTCGTATCAGTGCATCTTTGTAATACCATCACCAAATTCTCCAGACATGTACCAAGTCATCTCCATAGACAAAGAAGTCGTCTATGAAGACTTCCATATTTTTCTGCACCATGTCCAAGAAGATGGCCATCATACACCTCTGGAAGGTAGCGGGTGCATTACACAAGCCGAACGACATTCTCCTGAATGCGAATGTGCCGTATGGGCACTTAAATATAGTCTTCTCTTGATCTTCAGGAGCGATGATGATCTGATTATAACCCGAATATCTATCCAGTAAGCAGTAGTACTCATGTCCCGCTAATCTGTCCAACATCTGATTGATAAAGGGTAACGAAAAGTGATCTGTGCGGGTTGCCTTATTCAACTTCCTGTAATCCATGCAAACCCTCCAACCAGTCACTGTCCTTGTCGGAATTAGCTCATTATCGTCATTCTGAACCACGGTCATTCCTCCCTTTTTTGGCACACATTGCACCGGACTGACCCACTTACTGTCTGAAATTGGGTATATGATACCCGCATCCAACCATTTTAGTATTTCCTTCTTCACTACTTCTTTCATGATAGGGTTGAGCCGTCTTTGTTGTTCCACTATCGGTTTTTTATCGTCTTCCATCAAAATTTTGTGCAAGCAAAAGGATGGGCTGATTCCCTTGATATCTGCGATTGTCCATCCTATAGCCGATTTGTGGTCCCTCAGCACTCTCAGCAGCTTTTCTTCCTGCAATTCGTTAAGTGCAACAGAAATAATAACAGGTAAAGAATTATAATGGCCTAAGTATGCATACCTGAGGTGTTTAGGGAGTGGCTTAAGTTCAAGAGTCGGTGGCTCCTCCAATGACGGTTTTATCCTTACTGTGGCTTTTTCATCCGTGTGCAATGGTTCAAATGGTGCTCTAAATCTGCTAACTCGTGGCAAGGAGTCTAGCATCTGCAAGTAGTCTATAAGTTTCGGATCATCTAATTCTTCATCTCCCAATAATGTCGTTTCCAATGGATCGTTAACCAAACTCTGTCCCGTATTTTCGCTGATTATCTGATCAATGATATCCATTCGGAAATAATCTTCTTCATCCGTAGGAAATTTCATGGCCTTGAAAACATTAAATTTTATTTCCTGATCTTGGACCCTCATCGTTAGTTCACCTTTTTATACGTCGATGAGTGTACTACCCGTAGCCAAAAACGGTCTCCCGAGGATAATTGGGATGTTCTTATCTTCCTCAAAATCTAGAATAATGAAATCCGCAGGGAATATGAACTTGTCTACCTTGACCAGTATGTCCTCCACAATGCCTCTCAGATACGTGACTGATCTATCCGCCAACTGTAATGAGATATTCGTAGGCTTTGGAGCGGGCAAACCCAATTCTGTATAAACTGATAAGGGCATAAGGTTTACACTTACCCCCAAATCACATAAGCACTTATTGAATGACATATTCCCAATCATGCATGGAATAGTGAAACTCCCCGGATCTTTCAACTTTGGTGGCAACTTTCGCTGTAATAGCGCACTACACTCCTCTGTTAATGCCACTGTCTCGAAATCTTCCAATTTCTTTTTCCTGGACAAAATCCCTTTCATAAATTTTGCATAACTTGGCATCTGCTCTAGGGCTTCTGTGAACGGGATATTAATCTGAAGTTTCTTAAAAACTTCCAAAAATTTCGCAAACTATTTACCTAATTTTTGCTTTTGAACTCTTTGCTGGAAAGGTGGGGGAGGATAGACAATTGGTGCATGAACTGGTGTACTCTTTTCTACTTGCTTTTATTCCCCCTGTCTGTCCTCAACCACTTTATTCTCACTGTCTGTCTCAACTTCTTTTGCACCTGAATTTTCTTTTTTCTGACCCTCAAGCTGTTTTCCACTTTACAACATTATTGCCTGACATTGCTCATAATTACCTTTCGAATTTTTCTCTGTATCACTTGGTAATGTTCCTTGAGGTCGGTTATTCAATGCGAATGACATCTGTCCCATCTGATTTTCTAAATTCTTGATAGCTATTGCTTGGTTTTTCGTGGCTACCTCATTGCGTGTTATATACTTTAATAGCAACTCCTCAAAATCTGATTTCCTCTCTTGACGTTGAGCTGGTTGTTGTTGATTCTGAAATCCTGGGGGATACGATGGTCGTGGAAATTGCTGATTCTGATTATTATTCCACGCCAAATTCCTATTCCCCTGATTATATGCATTCGGGTACGTATTCTGAGGAATTCTGTTATAGCTACTCAAAAATTGTACTGCCTTTGGGTTGATTTCACATTGATCCGTCGGATGTTCCCCTACGCATAATTCACAAATAACTGTAACTTGATGTGTCTGTCCCCCTGACCAAACGTCAAACTTCTTGGAGAGTGCTAAAATTTGCGCTGTTATTGCCATCACTCCATCTACCTCTAACACTCCAGCGACTGTAGGTTATGTCATTCTCGCCGTGGGCCACTGATAGTTGTTAGGAGCCATTATTTCTATCAATTGATATGCCTCCTCATAATTCTTCGCCATAAAAACTCCCCCCGACGTTGCATCAATACTCGTCCTAAGATTCCCATTAAATTCGTTGTAAAATGTATTCATCTGCAACCACTTAGGCAATCCATGATGTGGGCATTTTCTGAGCAATTCTTTGTATCTCTCCCATGCCTCGTACAATGACTCCTCATGTTGCTGATCAAACATGGTAATCTTATTCCTCATCTTTGCAGTCTTCGCTGGCGGGAAAAATTTAGCGAGGAATTTTTGAGCCAGGTCATCCCATGTCGTTATCAAACCCATTGGTAGAGAGTGTAACCAACTCTTTGCCTTATCCCGCAGAGTGAATGGGAACAAGTGAAGTCTAACTGCTTCATCCGACACCCCCATTGTACTTGAAAGTGTCGCATATTTCCAGAAAACTGATCAAATGCTCGTTAGGATAGTCATTTGCAAGTCCCCAAAATTGAACCGAGTTTTGAATCATTTGAATCGTCCCAGAATTAATCTCGAATGTATTCACAGCTATTGCAGGCCTGGTGATACTCGACTGCAGCTCAGTCACCTTGGGTGTAGCAAAATCCCTCAACGCTTTCTGGTCTTCGGCAACCATTGCTTCTTCTTTACTAGAATTTTCGAAGCCGTCCCTTGTTTCCTTGATCCACTTACTTAACCTCTGAAACCTTCTCTCAATGTCGTCCTCAAAAAAAAGCAAGTCTGGATTTTTGGATCGAGTTTGCATAAACCAAATTCAAAAAACCTGAAATAAGATGAACAAAACAAAGACAAAAAGTGTTTAAGTAAAACTGGACTAATTAAACTGATATTGCAAAATGATAAAATCTATACTAAGTTCCCCGGCAACGGCACCAAAAACTTGTTAGGTAAAATCTAATTATGCACAGTTACCTCACAATTACCAATTTTCTATTAATCCTAATTTTATTAAACTAATCAATTTCCAGTTTGTAACTAAAGTATTAAAAATAGTAAAATCACCAAACAATCAATAAATGCTAACAACTGAATTTTTAAACAAATAATAGAGAATTAGGCTTTCGACTTCACTCTAAGTAACACTCTGATTTTTGCACTTTTATTCCAGTTTAACTCAATATCCCAGTTTATTAATCAAGAACACGTATGTAGAACTAGCCACCTCTCGATGCACTAATACCGTATTAACCCAAATCCATAATTAAGATAGAAGTACGTTAAAGACCTTAATCAACTAACTCACAGTATCTCTATGTGAATTACAATTAAAGAAGGTTGAAGTTCAAGTTCCTTATCTGATTATATGCGACGTCAATCATATCTCTACCCTAATATTCGTCAAGATTTTGTTCAATCACATAAATCAAGAACACATGCTATATTAACTAAGTCTAGACTGTATTTCATCTCTCGAGTTCATACAAGTCCACATAGAATTATTGATCAGGCAATTCATAAATTCACGCTCAATTTAATATAGATAAACTGGGTAATAGCTTATTAAACTGAAATTAAAGACTACATAACCATCGTTCCACTTAAAGATCCGTCTTAAGCCTAAAAAATAATTAGTTCATTATAAACGAAATAAAAAGTGAATAAATCAAAGACATCATCTTCTCAATTACAGAAATAAACTAAAGTAGAAGAATAACGCAGAACACCCTTTACTCTAATCTCAATCCGCAATCGATATGATCGTTCTTCAAAATCTTCACTCCGTTGCTCAATATGAAGTTCTGTGAATAATCTGTGTTAATTTCTTTTCCTGATGCCCATGTTGTTGTTTATTGATCCATATATATACCACCACTAAGTTCTGGCCGAAATCCCATTTACATTAGAGTCCAAACACATTCCATAAACTAAAATCCATGTTCCAGCAGAGTTTCAAGCAAGACAGAACACTCAAGATCCGGCACCCACCCCCCCACCCCCCCCCCCCCCCCCCGCCCCGACGGGCATGGCTACTGTAAATTAACTGTGAAGCCCCCCGCCCCGGTGGGGGTGTTAGGCTTATTTAGGCCCGCCCCGGCGGGCATGGGTTCTGCTTTCTGACTTGGCTTGAACTTCAAACTTGCTCCAAAATAGCTTTAAATGCTTTCCTTTTTCAATCATACACCACACCACCCATCCTATACATAAAATGAGAAGAAACAAGTAAAAGAAGAACATCGAACAAGGATTTAACAACAATTAAGCTTAAATTGGGCGTTAACTCGTGGATATAAAATCCACTTATCAGTACCCCCACCCCGGTGTGGTGTTACCAGTGTATTTTGTGCTGCCCCAGCGGGTATCCCGCCCCGACGGGTTTTTATAGCTCAAAATCCCCGCCTCGATGGGGTGGGCAGACTGACCAAGTGTTAGAGAAAATCTAACCAGACATATTTTACTAAAATGGGTACAACATTTTCATACGGACTCCGATTAAGGCAATTAAAGATGATCCGAACGAGGACGAGTATACCTACAACTTTTGTTCTTTAAGTTGTTCAATTTGATGTCTTTAGTAGGGGTCAAAATGGTCATCTTTAGGACTGATGTGCAATCGAAGGTCATCAGAGGGCGTCAGGATGCACGTGTGCAAGTGCAGTCCTTTGTGTATTAATCTAACCTAACCTAAGGAACATGATAGTGTGTTGAACATATAATAAGATGCTATATCAGGTTATTAACATTCTTATGTGGATATGTCATAATAATTTGATAAGTTGTAAAAGAACTAAAATGGGATACTCATGAAAAGATGTGATGTTGTTTAAACTTAAGATTCGAGACTTCGGTCTTGTAATATGTGTATTTTGGTAGTAAGTAAAAACTTAAACTAAGTTAACGAGCTATACTAAAAGTGGAAACTAAATTCATGAAGTTAATATTAGTGTAACTAATGAGTGTTGTCAATACATATGGTATGTTTAGGACTTGTGGTGAACGTGAGTAGTGATCGTTTAACCTACGCATGAGGCAAGTTTTCTATCCTACTCTTATTTAAACAAGTTCTCTAACCCTAATCTTTATTTGATCTTATCCTATTGTTTATAAATATACAAGTTTGTTATTCTGTCTTGTTTATAAAATTATGCAAGTTCTTGAAATCTATCGATCAAAGTTCTTAATTTTGATTCCTTATTGGAAAATGTAACCTTAACTTATCATTGTTGTTCAAGCTAGGTTCATTACATATTTTTAATGCTTTGAAACTTATTCTTAAATCATGACTTTGATGTATCATACTATTTATCTATGGTTCATAATTACTCTATAACATGTCGTTGTTAAACCCTCGCATTGTCATTAAACTTTTGATTCAGCTAATCCTTAGTTGATGTTCGTTGAACTCTAAATTACCCTTGAAACTTATCCAAACCAAACTCTTTCTTTGGTGCGGACTCGTATGTTAAACTGAGATGAACAACCCTGATATAGGAGATTATTTACGCGAAACACAATACATGGTACGAAGGGCTGATCACCCTAAGTACGGGGAGTCCCTACAGTCTAATGACTGTTTAGATTTAAGTTGAAAGAAATACTTATAACATTGGACATAGTTCATGGTCTTGTGACCCTCAGATGATTTTCAATATTAGTTTGTGATTATTGCTACTAGAAAATGTTATTCAATTCAGTCAAGCTTATTCATTGCTAGTTATTATATTATCTTTAAGTGAGCATTTGTTTTACTCACTCTTGCATATACATAACCATTGCAGCTAAAGTTGAGAAGGTTGACGAGCCAACCACTAGTAAAGGAAAAGACAAGATGAACAAGTGTTGAAGACTTGTTACCTTATTGAGATTTGTGTTTTTCAGACTTGGTTTTTAATTGTGATGTAATTATTTAATTTTTCGCATTTGATGAATGATTTAAGGTTAGACAACTTGAGATTTTATTGGATTTAATTATGTAATCCTTTAATGGGAAGTTTTATTGTTTAAATTTTATTATATTTGGGTAGTTAAAAATGAATGATTGGACAGTGAACACCAAATCATGTGGGAATGAAGTACCTAGATTTGGGGGTCTCACAAATATAATTTGATTATTATGCCTTGTGGCAATGAATTTATTATGAATTAAATCTCAAAAATAATACGCGTAATTCACTTAATTGAAATAGTAAATTAAAGTAAAATAATTAAAATAAGAATTTAATGGAATAAATTCTTATTATGACGTGTTTCAATAAAATGAGAGAGTAATGTATGTTACATATAAATGTAATATGTTAATATGTTACGATTGTGAGGTTCGTAAATAATTAAAATATTTATCAAATAAAATAAATATTTTAGTTGAAATATTTATGGAGTAAAATAAATATTCCGTGGAAATTATTATGGAATAATTTATTTAAGTATGATGATATTAAATAAATTGATGATAAATAATTTTATAATTTGTGCGTATTTTATTACGCTAATGTGTTGGTGATGTCATAATTTAATTAAATAATTAAATTAGAGGGCTAATGATTTGTTAAATAAAATTGGAATTATATTGATTAAGGCAGAGACGTGGATTAAGCAGATCACCAAAAAATTTGATGTCTTGGGATGCTCCGAGGAGCAAAAGGTTCCCTTTGCCACCTTCATGTTGCGAGGAGAGGCAGATCATTGGTGAGATCTGTAAAACGTACTCAGCCAGCCGCACTAAAGATGTCTTGGGAGAAGTTTCAAGAATTGTTCAACGACAAGTACTTTTCTGAAAGTATTCGTCACATGAAGGAGGTGGAATTCATCAAGCTGGAGCAAAATAATATGACTATGTCGTAGTACGAGGCTAAGTTTGTCGAGTTGTCCCGGTTCGCATCCCATTTGGTTGATAATGAGGAGCGAATGACGCGAATGTTTCTGCGAGGTTTGAAACCCGAAATACATCAATACCTCATTTCTCATAAACTTTGCATGTATTCAGATGTTGTGAATATGGCTCAGCTATTGGAGCGCGATAATGAGTCAGCCCAACCAAAAGATAGCAGCCGACAAAACGATAATACCAATGGTAGCAGTCATCGAAGTGGTGATAACAAGCGTGGAGGATATCAACATGCCAGAAATGGTAACCACTTCGGTGGTAATCATTGCCAAGATAATAGAAGTGGAAATTTCAAGAAGAGAAGGTTCAATAATGAAGGAAAGACAACATCACCAGCATCCGTTTTCAAGGAAGGAGAACGACCACCGATCGTATGCTACAAATGCGAAGGGGAGGGACACATCAGTCCAAACTATACGCAGCAATCCAAAGTGTGCTACAATTGCAGAAGAGAATGTCACCTAGCCCAATTTTGTCATGTAGTGAAGTCAAGTCCAGCTGGAATGGAGGCACCAAAGGTCATCCCAGACAAGTCAATGCCAGTAGTTCAAGGGAGAGCGTTTTTCGTGACCTCCCAAAAAGCGAGGAACCCGAACGAGGTTATCGCGGGTAAGCTAATCATAAACTCTTGCGAAGTCTATACCTTATTTGATACCGATTCTACCCATTCTTTTATTTCTCTTACTTGCGCTCAATGTTTAAATTTAACTCCGGAGATATTAGACTTTAACTTATCTGTTGAAACTCAGTTGGGAGAAACCTTCATTACATCCATTGTTTATAAGTCTTGTTTGATTCAAATCGACACTCTCACGTTATCTGTCGATCTTATCTCTTTGAAAATACTTGCATTTGATGTGATTTTAGGGATTGATTAGTTAACTACTCATCATGCTAAAATTGATTATTTTCGTAAGGTTGTTAGCTTTCATATTCCTAACCAACCTATTATGCGAACTAAAGCAACCAAACCACTGTAGACAGTCAAAATTTTGTTTTCCTGTTACTAACTATGCAAGAGGACAAAAGCGTCTTTTTCATACTCCAGAGATAACCTTGGAGGATCACAACATCAATTCTAACCCCAGAGATAGCCCCGGGATATCCAATTTCTAACCCTAGAGATAACCCCAGGAAATCAGTTTCCAACCCTGGAGATAACCCTGGGAAAGTCAGTTTCAACCCCGGAGATAACCCCGGGGGATCAAGTTCAAAGCCTGGAGATAACCCCAGGAGGTCAAGCCAACCTCAGAGATAACCCTGAGGACAGTCAAAGTCAACATCAGATCAACCTCAGAGATAACCCTGAGAAAAGACTGCTACAACTGCGCGAAAATCGGAGATAATCCCGGGAGGGGCAAAATGGTCATTATGCCAACTCAACTTTAAATCACATCAAATACACTCATTTCAACCCAAATTGCTTCAATAAATGTCCCATAAGAGCTATATCTTAAATTTCGAGCATAAACTACGCAAAATAACTCAACGGACTGCCTAACGGAAAATCAGAAATGTCATTTCCGTCATGGACCCATCTTTTCGAAATCTAAAAGGGCAAATCATATGTCATTGCGTAGCTCTTGGAAAGAGCTTTCTAGAATGGTATGGCACGCTTCCATCAGACTCCCGGAATGAAAGTTATGAAGGTTCGAGAGAACAGCGTGTTGTCTGAGTGCACGTACTTCGATACGGTAGGACCCACATTGCCCAGGGCACCCCAGGCAGCCGCAGGTACACCTGATGCTACAAAAGGTACACCTGTGGCTCCCCCCTCTATAAATAGAGGGCTTGGGGTGGCCATTTTGTAAGAGAAATAGGCGAGGAAGCCCTGTCGAATTTGCTTTGTACACACTATAAATTGAGTACTTTCTCATTTCAAACACTTGTGAGCTTATATTTGGCTACTTTTTACCAGTGGGAACCGAGCGTTCATTCATTTAAAGATATTGAAGTCTTCTTTGGCAGTCCACTGTAAGCCTTCTTACATTACTTTAAGCCTTTTCTCTACTTCTTGCACACACAGTTATTCACGTTGAGAGTCGTGTTGTATGTGTAAGCCCGGACTTCGGTCCGTGACTTTTTATTTCTTTTGTATATATATACTTATATATATATATTTGTACTAACATCATCGAGTTATGTCTCGATTGAGCCTGGATTTACATCCGGGGCGTTTATTGCTTATATATATATATATATATATATATATATATATATATATATATATATATATATATATATTTGTCAGGCCTGGAGTTTACTTCGTGGCCTTTTACTGCTTTATTTACATTCAATCTTGCTTGGAGTTTACTTCGTGACGGTTGATCGTCTATATATATATTTACAGCTTTTATATATTTACATTTCCAATCCCCCATGAAGTCTACTTCATGGCGGTTGATCGTCTTTATATATATATTTATAGCTTTTATATATATAGCTGTTTACAGCTTTCATACAAACTGCATATCATGTGAGCCTAGGAATCATGTGATCACAGATTCAATCTCCTGAATCTAGATTCGGTTCCCGTGATGGACATTTTCAGCTGTACACGGCTTGTAAATTATTCACGGTGTTTGAATTTCCTTTGACGGCTCTCATGCCGACAAGCAGTTCAGCACTGCTATGTATCTTACTTTCTCGAAGATGCTTCGTATCTCGAAAATAAAAGCAACCAAGCCGAACACACAATAAAATGGAAGTATCAAAGGTCTCAATTACTATTGTGCGTAAGGGTTTGAAAAAACCTCTTTTACAAAACATCATTGCTATATCTTGTTAAAACTGAACTTTTATACAAAATTCCCTTTGTATATAGGTGCAAACAAGGCATAACACTACTTACAGATAATTGCACATTGACCCACACACACACACACATTCATATAACAGTTTAATTGAAAAGTGGCGGTCACCGTGGTAACACAGATGTCGAGGGGTGCCTAACACCTTCTCTCCGTATAATCAAGCCCCCAGACCCTAACTAATCTCGATTTCATAGACCAGTCAAATAGTGTCACATCACTAGGTTAATGTGCAAACCTTTTCTCGGTTGAGTTGGTGCAACCATTTAAAATACCAACTGGCGACTTTTACAGTCCAATCGTCAACATATACATGTCGGACCTTTTCATAACTTATTTTTTCAAACAAATCTCACATAACATGAGAACACCAAAAGACAAGAACAGAAAAGGGACAAATAAAAATCTCGACGTTGACAGGTGGCAACTCTGCTGGGGACTCTAGTAAGAGGGCTTAAACCGCTATTTACAAACTTTTCAAAACTTTTATCTATTTGTGTGTGGATGTTGCATTTACATTTGAATGAATGTGTACTAATGCATTTACTTATTGCACTTAGTTCTTCGCACCATATCTGCCTGTGATATTAGTGCTTCGCACATGTCATCATTTCCATACGGTGAAACGTGATGTATGTGAATGTGTAAGACCCCGAATTTTATGAAATAAAAGTATGCAATTTTTCTTATAATTACTATTCAGTAAATAGTTAAATTGATAAAAGTTTAAAGTTATGGGTGAAATATGAATTTTTTTTTCAAAATAAGCAAGTGGTTATAAAATAATCATTGTTGTCGGGGAATATTCGTTTGGTCGTGGAATATTCTTTTTGTCGGAGAATATTCGTACGACGGCGCAGCTATTTGTGGGCCCCATAACGAATAACTGTCGGGTGAAGGAAAACGACAAATTTGAGTTCTTATAAATAACGGCGTAGTTGTTACCGTTAACACTGTTGGAATACCCGGTGGTTAAAATACAGTAATACGCGTTATTGCACAGTAGCACACGGTATTGCATAGTATTTTTGAAATTATTGATTCTTACGTAAGAAGGCACTACTCAATAATTGTTACAGTAATTACTGTTCAATATTTTATTTTATTGATTCAATAATTGTTGCGTTGATATTTTATATTATTGTTGTTTCAATAATTGTTGCTGCACAGTATTTTCCTTTATCAGATCAATAATTCATATTATTTGAATAATATTATTAGATAACATTATTGTCAATGTCTAGAAAGTTCTGTCTAAGGAGAGGTTTGGTCATCTAATTGCGCGCCAGTAAGGAGAAATTCTTATTGGAAAGCCCCCTCTTTCCTGGGAACGGCCTGGTTGTCATAAATGTGATTCTGTAATATTATTTGTGAATAATTAATTATTGATTCATATGATAAGGAAATATTTATATTATGTGGATATAAATGAGGGATATATTTTTGTGGTTAAAAATGAAGGAGTTAATGTTGAGGTTTTTATCAGTATTTTTGTCGGAATGGAGGTATTAAAAATCAGGATTTTTGAGATATTTTGCGGGGGTTATAATTTTTAATCCGACCGTTGGATCGTGGTAATTTTTGGATATGTTATACATATATAAGTTGAGTATATGTCCATAAATTTTGAACCATTAAAAATGAACGTATGATTTGTTATGAATTTTAAGAGGTGGCTGATTCGGAAATCAGGTTATAAATCATTTTTGGTGGAAAATTATAGAATTGGTGGGCCCCACTTGTGGTTGATGAAGAAATGTGCTGAATTATATTTCAAATGTGGTGGGTGGGAATAGTAGCAGGTAAAGCCATCAGGTTGCAGGTCAAACCTACCAAAATTTTCCTATAAATAGAGGGCTAAGTTAGAATTGAAAAGCACACCAGAAACATAAGTTTTCTCTCTTTCTCTCTCTAGATTATTGAGTGTATTTTGTGAGTATTTAGATACTCTGTGAGTTTCTATTCATCAGTGCAAGTTTCCTTCAGCCTTATACCGATCAGAAGTACTGCTCTTTTGAGGTAAGGGATATTAAGGGATTTTAAGGGTTGTTATGATTTTCAGTTTCGTAATTTTTCTGATCTTCAAAAATTCTGGAAAAATTTGAAATGATATTTTGATGAGTTTTCTTGATTGTGTCCAAAAATGGTGATTTTTGGATGTATAGATTGAGAGTTATGAATTTTATGAGAAAAGACTATTTTAGAAGTAACAGCTTATAATTCTTTGTGGTTAACTCCAAAATTGATGAAATTTTTATTGGGAGTACATGTATATGATAGAAGTATACTCTGTAAATTTCAGAATTTTTGGACAAAAGTATAATTTTTGATAAATGTCTAAATATTTGGCTGTTTTGACCATATGAAAAATAGTAAATGACTTTTAAAAATTCTGAAAAAAATATATGTTCAATATGGGACTATATTCTGATAAATCCCAGAAAAGAAATATTTTTGGAACTGATTTGGTATTTTTCATGAAAATGGACAAGTTATGAGAAAATAAATTAAATATGTTATGTGAAGTAAGAAAATTGGAAAATAAGATTTTATGGCTTGAGAATCCTATATGAGGTATATGCAGATTTTTGATGAGGGTTTTGGCTATTGATGATGAAATCTTAAGAGTTGACATTTTATGATGATTAAATGCATTAATTAGTAAAGTGTAAACAATTTAAATAAATTGTTTATAAGTTTAAGAAATGTTATTCTTTCAATATCATTATACCAAAATATTGGTATAGATTTTATTGTAGAATTTCTACCTTTTTGAGTCGAGGTTACTATTCACGAGTTACTATTCACGACAAAATTGGTTTCTTTTTCTAACCAAATTATAGTTGATTTATGAATATTACTCTTGAGATTAAATCTATATGTTGATTATATTGATTTTATTATCATATATAACATTTTTATAACCCTAATGATGATATTTCTCTTTGACTTGAGTGTAAAGATGGGTAGATTTTTGGTATGATCATGACTATGAGTTCTCTTTGGCCAGTAGTGCAAAGTTGAATTGTTGACTGGTATGATCATGACCATTGAATTTATAATTGAATATCTTTAGCTTAAGTGCAAAGGTGAAATGATCAACATGGTTATAATTATTGTTTATATAAATTCTTAAATGATTATATATTCTTTGAGGTATTAATATATTTGGCATGTAGTACAAATATGAATTGTTGAGGAATATCTTTGGCCTGTAGTGCAAAGATGAATTGTAGATGAATATCTTTGGCCTGTAGTGCAAAGATGGTCTGTTGATGAATATCTTTGGCCCGTAGTGCAAAGATGACCTGTTGATGAATATCTTTGGCCAGTAATGCAAATATGAACTGTTGACGAATATCTTTGGCCTGTAGTGCAAAGATGACTTGTTGATGAATATCTTTGCCCCGTAGTGCAAAGATGAAGTTATTAGTATGATTATGAACAGGAACTGTGATTTGGTATAACCATGATGTTTGATGTTTCAGGTGATGAAAATTATCTTCGTCCTAGATGAGAAGAGGAATTTAGAACTACAGTTATGATTATGAGTTATTCATATGATTGTGGACCAGAATTGTTGATTGATGTTACAGGGATAAAACATTGTTGGTGGATTTTTAACACGGAGAAAATAATAGACTTTATAGTCTATTTGACTCTTCTAATGGATTGCTCGTTCCGCTGCAACTATGGTTGAAATTTTTATCATTTACCATATATTCTAAATCTCTGATTTATTATTGATGAAGGCTATTGATAATTTAATTATCTTTAGTCATGATATTCTTTACTGAGCTAGTTGTGCTCACCCTTTTGCTTCACAATTCCTTTCAGGTAATAAGAGTGTAGCTGGGTCGAGCGAGGGTAACGGGGAAATAGAACGGTGGTCTCTAGCTGTGGATGTTCTCCCGAAGCAGTATAGAAAAGTTCATTTAGTAGTTATATTTGGTGAATCCAATAGGGTAAGGTGTACCCAACGTTGGAAGGGTGGTTTGCCACTATCATACAAGATGTCTAACGACATACAACCTCGTGTCATCATAAGACAGGGATGTGCTCATCCACTTGCTGAGTATATATACGAGCACTACCTATATAATCTTGGTGTTTGTTTAAAGTATAATTCTCAATTAGAGACAGTAGAGATAATGATATGTCAAGAGAAGACTCACCATTGGAAAGAATATGATAGTAATCTTCTCGTTTTTCTTTGGGGTCTATTGGGTAAACCAAGGATAATTCTGTGGCCATATGATATCTATCATAACCTAGATGCATGGCCTCCCATGTACGAAGGTTTCCTTGAGCACTTCTCAAAGATTCTAATTTCTAAAATAATTTTTGACTATACCTTTATGCAAGGTGTCATTGTGAGGTGATGTCCACGGTTGGAACATGAGTCACATTTGGTATATATTTGTATCCAAACTCACAGCATATGTGTTGTTGTATTTTGCACGACAATTATTGTAATAAAGTTATAGTTGTTTTCTGTACCATGTATTTGGCGACTCAGAATAGGTTGGATGGAATGGATCTATTTTGGGGGCGTCACAGAATGTATATTGTGTGGTCCCTCCACCAGGAGGCTATCCTGTCGGTGTTTGATTACTGGACTCGTAGGGAGACTAATTCCAACGAGGCTCAGGAAAGGCACCACCCAAATTCGCTCCAGTTGAAAGACCCGGATTAACTTCCCGTCAAGTAAATTGCGATGATTTGGGAACCTTCATGCCGAAAAACCGTGAGAGTAACCTAAGATAGGTCAGCCTCTGATAAACCAAAAGCGGAGGGAAGTCTCTTCATACCTTCCCATTTCAATTACTTGTAAATTCAATTACTTGTAATTTTAGTTCCATTTCAATCTCAATGTAATGGAAAATATAAATGACTATGTGTACATGCATTCCCTTTCATATCAAAACCTGTCATGCTATAAAATAACTGACATCCGTTTTGCAGGATAATACTCCTAAACGGACACATTACATAACATGTAACATTTCTACATTCCCTAAGACTAAACTACATAAGTCTTTTTATAGGGAAGCAATTGATCCCGTTACCCATTCAAAATCCAAAAAGACACTAAGCCCACCGTCAGACATGGCTACAAGTGCCCAGCCTGATCCTACTCCTGTTTTTCGTGAGGAGTTCGAAGGATTAAGGAATCAAATAGTTGAATTGGCTTTCTTTCTAAAAGAACAAAGTAAAAACACTCGGGCCAAACAATGCCTACTCAACTAGAGTCTTTCACCCCATGGAAACCCAGATACCTGAACCCCATTCCAATAAAGGAACCAACAAAACCCTTGAAATCACAAAACTTAGGGATGATCGAGAAACTGGGGATATAAGAAAGAAAGTCCAACAAATGGAGATAACCATCCGGTCAATCAAAGGGACTGGAATCTATGGAAGTTTCACCTATTTAGATCTCTGCATATTCCCAGGGACTCGATATCCTGACAAATTCAAAATCCCAGAGTTTGAAAAGTACAATGGGGCAGGTGATCCCTATACGCACCTAAAAGTATATATTGGCGAGCTGGGGTCTTATACAGAAGATGAAAGCCTCAGAATGCAGCTTTTCCAAATGAGTCTCATTGGAGAGGCTAAAGCCTGGTATGCCCGACTTGACAATGCCAAAATCCACAACTGGGAAGAATTGGCCCACACCTTTCTAAACCAATACAGTTTTCAGTCACAAATGGCACCAGATCGATACCAAGTGACTAAAGTCAAAAAGTAAAGTATTGAATCTTTTCGAGAATATGCCCAAAGGTGGAGACATCTAGCAGCGCAAGTCATTCCATCAATGACAGAAACTAAGATGGTAATGATGTTTATTGATATCCAGGAGGCTCCTTACTATGAGAGGATCCTAGAAGGCATACGAAAGCTATTCTCGAAAATGATCAAACACGACAAACATATACAGACTGACAATTATGCGAGTGATCCCAAGGGGGTACTACCCGATAAAAATAATGAAGATGTATCCCTTGTTGTACAGGGGCAAGCTAGGAGACCAACTTACAGTCCCCCCATTTTGAAAAAGTAAGACAATCTGCCATTTCAACAACAGGCTTCATTCAACCAATGCCAATACAAAAAAAAAGAAATTTTGAAAGAACGAAAAATCGGGTGTTCACTCCACTGGGTGATTCCCTTGAAAATGTATTGGCGATATTAATGGATCACAAGAAAATTACCGAACTGGCTCCACCTCTAGAACTAGGGAGCAAAAAATATAATCTAAGCCAAAGATGTGCTTTCCACTCAGGTTCTTCAGGACACCATACACAAGATTATTGGTCCTTAAAGCATAAGATTCAAAATCTGATTGAAAGTGGCAGTATTGTGGTCCAACAACCTGATCAACAAAATGTCAACACTAACCTTCCGTTGTAGAATGATACGGAGGAAGTAAACATGATCGGGTCAGGAAGCGCTGAAATGTATCCAAATCGTAAGTACATACGAAGGGTGGAGGAATACCCCCAAAGGCACAGAATAAATGTCCTAGAGTGGGAAAACTCGGAGGAGGGTATGCCAGTAATGCAAAAATTAGAGACGATCCAGAATCAAGTAAATCTGTTGGCTAAGCTAATAGTGTGCCAACATCAGGAAATGAGACAGTTTTTCACTCAACTATTAAAAAGCCAAGAGAAAAAGGAGGTTAACCATAATGCAAGCCCATATCTCTCCATGATGAGCCAGCTAAATGAAGAATATCAAAGCAGGCTGAAAGTCTAATAAAAGGGGGATGATAAAATTGCTAGAAGATCTCGACAGCGAAAAAATCGCTCGGGGGAATGCGATTTCTCAAAGAAGAAAGATCAAACAAACTCCAAAAGAGCTCGAAAATTCACCCCTCTGAGTAAATCAAATGAAGAAATGCTTCACTTTCTGATAAGCGAAGGAAGGATTACTGAGTTGCTGCCTCCTATAACTCCCAAGATAAAGAGTTATGATTCCACTATGATATGTCTCTACCATTCTAACTCACTTGGATATACGACTGAGGAATGCTGGTCTTTGCGACATAAAATCCAGGATCTCATTGAAAATGAAGAGGTGAAGATAGAATTCCTCATGATCAGAAAAGGCGAAAAAGAAATAAAAAGCTTAAGTTGTCCACTTGAGATAGACAGTTCAAAGGAGTTGAAGGCTATGAGCACCAATTCTGGCATAACACAAGGTGGACTAATCCTAATGTAGGGAATGACAGAGGACACAAGAGAATCCCCAAAGGAGATTCCTCTACCAACATCAAACATCTCGTGGCCCAAAGATAGCAACCACATTCCTGATTTTATCATCTTGGATGATGAGGAGGAAATACTAATCCTTTCCAAGGAAGAAAAAGCCAAAATGGAAAGTTCTTTGCTAGAAATGCCACAACAGTTCGAGGGAGATTTCATAGTCGAATCCTCTCAAGCCCATGAAGAAGGTCAAGGAACAGACGAAGGAAAAGATGGTGAGGTTGTCGGGGAAGTTAACCCATTGAAAAATCAAGAGTTTATCCCTTTGTGCGACAGGTCCAGTATAAGCATCCCCGAGGGGTGTGCTGAATCAGGAAGCGATCAAGTTATGGCCATAAGTGAAGATATTCATAACCAAGAGGTAACCTCTATCGCGAACCCTGAACGCAACATAAACACTGATAACTGGACTATCATGCCTCAGCTAGCTAAGAAGATGTAGATCAAGAGGATACAGTTGTGCGTTCCAGGAGATATGGGGACGATATCACTTTCTTTGCAATATGCCTTTTATTTTCCATGCATGTATATATAAAAAAAACAAAAAAAATAATAAAAATACAAACTAAAAATGCTAAAAAACAAAAAAAAACTAAAAAACAAAAAAAATTAAAAAGTCAAAATCAAAATCAAGTCAGTCATGTCTCAGCCATTTAGCCTAAACTATGAAAGACTTGATCTCCCCTTATCAATGGGAGTGCATAGGCAATCATTTATGGTGCGGTCAAACTAAACAAAAAACCCAAAAATCCCAAACAAACACTTCTCAAATTGTTTATCTTATCAAGTAGGAACTACGCAGACCTGATCTCTCGCACATACAGGAGTACGTAGGTAGCTATCAGTGGTGCGGTCGAACCCTCAAAAGAAATATCCAAACCCAAACATCAATCCTAAGACACCAAAGAACAACCCTCTAAGTCAGTGACCCATGTTGAGAAGACCCAACAACACTTCAATATCATTCCATCAAATCTGGCACAAATCCCAAAAAGGAAGAAACAGTGATACACTAAGACAACCAGTAGCGAGGACCTTCAAAGAGCTAGTACCCTCAATCACAAGTCTTCATCAAATCCAAAGAAACCCATTAACGCCTATTGCGAGAACAAGTCAGGAACAATAATTGAGGGCATCAAAGCCTAAATCCACTACCTGTTCACCATTTGGTACAGAGGTAAAAGCCTCTCGCGATCTCGACATCTTATCAGCCCATCTGTCAAAATAACTACCCAGACAACAAGCCAGGCTGAGGCAATTTTAAAATTGGCGACAACCGGATATTGGGTCCCTTACAACGAGATTGGGGTAATCTCAGAAATAATGACAACTCAATACTAGGGGCATTTATTAATCATGAAAATGCACCAATCGTCACCATCAGCATGGTACATCATCATCAGAGCTTCCCTCACATCATCTCACTGGCGATTCGGTATGATCATTTGGTCTTTTCCAATCATACTGTTCTCAGAATGAATAATCCACATGTGAGTTATCTTCATCAAACAAGCATTGAACACCGACAAAAGCCAAACCGTTGGAGTTAACACCAGCATAGGCATCAACAATGATAGGTAAAGGTAAAGCAATTTGCGAAAAACATTTTAAATATTCATCATAACATTCACTACATTGCGATTTGTGATATGCGAAATGCGATGTGCGAGTTACGAAGTGCGATTGGCCAAATGCAAAAATCAAAATGTGATTTGCGAATTGCGATTTGCGAAAATATTTTAACATTCATCATAACATTCATTTCATTACGATTTGCATCATTAGAAATACCTTGTCATATTTCAAGTGTCAAGTAATCTTTATCATGTACATTCCATTGCATTGCATGAACATGATAAAGAGGGGCATCTGTAGACACTCAAAATTTTATTTTCCTGTTACTAACTATGCAAGAGGACAAAAACGTCTTTTTCATACTCCAGAGATAACCCTAGAGGATCATAATATCAATTCTAACCCCAGAGATAGCCCCGGGAGATCCAGTTTCCAACCCCAGAGATAACCTTAAGAAATCAGTTTCCAACCCCGGAGATAACCCCGAAAAAGTCAGTTCCAACCCTGGAGATAACCCCGGGGATCAAGTTCAAAGCCTAGAGATAACCCCAGGAGGTCAATCCAACCTCAGAGATAACCCTGAGGATAGTCAAAGTCAACATCAGGTCAACCTCAGAGATAACCCAGAGAAAAGACTGCTACAACTGCGCCAAAATCGGAGATAACCCCGGGAGGGGTAAAATAGTCATTTTGCTAACTCAACTTTAACTCACATTAAATACAATGATTTCAACCCAAATTGCTTCAATAGAAGTCCCACAAGAGCCATATCTCAACTTTCAAGCACAAACTATGCAAAACAGCTCAACGGACTGCCTGACGAAAACTCGAAAATGTCATTTTGGTCATGGACCCATCTTTCCGGAATTGAAAAAGGTCAAATCGTATGTCATTCTATAGCTCTCAGAAAGAGCTTTCCAAAATGGTATGACACGCTTCTATCAGACTCCCGAAATGAAAGTTATAAAGGTTCGAGCGAACAACGCGTTATCCGAGTGCACGTACTTCGATACGGCGGGACCCACATTACTCGAGGTACCTCAGGTAGCCGCAGGTACACCTGCTGTTACTGCAGGTACACCTGCGGCTCCCCCCTCTATAAATAGAGGGCTTGGGGTGGCCATTTTGTAATACAAATAGGCGAGAAAGCCTTGTCCAATTTGCTCTGTACACACTATAAATTGAGTGCTTTCTCATTTCAAATACTTGTGAGCTTATATTTGGCTACTTTTTACTAGTGGGAACCGAGTGTTCATATATTTAAAGCTATTGAAGTCTTCTTTGGCAGTCCACTGTAAGCCTTCTTACATTACTTTAAGCCTTTTCTCTACTTTTTGCACACACCGTTATTCACATTGAGAGTCGTGTTGTGTGTGTATACCCGAACTTCGGTCCATGGCTTTTTATTCTTTTGTATATATATATATATATATATATATATATATATATATATATATATATATATATTGTAATACACGCAAATTTTAATAAATTATAATATTGAGAATAAAGATTTGTTTGCATATTTATTTGAATATAAATATATATAGCATCGACATGTGTTGTGATAAGCATTTTAATTGATTAAGCCGATGATAATTAAACAATGAAGCAAAAGTAATGAGAAGCTTAGTTTAAACTTGTGGAGTTATGCTTAGTGTGGCAAGATGATGAAATGAGAAAATACTAATTTAACTAATGATGAAATTAATTAGTATTACTAATAAATAAATAATTACATAATGAGGTTGATTTATTTGTTATTCATTAATTATCATGAATAATAGTATGTAAATAGAAATCATATATAATAAGGTTTTTCATTCAATATAAAGTGAGGTGTGACATTGTAATGTAAATAATTATTATATAAAACTATGTGATAAAAATAAGCTTGACTTAGGTAATTAACCAAGTTGTATGAAAAAGTCTTATGTGACATCTTGATGTGTGTGGGAGTAATTAAATGGGTATTTTAAACCTATGAGAGAGAGTAACTTTGATTAAATTAATAATAAATAATAAGTAACATTGGTACACAATTAAATTATATCCGAGTCTAGGATAAATATTATTTGAAATAAATCAATGCACATGGATTATATGATTGTATGTGTAATTTATGAGTGGGTGTATATGTATGCTTAATTGTGAACAAAGTGTAAAATGAACCTATGTGTGCTAATAAAATGCTGAGTATTAGAGTGTCCCAAAATCATAGTCCCGTTCCAAGAGAAAGGGTTCAGCCGTGTTTTACAAAAAGCTCATGACTCTATGCTTGTTGAAAACCAAGAGAGGAATGATGGCCATGGGAAGGGGAGAAGATAGAGTTGGTGAAGCTTTCCACCCACTTCTTGTTGCACAAAGGTTCCTTCAATCTTCCATGGAAACAAACCTTAGGGAAAATTCTCCAAATGGATAATACTCCCTCTATAAATAGAAGTTCCCCTCTCAAAGGTAAGTGTTGAATTCTCTGAGAATTTCTAATAGAAGTGTGGGCAATGTGAGATTATATTATCTACAAATTAAAGCTAGTGTAGCAATTCAACTTCAGAAAAGGTAACCTTCCTTTAGATGTTCATACATTCAAGTTTTGCAAAGTTCATAGAAAAGTATGAAAATACTTGTTTTTAGTTGAAAAGTTTATAGTTCAAATGTGCTAGAATGTGTAAATTGATGCTAGACATTGTTAATATGGTGAAATACGAAACCAACGAAAGTTAAACGGAGTAAATTGGTCAAGTAACGAATCCATCGTGAAGAGAATCGCTAATTGTGTTAAACTTTGGAAAAATAACAAAAGCCTTGAATTGATCCTTGGAATTTATTGTTTGTATGTTTAGGATTGTTAGAAGCATGCTAGGAATGTTATGTAGCAAGATTTTATCAATTACATATCATTACATTGCCGTTTGGATGATTGTTGGGTTGAAAATTTCATAGCAGCTCGAACAGGGGAAGCCTGTGTTATTCCGGCTTCAGGCATGCCCGCCCTGGCGGGGGTCATGCTGTGATTAAGGCCCACCCCGGCAGGGGGGGTGCTGTAGCAACTGAAAATTTGTTTTGTTTGTTTGATGCAATAAGTCTTAAACTTCACTTAATTTCAAGAACATACGTACTCCTTAAACATGTATCAATATATGTTATAAGATGTTTAGCAGGTTGGGAGTTGGATCATAACTTTTTTAAAGAAAAGTTAAAAGACAAAAACCATGTTTATAAAACCTTACGCCTTTTTGAATCTAAACCATTGAGCATGTGTTTATAGCTTAGTTAGTCTTGTAAATACATATGAAATGTGGACTCAACATACCTTTCATGTATAGATTGTTAGACATGACATCTCAACATTTGAAAACCAATTGAGTTGAAAACTCTATGATTTATATTGTGAGCTTTGGAACAATTAGGATAGGATGTGTATGCCTCTAGAGATAATCAACATGTTCACGCATCTAGTTAGACATTTTTATAAATTATGCAAACATGTGTAGAAAGAAGTTGTTGGCAATATTATGTGGTAAAATGAATACTATGGCTAGTTGATTGATATAATGAACTCTTTTAACTTTGAAAGATGGAAATGTATGAGTAACTTTAATAAAGGGTTAAAACTAGCTTAAAGGTTCTGTAATATGTGAAACAACTTAAAAATACGTAAAGTAAGAGGTATTTTGCAAATACAAAAGATGAGCATATGGTACAAAAGACTTTTAAGGTAAAATCATTGTGAGTTACGCATCTATGAGTTTGAATATGTGTAGCCTACATGAATTTAGATATGTGTGATGAAAGTATGTGAATATGCATATCAAGTGTATATGACTAATGAATACATATACATATATAAATAGGATAACATAGTTCATTGAAGTGATTTTACGCTAGAAGTGGTAATCAACGCTAAAGGCAAGTCTTCTAACTCACACAACTTTGGATTTGTGCGAGTTCTCTAACTTCATTTGATTCACATATTGAATGCAAGTTTTCTAAATTCTTTACATTGTATATTATATAATCCGAATTATTGCCATATTAAGCAAATGTCTATTATTATTCAGAAATCAATTGTATACCTTGACATTATTGCAAGCATTGGACTTAGTGTTCTTAAATGCGTTATAAAAGTCGTCTAAGCCTTTGATTCGGCTAGATTATTGTCATATGCTAGAAAGCTATCCAAACCAATTGACTTGGTGCGGACTCTTGTAAATCTACTGAGATGAACAACCCTCTTAAAAAGGGGGAATTTTATATTGTCGGGGAAGATGAACAAGATGGGCTATGCTCTACGCACGGCTATGGAGAGGTTGATCGATGGGGTAAATCATTACCCAACTGAGCAAGGACAGACCCGGCATACCATAAGTTGGGATATGGTGGCACGCATGACACAGAAGGAGTATCAAAGCGCCATGGAGCGTGGGATGTTAGATTGAGTCTAGAGGGAAAATCTCAGTAGTATAGTAGTTTATTTGTGTTGTTAATATGTTGTTGTAATCTCAGTCTTTTATGTAAGATGTGAGATAGTAGTGAACCCCAACTTTTGAAAAATGTTAGAGGGGTAGTAAGCTAGTGTCGTCCCCGTCTTTTGTGATATTAGGGGATAAGTGTTGTCATTTATAGAAGTATGCTAGGGATAAACATGTAATGTAACGATTTGGCATATGAATATTAATGATCTTATTTCTGAAAGGTGTTATAAATTTTTCTATTTGAGAAATGTCTAAGTAATATAACTAGATAATAAAATGAAAATTTTATGATGCAGAAGCATGCCGCCCAGACGTAGAATGACTGCACCGGAAGAATCGGTTAATGATGAGAGAGGACCAGTGGAACCGATACAGAGGCTTGTAGACCTGTTAGGAGAAGCTCTTAGGGGAAGAAACGAACCAGTATCACCAAATCCCCAAATAGCTCCGGTCACAAACTTCAAGGACTTTAAGAGTGTAGGACCTCCAAAATTCATGGGTACTACCGATCCTATCATAGCGCAAACGTGGATCAAGGAAATGGAGAAAGCCTTCGCCATTGCTCGTTTGGGTGAAGACCAAAAAACCGTGTTTGCTACATATATGATGAGGGGTGAAGCAAACTACTGGTGGGAAGCAAATCAACAGAGGGCGGGAGAAGGAACTATACCCTGGGAAAGGTTTAAGACTTTATTCTTTAAGAATTACTTCCCGAAGAGCATGAAGAATAGGATGGAGGTAAAATTTCTGGAACTGAAGCAAGGGGAGATGACGGTGGCGCAGTACGCGGCCAAGTTCAATGAACTCGCACGATTTGCAACACATCAAGCCGACACCGAAGAAAGGAAAGCTCTACGCTTCGAACTAGGACTAAAACCTTGGTTGTTCAACAAGGTGTCGGTCCTTTAAATTGACTTGTTCGCCACATTATTAGAAAAGGCGATAATTGATTAGGGAAGTAGCGAGGCATTGAGCCAATACAACGAGGAGAAGAAAAACAAGAATATTGTGGGAGAAACTCGTGGAGGGAGTAGTAGTGGTGGAAGCCATCTGGGAAAGAGGAAATGGGATAACCGCGAAAACAACAACAACAACAACAACAATACCAACAATCAAACCATCAGGCAGTTAGAGGGTTACCAAGGAGGGTTTAAGAAAAGAACTGAAGCTTGTTCGAAATGTGGGAGGAACCATCAGGGGGAGTGCTGGAAGGGATGCAACGTCTACTACAACTGCGGCCAGGAAGGGCACATTACACCTAACTGCCCAAAACCAAAAAAGATTAAGGGATGTTTCGCGTGTGGCTCAACTGAGCATCAAATCAAGGATTGCCCAAAGAAGGGGAGCAATGGAGGAAGCAGCCAATAGGGAGGGGGCAGCAAGCTGATGATCGGCGGACCAATGCAATCCAACTGACCAACTGCCCGAACCTTTAACATGACTATCCAGGACGCAGTGACGGCTAAGGATGTGGTGTCAGGTATTCTCCCAATCAATAATATAAATGCATATGTATTATTTGATTCGGGTGCTATCTATTCCTTTGTGTCTGAAGAATTTGCTAGGCAACTAAACATACCCCATGAACACTTAGAAAATTCGTTGAACGTAGACGTTGCAAATAAGGAAATAATTCCCGTAGAGTTTGTTTACCGGAACTGTTGTGCAAACATTAGAAGGCACAAACTAAAGGTAGACTTAATTCCGATTAGACTGTGAGAGTTTATTGTGATATTAGGAATGGATTGGTTATCCAGCCACGCTGCGATAATCAATTGTCAAGAGAAAAGTGTGAACCTTCAGACTTCAAATCAGTCTAAGGTAGTGTTTTATGGTAGCTCATCACTCAAGCAATCGTGTTGCCTTACGATAATGCAGGCCAAGAAATTGTTAAAGAAAGGATGTGTAGGTTATTTGGCCTATATAGTAGACACTCAAAAAAGGGAGTAGAAATGAAGAATATATCAATAGTCAAAGATTTTCAAGATGTGTTTTCAGTTGATCTGCCTGGTCTTTCTCCAGACAGAGAAATCGAATTTGTAATAGACTTAGCACCAGGAACGACACCGATTTCGAAAGCCCCACATCGTATGGCGTCAATGGAAATGAAGGAATTGATGATACAACTGCAAGAATTGCTAGATAAGGGTTACATTCGGCCAAGTGTGTCTCCTTAGGGAGTACTGGTGTTATTTGTAAAGAAAAAGGATGGATTGATGAGGCTCTGTATCGACTATCGGGAGTTGAACCGAGTGACGATTAAGAATAGATATCCATTACCAAGGATAGATGACCTTTTCGATTAATTGAAGGGAGCGAAGTGTTTTTCCAAGATAGACTTACGAACGGGTTATCATCAGTTGAAAGTGTGAGAGGAGGACATACCAAAGATGGCGTTTCGAACACGTTACGGACATTACGAATTTCTAGTGATGTCATTTGGGTTAACTAATGCTTTAGCAGCATTCACGGACTTGATGAACCGAGTTTTCAAGCCATACTTAGATAAGTTTATAATAGTGTTCATTGACGACATTTTGATTTATTCAAAAACTAGGGAAGAACACGCCGAACACCTGAAGATGGTATTGGAAGGCTTGCAAAGGGAAAAGATGTACTCTAAATTTTTGAAATGTGAATTTTGGATGGAGAAGGTTCAGTTTTTAGGACAAGTGATAGACCAAAATGAAATTTTTGTGGATCCTACAAAAGTGGAGGCGGTAAGTAACTGGGAACAACCAAGGATGCCAACAGAAGTAAGAAGTTTCTTAGGTTTAGCTGTGTACTATCTAGGGGTGCTCATCGGTAAAAAACTGAACCGGTACCAAACAAACCGAACCGGTACCGAACCGAAAAATCTAGAAAACCAAGAACCGGTACCGGTACCGAATAACCGATTTCGGTACCGGTTCGGTACAAAGTCGGTACCGATTTTTTCGGTTCGGTTTTCGGTTATACCGCAATAATTAAATAATTTTTTTTATATTAACAAATTTTTTAAAACTAAGAAATGAGACTAGTAAATATTAAATTAAAATTAAAATTTGTGTAATAATACCGAAAATATGCAGCAGTTTACTAAACAAAGGCTAAGAGAAATTAAAAAGAGATCTTTTATGACGGAATCAAAAAGACTTGTAAAATAATACATATACCCAGTATATATATATATATATATATATATATATATATATATATATATATATATATATATATATATATAAACTATATATTATTTGCTTGATATCAACATTTAGATTATATTAAAATATTATATATATAATTTGCTTTTCCATGCATGCAATCGTCTTTTTATTGACTAAGAATAAGAAAATGACTAATGGTATCGCTATGCACATACAAAAAAAAAGAAAAGAAATTCATAGAGCGAGAGAGACCAGGTCAGTAGGTCAGTAGGGCAGGTGAGAAATTCATGACTAATGGTCTTTTATACTTTCGATTTTTTTCAAACTTTTCGGTTTTTTTTCAGTTTTTTGGTATTTACCGAATTCAAAATTCTCATTACCGCTACCGGTACCGAAAAGTCTAAAAAAACCGAAAAATCGAAACCGAAAAAACCAAAACAAAAAAAAACGATACCGCCGGTACTGGTTTCATCCGATTCGGTAAAAAAACTGAAAAACTGAATTTTTTTGAGCACCCCTAGTACTATCGAAGATTTATCCAAGATTTTTCTAAGATAGTAACCCCGCTGACCAATCTAACGAGGAAGACTGTGAAGTTCGTGTGGACAGATAAATGCGAGGAGAGGTTTCAAAAATTAAAGAGAAGGTTGAGTGAAGCGCCTGTATTATCATTACCGGATGATACAGGAGGATTTGTAGTGTATAGTGATGTGTCGCATAGAGGACTTGGTTATGTTCTAATGCAACATGGCCAAGTCATTGCATATATGTCACGACAGTTGAAGGATTTTGAAAAGCGATACCCTACCCATGACTTGGAGTTAGCAGCAGTAGTATTTGCTTTAAAAATTTGGAGGCATTATTTGTATGGAGAAAAATGTGAGATATACACAGACCACAAGAGTTTGAAATATATCTTCACACAGAGGGAGTTGAATATGCGACAAAGAAGGTGGTTGGAATTAATCAAGGATTACGACTGCGAAATTCTTTATCACCTAAGAAAAGCAAACGTAGTAGCCGACGCTTTAAGTAGAAAAGGAAGGGAGAAGTTATTCAAGCTGACAACTCAAGAGGAATTAATAAGAGAAATGGAAAAGTTGGAAATAGAGGTGGAAGAACCAAAAGAAGCAGGAGGAAAAGTATTCGTGATGGAAACTCACCCGACGTTACTGGATAGAGTAAAAGAAACACAAGAGAAAGATGAAGATTGTGAGAAGATAAGAAAGAGAATAGTATGAAATGAGGAAGAAAAGTTCAAAGTAGATAAGGAGGGTATATTAAGATTTGAGGGTCGAGTATGGGTGCCAGCTATAACCGAACTGAGAGAGGAAATCTTGCACGAAGCACGTAATACTAAGTACTCTGTTCATCCAGGAGGCACCAAGATGTACCGGGATCTTCGACACCACTTTTGGTGGCCTAATTTGAAAAGAGAAGTTGCAGAATGCGTTAGTAGATGTCTTACTTGTCAAAGGGTTAAAGCAGAACATCAAAGGCCTAGTGGACTACTTCAACCGCTGGAAATACCAGAATGGAAATGGGAGCATATTACAATAGACTTCGTGGTTGGACTTCCGATCACGCAGAAGGGTTATGATGTTATTTGGGTTATCGTGGACCGACTGACAAAGACATGTCATTTTCTACCCATCAAGATTCGATTCAGTTTCAATCAATTAGCAAACTTATATATAAAGCAAATCGTGTCACGACATAGAAATCGTGTCATGTCAAAATTTTGGAAAAGTTTACAAGATCGAATGGGGACTCAGTTGGGATTAATTACTGCTTATCACCCTCAAACCGACGGACAAAGTGAATGAACCACACAAATGTTGCAGGACATGCTTAGAGCTTGCGTGATGGACTTCAAAGGGAATTGGGATGACCATTTACCATTGATAGAATTTGCTTACAATAATAACTATCATACGAGTGTTGGTATGCCGCCATATAAAGCTCTTTACGGGAGAAAGTGTAGAACACCATTATGTTGGGACGAGGTCGGAGAACGATGACTTTTGGGACCAGAATTAGTTCAATAAACGGCTGACGTGATAACAACAATAAGGGCCAGATTGGTAGCAGCTCAAGATCGCCAAAAGAAGTACTCTGATTTGCATCGTCAGAGCCGAGGCTTCGAAGTCGAAAGTTTTGTGTTTTTGAAGGTCTCTCCCTGGAAGGGAAAGATCAGATTCGAAAAGAAAGGAAAATTGAGTCCGAGATTCATAAGACCGTTCGAAATTTTAAAACGAGTGGGCGAAGTGGCATACAAAGTTGCATTACCACCTGAATTGGAACACATCCACAACGTGTTTCACATTTCAGTGTTACGTCCTTACAAGCCCGACTACAGACACGTGATCTCCTATGAGCCTATTCAAGTGTAGAAAAATTTAACATATGAGGAAACTCCTATTCAAATACTAGATAGAAAGGAGCAAACGTTCAGGAATAAAATTATATCTTCTGTAAAGGTGGTTTGGCGAAACCACGATACCGAAGAGGCCACTTGGGAATTAGAGGATAAGATGTGAAGCGATTATCCCAATTTATTTGAGTGACCTTATACAATTCTGAGGACAAAAGTTTTATAAGGGGGGGGGGGAAGATGTAATACCCACGAATTTTAATAAATTATAATATTGAGAATAAATATTTGTTTGCATATTTATTTGAATATAAATATATATAGCATCGACATGTGTTGTGATAAGCATTTTAATTGATTAAGCAGGTGATAATTAAACAATGAAGCAAAAGTAATGAGAAGCTTAGTTTAAACATGTGGAGTTATTCCTAGTGTGGCAAGATGATGAAATGAGAAAATACTAATTTAACTAATGATGAAATTAATTAATATTACTAATAAATAAATAATTACATAATGAGGTTGATTTATTTGTTATTCATTAATTATCATGAATAATAGTATGTAAAGAGAAATCATATATAATAAGGTTTTTCATTCAATATAAAGTGAGGTGTGACATTGTAATGTAAATAATTATTATATAAAACTATGTGATAAAAGTAAGCTTGACTTAGGTAATTAACCAAGTTGTATGAAAAAGTCTTATGTGACATCTTGATGTGTGTGGGAGTAATTAAATGGGTATTTTAAACCTATGAGAGAGAGAGTAACTTTGATTAAATTAATAATAAATAATAAGTAACATTGGTACACAATTAAATTATATCCTAGTCTAGGATAAATATTATTTGAAATAAATCAATGCACATGGATTATATGATTGTATGTGTGATTTATGAGTGGGTGTATATGTATGCTTAATTGTGAACAAAGTGTAAAATGAACCTAAGTGTGCTAATAAAATGCTGAGTATTAGAGTGTCCCAAAATCATAGTCCCATTCCAAGAAAAAGGGTTCAGCCGTGTTTTACAAAAAGCCTATGGCTCTATGCTTGTTGAAAACCAAGACAGGAATGATGGCTATGGGAAGGGGAGAAGATGGAGTTGGTGAAGCTTTCCACCCACTTCTTGTTGCACAAAGGTTCCTTCAATCTTCCATGGAAACAAACCTTAGGGCAAATTCTCCAAATGGATAATACTCCCTCTATAAATAGAAGCTCCCCTCTCAAAGGTAAGTGTTGAATTCTCTGAAAATTTCTAATAGGAGTGTGAGCATTGTGAGCTTATATTATCTGCAAATTGAAGCTAGTGTAGCAATTCAACTTCAGAAAAGGTAACCTTCCTCTAGATGTTCATACATTCAAGTTTTGCAAAGTTCATAGAAAAGTATGAAAATACTTATCTTTAGTTGAAAAGTTTATAGTTGAAGTATGCTAGAATGTGTAAATTGATGCTAGACATTGTTAATATGGTGAAATACGAAACCAACGAAAGTTAAACGGAGTAAATTGGTCAAGTAACGAATCCATCATGAAGAGAATTGCTAAATGTGTTAAACCTTGGAAAAATAACAAAAGCCTTGAATTGATCCTTGGAATTTATTGTTTGTATGTTTGGGATTGTTAGAAGCATGCTAGGAATGTTATGTAGCAAGATTTTATCAATTACATATCATTACATTGCCGTTTGGATGATTGTTGGGTTGAAAATTTCATAACAGCTCGAACAGGGGAGGCCTGTGTTCTTCCGGCTTCAGGCATGCCCGCCCCGGCGGGGGTCATGCTGTGATTAAGGCCCGCCCCGGCCGGGGGGGGGGTGCTATAGCAACTAAAAATTTGTGTTGTTTGTTTGATGCAATAAGTCTTAAACTTCACTTAATTTCAAGAACATACGTACTCCTTAAACATGTATCAATGTATGTTACAAGATGCTTAGTAAGTTGGGAGTTGGATCATAACTTTTTTAAACAAAAGTTAAAAGACAAAAACCGTGTTTATAAAACCTTATGCCTTTTTGAATCTAAACCATTGAGCATATGTTTATAGCTTACTTAGTCTTGTAAATATATATGAAATGTGGACTCAATATACCTTTCATGTATAGATTGTTAAACATGGCATCTCAACATTTGAAAATCAATTGAGTTGAAAACTCTATGATTTATATTGTGAGCTTTGGAACAATTAGGATAGGATGCGTATGCCTCTAGAGATAATCGACATGTTCGCGCATCTAGTTAGACATTTTTATAAATTATGCAAACATGTGTAGAAAGAAGTTGTTGGCAATATTATGTGGTAAAATGAATACTATGGCTAGTTGATTGATATAATGAACTCTTTTAACTTTGAAAGATGGAAATGTATGAGTAACTTTAATAAAGGGTCAAAACTAGCTTAAAGGTTCTTTAATATATGAAACAACTTAAAAATACGTAAAGTAAGAGGTATTTTGCAAATACAAAAGATGAGCATATAGTACAAAAGACTTTTAAGGTAAAATCAATGTGAGTTACACATCTATGAGTTTGAATATGTGTAGCCTACATGAATTTAGATATGTGTGATGAAAGTATGTGAATATGCATATCAAGTGTATATGACTAATGTAAGACCCCAACTTTTATAAATAAAGATGAATTTTCTATGAATATCATTTTTGAATATTATAGAGTTAATTTGATATAATGTTATAGTTGTGGGTAATATTTATAAATTTTGCAAAGTAAGCAAGTTGTTTTAAAATATTCGTTTGGTCGGGGAATATTCTTTTTGTCGGAGAATATTCGTACGACGGCACAATCATTGGTGGACCCCACAACGAAATTATTGTCGGATTGAGAAAACGACAAAAATAGTTTATTAAAAATAACGGCGGAAGTTTTACCATTGTTACTATTGAACTACTCGGTAGTAAAAGTACAGTAATACGTGTGGTTGCATAGTAGCACACGGTATTGATTATTAATGCTTATGTGAGAAGTCACTCAGTTTGATTCCATTATTGTCAGTTAATAATATGAATTATTTAGCGATAATGACGTTTTGTTTTATTCGTATTATTAACGTAATAAAACAGAAACATCTTTTTATATAAAACAAAATACTTTATTAAAGTTATTCTATAAATAGAATATATTATATTTTATTTAAAAGATTTTTCTTTAAATATGGACCGTCAGATTAAAGTAATCAATCTGGACCGTTCATGGATTAGTTACTATGCATTCTATTTTTTTTATAAATAGCAGCTCATTCCTTCATTATTTCTTACGAATTCACTGAACTCTAGAGAGAGAAACTATAGAGAGAAACTATAGAGAGAGAGAGAAGAAGAGTATTCTGCTACTTAACTACTTCCTTATTTCAGCTCTTCTTTAAAACGGTAAGGGGTGTTATTCTTTCTTATTCATGAAGAGAACTGTTGTTATTCCATTTCTTATTATTCTGTTGGAATAACCTGTATACGCGGTCTACCCTATACTTGGTGACATTCTTCTATTATTCTGTTGGAACATCCTGTTTGTGTGTTTTACACCGGACCTGGTTCCGTTTTTATTATTATTCTGTTGGAACATCTTGTCTATGTGTTTTACACCAGACCTGGTTCCGTCTTGTTATTATTCTGTCGGAATATCCTGTCTGTGCGTTTACGCCGGACCTGGTTCCATTATTTATTATTCTGTCAGAATATCCTGTCTGTGCTTTTACGCCGGACCTGGTTCCATTATTTATTATTCTGTTAGAATAACCTGTCTGTGCGGTCTATCGCATGCATGGTGATTTCTTTTGTTATTTCATTCTTTATTATACTCAGTTGGTTAAGTTTTGACTTCTATACTCCATGAAATTTGTGGAATATCCTTGATAATTGCGGTTCATTCAGTATCTTTTCATGAAAACAATCTTCTAAGCATTCTTGAATTTTACTCCACAAAGTAGTATCATGTTGACAATTTGGACGTTGTTAATTCCTTGATAAATTAATTCTTGAACTTGTTTTATTGAATTCTTATATCATTGTCATCATCCTCATGTTTATAAAATGTTGAAAGTCATCTGTGGCCTGTAGTGCATAGATGGACTTGGTATGATTATGACCAGGGATTATTCGGTATAATCATGACCGTAATGTTACAAATGATGTGGTAAAAGTCCTCATTGGCCAGTAGTGCAGTGAGGGACAGTTGTTGGCATGATCATGACCATTAATGAATACCCGAATATCCTTGGCCGTAGTGCAGGGGTGATTCGATGATGTGGATTATTTTATTAAGCTGAGTCCCAGCGATCACAGTGTTGGAAAATCTTTTAAATCATAAAAGATAGTAGAGTTTATTTTCTACTTGATTTTCTTAATGGATTGCTTGTTCCGCTACAGTTAAACTTGATGTCTATTATATTTTATCAGTTTAACATTGTTGAAGGCTAATGATAATTTATTCTGCATTATCTTAGTCATAATATTTCTTACTGGGCTAGTTGAGCTCACCCTTTCTTTTACTGTTCTCTTCAGGAAATGAGAACGTAGCTGGGGCAAGTCGGGGAACGGAGTGATGGTCCGAATGATAGTATTAGTTAGTAGTCCTCACTATTCTATGTAATGGTGTGTTAATAAATGTAATGAGGACTCCTTTTGAGTATGAATATTCTCTAGAAGATAATATTTGTATTGAAACTCACAGTTTATGTTTTGTCGTATTGTACAAGACAGTTATATTAGTAAGTTGTATTTGTATTCTGTACTATGTATCTGACGACCCAAGATGGGTGATGTATACCTAATTTTGGGGGCGTCACAACTAATGAATACATATACATACATAAATAGGATAACATAGTTCATTGAAGTGATTTTACGCTAGAAGTGGTAATCAACGCTAAAGGCAAGTTTTCTAACTCACACAACTTTGGATTTGTGCGAGTTCTCTAACTTCATTTGATTCACATATTGAATGCAAGCTTTCTAAATTTTTTACATTGTATATTGTATAATCCGAATTATTGCCATATTATGCAAATGTCTATTATTATTTGGAAATCAATTGTATACCTTGACATTATTGCGAGCATTGGACTTAGTGTTCTTAAATGCGTTATAAAAGTCATCTAAGCCTTTGATTCGGCTAGATTATTGTCATATGCTAGAAAGCTATCCAAACCAATTGACTTGGTGCGGACTCTTGTAAATCTACTAAGATGAACAACCCTCTTAAAAAGGGGGAATTTTATATTGTCGGGGAACCGACGTGTGCACATAAGTATGATTAAATGTTATGCATAACGTAGGGTACTTTAGGTTGATCACCTATTGTACTCGTTTATATTGGGTTTACAGTATAATATTGTTAATTCTAGTAAGAGTTCTTAGTCCTTAGTGATTGCTCAGTGTTCATTCTTATTGAACCTCGAAATGATTAAATCTTGAAATTCCATTGATATCCTTCAGTCTATGGTGACCTCTATTGAATAATCTTGATATTTCTTGGTATCTTTGAACTATCACTTATTATTATACCCTTGAAGATTCAATTGCTATAACTGCTTATTCATCTTGTTATATTACTTGCTGGGCAAACTTGTTGCTCATTCTTGCTTCCCTAAACACATTACAGTTAAGGCAGAGCAAGGCGGTACATCGGGAAAGGACAAGGGAAAGGGCAAGGCTACAGAATAGCTTAGTCTTTTAAGAGTAGTAGTATTATTATTATGATTATTATGACGTATTAAGGATGATTAATTATGTTTAAGTTAATCACTGGATTGTTGTAGTAGTGGTTATGGTACCTTGGAACGCGAATATTTATATTATATCAATGTAAATTATTCTATTATTCTGTTGTTGATAATTTTTGTGAGATATTAGAGTTAGCACGTGGCGAACCAAATTCGAGATACGAGTGTCTGAATTTGGGGGCGTCACATATATATTTGTACTAACATCATCGAGTTATGCCCCGATTGAGCCTGGATTTACATCTGGAGCGTATATATATATATATATATATATATATATATATATATATATATATATATATATGTATATATATATATTTGTCAGGCCTGGAGTTTACTTCGTGGCCTTTTACTGCTTTATTTACATTCAGTACCGCTTGGAGTTTACTTCGTGGCGGTTGATCATCTATATATATATATATATATATATATATATATATATATATATATATATATATATATATATATATATTTACAGCTTTTATATATTTATATTTCCAATCCCCCATGAAGTCTACTTCGTGGTGGTTGATCGTCTCTCTCTCTCTCTCTCTATATATATATACATATATATATATATATATATATATATATATATATATATATATAACTGTTTACATTTTTCATACAAACTGCATATCATGTGAGCCTAGGAATCATGTGATCACAGATTTAGTCTCCTGAATCTAGATTCGGTTCCCGTGATGGATATTTTCAGTTGTACATGGCTTGTAAATTATTCAAGGTGTTTGAATTTCCTTAGACGGCTCTCATGCCCACAAGGAGTTTGGCACTGCTATGTATCTTATTTTCTCGAAGATGCTTCGCATCTCGAAAATAAAAGCAGCCAAGTCGGACACACAATAAAATAGAAGTATCAAATGCCTCAATTACTATTGAGCATAAAACATCATTGTGATATCTTGTTAAAACTGAACTTTTATACAAAATTCAAACCCTTTGTATATAGGTGCAAACGAAGCATAGCACTACTTCCAAATAATTGCACATTGAACCACACACACACACACATTCATATAACAGTTTAATTAAAAAGTGGCGGTCACCGTGGTAACTCGGATGTTGAGGGGTGCCTAACACCTTCCCTCCGCATAATAAAGACCCCGGACCCTAACGAATCTCGGTTTCACAGACCAGTCAAATAGTGTCACATCACTAGGTTAATGTGCAAACCTTTTCTCGGTTGAGTTGGTGCAACCATTTAAAATACCAACTGGCGACTCTTACAGTCCAATCATCAACATATACATGTCGGACATTTTCACAATTTGTGTTTTCAAACAAATCTCACCTAACACGAGAACACCAAAAGACAAGAACAGAAAAGGGACATATAAAAATCTCGACGTCGACAACCACTAAAGTCAATCACTGTCATATCAAGTCATAAAGCCATTCGTTTATTAAAAAATGGATCTCAAGCTTTCTTAGCCCATGTCACGGATTTAAATAAAAATACGTCAGATTTGAATGATATTTCTATTCTTAATAAATTTTCTGATGTATTCCCTGAAGAACTTCCTGGCCTACCCCAGAGCGTGAAATCAAGTTTTGTATTAACCTTGAACCTGGTACAAAACCCATTTCCAAAACCCCATATCGAATGGCTCCTATTGAACTTCAGGAGTTAAAAACCCAACTGCAGGAATTGTTAGACATCGGTTTCATTCGTCCTAGTACGTCTCCTTGGGATACTCCTGGTCTATTCGAAAAGAAGAAAGATAAAAGTATGTGACTTTATATTGACTATCAGGAGTTGAATCATGTCACCATCAAAAATAGGTACCCGTTACCTCACATTGATGACCTATTTGACCAGTTGCAAGGTGCCAAATTCTTTTCAAAGATTGATCTTCATTCCGAATATCATCAGTTAAAGATTAAAATCGATGACATTCCAAAGACTGCTTTCAGAACTCGGTACGGGCATTACGAATTCCTAGTCATGTCTTTTGGAATGACTCATGCTCCTGCTGCCTTCATGGACATGATGAACCGAGTATTCAAGGAATATTTAGATCATTTTGTGGTTGTCTTTACTGACGACATCCTCATATACTCCAAAAGCCGTGAAGATCATGAGCATCACTAGAGGCTGATACTCCAAAAGCTTCGTGAAAATAAGTTATATGCCAAGTTGAAGAAATGTGAGTTCTGGCTTGAGGAAGTAGCATTCCTTGGGCACGTGATATCAAATCAAAGAATATCTGTCGACCCGACAAAGATTAAAGCAATTCAAAGTTGGGAGCAAACTAAGTCAGTAACCGAAGTACGTAACTTTTTGGGCTTAGCTAGTTATTATCGGAGATTCGTGGAAGGATTTTCTCAAATCGCAACCCCATTAACTCAGCTGACTTGAAAAGATACAAAATTCAGTTGGAGGGAGAGTTTCCAAGAACTCAAGAGGAGACTCATTTCCTCACCTATTCTGACAATACCATCTGGTTCGGAGGGATTTGTCCTATACAGCGATGCTTCAGGCAAAAGTTTAGGATGTGTTCTCAAGCAACATGGAAAAGTCATAGCCTATGCCTCACGACAACTCAAAGAATATGAGAGGAATTATCCTACTCATAATCTAGAGTTGGCAGCTGTCGTTTTCGCGCTTAAAATATGGAGGCATTACCTATATGGGGAGAAAGTGGAGATTTATACGGATCATAAAAGCCTCAAATATTTCTTCACCCTAAAGGAACTCAACATACGGCAACGACGTTGGCTCGAGCTATTGAAAGATTACGATCATATCATTCAATACCATCCTGGAAAAGTGAACGTAGTAGCTGACGCATTGAGTAAAAGATTATATGCGGGTACGAGCGCGATATTGTCAATACAAAGGCCTATTTTGTATGACTTACAAAGGATGAAGATAGAGTTAAAGACTCTAGGGACCCACGTGATGATGTCAAATATATGAGTTGAACCGACTTTAATCGATAAAGTTAAAGCTGCTCAAGCTACAGACATGGAGCTGATGTGTATGAAGAAGAAAGTACAAGAAAGTGCTATTCCAGAAGCAATGATCGATGAAGAAGGAATACTTCGAGTCAACTCCAGACTTTGTGTTCCTAACGACCCTAATTTAAAGTATAAAATCATGATTGAGGCACACAACACACCATTTGCAATCCATCTCGGAAGTACCAAAATGTATCATGATCTTCAACATACATTTTGCTAGAGCAATATGAAGAGAGAGATCGCGGAGTTTATCTTAAAGTTTTTAACTTGTCAATGAGTCAAGGTGGAGCATCAAGTGCCAAAAGGTCCATTATAACCACTTGAAATTCTAGAATGGAAGTGGGAGCACATTACCATGGATTTCGTTACTGGTCTTTCCAAGATTTCTCAAGTCATAGATGCAATTTCGGTCATTATTAATAGATTAACCAAGTCTGCTCATTTCTTACCTATACGAGAAACTTATTCACTTGAACGTCTTGTTCGTATATACATAAATGAGATTGTAAGATTGCATGGTATGTCAGTATCCATAGTTTCTGATCGAGACCTAAGATTCACTTCACGATTTTGGGTTAGTCTGTAGAAAGCTATGGGCACGGATTTATGATTTAGTTCTGCATATCATCCTCAGACGGACGGGTAGTTGGAGAGGATTATTCGAACTCTTGAAGATTTATTAAGACTCTGTGTCCTAGACTTCAAGGGAAGTTGGGAAAAGTTCTTGCCATTAGTGGAATTCTCCTACAACAGCAGTTATCAAGCAAGTATAAGCATGGCTCCATTCGAGGCATTGTATGGACGCAAGTGTCGTTCTCTAGTATGTTGGAATGAGGTGGGTGAAGTAACATTGTTGGGACCAGAGTTGGTACGCATGACTACGGAAAAGATTCAAATGATCCGACAACGTATAAAAACCTCACAAGATCGACAAAAGAGTTATGTTGATCTTCATCGAAGGGACATGGAATTCAATGTTGGAGATCATGTATTGTTACGTGTTGCTCCATGGAAGGGAGTTACAAGATTTGAAAAGAGAGAAAAGCCCAATCCTTGATTCATTGGCCCATTTGAAATCCTCGACCGAGTAGGAACTGTGGCCTATAGACTCACTTTACCGCCAAGTATGTCTCATGTTCATAACGTTTTTCACATATCTATGTTACGTAAATATGTGGAAGACCCGAACCGCATTATTAAATTAGAACCAGACGAGATAGCGAAAGATTTGACGTATGAAGAGGTACCTGTTAAAATCTTGGATAAGAAGGAACATATTCTACGCTCAAAGGTTATACCTCAAGTCAAAGTTTTATGGAGAAATCACGATATTGAGGAAATGACCTGGGAGTTAGAATCTGAAATAAAATCAAGGTATCCTAACCTCTTCGTCATACCAGGTACGTATACCAATTTCGAGGACAAAATTTTATAGAAGGAGAGGTTGTAAGACCCCAACTTTTATAAATAAAGATGAATTTTTTCTCTAAATATCATTTTGAATATTATGATATGGATTTGATATAATGTTATAGTTATGGGTAATATTACCAAATTTTGCAAAGTATGCAAGTTTTGCCGTTAACTGTTAAAATACCCGGTGATAAAAGTACAGTAATACGCGTGGTTGCATAGTAGCACACGGTATTGATTATTGATGATTACGTTAGAAGTCACTCAGTTTTGTTCAATTATTGTCACAATAATTGCTGCATAGTATTTCACGTTATTGATTCAATTATTGTCACAATATTTTATATTATTAAATCAATAATTGAGACGACAAAGTTATTCATATTATTATTTACATTATTGATAATGTCTAGAAAGTTCTGTTGAGGAAAGGGGTTTGGTCATCTAATTGCGCTCCAATAAGGAGAAGTCCTTATCGAAAAGCCCCCTCTTTTCTGGGAATGATCTGGTTGTTAATATTGTGAGTTATAATATTAATGATAAATATTATTGAAAATATGTTTAGTGAAGCCAAGTGAATTGAGATAAATAGAGTGAATTTTTATGAAATATTTGTTGTAAGTTTGGCTTATTACATGGACCCCCATTTACCTATTTTTCAAAATCTTCGGTAGAAGTTATCTCCATTTTTCTTATATATATATATATATATATATATATATATATATATATATATATAGTTGTCTTGCCGTGAGGGCAAGGGAGTATATATATATTTTATAAATTTTGTTTTTTTATATAAAATAGAATATATTATATTTTATTTGCATAGTACTGCACAGTGTTGCATAGTACTGCATAGTGTGTGCATAGTGCATCTTAGTAAAATCAAAATTTTTAAAAGTTCTTCGCCGGTTGAGCGCCCGTGATTCCTACACTGATCACCCGTAATTTTTTAAATTCAAATAGTGCACTGCCATTCTCCTATAAATAGGATGCTTAGGTTAGAATTGAAAATCACACCAGAATCGGAGAAATTCTTCTTCTATAATATTGAACGTATTTCTTTTGAGTTTAAGGAAGCTTTGAGCGTAGAAAATAATATAAGTTTTCTTCAAGAATATCTCCGCCCTACCAGTCAGAAATACTCTCCTTTTAAGGTAAGGCTTGTTATTTTTGTTCAATATTTGTAAGAAATTCACTACTAGAAAATCAGCCTATAGCGACGGTCGCCGACCGTCGCTATAGGCCAAAAGACCGTTGCTAAAGGTTTTAGCGACGGTCGCCGACCGTCGCCATAGAACCCGTCGGTAAAGCCTATAGCGACGGTCTTTTGGCCTATAGCGACGGTCACCGACCCTAGCTATAGGTCATGGCAAAATCGTGTATTTGCTCTTTACTAACGGTCGCTGAGAGTTATTGCTACGGCCATGACCGTAGTTATAGATGTCTATAGCGACGCTCGGTGACCGTCGCTATAGGGATGTGTTTTATATAACACTATAGCTATGGTCGATGACCGTCGCTATAGCCTTTTTATATTTAAAAAAATAATAATTAATAATGCACATTTATTCAACAAACACAAATACAATATAAAATAAAATATAAAAAATATTACATACATCATTTAAAATCATTCACACTACAACATTACAATATAAGAAGAGATATTTTACAACATTACAATCATTAACAATACAATCTTTCATAATACAAATGTTCCATCAACCCTCCTTCATATTTCTTCTCAATATGACCACTGCCGTACTTTCAGTGCCACGTCCATACATAAAAGGAATTTTAACACAGTTTCTTAACCATATCATCCAGTTCTACAACCTCCCTTTGTAAATTGGTCTTGTCCACCTGTAGGAAACATAAAAGGAATTTTAACACAAGACCTTGATAGAAAATTAAGGAAATATTTGACTCACTAGAAGATGAAATAAAATCAAATATACAGATTAAGAAAAATAACAAGAAATGAACAGATTCAAACAAGTTAAGACCTTCAACATTTCATTTTGTGCAGTCAGCAACTGACCCCGCTCTTGTATTTTTTCAACAGTCATCTGAATGGCAAATAAATCCACTTCTCTTCTACTTAATTCTAAAATGCATCTACAAAAGCATAAATTCATAAAGACATAGATGATATATTATGAGATCCAAATGTTACAGGCATGTTGTCAGTCAATATATCGCATATCAGTTAATGATGTTCTAAATTGGATTCAATTCAACTAACAAATTTGAATCAGACCCGAACTTACAAGGGATTCATTTCCTTCCAAAATGATACGCAAACCTTTCTGATTCAATAGCAAACCGCCATCTTGAAATATTCCACTAGCAGTCCTGCAATTTAATAAAATTCATATTACGTATCTGCAAATATACCGATTGTAAACTAAAAGAAAATAGGGATTAGTTAACCAATTTAAAGGCAAGTTCGATAACAACTTCAATTGAAAGAGTAAGAAAAATAGCCAAAATAGATATGCACAAATTTGGGGGAAAGATAAGAGTGCTTACAAGAAACTAGTGATATTGTCTTCTTGTTCAGCTCTAAGGAATCAACTCGAGTAAACTTCTGATTTTCGACCATTTTGATTTGCAATACCTAAACATTCACCAATACCATACCCCCATCAGAATTTCCAGCATAATAAAAATAACAGGAAAGCAACAATATCAAATAAAACTAAACAATATCAAACTTCTGACCTTGACAATTTTTCAAAAACTAAAAAGAACACCATTACAAAAATGAGCTCAAAACACCCATAAGCAATGTTTGATCAATTTAAACAGTAAACAAGTAGGAAATTTACCAAAATTCACACAATCAATAAATGAGCTAAACCAAAAGAAATTGTTTTTCACGTAATTAACACATTACAGAGAAAATGCAACAACAATAATACCCAAAAAGCAAAACAAGCATACCCATAAAATTGAGCTCATAAACTAAGCAAGAAATAAAATTAATCCACAGCTCAATATATATTTCTTAGGTTAATACAAGAGAGATAATATTGGGAAGCATGGATGTCTAACTGATGAAGTTAACAATCCCACCCCAAAGCATTCCCCTCTTCTCAGTTTAATACAATGGACAGAGTTAACAATTGCAAGAGAGATTAATACAAAAGGTCAATACCTCAGACAAAGCACATGTAGCCTCGCCAAGGAATTGTTGTTCTTCAACCTGAAGCATCTGCATGAAATTTAACCTTTTTTATATTAATCATCAAAAAATAACTTGCAGGAAGCAGTAGACTCATATTCATAATGTATCCGGATCATATTTTGGAATGCAACCATTTAATAAAAACGGAAGAAGAAGTAGAAGAAACAAACAAACAACCAATGCCTCCCTTATTTACTGTAGTACAAAGGCCAAACCAAATTTAGAATTTTCAATTCATTCAAGTAATGTTTCATAGGTAAACTAAATTCTAGCGCAATTGGACTCCAAAAATATAGTATAACTACTCTGCATACAATTTTTTTTAGAGTAGTTGCAGTTGAGATCAACGGACACATGTATCTAAATACTGAAATCAAAACCTCGTGCCTACAAAATTTGGTGCACCGCATATCATGTTGGTTCGTGAACGCATTGAGAATTTGCTTCTAGGTGTAGGAACCTGGATGTATCCGTATAAGCATGATTTCAGCTTAAGCTAGGTTTTAGAAGTTTGAGCTACCATCATTTGGAGATTCGAACAGAAAAGGTTAAATACCTGCTCAAGTGCAACACAACATAATAATTTAACAGCATAAAATTGCCAAATTACACAAAAATAAACAAAATCCCAGGAACAAAGAATACTAATTTCTTATTAAAATTTAACAAAAAAATGGATTAGCTAGCATATAAAGTAACTCCTACAGTTCAAATCATCAACCCACCATTCAATTCAAATTCAGTGGAAAAAAAAGACAAACTAAATTTAGGCATTATCTACATACATAAAGATATTCACTTCTCGTCGAGCTTCTTGAGCTAATCGTCGATCTTAGCCCGCATCGAATCGAGAATCTTCTTCTCCAATTTTAACACGGAACTCGAGGCTAAGGTTTCGTACAATGGGGCCATATCTGCAACCAAAAATTGTAATTTCAAAAACCCTGAATTCAAAACTGGTGCAAATCAATAAATCAGAACAGACAATTGTGAAAATAATACCGTCAGCTACGATGGCCGCTAAGACTTCATCACGGAGGCTAACTTTCTCGATATCGTCAACATCGAGCTGAGTTAGCAGGAATAGCTTGTGGGCTAACACTAGATGTGCATGCTGTTTGCCATCTTCCCCGTCCATGGTTGCTTTCTCCCATAAAGTAGTTTTTCAAGTTTGGCTCTGGATTTGTTAGCTTGCAAGAAGGAGAAACAGAGCTAAACCTTGGTCTGGGTGGAGAAGATGTTGCAAGAGCACCATCTCGGCGTGGTCCTGGGTGGAGAGGAGGAAAATGATTCGGGGGGAAAGTGAAATAATTTGGGGGAAATGGGAGGGTTTTTTCTTGAAAAACCATCTATACTGACGGCCAGACGATGACCGTCGCTATATATACCCTATAGCGAGGGTTCCATCCCGACCGTCGCTATAGGTCGTCGCTATAGGTTAAATTTCTAGTAATAATATTTTCTTCCATTCTCTATAGTATGTAAGTAATATTATTTCGTTTCAGACTCCGAATTCAACACTCAATTTGTTAAGTATTGCTTCTATACTCCTTGAAATTAGTAGAATATCCTTGAAATTTGCGCTTCATCTAGTATCGTTTCACAAGGATATTTTTCTGAACATTCTTGTTAAAATTTAATCTTTTCATGTCAGGGTACTATTCATGGGGTACTATTCACCCGAAAAATTAATTTCTTTTCTGTCCAAATTATTTTTGATACATGAATATTATTCTTAAATTTACTCCACAAAAAAGTTGTCATGTTGACAATTTGGACATTTTTAAACTTTGGATAAATTAAAAATCTTTAATATTTATCCTTGATTTCGTTTGATTGATGCTTATATCATTGTCATCATCCTCATGCTTATATTGTGATAAAAGTCATCTTTGGTCCGTAGTGCATAGATGGACTTTTGATTGGTATGATTATGACTATGTATTGGTATAATCATGACCATTGGTGATAATACGAATATCCTTGGCCCGTAGTGCATGGATGATTCGTGGATGTGATAATAATGAATATCCTTGGCCCATAGTGCATGGATAATTCAGTGATGTGGATTATTTATTGAGCTAAGTCTCAGCGATAAAATTGATGATAAACTTTTAAATCATAGAAGATAGTAGATATCATGCTCTACTTGACTCTTCTAATAGATTTTTTGTTCCGCTGCAGTTAAACTTATTGTCTATTATATTCTATCAGTTTAACACTGATAAAGGCTAACGATGATTTATTCTGCATTATCTTAGTCATAATATTCTTTACTGGGCTAGTTGAGCTCACCTTTTGCTTTCATTGTTCTCTTCAGAAAATAAGAATATAGCTGGGACTAGTCGAGGAATAGAGTGACGATCCAGATGGTTGCTTTAGTAGTCCTCACTATTCTGTGAAATAGTGTAATAATAATTGTAATGAGGACTTCATTTGAGTTTGAATATTGTCTAGAAGATAATATTCGTGTTAAAACTCTCAGCTTATATTACACGACAGTTGTATAATTAAGTTTGTATTTGTATTTGTATTTGTATTTTGTACCATGTATTTGGCGACTCAGAATGGGTGATGTATACCTATTTTGGGGGCATCATAGATGATCTGAGAGAGGAGTCTGCCAAGCGAGCCAGAGCTGAAGATGCTTACGAGGAGGCTTCCTAGCGTGCAGATGTAGTCAAGGAAGAGGTGCATGCAAAGAAGGCCAAGATGGGGGAGATGGATTGCGTATTCTACACGTCGATGAACAGAGCTCAGGATCGAGTTATGTACGATCCAGTCCAATTTGAGGACTTACCTTGGTACACGCTAGATCATAGGACCATGTTCCGTATCATGGAAGAAGAATGCAGAGAAGTTGTTCAACGTCTTAATAGGTCGTGATAGGAACAATATAAGTTATGTGAATATCTATGGTAGTTAATGATGTAAATTCCTATGTGAATATAAGCAATGGAATATGATGATTTAATCCTGAAGATTCTTTATATCGGGATAGTTGATATAAATAGCAGTGATGCTATCTTTCTATGTCTTAAAAGTTATTACTGAATAAAATATCAATGTTTATTCAAGATGTTATGTGTTAAGTGTAATAACCCGATATTTTCTATATAAATAAATAAGAAATTTTGCATATAAATTTTTTTTTATTTTAAAGGTGGGAATATGAGTCAGGTAATGTGTATGTATATAAGGGATAAATAAAAAATTTATTTATTTCCTGAATAATTACAAATAAATTTTTAAAGATTTATTAATCATTACAAACTATATTTTTATAGTAATTAATTTTATAGTAGAAATGATTTTAGTAATTATTTTCCATGAAAATAAATTTATATATTATTTAAATAATATATGAAATAATTATTAGTATTATTATAATAACTATTTTATTATGTGAATTTATTTAGATTAGTTAAGTAAATTATTTTGAACTTAATTAATAATATTATATATGAAAAATAAATCAGATATAGAATCCAAATCCTAATTTTGAATTTTGATCAAGGAAAGAGAAAATTAATATAATAATAATTATATTTCAGTGATATAGATATGTACTATGTGTATGTATTGATAATGGTTGGTCAATTATGGTGCAGATTTAGAAAACTTTAATATTAAGTTATTTAACCCTAATTTGAAACCCAAATTAGAGTACAATGTTGTTTTGTAATTGTGTTATGTGATTAATGTTAATTATTATAGAGTTCATTAGGTAAACCCTAATTAAAATTAGAAACCCTAATTTTTAAAAGTTAGAAACCCTAATTAGCTAATTAAGAAATCCTAATTTGCTAAATAAGAACCCTAATCGCTAAATGGTAAAGTTTAATGCTAATTAGTGGATTTTAAACTCTAATGTTCCTATATAATGTAATTAGAAACCTAATCTAATTAAGAAAACCCTAATTACAAATTTTAAGAAACTAAATTTTTCATAAACCCTAAATAGAAATCCTACAATTTTTATGCTAAACCTTATGGTTAAACCCTAAGGGTTTGCCATGTTATATGTTTGCCATTAAAATCACAAGCATATTGACCATTTTGCCCTTCTTGGATTTTTATTAGGTTGCTTGTGAAAATTGCCAACACTTTAGTTGTTTACCAACTTTAACCAACCCATGTGACCAAAATCTTCAGCAAATCAAGCAACATCAGCCAATTCATGCATCTAATGTAAGACCCCGAATTTTATAAAATAAAAGTATTCAATTTTTCTATTCAGTAAATGGTTAAATTGATAAATGTTAAAGTTAAGGGTGATATATAAATTTTTTTCAAAATACACAAGTGGTTATAAAATAATCATTGTTGTCGGGGAATATTCGTTTGGTCGTGGAATATTCTTTTTGTCGGAGAATATTCGTACGACGGCGCAGCTATTTGTGGGCCCCATAACGAATAACTGTCGGGTGAAGAAAAACGACAAATTTGAGTTTTTACAAATAACGGCGTAGTTGTTATCGTTAATACTGTTGAAATACCCGGTGGTTAAAATACAGTAATACGCGTTATTGCACAGTAGCACACGGTATTGCACAGTATTTTTGAAATTATTGATTCTTACGTAAGAAGGCACTACTCAATAATTGTTACAGTAATTACTGTTCAATATTTTATTTTATTGATTCAATAATTGCTGCGTTGATATTTTATATTATTGTTGTTTCAATAATTGTTGCTGCACAGTATTTTCTATTATCAGATCAATAATTCATATTATTTGAATAATATTATTAGATAACATTATTGTCAATGTCTAGAAAGTTCTATCTAAGGAGAGGTTTGGTCATCTAATTGCGCGCCAGTAAGGAGAAATTCTTATTGGAAAGCCCCCTCTTTCCTGGGAACGGCCTGGTTGTCATAAATGTGATTCTGTAATATTATTTGTGAATAATTAATTATTGATTCATATGATAAGGAAATATTTATTTTATGTGGATATAAATGAGGGATATATTTTTGTGGTTAAAAATAAAGGAGTTAATGTTGAGGTGTTTTATCTGTATTTTTGTCGAAACGGAGGTATTGAAAATCAAATTAGGGTTTTTGAGATATTTTGCGGGGGTTATAATTTTTAATCCGACCGTTGGATCGTGGTAATTTTTGGATATGTTATACATATATAAGTTGAGTATATGTCCACAAATTTTGAACCGTTAAAAATGAACGTATGATTTGTTATGAATTTTACGAGATGACTGGTTTAGAAATTGTTGAATTTTCGGAGTTTATCATTTTGGTAGAAAATTCTAGAATTGGTGGGCCCCACTTGTGGTTGGTGAAGAAATGTGCTGAATTATATTTCAAATATGGTGGGTGGGAATAGTAGCAGGTAAAGCCATCAGGTTGCAGGTCAAACCTACCAAAATTTTCCTATAAATAGAGGGCTGAGTTAGAATTGAAAATCACACCAGAAACATAAGTTTTCTCTCTTTCTCTCTCTATATTATGAAGAATATTTTGTGAGTTTTTAGATACTTGGTGAGTTTCTATTCATCAGTTCAAGTTTCCTTCAGCATCATATCCGATATCCAGTCAGAAGTACTGCTCTTTTGAGGTAGGGGATAGTAATGGATTTTAAGGGTTGTTATGATTTTCAGTTTCGTAATTTTTCTGATCTTCAAAAATTATGGAAAAATTTGAAATGATATTTTGATGAGTTTTATTGATTGTGTCCAAAAATAGTGATTTTTGGATGTATAGATTAAGAGTTATGAATTTTACGGGAAAAGACTATTTTAAAAGTAATCGCTTATAATTCCTTGTGGTTAGCTCCAAAATTGATGAAATTTTTATTGGGAGTACATGTATATGATAGAAGTATACTCTGTAAATTTCAGAATTTTTGGACAAAAGTATAATTTTTGATAAATGTCTAAATATTCGGCTATTTTGGCCATATGAAAAATAGTAAATGACTTTTAAAAATTCTGAGAAAAATATATGTTCACTATGGGACTATATTATGCTAAATCCCAGAAAAGAAATATTTTTGGAACTGATTTGATATTTTTCATGAAAATGGTCTAGTTATGAGTAAATGAATTAAATATGTTTTGTGAAGAAAGAAAATTAGAAAATAGGATTTTATGGCTTGAGAATCCTATATGAGGTATATGCAGATTTTTGATGAGGGTTTTGGTTATTGATGATGAAATTGTAAGAGTTGGCATTTTATGATGATTAAATACATTAATTAGTAAAGTGTAAACAATTAAAATAAATTGTTTATAAATTTAAGTAATGTTATTCTTTCAATATCATTATACCGAAATATTGGTATGGATTTTATTGTGGAATTTCTATCTTTTGTGTCGGGATTACTATTCATGAGTTACTATTCACGATTTACTATTCATGAGTTACGAATATTACTCTTGAGATTAAAACTATATGTTGATCATATTATTTTTATCATCATATATAACATTTTTATAACCCTGATGTTGAAATTCTCTTTCACTGGAGTGTAAAGATGGGTAGATTATTGGTATGATCATGACTAGGGTTCTCTTTGGCCTGTAGTGCAAAGTTGAATTGTGACTGGTATGATCATGACCATTGAATTTATAATTGAATATCTTAAGCTTAAGTGCAAAGGTGAATTGATCAACATGGTTATAATTATTGTTTATATAAATTCTGAAATGATTATATATTTCTTTGAGATATGAATATATTTGGCCTGTAGTGCAAATATGAATTGTTGATGAATATCTTTGGCATGTAGTGCAAAGATGGCCTGTTGATGAATATCTTTGGCCTGTAGTGCAAAGATGAACTGTTGTTGAATATCTTTGGCCCGTAGTGCAAAGATGGTTTGTTGATGAATATCTTTGGCCCGTAGTGCAAAGATGGATTTGTTAGTATGATTATAAACAGGAACTGTGATTTGGTATAACCATGATCTTTGTTGTTTCAGGTAAAGACAGGTGATGAAAATATTCTTCGTCCTGGGTGCGAAAAAAAATTTATAGTCACAATTATGATTATGAGTTATTCATATGATTGTGGAAAGGAACTGTTGAGTGATGTTACATGGATAAAATATTGTTGGTGGATTTTTAACATGGAGAAGATAATAGACTTTATAGTCTATTTGACTCTTCTAATGGATTGCATGTTCCGCTGCAACTATGGTTGAAATTTTTTATCATCTACCATATGTTCTAAATCTCTGATTTATTATTGATGAAGACTATTGATAATTTATTTATCTTTAGTCATGATATTCTTTACTGAGCTAGTTGTGCTCACCCTTTTGCTTCACAATTCCTTTCAGGTAATAAGAGTGTAGCTGGGTCGAGCGAGGGTAACGGGGAAATAGAACGGTGGTCTCTAGCTGTGGATGTTCTCCCGAAGCAGTATAGAAAAGTTCATTTAGTAGTTATATTTGGTGAATCCAATAGGGTAAGGTGTACCCAACGTTGGAAGGGTGGTTTGCCACTATCATATAAGATGTCTAACGACATACAACCTCGTGTCATCATAGGACAGGGTTGTGCTCATCCACTTGCTGAGTATATCTATGGGCACTACCTATATAATCTTGGTGTTTGTTTGAAGTATAATTCTCAATTAGAGACAGTGGAGATAATGATAAGTCAAGAGAAGACTCACCATTGGGAAGAATATGATAGTAATCTTCTCGTTTTTCTTTGGGGTCTATTGGGTCAACCAAGGATAATTCTGTGGCCATATGATATCTATCATAATCTAGATGCGTGGCCTCCCATGTACGAAGGTTTCCTTGAGCACTTCCCAAATATTCTAATTTCTAAAACAGTTTTTGACTATACCTTTATGTAAGGTGTTATTGTGAGGTGATGTCCACGGTTGGAACATGAGTCACATTTGGTATATATTTGTATCCAAACTCACAGCATATGTGTTGTTGTATTTTGCACGACAATTGTTGTAATAAAGTTGTAGTTGTTTTCTGTACCATGTATTTGACGACTCAGAATGGGTTGGATGGAATGGACCTATTTTGGGGTCGTTACATCTAAGATTTATATATATATAGGATTGGAGAGAGAAAGTGTCACAATTAAGCTCATTTTTGCACAAACACTTAACCAAGTCTCTCTCTCTCAAAACCTACGAAATTTATATGTATTTCAGTCCTAAAACAAAGCCCTACTATCATCTATAACAAAATCAGAAGCTCAGAATCAGAATTGTTCAAAGTGAGGTATAAAGCTAACCCTAGAATCTGATCTTGGTAGATGTGTTAGATGTTAGTTTTTTGTATTAAACATGTTGAATATAGTGTTATTAGTTGATCTGGGTTGGTATCTTGTAGATCCATAACATGTAAGTACTCGAAATTAAGGTTTTTTAAAATCTGGAAAAAAAATTATTTTATTGTCTGACAACCATATGTCAGTGGTCGTAGATCGTTGTCTGTTAATGTTTTGTGTTGTTTTAAGCTTTGTATTTGTAGTATGCCATGAGTACTTTGAACTGGAACAGGAATCATAACTATTGGATGTCCAGATTGTGAATTATAATCGGTCAAAACCCGTTGACCGGGTATGACCAGACGAATTCTGGGTAACCCAGAAAGCATTTTCCAGCGTCTGACAAGCTTTTGTAACGTCTAGATCTGTCAGGTTTTAGGTGTTTTGATTATGTGTTTGTATCCAGTTTGTAGCCTGTAATGTGGACTTTAGATCCATGGTTTTAGATATTTCAAACCGTCAACGTATCAAATGGAGCGGCTGGTCAAACTAGCCTACTCGAACTAAATGTCTGTTTTCTGGAATTTCTAGAAAAGGGTATGAACAACTTTCTGACCATGTTTGATCGAACTGTATATTGTGATTCTGTTGTTGTTGGACCGATCTGTTGCTTTAGTAATGTTCTTTGATATATGGACTACAAATTTGAACCATTAAACAACATGAATCATGACCAGAACACTATAATAATCTAGCCACAATAAGGCACCACGAACTGCCTGGGTTTCTGGAAATCCCAGGAACACTCTGACAGTGTCTTTAGAAGCTCAGATCTCTTTGTTTGTTTGTTGTATGACCAAGATGCTGGTTGTATATTGTAGTATTACATTTCTACTACACGATCAGAGTTTATGTTAACCTAAATCATTTCTAGACTGGGAATCATAAGCGGTCAAAGTTAACCCCTTGCTTAGCCGGCTGTCAGTGTTCTTGAGCTCAAGAACACCAACAGCGACAAAAAGTGTCGCTATAACTTATAGCGACGGTTTTGCTAATTTTATTTTCTGAATTTTTGAAAAATAATTAAAAATAGAAAATAAATTATAAAAATTACCAAAAATAGTTTTAAAAATTATTTTAAATTATGAAAATAACTTTTGACAAATTGGGATATTTTTCATTAATATTTATAATTGTTTAGATATTAATGATATTTAATTTATTTAATTAGTGTATTAACTAAATTAGAGAAAAATAATTTTTATATTATAAAAATTATTTTAAATAAGAATAAAGTGTTTAAAAATATTTTGAATTATAAAATGTAATTTTCAATATTTTGGAGAATTCTCATGAATAAATTAATATTAATGTTATTAAATTTATTTAATAATTATATTAAATAGATTAATTTAAAAATGATTTTAATATTAGAAAAATCATTTTAAATGAAAATAAAGAGTTTAAAAATATTTTAAGTAATAAAATATAACTTTAAATATTTAAAGTTAAATTTCATTAATTATTTAATATTAATGATATAGAATTGTTTAATAATTATATTAAATAAATTAATTTAAAAAAAAATTAATATTAGAAAAATCATTTTAAATAAAAATAAAGTGTTTAAAGATATTTTAAGTTATAAAATATAACTTTTAATATTTAAAGGATAATTTCATTAAGAATTTAATATTAATGACATTAATTTAATATTAATGATATTAAGTTTATTTAATAATTATATTAAATAAATAGTTTAAAAATAGTTTTATTAAATTAAAGATCATTTAAAAAGGATATAAATGAATTAAAAATATTTTAAGTTATAATTAATGACTTTTAATATTTCGATAAATAGTGCATTACTATTTAAGTATTAATGGTAATTATTTTAAAATAATTTTAAATATTTTAAAAATCATTTAAGAGTAATATTAGTACCGTAAACATATTTTGAATTATTATAAATAACTTTAATATTTTGGCAATGGTTTCATTAATAGTTTAATATTAATTAAATATTAATGATAATAGAATTATTTAATATTTAAATTATTTAATAATGATTCCGGTGTTTGAAAAATCATGATAAGTTATAATAATTATTTAAAAATTATTATAAGTCATTTAAAAATAATATGACTAATATTTACAATTATTAAACTACAGGATAGAGTCTTAGACTCCATAATTACCCGATAAAGTCGTCGGTATACTGACATGTTTCAAAAATTGATCTGGACTTATATAATGTGTCTGTATATGTGTTTGTTTATGATCCAATGACTATGAAACATATGTGACAATGTGGTTAGGTAATGTGTTAACTGCAATAAGCAGTATTATGCGTTATGATATGTTATTCTAATCGATAGAATAATCTTATTAATGATAGGTTGCTATATAAAAGATAAAACTAAGTTGCGTATTGTAAGCAGAACACCAGGCAAGTATCCTACCTTTGCATTTATTTTATGTAATAGACATAAGTAAGAAAGTTTTAGAATTATATTATTATTATTGTGCCAGAATAATAACCATATTGTTATCGATTATGTATCTGATTATTATTTATTAGTACAGTATTATTGTATAATTTAGATACTTATTATGTTCGTCAATTTTTAAATATGGTTATACAAGTGTCCTCACTTTGATAATTATTGTATTTAATCACATGTTGATACATACTTATTAATTTCTATTATGTATACCTTAATTAAAAGTCGTCTAAGCTATTTAACCTAGCTAGACATAGATTTAGAAATATCGTTGAATATGATAAAACTTTATTGTATCCAATCAAATTGCTTTAGTTCGGATTCCCTACTAAGTATGAACATCCCGAATATGGGAAAACTTTTATACGCCTAAGGAGGAAAAGATGAACGATAATATCGTTCTTGCATGTAGTATTGATCAATACAGGGCACATTGGGATGATCACCCTCGTGCCCGTAAGTTATGACGGTTTGCGGATGAAGTTCTGCTAAACCTTATCGAAAATTGAAAACAAAGTTCATAGTCTGTCGACTACTCTCTATATATAGTCAGTACGTAGTTTCAAAAATTTGATATAGAATTGTTATGTTATTATTATTGGTTCAGTTTACTTCACAACTGTTGATTCGTTGTAGAAGTGTCATACAAAGAAAATATTTAATCATTTTAGCTAATATTTATAATTGCTATTACTTGTTGGCCACTCAAATGCTCATCCTTGCTTAATTTAAATGTTTCAGCTAAGTGTGAACAACCAGAAGGTTCGGCCAAGAACAAGGAGAAAAGGAAAGCAAACAAAATAAGTGTTATGGTATTCTATGTAATAGTATGACTTTATTAAGACAATGATATGTATTATCTATCATATAATGTAATGTAGTAAAGGATGCGTACTTGGGATTAGACTCTGATATATGTAAGTTAAGTTTGATATTTATATTATTGTTATTATTATTAGTATTATTTCGCTTATAGAAATGGTATCGTAAAGCACCAAGTTCGGGTTTTAAGTACCTGAATTTGGGGGCGTTACATTAACTGATAATCTTAAAATGTATAAGTTAAGTCTTAAATATTTAAGAGATTTAGAAATGATCTAATAAACGTATATCTTAAACAGAAAATGTCGCCAAGAAAACTCCCAGCAAGTCAACAAGCTCAAGAAGTATCCACGAACATCATTAACAACAACAACGACAATGTCAATGCCAATCTTGTTCAGCAGTTGGTAACTTTGTTAGCTGGAGCACTTGCGAATCAGTTACAAGCTCAAACTACCTCATTTAAGGATTTTAAGGCGGTAGGACCGCTAGAGTTTAGGGGACCCATGAATCCGATCGAAGCTCAAACCTGGGTTATGTAAATGGAGAAGGTATTTGACGTTGCAAGGGTCAACAATGATCAGAAAATTGCCTTTGCAACATTTATGCTGAAATCAGAGGCCAGCTATTGGTGGCAGGCGAATAAGGTTAGAGAAAAATAAGGTGTGGTCATATGGGATAGATTCAAGGAGATGTTCTTTGAGATGTATTTCCCAACGAGCTCTCAGAACCAGATGGAGGTTTAGTTTCTGGAGTTGAAGCAGGGTAGCATGACGGTGCCAGAATATGCTGCAAAGTTCAACGAGTTGGCTAGGTTCGCAACTTATCAGGTGAATACAGATGAGAGGAAAGCTAGGAGGTTTGAAAAAAGGTTGAAACTATAGTTATAATGGAAGGTGTCAATGTTCTAATTGAAACCATAGTTATAATGCAAGCGATGCCCTGACCAGGTATAATCAGGAACAGAAGAAGAAGAAAAATGAAGGAGAGAACAACAAGGCTAGTGGTAGCATTAGTAGTGGCAGTCATAGCCAGAAGAGGAAGTGGAATGATAATGTCTACTGGAAATTAGCAAGGGAGTCAGAAGAAAAAGGTGGAGGCTTGTCCTACCTGTGGAAAGAATCACCTGGGGTTATGCATGAAGGGGAAGAGGGTTTGCTATAATTGTGATAAGGAAGGTCACATAGCGCCAAATTGCCCTAACCCTAAAAAGGGGGCTTGTTTTACTTGTGGGTCGAGGGATCATCTGGCTAGAGACTGTCCAAAGAAGGTAGCAGGAGGGGTAGGAGCAAGTGGAAATAAAGGAAACAACAGTGGTTGCACTCTGACTATCACTGGGCTGACGCCGCCAAGACGACCCACCGCTAGGACTTTTAACATAACCGTGCAAGATGCTGTGCAGTTTTGAGATGTGGTGTCAGGTATCATTCCGATCAATAATATTAATCCTTACGTATTATTTTATTTGGTTGCTACATGTTCGTTTATATCCAACAATTTTGCTAAGAATTTAAATTTGCCTAGAGAGGAATTAGAATACCCTTTGAACATAGAAATTGTGAATAGGGAAGTAATTCCTATGAGATTTGTACACAAGAACTGTAGGGTGGACATTAAGGGCCACAAAATGATGGTAGATCTAATCCCAATTAAACTTGGGGAATTTGACGTCATTTTGGAATTGGATTGGATATTCAATTATGGGGCTATAATTGATTGTCAAAGGAAGTGTGTAAACCTTATAACTCCATCAAATGTCATATTTTATGGTAGCAAGTCGCTTAGATAAGCGAGTTGTCTGACGACGATGCAAGCCAGGAAGTTATCGAGACAAGGTTATGTAGGATATTTAGCCTACATAGCCAATGCTCGAAAGGAGAATCCGAAATTAGAGGAGATACCCGTCGTTAGAGACTTTGGAGATGTATTTCTGGATGACTTACCAGGACTTCCACTAGATAGGGAAGTAGAATTCGTGATCGATTTGGTACCAGGAACTGATATCAAAGGTCCCGTACCGTATGGCTCTGGTGGAGATGAAGGAGTTGATGGTGCAACTGCAAGAACTTTTAGACAAGAATTATATCCAACCGAGCGTGTCACCGTGGGGAGCACCGGTATTGTTTGTTAAGAAGAAAGATGGGTCGATGCGACTTTGCATTGATTATAAAGAATTAAACAAGGTCATATTTAAGAATAAGTATCCATTACCAAGGATTGACGACTTGTTTGATCAGTTGAAAGGAGCTAGGTATTTATCGAAGATAAATTTGAGAAGTGGGTTCCATCAGTTAAAAGTGAGTAAGGAGAATGTATCGAAGATAGCATTCAGGACTCGTTATGGTTGTTGCGAGTTCTTGGTGATGTCATTTGGTCTAACGAATGCTCCTGCAGCGTTTATGGACCTAATGAAAAGGGTGTTTAAACCGTTTTTGGATAAATTTGTGGTGGTGTTCATCGACGATATTTTGGTATATTCCAAAATCAAGGAGGAGCATGTGGAACATTTGAAGGTGACATTAGAGGCATTAAGAAAAAAGAAGTTGTACACCAAGTTTTCAAAATGTGAATTCTGGATAGAACAGGTACAATTTCTTGGGCATGTGATTGACAAGGACGAGATTTCAGTAGATCCATTAAAAGTTGAAACTGTGATGAACTAGGATCAGCCAAAGACACTGTCAGAAGTAAGGAGTTTTCTAGGACTGGCAGGTTATTACAAAAGATTAATTTAAAAATTTTCTAAAATCGCGACTCCGTTGACGAATTTTACTAGGAAATAGGTGAAGTTCGTCTAGACGGAAAAATGTGAAAGTTTCCAAGAGTTGAAGAAGAGATTAAGTTCGGCACCAATGTTGTCTCTCCCTGATAGCACTGGAAATTTTGTGGTTTATAGTGATGCATCGCATAAAGGATTAGGCTGTGTGCTCATGCAGAACGACAAGGTCATTCCGTATGCATCACACTAACTGAAGAATTATAAGAAGGGCTTTCCGACCTATGATTTGGAACTCGCTGCAGTGGTGTTTGCTTTGAAGATATGGAGGCATTATCTCTATGGGGAGAAGTGTGAAATATATACCGACCATAAGAGTCTGAAATATATTTTTACATAGAAGGATTTGAACATGCGTTAGAGGAGATGGTTAGAGTTAATAAAGGATTATGATTGTGAGATTTTATACCATCTGGGTAAAGCAAATGTTGTTTCCGACACCTTAAGCAGGAAGGGTAGAGAGAAACTGTTTATGTTAACTACCCAGGAAGAGCTAATCTCAGCAATGGTGAAGCTGGAGTTGGAGGTGAAATATCCTAAGGAGTCGAACGAAAAATTGTTTCAATTGGGAACCGGTCCAACCTTTGTGGATAAGGTTAAAAAAGCACAACTTCATGATGAGGAATGTAAGAAAACAAGGAAAAGAATATCTGAAAGTGATGAAGGAAAAATCAAGATTGATAACAAAGGAATGTTGAGATTCGAGGGAAGGATTTGGATTCTGCCAGTACAAGAGATCAAAGAGGACATTTTGGATGAGGCTCATAGCTCAAGGTATTCGATTCACCTGGAGAGTACGAAGATGTACTAAGATCTATGATAGCAGTTTTGGTGGCCGAATATGAAGAGGGACGTTACCGAATGTCTGGCCAAGTGTCTGACATATCAGAGGATTAAATCAGACCATCAAAGGTCGAGTGGATTGTTACAACCATTAGAAATCCAAGAATGGAAGTGGGAACATATCACGATGGATTTTATGGTCAGACTTCCAACGACTCAGAAAGGTTTCGACGTAGTTTGGGTTATTGTGGACCGCCTAACGAAATTAACACAATTCTTACCAATCAAGATAAGAGTCAACCTAGATCAGTTAGTGAAATTGTATGTGAGGGAAATTATTTCAAGGCACGGTGTTCTAGTGTCTGTCATTTCTGATCGAGATCTGAGTTTCACGTCAGACTTCTAGAAGCGACTATAGGAATGCATGGGAACACAAGTGAGAATGAGCACGACATACCATCCCCAAACATATGGACAGAGCGAGAGAATAATACAGACATTAGAGGATATGATAAAAGCTTGTATAATGGATTTCAAAGGAAATTGGGACGATCATCTACCGTTGGTGGAGTTCGCTTACAATAACAGTTACCGCGCAAGTATTGGCATGCCGCCTTATGAAGTGTTGTATGACAGAAAGTACAGAACCCTATTATACTGGGATGAAGTTGGTGAACGTCAACTACTAGGGCCAGAATTGGTACAACAGACCGCCAAGATTGTCAAGATGATCAGGACAAGACTAATAGCTGCTCAGGACATGTAGAAGAAATATGTTGATCAACACCGACAGAATCGAGAATGTGAATTTGGTAGCTACGTTTTCTTGAAAGTGTCTCCTTGGAAGGGAAAGATCCGATTGGGTAAGAAGGTAGAATTGAGCCCGAGGTTCATTGGATCCTTTAAAGTATTGAGGAGAATTGGTGAAGTCGCATATGAGGTAGCCTTACCTCCGGCCTTAGGACATATCCATAATATTTTCCATGTTTTTGTGTTACGATCGTATAAGCCTGATTACAAGCACGTTATAGAATACGAACCCCTGTAATTTGAGAAAGATTTGTCTTGTGAAGAGGTTCCTGTTCAAATAGTCGACAGGAAAGAGTAAATACTTATAAATAAAGTAATACCTTCTGTTAAGGTAATCTGGAGGAACCACAATGCTGAAGATGCAACGTGGGAACTCAAAGAACAAATGATGAAAAATTATCCTCATTTATTTGCTTAATCTATGTGTAGTGATTCTGGGGACATAATCTTTGTAAGGGGGGAGAATGTAACAGGACAAATTAAGTGAATCGTGATTCTGGGGACAGAATCCTTTTAAGGGGGAAAACATGTGACGAACGAGACTTTTGTAATTAATTTCTATATATTTATTGAATTAAATAAATATTTTATTAATTTATTTATTGAGTTAAATAAATATTTGATGGAATTGTGGTAGATTAATTTAATTAAATGTGTTACATTGATTAAATTAATATGGAATAATTTTTATAGTTCAATGTGTAAATTTAATTGGGATAATTAAATTAAATGAGTTAATAAATAATTTTAACGTTGTCCTAGTTAATTAAATAATTAATTAGAGATTTATTGATTTGTTATAAATAATAAATGAGAATATAAATTATGTGTTATATTTAATAAATGAGAATTTTAATTATGTGATGAAGTGATTTAATTAATGGGTAATATTGTCTTTAATTTAATTGAATTTAAATAATATTATTTGATTGATTAAAGTGTGACAAATAAACAATATAATAAACAAGTTAATTAAAATAATAGAAAAACGAGTTAATTTGGAACAAACCAAACAAAGCCTTGGGAACATGGGTAACTGCTGAGCCTTAATGCGCACAACTGATACCCACGTATATCAGTTATACGCATTATATCAGTCTTGTGTCTTTTACGCTTTTCATTTTTCTTTGGCTAAGTTTGAGAATACAAAGAGAAAAGAGAGAGTTTGAGAGAATTGGCTTTGAGGAAGCAGGTTTGGAGAATCATAGGAGGGCTTCCTACCATTTAAACAAGAATCAAAGGGTGAGAATCCAGGTTCCAAACTCTATTCATTATGCTCTTAAGTTTTCCCATCAAAATATATGTTTAGTTTTCTGTAATTGAATTCTCTTGAGTAATTGCAGAAAACTTGTTCATAAATTGTTAATATGCATGAATAATCTAATATGCGATGTTTATAAACAATTTTTGGGTGAATTAATCCATGAAATTTGGTTAAAAAGAGAGTTTTGAGTTTATAGTGACATATATATGATTTTGAAGTCAAAATCTGAGTTTTGGTTGACGATTTGTTAGATTAATGGATGTTTATGTTGTTAGATAGATATAATCTGTTATATGTGGATTGAAAATGATTTTTGGTATGAATTGATTCATGAAATCATGTTTTATGAAAGAAGTTTGAGTTTTGTTATAAAAAGTACAAAAAGGCTGATTCTTGTCACGCCCCGAAATCCGGTCTATCCTCACACCCAAATTCCATGCGCCACGAGTACATCTTCTTCCAAACATACATCATTATATAGTGAAATATAACAACATACATTCTCAAATCCCAGGTTCTATTACCTTATAACCTCGTTCATTACAAATAATGATAATACATTATTCTTTACATCTTACAAGAGTTACTTTCGTCCGCCACCAAGGATACATAACAGTTCATTAAGCTAGTCTATAGTTTAATTAAACTATTCTACATTACAAGTCTTCACTTGATCTTCACGCTCATTCATATATTGAATGGCACTTCATCTGGACACCGATCAACTTGATTTTTACGGGATCCTTAAGTTCTTCTAACATCGTTCGCTAAAAATATTTTTCATTTAAAGCAAGTGTGAGCATTCAGTTACCCAACAAGTCATAGCAATTGAATGAACAACTTCAAGAATTTAAATATTCTTTTAAGATTTCAATAACTGAACAAAGGTTATGAAGCAGCTTGAATAATAGGAATAATCTCGATTCCTATCATTTTAAAACATTAGTCACATTCACTTTGAAATACTCTCATTCTTCTACCTTTTCCATATATATCATGTCTGGCTAGAATCATTAGAACATACTTAACAATAACAGTTCATGTATAAACAGAACATACTTATATAGAATAATTCAATCACAGAACAGCTCATCTCATAGAAACACCGAAGTGTTCAAATTGTGGCACAAGGCCTCATACATACTACCACCTTGTACAAATATCACACATTTTCACATAGACAAGACTTCTCAAGTTCAACATCTGAGAAGTTTAAGAAACTAGCATTCATGTAAAATATGAATGAAGTTAGGAAATTTGACTTACACACAGCTACAGCTTATGCTGAACTGCTCATTCCAATCCCTATATAACACATAAGAAAAAAGTACATACACCAATTAGTCATATATTTGATGTAGGCATTGGTTTAATTAACTTGACTTCTTAGGGTTCGCGTTCTTACAATCTAAGTTTACGCGACCTACTTTCTTTACCTATTTACAGCTTCATGACATACGGAGATGTCTTACTCATACGATCATCATCTTTGATGATTTACATTCTTATTGTTAGGTTTGTAATATTCATGAACACAATCAAATTGCACAAAATAAGCGAAAACGTGAGAAATCAGAGTTTTAAAATTTTACAAACCATATATCAGTATCATCCTTTATGCACAATTATTAATTAAACGAAAAGATAAAGAACAAGAATCATATCCTTGAAGATTCGAGCTTCCTCAGGTACAAGTTCACCTCTAAATCCTTTCGCATTTAACTTAAATCCACCGACTTTTGTTCTTTCCTTTGATCAACGTTAGCCACCCAAGTGTTTGGCCTCTAGAGGTGATCCATCAAGGAAGAAGAAAGATTCAAGAAGATGGGTATTTGACAAAACCCTAGTTTTTCTATCTCTCATAGAAAAATGTGCACTCTCCCAACTATTGGAATTATGTATTCACGTATGTTGTGAAAGTGTCAACCACCCTCAACCATAATATGACTCATCTTATTTATAGATGTGGGCAACTTGTTAGGTTTGTAATATTCATGAACGCAATAAAATTGCACAAAATAAGCGAAAGCATGGAAAATTAGAGTTTTAAAATTTTACAAACTATATACCCGGATCATCCTTTATGTATATTTATTAATTAAACGAAAAGATAAAGAATAAGAATCATACCCTTGAAGATTCGAGCTTCCTCATATATAAGTTCACCTCCAATCCTTTTCGCATTCAACTTGAATCTACCGGGTTTGGTTCCTTCCTTTGATCAACGTCAGCCACCCAAGAGTTTGGCCTCTAGAGGTGATCCACCAAGGAAGAAGAAAAATTCAAGAAGATGGGTGTTTGGCAAAACCCTAGTTTTTCTATCTCTCATAGAAAAAGAGCGTACTCTCCAACAATTAGAATCGTCTATTGTGAAAAAATTAACAACCATACCACCCATAATAAGACTCCTCTTATTTATAGATGTAGGCAACCCTCCTTAACAATTAATGAATTGAATTTAATTTTAATTAATTAAATTCTTTTAATTAATTAGGCTCCTAATCTTATTAGGAATAATTAATTAAACTTTTTTAATTAATAAGTCTCCTAATCTTATTAGGATATATGAGAGTACTTTTATTAATTAATTCCCAAAATCCTTTAGGAATTAAATAATAATAATAGTAATAATAATAATAATAAGACTCCTCTTATTAATTTATATTTAATATTTTCAAAATATTAAATAATAAATATTAAGTTATTTAATTTATTCTATCACCATAGATTAAATTAAATATACTTAACTTATTATTACGATTATGCCATTTGCTTCTTAAATAATTATTCTTCCTTTTATGGTGTGACCTTTTAGGTTCTCCATATTAAACCGGATGTGAATAAATCAATTAGAACAATTCTAATCTTATTTAAATAAATAAATTAAAATATTAATTTATTTAAATAAATAATATTTATTCTACAATAATGATAAGTCTCCCTAGCTATTAACGACTTTCCAGATAATATAGATTTCAACATTAATCATAAAAGAACCTTTGAGTAAATAGTTATCGTACAATTCAATCCTTCCACCATACAATGTCCCAATTAAATATAAGACATAGAATTACTGTCAAGTCTTATTTTATTTAATTATATGTATTTCGACTCTTAAATGCACAACTCCAAATAATGCAAATTAGAAAATTCATTTCTAATTTCATTCTGCCTTGGCCAAGGACTACTGGGTTATCATTTATCGAATCACATAGGACATTTCTCTTCTTTTACTAGAAGCGGTAGATTCTTTATTGATCATACATTATCTCCATGTACAACTTATTATACCCAAGCATACCCTTTGATATACCCTAAGGGTCTTAAGGAATAAGTCAAAATATAACTTATCATACACAAGATACTATGATGATCTCAAGTCCAAGGATCACTTGTACTACTATCACTACAGGAATTCCTATTGACAGGCACGTAAAACTCCATTAGGTATTCCTTAGCGAGCCACGTTCAGTGAACTTATTCTCCAATAAGTACCTACATACTTGCTTTAGTGTCTCCACACAAATGATCATAAGATCAATCATCCTCATCCAATAAGCAAGCAACGTATGAATCAATCTATCCGGATTCACTAATCCCCAATTTAGTAATCCAACTATTGGGAACTATTTTAGTTTTAAGCTTTCTAAGAATTTAGTTCTCATTAGAATGATCATCATCATTATTCTAAAAGCATTGCTTAAAACTATGGGTTTATCACATATTATAAAGCAACATCATGTAGATAATTAAAAGCCATTATTAAATTAATATTTTTTATTAATATATGAATAAGATTGTTACAAAGTATATCGTTTATCATCAAACATGATTGGCTTGTGTGCATACTACTTTCAATCTCCCACTTGCACTAAAGTCAATCGTCATTGTATCTCATACCCTTCTTCTCTAAGTGACGATTATCCTGCTGTTGAATAAGCTTTAGTTAATGGATATATAATGTTGTTCTTGAGAGTTCACTATCTCTATAGTGATTTCCCATCTTTCAATGATTCTCATAATCAAATGAAAGTGCCAAAACACATGTTTAGATCCAAGATGAGAGTTAAAAACTATTTCTAGTTCTGTAATGACCTTTTCATCTAAACAATCAACTTGCAGCTTCATTTATAGCTATATACTTTGTCTTTATCACTAAACTAACAACTCTTTGCTGTTTGAAACCATTCCAATTCACTGCACCACTGTTCAAGGTAACCCTTTACCTTAAACTGGATTTTTTATCGTCTTGGTCTGTCTGAAAAAACTTGAGTCTATTAAGCCCTCTAGTTTTAATTCAGACCCACTATGAATATTATCACATCCTTAGTACCGGTTAAGTACTTTAAGATATTTTTCACTGTCCTATAGTGATCTTCTCTAAAATATGACCGATCAATATCAGGTCTCGTATATTTCATTGTATACATGATTGTCACTCATACGATCTCTCTTTTAGGAATATATAGGGATTATTTAGAGAGATACACTCCAGAGCTCATCAACATGAGACATCTCTTGGAGTTTTCCATGCTAAACGACTATAGAATCAAATGAATATACGTTCCTTGGGTTAAGCCGAGTATCCTTTTAAATCTATCTATATAGATTTTTATCCCCAATTACGATACTCTTCCCAAATCATTCATGGAGAAAATTTAGACAACTTTATCTTTACTGATTATAGTATTAGTATGTCATTCCTTATTCGTAATATATCAATATATAATATTAGGACTAACCCTTTTGTATACACTAGGCTCATTCTTGATTTTGATAAAATCAAACTCTTTTGATTGTCTCATCAAAACGAATGTTCCATATTTGAGAAGTTTGCTTCAATCCATTTCTCTGAGTGTCTACAACTCTTACCTCGTCGTATGTAACTGGATCATCATCTTCTATGATACGTACCTCATAATAATCATCCATGATGAATCCATACCTCCCAGGTATCTTCGGTACTATTCCAGATTTACGATTTGATTGTGGTACAATAGTTCTATCTACAGGTTCCTCTTATTTGACTTATAGTGATTTGTGGTTCTTGAACTCTTCAAGATCTATTATCCTCCCACTAGCTTCTTCAATGATAAACACCTTTATCTTAGAAGGTAGCGTGTTTCGCAATAAAAACCTTTTGCTAAGTAGGATTATAGAACATATATCCTAAACTTACTTTAGGATATCCCACAAATCTGTACTTGTCAAATCTTGTCCCAAGCTTATCCTTTGAAACCTTTTTCACATAAGCTGGACAACCCCTTATCTTAACATACTTAAGATTATGAATCCTCCCTGTGCATAACTCTTATAGAGTCTTGAGGTCAGATTTTGAGGTTATCTTCTCGTAGATATGCAGCCATTTCTAGGACATGACCCCAAAGGGATACTGGAATGTCGGTAAAATCATTATGGACCGCACCATGTCCAATAAGGTACGATTTTTCCTTTCAGATACATCAATCAATTATTGCGTATCAGGAGGCGTCCATTGTGAGAAAACTATTTGAGATGATCTAGAAACTTATTGCACAAGTATTTATTCCTTGATCTAATCAAAGAATCTTAATACTTTGCCAATTTGTTTCACTTATGAATTCTTTGAACCTTTCAAATAATTCATACTTGTATTTCAGCAAATAATGTGACACCCCCAAATCCGAGTACTTCCATTCCCATATGATTTGGTGTTTACTATACAAATATCATATATCTATCTACCCATAATAACTGAAAACATAAATAGATTGAATAAATCCTCTCCTTAAGGAGTTACATCAACTAAAATAATACATCAATCCCAGGTAATACTAACCTTAAATCTTAACTATGGAACATAAACAATTAATCGTCTTACACAACATTAACATAAGTCTAAAACATGATTACAAAAGCACATAAACAACAAGTCTTCATCATTTGTTAATTTTGCCCTTGCCTTTGCTAGTAGAAGGCTCGTCAGACCTTTCGTTCTTAACTGCAATGTTATTATCACGCAAGAGTGAGCATGATTGCCCACAAGTATAATAATGAAACAACAATATAATAACATGCGAGTGAATCAAAGACTTCTAGAATAAAACTCAACTTTTTAATCAAGAATGAATAACAAGAATCAAAAGAACGTCTTAGGGTCATAAGACCTTGAACTTTATCCTAGGTTATCAAGGGTTATACTTGAAACCTTTAACAGTCATAAGACTATGGACTCTTCTACTCGTACTTAGGGGGATCAGCCCTTAGTACCATACTGTGCACAATATCTTAACGCTAACGCATAAGTAATCCCCTTAACAGGGTTGTTCATCTCAGTTTAACATTCTAATCCGTACCAAAGGAAGTTTGGTTTGCATAAATTCAACAAGGGTTTTGAAATTTAGAACGTTCATCAACTATGGACTAGTCAAATCAATAAGAGTTCGCTAGCCTAACAAGATTCAACAATAACTAATATTTAAATCGAATAACAATCTCAAGCGGTATACAATAGAATAAGTATTGTATAACTGAATCATACTTTAAAAAGATCAATAATGTATAATATGGAAAATTGAACTTGATTAATAATACGGAGAATTTGCTCGATGTAAGTTTATAAACTTGAAATAACAATAGTAAGTAGGGTTAGGAAACTTGCCTCGTTCGTAGATTACACGTTAATTATACACGTTCCTTGAATTAATCCTACATATCATTTTCATTCACAAATACCATTCAATTATAACGTAACTAGTCACCAAAAGTTCATTCTTTTGTCTAAACATTGGTTATGACCATACTTAGTCAAATTATCACACTTATTGTCACATAATATTACCCTACACGAACAATAAGCTAACTATGCGTTTAATAATTCAATCCATACTTGAATGCGTTATTGACATGTTAAGAATATATTTTAACATCTCATTATACGTCTAACATATTTTTATATACCTTAGATTAGGTTACTATTACATTCTTAGACTTGAACAATATGGAAAAATTTCATTTCTGGATATTCTGCAAAGTGGCGCTGCGGCGCCATAGATAGGCTTGTCCTCGGTGCTGCGGCGTGGTGGCGCTGCGGCTTAACTCTTGGCGCTGCGACGCGGGTTTTAAGGCGTGGAACTGGCGCCGCGGCGCGACGAACAAGTAACAGTTCTGCAATTCGTGAAAAATTTTAGAACATGGCCAACTCCTCCAATTAATTTATTCTTACACGGAATTATATATACCCAAACACTGTAATACACATATACTTACTACTCAACCCTTCTAGCATGATTTTAACACGTAATAACACATAATTTGCAGAATCAAAACATATAATTTATTGTTTTTGAAAGTTTTGAACCCAAAACATGAAAATCAACACTACGGGTTCGTTATAACACAAAATCTATTTATTTGAAGTTTGATTTCTTTGTTTTAACATACATAATCATATGCAAGTATAAATTTACGATACAAACTATGATTTAACACATAAAATTCATGCATAAGGCCATATGGCCATATTTCTATACTCTGTATATGACGCCCCCAAAATAGGTTCATTCCACCCAACCCATTCTGAGTCGCCAAATACATGGTACAGAAAACAACTACAACTTTATTATTATAAGTATCGTGCAAAATACGACAACACATATACTGTGAGTTTAAATACAAATATTGTCATCTAGACAGTATTCAAACTCAAATGGAGTCCTCATTACAATTATTGATACACTAATTTACAAAATAGTGTGGACTACTAAAACAACTATCTTGAACCATCATTCCATACCCCGACTAGTACCCGCTACATTCTCGCCTCCTGAGAAGAAAAATGAAACAAAAAGGAAAAGGGTGAAATCTACTATCATCTATGAATTTAAAAGTCCATCATCGATATTTTATCCCTGTAACATCAATTAATATACATCTTGAATCAAATAGTCATCTTTGCACTACAGGCCAAAGATATTAATCAGTCGGTTATGTTCATCTCAACACCTGTTCATCTTTGCACTACGGGCCAAAGATATTCATCAAGAAATCATTCATCTTTGCACTGCAAGCCAAAGATATTCAGTAATATCACCATTTAGGACTGAGGATGATGAAAAATATATTTTAAAGAAAATGAATCCAGTGAGACAAAAGAACAAATAGTAAGGATTCGTACTTCGGTTTATCCATGTTTAAAAATACTCCATAATAACTATTGTGGAGCAGAATTCAAAAATGAAGATCAAAACATAGATCCAATCAAAGCTAGGAACGATAACAGACAATCTTGGACACAAAAAAGAAAATTTAATTTTTTTCTGTGAATAGTGTCGTATTCATGAATAGTGCCGCATACGTGAATAGTGCCGTATACGTGAACAGTAACTCCGACACCAAAAGGTAAAAATTTTACAAGAAAAATCATTATACTTTGTGAATAGTACTCATGAATAGTAATTCATGAATAGTAACTCGTGAATACTAACTCGTGAATAGTAACTCATGATTAGTAACCCCGACATGAAAAGATAAGAATTTCACAAGAAAATTTTTACCAATATTCCAGTATAATGATATTGAAAGAAATAATATCATTTATAAAAAAAAATAGCATCCCTTACCTCGAAAAGAAAGTACTTCTGACTGGAATACTGGATATAGTGCTGAAGAAAACTTGCACCGTATAGCAACAGTCAAAGTATCAAAATACTCACAAGAATACCCTCGATAATATAGAGAGAGAAAGAGAGAGAAAACTTCAGTTTCTGGTGTGATTTTTAATTCTAACATAAGCACCCTATTTATAGAAAAATGCTTAGAACACCAAAGTAAAAAATTTAATAAAATAATTTTATTTATTAAATATTCAAGCCCACCACCAAAGAATCTGAATTCAGCTCATTTACCACACATGTGGGATTGCAAAAAAACGTTTTTCTTGAATAAAATAATTAAAACTTCCAAAAATCAATTATTCTGGAACTTCGGAACTTCAATAATTCATAATAAATAGCCCTTTTGTCAGAAAAATTCGAACCTTATGTCTTTTTCATAGGAAATTCCATACCTACAACTTTGTAAGTTTAAGTTTTTCCAAATTTCAAGTAGAAATTGACCAAAATCCACATACGGACGATTTTGCAGGCTATAATCAAATTTCAGTCAAAAATGGGGTCCACAAACATGAAAAACATGTGTTAATTATATAATATAACAAAAATACTCTTCCTCCTCATATACTCATATATCCCACATTCATTGTAAAAATATCACCATTATTTTATTATTAAAATATAATAATATATTTAAATGAATTATTTTATCAAAAAAAGATAAAATATTAATTTTTAACAATTGTCACATTAAAAATTTTTTCCATCTATATCCACATAAAATGAATATTTTTCTCATCATATAATTATTTATTCACAAATAATATTACATAATCACAATACTGACAACCAGGCAATTCTCAAGAAAGAGGGGGCTTTCCAATAAGGATCTCTCCTTACTGGCGCGCAATTAGGTGACCAAACCTCTCCTTAGACAGAACTTTCTAGACATTGCCAATAATATTATCTAATAATATTATTCAGATAATATGAATTATTACTCCGATAATGGAAAATACTGTGTAGTGACAATTATTGAAATAACAATAATATAAAATATCAACGTAGCAATTATTGAATCAATAAAATAAAATATTGAACAGTAATTACTGTAACAATTATTGAGTAGTGCCTTCTTACGTAAAAATCAATAATTGGTGCAATACCGTGTGCTACTGTGCAACAACGCGTATTACTGTGTTTTAACCACCGGGTATTCCAACAGTATTAACGGTAACAACTACGCCGTTATTTATAAACAACTTGTACGTGTTATTTTTTTCATCCAATCGCTTTTCGTTATGGGGCCCACACAAGGCTGCGTCGTCGTACGAATATTCCCCGACAGTAAGAATATTTCACGACCAAACGAATATTCCCCGACAACAATGAATATTTTATAACCACTTACTTACTTGAAATATTTGCGCATTTCACCCATAACTAACCATATTAATCAAATCAACCCTTACTATTTCAAAATAATAAATAGAGGAAATTCAATTTCGTAAAAAAAATAAAAAATTTGGGGTCTTACAACCTCCCCTCCTTATGAAATTTCGTTCTCAAAATTGACGTACGTACCTGGTGTTTCAAAAAAGTGTGGATACCTCGCTTTTATTTCCATTTCCAACTCCCAGTCATTTCCTCAATAGCACGGTTTCTCCACAAAATTTTGACTTGTGGTATAACCTTTATGAGTAGGACATGTTCCTTTCTATCCAAGATCTTGACAGGTACCTCCTCGTACGTTAAGTCTTCAGCTATCTCGTCTGGTTCTAGCTCAATAATGTGGTTCGGGTCTTTCACATATTTACGTAGCGTGGATATACAAAAAAATATTATAGACACGAGACATACTTAGCGGTCAAATGAGTCTATAGGCCACATTTCCTACTCGATCAAGAATTTTAAATGGACCAACAAATCGACTGTTTCTCTTCATCGACTCTTACTTCTAGAATAACGCCTTCTTGCACCTTCTTCTTTATAATCATCAACTCCGGTGTGTAGCTTGAGCGATTTTAATTTTATCGATTAAAGTCGATTCTACTCGTATATTTGTTATCTTCACACAGGTTCTTAGAATCTTAAGCTCTATCTCCATCTTTTGAAATGAGTCTTTGTGTTCGACAATATCGCACTCGTACCCACATACGATCTTCTACTCAACACGTCAACTACTGCGTTTGCTTTTTCAGGATGGTATTGGATGGTGATCGTAATCTTTCAACAGCTCGAGCCAACGTCATTGTCGCATGTTGAGTTCTTGGAAGCTCTTCTCACATTCCTCGCTCCATTCAAATTTTGTATCCTTACGAGTCAGCTGAGTTAATGGACTAGCGATTCGAGAAAATTCTTACATGAATCTCTGATAATAACCAGCTAAGCCTAGAAAGCTACGTATTTCGATTACTGACTTAGGCTGCTCTCAACTGTAACTCATATTCCAACCTTGGATAGCACGTCACAATGGCACCTATCAGTTTACTACCGCACAAATATGACGTCCCCTACGGAGAGTCTAGCTTCGGTGCATTCCACAAAGGAAGTCACCAAATAGAGGCTAGGGTACCAACTCCTGTAGTTGGGTTTCTAACTCCTAAAGTTCAATAGGAGCCATTCGATATGAGATATTAGAAATGGGTTTTGTACCGGGTTCAACGTCGATACAAAATTCAATATCATGCTCTGGGAGTATGCCAGGAAATTCTTCAGGAAATACCTCAAAAAATTTACTAACAACAGAAATATCATTCAAATCTAACGTATTTTTGTTCAAGTCTATGACATGGGCTAAGAAAGCTTGACATCCGTTTTTTAATAAACGAATGACTTTATGGCTTGATATGAAAGAGTTTGACTTCAATGGTTTAGTTGCTTGAATTCGAATAACAGGTTGCTTAGGAATATGAAAACTAACAACCTTACAAAAGCAATCAATTTTGGCATGATGAGTAGTTAACCAATCAATCCCTAAAATCACATCAAAAGTAAGTATCTTTAAAGAGATAAGATCAACAGGTAATGTGATGGTGCCATCCTGAATCAAGCAAAATTTATAAACAGTAGATGTAATGAAGGTTTCTCTTAACAAAGTTTCAACAAATAAGTCAAAGTCTAATTTCTCAAGAGTCAAGTTCAAATGTTGAGCACAAGAAGGAGAGATAAAAGAATGGGTAGAACTGGTATCTAATAAGGTATAGACTTCGCAAGAATACTTTATGATTAACTAACCCATGATAACTTCGTTCGGGTTCCTCGCATTTTGGCCAGTCACGACAAACGCTTTTCCTAAAACCACCGACTTTGTTTTGTCCATATCCGCCTTTGGTGCCACCGTCCCATCTGGACTTAATTTCGCTATAGGACAAAATCGAGCTATGTGACCGTCTTTTCCACAACTAAAGCATACCTTGGAAGGCTATGGACAGTTTGGACTTATGTGTCCCTCCTCTCCGCATTTGTAGCATCTAACTGGCGTTCGTTCTCCTCCCCTAGAATTTGTTGGTGGTGTTGTCGATGTCTTCCCATCATCGTTAAATCTTCTCTTCTTGAAATTTCCACTTGAATCATTTCTTCTATTATCTTGGCCATGATTACCACTAAAGTGGTTACCATTTCTGGCATGATAATTTCCTCCACGATGGTTATCCTTGTTCTGATGACCGTTGCCATTGGTACGATTATCATCGAGTTGTAGGTCGTTATTCTTCGATTGAGCTGACTCATTATCGCGCTCCAATAACTGAGCCCATTTCACAACATCTGAATATAGAGAAAATTTATGAGAAATGAGATATTGACGTATGTCGGGTTTCAAACCTCTCAAAAACATCCGCGTCATACGTTCCTCATTCTCCACCAAATAAGGTGCAAACCTAGATAACTCCCCGAACTTCGCCTCGTACTGGGACACCGTCATGTTGTTCTGTTCTAGTCTAATAAACTCTCCTCCTTCATATGATGAATACTTTCAGGAAAGTACTTATCATTGAATAGTTTCTAAAACGTTTCCCAAGACATGCTGAGTGCGGCTGGCTGGGTACGCTTCACAGATTCCCACCAGTAATTTGTCTCGTTACGAAATATAAAAGTGGCGAATGGAACCTTCTGTTCCTCCATGCATCCCAAGACATCGAATATCTTGGTAATTTGTTTGACCCACGTCTCCGCCTTAATCGGATCTAGCTTTCCCCAGAATTCTGGTGGTCCCAACTCTTTGAACTGTTTGGTTATGACAAACTGTGCGTTGCTATCATTTCCACCGATATTTTGTACACAAGCCTCCCTCGTCTGATTTTGCATGAACTGCAAAAAGCTTCTAAACATCCCGTCGTTCATCGTCTGATCAGTGGTATTATTTACAGGAGGAACATTGTCTTCCTGTTGCACATTCTCATGATTGGTGAGTAAAGGTGTCTCCACGGTCTCATTTACTCCACTGTTAACATTCTCAGTTGCCATTCTCAAATACTGCCATAAAATCAGGGTTAATTTAAGAAATTAATATATTACATAATATCCCTATATTCTGACCAACCAACAAATAAGCTTAGGTAGGACACACTAGCGAAGGATTTACTCGTCTCTCCCCTCCTAGTTCTATTCCCCGATCTCTACCAGAGATCATATCCCTAAGCTCTGATACCAACTGTGACGCCCCCAAAATAGATTCATTCCACCCTACCCATTCTGAGTCGCCAAATACATGGTACAAAAAACAACTACAACTTTATTATTACAATTGTCGTGCAAAATACGACAACACATATACTGTGAGTTTAAATACAAATATTGTCATCTAGACAGTATTCAAACTCAAATGGAGTCCTCATTACAATTATTGATACACTATTTTACAAAATAGTGAGGACTACTAAAACAACTATCTTGAACCATCATTCCATACCCCGACTAGTACCCGCTACATTCTCGCCTCCTAAGAAGAAAAATAGAACAAAAAAGAAAAGGGTGAGCTTAACTAGCCCAGTAAAGAATATTATGACTAAGATAATATAGAACAAATTATCGTTAGTCCTCAACAGGAAAAAATCTGATAGAATACAATAGACAACAAGTTTTAGATCAACAACTGCAGCGAAAATAACAATTCATTAGAAGAGTTAAGTAGAGAATGAAATCTACTATCATCAATGAATTTAAAAGTCCATCATCGATATTTTATCCTTGTAACATCAATCAATATACATCTTGAATCAAATAGTCATCTTTGCACTACAGGCCAAAGATATTAATCAGTCGGTCATGTTCATCTCAACACATGTTCATCTTTACACTACGAGCCAAAGATATTCATCAAGAAATCATTCATCTTTGCACTACAGGCCAAAGATATTCAGTAATATCATCATTTAAGACTGAGGATGATGAAAAATATATTTTAAAAAAACGAATCCAGTTAGACAAAAGAACAAATAGTAAGGATTCGTACTTCGGTTTATCCATGTTTAAAAATACTTCATAATAACTATTGTGGAGCAGAATTCAAAAATGAAGATCAAAACATAGATCCAATCAAAGATAGGAACTATAACAGACAATCTTGAACACAGAAAAAAAAATTTAATTTTTTCTGTGAATAGTGTCGCATTCATGAATAGTGCCGCATACGTGAATAGTGCCGTATACATGAATAGTAACTCTGACACCAAAAGGTAGAAATTTTACAAGAAAAATCATTATGCTTTGTGAATAGTTCTCGTGAATAGTAATTCGTGAATAGTAACTCGTGAATAGTAACTCATGAATAGTAACTCATAAATAGTAACACTGACATGAAAAGATAAGAATTTCACAAGAAAAATCTTACCAATATTCCGGTATAATGATATTGAAAGAAATAATATCTTTTATAAAAAAAATAACAACCCTTACCTCGAAAAGACAGTACTTCTGACTTGAATATTGGATATAGTGCTGAAGGAAACTTGCATCGTATAGCAACCCTCAAAGTATCAAAATACTCACAAGAATACGCTCGATAATATAAAGAGAGAAAGAGAGAGAAAACTTCAGTTTCTGGTGTGATTTTCAATTCTAACCTAAGCACCTTATTTATAGGAAAATACTTAGAACACCAAAGCAGAAAATTTAATAAAATAATTTTATTTATTAAATATTCAAGCCCACCACCAAAGAATCTGAATTCAGCTCATTTACCACACATGTGGGATTGCAAAAAAACATTTTTCTTGAATAAAACAATTAAAACTTCTAAAAATCAATTATTCCGGAACTTCGGAACTTCAATAATTCATAATAAATAGCCCTTTTGCCAGAAAAATTCAAACCTTATATCTTTTCCGTAGGAAATTCTATTATCTACAACTTTGTAAGTTTAAGTTTTTCTAAATTCCAAGCAGAAATTGACCGAAATCCACATACGGACGATTTTGTAGGCTATAATCAAATTTCAGTCAAGAAACGGGGTCCACAAACATGAAAAATATGTGTTAATCATATAATGTAACAAAAATACTCTTCCTCCTCATATACTCATATATCCCACATTTATTGTAAAAATATCACCATTATTATATTATTAAAATATAATAATATATTTAAATAAATTATTTTATCAGAAAAAGATAAAATATTAATTTTGAACAATTGTCACATTAAAAAATTTTTCCATCTATATCCACATAAAATAAATATTTTCCTCATCATATAAATTAATAATTAATTTTTCACAAATAATATTACAGAATAACAATACTGACAATCAAACAGTTCTCAGGAAAGAGGGGGCTTTCCAATAAGGATCTCTCCTTACTAGCGCGCAATTAGGTGACCAAACCTTTCCTTAGACAGAACTTTCTAGACATTGCCAATAATGTTATCTAATAATATTATTCAGATAATATGAATTATTGCTCCGATAATGAAAAATACTGTGTAGTGACAATTATTGAAACAACAGTAATATAAAATATCAACGTAGAAATTATTAAATCAATAAAATAAAATATTAAACAGTAATTACTGTAACAATTATTGAGTAGTGCCTTCTTACGTAAGAATTAATAATTGGTACAATACCATGTGCTACTGTGCAACAACACGTATTACTGTGTTTTAACCACCGGGTATTCCAACAGTATTAAAGGTAACAACTACGCCGTTATTTATAAACAACTTATACTTTTTATTTTCTTCATCCAATCGCTTTCTGTTATGGGGCCCACACAAGGCTGCGCCATCGTACGAATATTTCTCGACAGTAAGAATATTCCACGACCAAACGAATATTCCCCGATAACAATGAATATTTTATAACCACTTACTTACTTGAAATATTTGCGCATTTCACCCATAACTAACCATATTAATCAAATCAACATTTACTATTTTAAAATAATAAATAGAGAAAATTCAATTTCATAAAAAAAATAAAAAATTTGGGGTCTTACACTTTATTTTGAAGAAGCAATCTACGACATATATTTTTATGAAACTGATGTTATGGTTCATACAACATAGTAAAAACATACTACGTTAACATATTAACACATACATCCACATAATCACTACCCTTTTCGATTACAGAGACTTCAACAATTAATTTAAAAGCCATTTTCATGAAATTTTAAATGACGTAGATAAAAACTGGGTTGAAGAATTTACCCAAAGCGTAGAGTGTAGATTAGTAGGCTCAGATGCTTCTTCAATTACTCACTCTCAATCTCCTTCACAAAATCTCAAATTTTCTCTGACAAATTCTCAATTCTCTCTGACTTTCTATGACAGACTTAGAAAAAAAAAGAGACGTATTTAATAATAAAACTGACGCGTTGTGGAGGTCAGTTAACCCATCATGGGTTAACTGCTATTAACCTCTCTTAGGGCCTCATTTGGCTGGCAATAATAGGTTCCAAAACTATTTAATTTAATGATTCTCTTATACTATAGTTTAAATCATGTCACACCCAATTACACAATAAATCAAATATTTTATTTAATTTAATTAAATTAAAAATATAATAATTTCTCATTAATTCACATATTCATATAATTAATTTTCTCATTAATTATTAATTTAAATAAAATAATATTAGGCTTATTAAATATTTCTTTTAATTTAATAAACTCACATAATTACATACTTTGAATAATAAAATTCTCCACATTAATTTAATAAATATAACACTTATAATTAAATTAATCTACCACAACTGCATCAATTAATTATTTAATCTAATAATTAAATCATCGAAAATATTTATTTAATTCAATAAATATTAAAATTAAATTATAAAATCTCGTTTGTCACATCTTTTCCCCATTAAAAGGATTTTGTCCCCATAATCACGACTCAATAAATTTGACCCGTTACATTCTCCCCCCCCCTTTACAAAGATTATGTCCCCAGAATCGCTTACACATAATTTAAGTAAATAAATGAGGATAATTCTTCATCATATTCTCTTCGAGTTCCCACGTAGCTTCTTCAGCATTGTGATTCCTCCAAATTACCTTAACAGAAGATATTACTTTATTTCTGAGAACTTGTTCTTTTCTGTCGACAACTTGAACAGGAATTTCTTCGTAAGATAAGCCTTTCTCAAAATGAAGAGGTTCATATTCAATCACGTGCTTGTAATCGGGTTTGTAGGGTCGTAAAACTAAAACATGGAAGACGTTGTGGACATTCTCGAGTGCTGGAGGTAAGGCTACCTCATACGCAACTTCTCTAATTCTTCATAGTACCTCAAAGGGTCCAATAAATCTTGGGTTTAATTTTCCTTTCTTTCCAAATCTGATCTTTCCCTTCCAGGAGAGACTTTCAAAAACACATAATTACCCTATTCAAACTCTATGTTTTTACGGTGTGGGTCGACGTATTTCTTCTGCCTATCTTGAGCTGCTACTAGTCTTATTCGGATCACTTTGACTATCTCTGCTGTCTGTTGTACCAGTTCTGGGCCTAGTAATTGTCTTTCGCCAACTTCATCCCAGTATAGCAGAGTTCTGCACTTTCTACCGTATAACGCTTCATAAGACGGCATGCCAATACTAGCGTGATAACTGTTGTTGTATCTGAACTCTACTAGCGGTAGATGATCATCCCAATTTTCTTTAAAGTCCATTATACAAGCTCTTAACATAATTTCTAATGTCTGAATCGTTCTTTCACTCTGCCCATCTGTCTGAGGGTGATATGCCGTACTCATTCACAACTGCGTACCCGTGCATTCCTGTAAATGTTTTTAGAAGTTTGATGTAAAGCGTGAATCCCTATCGAAAATAATTGACACCAGAACTCCGTGTCTCAAAATAATTTCTTTCACATATAACCTTGCCAACTGATTTAAGTTGAATTTGATTTTGATCGAAAAGAAGTGTGCGAATTTCGTCAGTCAGTCAATGATAACCCATACTGCGTCACAGCCTTTCTGAGTTGTCGGAAGGCCAACCACGAAGTACATCGTAATATGTTCTCATTTCCATTCTAGAATCTCTAAAGGTTGTAGCAACTCACTCAGTCTCTGATGTTCTGCTTTCACTTTCTAACATGTTAGACACTTGGCAACACACTCTGCAACGTCTCGTTTCAAATTTGGCCACCAGAAATATTGTCGAAGATCTTGGTACATCTTGGTACTTCCTGAGTGAATCGAATATCGTGCACTATGAGCCTCGCTCAAAATATCTTCCTTAATCTCTGGTACTGGCGGTACCCAAATTCTACTCTCAAATCTCGGTATTCCTTCCTTGTCCATCTTGAATCTCGGTTTGGTTCCTTCGGATATCTTCCTTATCACCTTTTTACATTCATCATCCTGAAGTTAAGCCTCCTTAACTTTATCTAGTAAGGTTGTACCAGATTACATCTGGAACAGCTTCTCGTCAATCTCTATAGGATACTTCACTTCCAACTCCAGTTTCTCTATTTTTGAAATTAGCTCCTCCTAAACGGTCAACGTCATTAATTTTTCCCGACCCTTTCTACTTAAGGCGTCGACAACCACATTCGCCTTACCCGGATGGTATAAAATCTCACAGTCATAGTCCTTAATTAACTCCAACCACCTTCTTTGGCGCATATTCAAGTCCTTCTGTGTAAAAATATATTTCAAACTCTTGTGGTCTGTATATATTTCACACTTCTCCCCGTAAAGATAGTGCCTCCAGATTTTTAAAGCAAAAACCACTGCAGCTAACTCCAAGTCATGGGTCGGATACCCCTTCTCATAATCTTTCAATTGTCATAACGCATACGCAATAACTCTATCGTTTTGCATAAGCACACAGCTAAGTCCTTTATACGACGCATCACTATAAACCACAAAATTTCCTGTATCATCCGGAAGGGATAACACAGGTGCCGTACTCAACCTCTTCTTAAGTTCCTGGAAGCTTTCCTCACACTTCTCCGTCCAAAAAAATTTCATAGCTTTTCGAGTCAAATTCGTTAACGGTGTTGCGATCTTGGAAAAGCCTTGAATGAATCTTCTATAATATCCTGCCAATCCAAGAAAACTTCATACTTTCGACGGCGTTCTCGGCTGATCCCAGTTTATCACGGCTTTGACTTTGGATGGATCCATCGAAATTCTGTCTTTGTCAATCACATGTCCAAGAAATTGCACCTGCTCGATCCAAAATTCGCATTTCGAAAACTTGGCATACAACTTCTCCCTTCTTAAAGCCTCTAACGTTAACTTCAAATGCTCTTCATGTTCTTCCTTGGTTTTTGAATATACCAAAATGTCATCTATAAATACCACAACGAATTTGTCCAAAAACGGCTTGAACACTCCAATCATTAAGCCCATAAATGTTGCAGGAGCATTCGTTAGGCCAAATGACATTACCAAAAATTTGTAGTGACCATATCGTGTTCTGAATGCTGTCTTCGGTACATCCTCTGGCCTCACCTTCAGTTGATGATAACCACTCCTCAAGTCTATCTTGGAAAAGTATCTAGCTCCCTTTAATTGATCAAATAGCTCCCTTCAATTGATCAAACAGGTCATCGATCCTCGATAATGGATATCTATTCTTCATCGTGACCTTATTCAGTTCCCTGTAGTCGATGCAAAGCCGCATCGTCCCGTCCTTCTTCTTTACAAACAACACCGGCGCTCCCCACGGCGATACGCTCGGTTGAATGTACTTCTTGTCCAGTAATTCTTGTAGTTGTACCGTCAATTCTTTCATTTCAACTGGAGCCATTCGGTACGGTGCCTTCAATATTGGAGCTATTCCTGACGCTAAATCGATCACGAACTCAACTTCTCTATCTGGTGGAAGTCCTGGCAAATCGTTCGGAAATACGTCTGCGAAGTCCCTCACTACCGGTATCTCCTCTACTTTTAGATTCTCTTTACGACTGTCGACTATATAAGCGAGATATCCCACACAGCCTTGTCTTGACAACTTCTTGGCTTGCATCATCATCAGACAACTCGCTTGTCTAGGCGACTTGCTGCCATAAAACTCAACCTTTGACGGAGTCATAAGGTTAATACGCTTCTTCTGGCAATTAATTACAGCCCCGTAATTGAATAACCAGTCCATACCCAAAATAACATCAAATTCTCCAAGTCGAATAGGGATAAGATCTACGTTCAATATCCACTCTACAGTTCTTATGTACGTACTTAACAGGGATTATTTCTCTATTCGCAATTTCTATGTTCATGGGGTATTCTAACTCATCCTTAGGCAATTCTAAACTCTTAACAAAGTCATCGGATATAAAGGAACAAGTAGCACCCGAATCAAATAATACATAAGTATTAATTTTATTGATCGAAATGATACCTGACACCACATCACGAGACTGCACTGCATCCTGCACTGTCATGTTGAATGTCCTAGCGGTCGGTCGGTTGGTTGCGGTTGGTCCTGTGATAGTCAGAGCGCTTCCACCGCTGTTTCCCATATTTCCTCCTGATCCTGTCCTTCCAGATCTCTTCTTAGGACAGTCTCTTACCAGATGATCCTTTGAGCCACAAGTGAAGCATGCACCCTTTTTTTGGTTAGGACAGTTAGGTGTTATGTGGCCTTCCTGACCACAATTATAGTACACTCGTTTACCCTTCATACACACTCCCAAATGAGCTTTCCCGCAGGTCGAGCACGCTTCGATCCTCTTCTTCTGACCTCCGTGCTGATTTCCAGTTGACGAGTTGTCAGACCATCTCCTCTTCTGATTATTACTACCTCCTGTGTTGCTTCCACTAGCCTTGTTAATTCCTTCACTCTCATTCTTCTTCTTCTTCTGATCCTGATTATACTTGGCTACCACATCGCTTCAGTAATATTCCAGAATTTTAAATGTAATATTAAATATTTATTGATTTATATAAATATTTAATGGATGTGATTATCGTTAAATAAATATTTTTTCAATTGATTTAATTTTGTTTAGTTAATTATTTATTAAATAAATAATTGATGAATTAAGGAAATAATTATTATATTGATATTTCAATTTAATGGTTAATTATTTGTATTGAGCTTTGTGATTAAAGGATTTATTTAATTAATTGTGATTTGAATTAATTAAAATAAATATGAAAGCTTGATTAAATACAGTGTGACAAATAACTATATTATAAGGAGTTATTAAAATAAATTAAAGTAGTTTAATTTAGTTTTTGCCAAACAAGGCTTAATATATATTAATTCTTTAAAATTTAAAGGGTTTTTGCCAAACAAGCCTTATAGCTTTTGAAATTTCTGGATTTTTAAAATAAATAAAATAATAAATATAATATATTTATAATGTATACGTTATTTTGATAACTGATGATGGTTATTAAGGCCATATCAGTTTTGTGTTTTGATATTACGCATATTGGCTATCAGTTTGTTTTAGTTGTACGCATACTAGTTGTTGGGTTTTGAGAGAGTTCAGAAAACTTATTAGAGGTTAGCAGAGAAAATTGAGAGAGTTACGAACTTTCACAACAAATTCAAGTGATTAGCAGCGATAGTATTTGTAATTGAAGGTATGTTTTACAACTTTGATATTATAAGCATATATATGAATATTACGACAATAATTTTCATACTCTATGAATTTTATGTGTTTAGAATTGATGTTCTTGAATTAGTTATGATGATTGCATGTGTCTATGATGATTAGATATTATGTTTAAACAATAATCGCATGCTAATTTCGGATATCAGTAGAAATTTTGTCAGTATATATATGTTTTCATATGTAGCTTTGTAAGTACCAATTTTGATGGTCAAATTACATGCTAAGATGTTAATTAAGTTTTGTTTATGCTAGTTTGTTGAGATACGAGCATAACGTAATTTGAATGAGATGATTTGGTCATGTAATGAATTCACAGTGATGATTTTCAGAATGAATATCAAAAATTGAGTTTTTGTATGAAAACATGAAAATTGAGGAATTAAAATAGTTTTAGTGATTGTTAAATTGTGCTAAGTGGTTGAATATGTTAGCAATCATGTCTATGATAGTTGTATATTTATTTTACGTGTTATTATCACTGTTTGGTGGGTGAAATTCGTGTTAGTTGGCATAAGAAAAGTGTCGAAGCTCTGTTCTGTAAAACTGAGTTCTGTGCGTCGCGCTGCCGCGCAGCCGTCGCAGCTGCCGCGCGGGCGCGCGGCTTCCCAGTATAAAACTCGCACTGCCGCGTGAGTGCCCATTTCCAGACACTGAAGTCTACTAATTCTGCAGACTTTGGTCGTTCTTTGTGGCTTAGCTAAAGGTTATGGTAATGTGTCCAACATGTAACAACAAGGCTAATACAGAGTTGTGTTATATGTATTATGAATTCAAAGTTGCAAAAATGATTAGTAAATCAAAAACGCGTTATGTGATAACCTAGTTTATACAATGAACATTAGTTATGTGTTGTGATGATTAACACTTGGAAATTCTGAAATGTAAATGGTAGCTTAAGACTTATGCTAAAATAACAAGTTTAGCTAGTAATGCGTTTTATATTGAAAAGTGAATAATATTATGTCTAATAGATGTTGTGGTTTTAATACTGTGTATAGGTGAACGTGAGTTTTAATATTTTAGCTTACGCTCGAGGCAAGTTTTCTAACTCTACACTTTCGTTGAGTTAGTTATATTATTATATTGTATAACTTCATGCTTTTGATTGAGCAAGCTTCTTATCTTAACTGTTATTGAATAAATCAATTTTATTGATTGATTCATTCTAACTTGTTTACAGTTAAGCAAGTTTCTTAAGTTCTATTATTGTATAATGAACGTAACTTTGAACTCTCGTCTCTATTATTGAACTGTTTTAATTCTTTGCATGAGTTAATACATTGTTGGGCAAGTTTTTAGTTTCCAGCTTGCTATCAGTTAAATGTACATTCAGGAATATCATTTCTAATGTTATAAGACTCGAACCTTAGCTTATTTTACTGTTCAAGCAAAGGTTAACCATTTTATTCATTTTATTGAATGCTTATGCTCTATAGCTATTTCAAGCATGATTTTGATATGTAGAATCAGTTCATTTATGATTCTCAAATGTTCTAAGCTATGTTGTTATTAAACAACTATTGTATTATCAATCATTGTTGATTCAACTAGTTCCCTAGTTGATGATCATTAAACTTCAATTACCCTTGAAAGCTTATCCAAACCAAACTTTCTTTGGTGCGAACTTGTACTCTAAATACTGAGATGAACAACCCTATGTTTAGGGGTTTACGCTTAGTGTTGAAATGGTTGTGCACAATACATTGTACGAATGATTAATCCCCCTAAGTACGTGGAGTCCTTATAGTCATATGACTATTAAAGTTAAAGTTGAAAGATTACTTATAACTGTGGACATGGTTCATGCTCATTTGACCCTCAATAGTATATTTAAGAATGTTAATAGAACATATCATTCAGTTCTATTGAGCCTATGAATTGGCAAATGTTGTAATGTTAATAGAACATATCATTCAGTTCTATTGAGCCTATTATTTGGCAAATGTTGTAAAAATATTTATTCTTATTTCAAGTGAGCTTTGTTTGCTCACTCTTGCATATTTATACACTTATTGCAGCTATGGTTGAGAAGGTAGATAAACTTACAACTAGCAAAAGAAAGGGAAAAATGTAGCAGTGATGAAGACTTGTAATTTTGTTTTATCGTTATGATGATAGACTTTTAATAATGACGTGATATAATAATTTAATTTCCGCACTTGAATGATTGTATTAAAGGTTAGAGAACCTGGGAGATAATGTTTTATTAAGGTAATCCTGTATGGGCAGGTTTTATTATTCAATTTATTATGATTGGGTAGTTAGATATGAATGTTTTGATTACGTGAACACCAAATCTTGAGGTAATGAAGTACCAGAATTTGGGAGTGTCACAAGTTGGTATCAAAGCTTTAGGTTATGAACCTTAGGTGGGGAAAAACCTTAGGAAGTAACCTTTTAAAAGATAGTGGTGATTAACTCTTATCGAGTTTTAAGGAAGGAGTAATAAAACACTTGTGTGCTTATGTGTTTATAACTTATGTGATCGTGAGCATCGAGTAGGAATGATTAATGATTAAAACTCAAAATTTTGTTGTCAGGATGACTAATGTCGGAGAATCCAGTCAGTCTAGGGAGGATAGACCTCAGATGCCTATAGAGGAGGAGCCTCGCGACATTCAAGTTATTTAGGAATAACTACTTCCACGGGAGTCAGCCCCATTGGTCACAGTGGTTGAAGATGAGGATGAAAATGTGGAGACAGATGAGGAGGATCCCGTTGAGTTGCCACAGGAGGATGAGGATGACGAGGAGGAGGAGGAGGAGGCTCCACTAACCTCAATAGATACTCGTATGTATAATGAAGTCTACGACCGTAACGTGGAACTTCAGGAAACAGTCGAGGAATTGCAAGAGATAGTAGCTGAACAACAGACTGCAATGACACAGAAAGACGATGAGATCCAGGATCGTGAGGAACGACTGACTAATGTCGAGGAGAAGCTAGAACAGACTGAAGGAGAGAAAAAACAACTGATTGAGGAGGTAGCAGAACTGAAAAACAAGCTGAAGGAAGAAGCTACTAAGAGGGCAAGAGTCGAAGACGCATACGAGGAAGTGTTTCAACGAGCTGGGATAGCAGTAAAAGACGCACAGGGAAAGAGAATGAAGATGGAAGAGATGAATAGAGTATTCAACACTGTGGTTAATCGAGCTCAAGATCGGGTCATGGGGTATCCGATTCAGTTCGAGACGCTGCTATCGTATGTGTTAGATCGCAGAACAATGTTCTGGATTATGGAGGAAGAGCGTAGTAAGGCTAAGCAGTATCTTAGTAGAACATCGTAGTTGCTATGCGAGTTATAAATATTAAATAAATTATAAATCCCAAGTGTTATATAACCTATGGGATATGGTGATGATGTTGTCCTGGAACTTTTGTGGTTCAGGAAAGTAATGTAAATAGCAGTGATGCTATTGTTTTATATTTTCAAAGAGGTTATGAATAAATAAAAGTTGTTATTTTATTCAAAGTGTTATGTGATTATGTGGCTATTTCTTTTTTGGAGGAAAGTTAAGTAGAAATTACTTATAAGAGTTGAATAATAATCTAATGGGTGTACTTTTTAACAGAAAATGCCTCCCAGACGTCAACCACCACGACAGAGAATCACCGAAGGAACCAACAATAACGACAATGTTGATGCTAACCCCGTTCAACAATTAGTGACGTTACTAACAGGAGCGTTGCAAAATCAACCACAGAACCAAGGAACAACGTTTAAGTAGTTCAAGGCGGTTGGACCACCTGAATTTCGCAGGACCGTGAATCCAGTCGAGGAACAGACTTGGATTATGGAGATAGAAAAGGTGTTCGATGTTGCTAGGGTAGGGGATGACCAGAAGAGTGCTTTTGTAACATTCATGTTAAAACTAGAGGCTAGTTATTGGTTGCAGGATAATAAAACTCGAGAAGGACCAGGGATGATGACCTGGGATAGGTTTAAGGAGATATTCTTCGAGACCTATTTTTCCGAGAGTTCGAAGGGTCAGCTGGAAGTGCAATTTCTGGAACTGAAGCAGGGAATGATGACGGTATCCCAGTATACCGCTAAATTCAACGAGTTGGCGAGGTTTGCGCCTTATCAAGTCAGCACGGATGAACGCAATGCAAAAAGATTTGAACAGGGACTGAAGCCTTGGTTGTACAGTAGGGTTTCCCTATTTCAATTGAAGACTTTCGCAGGAGTGATGGAGAAAGCAATACTCGCTGAAGGTGGAGGCGAGGCAGTGACAAAGTTCAATCAGGAACAGAAAAAGAAGAAGAATGAGGTGGAGATTAAGAATGGAGGTGGTAGTGCTGGAAACAACAACAACAACGTAAAGAGGAAGTGGAATGGAAACGTGGGTGCTGGAAACCAGTAGGGTAACCAGCAAAACAAAAAGTTTGAAGCATGTGCTACATGCGGTAAGTTTCATAAGGGTGTATGTATGATGGGGAAACGAGTATGCTTCAATTGTGGCCAGGAGGATCACATCGCCCCAAATTGCACTCAACCTAAGAAGAACGTGTGCTTCATGTGGGAATCAAGGATCACTTTTCTCGTGAATGCCCTAAGAAGAAGGATGGAGTGACAACCAGAAACAATGGAGGTAACAATGGAGGTACAGCATCAAACAAATCCACAACTAGAACTTTCAACATGATTGTGCAAGATGCTGTGCAATCAAAAGATGTCGTGTCAGGTATTATCCCAATCAATGATATTGATGCTTATGTATTATTTGATTTGGGTGCTACTTGCTCGTTTATCTCTGATGAATTTGTTAAGAGGTTAGAATTGCCTAGAGAAGAACTGAATTTTCCTTTGAACATAGAAATTGATAATAAGGAGGCAATCCCTGTTAGATTCGTACACAAGAACTGTAGGGTGAACATTAAGGAGAATATCTTGATGGCAGATTTGATTCTGATTAGACTTGGAGAGTTTGATGTTATTTTGGGAATGGATTGGCTGTTCAAATATGGAGCGGTAATTGATTGCCAAAAGAAATGTGTAAACCTTATGACCCCGTCAAAGGTAGCATTTTATGGTAGCAAGTCGCCTAGACAAATGAAATGTCTGACGATTATGCAAGCCAAGAAATTGTTGAGTCAAGGCTATGTGGTCTATTTAGCTTACATAGTCGATACTCAGAAAAAGAATGTGAAACTGGAAGAGATACCAGTGGTGAGGGAATTTGAGGATGTGTTTCCAGAGGATTTGCCAGGACTTTCGCCTGACGAAGAAATTGAGTTCGTAATCGACTTAGTGTCGGGAAAAGCACCGATATCGAAGGCCCCGTACATAATGGCTCCAGTAGAAATAAAGGAACTGATGGTACAACTGCAAGAGTTGTTGGACAAGAAATATATTCAACAAAGCGTATCACCATGGGGAACGCCAGTGTTATTCGTGAAGAAGAAGGATGGGTCAATGCGTCTTTGCATTGATTATAGAGAATTAAACAAAGTCACTATTAAAAATAAATATTCATTGCCAAGAATAGATGACATGTTTGATCAGTTGAAGGGTGCTAAATACTTCTCGAAAATAGATTTGAGAAGTGGGTATCACCAGTTGAAAGTGAGGAAGGAGGATATACCACGAACGGCATTCAGAACTCGGTATGGACATTATGAGTTTCTGGTGATGTCTTTTGGTTTAACCAATGCACCTGCTGCATTCATGGACTTGATGAATAGGGTGTTTAAACTATTCTTAGACAAGTTTGTAGTGGTATTCATCGACGACATTCTGGTGTATTCCAAAACTCAAGAAGAACACGTGGAACACTTACGTTTGACATTGGAAACACTAAGAAAGGAAAAGTTGTACATGAAATTCTCTAAGTGCGAATTTTGGCTAGACCATGTGTAATTTCTTGGGCACGTGATTGACAAAGATGGGATTTTCGTGGATCCATCAAAAGTGAAAGCTGTAATCAATTGGGAACAACCAAGAAGACCGTCAGAAGTGAGAAGTTTCTTGGGACTGGTCAGTTATTACAGACGATTTATTCAAGATTTTTCTAAGATAGCCACTCCATTAACAAATTTGACCAAGAAAATTGTGAAATTTATTTGGACGGAGAAATGTGAAGAAAGTTTTCAGGATTTGAAGAAGAAATTAAGCATGGCACATGTGTTGTCATTACCAGATAGTATAGGTAACTTTGTGGTGTATAGTGATGCCTCACATAAGGGATTGGGTTGTGTTCTTATGCAAAACGGCAAAGCAATTGCGTATGCATCAAGACAACTGAAGGATTATGAGAAAGGTTATCCGACTCATGATTTGGAATTGGCTGCAGTAGTATTTGCTCTCAAGATATGGAGACACTATCTCTATGGAGAAAAATGTGAAATCTACACATATCATAAAAGTTTGAAGTATATTTTCACACAGAAGGACCTGAATATGTGACAAAGAATATGGATGGAATTGATAAAGGATTACGATTGTGAGATCTTTTATCACCCAGGCAAAGCGAATGTGGTTACAGATGCTTTGAGCGGGAAAGGTCGGGAGAAGTTGATGCTGATAACTACTCAGGAGGAGCTTATTTCAGCAATGACAAAGCTAGAGTTGGAAATCAAATTTCCAAAGGAGTACGATGAACGACTATTTCAGATAGATGTCAGTCCAACTTGGTGGACAAAGTGAAGAGTGCTCAACTACAAGATAAAGAATGCAAAACGATCAAAGAGAAAGTGGTTGACGGTAGTGATGTAAAATATAAGATCGATACCGAAGGACTACTACGGTTCGAGGAAAGAATTTGGGTTCCAGCAATACCAGAGCTTAAAGACGAAATCATGACCGAAGCAGACAACACAAGATATTCAATTCATCTAGGAAGTAAAAAGATGTATCAAGATTTGCGACGACATTTTTGGTAGCCGAATATGAAAAGAGACGTTGCAGAATGCGTCTTAAAATGCTTGACGTGTCAGAAGGTGAAAGCTGAACATCAACGACCAAGCGGGTTACTTCAACCGTTGGAAATACCATAATGGAAATGGGAGCATATCACAATGGATTTTGTGGTAGGACTTCCAGCGGCTCAGAAAGGATACGATGCGATATGGGTAATAGTGGACAGATTGACAAAATCTGCACACTTTTTGCCAATAAAGATTAGATTTAGTCTTGATCAGCTAGCGAAACTGTACGTTAAAGAGATTGTGTCAAAACATGGAGTTCCAGTGTCAATTGTGTTAGATATAGATCCAAGGTTCACATCAAACTTCTGGAAGAGACTACAAGAATGTATGGGAACACAGTTGCCAATGAGTACAACATACCATCTGCAAACCAATGGGCAAAGCGAATGAACAATCCAAACATTGGAAGATATACTGAGAGCATGCATCATGGATTTCAAAGGAAGCTGGGACGAACATTTACCGTTGGTAGAATTTGCCTACAACAACAGTTACCACGCGAGCATCGGCATGCCACCTTACGAGGCATTGTACGGCAGAAAGTGCAGAACTCCACTGTGCTGGGATGAAATCGGTGAACGCTAACTGTTAGAACCAGAACTGGTACAACAAACTGCTGAAGTTGTCAAACTCATCAGGACAAGATTGGTAGCAGCTCAAGACAGACAAAAAAAGTATGCCGATCAACATAGGCAGAATCGCGAATTGGAAGTAGGAAATTTCATTTTCCTAAAAGTTTCTCCTTGGAAGGGGAAAATTCATTTTGGCAAGAAAGGAAAGCTCAATCTAAGATTTATTGGACCTTTTGAGATACTACGAAGAGTGGGGGAAGTGGCTTATGAGGTAACTCTACCTCCAGAGTTGGAAAACATTCATAATGTTTTTCACATTTCGGTATTACGACCATATAAACCCGATTACAAGCACGTGATCGAGTACGAACCATTGCAATTCGATTAAGATTTGTCTTATGAAGAGACTCCTATCCAGATAGTCGACAGGAAAGAACAAGTGCTCAAAAATAAAGTGATATCTTCTGTGAAGGTGATATGGAGAAACCACATTGTCGAAGAGGCAACATGGGAACTCGAAGCTGAAATGATGAAAAATTACCCTGAGTTATTTGTTTAATCTATGTCTTTAATTCTGAGGACAGAATCTTTGTAAGTAGGGAAGAATGTGACGATTTGATTATTTGAATTGTGATTCTGAGGGCAGAATCCTTTTAAGGAGGGAATGATGTAACATTCCAGATTTTAAATGTAATATTAAATATTTATTGATTTATATAAATATTTAATGGATGTGATTATCGTTGAATAAATATTTGTTCAATTGATTTAATTTTGTTTAGTTAATTATTTATTAAATAAATAATTGATGAATTAAGGAAATGATTATTATATTGATATTTCAATTTAATGGTTAATTTTTTGTATTGAGTTTAGTGATTAAAGGATTTATTTAATTAATTGTGATTTGAATTAATTAAAATAAATATGAAAGCTTGATTAAATATAGTGTGACAAATAACTATATTATAAAGAGTTATTAAAATAAATTAAAGTAGTTTAATTTAGTTTTTGCCAAACAAGGCTTAATATATATTAATTCTTTAAAATTTAAAGGATTTTTGTCAAACAAGCCTTATGGCTTTTGGGATTTTTGGATATTTAAATTAAATAAAATAAATAAAATAATAAATTTAGTCTATTTATAATGTATATGTTATTTTGCTAACTGAAGATGGCTATTAAGGCCATATCAGTTTTGTGTTTTGATATTACGCATATTGACTATCAGTTTGTTTTAGTTGTACGCATACTAGTTGCTGGGTTTTGAGAGAGTTCAGAAAACTTGTTAGAGGTTAGCAGAGAAAATTGAGAGAGAGTTACGAACTTTCACAGCAAATTCAAGTGATTAGTAGCGATTGTATTTGTAATTGAAGGTATGTTTTACAACTTTGATATTATAAGCATATATATGAATATTACGACAATAATTTTCATACTCTATGAATTTTATGTGTTTAGAATTGATGTTCTTGAATTAGTTATGATGATTGCATGTGTCTCTAATGATTAGATATTATGTTTAAACAATAATCGCATGCTAATTTCGGATATCAGTAGAAATTTTGTCAGTATATATATGTTTTCATATGTAGCTTTGCAGGTACCAATTTTGATGGTCAAATTGCATGCTAAGATGTTAATTAAGTTTTGTTTATGCTAGTTTGTTGAGATATGAACATAACAAAATTTGAATGAGATGATTTGGTCATGTAATGAATTCACAGTGATGATTTTTAGAATGAATATCAAAAATTGAGTTTTTGTATAAAAACATGAAAATTGAGGAATTAAAATAGTTTTAGTGATAGTTAAATTATGCTAAGTGGTTGAATATGTTAGCAATCATGTCTATGATAGTTGTATATTTATTTTATGTGTTATTATCACTGTTTGGTGGGTGAAATTCGTGTTAGTTGGCTTAAGAAAAGTGCTGAAGCTCTATTCTGTAAAACTGAGTTCTGTGCGTCGCGCTGCCGCGCAGCCCTTGCAGCTGCCGTGCGGCCTCCCAGTATAAAACTCATGCGGCCGCGCGAGTGCCCATTTCCAGACACTGAAGTCTACTAATTCTGCAGACTTTGGTCGTTCTTTGTGGCTTAGCTAAAGGTTATGGTAATGTGTCCAACATGTAACAACAAGGCTAATACAGAGTTGTGTTATATGTATTATGAATTCAAAGTTGCAAAAATGATTAGTAAATCAAAAGCGTGTTATGTGATAACCTAGTTAATACAATGAACGTTAGTTATGTGTTGTGATGATTAACACTTGGGAATTCTGAAATGTAAATGGTAGCTTAAGACTTGTGCTAAAATAACAAGTTTAGCTAGTAATGCATTTTATATTGAAAAGTGAATATTAGTTTGTCTAATAGATGTTGTGGTTTTAATATTGTGTATAGGTGAACGTGAGTTTTAATATTTTAGCTTACGCTCGAGGCAAGTTTTCTAACTCTACACTTTCGTTGAGTTAGTTCTATTATTATATTATATAACTTCATGCTTTTGATTGAGCAAGCTTCTTATCTTAACTGTTATTGAATAAATCAATTTTATTGATTGATTCATTCTAACTTGTTTACAGTTAAGCAAGTTTCTTAAGTTCTATTATTGTATAATGAACGTAATTTTGAACTCTCGTCTCTATTATTGAACTGTTTTAATTCTTTGCATGAGTTAATACATTGTTGGGCAAGTTTTTAGTTTTCAGCTTGCTATCAGTTAAATGTACGTTCAGAAATATCATTTCTAATGTTATAAGACTCGAACCTTAGCTTATTTTACTGTTCAAGCAAAGGTTAACCATTTTATTCATTTTATTGAATGCTTATGCTCTATAGTTATTTCAAGCATGAGTTTGATATGTAGAATCAGTTCATTTATGATTCTCAAATGTTCTAAGCTATGTTGTTATTAAACAACTATTGTATTATCAATCATTGTTGATTCAACTAGTTCCCTAGTTGATGATCATTAAACTTCAATTACCCTTAAAAGCTTATCCAAATCAAATTTTCTTTGGTGCGGACTTGTACTCTAAATACTGAGATGAACAACCCTATGTTTAAGGGTTTACGCTTAGCGTTGAAATGGTTGTGCACAAAATATTGTAGGAAGGATTAATCCCCCTAAGTACGTGGAGTCCTTATAGTCATATGACTGTTAAAGTTAAAGTTAAAAGATTACTTATAACTGTGGACATGGTTCATGGTCATTTGACCCTCAATAGTATATTTAAGAATGTTAATAGAACATATCATTCAATTCTATTGAGCCTATGAATTGGCAAATGTTGTAATGTTAATAGAACATATCATTCAGTTCTATTAAGCCTATTATTTGGCAAATGTTGTAAAGATATTTATTCTTATTTCAAGTGAGCTTTGTTTGCGCACTCTTGCATATTTATACACTTATTGCAGTTATGGTTGAGAAGGTAGATAAACCTACAACTAGCAAAGGAAAGGAAAAAATGTAGCAGTGATGAAGACTTGTAATTTTATTTTATCGTTATGATGATAGACTTTTAATAATGATGTGATGTAATAATTTAATTTTCGCACTTGAATGATTGTATTAAAGGTTAGAGAACCTGGGAGATAATATTTTATTAATGTAATCCTGTATGGGCAGGTTTTATTATTCAATTTATTATGATTGGGTAGTTAGATATGAATGTTTTGATTACTTGAACACCAAATCTTGAGGTAATGAAGTACCGGGATTTAGGGGTGTCACAGCTTCCACCTTCAGCGAGTATGGCTTTCTCTAGTACCCCAGCGAACGTCTTCAACTGAAACATCGACACTTTACTATATAACCATGGCTTCAGTCCTTGTTCAAACCTTCTTGCTTTCCTCTCATTCATGTGCACTTGGTATGTGGCGAACCTCGCCAACTCATTAAATCTAGCCACATAATCTGGTATGGGCATATTCCCCTGTTTCAATTCCAAAAACTGAACCTCCATTTGGTTCTGCGAGCTCGTCAGGAAATACATCTCGAAAAACATCTCCTTGAACCTCTCCCAGGTAATCACACCTTCACCTCCATGGACCTTATTTGCTTGCCACCAATAACTGGCTTCGGATTTCAGCATGAATGTTGCGAAAGCGGTCTTCTGGTCCTCTCTGACTCTAGCGACATCGAAAACCTTCTCCATCTCCATAACCCAAGTCTGAGCGTCTATCAGGTTCATGGAGCCTTTAAACTCTGGCGGTCCCACCGCCTTGAAATCCTTAAACGTCGTATTCGGTGGAGCTTGAGGTTGATTATTCATCGCTCCAGCTAGTAAGTTCATCAATTTCTAAACGGGGTTAGCATTGGCGTTGTTGTTGTTATTCGTTGATTCTTCCTGAGCTAGTTGACGGTTTTATCTTCTTCTCGGTAGCATATTTCTATTAAAATATATGCTTATTAGATCTTTATTAAATTCTCGAAATAGTTAAGGCTTAACTCAATAATCTTACATAATCACTTAACACATTATCTCAAACAACTTGATATATTTATTCAAATCGAAAGTTTTAACATCAAACGATAGCATCACTGCTATTTACATCAACAATCCCGAGATAAAGAATCTACAAGATGTAAAACATTAAAATAGTCCTTTGTTTATAAACACATCGGAATTTATTTCTAAATACCAGATAAGTTTTCACATAATTAAACAAATCATATCACTGCCTGTTAAGGCGCCGAATAGCCTTAATACGTTCCTCTTCCATGATGTGAGACATCGTCCTGCGATCTAGCATGTACGATGGTAGTCCTTCAAACTGAATTGGGTATCTCATAACTCGATCCTGGGCCTCATCCATTGCGTTTTGTAATGTATAGTACGTCTCCCCAAGCTTTGCCTTCTTTGCACGACAATCCTCTTCTGCAAGATCAGCACGGCGTGATTCTCTTACCCAGCCCTCCTCTGCTATGGTCAGCCTTTCTGAGATCTCTTTCAGTTCCTTCTTCAACTTTTCTATTTCTTCAGACTTCTCCTCGGTTTGACCCTTCTCGTGAACCAAATCCCACTCCACGTTTCCCAGACGTGTGTGAAGAGTCACAGCCTCCCTATCCTTCTGCTCGATGGTAATCTGTTGAATAATTGTCCGTTCAGTCAGATCCTGGACAGTGTCACTTAACTCTACGTTACGGTCATATAACTAGTCATACATCTCAGCATCGATGGAGTTCAGTTGAAACTCCTCTTCTTCCTCTTCCTCCTCAAGATCCTCCTCTGGATCAGTCTTAGGCTCATGCTCCTGACCTACAACAGTGATCAACGGAGATGGCTCTCTCTGTACCAACTGCTCCCTAACGACATGAATGTCTCGGGGCTCCTCCTCTGTAGGTACTCGGGGTTCCTCCTCCCCAGCTCGACTAGCTCCTCCAACATCCGACATCCTGACAACACAGTTTTAATGTTTTAGTTACTAAGTCGTACTAGTGAGCACATAATTTAACACAAAGTCTTTTATTATCTTCAATGAATTAAGAAATTCATCTCATAGAACTCGATAAGGGTTTTCCATCACTATGTTCTTCCTATAAGGCTACTACCTAAGGTTGTTCCGCCACCTAAGGTTCATAACCTACAGCTTTGATACCAACCTGTGACACCCCCAAATTCGAGTACTTCCATTCCCACATGATTTGGTGTTCACTATACAAACATTATATATCTATCTACCCATAATAACTGAAAACATAAATAGATAGAATAAATTCTCTCCTTAAGGAGTTACGTCAACTGAAATAATACATCAATCCCAGGTAGTACTAACCTTAAATCTTAACTGTGGAACATAAACAATTAATCGTCTTACACAACATTAACATAAGTCTAAAACATGATTACAAAAGCACATAAACAACAAGTCTTCATCATTTGTTAATCTTGCCCTCGCCTTTGCTAGTAGAAGGCTCGTCAGACCTTTCATTCTTAACTGCAATGTTATTATCACGCAAGAGTGGGCACGATTGCCCACAAGTATAATAATGAAACAACAATATAATAACATGCGAGTGAATCAAAGACTTCTAGAATAAAACTCAACTTTTTAATCAAGAATGAATAACAAGAATCAAAAGAACGTCTTAGGGTCATAAGACCTTGAACTTTGTCCTAGGTTATCAAGGATTATACTTAAAACCTTTAACAGTCATAAGACTATGGACTCTTCTACTCGTACTTAGGGGGATCAGCCCTTAGTACCATACTATGCACAATATCTTAACGCTAACGCATAAGTAATCCCCTTAACAGGGTTGTTCATCTCAGTTTGACATTCGAATCCGCACCAAAGGAAGTTTGATTTGGATAAATTCAACAAGAGTTCTGAAATTTAGAACGTTCATCAACTATGGACTAGTCGAACTAATACGAGTTCGCTAGTCTAACAAGATTAAACAAAAACTAATATTTAAATCGAATAACAATCTCAAGAGGTATACAATAGAATAAGTATTGTATAACTGAATCATACTTTGAAAAGATCAATAATGTTTAATATGGCAAATTGAACTTGATTAATAATACGGAGAATTTGCTCGATGTAAGTTAATAAACTTGAAATAACAATAGTAAGTACGGTTTGGAAACTTGTCTCGTGCGTAGATTACACGTTAATTATACACGTTCCTTGAATTAATCCTACATATCATTTTCATTCACAATACCAGTCAATTATAACGTAACTAGTCACCACAAGTTCATTCTTTTGTCTAAACATTGGTTATGACTATACTTAGTTAAATTATCACACTTATTGTCACATAATATAACCCTACACGAACAATAAGCTAACTAAGCGTTTAATAATTCAATCCATACTTGAATGCGTTATTGACATGTTAAGAATATATTTTAACATCTCATTATACGTCTAATATATTTGTATGTACCTTAGATTAGGTTACTATCACATTCTTAGACTTGAACAATATGAAAAATTTTATTTCTGGACATTCTGCAAAGTGGCGCTGCGGCGCCACTGATAGGCTTGTCCTCGGCGCTGCAGCTTGACTCTTGGCGCTGCGGCGCGGGTCTTAAGGCATGGAACTGGAGCCACAGCGCGGCAAACCAGTAACTGTTCTGCAATTCGCAAAAAATTGTAGAACATGGCCAACACCTTCAATTAATTTATTCTTACACGAAATTATACATACCCAAACACTGTAGTACACATATACTTACTACTAAACCCTTCTAGCATGATTTTAACATGTAATAACACATAATTTACAGAATCAAAACATATAATTTACTATTTTTGATGTTTTTGAAAGTTTTGAACACAAAACATGAAAATCAACACTACGGGTTCATTATAACACCAAATCTATTTATTTAAAGTTTGATTTCTTTGTTTTAACATACATAATCATATGCAAGTACAAATTTACGATATAACCTATGATTTAACACATAAAATTCATGTGTAAGGCCATATGGCCATATTTCTATACTCTGTATTTGGAAGAAGCAATCTACGACATATATTTTTATGAGACTGATGTTATGGTTCATACAACATAGTAAAAACATACTACGTTAACATATTAACACATACATCCACATAATTACTACCCTTTTCGATTACAGAGACTTGAACCATTAATTTAAAAGCCATTTTCATGAAATTTTAAATGACATAAATAAAAATTAGATTGAAGAATTTACCCAAAGCGTAGAGTGTAGATTAGTAAGCTCAGATGCTTTTTCAATCACTCACTCTCAATCTCCTTCACAAAATCTCAAATTTTCTCTGACAAATTCTCAATTCTCTCTGACTTGCTATGACAGACTTAGAAAAAATAAAAAAATAAAAAAGACGTATTTAATAATAAATCTGACACATTGTGGAGGTCAGTTAACCCATCATGGGTTAACTTGTAAGACCCCGAATTTTTTTTTTAATAAAATAGAATTTTCTTTATTTATTATTTTGAAATAGTAAGGGTTTATTTGATTAATGTGGTTAGTTATGGGTAAAATGCGCAAATATTTTTAAATAAGTAAGTGGTTATAAAATATTCATTGTTGTCGGGAAATATTTGTTTGGTCGTGGAATATTCTTACTGTCGGGGGAGTATTCGTATGACGGCGCAGCCTTTTGTGGACCCCATAACGGAAAGCGATTGGATGAAGAAAACGACAAGTATAAGTTGTTTATAAATAACGGCGTAGTTGTTACCGTTAATACTGTTGGAATACCCGGTGGTTAAAACACAGTAATACGCGTTGTTGCATAGTAGCACACGGTATTACACCAATTATTGATTCTTACATAAGAAGGCACTACTCAATAATTGTTACAGTAGTTACGGTTCAATATTTTATTTTATTGATTCAATAATTGCTACGTTGATATTTTATATTATTGTTGTTTCAATAATTGTCACTACACAGTATTTTTATTATCGGATCAATAATTCATATTATTTGAATAATATTATTAGATAGCAATATTGGCAATGTCTAGAAAGTTCTGTCTAAGGATAGATTTGGTCATCTAATTGCGCGTTAGTAAGGAGAAATCCTTATTGGAAAGCCCCCTCTTTCCTGAGAATGGCCTGGTTGCCAGTATTGTGATTCTATAATATTATTTATAAATAATTAATTATTAATTTATATGACAAGGAAAATATTCATTTTATGTGGATATAGATGAAAAAAATTTTAAAGTGACAATTGTTGAAAAATTGATATTTTATCTTTTCTGATAAATAATTCATTTAAATATATTATTATATTTTAATAATATAATAATAGTGATATTTTTATAATGAATGTAGGATATATGAGTATATGAGAAGGAGGAGTATTTTTGTTACTAAAAATATTTAAAACATGTTTTTTCATGTTTGTGGACCCCATTTCTTGACTGAAATTTGATTATAACCTGTAAAATCGTCTGTATGTGGATTTCGGTCAATTTCTGCTTGGAATTTGGAAAAACTTAAACTTACAAAGTTGTAGATAATAGAATTTCCTATGGAAAAGACATAAGGTTTGAATTTTTCTGACAAAAGGGCTATTTATTATGAATTATTGAAGTTTTAAAGTTATAAAATAATTGATTTTTAGAAGTTTTAATTATGTTTATTAAGAAAAACATTTTTTTTTGTTTTGTGGGCTACACTAACACGTGCATAATGAGCTGAGATCAGTTGTTTAAGGTGGTCTTAAAAATTATATATATATATATATATATATATATATATATATATATATATATATATATATATATATATATATATATAAAAAATTAAAGTTTCTGCTTTGGTGTTCTAAGTATTTTTCTATAAATAGGGTGCTTAGGTTAGAATTGAAAATCACACCAGAAACTGAAGTTTTCTCTCTCTATTTTATCGAGCGTATTCTTGTGAGTGTTTTGATACTTTGAGTGTTGCTATACGGTGCAAGTTTCCTTCAGCACTATATCCAGTATTCCAGTTAAAAGTACTATCTTTTCGAGGTAAGGGATGTTATTTTTTTTATAAATAATATTATTTCTTTCAATATCATTATATCGGAATATTGGTAAGATTTTTCTTGTGAAATTCTTATCTTTTCATGTCGGGGTTACTATTCACGAGTTACTATTCATAAATTACTATTCATGAGTTACTATTCACGAGTTACTATTCATGAGTACTATTCACGAAGCATGATGCTTTTTTTTCTTGTGGAATTTCTACCTTTTAGTGTCGGAGTTACTATTCACGTATACGGCACTATTCACAGAAAAATTAAATTTTCTTTTTTGTGTCCAAGATTGTCTGTTATGGTTTCTATCTTTGATTGGATCTATGTTTTGATCTTCATTTTTGAATTCTACTCCACAATAGTTTATTATGGAGTATTTTTAAACTTCGATTTTCTAAAAGTACGAATACCTAATATTTGTTCTTTTTTCTCACTGGATTCGTTTTCTTTATAATATTTTTCATTATCCTCAGTCCTAAATGATGATATAACTGAATATCTTTGGCCTGTAGTGCAAAGATTAATAATTTTCTGATGAATATCTTTGGCCCGTAGTGCAAAGATGAATAGGTGTTGAGATGAACATGACCGACAGATTAATATCTTTGGCTTGTAGTGCAAAGATGACTATTTGATTCAAGATGTATATTGATTGATGGTACAGGGATAAAAAATCTATGGACTTTTAAATTTATAGATGATAGTAGATTTTATTCTCTACTTAACTCTTCTAATGAATTGTTGTTTCCGCTACAGTTGTTGATCTAAAACTTGTTGTCTATTGTATTCTATCAGATTTTTCCCTATTGAAGACTAAGGATAATTTGTTGTACATTATCTTAGTCATAATATTCTTTACTGGGCTAGTTGAGCTCACCGTTTTCCTTTTTGTTCCATTTTTCTTCTCAGGAGGCGAGAATATAGCAGGAACTAGTCGGGGTGTGGAATGATAGTTCAAGATAGTTGTTTTAGTAGTCCTCACTATTTTGTAAAATAGTGTATCAATAATTGTAATGAGGACTCCATTTGAGTTTTAATACTGTCTAGATGACAATATTTATGTTGTCGTATTTTGCACGATAAATGTAATAATAAAGTTGTAGTTATTTTCTGTACCATGTATTTGGCGACTCAGAATAGGTTGGGTTGAATGGACCTATTTTGGGGGCGTCACATAACTACTACTAACCTCTCTTAGGGCCTCGTTTGGCTAGCAATAATAGGTTCTAAAACCATTTAATTTAATGATTTTCTTATACTGTAGTTTAAATCATGTCACACCCAATTACACAATAAATCAAATATCTTATTTAATTTAATTAAATTAAAAATATAATAATTTCTCATTAATTCACATAGTCATATAATTAATTTTCTCATTAATTATTAATTTAAATAAAATAATATTAGGCTTATTAAATATTTCTTTTAATTCAATAAACTCACATAATTACATACTTTGAATAATAAAATTCTCCACATTAATTTAATAAATATAACACTTATAATTAAATTAATCTACCACAATTGCATCAATTAATTATTTAATCTAATAATTAAATCATCGAAAATATTTATTTAATTCAATAAATATTAAAATTAAATTATAAAATCTCGTTTGTCACAAATACACACATTCAACTTTTTGAATAATCATCTCCTTTTTTATACTAGTTTGTTCAATTTGTAAAATTATTTTCACGTAAGTCAAGTATATAAAATCCATTAAATAATATTCTAGTTCTATACAAAATATTATTAGTGTAACGACCCCAAAATAGGTCCATTCCATCCAACCTATTCTGAGTCGCCAAATACATGGTATAGAAAAAAACTGTAACTTTATTACAACAATTGTCGTGCAAAATACAACAACACATATGCTATAAGTTTGGATACAAATATATACCAAATGTGACTCATGTTCCAACCGTGGACATCACCTCACAATGACACCTTACATAAAGGTATAGTCAAAAACTGTTTTAGAAATTAGAATTTTTGGGAAGTGCTCAAGGAAACCTTCGTACATGGGAGGCCACGCGTCTAGGTTATGATAGATATCATATGGCCACAGAATTATCCTTGGTTGACCCAATAGACCCCAAAGAAAAACGAGAAGATTACTATCATATTCTTCCCAATGGTGAGTCTTCTCTTGACTTATCATTATCTCCACTGTCTCTAATTGAGAATTATACTTCAAACAAACACCAAGATTATATAGGTAGTGCCCATAGATATACTCAGCAAGTGGATGAGCACAACCCTGTCTTATGATGACACGAGGTTGTATGTCATTAGACATCTTGTATGATAGTGACAAAACACCCTTCCAACGTTGGGTTCGCCTCACCCTATTTTTTTCACCAAATATAACTACTAAATGATGACCACCGTTCTATTCCCTTGTTACCCCCGCTCGACCCAGCTACACTCTTATTACCTGAAAGGAATTGTGAAGCAAAAGGGTGAGCACAACTAGCTCAGTAAAGAATATCATGACTAAAGATAATTCAATTATCAATAGCCTTCATCAACAATAAATCAGAGATTTAGAACATATGATAAATGATAAAAATTTCAACCATAGTTGCAGCGGAACGAGCAATCCATTAGAAGAGTCAAATAGACCATAAAGTTTATTATCTCCTCCATGTTAAAAATCCACCAACAATGTTTTATCCCTGTAACATCAATCAACCATTCTGGTCCACAATCATATGAATAACTCATAATCATAACTGTAGTTCTAAATTCCTCTTCTCATCCAGGACGAATATAATTTTTATCACCTATCTTTACCTGAAACATCAAAGATCATGGTTACACCAAATCACATTTCCTGTTCATAATCATACTAATAACTTCATCTTTGCACTACGGCCAAAGATATTCATTTGTATCACCAGTTGGTCATGTTTATCTCAACATCTGTTCATCTTTGCACTACTGGCCAAAGATATTCAACAACATGTCATCTTTGCATTACGGGCCAAAGATATTCATCAACAATTCATCTTTGCACTACAGGCCAAAGATATTCATCAATATTTCATCTTTGCACTACAGGCCAAAGATATTAATATCTCAAAGAAATATATAATCATTTCAGAATTTATATAAACAATAATTATAACCATGTTGATCAATTCACCTTTGCACTTAAGCTAAAGATATTCACTTATAAATTCAATGGTCATGATCATACCAGTCACAATTCAACTTTGCACTACAGGCCAAAGAGAACCCTAGTCATAATCATACCAATAATCTACCCATCTTTACACTCTAGTGAAAGAGAATTTCAACATCAGGGTTATAAAAATGTTATATATGATGATAAAATCAATATAATCAATACATAGTTTTAATCTCAAGAGTAATATTCATAACTCAACTATAATTTGGTTAGAAAAAGAAACCAATGTTGTCGTGAATAGTAACTTGTGAATAGTAACTCATGAATAGTAACTCGTGAATAGTAACTCATAAATAGTAAACCCGACACAAAAAGGTAGAAATTCCACAATAAAATCTATACTAGTATTTCGGTATAATGATATTGAAAGAATAATATTTCTTAAGCTTATAAACAATTTATTTAAATTGTTTACACTTTACTAAATAATGCATTTAATCATTCTAAAATACCAAACTCATAAGATTTTATCACCAATAATCAAAACCCTCATCAAAAATCTACATATACCTCATATAGAATTCTCAAGCCATAAAATCCTATTTTCCAATTTTCTTACTTCACATAACATATTTAATTCATTTACTCACAACTAGACCATTTTCATGAAAAATACCAAATCAGTTCTAAAAATATTTCTTTTCTGAGATTTAGCATAATATAGTCACATAGTGAACATATATTTTTCTCAAAATTTTTAAAAGTCATTTACTATTTTTCATATGGCCAAAACAGCCGAATATTTAGACATTTATCAAAAATTATACTTTTGTCCAAAAATTCTGAAATTTACAGAGTATACTTCTATCATATACATGTACTCCCAATAAAAATTTCATCAATTTTGGAGTTAACCACAAGGAATTATAAGCTGTTACTTCTAAAATAGTCTTTTCTCATAAAATTCATAACTCTCAATCTATACATCCAAAAATCACCATTTTTGGACACAATCAAGAAAACTCATCAAAATATCATTTCAAATTTTTCCAGAATTTTTTTGAAGATCAGAAAAATTACGAAACTGAAAATCATAACAACCCTTAAAATCCCTTAATATCCCTTACCTCAAAAGAGCAGTACTTCTGACTGGATATCCGATATGATGCTGAAGGAAACTTGCACTGATGAATAGAAACTCACCAAGTATCTAAAAACTCACAAAACATGCTTCATAATATAGAGAGAGAAAGAGAGAAAGCTTATGTTTCTGGTGTGATTTTCAATTCTAACTTAGCCCTCTATTTATAGGAAAATTTTGGTAGGTTTGACCTGCAACCTGATGGCTTTACCTGCTACTATTCCCACCCACCACATTTGAAATATAATTCAGCACATTTCTTCACCAACCACAAGTGGGGCCCACCAATTCTAGAATTTTCCATCAAAAATGATTTATAACCTGATTTCCGAATCAGCCACCTCTTAAAATTCATAACAAATCATACGTTCATTTTTAACGGTTCAAAATTTATGGACATATACTCAACTTATATATGTATAACATATCCAAAAATTACCACGATCCAACGGTCGGATTAAAAATTATAACCCCCGCAAAATATCTCAAAAACCCTGATTTTTAATACCTCCATTCCGACAAAAATACGGATAAAAATCTCAACATTAACTCCTTCATTTTTTAACCACAAAAATATATCCCTCATTTATATCCACATAAAATAAATATTTTCTTATCATATGAATCAATAATTAATTATTCACAAATAATATTACAGAATCACATTTATGACAACCAGGCCGTTCCCAGGAAAGAGGGGGCTTTCCAATAAGAATTTCTCCTTACTGGCGCGCAATTAGATGACCAAACCTCTCCTTAGACAGAACTTTCTAGACATTGACAATAATGTTATCTAATAATATTATTCAAATAATATGAATTATTGATCTGATAAAGGAAAATACTGTGCAGCAACAATTATTGAAACAACAATAATATAAAATATCAACGCAACAATTATTGAATCAATAAAATAAAATATTGAACAGTAACTACTGTAACAATTATTGAGTAGTGCCTTCTTACGTAAGAATCAATAATTTCAAAAATACTATGCAATACCGTGTGCTACTGTGCAATAACGCGTATTACTGTATTTTAACCACCGGGTATTCCAACAGTGTTAACGGTAACAACTACGTCGTTATTTGTAAAAACTCAAATTTGTCGTTTTCCTTCACCCGACAATTATTCGTTATGGGGCCCACAAATAGCTGCGCCGTCGTACGAATATTCTCCGACAGAAAGAATATTCCACGACCAAACGAATATTCCCCGATAACAATGATTATTTTATAACCACTTGCTTATTTTGAAAAAAAATCATATTTCACCCATAACTTTAAACTTTTATCAATTTAACTATTTACTGAATAGTAATTATAAGAAAAATTGCATACTTTTATTTCATAAAATTCGGGGTCTTACAATCTCCCCTCCTTATGAAATTTCGTCCCCGAAATTTACGTACCTGGTATTTCGAAGAGTTGAGAATACCTTGCTTCCATTTCAGATTCTATCTCTCAGATCATCATGATTTCTCCATTGCTCTTCTCCCATGATAACTTCATTTGGGTTCCTCATTTGTTGGGAAGTCATGACAACCGCCATCCCTCGAACTACTCGGCTTTGACTTGTCTGGAGCAGCATTTGGCGTCATCATTACCATTGGAATATACCTTTCTATAGGACATATTCCTCCCTCAACTGCCTCTTCGTACTCCTCATTCATGATCTGAATCATCAATCTTCGATCCATATCGGATTCAGGTTGACCGCTATGTACAGGGTAATTCAAAACTCGATGTTGGGTTCTCCCAATTGCTTTCCAAAAAGAGAAATTCATATCATCTATTTTAGCCTTCTTAGATCGAACATCTCTTTCCACAATATCCACGTGTCGTGCGGCTTTTGCCCATGCATCACTTATTCTCACTCGTTCAATCTTTTCTTCTTTCAGCTCAGATTCCATTTTTATCATCTTATACTCTGCCAAAGAATGCTTCTGTTCAAGCATCACATATCGGGTAACACAAGCTTGAATTGTTGCATCCTTTTGTTCCACGACCGCCTGTCGTTCTTCTGACTGCTCTTCTAACTCATGAATACGATTTTGAAATTCTACATTTTGATCATATAATACCTCTAATAAACTCTCCTCTGGTACTTCTTCTTCCGCTTCTTCCTCAGTCTCAGCTGTTACCTCTGCGACTATCTCGGGTGCAACTATCAATTCTTCACTCACCACATAGATATCTCTAATTCCTTCTTCGTCTGACATCACATTATCATGGTTAGTGATTAGAGGTATCCCCACAGTCTCATTCACTCCATTGTTAGCATTCTCAGCTGCCATTCTCAAATACTGCCATAAAATAAGGGTTAATTAAACAAATTAACATATCACATAATATCCCAATATTATGACTAACCAACAAATAAGCTTAGGTAGGACACACTAGCGAAGGATTTACTCATCTCTCCCCTCCTAGTTGTATTCCCCGATCTCCGCCAGAGATCATATCCCTAAGCTCTGATACCAAATGTAACTCTGGACACCAACCTATGTCAGCACCTTACATTGATACCTATCAGTTTGCCACCGCAGAACGGCGTCCCCTACGGAGAGTCTGGCTTCGGTGCATCCCCCATCAACAGGAAGTCACCAGCGAGAGGCTCGGGGCTCTTTACTTATAGCTCTGATACCAAATGTAACGACCCCAAAATAGGTCCATTCCATCCAACCTATTCTGAGTCGCCAAATACATGGTATAGAAAAAAACTGTAACTTTATTACAACAATTGTCATGCAAAATACAACAACACATATGCTATAAGTTTGGATACAAATATATACCAAATGTGACTCATGTTCCAACCGTGGACATCACCTCACAATGACACCGTACATAAAGGTATAGTCAAAAACTGTTTTAGAAATTAGAATTTTTGGGAAGTGCTCAAGGAAACCTTCGTACATGGGAGGCCACGCGTCTAGGTTATGATAGATATCATATGGCCACAGAATTATCCTTGGTTGACCCAATAGACCCCAAAGAAAAACGAGAAGATTACTATCATATTCTTCCCAATGGTGAGTCTTCTCTTGACTTATCATTATCTCCACTGTCTCTAATTGAGAATTATACTTCAAACAAACACCAAGATTATATAGGTAGTGCCCATAGATATACTCAGCAAGTGGATGAGCACAACCCTGTCTTATGATGACACGAGGTTGTATGTCATTAGACATCTTGTAAGATAGTGACAAAACACCCTTCCAACGTTGGGTTCGCCTCACCCTATTTTCTTCACCAAATATAACTACTAAATGATGACCACCGTTCTATTCCCTTGTTACCCCCGCTCGACCCAGCTACACTCTTATTACCTGAAAGGAATTGTGAAGCAAAAGGGTGAGCACAACTAGCTCAGTAAAGAATATCATGACTAAAGATAATTCAATTATCAATAGCCTTCATCAACAATAAATCAGAGATTTAGAACATATGGTAAATGATAAAAATTTCAACCATAGTTGCAGCGGAACGAGCAATCCATTAGAAGAGTCAAATAGACCATAAAGTTTATTATCTCCTCCATGTTAAAAATCCACCAACAATGTTTTATCCCTGTAACATCAATCAACCATTCTGGTCCACAATCATATGAATAACTCATAATCATAACTGTAGTTCTAAATTCCTCTTCTCATCCAGGACGAATATAATTTTCATCACCTATCTTTACCTGAAACATCAAAGATCATGGTTACACCAAATCACATTTCCTGTTCATAATCATACTAATAACTTCATCTTTGCACTACGGCCAAAGATATTCATTTGTATCACCAGTTGGTCATGTTTATCTCAACATCTGTTCATCTTTGCACTACTGGCCAAAGATATTCAACAACATGTCATCTTTGCACTACGGGCCAAAGATATTCATCAACAATTCATCTTTGCACTACAGGCCAAAGATATTCATCAATATTTCATCTTTGCACTACAGGCCAAAGATATTAATATCTCAAAGAAATATATAATCATTTCAGAATTTATATAAACAATAATTATAACCATGTTGATCAATTCACCTTTGCACTTAAGCTAAAGATATTCACTTATAAATTCAATGGTCATGATCATACCAGTCACAATTCAACTTTGCACTACAGGCCAAAGAGAACCCTAGTCATGATCATACCAATAATCTACACATCTTTACACTCTAGTGAAAGAGAATTTCAACATCATGGTTATAAAAATGTTATATATGATAATAAAATTAATATAATCAATACATAGTTTTAATCTCAAGAGTAATATACATAACTCAACTATAATTTGGTTAGAAAAAGAAATCAATGTTGTCGTGAATAGTAACTTGTGAATAGTAACTCATGAATAGTAACTCGTGAATAGTAACTCATAAATAGTAAACCCGACACAAAAAGGTAGAAATTCCACAATAAAATCTATACCAGTATTTCGGTATAATGATATTGAAAGAATAATATTTCTTAAGCTTATAAACAATTTATTTAAATTGTTTACACTTTACTAAATAATGCATTTAATCATTCTAAAATACCAAACTCATAAGATTTTATCACCAATAATCAAAACCCTCATCAAAAATCTGCATATACCTCATATAGAATTCTCAAGCCATAAAATCCTATTTTCCAATTTTCTTACTTCACATAACATATTTAATTCATTTACTCACAACTAGACCATTTTCATGAAAAATACCAAATCAGTTCTAAAAATATTTCTTTTCTGAGATTTAGCATAATATAGTCACATAGTGAACATATATTTTTCTCAAATTTTTAAAAGTCATTTACTATTTTTCATATGGCCAAAACAGCCGAATATTTAGACATTTATCAAAAATTATACTTTTGTCCAAAAATTCTGAAATTTACAGAGTATACTTCTATCATATACATGTACTCCCAATAAAAATTTCATCAATTTTGGAGTTAACCACAAGGAATTATAAGCTGTTACTTCTAAAATAGTCTTTTCTCATAAAATTCATAACTCTCAATCTATACATCCAAAAATCACCATTTTTGGACACAATCAAGAAAACTCATCAAAATATCATTTCAAATTTTTCCAGAATTTTTTGAAGATCAGAAAAATTACGAAACTGAAAATCATAACAACCCTTAAAATCCCTTAATATCCCTTACCTCAAAAGAGCAGTACTTCTGACTGGATATCCGATATGATGCTGAAGGAAACTTGCACTGATGAATAGAAACTCACCAAGTATCTAAAAACTCACAAAACATGCTTCATAATATAGAGAGAGAAAGAGAGAAAGCTTATGTTTCTGGTGTGATTTTCAATTCTAACTTAGCCCTCTATTTATAGGAAAATTTTGGTAGGTTTGACCTGCAACCTGATGGCTTTACCTGCTACTATTCCCACCCACCACATTTGAAATATAATTCAGCACATTTCTTCACCAACCACAAGTGGGGCCCACCAATTCTAGAATTTTCCACCAAAAATGATTTATAACCTGATTTCCGAATCAGCCACCTCTTAAAATTCATAACAAATCATACGTTCATTTTTAACGGTTCAAAATTTATGGACATATACTCAACTTATATATATATAACATATCCAAAAATTACCACGATCCAACGGTCGGATTAAAAATTATAACCCCCGCAAAATATCTCAAAAACCCTGATTTTTAATACCTCCATTCCGACAAAAATACGGATAAAAATCTCAACATTAACTCCTTCATTTTTTAACCACAAAAATATATCCCTCATTTATATCCACATAAAATAAATATTTTCTTATCATATGAATCAATAATTAATTATTCACAAATAATATTACAGAATCACATTTATGACAACCAGGCCGTTCCCAGGAAAGAGGGGGCTTTCCAATAAGAATTTCTACTTACTGGCGCGCAATTAGATGACCAAACCTCTCCTTAGACAGAACTTTCTAGACATTGACAATAATGTTATCTAATAATATTATTCAAATAATATGAATTATTGATCTGATAAAGGAAAATACTGTGCAGCAACAATTATTGAAACAACAATAATATAAAATATCAACGCAACAATTATTGAATCAATAAAATAAAATATTGAACAGTAATTACTGTAACAATTATTGAGTAGTGCCTTCTTACGTAAGAATCAATAATTTCAAAAATACTATGCAATACCGTGTGCTACTGTGCAATAACGCGTATTACTGTATTTTAACCACCGGGTATTCCAACAGTGTTAACGGTAACAACTACGCCGTTATTTGTAAAAACTCAAATTTGTCGTTTTCCTTCACCCGATAATTATTCGTTATGGGGCCCACAAATAGCTGCGCCGTCGTACGAATATTCTCCGACAGAAAGAATATTCCACGACCAAACGAATATTCTCCGACAACAATGATTATTTTATAACCACTTGCTTATTTTGAAAAAAATTCATATTTCACCCATAACTTTAAACTTTTATCAATTTAACTATTTACTGAATAGTAATTATAAGAAAAATTGCATACTTTTATTTCATAAAATTCGGGGTCTTACAATTAGTATAAATAGAACAATAATTGTTCTTAAATATAATACCAAAGATTTCATTATCCAACAACAAAATGAAAATAATATTTCTAACGAGAACTGAAATACAATGACAACTTATTGACTTAATAGATTTGCCCGTAGGCAATGCTAAACTATAAGTTTCTATGGCTAATGCAGCAACCTTTGCTTCATTTTCACACATAGGATTACTTATCTTTGTTTAGCTTTCTACTTCTGCTTGGTCCCTTCATAAATCTATATTTATGATAACCAAAGTCAGTATCCAATATGTAAGACCCCAACTTTTATAAATAAAGATGAATTTTCTATAAATATCATTTTTGAACATTATGGAGTTAATTTGATATAATGTTATAGTTGTGGGTAATATTTATAAATTTTGTAAAGTACGCAAGTTGTTATATAATATTCGATTGGTCGGGAAATATTCGTTTTAACAGGGAATATTCGTACAACGGCACAATCATTGGTGGACCCCACAACGGAATTTTTGTCAGATTGAGAAAAACACAAAAATATTTTATTAAAAATAACGGCGGAAGTTTTACCATTGATACTGTTGAACTACTCGGTAGTAAAAGTACAATAATACGTGTGGTTGCATAGTAGCACACAGTATTGATTATTAATGCTTATGTGAGAAGTCACTCAGTTTGATTCAATTATTGTCAGTTAATAATATGAATAATTTAGCGATAATGAGGTTTTGTTTTATTCGTATTATTAACGTAATAAAACAGAAACATCTTTTTATATAAAACAGAATACTTTATTAAAGTTATTCTATAAAAAGAATATATTATATTTTATTTAAAAGATTTTTCTTTAAATATGGACAGTCAGATTAAAGTAATCAATCTGGACCGTTCATGGATTAGTTACTATGCATTCTATTTTTCTATAAATAGCAGCTCATTCCTTCATTATTTCTTACGAATTCACTGAACTCTAGAGAGAGAAACTATAGAGAGAAACTATAGAGAGGGAGAAGAAGAGTATTCTGCTACTTAACTACTTCCTTATTTTAGCGCTTCTTTAAAACGGTAAGGGGTGTTATTCTTTCTTATTCATGAAGAGAACTGTTATTATTCCATTTATTATTATTCTGTTGGAACATCCTGTCTGTGTGTTTTACACCGGACCTGGTTCCGTCTTTATTATTATTCTGTTGGAATATCCTGTCTGTGCGTTTTACGCAGGACCTGGTTCCGTCTTTATTATTATTCTGTTAGAATATCCTGTGTGTGCGTTTTACGCCGGACCTGGTTCCGTCGTTATTATTATTCTGTTGGAATATCCTGTCTGTGCGTTTTACGCCGGACCTGGTTCCGTCTTTATTATTATTCTGTTGGAATATCCTGTCTGTGCGTTTTACGTCGGACCTGGTTCCATTATTTATTATTCTGTTGGAATAACCTGTCTGTAAGACCCCGAATTTTATGAAATAAAAGTATTCAATTTTTCTTATAATTACTATTCAGTAAATGGTTAAATTGATAAATATTAAAGTTAAGGGTGATATATGAATTTTTTTGGAAATACACAAGTGGTTATAAAATATTCATTGTTATCGGTGAATATTCGTTTGATCGTGGAATATTCTTACTGTCGGGGAATATTCATACGACGGCGCAGCCTTTTGTGGGCCCCATAACAGAAAGCGATTAGATGAAGAAAACGACAAGAGTAAGTTGTTTATAAATAACGGCATAGTTGTTACCGTTAATACTGTTGGAATACCCGGTGGTTAAAACACAGTAATACGCGTTGTTGCACAGTAGCACACGGTATTGCACCAATTATTGATTCTTACGTAATAAGGCACTACTCAATAATTGTTACAGTAATTACTGTTCAATATTGTATTTTATTGATTCAATAATTGTTGCGTTGATATTTTATATTACTGTTGTTTTAATAATTGTCACTACACAGTATTTTCTATTATCGGAACAATAATTTATATTATCTGAATAATATTATTAGATAACATTATTGGTAATGTCTAGAAAGTTCTGTCTAAGGAGAGGTTTGGTCATCTAATTGCGCGCCAGTAAGGAGAAATCCTTATTGGAAAGCCCCCTCTTTCCTGAGAACGGCCTGGTTGCCAGTACTATGGTTCTGTAATATTATTTGTGTATAATTAATTATTGATTTATATGATGAGAAAAATAGTGATTTTATGTGGATATAGATGGAGAAAATTTTTAATGTGACAATTGTTGAAAATTAATATTTTATCTTTTTTTGATAAAATAATTCATTTAAATATATTATTTTAATAATATATTGATGGTGATATTTTTACAATGAATGTGGGATATATGAGTATATGAGGAGGAAGAGTATTTTTGTTGGATTAAATGTTTAACACATGTTTTGTGTGTTGGTGGACACAATTCTTGACAGAAAATTTATTATAGACTGTAAAATCGTCCGTTTATGGATTTCGGTCAATTTCTGTTTGGAATTTATAAAAACTTTCTTCTGTAAAGTTGTAGAGAATTAAATTTCCTATAAAAACTCGCGAGATTCGAATTTTCTGATCAAAGGGCTATTTATTATGAATTATTGAAGTTCCGAAGTTCAGAAATAATTGATTTTTGGGAGTTTAAGTTAATTATTTTGAGAAAAACGTTTTTTGTGAGATGGTGGGGCCCACTAGTTGTTAAAATGTGCTGAATTCAGATCTTCAAAGGTGGGATTGAAAATTTATATATATATATATTAATATTATATTAAATTTTCTTCTTTGGTGTTCTAAGCAATTTTCTATAAATAGGGTGCTTAGGTTAGAATTGAAAATCACACCAGAAACTGAAGTTTTCTCTCTATTTCTCTCTCTATATATCGAGCGTATTCTTGTGAGTATTTTGATATCTTGAGTGTTGCTATACGGTGCAAGTTCATTCAGCGTTATTCGAGTCAGAGGTACTGCTCTTTTGAGGTACGGGATTGTAAGGGATAGTAAGGGATGTTATTTCTTCTTAAATGATATTATTTTCTTCAATATCATTATGCCGAAGTATTGATCTGAACTTTTTATCAAATTTAGAACTTTTCATGTCGAGGTTACTATTCACGAGTTACTATTCATGAGTTACTATTCATGAGTTACTATTCATGAGTTACTATTCACGAGTTACTATTCATGAGTTACTATTCATGAGTTATTATTCATGAGTTACTATTCACGAGTTACTATTCATGAGTTACTATTCATGAGTTACTATTCATGGGTTACTATTCACGAGTTACTATTCATGACAAAATTGGTTTCTTTTTCTAACCAAATTATAGTTGATTTATGAATATTACTCTTGAGATTAAAACTATATGTTGATCATATTATTTTTTTTATCATATATAACATTTTTATAACCCTAATGATGATATTTCTCTTTGACTTGAGTGTAAAGATGGGTAGATTATTGGTATGATCATGACTAGGGTTCTCTTTGTCCAGTAGTGAAAAGTTGAATTGTGACTGGTATGATCATGACCTTTGAATTTATAATTGAATATCTTTAGCTTAAGTGCAAAGGTGAAATGATCAACATGGTTATAATTATTGGTTATATAAATTCTGAAATGATTATATATTTCTTTGAGATAATAATATATTTGGCCTGTAGTGCAAATATGAACTACTGAGGAATATCTTTGGCCTGTAGTGCAAAGATGAGTTGTTGATGAATATCTTTGGCCCGTAGTGCAAAGATGACTTGTTGTTGAATATCTTTGGCATGTAGTGTAAAGATGAACTGTTGATGAATATCTTTGGCCCGTGATGCAAAGATGAATTTATTAGTATGATTATGAACAGGAACTGTGATTTGGTATAACCATGATCTTTGATGTTTCAGGTAAAGACAGGTGATGAAAATTATCTTCGTCTTGGATGCGAAATTTAGAATCACAATTATGATTATGAATTATTCATATGATTGTGGAAAGGAACTATTGATTTATGTTACAGGGATAAAACATTGTTGGTGGACTTTTAACGTGGAGAAGATAATAGACTTTATAGTCTATTTGACTCTTCTAATGGATTGCTCGTTCCGCTGCAACTATGGTTGAAATTTTTATCATTTACCATATGTTCTAAATCTCTGATTTATTATTGATGGAGGCTATTGATAATTTAATTATCTTTAGTCAAGATATTCTTTACTGAGCTAGTTGTGCTCACCCTTTTGCTTCACAATTCCTTTCAGGTAATAAGAGTGTAGCTGGGTCGAGCGAGGTAACAGGAAAATAGAACGGTGGTCTCTAGCTGTGGAGGTTCTCCCGAAACAGTATAGAAAAGTTCATTTAGTAGTTATATTTGGTGAATCATCTAGGGTGAAGCGAACCCAACGTTGGAAGGGTGTTTTGCCACTATCATACAAGATGTCTAACGACACACAACCTCGTGTCATCATAAGACAGTGATGTGCTCATCTACTTGCTGAGTATCTTTACGAGCTCTACCTATATAATTTTGGTGTTTGTTTGAAGTATAATTCTCAATTAGAGACAGTGGAGATAATGATAAGTCAAGGGAAGACTCACCATTGGAAAGAATATGATAGTAATCTTCTTATTTTTCTTTGGGGTCTATTGGGTCAACCAAGGATAATTCTGTGGCCATATGATATCTATCATAACCTAGAAGCATGGCCTCCCATGTACGAAGGTTTCCTTGAGCACTTTTCAAAGATTCTAATTTCTAAAACAGTTTTTGACTATACCTTTATGTAAGGTGTCATTGTGAGGTGATGTCCACGGTTGGAACATGAGTCACATTTGGTATATATTTGTATCCAAACTCACAGCATATGTGTTGTTGTATTTTGCACGACAATTGTTGTAATAAAGTTGTAGTTATTTTCTGTACCATGTATTTGACGACTCAGAATAGGTTGGATGGAATGGACCTATTTTGGGGGCGTTACATTTGGTATCAGAGCTTAGGGATATGATCTCTGGCGGAGATCGGGAAATAGGACTAGGAGGAGAGAGACGAGTAAATCATTCGCTAGTGTGTCCTACCTAAGCTTATTTGTTGGTCAGTCATAATATCGGGATATTATGTGATATGTTAATTTGTTAAATTAACCTTTGTTTTTGAAGCTGTATTCTAGAATGATATCTGAAATACAGGAGATGAGCAATGGAGAAATCATGATGACAAGAAAGATGGAATCCGAAATGAAAGCAAGGTATTCTCAACTCTTTGAAATACCAGGTACGTAAATTTCGAGGACGAAATTTCATAAGGAGGGGAGATTGTAAGACCCCGAATTTTATGAAATAAAAGTATTCAATTTTTCTTATAATTACTATTCAGTAAATGGTTAAATTGATAAATATTAAAGTTAAGGGTGATATATGAATTTTTTTGGAAATACACAAGTGGTTATAAAATATTCATTGTTATCGGTGAATATTCGTTTGATCGTGGAATATTCTTACTGTCGGGGAATATTCATACGACGGCGCAGCCTTTTGTGGGCCCCATAACGGAAAGCGATTAGATGAAGAAAACGACAAGAGTAAGTTGTTTATAAATAACGGCATAGTTGTTACCGTTAATACTGTTGGAATACCCGGTGGTTAAAACACAGTAATACGCGTTGTTGCACAGTAGCACACGGTATTGCACCAATTATTGATTTTTACGTAAGAAGGCACTACTCAATAATTGTTACAGTAATTACTGTTCAATATTGTATTTTATTGATTCAATAATTGTTGCGTTGATATTTTATATTACTGTTGTTTTAATAATTGTCACTACACAGTATTTTCTATTATCGGAATAATAATTTATATTATCTGAATAATATTATTAGATAACATTATTGGTAATGTCTAGAAAGTTCTGTCTAAGGAGAGGTTTGGTCATCTAATTGCGCGCCAGTAAGGAGAAATCCTTATTGGAAAGCCCCCTCTTTCCTGAGAACGGCCTGGTTGCCAGTACTATGGTTCTGTAATATTATTTGTGTATAATTAATTATTGATTTATATGATGAGAAAAATAGTGATTTTATGTGGATATAGATGGAGAAAATTTTTAATGTGACAATTGTTGAAAATTAATATTTTATCTTTTTTGATAAAATAATTCATTTAAATATATTATTTTAATAATATATTGATGGTGATATTTTTATAATGAATGTGGGATATATGAGTATATGAGGAGGAAGAGTATTTTTGTTGGATTAAATGTTTAACACATGTTTTGTGTGTTGGTGGACACAATTCTTGACCGAAAATTTATTATAGACTGTAAAATCGCCCGTTTGTGGATTTCGGTCAATTTCTGTTTGGAATTTAGAAAAACTTTCTTCTGCAAAGTTGTAGAGAATTGAATTTCCTATAAAAACTCGCAAGATTCGAATTTTCTGATCAAAGGGCTATTTATTATGAATTATTGAAGTTTCGAAGTTCAGAAATAATTGATTTTGGGAGTTTAAGTTAATTATTTTGAGAAAAATATTTTTTGTGAGATGGTGGGCCCACTAGTTTAAAATGTGCTGAATTTAGATCTTCAAAGGTGGGATTGAAAATTTATATAATATATTAATATTATATTAAATTTTCTGCTTTGGTGTTCTAAGCAATTTTCTATAAATAGGGTGCTTAGGTTAGAATTGAAAATCACACCAGAAACTGAAGTTTTCTCTCTATTTCTCTCTCTATATATCGAGCGTATTCTTGTGAGTATTTTGATATCTTGAGTGTTGCTATACGGTGCAAGTTCATTCAGCGTTATTCGAGTCAGTGGTACTGCTCTTTTGAGGTACGGGATTGTAAGGGATAGTAAGGGATGTTATTTCTTCTTAAATGATATTATTTTCTTCAATATCATTATGCCGAAGTATTGATCTGAACTTTTTATCAAATTTAGAACTTTTCATGTCGAGGTTACTATTCATGAGTTACTATTCACGAGTTACTATTCATGAGTTACTATTCACGAGTTACTATTCATGAGTTACTATTCATGAGTTACTATTCATGAGTTACTATTCACGAGTTACTATTCATGAGTTACTATTCATGGGTTACTATTCACGAGTTACTATTCATGACAAAATTGGTTTCTTTTTCTAACCAAATTATAGTTGATTTATGAATATTACTCTTGAGATTAAAACTATATGTTGATCATATTATTTTTTTTATCATATATAACATTTTTATAACCCTAATGATGATATTTCTCTTTGACTTGAGTGTAAAGATGGGTAGATTATTGGTATGATCATGACTAGGGTTCTCTTTGTCCAGTAGTGAAAAGTTGAATTGTGACTGGTATGATCATGACCATTGAATTTATAATTGAATATCTTTAGCTTAAGTGCAAAGGTGAAATGATCAACATGGTTATAATTATTGGTTATATAAATTCTGAAATGATTATATATTTCTTTGAGATAATAATATATTTGGCCTGTAGTGCAAATATGAACTATTGAGGAATATCTTTGGCCTGTAATGCAAAGATGAGTTGTTGATGAATATCTTTGGCCCGTAGTGCAAAGATGACTTGTTGTTGAATATCTTTGGCATGTAGTGTAAAGATGAACTGTTGATGAATATCTTTGGCCCGTGATGCAAAGATGAATTTATTAGTATGATTATGAACAGGAACTGTGATTTGGTATAACCATGATCTTTGATGTTTCAGGTAAAGACAGGTGATGAAAATTATCTTCGTCTTGGATGCGAAATTTAGAATCACAATTATGATTATGAATTATTCATATGATTGTGGAAAGGAACTATTGATTTATGTTACAGGGATAAAACATTGTTGGTGGACTTTTAACGTGGAGAAGATAATAGACTTTATAGTCTATTTGACTCTTCTAATGGATTGCTCGTTCCGCTGCAACTATGGTTGAAATTTTATCATTTACCATATGTTCTAAATCTCTGATTTATTATTGATGGAGGCTATTGATAATTTAATTATCTTTAGTCAAGATATTCTTTACTGAGCTAGTTGTGCTCACCCTTTTGCTTCACAATTCCTTTCAGGTAATAAGAGTGTAGCTGGGTCGAGCGAGGTAACAGGAAAATAGAACGGTGGTCTCTAGCTGTGGAGGTTCTCCCGAAACAGTATAGAAAAGTTCATTTAGTAGTTATATTTGGTGAATCATCTAGGGTGAAGCGAACCCAACGTTGGAAGGGTGTTTTGCCACTATCATACAAGATGTCTAACGACACACAACCTCGTGTCATCATAAGACAGTGATGTGCTCATCTACTTGCTGAGTATCTTTACGAGCTCTACCTATATAATTTTGGTGTTTGTTTGAAGTATAATTCTCAATTAGAGACAGTGGAGATAATGATAAGTCAAGGGAAGACTCACCATTGGAAAGAATATGATAGTAATCTTCTTATTTTTCTTTGGGGTCTATTGGGTCAACCAAGGATAATTCTGTGGCCATATGATATCTATCATAACCTAGAAGCATGGCCTCCCATGTACGAAGGTTTCCTTGAGCACTTTTCAAAGATTCTAATTTCTAAAACAGTTTTTGACTATACCTTTATGTAAGGTGTCATTGTGAGGTGATGTCCACGGTTGGAACATGAGTCACATTTGGTATATATTTGTATCCAAACTCACAGCATATGTGTTGTTGTATTTTGCACGACAATTGTTGTAATAAAGTTGTAGTTATTTTCTGTACCATGTATTTGACGACTCAGAATAGGTTGGATGGAATGGACCTATTTTGGGGGCGTTACATTTGGTATCAGAGCTTAGGGATATGATCTCTGGCGGAGATCGGGAAATAGGACTAGGAGGAGAGAGACGAGTAAATCATTCGCTAGTGTGTCCTACCTAAGCTTATTTGTTGGTCAGTCATAATATCGGGATATTATGTGATATGTTAATTTGTTCAATTAACCTTTGTTTTGAAGCTGTATTCTAGAATGATATCTGAAATACAGGAGATGAGCAATGGAGAAATCATGATGACAAGAAAGATGGAATCCGAAATGAAAGCAAGGTATTCTCAACTCTTTGAAATACCAGGTACGTAAATTTCGAGGACGAAATTTCATAAGGAGGGGAGATTGTAAGACCCCGAATTTTATGAAATAAAAGTATTCAATTTTTCTTATAATTACTATTCAGTAAATGGTTAAATTGATAAATATTAAAGTTAAGGGTGATATATGAATTTTTTTGGAAATACACAAGTGGTTATAAAATATTCATTGTTATCGGTGAATATTCGTTTGATCGTGGAATATTCTTACTGTCGGGGAATATTCATACGACGGCGCAGCCTTTTGTGGGCCCCATAACGGAAAGCGATTAGATGAAGAAAACGACAAGAGTAAGTTGTTTATAAATAACGGCATAGTTGTTACCGTTAATACTGTTGGAATACCCGGTGGTTAAAACACAGTAATACGCGTTGTTGCACAGTAGCACACGGTATTGCACCAATTATTGATTTTTACGTAAGAAGGCACTACTCAATAATTGTTACAGTAATTACTGTTCAATATTGTATTTTATTGATTCAATAATTGTTGCGTTGATATTTTATATTACTGTTGTTTTAATAATTGTCACTACACAGTATTTTCTATTATCGGAATAATAATTATATTATCTGAATAATATTATTAGATAACATTATTGGCAATGTCTAGAAAGTTCTGTCTAAGGAGAGGTTTGGTCATCTAATTGCGCGCCAGTAAGGAGAAATCCTTATTGGAAAGCCCCCTCTTTCCTGAGAACGGCCTGGTTGCCAGTACTATGGTTCTGTAATATTATTTGTGTATAATTAATTATTGATTTATATGATGAGAAAAATAGTGATTTTATGTGGATATAGATGGAGAAAATTTTTAATGTGACAATTGTTGAAAATTAATATTTTATCTTTTTTGATAAAATAATTCATTTAAATATATTATTTTAATAATATATTGATGGTGATATTTTTATAATGAATGTGGGATATATGAGTATATGAGGAGGAAGAGTATTTTTGTTGGATTAAATGTTTAACACATGTTTTGTGTGTTGGTGGACACAATTCTTGACCGAAAATTTATTATAGACTGTAAAATCGCCCGTTTGTGGATTTCGGTCAATTTCTGTTTGGAATTTAGAAAAACTTTCTTCTGCAAAGTTGTAGAGAATTGAATTTCCTATAAAAACTCGCAAGATTCGAATTTTCTGATCAAAGGGCTATTTATTATGAATTATTGAAGTTTCGAAGTTCAGAAATAATTGATTTTTGGGAGTTTAAGTTAATTATTTTGAGAAAAATATTTTTTGTGAGATGGTGGGGCCCACTAGTTGTTAAAATGTGCTGAATTTAGATCTTCAAAGGTGGGATTGAAAATTTATATATATATATTAATATTATATTAAATTTTCTGCTTTGGTGTTCTAAGCAATTTTCTATAAATAGGGTGCTTAGGTTAGAATTGAAAATCACACCAGAAACTGAAGTTTTCTCTCTATTTCTCTCTCTATATATCGAGCGTATTCTTGTGAGTATTTTGATATCTTGAGTGTTGCTATACGGTGCAAGTTCATTCAGCGTTATTCGAGTCAGTGGTACTGCTCTTTTGAGGTACGGGATTGTAAGGGATAGTAAGGGATGTTATTTCTTCTTAAATGATATTATTTTCTTCAATATCATTATGCCGAAGTATTGATCTGAACTTTTTATCAAATTTAGAACTTTTCATGTCGAGGTTACTATTCATGAGTTACTATTCACGAGTTACTATTCATGAGTTACTATTCACGAGTTACTATTCATGAGTTACTATTCATGAGTTACTATTCATGAGTTACTATTCACGAGTTACTATTCATGGGTTACTATTCACGAGTTACTATTCATGACAAAATTGGTTTCTTTTTCTAACCAAATTATAGTTGATTTATGAATATTACTCTTGAGATTAAAACTATATGTTGATCATATTATTTTTTTTATCATATATAACATTTTTATAACCCTAATGATGATATTTCTCTTTGACTTGAGTGTAAAGATGGGTAGATTATTGGTATGATCATGACTAGGGTTCTCTTTGTCCAGTAGTGAAAAGTTGAATTGTGACTGGTATGATCATGACCATTGAATTTATAATTGAATATCTTTAGCTTAAGTGCAAAGGTGAAATGATCAACATGGTTATAATTATTGGTTATATAAATTCTGAAATGATTATATATTTCTTTGAGATAATAATATATTTGGCCTGTAGTGCAAATATGAACTATTGAGGAATATCTTTGGCCTGTAATGCAAAGATGAGTTGTTGATGAATATCTTTGGCCCGTAGTGCAAAGATGACTTGTTGTTGAATATCTTTGGCATGTAGTGTAAAGATGAACTGTTGATGAATATCTTTGGCCCGTGATGCAAAGATGAATTTATTAGTATGATTATGAACAGGAACTGTGATTTGGTATAACCATGATCTTTGATGTTTCAGGTAAAGACAGGTGATGAAAATTATCTTCGTCTTGGATGCGAAATTTAGAATCACAATTATGATTATGAATTATTCATATGATTGTGGAAAGGAACTATTGATTGATGTTACAGGGATAAAACATTGTTGGTGGACTTTTAACGTGGAGAAGATAATAGACTTTATAGTCTATTTGACTCTTCTAATGGATTGCTCGTTCCGCTGCAACTATGGTTGAAATTTTTATCATTTACCATATGTTCTAAATCTCTGATTTATTATTGATGAGGCTATTGATAATTTAATTATCTTTAGTCATGATATTCTTTACTGAGCTAGTTGTGCTCACCCTTTTGCTTCACAATTCCTTTCAGGTAATAAGAGTGTAGCTGGGTCGAGCGAGGTAACAGGAAAATAGAACGGTGGTCTCTAGCTGTGGAGGTTCTCCCGAAACAGTATAGAAAAGTTCATTTAGTAGTTATATTTGGTGAATCATCTAGGGTGAAGCGAACCTAACGTTGGAAGGGTGTTTTGCCACTATCATACAAGATGTCTAACGACACACAACCTCGTGTCATCATAAGACAGTGATGTGCTCATCTACTTGCTGAGTATCTTTACGAGCACTACCTATATAATTTTGGTGTTTGTTTGAAGTATAATTCTCAATTAGAGACAGTGGAGATAATGATAAGTCAAGAGAAGACTCACCATTGGAAAGAATATGATAGTAATCTTCTTATTTTTCTTTGGGGTCTATTGGGTCAACCAAGGATAATTCTGTGGCCATATGATATCTATCATAACCTAGAAGCATGGCCTCCCATGTACGAAGGTTTCCTTGAGCACTTTCAAAGATTCTAATTTCTAAAATAGTTTTTGACTATACCTTTATGTAAGGTGTCATTGTGAGGTGATGTCCACGGTTGGAACATGAGTCACATTTGGTATATATTTGTATCCAAACTCACAGCATATGTGTTGTTGTATTTTGCACGACAATTGTTGTAATAAAGTTGTAGTTATTTTCTGTACCATGTATTTGACGACTCAGAATAGGTTGGATGGAATGGACCTATTTTGGGGGCGTTACATTTGGTATCAGAGCTTAGGGATATGATCTCTGGCGGAGATCGGGAAATAGGACTAGGAGGAGAGAGACGAGTAAATCATTCGCTAGTGTGTCCTACCTAAGCTTATTTGTTGGTCAGTCATAATATCGGGATATTATGTGATATGTTAATTTGTTAAATTAACCTTTGTTTTTGAAGCTGTATTCTAGAATGATATCTGAAATACAGGAGATGAGCAATGGAGAAATCATGATGACAAGAAAGATGGAATCCGAAATGAAAGCAAGGTATTCTCAACTCTTTGAAATACCAGGTACGTAAATTTCGAGGACGAAATTTCATAAGGAGGGGAGATTGTAAGACCCCGAATTTTATGAAATAAAAGTATTCAATTTTTCTTATAATTACTATTCAGTAAATGGTTAAATTGATAAATATTAAAGTTAAGGGTGATATATGAATTTTTTTGGAAATACACAAGTGGTTATAAAATATTCATTGTTATCGGTGAATATTCGTTTGATCGTGGAATATTCTTACTGTCGGGGAATATTCATACGACGGCGCAGCCTTTTGTGGGCCCCATAACGGAAAGCGATTAGATGAAGAAAACGACAAGAGTAAGTTGTTTATAAATAACGGCATAGTTGTTACCGTTAATACTGTTGGAATACCCGGTGGTTAAAACACAGTAATACGCGTTGTTGCACAGTAGCACACGGTATTGCACCAATTATTGATTTTTACGTAAGAAGGCACTACTCAATAATTGTTACAGTAATTACTGTTCAATATTGTATTTTATTGATTCAATAATTGTTGCGTTGATATTTTATATTACTGTTATTTTAATAATTGTCACTACACAGTATTTTCTATTATCGGAATAATAATTCATATTATCTGAATAATATTATTAGATAACATTATTGGCAATGTCTAGAAAGTTCTGTCTAAGGAGAGGTTTGGTCATCTAATTGCGCGCCAGTAAGGAGAAATCCTTATTGGAAAGCCCCCTCTTTCCTGAGAACGGCCTGGTTGCCAGTACTATGGTTCTGTAATATTATTTGTGTATAATTAATTATTGATTTATATGATGAGAAAAATAGTGATTTTATGTGGATATAGATGGAGAAAATTTTTAATGTGACAATTGTTGAAAATTAATATTTTATCTTTTTTTGATAAAATAATTCATTTAAATATATTATTTTAATAATATATTGATGGTGATATTTTTATAATGAATGTGGGATATATGAGTATATGAGGAGGAAGAGTATTTTTGTTGGATTAAATGTTTAACACATGTTTTGTGTGTTGGTGGACACAATTCTTGACCGAAAATTTATTATAGACTGTAAAATCGCCCGTTTGTGGATTTCGGTCAATTTCTGTTTGGAATTTAGAAAAACTTTCTTCTGCAAAGTTGTAGAGAATTGAATTTCCTATAAAAACTCGCAAGATTCGAATTTTCTGATCAAAGGGCTATTTATTATGAATTATTGAAGTTTCGAAGTTCAGAAATAATTGATTTTTGGGAGTTTAAGTTAATTATTTTGAGAAAAATATTTTTTGTGAGATGGTGGGGCCCACTAGTTGTTAAAATGTGCTGAATTTAGATCTTCAAGGTGGGATTGAAAATTTTATATATATATTAATATTATATTAAATTTTCTGCTTTGGTGTTCTAAGCAATTTTCTATAAATAGGGTGCTTAGGTTAGAATTGAAAATCACACCAGAAACTGAAGTTTTCTCTCTATTTCTCTCTCTATATATCGAGCGTATTCTTGTGAGTATTTTGATATCTTGAGTGTTGCTATACGGTGCAAGTTCATTCAGCGTTATTCGAGTCAGTGGTACTGCTCTTTTGAGGTAGGGATTGTAAGGGATAGTAAGGGATGTTATTTTCTTCTTAAATGATATTATTTTCTTCAATATCATTATCCGAAGTATTGATCTGAACTTTTTATCAAATTTAGAACTTTTCATGTCGAGGTTACTATTCATGAGTTACTATTCACGAGTTACTATTCATGAGTTACTATTCACGAGTTACTATTCATGAGTTACTATTCATGAGTTACTATTCATGAGTTACTATTCACGAGTTACTATTCATGAGTTACTATTCATGGGTTACTATTCACGAGTTACTATTCATGACAAAATTGGTTTCTTTTTCTAACCAAATATAGTTGATTTATGAATATTACTCTTGAGATTAAAACTATATGTTGATCATATTATTTTTTTTATCATATATAACATTTTTATAACCCTAATGATGATATTTCTCTTTGACTTGAGTGTAAAGATGGGTAGATTATTGGTATGATCATGACTAGGGTTCTCTTTGTCCAGTAGTGAAAAGTTGAATTGTGACTGGTATGATCATGACCATTGAATTTATAATTGAATATCTTTAGCTTAAGTGCAAAGGTGAAATGATCAACATGGTTATAATTATTGGTTATATAAATTCTGAAATGATTATATATTTCTTTGAGATAATAAAATATTTGGCCTGTAGTGCAAATATGAACTATTGAGGAATATCTTTGGCCTGTAATGCAAAGATGAGTTGTTGATGAATATCTTTGGCCCGTAGTGCAAAGAGACTGTTGTTGAATATCTTTGGCATGTAGTGTAAAGATGAACTGTTGATGAATATCTTTGGCCCGTGATGCAAAGATGAATTTATTAGTATGATTATGAACAGGAACTGTGATTTGGTATAACCATGATCTTTGATGTTTCAGGTAAAGACAGGTGATGAAAATTATCTTCGTCTTGGATGCGAAATTTAGAATCACAATTATGATTATGAATTATTCATATGATTGTGGAAAGGAACTATTGATTTATGTTACAGGGATAAAACATTGTTGGTGGACTTTTAACGTGGAGAAGATAATAGACTTTATAGTCTATTTGACTCTTCTAATGGATTGCTCGTTCCGCTGCAACTATGGTTGAAAAGTTTTATCATTTACCATATGTTCTAAATCTCTGATTTATTATTGATGGAGGCTATTGATAATTTAATTATCTTTAGTCAAGATATTCTTTACTGAGCTAGTTGTGCTCACCCTTTTGCTTCACAATTCCTTTCAGGTAATAAGAGTGTAGCTGGGTCGAGCGAGGTAACAGGAAATAGAACGGTGGTCTCTAGCTGTGGAGGTTCTCCCCGAAACAGTATAGAAAAGTTCATTTAGTAGTTATATTTGGTGAATCATCTAGGGTGAAGCGAACCCAACGTTGGAAGGGTATTTTGCCACTATCATACAAGATGTCTAACGACACACAACCTCGTGTCATCATAAGACAGTGATGTGCTCATCTACTTGCTGAGTATCTTTACGAGCTCTACCTATATAATTTTGGTGTTTGTTTGAAGTATAATTCTCAATTAGAGACAGTGGAGATAATGATAAGTCAAGGAAGACTCACCATTGGAAAGAATATGATAGTAATCTTCTTATTTTTCTTTGGGTCTATTGGGTCAACCAAGGATAATTCTGTGGCCATATGATATCTATCATAACCTAGAAGCATGGCCTCCCATGTACGAAGGTTTCCTTGAGCACTTTCCAAAGATTCTAATTTCTAAAACAGTTTTTGACTATACCTTTATGTAAGGTGTCATTGTGAGGTGATGTCCACGGTTGGAACATGAGTCACATTTGGTATATATTTGTATCCAAACTCACAGCATATGTGTTGTTGTATTTTGCACGACAATTGTTGTAATAAAGTTGTAGTTGTTTTATGTACCATGTATTTGATGACTCAGAATAGGTTGGATGGAATGGACCTTATTTTGGGGGTGTTACACTGTCTGTGCGGTCTATCGCATGCATGGTGATTTTTTTTGTTATTACATTCTTTATTATACTCAGTTGGTTAAGTTTTAACTTCTATACACCATGAAATTTGTGGAATATCCTTGATAATTGCGTTTCATCCAGTATCTTTTCATGAAAATATTTTTCTAAGCATTCTTGAAATTTTACTCCGCAAAGCAGTATCATGTTGACAATTTGGACGTTGTTAATTCTTGGATAAATTAATTCTTAAACTTGTTTTATTGAATTCTTATATTATTGTCATCATCCTCATATTTATAAAATGTTAAAAGTCATCTGTGGCCTGTAGTGCATAGATGGACTTGGTATGATTATGACCAGGGATTATTTGGTATAATCATGACCGTAATGTTATAAATGATGTGGTAAAAGTCCTCATTGGCCCGTAGTGCGTTGATGGACAGTTGTTGGCATGATTATGACCATTAATGAATACACGAATATCCTTGGCCGTAGTGCAGGGGTGATTTGATGATGTGGATTATTTTATTAAGCTGAGTCCCAGCGATCACAGTGTTGAAAAACCTTTTAAATCATAAAAGATAGTAGAGTTTATTTTCTACTTGACTCTTTTAATAGATTGCTTGTTCCGCTGCAGTTAAACTTGATGTCTATTATATTTTATCAGTTTAACATTGTTGAAGGCTAATGATAATTTATTCTGCATTATCTTAGTCATAATATTTCTTACTGGTCTAGTTGAGCTCACCCTTTTTTTCACTGTTCTCTTCAGGAAATGAGAACGTAGCTGGGGCAAGTCGGGAACGGAGTGATGGTTCGAATGATAGTATTAGTTAGTAGTCCTCACTATTCTATGTAATAGTGTGTTAATAAATGTAATGAGGACTCCTTTTGAGTATGAATACTCTCTAGAAGATAATATTTGTATTCAAACTCGCAGTTTATGTTTTGTCGTATTGTACACGACAGTTGTATTAGTAAGTTGTATTTGTATTCTGTACTTTGTATCTGACGACCCAAGATGGGTGATGTATACCTAATTTTGGGGGCGTCACAGTTGGTATCAGAGCTTAGGGATATGATCCCTGGCTAAGATGTGAGAATAGAACTAGGAGGGGAGAGACGGGGAATTCCTTCGCTAGTATGACCTACCTAAGTTTATTTGCATGGTATTTAATTGGTCGGTCATAATATAAGGATAATATATGACATATCAATTAACTTTTATTTTGTGGCAGTATCTGAAAATGGCATCTGAGAATGTTGAGAATAGCAATGGAGCACAGGCGACTGTTGATTCACCACATATCAATAATCAGGATAATGTGCATCAGGAAGGTGACAATCCTCATGCAAACAACAACACTGACCAGATGATGAATGATGGAATGTTCATAAACTTTATGCAGTTCATGCAACAGCAGGCGAGAGCGCTCCTGTCCAAAATATAGTGGAAACACTGAAAACTCTCGGACGGTCACCGCTAAACAGTTCAAGGAGCTGGGACCACCAGAGTTTAAGGGAGAGCCAAAACCACTTATAGCGGAAACATGGATAAAGCAGATTACCAAGATATTTGATGTCTTGGGATGCTCTGAGGAGCAAAAGGTTCCCTTTGCCGCCTTTATGTTGCGAAGAGAGGCAGATTACTGGTAGGAATCGATTAAGCGTACTCAACCTGCCGCACTGAAGATGTCTTGGGAGAAGTTCCAAGAGCTGTTCAATGACAAATACTTTCTCGAAAGTGTTTGTCACATGAAGGAGGTGGAGTTCATCAAATTGGAGCAGAATAATATGACCGTGTCGCAGTATGAGACTAAATTTGCTGAGTTGTCCCAGTTTGCGTCCCACTTGGTGGATAATGAAGAGCGAATGACGCGAATGTTTTTGCGAGGTTTGAAACCTGAGATACGTCAACATCTTATTTCTCATAAACTGTGTTTGTAATCAGAAAGCAAGGGAGAACGTTTGTTGTAACCTCCCAGAAAGCAAGGAACCCGAATGAGGTTATCACGGGTAAGCTTATCATAAACTCTAACGAAGTCTATACTTTATTTGATACCGGTTCTACCCATTCTTTTATTTCTCCTACTTGCGCTCATCGATTAAATTTGACTCCGAGAGAAATTAGACTTTGATTTATCTGTTGAAACTCCATTTGGGAGAAACCTTCATTACATCCACGTTTTATAAGTCTTGTTTGGTTCAAGTTGGTACCCACACATTACCTGTCGATCTGATTTCATTAAAAATACTTGCATTTGACGTGATTCTAGGGATTGATTGGTTAACTACTCATCATGCAAAAATTGATTATTTTCGTAAGGTTGTTAGCTTTCATATTCCTAATCGACCTATTATGCGAATTCAAGCAACCAAACCATTAAAATCAATCGCTGTCATCTCAAGCCATAAAGTATTCGTTTATTGAAAAAACGGATGTCAAGCTTTCTTAGCTCATGTCACGGATCTAAACAAAAATACGTCAGTTTTGAATGATATTTCTATTGTTAATAAATTTCCTGACGTATTCCCTGAAGAACTTCCTGGCCTACCCCCAGAGCGTGAAATTGAATTTTGTATCGACCTTGAACCCGGTACAAAACCCATTTCCAAAGCCCCATATCGAATGGCTCCTATTGAACTTCAGGAGTTAAAGATCCAACTGCAGGAATTGTTAGACATTGGCTTTATTCGTCCTAGTACTTCTCCTTGGGGTGCTCCTGTGCTATTCGTGAAGAAGAAAGATGGAAGTATGCGACTTTGTATTGATTATCGGGAGTTGAATCATGTCACCATCAAAAACAGGTACCCATTGCCACGTATTGATGACCTGTTTGACCAGTTGCAAGGAGCACAATTCTTTTCAAAGATCGATCTTCGTTCTGGATATCATCAGCTGAAGGTTAGAACTGAGGATATTCCAAAGACGGCTTTCAGAACTCGGTACGGGCATTATGAATTCCTAGTCATGTCCTTTGGATTGACTAATGCTCCTGCTGCCTTCATGGATATGATGAACCGGGTATTCAAGGAATATTTGGATCACTTTGTGGTCGTCTTTATTGATGACATCCTTATTATTCCAAAATCCGTGAAGATCATGAGCAACAACACTTGAGGCTGGTACTCCAAAAGCTTCGTGAATACAAGCTTTATGCCAAGTTGAAGAAATGCGAGTTCTGGCTGGAGGAGGTAGCATTCCTTGGGCACGTAGTATCAAGTCGTGGAATATCGGTTGACCCGGCAAAGATTGAAGCTATTCAAAGCTGGGAGCAACTAAATCAGTGACCGAAGTACGTAGCTTTCTTGTTTAGCTGGTTATTATCGGAGATTCGTGGAAGGATTTTCTCGAATCGCTACTCCATTAACTCAGCTGACTCGGAAAGATACAAAGTTCGGTTGGAGCGAAGAATGTGAGAAGAGTTTTCGGAACTCAAGAGGAGACTCATCATTTCAGCACCTGTTCTAACAATACCATCTGGCTCGGAGGGATTTTTCATCTACAGTGATGCTTCGAGCAAAGGGTTGGGATGCGTTCTCATGCAACATGGAAAAGTCATAGCCTATGCATCAAGACAACTCAAGGAATATGAGAGGAATTATCCTACTCATGATCTAGAGTTGGCAGCTGTTGTCTTTGCACTTAAAATTTGGAGGCATTACTTGTATGGGGAGAAGGTGGAGATCTTTACGGATCATAAAAGCCTCAAATATTTCTTCACTCAAAAGGAACTCAACATGCGACAACGACGTTGGCTTGAACTGTTGAAAGATTATGATCATACCATTCAATACCATCCTGGAAAAGCGAACGTGGTAGCTGACGCATTGAGTAGAAGATCATATGCAAGTACGAGTGCGATATTGTCAACACAAAGGCCCATTTTGTGTGACTTGCAAAGGATGGAGATAGAGTTAAAGACTCCAGGGACCCATGTGATGATGGCGAATATACGAGTAGAACCGACTTTAATCGATAAAGTTAAAGCTGCTCAAGCTACAGACCTGGAGCTGATGCGTATGAGGAAGAAAGTGCAAGAAGGTGATATGCCGAAGCAAGAATCGATGAAGAAGGAATACTTCGAGTCAACTCCAGACTTTGTGTTCCTAACAACCCTGATTTAAAGTATAAAATCATGATGGAGGCACACAACACACCGTTTGCAATCCATCCTGGGAGTACCAAAATGTATCATGATCTTCGTCATACATTTGGTGGTGCAATATGAAGAGAGAGATAGCGTTGTTTATCTCAAGGTGTCTAACTTGTCAACGAGTCAAAGCGGAGCATCAAGTACCAAAAGGTCCATTGCAACCACTTGAAATTCCAGAATGGAAGTGGGAGCACATTACCATGGATTTCGTTACCGGTCTTCCTAGGGTTTCTCGAGGTATGATGCGATTTGGGTCATTGTTGATAGATTGACCAAGTCTGCTCATTTCTTACCGATACGAGAAACTTATACACTTGAACGTCTTGCTCGTATGTACATAAACGAGATTGTAAGACTGCATGGTATGCCAGTATCCATAGTTTCTGATCGAGACCCAAGATTCACTTCACGATTTGGGTTAGTTTACAAAAAGCTATGGGCACGATTTACGATTTAGTTCGGCATATCATCCTCAGACGGACGGACAATCAGAGAGGACTATTCAAACTCTAGAAGATTTATTAAGACTCTGTGTCCTTGACTTCAAGGGAAGTTGGGACAAGTTCTTACCATTGGTGGAGTTTTCCTACAACAACAGTTATCAAGCAAGTATTGGCATGGCTCCATTCGAAGCATTGTATGGAAGAAAATGTCGTTCTCCAGTATGCTGGGATGAGGTGGTGAAGCAACGTTGTTGGGATCGGAGTTGGTACGTATGACTACAGAAAAGATTCAAACGATCCGACAACGTATAAAAACCTCACAAGATCGACAAAAGAGTTATGCTGATCTTCATCGAAAGGACGTGAAATTTGATGTAGGAGATCATGTGTTCTTACGTGTTGCTCCATGGAAAGGAGTTACGAGATTTGAAAAGAGAGGAAAGCTCAATCTTCGATTCATCGGTCCATTTTTAATCCTCGATCGAGTAGGAACTGTGGCTTATAGACTCGCTTTAACCGCCAAGTATGTCTCGTGTTCATAACGTTTTTCACATATCCATGTTACGCAAATAATGGAAGACCCGAACCACATTATTGAGTTAGAACCGGACGAAATAGCGGAGGATTTGACGTATGAAGAAGTTCCTGTTCAAATCTTGGATAAGAAGGAACATATTCTACGCTCCAAGGTTATACCTCAAGTCAAAGTTTTGTGGAGAAACCACGATGTTGAGGAAATGACTTGGAGTTAGAATCTGAAATGAAATCAAGGTATCCTTACCTCTTCGACATACCAGGTACGTACCCTAATTCTGATGGCGAAATTTCATAAGAATGGGAGGTTGTAAGACCCCAACTTTTATAAATAAAGATGAATTTTCTATATAATATCATTTTTGAATATTATGGAGTTAATTTGATATAATGTTATAGTTGTGGGTAATATTTATAAATTTTGCAAAGTACGCAAGTTGTTATATAATATTCGATTGGTCGGGGAATATTCGTTTTAACAGAAATATTCGTACAACGGCACAATCATTGGTGGACCCCACAACGGAATTATTGTCGGATTGAGAAAACGATAAAAATATTTTATTAAAAATAACGGCGGAAGTTTTACCATTGATACTGTTGAACTACTCGGTAGTAAAAGTACAGTAATACGTGTGGTTGCATAGTAGCACACGGTATTGATTATTAATGCTTATGTGAGAAGTCACTCAGTTTGATTCAATTATTGTCAGTTAATAATATGAATTATTTAGCGATAATGACATTTTGTTTTATTCGTATTATTAACGTAATAAAACAGAAACATCTTTTTATATAAAACAGAATACTTTATTAAAGTTATTCTATAAATAGAATATATATATTTTATTTAAAAGATTTTTCTTTAAATATGGACCGTCAGATTAAAGTAATCAATCTGGACCGTTCATGGATTAGTTACTATGCATTCTATTTTTCTATAAATAGCAGCTCATTCCTTCATTATTTCTTATGAATTCACTGAACTCTAGAGAGAGAAACTATAGAGAGAAATTAGAGAGAGAGAAGAAGAGTATTCTGCTACTTAACTACTTCCTTATTTCAGCTCTTCTTTAAAACGGTAAGGAGTGTTTATTATTTCTTCTTATTCATGAAGAGAACTGTTGTTATTCCATTTATTATTATTCTGTTGGAACATCCTGTCTGTGCGTTTTACACCGGACCTGGTTCCGTCTTTATTATTATTCTTTGGAATATCCTGTCTGTGCGTTTTACGCCAGACCTGGTTCCGTCTTTATTATTATTCTGTTGGAATATCCTGTCTGTGCGTTTTAACGCCGGACCTGGTTCCGTCTTTATTATTATTCTGTTGGAATATCCTGTCTGTGCGTTTACGCCGGACCTGGTTCCATTATTTATTATTCTATTGGAATAACCTGTCTGTGCGGTCTATCGCATGCATGGTGATTTCTTTTGTTATTTCATTCTTTATTATACTCAGTTGGTTAAGTTTTGACTTCTATACTCCATGAAATTTGTGTAATATCCTTGATAATTGCGTTTCATCTAGTATCTTTTCATGAAAATATTCTTCTAAGCATTCTTGAATTTTACTCCATAAAGCAGTATCATGTTGACAATTTGGACGTTGTTAATTCTGGATAAATTAATTCTTGAACTTGTTTTATTGAATTCTTATATCATTGTCATCATCCTCATGTTTATAAAATGTTGAAAGTCATCTGTGGCCTATAGTGCATAGATGGACTTGGTATGATTATGACCAGGGATTATTCGGTATAATCATGACCGTAATGTTACAAATGATGTGGTAAAAGTCCTCATTGGCCCGTAGTGCGTTGATGGACAGTTGTTGGCATGATCATAACCATTAATGAATACACGAATATCCTTGGCCGTAGTGCAGAGGTGATTCGATGATGTGGATTATTGTATTAAGCTGAGTCCCAGCGATCACAGTGTTGAAAAACCTTTTTAAATCATAAAAGATAGTAGAGTTTATTTTCTACTTGACTCTTTTAATGGATTGCTTGTTCCGCTATAGTTAAACTTGATGTCTATTATATTTTATCAGTTTAACATTGTTGAAGGCTAATGATAATTTATTCTGCATTATCTTAGTCATAATATTTCTTACTGGGCTAGTTGAGCTCACCCTTTCTTTCACTGTTCTCTTCAGGAAATGAGAACGTAGCTGGGGAAAAGTCGGGGAACGGAGTGATGGTTTGAATGATAGTATTAGTTAGTAGTCCTCACTATTCAATGTAATAGTGTGTTAATAAATGTAATGAGACTCCTTTTGAGTATGAATACTCTCTAGAAGATAATATTTATATTCAAACTCGCAGTTTATGTTTTGTCGTATTGTACACAACAGTTGTATTAGTAAGTTGTATTTGTATTCTGTACTTTGTATCTGACGACCCAAGATGGGTGATGTATACCTAATTTTGGGGGCGTCACACAATACCTAAGTAGAACCTTGACTTAAAGAAAAATTTATTTAAATCATGAACAAAATTATATTTGTAACCGAAACTTCACTAAGCTTCTTCTGGTTATCCTCTGCAAGATGCTTCTTGCAATTTCTTTCCGTGTCTAGGCTTATTGCAGTGGAAGCAAACTCTTTTGCTATCCGTATTAGTTTTGTTCTTATTATCCTTTGTTTATGCCTTTTCAATTTACCTTCTTAGAATCGTTCTTTTTTTTAGAAGATCATTTGGCCCCTACCAGTAAGACATGGTCTTTCTTGGTTGGAAAGTGACTCTCAGCTATTTTCAACATGTTTAGCAAATCAGCGAAGCTGATATCTAACTTGTTCATATGAAAAATTTAGAACAATTGTGAAAAGAGTCCGGAGTGAGTGCAAGATTAAATCTTGGTTCAACTCTCCATCTATGACAAAACCTGTTGTCATAATTGATCAATCAAATTGATTATGTTAAGACTTTTATCTGTACTGTAGTGTCATCGGTCATCTAGATCGGAATATCTCCTTAGATATCTAATATCTATTAGTCATACGGTCCTCACCATCAACTACTTGATGTGCAGGAATATAGTAGGAACATCCATAGTTTCATGCTGACGCTGAAGCTCGTTACTCATAGATGCAGCATGATGTATTGAGCCAACTGTGCATCATCTTGCCACTTTCTAAAAGTAGCAATATCTTCCTCAGAGGCATTGTCTGCAACCATTGCAGGGATAGACGTATTAAGGACATAAGATAGCTTTTCAGTCATGAGAACTATTCTCAAATTTCTTAACCAATCCATTTAATTCGGTCCGGTTAAATAGCATATAATATGCTCGCGCAGTGATAGTAATTTAGAAATTGTAAAATTCTGTAAATGAATTTGTAATTAACAATATTTTAGCATACATTCTTTTATTAATTACCAAAATAAAATTAAGTCTTGTTTTAAATTGGTATCTCCCACTATTTCTTTAAACTAATATTACGCTCACTTATATAGTTCGGCAAAATCTAATTAAAGATTTGCTAGTGAGAATAAAGATCCCATTTCAAATTTATATAGCCTTGTGGTGACACAACAAACTATATATAAATAAATAGGTAGACAACTCTTGTCAATTACATCAACTATGCAAACTCTTTGTATTTTGCCTCTTAGATTATTTTGATCAAGTGGTGGCACATCCGAATCAAAATTATCCAAGTTAAGTCCAACCTAGCACTCCATATATTCAAAAAAGAAAAATATTGTCCTTGTGGTGACACAAAAAAACAACATTGTTCAATTTTCTTTATAAGCATCAAATGTGATAAAATTAACATCTCAAAGAATTAAGATAAGCCTTGTGGTGACACAACAAACTTATAATAATTAATTGATACTCTATTATTTTTATCATGCTAGAAGGCAACGTTCGATATTCTAAATATCTTTTAACGCTTAGGACTTAATATAAAAAATTTGAGGGGTTTGCATGTTATTAATTTGTCTCATCTTGTTTAGCGCGCATGCACATATATATAAAAATATGCGTCATATTAATTAACATGCAAAACATGTTTGCATAATATATATAAATATATATATATATATATATATATATATATATATAATATATATATATAATATATAGTATAAGCATGCACATATAGAATACTATATTCTACCCGGATTGATTATGGACTTTATTCTAGTTTGGTTCACTAGAGCTACCAAGTGAACCAAAAGGTCAAACCTAGGGTTCAATGTAAGACCCCAAATTATTAATAAATAAAATTTAATTCCTCTATTTATTATTTTGAAATAGTAAGGGGTTGATTTGATTAATGTGGTTAGTTATGGGTAAAATGCACAAAAATTTCAAATAAGCCAAGTGGTTATAAAATACTTATTGTTGTCGGGGATAATTCGTTTGGTCGTGGAATATTCTTACTGTCGGGGAATATTCATACGACGGCGCAGTCTTTGTGGGCCCCATAACGGAAAGCGATTGGATGAAGAAAACGACAAGAGTAAGTTGTTTATAAATAACGCGTAGTTGTTACCGTTAACACTGTTGGAATACCCGGTGGTTAAAACAACAGTAATACGCGTTGTTGCACAGTAGCACACGGTATTGCACCAATATATGATTTTTTCGTAAGAAGGCATTACTCAATAATTGTTACAGTAATTACTGTTCAGTATTTTATTTTATTGATTCAATAATTGCTGCGTTGATATTTTATATTACTATTGTTTTAAATAATTGTCACTACACAGTATTTTCTATTATCGGAGCAATAATTCATATTATCTGAATAATATTATTAGATAACATTATTGGCAATGTCTAGAAAGTTCTGTCTAAGGAGAGGTTTGGTCATCTAATTACGCGCCAGTAAGGAAGAGATCCTTATTGGAAAGCCCCCTCTTTCTTGGGAACTGCCTGGTTGTCAGTAATGTAATTCTGTAATATTATTTGTGAATAATTAATTATTAATTTATATGATAGAAAAATATTGATTTTATGTGGATATAGATGGAGAAAAATTTTAATGTGACAATTGTTGAAATTAATATATTATTTTTTTGATAAAATAATTCATTTAAATATATTATTTTAATAATATATTAATGGTGATATTTTTACAATGAATGTGGGATATAATGAATAAATGAGGAGGAAGAGTATTTTTGTTGGATTAAATGTTTAACACATGTTTTGTGTGTTGGTGGGCACATTTCGTGACTGAAAATTTATTATAGACTGTAAAATCGCCCGTTTGTGGATTTCGGTCAATTTTGTTTAGAATTTGGAAAAACTTTCTTCTGCAAAGTTGTAGAGAATTGAACTTCCTATAAAAAGTCGCGAGATTCGAATTTTCTGATAAAAGGGCTATTTATTATGAATTATTGAAGTTCCGAAGTTCCGAAATAATTGATTTTTTAGAAGTTTTATTTATTTTTATTAACAAAAACGTTTTTTACACTTTGGTGGGCCCCACTTGCACATGTTGATGGCTGAATACAGATTTTTAAAGGTGGGCTAAGGAAAATTTATAATTATATTATTATTTTATTAAATTTTCTGCTTTGGTGTTCTAAGCAATTTCCTATAAATAGGGTGCTTAGGTTAGAATTGAAAATCACACCAGAAACTGAAGTTTTCTCTCTTTCTCTCTCTCTAGATTATTGAGTGTATTTTGTGAGTATTTAGATACTTGGTGAGTTGCTATTCATCAGTGCGAGTTTCCTTCAGCGTCATATCCGATATCCAGTCTGAAGTGCTGCTCTTTTGTGGTAAGGGATAGTAAGGGATATTGTCGTAAGGGATGTTTATTTTTTTATCAATGATATTATTTCTTTCAATATCATTATACCGAAATATTGATAGAATTTTTCTTGAAAAATTCTTATCTTTTCATGTCGGGGTTACTATTCATGAGTTACTATTCACGAGTTACTATTCATGAGTTACTACTCATGAGTTATTATTCATAGTCAGTATTCACTAGTTTACTATTCACGAGTTACTATTCATGGGTTACTATTCACGAGTTACTATTCATGACAAATTTAGTTTCTTTTTATAACCAAATTATAGTTGATTTATGAATATTATTCTTGAGATTAAAACTATATGTTGATCATATTATTTTTTTATTGTCTTATATAATATTTTTATAACCCTAATGATGATATTTCTCTTTGGCTTGAATGTAAAGATGGGTAGATTTTTGGTACGATCATGACTATGGGTTCTCTTTGGCCAGTAGTGCAAAGTTTGAATTATTGACTGGTATGATCATGACCATTGAATTTATAATTGAATATCTTTAGCTTAAGTGCAAAGGTGAAATGATCAACGTGGTTATAATTATTGGTTATATAAATTCTGAAATGATTATATATTTCTTTGAGATAATAATATATTTGGCTTATAGTGCAAATATGAGCTGTTGAGAAATATCTTTGGCCTGTAGTGCAAAGATGAGTTGTTGATGAATATCTTTGGCCTATAGTGCAAAGATGAAATTATTAGTATGATTATAAACAGGAACTGTGATTTGTATAACCATGATCTTTGATGTTTCAGGTAAGACAAGTGATGAAAATTATCTTTGTTCTGGATGAGAAGAGGAATTTAGAACTACAATTATGATTATGAGTTATACATGTGATTGTGGACAGGAATTGTTGATTGATGTTACAGGAATAAAACATTATTGGTGGACTTTTATCATAGAGAAGATAATAGACTTTATAGTCTATTTGACTCTTCTAATGGATTGCTCGTTCCGCTGCAACTATGGTTGAAATTTTTATCATCTACCATATATTCTAAATCTCTGATTTAATTCTATGAAGGCTATTGATAACTATTTATCTTTAGTCATGATATTCTTTACTGGGCTAGTTGTGCTCACCCTTCTGTTTCACAATTCCTTTCAGGTAATAAGAGTGTAGCTGGGTCGAGCGGGGTAACAGGGGAATAGAACGGTGGTCATCATTTAGTAGTTATATTTGGTAAATCATATAGGGCGAAGCAAACCCAACGTTGGAAGGGTGTTTTACCACTATCATACAAGATGTCTAACGACACACAACCTCGTGTCATCATAAGACATGGTTGTGCACATCCACTTATTGAGTATATCTATGAGCACTACCTATATAATCTTGGTGTGTTTGAAGTATAATTCTCAATTAGAGACAGTGGAGATAATGATAAGTCAAGAGAAGACTCACCATTGGGAAAAATATGATAGTAATCTTCTTGTTTTTCTTTGGGGTCTATTGGATCAACCAAGGATAATTCTATGGCCATATGATATCTATCATAACCTAGAAGCATGGCCTCCCATGTACGAAGGTTCCTTGAGCACTTCCCAAAGATTCTAATCTTTCTAAAACAGTTTTTGACTATACCTTTATGTAAGGTGTCAATGTGAGGTGCTGTCCACGGTTGGGACATGAGTCACATTTGGTATATATTTGTATCCAAACTCACAACATATGTGTTTTTATATTTTGCACGACAATTGTTGTAATAAAGTTGTAGTTATTTTCTGTACCATGTATTTGGCGACTCAGAATAGGTTGGATGGAATGGACCTATTTTTGGGCGTTACATTCAAGAATTAAATTTAAATATAACTATTACATTTAAACTCGGGCTCCATTACAAACGGATCTTCAAGCGCTCCTTGCTCCTTGATCTCTAATTTTTCAAAATTAATTCTAACTATTCCAATTACAAAACTATTTAAAATAAATAGAAACCTTGATCAGCAGTCAAGGGGAAGTACATAAGAGGAGGATAGAATTTACATGAAGAAAAAATTAGAGAAGACGAGGTATGCAGACTCCATTTAATAAAACTCATACATTCATGCATCCAATTAAAATAAAATCCAATCACATTGGTCAATAGTCCATAATCATTCCCATTTATTATCATACACATCTACATATGCATCAATAAATAAATTCATCTCATGAATAATAAACATTCAATATATATATATATATATATATATATATATATATATATATATATATATATATATATATATATTGATATTACTTATTGGGCAAATTTAGTTAGTATAAAATCTAATTTTGAAACAAAATAAACCTCTTTTATTTTAATTTATCCAATTTTGAATAAATAAATTTATTTTATTTTAATCAAATTCTCTAATCAAAATAAACTCATTTATTTTAATTAATTAAGGAATTCAATTCTAAGTAAAAAAAACTCTTTTATTAAAGGAAACACGGATTCTCTTTCCTATTCACGAATAAACTCCTTTATTTTGAATAATATGAAATCTTATTACATATCTAAATAAACTCATTTATTTAAGAAAATACACAGATTCTCTTTCCTATTCACAAATAAACTCCTTTATTTTGAATAATATGAAATCTTATTCCATATCTAAATAAACTCTTTTATTTAAGGAAATACATGGATTCACTTTCTTATTCACAAATAAACTCCTTTATTTTAGAAAACATGGAATTCAATTTTAACTCCAATTAGTTATCATGGAATCCAATTCCAACTCTAATTAGTTAGCATTAAATTCAATTTTAAAATTAAAATTAACTTTTTATTTTAAGATTAAAAAAACTTATTATTTTAAGATTAAAATAAACTTTTTATTTTGATTATAAAATAATTAAGAATAATATATATATATATATATATATATATATATATATATATAATATATATAACCAAAGCCACGGATGACTGAAGCATGTGACAGACGTGATTCAAGATAATGTTTTGAAAAACGAGAATCCGCAACAGGGTAATCCGTCAATTCGCGAAATCCTTTATACCGCGAACTGAATTTTATATATATGTATATATATATATATATATATATATATATATATATAAATATAATATATTAAATAAAATTTTATACAATAAAATTATGCCCAAATAAATTATTCTAAACACATATCAATATACATAATAAATTAAAACAACTAATAATTTGATACCACTGTTAGGTTTGTAATATTCATGAATGCAATCAAATTGCACAAATTAAGCGAAAACGTGAAAATTAGAGTTTTAAAATTTTATAAATCATATACCCGGATCATCCTTATGCACAATTATTAATTAAACGAAAAGATAAAGAACAAGAATCATACCCTTGAAGATTCGAGCTTCCTCAAGTACAAGTTTACCCAAATCCTTTCGCGTTCAACTTGAATCCACCGGGTTTGGTTCCTTCCTTTGATCAACATTAGCCACCCAACTGTTTGACCTCTAGAGGTGATCCACCAAAGAAGAAGAAAGATTCAAGAAGATAGGTATTTGACAAAACTCTAATTTTTCTTTCTCTCATAGAAAAAGGTGTACTCTCTTAACTATTAAAATTATGTATTCACATGTATTGTGAAAGTGTCAACCACGCTCAACCATAAGACTCCTCTTATTTATAGATGTGGGCAACTCTCCTTAACAATTAAGAAATTAAGTTTTATTTTAATTAATTAAACTCATTTAATAAATTATGCTCCTAATCTTATTAGGAATAATTAATTAAAATCTTTAGATTAATTTGTCTCCTAATCTTATTAGGAATATATGAGAGTACTTTTATTAATTAATTCCCAAACTGCTTTAGGAATTAAATAATAATAATAGTAATAATAATCTGATTAATTTATATTTAATATTTCTAAAATATTAAATAATAAATATTAAGTTATTTAATTTATTCTATCACCATAGATTAAATTAAAATATACTTAACTTATTATTACGATTATGCCATTAATTTCTTAAATAATTATTCTTCCTTTATGGTGTGAACCTTTAGGTTCTCCATATTAAATCAGTTGTGAATAAATTAATTAGAATAATTCTAATCTTATTTAAATAAATAAATTAAACTATTAATTTATTTAAATAAATAATATTTATTCACAATAGGGATAAGCCTCCCAGCGATAAACGACTTTTTAGATAATATATAGATTTAAATTAATCATAAAAGAACCTTTGAGTAAATAGTTACCATACAATTCATTCTTCTACCATACAATGTTCCAATTAAATATAAGATATAGAATTATTGTCAAGTCTTATTTATTTAATTATATGTATTTCGATTCTTAAATGCATAACTCTAAATAATGCAAATTAGAAACTCCTTTCTAATTTTATTTTGTTTTGGCCAATGACTACTAGTTATCATTTATCGAATCAGATAGGACATTTCTCTTCTTTTACTAGAAGTAGTAGATTCTTTATTGATCATATATATCTCCATGTATAACTTATTATACTCAAGCATACCTTTGATATACCCTAAGGGTCTTAAGGAATAAATCAAAGTATAACTCTCATACACAAGATACTATGATGATCTCAAGTCCAAGGATCACTTGTACTACTATCACTACAGGAATTTCTATTGACAGGCAAGTAAAACTCCATTAAGTATTCCTTAGCGAGCCACCTTCAGTGAACTTATTCTTCAATAAGCACCTACATACTTGCTTTAGTGTCTCCACACAAATGATCATGAGATCAATCATTCTCATCCAATGAGCAAGCAACGTATCTACCAATCTATCCAGATTCACTAATCCCCAATTTAGTAATCCAACAACGATGGAAACTATTTTAGTTTTAAGCTTTCTAAGAATTTAGATCTCATTAGAATGATCATCATCATTATTCTAAAAGCATTGCTTAAAACTATGGATTTATCACATATTATAAAGCAGCATCATATAGATAATTAAAAGCATTTATTAAATTAATATTTTTTATTAATAAATGAATAAGATTGTTACAAAGTAATATATTTATCATCAAACATGATTGGGCTTGTGTGCATACTACTTTCACTTATCTTCTTCTTATAATCTTTCTAGGACTCAGTACACATCGCGTCTCTACTAGTAGTCCACATGGTACTCTGAGTGGTTTCCCCCAACAACACAACAAACAAGTCCCGTCTCATCTACACTATCTTTCACAGTGAGTTAGATTGGTTGCCAGTTTCGTATATACCTCCGCTCTCTAAAGGAATTGTTTAGCCCAGCAGCTCCCATATGTCAACCATCAAAGATTACGATTATACCACCACCTAAACTTATCTTAACTTATCCGACCATTAAACTATAATGTTCGTTAAGTTCAATTTCTTATTTCTTATGGCTTTCTGCTACTAAATGCCATACCTCAGGATTCATTCATATCTCCTAAGTCTAATACAGTCTTTTGTATACTTAGAACGATCATTCAATATTAATTCTATACATTCATAGCGTTAAGCATTTTACGGTACCTTATTCATATCTTACAACGTCCGATTCGTTCGACACGGAACGTCCTCCAAGTTATCATTACTAACTCGGCTTCTTTACGTTATACGTTATTGTTTTTAATTCAATTTCTTCGTCGTTCGTGGCTTACTCATTATCCTTCATTACCTTATGGTCAAACCATACATAGAGTGTAGGTTCTGCCCATTTAATATTCACGTACACTCAACCCTCACATCGGCTAAAGTGTTTAACGCTTACTTTAGTTATCCATCCCATGAACCCCACGTTCACAATTCTTTCTTAATGTCGAAGCCATACGGTTCTTTGTATGCTAAAATCGATCATTCATCGCAACTGCGTTGCGTTCATAACGTCTATACGCTTTACACTTAACTGTCATTATGACATCATAACATTAAATTTTTATACATCATCCTCATCACTCAACGTCTAAGGATCATAATCATAGAAATCTCACATGTTCGTTTTATCGAGACTATGGTCCCCGAATATCGGTTACGTAATCTAGCGTTTACATTCTTCGTCTTTTTAATCCCGTTCAATCTCTTCGTTCAACCTTTACTAAAGGTTTAAAAATGACTTGTTTAAGTGTTACGTTACGTAAACTACACGTTCATTATCTCTCCGTACACTTCCCTAGGAGTTTGAGCAGTTAAAAGCTCCTCACTAGCCATTGCCCTGCACCGGCGTTGCGG